>CM031237.1:661803856-663226356 GCA_018340775.1 Taxus wallichiana var. yunnanensis | reverse complement strand
GAGGTAGTTATGATCATAGGACCCTTCAATAGTACCTACAAAGTTGTTCATAGGTTCTTTGTGATGGTTGGTCCTAGATTGGTGGTTCTCATGGGATTGTAGAAGGGATTGATATTTCTCATAATGTTTTTGGATAATGTTGTTAGTGTCAAACTGAGGTCCAAGAAAGAAATCAAGGGAAACCTTTTTAAGATCCCTATAATCCTTATGGGAATGGTCGATAGTGGAATGCCATTAACAAAAGAGGTCATTGTTATCCATATTTCACTCCTGAGCTAAATATTGGATCAAACCATGACCCCGCATAGAAGGAACCCGAGAAAACTCATTCAAATCTTGCAAATTGGTCGCAAAAAGATTCAACAATGAAGTGATAGAGGCCAAGAGAGATCAAAGGATCCTGTACAAAAGAAAATGACTCTATCAGGTTGTTTCTACATCTTAAATCCATTCTCCAAGTTATAGGTAGGCAAAACTATAAAATAGCAGAGTTAGACAAGAAGGGAAGATGCTACAAAGGAGCTAGAAGCAAGAAGAAGGAAGAATGGTGAAGATTCAAAGTCCTCAAGCTTGAAACAGTTCAGAAAGGGTCCAAAATCGACTAAGTATGGAGGAGGCAGTGGAAGAGACCATGTGTCCTCGCAAAGCACTTGTCCAAATATGGACCCAAATGGAGAGGCTCAAACAAGCATTGCCACATCTCTATGTGTCCCAGGGCAAAACAGAGGCAAGGTCAAATGATCAAACAGAGTCAAAGGTGGATAGGGTGGGCCTCAAAAAATTGGCTAAGTATGAATGAGCAAGTGGAGAGTGCCAAGTGTCAGCGTAGCGCATCCCCAAGAGTTGGTCCCAAGGTGAAGACCTAAATGAGTGCGAGCTCACCACGTAGCCCAAAGTCTAAAAGGTAAGGACCATTGAAAAGTCCACAAAGCAATGGAAAGGCCGACAAGTGTCAACTCGATGCTCCTCCAAAGGAAAACTTTGGGTCGGGTTTGCAAACATGCGCGGTGCCTCCACGTATCCTCAAAGGGGGCAGAGTTAGTTGAATAGTCAATGCACAAACAGGTCGGTGAAGGCTGCCAAGTGTCTTAATGGCGTTGATTCAAGGGTCAAATAGAGAGAAGGTTCCTGAAAGCGCCAAACCGACGTGTGTCCTGGGGAAGGCAAGGCATCGGGGAAAATTTAGTTTTTCACCCTTTGCCCTAAAAGGAGTAAAAGTTACTAAAAAATGGCCCATGACTCCGCCAAGGAAAAAATCAACATATAGACCCAAGTCAAAGCCAAGGCGGGGAGTCGGGGAAAAAAGTGAAAGTTTTCCTTTTGTCCAAAAGGCATAAAATCAAAGATGGAAGCGCATTTCCCAGCCAACCAAAAGGAGCCATGTGTCCATGCGGAGCTTCGGGGCCGTGGGAGTTTTTAGATTTTGTAATTTTCGTGAAAAAGGAGAAAAGTTAAGTTCGAGCCATGTACCCTGATTTTTATCCCAATCTAGCTGCCACGTATCCCAATCAAAAGAGGGACCCATTTTCAAGTTGTTTTCCCACCTATTTGTACATAATCGATGCAAAACTTCAAAAGGGCATATCTTTCGACTCAGGGCTCGAGAGATTGTGAATCTGATATCATTGGAAAGATCTCGACCTCATCTATGCCATGGGAGTTTGAAAATTTAATTTTTGAGAGGGTAGGTGGAAGAAAAATGGAGAAACATCTTCAAGCTTTCAATGCAAGATCATCAATCTCAACAACTAGATCGATTTGATCTATTTCCGCCATTTCCTCTTCCTTCAAGGCGCCGAATCAAGGATCGATGCTAGTAAAGATGGATTCAAAGGGGCATATTTCAGCATAAAAAATTAACAGTGGTGGTTGAGATTTGACCCATGTTTTTCCACTTCTCTCTCCTTTTTTTTCTCTCAGATCGATTCTATAAATACGGGGATAGGATTCATTGTAAAGGGTTGGATATTCTTAGTTTTGCAAGTTCCCTTCTCCTTCTAGCAAAGGATTTGTGGGGTTTAGGCCTTCCTTTAAAATTGTATTATGTTTCTACCTTTTGGCTATTCTGTAATGAACTGTATCAATCTATTAGAGCAATAAAATATGTTTGTGATCGATCTCAGATCCTTCTTGTTTCTTTTGCTTCTATCGATCTCTCATTACAGATCTAGTTGTCTGTGTTTGTTTATTGTATGCATTTTATTGGTTTTGTGTAAGGAAAACTAGGCATATTGGTTTGTGCATCACCTAGTAGTTTAGTTATTTCTCATTTCTGTACTCTTTTATCCCTATCTCCTTGGTAAGTCTTATACTAGGAATAGATATAGATCCTCTACAAATCCTCATGTATGCACCTAAACAAAGGAATAAGGAACTAGCCTTTAATCTGGAGAGCTTTTCTAATTTGTAAGGTCCCACACCTTAGGAAAAGTTCCACGTTATGAAATCACACCAGATGATTCTGCCTTAGAAAAGCAGATCTTTAGAAATCATCTGGGGGTGTTGTGATTTCACACTAACAATTTTGGCACGCCCTGGATGGGACCAAGAGGTCATAATTTCATTTCATCAAGTTAATGTGTTCTTGGTGAGATTCAGCCTTTAGAGGAACATTCAAAGCATCTCCGGTGACTCCATCCGGTCAAAACCCATTCTCTCGAGTTCGCAGACCTTTTCCATCCATACCCACTCATTTTCATCCATTTTCTTCTTCCATATCTTTCATTTTCTCCCACTCCATGAAGTTGTGCAATCATGACTTCATTCCCTTCATAGAACTCACACTTACAGCAACAACAATATGTTCCACCTCCAATGTTTTTCATAACTCCTCCAAATCAGCATTAGGAATAGATTCAAAATCATTATACATATCCACAATAGCAGTGCCAAAATCAGTTTGGCCATGAAGCCTATCAGGATTAGGGATATGCATATAATGACAACAACCAAATGGATGATGTTGCTTCTTGGAGAAGATTCAAAAATGGAGGTAGCATGGTGCGATCTCAGAGGCATATTACAAATGAAGTTGTTCAAGATTGGTTTTAGGGCACCTTGTCTATGGGAAGGCCCTTTTCCAAGACACTACAACCCTCAAGAGAAGCTTGACTTCATGGTTGAAATGTTGCCCCAACTTGCACAATGGATTGAGGAGATAGAAGCATATGAGAAAAGTTTAAATCAACCTTGTCAATGGGTAAGTCATTCAACAGCTCCTTGTCTTTCTTTTTCACCCTCTCAAGCTTTACCATTTCAGCATGATCAAGATTCAAGCCCCTCAGTTGCTGCCCCAAGTGTTAGTTTCATCCCTCCATCCCCTAGTCTTCCATCCCATCTCATTTTTCTACCCTTTTCTCTTCCAAATCCAAATTCCCTCCACAAGAGCCAAAAGAAATATCCTCCCCTCCAAAGAAACAAGAAGTTTCATCTCCTCCCTCTCCACCACAAACAATTGCAAAGTTGGTTGAACCCCAACCTGCCACTCCTCTTGTTTTCCCAAGTCCATGTTGGGAAGAGTCCCAAGAAACCAGTCAAGGAGAACAACAAGAAGAAGAGCCCAATAAAAAAGAAATGACAGAAAATCTAAAGATTTGGGCTACCAAATTTAGGTTTACAAAGATCCCCTTGATGGTCAAGCCAATAGAGGAGGTCAAGATTGAAGAACTAGTGGTGGTTGAGGCTGAGTTTGCAGCAGGAGAAGAGCAAGAACAAGAAGAAGCATATCAGTAATTAGTTTTCTCATAATGTAGTGTTTATGTTGGCACTTTGTTTGAAAATAATGTTGATCCAATTGAACTTGCACCATCAGTCATGGAAGGAGAGAAACAATCATCCCAAAGTTCCATTGGAAAGGAGCAAATGGGTGAAACCAAATAAGAGTTTGTAGCAAGTAGCGAGAAGAAGAAGACATCATTGATGTTTTCTTGCTTTCATTTGAAGGGCTTGATTTGGTCAATAAACCCATCATTGAGGAAAGCTCCAAAAGAGATCTTGCAGCCCCAACTTGTCCTCTAGAACAGCAGATTGGAGAGTTTGATTTGACAAACTTCATGCTAGAGGAAGAGTTCGATCAAGAGAAAGATAGTCTTCAAGCAGCAGAGGAAGGAGAAGACTCTCCAAATCCAAAAGAAGAGGAGTACATTCTAACAATAGAGGAGAGCATTCATTTGTAGCAGCCTACATTTTATAGCAGCCCTCTGGAATCAAGTTTGGAAGATCTTGATATTCCATGTTCTTCAAAAGAGGAGGAAGGTAAAAGGCAGGAGGATCTCACCACTTCTTCCACACCATCCATCCAAGAAGGTCCACAAGAAGACTCCATTTTTGGAGTTGAATTTCATAGCAAGGGGCACATTCAAAGGATCAGACCGTGCCCAATTAGGTATTTGGCTTCATTAGGGCCAAAGGAGCAGCCATAACCAGTCATGCTTGCTTATAAGCATGAGGATGAGCATCAAAGTACTAAGTGTCATCATCAATACCTCCAGAAGTCGATGCAAGTCAGCTGGAGGAGGTATTTTCCATTAATGCCGATACCTTGATGATTTGGGTGGAGGACTGGCTTATTGTCATTTTTTCACTCATCCAACCAGCCATGTTCGAGTGTCAAATCAGTTGCATGGCTGCATTTTTTTTGAGGAAGGAAGCTATTTCTCCCTGCCGATTACTGAGTTTTTTAGCTCCCTTTGCTCTTGGTTAGAGTAGTGTAGGTAGATTTATTTTCAGCATAAGAAGTGTTTATGCACACTCTACATGTCTCATTTGAGACATGTATGATTTGATCTTTGTATATAAGTTTTGTTTGTATTGCTCAAGAGGGGCATGAGGCTAGGCTCTTAAACTACTTAAGGAAGGAAGGCTTGTGTTTGCCTGTGATAGTTGTAAATCGAAATAGGGAACAAATGTAGAGCAACTAAAAGCCGTTTTGAGATAGTCCATTTGAGGGACAGATGAAAACCACGGGTCGAATCAATTTTCTACTCTCAAAAATCATTGTCTCAAGGTTTTCTTATGAAAATTGAGAGTGCAGGCTCGGGGATAGGAAAGATATAGAAAAGGCTTGCAGTCAGGCTCGCAATGGCTCAAGGATCAGTTCCATGTTTATCAAGTAGACTCCATGCCCAATGGATGCTTCAAGGCCACTGGTCTCTCCATCTAGTAGGTAGATGTCCCCGTGAGTCACCAAATTGTTATCCATATTTCACTCCCGAGCTAAATATTGGATCGAACCATGACCCCGCATAGAAGGAACCCGAGAAAACTCATTCAAATCCTACAAATTGGTTGCAAAAAGATTCAACAACAAAGTGACAGAGGCCAAGAGAGATCAAAGGATCTGTATAAAAGAAAATGACTCTATCGGGTCATTTCTACATCTTAAATCCATTCTCCAAGTTATAGGCATAACTATAAAATAGCAAAGTTAGACAAGAAGGGAAGATGCTACAAAGGAGCTAGAAGCAAGAAGAAGGAAGAATGGTGAAGATTCAAAGTCCTGGGCTCAAAGCTTGATTCAGAAAGGGTCCAAAATCAACTAAGTATGGAGGAGGTAGCGGAAGAGACCACGTGTCATTGCGGCACTTCTCCAAAGATGGACCCAAATAGAGAGGCTCAAACAAGCGCCGCATCTCCACGTGTCCCAGGGTGGAATAAATGAAGGTAGGGTCAAATGGTCAAACATAGTCAAAGGTAGATAGGTGGGCCTCAAAAAAATTAGCTAATTATGAATGAGCAAGAGAAGAGTGCCAGTGTCGGCGTAGTGCATCCCCAAGAGTTAGTCCCAAGGTGGAGACCCAAATGAGCACGAGCTCGCCATGTAGCCCAAAGTCTAAAAGGTAAGAAGGACCATTGAAAATTCCACAAAGCAATGGAGGCCGACAAGTGTCAACTCGACGCTCCTCTAAAGGAAAACTTTGGGTTGGATTTGCAAACATGCGCGGTGCCTCCACGTGTCCTCAAAGGGGGTAGAGTTAGTTGAATAGTCAATGCACAAACAGGCTAGTGGAGGCTGCCAAGTGTCTCAATGGTGCTGATTCAAGGGTCAAATAGAGAGAAGGTTCCCAAGCAAGTGCTGGGAGTGACACGTGTCCTGGGAAGGTGGGGTCGAGGAAAATTTAGTTTTTCACCCTTTGCCCCAAAAGGAGTAAAAGTTGTAAAATGGCCCATGACTCCACCAAGGAAAAAGTCAACATATAGACCCAAGTCAAAGCCAAGGTGGGGAGTCGGGGAAAAAAGTGAAAGTTTTCCTTTTGTCCAAAAGGCATAAAAGTAAAGATGGAAGCACATTTCCTAGCCAACCAAAAGGAGCCACGTGTCCATGCAGAGCTTCGGGGCTATAGGAGTTTTCTGGATTTTGTGATTTTTGTGAAAAAGGAGAAAAGTTAAGTTTTGAGCCCGCAGACCTGATTTTTATCCCAATCTAGCCACCACGTATCCCAATCAAAAGAGGGACCCATTTTTAAGTTGTTTTCCCACCTATTTGTACAGAATCAATGCAAAACTTCAAAAGGGCATATCTTTCGACTCAAGGCTCGAGAGATTGTGAATCTGATATCGTTGGAAAGATCTCAACCTCATCTACGCCATGGGAGTCTAAAACTTTAATTTTTGAGAGGGTAGGTGGAAGAAAAATGGAGAAACATCTTCGAGCTTTCAATGTAGGATCATCAGTCTCAACAACCAGATCGGATTCGATCTATTTCTATCTGCATTTCCTCTTCCTTCAAGGCACCGAATCAAGGATCGATGCAATAAAGATGGATTCGGGGGTAGATTTTAGTAGAAAACATTAACAATGGTGGTTGAGCTTGACCCGCGTTTTCCCACTTCTCTCTCCCTTTTTCTTCTCTCAAATTGATTCTATAAATACTGGGGACAGGATTCATTGTAAAGGGTTGGATATTCTTAGTTTTATAGGCTCCCTTCTCCTTCTAGTAAAGGATTTGTGGGGTTTAGGCCTTCCTTTAAAATTGTATTATGTTTCTGCCTTTCGGCTATTCTGTAATGAACTGTATCAATCTATTAGAGCAATAAAATATGTTTGTGATCGATCTCATATCCTTCTTGTTTCTTTTGCTTCTATCTGATCTCTCGTTACAGATCTGGTTGTCTGTGTTTGTTTATTGTATGCATTTTATTGGTTTGTGTCAAAGGCAAACTAAGTATTCATCATTCCTTTGGTGCATCACCTGGTAGTTTAGTTATTTCTCATTTCTGTACTCTTTTATCCCTGTCTCCTTGGCAAGTCTTAGACTAGGTATAGATATAGATCCTCTGCAAATCCTCACATATGCACCTAAACAGAGGAATAAGGAACCAACCTTTAATCTGGAGAGCTTTTCCAATTTGCAAGGTCCCACACCTTAGGAAAAGTTCCATGTTATGCAATCACACCAGATGATTCTACCTTAGAAAAGCAAATCTTTAGAAATCATCTGGGGGTGCTGTGATTTCACACCGATGATCATGATCAAGGAAGTTGATTTCTTAGTAGGAGGAAAAGTACATGGCATGTGAAGAACTTGTACTAGTTCACCATCCAATAAATTTGGGTGGTGTGGATTATGGGAAATGACACTTCAAATATCATTGATTAAAGAGGAATGTGTAATAGATTTAACTTTAGAAAGGGCTTGAGAGTTAATATAGTTAGACATGGATTTGAGGGTATTCAAGGGCTTAGATGGTTGTTAAAATTCTCACATAAGGTAATCATGTCATTTGGCTTATTTGAGAGCCTCTTCCAATGTGGTGGGAGAGAAGGATTGAAACTTATATTGGAGATTAGGAACAAGGGACTTAAGGAAGAGTTGGTAAAGGTTGTGATTATCAAGATAATGGTTGGCTTGGTTAGATAAAAGCTTTAAAAGCTTCCATTTCTTGATGAAATCATGAGTTGATTCATTAAGATATTGTTTCAAGTTAATGAAGTTTTGAAAGGTATTTTTAGGAAGGTCGTGTTGTTGGAACTCCTTCACTAAAGGTCGTATTTTTGGTAGAGTGTAAAGGAATTTTATTGTACCATTCTAAAGCATATCCTACAAAGGTATTTACAAAGAGCTCAACAGTAGCATAGATGTTGATTAAATCCACACCTTATAGATGTTTCCAAAATTATTAAGATAAATTGATGGATCATCTATTGACCCATTATAATAAATTGGAGGAGATGAACCCCTATATATATGGAAGATAGGAAAGGAGATAAAGGTTCATTTTGCAATGTTTGAAGAACCCTATTGTGGATTAGAGGAGGAGAGATGGTATTTCTAAGCAAAGCATCCAAAGACAAAGGAGGTATTGAAGGTTGATTAAGACCTATCAGAATGCGAGTTGGTTTAGAGGCCATTTATAGGAGTTTATTTTGCATTTGAAGCATGTTAGAAGTGGTAGAAGATTGCATAGTGGCCATTTGATCCAACAACTTGATAATCATGAGATTATGATCAAGTGGTGGATTAGGGCCACTAGAGGAAGAAGCCTTGGTATTATTGTTTTGTAAAGGAGTTTTGGGGATTGATTAGGGGTTGCTCCATTTGTAGGAGGCTTGTCATGATTAATAGGTTTTGAGTGAGGTTTTATGATTGTCTCTTCCATGGGACCCATACCTTGAGAAATGTTGATTAATTTCCATTCCTTATTGGGTGTGAAGCATTCAATATGTTTAATATTTTTAATGTTTTATTGGGATCAATTTATTGAATTTCTACCACATTGAAATCCATTGTTGATGTATATATAGACAGGAAAACCCTGTTGGAGCATAGGGGTCAATGAAATCAAAAGATACGAGATGTAATTGTCATTGTAGAGGAAGATGTAAATTTATGAGAAATAAGAATGTCAGTTTAGGGTTCTTCAATTTTGATGGAGTAACAAGAAATTGTTTCTAGGTATTCAATTCCATAAATGATGTAATTCATGTTATTATCAAGATCTTTGATGATGTTGTCAACATGGTTAAGGTTGTTAAAAGTGAGCCCCATGATATTTTTCCCAAAATTCTAATGGGATCGGTCATATAGAGATTCATAGGGGCCAATGACGTAATATTAGAATAATAAATACACATATAGGATTGATCATGTAAGGATTCACACATGGGTCGATGACATTGTAAGTGAATATAACAATGAGATGATTGATGTAAAATATGAATAAGATAAGACCAAAAAATAATATATCATATAATTATTGAGTATAGGAACAAAATTGATTATTGGAGATGGATAATATTAATCCCAAAATTAGTAATAAAGGTAGGCCAAAAAAGTGATGTTTTAATAAAAGATGATCGTCGTCAAATTAATAAAACAACCATTTATGGAAATAGAAAGTGAATTTAACAAAACAAAAAGAGGTATTTTATCACATTAATGTGTGGAATAAAAACCTCCAAGGAATTTTCCAAAAAGTGAATATATTTCGAATTATGCCCTTATTACTAAAAATAACAACTTTAAATTTCTAAAAATTGTGCTAATATTTATGTCAAACAAAAAGAGGTTTTCGTTAAATTTATAAAACTAAATAAAAACCCCTAAGGGATTTTAAAATAGATTTGTTAATTTCAAGATATGAAATGAAAGGTGATTTGGCCAAAGAAGCCCTAGAAAGAGACCCAAAGAGGAAGACCGACCTTGAGACCCTAGGGGAAATTGTAAAAATCATATTTTAGGCCTTGAAATAGATGGAAATCTGAATACAAACCTGAAATATTAATAGATCTAAAACCCTAGAGATAGGGCTTGAGTAGAGTTATAAATTTGATTCAAGAGTGTTTAATGTGAATATAAGAGATGAAATGTGAAGATGACTCAATCGAGAAGAGTGAGTAAGATTTACATTTGGTTCACGAGAGTGTATGATGGGTAAAAGAGAGGTTCCTAGTTGGGTTATCAAATATAGGGATCCAATATAAGACCATCCACATCATGCATATACAAAGGTGCCTAAGGAGCACTAAGGTTGTAAATCTAGAGGATAATATCCCTAGCCCTAAGATAACTATAGGTTTCAAGGCCTACAACCAAGATAAATATAGGTATCCTACTAGGATTCAAAAATAGAGAGGGAAATAACCAAGGGGTGGATAAATCTAAGGGGTGTAGTAATAATAAGACAAAGTAATAAATCAAAGTAAACATATAACTACTTTAATCAGAGAGATGAATGACCAACATAAAACAAACACAAAGAAAATAAGAGACTAAATAGGGTTAGAGATACTTACCTATAGTGTATATGTGATCACGATACATAATCCTCCCCAAAGACAACACTAAGAGAGAATCGCTATGGATGGAGAAGGGGAAAGCTCAACAAGAATATCTCCATTTTTATCTCATTACGGTGACCCAAATACAAAAAGGTAAGCTCTAAGACTCCAAAGTTAGCCAATAAGCTCTAAATAATGTGAGGAAGAGTGAGTAAGAAAGTGATAATAAAGTAGTTTTTATAAGTTATGTGGTGAAAATAACAAGAATACAATGGGGTGTATATACCCGACGCGATCACCCATGGGAAATGACATTGGCCTTCTGGGAAACCCTAAGGTGAAAGGATGAAAATCATGATGAATGGAGCACAATATATAAGTGGGGATAAATGAAGAAGGTCCAAGGTGGTTGAAAATAGGGATAATAGGATGCAACAAGAGGAAGCAAGTGGAAATAATGGGATAAGTAGACATAATGAGTGCAATGTGTGAACAAAGGGAAGAAACGAGGCATGTATGAGGTGACTAAGGCTAATAACAACATCTCTCAAATGTTTTGTTCTAGCCCACATGACCAAGTTTGATCATACCCCAATCCCAACAAGCCCTCAAGCACACGTTCATGAAGAGAAATCATAAACAACCCTTGCACAAAATAAATGGTTATCAAATGTCAAAAATATATCAGATACAAATATTTCTTAATGATCACATTTTCTTCACTTGTTTTAAGATTTTCTTTGAGAATATCATTTGCTCGAGTTCTAAAATTGTAGACACAAAATTATGCACTCATTCTTATTACATCATGCCTCTAGTATGTTGTTATATACATGATTTTTGAGTATGAAGATTAGACACGGGTGACACCTTTTTCCTAGTCCTTTTATTGAGTTAATTGGTTTTGATTGTGATAAGTATCTCATACTTATTGGATATACACCTTTTTATCAGTCACAGGATCTCTATCTCTATCCTTGGTCTCGCTTGTCTTTGGGACAATACCGCCCATCAAGGACATTTCTTGCTCGTGCGTTAGTCTCCCTTCTCGACACTTTTATCCATTCTCTTTTGTTTTTTAAATTATCATTTGATACTCCACTTTGGGTATTTTATAATTCTTTGGGTTGGATTTTGGTGTCTCTAAGTGTCAAAGTTCAAACAAGGAAGTTATATATATACTTAACTTACTCACTATTATTAGGTGTTGGACAACTTGGGTTATTACTCACTATCTTACTTAGGCAAAAATCAAGATTCAAGGACTACATTTGGGCTGCACTATCCACTACATAGGAGGGTTTATTTATAAATTCCATCTCACACACTCATCTTGGGAGGAAGTAGTTATAGCCCATTATCCTTGTGTGATTAGAACAAGGGAAACCTAGCTTTAAGGAGCACAACTTAATCACATACACACAATAATGACATACAATTTGAAATGTAGTGTAACACTCGATGACAATCACATTGGGGTGATCATTGAGGTCATCGACTCAAGCATATGCATTATTTATTTCATCTAACATTTGTTTGAGCCTTGTATAGCAGTTAGGGTTTATTTTGTAGGTTCATGTGTGATAATGAAACCCTTCAACAAAGTGAATGTGATCAATAATGAAAGGAAGAATACAAGTTCAGATCTTGAAAAGATCATAAGTATATTTTTTGTTAGGAAGTTAAGACCAACTTCGATACACTATATCCTCATTTAGGCAGTTCTATCCAAAAGAATTACATATTCCATTTTCCCATATGAAGCATATCCAGTCCAGATCCAACCTGTTTCACTCAATTTCTAGCCTAGAGTCAACCAAATCTCTCGAATACAATCTTATCTCCTTATTATACATACATACTTATTTATTACATGATAGATATTGCTTATTATTGTTATATTTGTCTGATCTCATTCCTCTGATTAAGATTTAAATTTCATTAAATCAACAATCCCAAGATTGTTGTCCTTTTTCTTATAACAAAAGCATTTAGTTTCTTCCTTGTTTCTATAATACTTTTGACCATTTTTTTATTATAACACACTTTCCTCACCTACATCTTCTATAGTCCTTTTCTCTTCAAACTAAGAGGGATGTGTTAAAAAATATTGTTCATAGTGTGAACACTTAGGAGTGGTTTGGGTTATTTGGTAGTAATAGGGTTTTAATAATTATAAAATAATATATGAGTGTGCAAAACAATTGTAATGCACAACTCATAGTTGAGAGATATTTGGGATATTGAGAGGACTTAGAGATTAGCCTTGACTCCTTACTTATAGGAGTTCATTGAGCTATTTATATGTAATCTCTCCATTGGGAATTTGTCCCGAATGAATTACAATATCTCTGGTTTTATTATTTTATTGTGCAATGTTTTGTTTTTTATTTGATTAAATCATAGATATTTACAAGATTTGGTATGAGCAGTTAGACCGCAATGATAACCTGTAGGAATTTGTGAGATGTTTAGATCTAGATCAAATTTGTTTCATTGGAATCAAATCAGAACTCCTTTGCATGTTTAATTGGAGTGAAGTCTGTGACCTGCGTGTTTCATTGGAGTCAAATCTGTGACTTGTGTGTTTGTCTACCAATAGTGGTGACACTTCACTCAAAGCGAATCCATACTTAGTCACGACGTAACTTCTTTCAATATCTAGATCCACAATAATAGAGGTATTGTGTTTCTTTCCTTTTTTGGACGTAGATGAAAAAAATATAAGCACAAGAAAAAAAAATTGCCAAATTTGGAAAGGGTCCAGGAAGATGTTGGAGTTATAACTTAAAATTGTCATAACTTTCAGCTGGTAACTCAGATTAATGTGCCATTTTTTTTTAAATGTGTATTTTTTCGATCTCTACACATTGATCCTGTGTTTTCTATTGCTGGAAAAAACATATTTTTTCCTTTTTTTGCGATATGTAAAAAAATTACTTCAAAGTTGTTTAAAGTTTATTGAAGGGTGCATTTTCGACTGAGTTCGACACCTATTATGGAAATTCCATTAGATAAATTCAATGGATTAAATTTTCACACATGGAAGGTGAAAATACAAATGCAATTAATGAACAAGAACCTTTGGGGAATTGTGAGTGGAAAAGAACCAGAACCAACAGATGCTACAAAATTGCTTGAATGGCAAACTAGGGATGACAAAGCAAAATCCATTATTGGGCTTGCTTTATCAGATACTAAGTTGCATTATATAGACTTAGAAAAAAGTCTAAAGATATATGGGATTTGCTAAGTAAGACATTTGGTGCAAAGGCTGTGAATGCTAAATTCTCACTTAAGTTATAGTTATTCAAGTTGAAAATGAATGAGGGTGCAACTATGTCAAGTCATATTAATGATCTTAGATCTCTTCTAAGACAACTGATGGAAGTAAGTGCTCAGGTAGATGAAGAAGATGTAAAAGCTATTTTATTAAATAGTTTACCTCCAAAAGTTTTTACTCTTTGTCAAATGCCTTCTTATTCACTTCAAGGTATGATTTATGTATCACTAGTCAAGAAAAAGAACAAAAGAAGATATTGAGGAAGAAACTGCTCTTTATATTAAAAGGAAGCATACTAATTTTTTCAAAAACAAAGAGGAATTAGAATGCTTTTATTGTAAGAAAAAGGACATAAATCTTCTTTTTGTATTACTTGTGCCAAGGACATCATAAAAGGAAAGCTAAAAATGGATGAAGCTAATACAGTTGTTAAAGAAGAGTCAGAGAATGAAGAAGAAGATGAACCTGAATAGAATGAGGATGAAGATGACTACCTATACTAAGTAGTGCCTGATGGAGGATGGAGGCATAGGAGGATGGAGGAAAATTGGCATCTCTTGTTATTCACCAACAAAGAGATTGCTTCATTGTATTGGTGACCTTTTGTTTCAGTTGTGTGGTGTGTTTGCTTTCCATTGTAATAATGAATGAAGTAATATTCCTATTCAAAGCTCCTACGTGAGCATAATTTCTATTTTGTAATCCCTCTAAGTTAGAAACAATGATGTGAGAAAAATAATGTACGTTCTTTATGTAGTGGTTGGTTCCACTAGAAAACCATTTTCTAAGTTGGAGGTTCTCTTTGAAAACCTCATATTGTTTGAGTTGTTGGTACTCATTGAAAACCTTCATTTCTTTGTAGATCATGAGCGGGTATAGGAGATAGCTTTCCCCATGTTCACACTAAGGGGGTGACTGTTACAGAAATATTGTTCATAGTGTGAACACTTAGGAGTGGTTTGGGTTATTTGGTAGTAATAGGTTTTTAATAATTATAAAATAATATATGAGTGTGCAAAATTGTAATGCACAACTCATAGTTGAGAGATATTTGGGATATTGAGAGGACTTAGAGATTAGCCTTGACTCCTTACTTATAGGAGTTCATTGAGCTATTTATATGTAATCTCTCCATTGGGAATTTGTCCTGAATGAATTACAATATCTTTGGTTTTATTATTTTATTGTGCAATGTTTTGTTTTTTATTTGATTAAATCATAGATATTTACAAGAGGATGAAATCATATCTTTTAGTGTTTGGGAAGGCATTTGTCCAAGAGTAAAACAACTTGTTACATTTAGAAGAAAATGTGTTCGATAATATAACTTTTTCATCCTCACCATCAACTAGAGCTTTAATTTATGCTAGTTGTCTCATAAGAGATGTCACATCATTAATGTGGTCTGTCATCAGTAACTCCATCACACATTTTGAGTCTAAGTAACCAAAGTTTCAAAAACACTTTGTATTGATTGCTTTGGCTCTAAATACTTTGTTCAAATTTTCCCGCATTACCTTGGATGGTTTTTCAAGGTTTACATAATTTTGTTTAGAATTTGATAGATCAAGGACAAAAAGGATTTAGCTTTATCATCTTCACTTTTCCATTACACCAATTTAACTACATTTGTGGGTGTTGTATCTTTTCCATCTACTATCCTCTAAAAAAATTGTTCATTGGTTGCATTTGGATTTTGACTTTCCGGTATAAAAATTAAGACTATTAAATTTTTCCAATGGAAAATGAACCAAATAGAGTTACAAGATGTTGGTTTCTTCCGAGAATGCATCCTTACAAACAAATATAATATACAAGTTTCTTCAAAACACAATATGCACACATTGGAAGAAGTATCTAAATTTCTAATATAGCAAAAGCTATAATTAGAAAATACTATGACACTATTACATCAATTTATCTTAATCATCTTAAGGGATATGCTAATATAACAAACCCAATGGTATACTATTAATACAAATTTTCTTTACCAATTAAATCCAAATACTACTAAGCATGATCGATCAATACTTATATCATTTTTTAAAATATAGCATCGAGCTTTTAATTAAATGACATGCATTTTGAATTGTGTTTGACTCCCATAAATGGACTGCCACATGGGTTTTGGGAGGATATAAGTATGAAAATGATATCACAATGAGCTATCACTACCGTTAATTTTGCTATAAGGTCGAAGACACATTTAAGTAGATAACTTTGCCATCATGACACCTCAATGAATTCCACCCAACCATTTACTAAAACGCATAGTCTCAATTCAAGGTAATCAGTGCATTTTTGTCCTTCCCGACTACCAAAGTGATGCCTTTGATAAGAAAAAGTGCATAGCCAAAAAATGATAGGAAGGATTTAATCATATAACATCATTTTTGAAAAAGGCTCGTACCATATATAAAATGGTTTGTGGCTTTACGTTATGAATAATCAACTCAAAATAACATTACCACAACACATTATTTGATATATAAATAATACATATAAATAAGCTTATAGTTCTCCTTAATAGTAAGAATTGAGTCATATAATTGTGTAATAAATTGCATTATCATATGAGTTGTTGATTTAATAATTTATATGAATTAATCTAATTGCAGAGTAACATATATGATAAAATACAATAGATATACAAAGGCTAAGCACTCAAACAATGTAACACTATAAGCAAATGAGAGATAAAGATGACTTAGTTGAATCCTGTACAATCTGGAACTAATCTAGGTGGTGTGAAGTGTTGAACAAGGCTAGAACTATGTCACAACTGCTCTCTATAAAATCTAGATTCTAAGAATAATGTCGACATAGGAACCTATGGTGGATAGAGCACCAGCACTAAAGGACTTTTGGGCATCGTGATTGCATAGAAGGTCAAAATTTACTTTCTTCTATGTCATTAGGGTTTCATTATCACTTCTTATTGGTCACCTGATATTCACACTTAGTGTTAGGAAATGTGTCAAAATGTTGTCATTGATGTCAAGTTTCCATTGATGTCAAAGTATCCCCAAGTAGTCTCAGGTGTCAAATCATGATGTCATGATATGCAAACATGGTCTAAGTGCATAGTCAAGCAAACTAGTTATGTGAATGTGTCTTCCCAAGGTTGTATAAATGCTTCCTAAGGTCAAACATGGTCAATGAGGTATGTGTGAGGTGTTAACAAGTCTATAACAGTCAACATGGTCAAATTCATGAAGAGTCAGGTGGTTTTAGGCTTAATCCTAGTCCTAATCAAGCAGGTTGGCATGGAAACATGAGAAATGGATTGAGGCAAAACATGGAAATCATGTTTTAAGTAGTATGAGGTTTAATATCATGCAGAGGAGAAGTATCAGGTCAAGAATCAGGGTTATAGGGCATGAATATGGGAATTCTGGAGTTTTTCAGGTAAGATAGGCCTAGTAGGCAAGTGAGGGTGATGACTCAAGGCATGATGATGCAAAATAATCATGGCATGAGAATAATATGATTATATATGAGGTGTAAAGAGATTAAAAAGTGCCTAAGGAGGTGAGTTTAGAAATCATATAGGTTGGTATAACACTCGTGCTCAAAACTAGTGAATAAATGTTACACAAACGAGATGGGATAGATATTTTTGGAGAAAAATATGAAAAAATGTTATTTTAATTCATGGAGGAGTGATTTTTGAAGGTGTGGTCAAAATTTCAAGACCTAAGGAGGTGTTTTGTACAAGTTATGAAATTTTTACCAAAACCGGGTTCTTGGAAAATGCAAACTAAGCACCCGACTTCTTAGCTATCAAGAAAAATTGACAAGCCTCCTTCAGATAAATAATAGAATTAATTTTTAAATATAACCCATAAAAATAACTTTTGCAAAAAAAAAACAGTCAAAAGGAGCAAAGATAAGAAATTTCTATTTGTTCTTCTATCACTATTCATATCTTCATTCTAGAGTGACAGCATAAAATAAGACTTTTAGTCTCAAAATCAATATTGTAAGGTGGTACCACTGATTGGGGATAAATAATACTCCTTCCAGATCCAATAAAACATTTTGAATCTCAAATTTGGTGTAGTAAGGTGGTGTGAAGGCCTAGTTTCCATTGTTCTTTAACTGACTTGTTGGTCTATCAAAGAGAGTTGATATTATGAGTTATTGTTTATGAATTTTCCCTTACAAACCCTACATTAAATTGGATATATGTGATGTATAGATACCATTTGAGGTTTTCTTTTCATTGAATTATCATGGGAATGAAAGTGTGGTAGTGAGAAGACTCCAAGTTCAAGACTAGTTTGTGGTACCTTAGGAACTAGTTTCATACAATCCTAAGAATTAGTTGTTTCTCATGTCTTGAAATGGTGATTTTTCTTGTTGTGGTGAGTGGAAAATTTCAAGGGAATCTCAAACATGTAGCTCAGATGATTTGAGATAGAGGTCTATGCAAGTAAGTTCAGTCACTCTTTGAAGATTGTTTTTGGTTCATTGTGACAGTCATGTAAGACTCGACACACGGTCATGTGAGGCAAAACCCATGAAATTTCTCATCCATTCATGCAATAGAAAACTTGAAGTCAGTGGTAATAAATCCCATTGGAGTGATATTACATCCATATTGACACATAAGTGAAGGAAAATGTGTTAAAAGGCTCAAAACAAAGTGAATGAGGGTTTGGAGTTCAAAATCCTAAGTAAGCATAGTTCTTGTAAATCAAACTAAGGATGACCTAGTGAGCCTTATGTTAGTCAAAATATTGATTTGGGATCAATGAACATGTCTTCCTCTTTCCTAAAAATTCTTTACGATAGTGGTTGACTAAGATTGTATGTGATCCATTTAGACATTGAGTATGCAAGTTTTGTATGGTCAAAACAATATGTGTTTAGTCTTGATGCTTATGTCCTGAATATAATCAAGGATGACTTGAAATCCTAAACATTCTAGATGATGAATAGCTCATGCATCAATCCCTCTTAGCTGTGAATAATTTATCACTCATTTCTTGTGTTGTGTTATGCCATTTCTTGATCAGAACTATGGACTCCATTATTGTGAGCAGTCCAAAAGGTGTTTGGCTCTTTTGGTCTTCTTAAATGACTCTCATAAGTATGTGTAGATGAAGTAAACCTCTTGTTCATATGATATACATGCCCATATAATTTTTTTGAGGTCTTGAGCCTATCTATTTTGTCAAAGATTGTATTAAAAATGCTTACAACTTATTGTACTTAGATGAACTTAAATGAAGTGGAGGTTAAAATGGAGAATTCCAAGAGGTGTAAAGAGTTGTAAAGGATTATTATGAGCCTTGCTAATGTACTCAAGTCATGGTTCCACTGGAATTCAACACAAATCTATCATAGATTAGTTTACTCGCCATATTCTAAGACAAGTCAGAGATGACAATTACAAAATGGATATTTGCAGGAGAAGGCAGAGTGTCAAGCTGTGTTTGAACTTCTCATTAGTCAATTTTTTTGAACAAAATGGATCTTGGCATGTCTGAAAAGTATATGCAAATAATTGAAGTTGATTGGATGCTAAAAGACAAATTTTAAGCTATTTTTGTGAAGACCTATTTATTTCTCTTGTATGTATGAAGAGTGAGTTATTTGAATATTCTTTGTATTTGGAAAGTCAAGAACCATGTTTAAGTCATGCTTGTGTATATAAGCTCATTTTTAGCATGTAAATGTTGTTGAAAGTGAGGGAGTTGTGTGGTAGTCTTGAGAACATAAGAAAAGTGTTCATGTGTTGAAGCCATGGAAAATTAGGAAGAAAAGAGAAGAAAGTAGAGCTGAAATAAAGATCACAATATGTTGATGAAAGCAACAAGGTGGTGAAGGTGATAAAACATTATTACATGATAAAATTATGAGTTGTTGCTCAACAATTTAGGAGTGGGTGCTTCCTAGTAAGTAGGATCTTTCCAAAACCATTCAAGTGGGTGTTTGTATTTGTATTGGAGTGGGTGCTTCAAAATTGGAGTGGGTGCTTCAAAGTGAGTGGGTGTTCACCACATTATAAAATCATCAGAACCTCAGGACAATTGTCTAGGTTAGTTCTTTGATTTCAGTGGGTTTTCTCCTTATTGGGTTTCCCACCTTAAATCTTGTCTCCTCATGTGTTCATGTGTGTTTGTTTCTCTCTCTCTTTCATGGTTGAGATAGTTAAGTCTAGTTGATTGAATAACTGTGAATTGGTTCAAAAGTTTTAATAAGCATTGATTCACCCTCCTTCTCGGTGCCAAAATTTCTAACACCTAAATCATAGAGGGTACCTATAACATGCAACGCAAACCCTAACTACCGCAAAAGCTCATAAACACATCAAATTGCAATTAAAATACAATATTTGAAGTCAAACCGACCCTTTTAATCACTCGATGAGTGAAATTATGACCGAGTGTTACACGAAATTCTAGACTTCATATAGTTCTACGTGCTTTGTGTGTGTAATAGTTTCCTTAGGTTTCCCTCACGCCTAATGACACCAAGACAACGGGCTATGGCTAGATAATATGCAAATGTGTGAAAGAGAATTGAACACTTCCCCTTCCTATAGAGTATATGTATCCAAAAATCCAATCCTTGAATGGTAGTGATAGTATGTAGATGAGATTACTCCTTGAATTTTCAGCCGAATAATAATAGATGTATGTTGTGTATATATATGGATCTCTTGTTTGAGTTTCGACACTAGTGATAAAAAATGCCGACTATGAGCTCAAGATAGGGATAAGAAAACTAAAAAATGCAGACAAAAAATGTCAAAAAGTGTAAAAGGAACAAAGAGGACAAGAGCACATGGGCGTTAGTGTCGTAGAATGGGCGTTGGTGTTCAAAATGGGTGTGAGTGTATTAGGATAAATGACGACAGATGTGAAAAGACTGATAGACAAGGATCCCTGTGACCTGACTAGAATTAGGTACATAAATGACAAATGTGAGAGAGCAAGACAATAGAAACAATCAAAACAAGTGGATGGACAAAGGATTATGTCACCAAAGTGAATAATTTTCTTACTTAAGATCCATGCATATAACAACATACTTGACGACATAGTAAAATAGTAGTATGTGCGTGATTTTGTGTCTAAATTCCCCCTTTATGTTATTTGAATGAAATTCAAGTAGTGTAAAGGAAGTAAGGAACATACCTATATAGAGTCTAGAAAAAGTCATGTTGCAAAAAGTGTGTGCGAGTGTAGAAAACTTCAGAAGATGACAAACCATGGATCAATGTTTTGACCCATGTGGCATAAGTGGAGATAGTGAATCATCATAAGGAGCACTTGGAGATATAGTTGAAATGATTTGGAGATTTTGGAGATTTTGAATTGTTGTCAAAGGATATTGAAGAGGTAGGAGTGATCAATTCCCAACCCGATTTTGTTTATAAATGGGAGGATTTGGGTATCCTACCACTAGAGGAAGAGTGTTGGGGAGAGAGGTCTAGTTTTACTCTCCATCCATGACTACATCCCCAAAAGGTCCAACCGTTGTAGATGGATAGAGACCAAATTTAATTTCATGTTGTTATGTATTGTACTCGATGAAGAATCCATATAAGAGCAGTATAGAAAGGCAATGAGGTCTCGTTATACCCACTCCTATAGTAACGGGTGTTCCGGTTTGCATAGTGATAGATGGCTTCCAAATTAGGTCATCTAGAAGTGATGGTGATGTAATGCAACTCCCAAGCTAGGTCATCTGGGAGAGATAGTAAAGTAATGTAGCTCCCAAGTTAGGTCATCTAGGAGAGATAATAAAGTATGCTTATTGAACCGATTGATTGATTTGCTTTGAATGATAGAAGATTGCTTTGAGATTGTGTACTTAGTAAATTACTCACAAATATATTTTTGTGTTTTTCCCCATATTAGGTCATTTGGGGGAATAGATTTGAAATATTATAAAGTATTAATTAGTAGTATAGAATGATTGTTCCTTTGTTTGAATGAGATCAGAGTAAATTGTAATATTAATATGTTAAGAGTGTCGATTGATTATATTATAACCTAAGAGGGATTATAAGATGATCATGATTGTATGCCCCCTTTTGGTGAAAGGGTGAAGGGTAAGAGAAATGAGCACTGAGTCGAAAGTAAGATGTATAAAATGTTGTAATAGTAAATGTGAAATAGTATTTGATAGGATGTCACCATGTGAATAATATATGCGCGATGTGAATATGAGGTGTTGAAATTTGTATAGTACAATGGTAGAGGAAATTATGATCCATATGGTGTAAACGGTGAGACAAATGAAGTTATAAGGCTCAAGATATGAGTGAAACTGCAGTGCAACACGTATTAGTTGTAAAAGTGGTTGCAAATAGTATCTATAGTATATGAAAAATTAGAATTATTATATATAGTAATAGTGAAAAGTGAATAGTAGTTTCATTTGTACCAAGATCGAGTGAAATTTGGAGCTCTGAGATGTGAGGATGTTAAGTGTTAGAGAAGCGAGTTTGACTACATTTGAGAGAGTAGAAATGGCTGTGGCTTTCGAAATGAAATGACTGATGAGTTAGTATGTAAGATGATTTTTGCAAAATGTTGTCAAATATGTTTATTTTTGTCAATTTTTGAAAAATGTGTTTTTTGTATTTTTAGCGTTTCGACCACGGGTGGAGGTGGCTAGGGCATTTATGTCTATGAGGACACAAAGCACCTAGCCCAGTGTTAGTGACACGTTGTTGTTGGGCACCCATGACCTGCTCCTAGTGCTTAGTGTCCTAGAAGTAGGGATTGGGCACTGTATTGTGAATTGTTGATATTCTGGTCATTTTGATACTATGATAAGTTATTGTTGTAGTGTGTATAATGTATTAATGGAATAATTTTGTTGCTTTTTTGTGTTGTGCAAAGGGACATACGCCGAGAGAGTTTCGGACGGGCCACCATTTAAGTAAATTGATCACATTAGGGTTGTCGGATGGTGAGTGGGATATATTGGATGTGTTGGCCTGCAAGACATTGATATATTGGGGAAGGTGCCCCATTATATGCCTATGTCGATTGCTTTGTGTGATAGATGATGTGCGCAGATACATGTACATTCTAGTTAACTACTTGGTAAGATGATGACGGTGACCCCGGAGGATGTATACAAGATAGTATAGTTGCCTATCGTAGGGCGAGAGACTACAGTGATGGCTATAGTGGATGCCTAGAGGCATATGAGGGCAACAAGGTGATATTTCACAAGTACACGAGTACAGGCAGAGACTCATATTAGTTTAGATGCGATATTGAGATCCCAGTGTTTCAGATTGCGAAGTTTATCAGAGGGATTATAACATCGTCATGGTAGTAGTAGGGAGGGTTGGGGAGTTTGTATATTGTATAAGATGCATGATATTTGTCTCATAGAGTATAGAATAACATGAGACAAGGGATGCATGGACATGGTGTGTATTGGCCCACATGTATAGAGATTTGTATAGATTCACTTAGGAGGATCATGGGGATGGACTAACAACCACAAATTTATTGCATGTATGGGCCGTATGAGCATATTGCGATATTGAGGCCACCTCGGTGGGCCACGAGCCGATTAGGTGAGAGCCGAGATATTTACAGCGAGGTGGTAGGCACCCATAGTAAGAGGATGGATACGACCACCTATAGGTCGATGCTAGATCAAATGGGCCCTAAGGCCATTATATGGAGACCGTATAGAGATTATGGTGGATGGGTAGAGGATGGTGTGGAGTTACGGTGCATTTGGCGCACCATGTGGTTAGAGGATTACTTCTTAGGTGTGAAAAATTATTCAAGGGTGAGTGAGCATCGAGAAAGTTTTAGCATGGCCCAGGATGTTCCCCCATAGCCATATGTATGGTTAAGATCTATGAGAGTGGCGAGACAAGCAAGAGTGAGGCCTCGGCCCAACAAGAGCACGATTAGCGCATCATGGTCCAAATGAGGTAGATGTGGCTATAGAGCCTATATAGGTTGATGATGTGGGGTGCACCTAGGCCTACAGTGAGTGGTGGGAAACACATCAATGGGTGTTTTTATTTTTAGTAGTGGTGAATACAATTTGGTGGGCCAAAAAATGGAGGAGTAGAGGGGCAGTACACCGCATGTGTGATGTAGATGGTGTGCAAAGCGGCATGAGAGTGAAGCATAAGTATTGTGCATTGTTATTTGTTATTTGTTGTTTAGTTATTAGATATTGTAAAGGTGTGTAGTGAATAATGGTGGTTTTTATGAATGCAGGTGATGCTATTGGTCATTGATTGTAGATTCGTTAATACACACGTTGATGCAAAACATGCCTCCAAATGTGCTCATGGAAGGTGGTATGCTAGAGAGATTTAATGCCATTGAGGTGATTATGCCCATTTGTTTGAGCTAGTGGCTATAACAACAACCACATGTAGTGTGTTATTGAGTGAGTGTGATGAGGCTCTTGTAGAGACTAAGCAAGATAGATAGGTCATAGGAGGAGGAACCCTCACTCAAGATGTTTTGCTAAATAGGTTGAGCTACAAGGTTGATTCACAAATCAAATGGCCAAGATTGCTATATTACGAAGTCAGTTGGATAGATATAGAGGTTGAGATCAACGACGTAGATTGAGCGGTGAAGCTTCCAGTTCTAGAGCTCTCACTATTGTATATAGTGATAGCAAGGATGATGTGTGATGTATTATATATGTTGTATTGATGCATGGGGGAATTTCCCCGTAGTGATTGTATTTTGTTACTCATGATTTGTGACAAGATATAGATATTGAATTGTGTTGATGTGGCGTTTATTGTTGATTTGTGTTGGATATTATGTTATGGTAATGATGTGTACATGGTAGTAATTGTGTGATGTGATAGATTGTATGTGCATTGTTGAAATGATGTGTTGATTTTAAATGCATGATGATGTGGAAAGGTGTGTGATAAGTATTTATTAGAATAGGATTTGTATTTGAATAAGAATGAAGAGCATAATATGTGATGAATAGAAATAGATGTATGTGATGTAATATAATAGATAATGTGAGAAAAAATGACTTAGATGTTAAGAGAATATAATAATGATGTGTTGGGATGTTTTGATGAGAGAATGTAAAAAAATGATTTTAATCGTGTGTGATGATGATAAAGAGGGGGGAAAGATGAATAATTTCCCCTAGTGTGAGAATGAGGTTCATTTATAAAATCCACCTCATCAGTTAAGAATGAACCATATAACAAGAGTACATCATCGGGAAATGGGTTTGTCATGTGTAAAGAGATGCTAAAAAAGATATGACATGAAGTTCAACGCATAAGTTGTGAAAGAAGATGTTCATTAATGTAGTATTCTTTCAACATTCAAGTGTGAACCATAACACGAGAGTGCATCATAGGGTAATTAAATGGAGAGTGAGTATCATATACTAAAGGTTAAGAGGCCTGAAAGGCATAGATGGAGCATGTGAAGCAACAACAATGTGATAATAAGTTCTAAATTGGATGTAGATGGAATGGGACCAAGAATAGAAGGTGTGGTGGGAGGAAGTGTGGAAGCAAGAGGCTTAGGAAGCCAATGAGGTAGTGTAGAAATTTGTGAAGAATGAGATGATGTAACCATATGTGGATTGGATGGAGGACATAGATGGATGATAACCTTAGGAGGTGGATGATAAAACTTTAGATGGAGGTGAAGGAGATAAGTGAACAAAAATGGAAGCATGCTTATGCATAATAGGAGAAAGAGAGTGCTCATGAGAGGGTGAGTGAAAAACAATGACACCTTTACCTTCTAAATTATTTCAAGATCAAGAGATCATAATAGTAATTATCATGATGGCCATTGATGTGATGAAAATTGTAGAAAGGGTGGTCACGTTGGCATTACAAGCGGTGAGGTGGATGATTCTTAGTAGAAGGTAAGTGGATTAAGAACTTGTCAAGTAAAAGCACACAAGACATCATGAGGTTTTACATTATGTGAGAATTACAATGGTTCATGAGTAGGAGGTGGAGAAGACTTAGGTGTATGCCGACGCGGTGGAGGAGAAGAATGATGCTTACGCGGAGGAGGAGATGGAGACTGTGGAGGAGCTTAATGGATGGAAGAGGAAAAGAAGCAGTAAACAAAGAAGTAGTAGAAGAAGTAGAAGGGGTGATGATATGACATGTGTAACAATTAAATCTTGTTCTAAATCAATGAATTTGTAGCATAAAAGAGTAAAAGATTCACATGTATCATATAATAATTTTTCTTTCAATGTAGGAATTAAGCCATGACAAAAGATAAATTACTTTTCTAAATAAATGGGCTGAAATAATAATTGATGCATACAAGAATTAAAGCATAAAATGTAATCTACAATTATTTCTTTATTTCTTGATGCAATAAAGGCAAGCATTCATATGTAACCTTAGGACCATTGTTAGAAATAAATTGTCTAAGAAAAACATCCTCCATATCATAATAAGTACTAATGGACCCATAAGGCAAAATGAGTGTACCATTGAGAGCATGATCAATAAGACTATGATGAAATGCTTTGAGTAATAAGCGATCATTAGAATAAGTAGACATGGTTGAACAATAATGCTTGAGATGTAAATAAGGATTTCCAATGCCATCAAAACATGAGAAATAGGCATGATGAAGTCCTTTGGGAAAGTAGAATTGTGAATCTTTTTAGGAATATGATTTCCATGCAAAGAATTATTGTCAATGGAAGCATAATAGGATTTAATTTCAAGAGTGAGAGTATGAACTTGAGATTTCAAGGTGCCAACAACATGCATGAGAGATAAAATGTCATGTGAAGGAATGGTAGGTGAAGAGACATATTGAGAGGTTGGATCTTGCCATTGTGATTGATCATGGGAATGTGAGACGAGGAAGTGAATGTGGAAGGATGAGAAGGAGGTGGAAGGATGAGAAGGAGGTGGAAGAGGAGGAGAAGAATGTGGAATCTCTATGGGAATGCTAGATGTAGACTCAAAAGATATAATAAGAGGTGTACTAGTAGTAGGAGTAGAATCATCATGTGCAACAATTTAGAAGTGGAAGAAAGAGGTGTGAGAAGAGGAGAGGAACATAGAAGATTTATGGGAATGTTAGATGTAGAGTCAAGAGATATAATAAGAGGTGTATTAGTGCTAGGAGTAGAACATCATGAGTATCAAATTATAAAGAGAAGAAAGCAAAGTAGTAAATTCACATTCAACATTGTCATAAGAGAAGTAACATCATTACTAACATGTTCATGATCAGAAGCATAGTCTACATCACTATCAGACATATTTTCACAAGCAAGTAGTTCATCAAGACTATCATCAACATAAAAATAAGTGGTAGGAGTACTAATATCAGATTTATCATTGCATTCATTAGAAACACTTTCAAAAGTAGGAAGAGTATGAGATACAACTTTACATTCATCTTGACTACTAGGAGAAATAACATCATGCACATGTACATTTTCAACATTAGAAGTAGAAGTATTGGCATCCATATTATCACAACCAAGAACATAATCAAGCAAATAATTTCCAATAATACTATCATGTTATAAGAGGAGTGGAAGAAGGTGCAACAACATGGGTGACTACAGGAGAGCAAGGAAAACATGAAGTAAATTTTTGGTCAGGAGAGACTATGTAAATGCTAGAGTTGTGAAAGTTAGAAGGATGAGTTTTGGAAAGCAAGAAGGTGTTGGAGGAAGGAAGCATCACATTGAGGGTTTTGGTAAAGGTCACAAAATTCAACTTGTGCAACAACATCATCAAATACAAGTTTCAAGCATGTATCACCATATGGTGCTTAAGAGATGAGGACCTCTTCTTAACCACGAGGGTTTTAGGGATCATATGGAAATAAGTTTGAAGAAAAGTGGGTTCACCAAATGATTTAATAAAATTTGAATTAAATCTAATTGCAGATTAACATATATGATAAAAAACAATATATATGCAAAGGTTAATCACTCAAGCAATGTGGCATTATACGAAAATGGGAGGGAAAGATGACTTAGGTGAATCCTGCACAAACCGGAACCGATATGGGTATGGTGAAGTGTTGAATAGGGTTGGAAGCGTGTATGTCAATCGCTCTCTATAAAATATAGATTATGAGAATAATGTCGGGCATGGGTGTATGGGGTTGGACGACAGTGCGTTTAAGCGGATTGGTGATTGCTTCAAGGCGTCGATGACTATGCATAAGGTTAGAATCTACTTTTTCTACATCACTAGAGTTTCACTATCACTTCCTATTGGTAGCATGATATTCACACTTTGATTGCCAAGGGTACCTGTAACTTACAACACAAACCCTAACTACCCGAACAAGCTCACAAAAACATTTGGAATGAAAATGCAATATGTGGAGTCGACTGACCATGACAATCACTTAATGAGTGAAATTATGACCGAGCATTACACTACATTCCAGACTCCATGTAGTTCTTTGTGCTTGTGTGTGTAATAGTGTCCTTAGGTTTCCCTCACACCAATGACGCCAAGATAGTGGGCTATGGCTAGATAAGATGGAATTGAGCACTTCCCCTTCCTATGTAGTGTATGCAGCCTAAAAATGCAGTCCCTTGTAATGGTAATGATAGTATGTAGATGAGATTGCCCCTTAGAATTGCCATCTAGAATAATAGAGTGTATGTTGTGTATATATATGGATCTCTTATTTGAATTTTGACACTAATGACACAAAAGGTCGACTATGAGCTTGGGATAAGGATAAGAAAACTAAAAAGGCTGACCATAAATGTCAAAAAGTGTAAAAAGAACAAAGAGGATAGGAGCGCCCAAAATGGACAGGAGCGCCTGAGCGCTAGTGTCTAGAATGGGCGCTAGTGTCCTAGGATAAATGACGACATATGTGAAAAGACTGATAGATATGGATCCCTGTGACCTAACCAAAATTGGGTACATAAATGATAGATGTGAGAGATAAAGACAATAGAAAAAATCAAAACAAATGGATGGACAAGGGATTGTGTCACTAGTGAATACTTTTCTTACTTAAGATCCATACATATAACATACTTGACAACATAATAAAATAGAAGTATGTGTATGATTTTGTATCTACGATTGTTATAACTCACATATCCATATAACAATAATAATATTACAAACTAACAAACTAAAAAATAAGCTCATTAACGAGTCATTAATTCCTAACAAATGTAGCTAGGTTATAATGATGAGTTATATGATGGGCATGTTTCGATTCAAAATGCGAGTCATTTTATTTTATTGTTAATAAATGACCGATGTTTGATACAAATGCAAGTATTTTATCCGATACTGGGGATTGATCTTGTGGTAGTGAGTTGTTCCTTGTGTTAAAATTAAAAATTTGCATTTCGATATTTGGGTTTCTAACCTTGTTGCCAAGCCTTTGTGTTTTGGTATAGATAGAGTTTTGGAGCAACAAGAGGATCATCCAAGTGAGAAGTGAGAGAATGGTTTTTTTGTTGGAGTAATATACATATATTGATTTGGGTGTTGATAAAAGTTATGGGTATATTAATGATTAAAAGTTCAAGACTTACAAACCCACCATTATTTTCCCCAAATTCATTTTAAAATAAATTTGATGAGCTTTAAACTTTTTATGAAAGAATGAGTATTGATCCTTCGTGTTAACACACTAATATCGATCGTTTACCCGAATTCCAATTTGGTTTAGAGATTTGGCACTGGGCATATCAACATTGCTTTCAAAAAAGAGATTGATTTTAATTGGTATTCATTTTTTTATTTAACTTCACATTTGGGATTGCTAGAATTAGTGACCTATCTTTGGCTTTATTTTGGAGTGTTTTTTGATCTCTGTTTTTGCTTGAAAAACACTATTTTCTTTTAAAGAAAGGATCATAATTCTCCATTCCGTAAACGGGTTTATTGAATGAGGATTAGAGTAAAATTTTCCCTTGTATATTTTGTGAATATTCATATGTAGTCTCTACTTTTGAATAATGCTTTGCACAACTAAGATACTAGGTTTTTGTAGAGATTTTGATTAGGTTGGTTTTATAGAATGGAATGGGAATTGCAGAGTTTTGTTGGTGCCTTTGTATCTTGGGGTTGATTGAGTTATCTTTTGGAGGCATCGGTTTACTTCCAAGAGTTTCCTAGGATCTTTGGTTACCCATAAGGGTTATTTATCATATGCACAAAGACAATGTTGGCGCCTAAAATGGTTTCATTTCATTTTGGGAACTATGGTTAATAGTTGGAGTTTCAAGTCTTTTCATGGTGATAAAAAGGCATTTTTGGGTGCCCTTATAACAAAAATTCACCAAAACAACGTGTCCCTTCTTCATATGCATGTGTGCGAGCCAAATCTAGAAAGACTTAGAATATTTGCAAGGATTTTTGCCTTCATATGTCCACTGACGTTTAAAACCTTGAAAATATTTGTCCACAAGCTTGCAATATTAATTAGGTGAAACAAGGACACGTGGTGGTCAATGGTGTTTTTGAACCTTTGACTAGGATTGAATTTGGTACCTATAATGGATCTTTTGCACATGGCACCCATCACATCTTTGTGTTTGGGACTCTCTTAAATTAGCTTTGTGTCTTTGTTTTCTGTAGGACACCAATTTGTTATGTGTCTCTCTCATAAGTATGTAAGAAGTATGATAGTTTAAGGCATGTGAAACTCAAACATACAAATATGAGCCATGTGGTAAAGATTGATAAGGAAAGAGACATACAAACAGAGGTTACGAGGGTTCACAAAGTGAACGATGGCATCAATCATAGCCACATGTCATTCATTGACGGATCAAGTGTACAGAGAGGATGAAAGTTGAAGCCTAAAAACCTTGTGGTAAGTAGTTAAGTTGATTAAGGATACATGTCTTAAATCGGTAAAAGTTAAGTTTTAATCATGGTCAAGTCAAGCCTATGCGGTGAAAAGTGGCTAGATAAAGGCCTACATTAAGGTTAAACGTGATGACTTGGTTGTAGAAAAAAAATAAGGTCAAGGACATCATAAGCTTAAGTAATAGTGATGGATTATGGCCTAGTTTTTAGCCATATATTTTAGTGGAGAGATACAAATGACACGAGATCAATACCATTGGAAAGCTTATCATGAGGGTTACACATTGGTTCTATGTTTGGAGAAAATAGTTAAGATATTTGTGATGTTTTGATGACAAAGTTTTGAAAATGTTTTTCATCCTTTGTCGCCATATGTCAATCGATTTCTCCAATTTTCTCACTCATGCATGCAAGTGGGACCTATCATGTGCTCTCCAAGTGTTGTACATTTCTCGAGATAACTCAATTTGGGCCATTAGATCTTTTATAAGCTCATAATTTTTATTCAATTGTCATCTAATCCATAGGTGATCTACGTATGCTCATTTCTTCTCTCTCTTTGATTCTCAATAACTCGAATTCCCTTCATTTCCATATAAAGTAATGAAGTGTATGATTCATCAAATCATCTTCTAGTTTGGCCATTTTTGTCTAAATCTCTTATCTATTTGGTATTTTATTTTATAGGTGTTCATTTTATCATTATTTTAGATGTTTCGAGAAGGAATAATAGTGATCAATTCAAGGATAGTATAATGAAGATCTGAGAGAGTATCCATGTATGATTTATTGAGTCATAAATGAGATAGTGGATTAGAAAAGAAGATGTCATTTGAGTCAAAAGTGTATTCACTCAAATTATTAGAGTCTCCATTTGGTAATTAGATGCAAAGGTATGATGTGTAATCACCAAAGCATTTGGTTGTAAAATCCTCATGTAATTCTAGTTTCATTTGCACTCAATAAACTTAGCTAATGTTATATTTCAAATTTTGAGTTATTGTGATTTGATGGTTTATTAAATCTCGGTGCATGTGGTTTAATGATTTTAAAATTATGGGAGATGTAGCAATTGTTTAGATTGATGCAACTCTTATGTTATCTCTAACTCCTTCATCTTAAGCTTTGTAGATTTATCCCAATGGACAACACACGTGAAGTTGGAATGATCAATCCCACCTCTTTTACTTAAACCTTGTTGTCCTATTCCTTTGAGATCTCTATTTTAGTTTGCATATCTTTATAGGCATATTTATTATAATCTTGGCTTCATGCTTGTTTGGATGTGCTTCAAACATATATTATAGAACCAACAAGTTATGAATATATTTATACCTTTGCATGATAAAGCAATTCAAGTTTGTGTTTTCCCTTGTAAATGTGTGGTTATATCATAAGTGACACTTAATTGGGTGCTTAGCCATGGAGGTTGCATTTGCGGACAAATATAGTGTGTCTTTAAGCTCATCTTGTGTTAAGAATTGTTAAGGTATCTCTCCTTGTGCTTGTAAAACCATAAGTAGTAGAGAAGTGACCCCCTTCTTACATTTTCTAGTCTTGAATCCTCCCTCAACTTGTTAAAGAGAACCAATTATACTACAACATAATCATTCTTCACCTTCTCTTCACCAACTTCATGGTAGTACAAATTTGAGATCCAACACGTGCCATTAAAAAAATTCTAACTCAACAATAATCAAAATATTATAACTCAAAACTTCTACCCAATAACCTAAATATTGGGAGATATCTCAGTAACTACTTTCTACCCATACACACATGACAAAAACAAATACGAGAATTTACACACATACACACACCCTTACAAGACTTAAATTCCTTTTTATTACCAAATAATGAGCGTATTTATGGTTAGGAGGTCCAAATATGGGATACCTTAGACCATGTAACCCACAATTCTTAGAGTAAAATATTATCAAAGCAAGACCCCAACACAACTCGTAGAAAACAATAAAATATTATTTTATTAATATGAGGAAAATATTACTTATTTAGGCACAATCACATGATAAGCTTTTCCATGATCTTATGATAGGACTACGTAGATTCTCAAAGAATTTCAACCTTGTGATCTATCTTAATTAAGCTAATAGACCTTGATAAGCTTCTACTTGAACATTATAACTCTACTCACTACTCATTAGCTCAAATTTGTAAATGATAGATAAATTCCATCTTTTATGGCTATAGACACAAAATCACACACTTACTATTTACATCATGCCTCTAAGTATGCCATTATATGCATGATTCCTAAGCAAGAAAACTAAACATTAACAACACTTGTTTTGCTTTTACATTGCTTGATCCTTTCGTACTTCTATTATTTACTATTTTGGAATGATCACTTTACTTTTAGACATTGGACAACATGTGACCCAACTATGAATTTTCGGTTATATCCTTCAAGCATCCCATATAGTACCTCCTATTAGGGACATGAGCGCCTCGACGTTACTATCCCCTTTGGGCGCTTCTACCCTTTTCCCTCCTCTTCTCAAATTTGAAATTCCTCATTACTTATTATCCTTTTTGAAACCTTTCTTATCACTTTAGATTGGCCTTTCTGGTTTTTAATGATGAAATTCAAACAAGGGAATCATATATACATGATTAAAAGGGGGATAATTTGGGTCATTATTTCTTATCTATTGCTTGGGCAAAGAGCAACATTCAAGGATTGCATTTGGGTTGCATTATTCACTGCATAGGAGGGGTTATTTCTAAATTCCATCTCACACATTCATCTTGGGGGAAAATAGTTGTAGCCTACTATCTTGGTGCGATTGACACAAGGGAAACCTAACTCCGGGGAGCAATTCAATCACACACGCACACTAGAACTACATAGAGTTTGAAATGTAGTGCAACACTCAAGTGACAATCACATTGGGGTGACCGTTGAGGTCAGTCGACTCAAGCATATGCATTATTTGTTTCATCTAATGTTTGTTTGAGCCTTGTGTAGGTAGTTAGGGTTTGTTTTGCATGTTCAAGTGCGACAATGGAACCCTACAACGAAGTGGATGTGAAAAAGAGTGAAAGGAATAAGATAAGTTCAGACCCTGAAAAGATCAAAAGCAAAACATTTTCTAGGAAACTAGTGCCTGGGCGGTCCTTTCCTTCTCTAGGAAGTTTTGTTCGAAGGAGTTTCATATTCTAGTTTCCAGACGAAGCATACTCAGTCTAGATCCATCCCTGTCCCACTCAGTTTCTAGCCTAAAATCATCTCAGATCCCTAGATACAAACTAAGTCATTCTCATCTCACCATTACTTACCATGAAATTGTATCTATTAGATAAAAGCATACGAGGTTGTTTGGTTAAGGTAAAAAAATAGATTAAGGCCCACATGTATTTGCCTAAGCTGTATTGAGGTTAACATGAATGCAAAAAAAAGATAATATTGATGGGGTGTAAAAGTGTGTACCGTCCTAAAGTAGGTGCACAAGTCTTCATGAAAGACATGGGTGTGTATTTTCACACACTTTCTACACAATATATTCGAGTGATTTGGAAAAATCCAAGTCTTCATGCCATGACCTCCCCTTTTCAAACAAAAACATGCAAGGTTTATCTGCAAGGCTATGTTGAATTGCACAAGCTATATTTCCTACTCTAGCTCTTTTGGGTTAACATATGATTGCAAGTGAACCTAGATGCTCTTGTATTAATTTCTCGTAGTTGTGTGCCTTTTCCTTCTACCAAAGACAAATTTAAGGTTTTAATTGAATAACAAAGATATTGATCATCCAAAGGGCCACTCAGAGGAGGATTGACCCATATCTACATCCACAATAAGACTTATGAAAGTCCATTTTGAGAAAGTATTGGAATACATTTTTAGTAGTTAATGTTTTATATGACTATTTAGATCAAGAATGACCCATATCAACATTTAGAGTAGGATTTTTGAAAGCTTGTTTTTAGGAAGTCTTAAAATCTAATTTTAATTGTTTTGACAACTTTTTGTATTACACATCATTGAAGGTATTTGTATCATTTTTGGGCTTCATCTTTGCATACGGTGAGAGAGGAATACATGGTCATAACAACTTTTCTCTATTCAGATCTACCATCTTTCCAATGGTTCTTATGGTTTACAAATTAGGTAAACATGCTAAGAGATATAACCCCAATAAGGAGCACTCTAAGAGATATAACCCCAATAAGAAGCACTAAAAATAATAGTATTTTTGGATTTTGTCCACTTTTGCCTATTCAAATTCACCCCAAAAGTGGATACATATCATCTTTGTGTAGGATGACCTTTCAATTCCCCTTAAGACCCCTTCATTCACTATTCCTAGGAGCAATTTTCCATCTTTTGCATTATGTCACTATAAAAAGATGGTTTTGAATGAGGTTACAAGTTTTGTAAGTTTAAAAGTCTATAACGACATATGTTTATAAGTTACTGGTTTGCGGTATTGAGGTATGCATCTCTCCTATATAGTTTTCCCATTTTGTACACATCTTCATTTGTAGAGAATTGTGAGGCATACATCTCTCTTACGAGTTTGCCCTTTTTGCATACATTTTGATACCAAAGATACACAACATACATCTCTCCAAACATAGTTTGCCTAATTTCTATACACTACCAATCACAATGAAATATTTCTCTTTTTGCGATAAAATAATTTTGTTTTTACAATATAATACTCTTATCACATCAATCTTAGTTCTTTTTTTTGAACTGATTATTATAACACGCTAGTGCCACTATTAGTTTGTTGTTCATTGAATTCCAAAAAATAGTTTGAATCAATTGAGTCAATTTATGAGATTAAAAATGCCACAAATGAAGAATATCTTCATAAAATTGGCATTGTCTCCAATTTATCTTGGTGGAAAGATTGGCTAGTTGAAACCTATTTTTATTGATATACACCACATCTTGGTCATCAAGTACTCCTTTCCCTTCATCACATTTGGGTTGAAACCCTTAACTCTTACTTGAAGCTTAGGTCTATTGAGGTTACTTGGGAAAATTGCTTCTCCAACATTTGGAAAGTCAGCACTTGAGCCCAAAAAGTTCATTTTTGTGGTGTATTCTATATCAATGGCTACATGTAGTAGGGAAAGGGTGATTCATATAGGGGTTTCAAATCATACTTGCATTGCCTATCATCAAGTTGAGCCTTTCAAGAACTTTTTTGGTTTCATCCCCATGCTCAATCAATTGGAGTTAGATTCACACACTTTTTAGTCATGTACTTCATAGTTATTCAATTGGAAAATGGTGTATCTAGGGACTCAACCATGATAGTTACTGAAAATAATTAGATTTGGCATATTATTTCATGTCAATATTTTGTTACACATTTGGAAAGATAAAACATATACTAATTCAATCATTTTCCTATGGATAAAAATCTCTTTGTGGCCAACAAAGCGGAAATTATTTCTAATGTTATACTTTAATTTAGGTTTAGGCCGAGAAAGTCATATTAGAGGATGAGCATCCCCAACTTCTCCTTGACCATTATGGTAGCATCACTTGTGGAATTAATCGGGTGCCACTTGACTCTCCCTAAAGACCAATCCTTTTCTCAAGGTTGTGGAGCTAGAGAGCGAAGGCTACGCCACTTGCACATTCAAAAGATTTTTAGCCTCACTTGCATCGAACTTCACGTAGTGGTGATGGTGGAAGTGGCAGAGGAGGTTGTGACAAGGGGGGGGTATGTTTCCTCTCTTCTAGGGCTTAGTTCATGGGGCGACACCGCCTCATGATGACTTTCCTCCCTGTCTCTCATAATCCCCCTTCAATATAAAGTAAACAAGAAGAGAAACAATGATAATGATGGGTAGGATGCAATACTGATATCCCCGATTCGCCCAAAGTGGAAGTGGTTGGGGACACAAGCCTAATAGTCCTTTCACACCTCTAAAAACATGGTTGCTACTATTGTTTGATATTTAATTCTTGTTTGTTGGCGTTCATCGAAATTTGGTTATATTTACTTTTTGGTGGAAAGCTACTTCTATATCTTACATGTCATGACTTCGTAAGTACCATATATTGTTTTAGATTTTGGTAATCTATGGTTGTTATCGGTTACCTTTTGAGTTGAGTTGATGTATCTTCAAGTGTGAATCCATTCCACCCATGTTTATATGATCAAAATTATTTTATATGAATAAAAATCAATTTGCAATCAATATTATTATTATTATTTTGAGAAATGTATCCCCCAAAAAAATAAAATAAATAATTAAATTGGTGTAAATGGTAGTCAAATTTAAAAGTGCGAGAGTGGAGTACCAAAGTTAGGGGTGCACACTCGCGAATTGCCATTCTTATCCCAAGTATATGTCGCATCAAAAGTAAAAGAAAAATCCAAGATTTGCTTAACTAAATCGTCGCATGGTTGCCATACTTGTACTCGACCAAACTTTTTCTTTTCAACAAACTCGAAGCGTATGAGGCTTAGGTATTTTCTTTTGGGAGGTTTAAAGTCTAGATTCCAACACGTCACCTGCAAATCAAAGATTTCATCGAGGTATTTGATTTAAAGCCGCACTGTTCAATTCTTGGCAAATATCTTTACTACCGAAAACATCAACCTCTCTTTTTAAATTTATCTTTAGTTTCATATATAAACAAAAATCAACGAGTAAGTATATGCCTGAAAGAATAACTCTTGAGACTTGCAAATAGAAAGTAATGTTGCACAAAACCTATGTTTGAAACCCTAGCTCGGAATAAGCGCCCTTGGAATTGGAACCCTAGCCTTCATTTAAAAATAAAATAAAATGTATTTATTAAGTACTTGTGTAAATTTAGGTTCTCTACGAGGTTTATCTGTAAAATTAGAGATGTCAATGAAGTAACGAAACTGAGGTTTTCTGCTGGTAAACCTAGTTAGGGCTATGTTGCTCAGTTTGGTTTTGGGTGGGGTTTTTGGGCATAACCATATATATTTGTGCAAAAGAAGTTGTACTCTGAGATTACGTTTCAAAGTACAATTTTTTATTTTTATTTTTATTTTTAACAGGGTTTTATAATTTCCGAAGAACATATATCTTGAAAGATTACAGGATATAATACATTAAAAGTGGTTTGAATCCAATTGTTTTGCGGTGTTTAATTTGTAAATATTTTAAAGGGTTTTACAATTTCCTCAGAACATATATCCTGAAACAAACATGTTCGATCCACTTTACTTTACAGGATATAACACAGTAAAGTGGATTGAACTTAGTTATTTTGAGATGTTTAATTTATAAATATTTTAAAGGGTTTTACAATGTCCTCAGAACATATATCCCAAAACAAACGTGTTCAATCCACTTTACGTTACAGGATATAAGACAGTAAAGTGAATTGAACTTAGTTGTTTTGAGGTGTTTAATTTATAAATATTTTAAAGGGTTTTACAATTTCCTCAGAACATATATCCCAAAACAAATGTGTTCAATCCACTTTACTTTGCAGGATATAACACAGTAAAGTGGATTGAACTTAGTTGTTTTGAGGTGTATGTTCTGAGAGTGATTACACGTGAAACTAATCTTAAAAGTCAAACCCAGAAAATTGAAAAATGGATTGATCTCAGTGATAGCGATTACACGTGTAAATAATCTCAAAAGTCTTGTAACAATGTGTCAATGTTTATATGTGTCATAGAGGTTTTGTTTTGAGATTAACAACCCCCATTGTTTTTTGTTTATTTAATCTGTGGCTTTCACAAGATTTTCATGCTGGTCTTATTGATTTTTAATCTTGTTCATCCTTTGCAAACATGCAGGACCTGTGAACTCCTCGATTTGGACCTTTGAACTAGTGTTAAGGTAAATATTTGATATTTTCAGAAGGTTTGATTGTGTACATTGTATGACACTATCATCTGTGTCTGGTATAGATGCAATGCACTTTGGACAAATCAAGGAGCTTTGCACAGTTAAGGTAGAGAGAATAAAAGGGAGGGAAATACGCAATGTCGCATATGCAAAGTCTTGGGAGGGAGCTCAAGTGCTTGGGAAAGGAAATGGAAGAGTGGGCCAAACTATTTGTTTAAACGATTTTCACATTTGCTGGCGTTAAAACTATTCTTTTGCGTTTAAACTGGAATTGGAATCTTTTGGAGCAACACAAGGAGCGATGGAGGGATTTGGAAATCATTACTTGGACAAAAGAATAGTTCTTTTGGTTTGCCTCATCATAGAATGGAAGTTTTTGGCTGGGCTATTTCCCTAGTTAGGAGGGTCTGCTCTAGTTTTTAAAAATCAATTTTCTTTTTTGGGGAGGGTTTTCATAAGAAACTTAACAGTCATTTGAATCTACATGAAGCAATTTTGAAAATGTCTTGTCATTTAATGTGTAATGCAGGTAAAAGTTATTTTGAGATATTTTTGGATCGGTCACAATGAGTAGCCGCCCGAGCCGAACTCTCTATGTTGGTAATTTGCCTGGAGATATAAAAGAATGGGAAGTTGAAGATTTGTTCTATAAGGTTTGTGTCTCATTCTCATCCATTGCCTTTTCCAGATTAAGACTCATTAAAAGTGTTTAACGGTATAGTCTTGTTCTTATACTAAAATGCATTTTCGTGTCTCATACGGCATTCATTTACTGACCCGGTGGCTTGTGGAGCAGTACGGTCCGATTGTTGACATTGATCTGAAGGTTCCTCCTAGACCTCCTGGGTATTGTTTCATCGAGGTACAGTACTCCATATTGGGCATTTTAATTATATTTTAATTCTGATTTATTTTCAGGCGTCAGACATTTTCTGTTTTTTACTTGGTGCTAGGGCATGTCTATTTTAGAATTTTCATTGACGGTGTAGGTAACTATTTTTTGCAAAAAGAGTGCACCAAGGAAACCTCCTGAGGTTGTATTGCCAGAGAGGTTACATGTTATTGAAGAAGTATGTTTCTGTGAAAAATAATACAAATTACAAATAATAGCAAACTTGACCATAAATCCTGCTAATCATTCTTTAGAACATCCCAAGTATAAACAGTTTAAAACTAATCTATAGTTCCTGCAGTTACCAAAGAGTTTCTTTATCTACTTGATTGTTTGGAAATAACCAAGAAACATATTGGTTTGCTTTTAAATATCAGAGTGAGCAGTTTTGATCTTCTAGCAAATTCTGAATAAATGATCTAGAATACTGAAATGGATGCACAATGCTATAGAAAATTCCCTTAGCAGAAAATTCCTAAGAAATGGTTTAGAATACTGAAATGGATGCAAAATACACTCAAAAACGCCATTTCAAAGTGGCTAATATTTTAAGAATATGCCAAAAATTGTATATAAAGTATGCTAAGCATTTCTGAAATGTAGAAATGAATCTTCTCCAAGCATGAAAATAAATTGGACTTGAATCTTCTCAAAGCATGAAAATAAATTGGACTTGGTCTTATTGTCTCAAGGGGCTCCTATGCGCTTATATTGACTGTATAACCATGAAAAGCTAGAGTTACGTTTTATTTCAGAGAGGCTGCTTTAGAATTTCAACTATGTTTCAAGCAGACAGCATATGGGTTTATGCTGGAGAAGTGCAGTCATAAGATGTCAAGAGGATTTCCAAAATTTCTTTAGTTATTATAAGACATAGCTGGTATTGAAGTGTTGTTTCTCCTTCAATTTCCTATTATGTTTATTCGTCAGCATTGATATGATTAGTTGGCAGTTTGCATTATCTTTGCAAATAGGGCGAGAGTGAACCCTCGGTATTTTTAGTTTTCAAACATTGAATTATCTGATGACGAATGGGTTTGAAATTCATAATTATTGTTACGTGGGTTAAACATGATTGCCCAATGTTGACGGAGATGGCATGCTAAATATGATTTTAAACCTTTACATTTTCATCCGATTTGTTTTACCATGGATGATACAGGGCTACCCAATTCCACTCTGTCAGGTAGGTGTCTAAGGCCACTTGGGGAAATGCACTAGTAGGAAATGAAGAACTTATAGAGACGCCATCAAGTGTCAATAGTAAAATTAAAAAAATCTGTTTACAGGTAGGAACAATGAAACAAGTCAATGGATGACTTCATAAAACTGAGATGAATGCAATAACTGTCTTAAATATGGACATTATAGTTTATGAGGTGGTGTATCAAGCTTGCATGCTTATAGGCAGATTCTTGCATGCTCATAGGCACTTTCTTGCATGCATGGTTGGCAATGCTCATTAAAAGGAAATAGGTTGCAAATAGATGGAGGGAAAAGGGAAAAAGTGATCTGATTCTTTTCCAAAAGGCGGATTGTTGCTTTTTTACTAGCCTTGTGATGCAAGAGCATCCAGGTTCACAAACAAACCTGTATCATCCAAAAATATTTAGAGTTAGTTGAATAAAGACTTGCATACCGCGCCACCCTTGAGCATGTCGGGCAAAACTTGAAACCTTGACTAGCTTTTGCAGAAGCCTCGGATGCCTATCCAAGCCATGAAGGCTTAACCTAGCAGATAGACCTATGCTTAGTTGCACAACACTATTATGCCGTACACGCCCAAGAATGCCACAAAAAAACTTGCAACCTTGCCTTTTTTCTTGTGTGCGGAAATCACAAAGTCTTGTGCATGTTGTTTGGGCCTTTGTTGATGCCGCGATGCATTCTAGATGCCACTTAACACTTCTGATGTCGTGAAGCCTTGTAATCTTGCGGGACCACTACCTTATGTTGTTGTGATTGGATTTGCATCGGCATGACTCTCTTGTTAACATCGATAGAATTAGAGGATTGGATTTGGAAGAGCTCATTGACTGGATCATAGAAATGGGGAAGTACTTCGAATATGAAGGTGTGGAAGATCCCAAGAATGTGAGATTTCCTTGTACTAAGTTGAAGAGTCTTGCATCTTTGTGGTGATAACACATACAAACCGGGAGAGGTCATAGAGGCAAAGACATGATCAAGAGCGGGATAGATTGGTGGTAAAGTTAAAGTCGTGCTTGTGAATTACTCACCACATTTGTTCAAATAGTTGCAAAATGTGTGTCGAAGGAACAAAGTGTCAAGAAGTACACGGAGGAGTTTTATTGGCCCACTATCCGAGTGGGCCATGTGGACGATGACGTAGAAAATATCTCACGATATCTTCAAGATGAGTTTAGTACATGGAGGAATTTTATTGGCTCACTATCGAGCGGGTCACGTGGAGGATGACATAGAAAATGTCCCAAGGTATGTTAATGGATTACACATTTCCATTCAAGATGAGTTTAGTATGATTAGATTACGATTTGTGGAGGAGACCTATCTATTTGCACTAAAGGTGGAAAAGAAGTCTACACAACATAACAATGTGTGAGGTAAAGGGAAGTTCTCGCGCAAAAGTGGAAGTTTGCATAGTGATACACAAAATCTTGTGCACAAGGGCAAAACGAGCTCCTCACACGAATATAGTCATGCATAGAGAGGCGGAGGTAGATCTTTTAGAGGAAGAGGATGTGGAAGATGTATATGATTCAGCGAACCTATTTCCGATGTGGAGAGACAAGACATGCTGCATTTGAATGTCCATATGCTGCGCATAATAGTGGTGGAAGGAGTAAGGATGCTAGCAATCATTTTACTCAACACGCGAATGTGGAAAGCAATGTGCCCAACGGTGGTGTAGAAGAAGTAGAATGCGAAGAAGCTCTCATGTCAAGAGGGGTTCTTTGAAGCTCTTGAAAGAAGAGAATGTGCTTATGTAGAGATAGAATTTGTGTGGAACCATATGCAAATATGGGGTAAGTGCTGCAAAATTATTATTGATAGTGGTAGCATAGATAATCTTGTTTCTAATGAGATGGTTGAGAAGCTTGTTTTGAAGAGAATTGCACGCTTGAACCCATATAAGGTGTCATGGTTGTTGAAGGGGCATCAATTGCTTGTGAATTAGCTCAAGATTGATGCATATGAAGATGAAGTCTTGTGCAATATAATGCCCATGGATGTATGTCGTGTATTGTTGGGTTGACCTTGGAAGTATGATAGAAGGTGTTACACGATGGCCGAGCAAATACTTACATTTTGGTGAAGGACGAATGGAAATGCACATTGAATCCTTTGAAAGATACATGTGGAGAGGTGTCCACAGATATTGCTTATCTTAGGAAAGGAGTACTCAAATGTTGTGAAAGGGGATAGTGAATGTTTTGAGTTCGTTTTGACACTCGCACAAATGATGGGGAAGGTGACCTGGAAGTATGATAGGAAGGTGTTACACGATGGCCGAGCAAATACTTACATTTTGGTGAAGGACGAATGGAAATGCACACCGAATCCTTTGAAAGATACATGTGGAGAGGTGTCCACAGATATTGCTTATCTTAGGAAAGGAGTACTCGAATGTTGTGAAAGGGGATAGTGAATGTTTTGAGTTCGTTTTGACACTCGCACAAATGATAGGGGGCGAAGCTATGCAAATAAAGGAGATCCTGCGAGAAGTGGAGGAGATGCTAGGTGAGTTTGCAAATATCACTTGAAGGATATTTCAGATGGTTTCCCACCGACGCATAGTATTAGTCATTTGATGGACTAGATACTAGGGTCTAGTTTACCAAACAAGATAGCATATAGGTTGACACCTATGAAGAACAAGGAGATGAGAAAGCAAGTGCAAGAATTGCTTGAGAAGGGGCCAATTAGAGAATCTCTAAGTGCGGAAGGTGTTAAAGTGGGTGTGTGAGAAGTTGTTGGGGAATTTGAAGAAATGCAATTTCATGTGGAAGAAGCTAGTGTACTTGGGATTTGTGATATCTCAAGAAGGATTGAAGATGGATTTTGAGAAGGTGCGAGCTATAGAATGGCTGCCACCCATGAATGTCATGGATGGTTAAAGCTTCATGGACTAGTGAGGTTCAACCAAAAGTTCATCAAATGATTTAGTGAGATTTGTGCACCAATCACAAAGGTGATGTGGGGAGACAAGATGGAGTTTGCGTGGACTGCAAATGCGGAGTATGGCTTTCAAAAGATGAAGAAGGTCACAAAGCAACCAATGTTGGCCTTGCTTGATTGCAATAAGGTATTTCAAGTTGATTGTGACGTAGGTGGAGTAGCCATTGGAGTTGTGATGATTTGGGAGGGAAGACCCATTACATATCTTAGTGATAAACTCAATCATGCAAGGAGAAGATATTTAGTTTATCCCATAGTGCAAGCTTTGAAGATGTGGAGGCATTATAGACACCTAAATTTGGCAACTTATCCTTTGGCAATGACAAGTTTGACTTTGTTCCTATACTATGATTGATGCTCGCATCCTAAGCCTAATTGATATATCTCTCTCTCTTGCATGACTTGCTGTACCCTACACACTGCTCTATCACTCACTCGATTACCAAAGCAAAGTATATCAATCACAAGCATCTTGCCTAGAATCTTGGCTGAACATCACGCCATATTATGGTTTGTGTTGACTTCATACGGTCCTGTCTCCCCCTCTCCAATGACTCTTTTCTAAATTTGAGTGTCTTTTATGGGTTGTTACTTATCCTACAAGTCAACCTTTATGTGACATCTACCTAATGAAAGCCTATATAATCAAGTCTAATTCACCTAAGAACTCACCTGGCACTCTCAAAAGCATATATTGCAAATTACACTTCAAAAGCAATCACAACTCTCTTAAATCTCCCCAAAACAACACATCTATTAGAGCAGCCACTACTCATGCTTCAAGCATTCAAACCAAGTTCAAGAGTCTTAATTTCCTCCATTGCGAAGCCTCTAAAGGTCGTAGAGCCAAGTCATAAAGCAAGAGCAAGTCACACAAAGCATTGACAAAGGCCTTAAGGGATAAAGGGAATCAATTTAGCATTTGAAGCATATCACACTATATCACTACCATGCAGGGTATATCGTATTCTATTTATAATTACCCCGTTACTTTGTATCAAGAGACACAAGGGCAATATAAGGGTTGGCATAGATTTGCATACACCATTGCACTTACACTAGGAGAACTACATGGAATTTGCTCCCACTTGCAAGGGGATGTAGTGCTGCGTCTGGATTGGTTCAACAAGGGTTGACCACCAAGGTAAGTCTAGTTCCACCCACACATGGATTTCCCCTTTTGTTATCTAACCGTGTTCATGAAGTGCTAGTGCAAGTATTATAGGGTTTTATCCATTGCGGGTTGTTACGGGAAGGTGTAGCGCATCGGGCGAGCCCTAGCTTTAGCTTGTGAGGGGATGTAGTGCAACGTTTGGATTGGTTTAGTGGGGGTTGAACACCAAGGTAAGTCCAATTCCACCCACACAAATTTCCCTTTTGTTATCTAATTGTGTTCATGAAGTGCTAGTGCAAGTATTATATGGTTTTATCTATCGTGTTGTTACAGAAGGTGTAGCGCATTGGCGAGCCCTAGCGACAAACAACGAAGCATGTGTCCACTTTACCGACGACCACCAAAATTTGCAAAAGTTGAGCATCTTTTGGTCCAAGACTGTATGACCCAAGACCATACCGTACTATGCTCTAACAAAATCCATACATTAAATCGGCTCAATTTGAGGTCATAGTTCCGAGACGAAGCATTTCCGGATCTCATCCAACCTGCACATCCAATTTACACTCCTAAATCACCTTCGCACCTCTCAGTTCAGCTAAGTACTCTTCCCTTGTGTTTTAAACAATCGTTTCATCGCTTTCTATATCATGTAATGTATTAAAACCTATATTCTGATCTGTATAGTTAATGTTTATTAATTAATTTAGAAAAGAATAAGAAAATAACTCCTATATCAAATCCTTATTTACTTATTTAGGGTGTAAACAAAGCATTACTTGTTACCCGAGGAGTTTGTGTTGTAGATGGACCACCAAACATTGCAATTCATAAATAACCAAGGGAAGCCAAATCAAAGACATTTGAAATGGATTGAATTTTTGCCAAGTTACTCATGTGTCTTGAATAAAAGTGAGAAATCAAATAGAGCTGCAGATGCATTTAGCGAGGAGATGCATCATAGTAAGTGAGATGCAAATGGGAGTAGTAGGATTCAAGGTGATGAACGAACCCTATACAAAAGATGAAGATTTCAAAAAGGCATGGAAAATATGCTCAAAAGAAGTGAGTGTCGATTTGACGCCTCGATAGAATACTACTTAAGAAGATTTGTTTTTCAAAGGCACATAGTTGTGCATGCCGCGAGGATCAATGAGGGAGAATTTGATCCAAGAGAAGCATTGTGGAGGATTAGCCTTGATCACTTTGGGATAGATAAGACCTTGGTGTATTTAAGTGAGAAATATTTCTAGCCACGAGTTGGCTACAAATGCGTGTAGATATGTGCAGAGATGCAAAGTATGTCGGTTGACAAAGGGGAAGAGTTAGAATGTAGGGTTATATCATCCACCGCAGAGTATGTCAGTTGGCAAAGGGTAAGAGTCAAAATGTTGGGTTATATCAACCATTGTCGAGTATGTCAATTTGCAAAGGAAAGAGTCAAAATGCATGGTTATATCAATCATTGCTAGTACTTGAGAAACCTTGGGAGCATTTGAGTATGGACTTTGTTTTTGGTCTTCCTGCACGTAAGGGGCATGATTCTATATTTGTTGTCATATTCTAAAAAATGGTTCATTTTGTTGCTTATTAGAAAACCAATGATGCTACACATATAGCTAACTTGTTTTTCAGCAAGTTGTGAGATTGCACAAATTGCCGCACAACATTGTATCTAATAGAGATACTAAGTTTGTTGGCCACTTTTGGCGAACATTGTTGAATAAATTGAACACAAGGTACAATTTATTTTTGTGTACCACCCATAGATGAATGACTAAATGGAGGTTGTCAACAAGAGTCTTTGAAATTTGTTGTGATGTTTGGTAGGAGAGAAGGCAAGAACATGGTATTTTGTTCTTGTGCAGGTGGAGTTTGCTTAGGAGCATAGGAAGTCACTTCTCCATATTGTTTATGGGATAGGTCCTCGAGGACTTGTAGAGTTGTGAAAATTGATGCGAGGAGGAAGAAGTGGAGAAGTAGAGGAATTTGTATGTGCAAGTGTGCAAACAACTAGAGTAGAATAATGCACGTAACAAGAGTTCACGAGTTGAGGAGAAGACATAGAGTTTGAGATTGGAGATTTTGTTCTTGTGCACATGTGCAAAGAGAGGTTCTCGCGAGGAACGTATGATAAACTCAAGTGGAAGAAGATTGGACCTTGCAAAGTCCTGAAGAAGTTTGCAAAGAACACGTATGAGATAGAGTCGTTGAAAGCGATGAACACACATAGTGATGAATCATGGGCAGTGGTTCGAAATGCGTTGATCAAAAAGCTATACATAGTTGATCCCATAAAGCACCCTCCGATTCCATGGATTGTGGAAACATAAAAACTCTTATTAGTGATAGACATTTCATCCATCTTTAACAAAGTGGATCTATACCCGTATTTTGAGGGGTAGACAAGTGAAGAAACAAACTGCGCAAAATTAGCTCAGAGACACCAAGTACTAGAGAAGAGGCGTAAAGAACTTGAATGCATTCTGGATGATTGCATAGTAAAGATGATGTGAAAAATATTTGGTGAAATGGAGAGGCATAGAAGTTGAGGATGCGTCTTGGCTTAGTGAAGTAGAGATTGCTAGACTTTGTCATTCCATTGGAGACCTTAAGAGATATGCGTGAGGAGAGTCTCAAGTTCTTCTTACCTGAGACATATGATGCATGAGCATCTGTGTTCACAAGCAATTCTGTATCGCCCAAAAGCGATTAGAGTTAGTTGAATAAAGACTTGCTCAATGCCTTGCCACTCTTGAGCATGCAGCTCAAAACTCAGAACCTTGACTATTTTCTGTGGAAGCTGTGGATGCCTATCCAAATCACGAAGGCCTAACCTTGTTGTGTAGGCCTTTACTTAGCTGCGCCACATTGCCAACACCGCACAACGCTACCTATGCTAGACATGCCTATCAACGTTGCACAAAATTCTTGCGATTATCTCACGCCACACAACACATGTTTCTTGAGTGTGGAAGCCACAAAGTCTTGTGCATGTTGCGATGCATTCTAGATGCTACATGACAGTGTGGATGCTGTGAAGTCTTGTACTTCGGCAGGACCACTACCTTATGCTGCCATGATTAGATATGCATCCGAGAGAAGGTCCACTAACATTGATACTGATAGAGGAAGACATGTGTGGACCTTGATTTATTTTTCATGCCCAAGGACTAACCAAATGATTTGATAGAGCTTGATCCAGCAGAGGAAATTTCGTAGGAAGATCAATGGTGATCTAATGTTTCTGAAGAATATTTGTAGGGTATCTTTACTTGCAAAAGGCATCTTTGTTCTCCTGCCAGAGTCCACACAAATTTTATAAATAGAAGGGAGTTGTGAATATGTAAGGCATTGAATTCTTGGATAGGAATTGAGCGACCATCCAATATGGATCGAGTTCAGCCAAGTTTGGTTCTCTAGAAGCTTTGCAGAGTCCACAAGCTTATGATAGGTCATAAGATTGGAATTCTTAGAAAATTTTGCAAAGTCTTGTCATAAGACTGTTATTGGAGTGTAATGCCATTGTGCTTGAGTCTATAATTTTTTCCTCATATTAATAGAAGAAGCTTTTATTGTTTCTTGTTTAAGTTGTGCTTGAGATCTTGCTTTGGTTGGATCTAACTCTGAAATTGTGGGCTGTGTGGTCTAAGGCATCCCTTCATTGGGATCTCTTACCGCAACTGCACCATCTTGTTTCTTAAAAAATGCTATCCTACATTATGCATTCCTACTGGAGTTTTGAAGGGGATAATATAAACTGATAGGAGCTTCTTGTGAGAATTCATGAGAAGTTACCATGCTTGCAACATAAGAATGCTGTTATGTCGCCTACGTTTGAGTCTACTGCATAAACATGGATCCGACAACTTCTGCTGGAGAAGATCTTTCTAAAAATTGGTGAATGTGTGGGAGCAGCTACTTCTGGAGAGGATCATACTTCAAATTGGTGAATGTGGGTAGGGGTAAAGCTACAGCTTGAAGAGTATGGAAGCATCCTTATACAAATGTCTCTCTGTCATGAAAACAGTCATCTTATACTTACATGCCCAAAACTGATGGATGAAAATTTGGTGCTACAGTAAAGCAAGATTTTCTAAAGGTGGAGAAATGAAAACAGCCAAAGAAAAGTACAGATTCCATTTAAATCTGCATTTTAAACTAATGACCAATTTGGAGTTCTGGCAGTAGTTAATAGTTTGGACAATTATTTGAAAGTATTAATTTGGTTGCTGTTGTCTGTGATAGTGATAAATGAGGCTATTAGTGTAACAAATGCTGGACAGTGGACATGGATGGTATGGTAAAGGAAGGAACCTTGCCTCCAAATCCTGGAGAAATTGAATTCCTTGGAAGGCTGGTTTGGAATGTTAAGGTATAATGGATGATAAATTACCAGTCCAGGTTAATGGACAGGATCCGGGGATCGGAAATTGAGTGGAGTATCACTTCACCCTTGAGGGAGCTTAAAGGAGGGAGCTGTGCATGAAAATCCTGGAGAAACTCAATTCCTCAGAGGGCTGGTTTGGAATGTTTAAGGTGTAATGGATGATAAATTACCAGTGCAGGTTAAGGGACAGGATCTAGGAATTGGAAACTGAGGAGTTGTATATCACTCCACCCTTTAGGGAGCTGTGCTTGCAAGTCCTGGAGAAACCCAATTCCTCGGAGGGCTGGTTTGAAATGTTAAGGTGTAATGGATGAAAAATTATCAGTCCAGCTTAACGGACAGGATCTGGGGATTGAAAGTGAGTGGAGTATCACTTCACCCTTGAGGAAGACCATTCTAAGAAATATGTAGATATCTATTCGTCCAGCTTAACAGACAGGATCTGGGGATTGGAAACTGAGAAGTGGAGCATCACTTCATCCTTGAGGAAGATAATTATAAGTAGTAGGTAGATATCTGATTGGTTTGAGAGTGTTTAAGGGGATATCTAGGCGTTGATTGTCCTTTACATATACTCGGGTGGTAGAGACAACTAGGATAGTGTAAAAATCTAATAGTATTTGAATCTTGGAGTCCGAATGTCAAAAATAGTATTTGAATATGAAATGCCTTTTGAGATGAGTTACAAGAGAAGATTAGCTTTATTAAATTTGGTCCATATTGCAAACAAATAGAAACACAAAATTCAATTAATTCGGGATAATTTTCATTATGAAGAGATTACATATAAATAGGTAAATGACATCCTTAGAATAAGGAGTCAAACCATATCAATTACCCAATCCCCACTTATCTCTCCAACATGATTCTCTCCACCTTTATTTTCTCACAGCTATCTAATAGTGAGTTGTTCTCACAACTCACGTACACACAAAATATAATAATAATATCTCACACTCACCTAACTATTACAATATTATATTATCATCTAGATAATATAATTCCAAAAACATTATTAATGTTCACACTAACACATTAATTTCCTAACAAGCTTATTATATTTAATTGGAAAGCTAGTGGCATACTCTCTCTCGCAATTACAGATAGACATATGTACACAAATGAGAGAATTTTGCAAATGGAAGAAAAGAGAAAATAAGACCTGTTATTATTGCTGTTTTTTCCCATTCTGCTTTCATCCTAAATGGGTGCCTGATTGTGCATGTAAGGCTACCATGAAGTGTAGACTGCAAGAAAGTAGAAGAGAAAAGGGATCCTGTTATTTTGGAACTCCAGCTAACCTCCTTTTGTCAATGGTTTGAGCTTCTGATCTCATAAGACTTGCTTGAACACTCAATTTCAGATTACAATATCGTGGGCGCAGTCATGTCTCCAATTATAGATGAAAAATTCTCTTATACAGGCAATTTGTTTATTCTGATGTCAATAGCAATCTTCAGTTCTTTGACAAGATCCTCCAATATTGCATTGTTTGTTTTGTTTCTTTCTAGCTCAAGCACTTAGTTTCCATTCTTGTTTAATAGAAATTATCCTCCTCCTGTGGGGCTATTAAAATCTAACTTACAGAAACCTTTCTAAAGGCTTAACTACTTTTTAAAAACTGACCTATGTATGGGTCATGCTATAAGCTTATTTATTTTATTCTATTTTGGGTTACAAGCATAGCTATAGGGGTAGGAAGAAATGCATCAAGTACTTCCTCTAGTTGGTAATCTACATAGACAGTTTCACTGCCCACTTTTGGTTATCTTTGAACACTAAAATGATAATATTAATGGTTTCAAATTTCAAATTTCTGCAACGTTTGATGCACAGATGTTTATGATGATTATGTAAATGCAGTTTGAAGACGCAAGGGACGCAGAGGATGCTATTCGTGGTCGTGATGGTTATAACTTTGATGGCCATCGCATAAGGGTAAGAGTTTTTTTCTTTTATAACAGCCCTAATTTTAATGTGTTACCTATACAAACCTACATTATGGCATCTCATTTTTGCTTCTGTTTCATGACAGGTAGAGCTTGCCCATGGAGGTCGAAGGACAACTTCCTCTGTACGGTCTAGTAGCTACAATAATGGTGGCGGTGGACGTGGTGGTCGTGGTGGTGGAGTTTCCAGACGTACTGACTACCGAGGTTTGCATTTAAGAGATAAGCGTTGCTCAGTGTGCATTCTTAATTTTTAAACTTTGGCATTTGTTTTGATAAGGAATGCCTTCTAAAGTGATATTTTGTTTTGGTACTCTAGTTCTTGTCTCTGGGTTACCTTCATCAGCATCCTGGCAAGACCTGAAGGTGAGAAGCTTAATAGTATGACACAAGTATATGTTTATAAAGTACTGCAGGTTTTAATATATTTATTAAACCATATGATTTTTTTCCAGGATCACATGCGACAAGCTGGGGATGTTTGCTATGCTGAAGTATTTCGTGACAGCAATGGTAATAGTTTTGGAATCTTTACAAGCTTTTCTCAAAAGATTGTAGTTTTTTTGGATTTAATGTTATGTAGCACCTATACATATTCAAGTTTGGCAGGGGTGGTTTCTTATTGTTGTGATTGTTTCCCTGAGAGGCAATGCTAATAATTTCTAAGCTGTTGCCTAAAAACGAGTACATGAGCTATCTACTTCCTAAACAGTCACATATATTTCTTTCCAGTATCTCTCCTTCTCATGTATCGGCTTCCACCTATGTCTCAAATTTGTGGAGCCCTAAGCTTCCTTATGTAGTTTTCTATTAACTATGTTAATCTGTTCGGCTAATTTTCGCGATCTTAAAGTTAGACATGCAGATGGACTATATGAGAAGGGCATTCAGTAAGAACCACGAAACTGAAAAATTCACAATGAATGAGAACACTGATAGCATGTTAGGCATTTCAATTTCAAAGAGATTTGTTAATCTTGAAATGCAAGACTAATATTACTATTATCATCTCACTCTTCCCGACCCACCCTTTTTGTTGACTAGGGGAATCAGTAACTAGGCAGAGTCCAAACACGAATCTGATCGGCTGCCTCTATAATCCCTAGGCTCCATGGAAATGCCCCACTCCCCATGGAGTGGGTTATTCGGGGATTTGAACCAAGAACTACTTGGTGCCAGGAGACTTCATCATCCTTGTCCTGACCACTTAGTCTAACCCCGGGGTCTACAATTTAAGGTAAATTTTAGCTAGAGCTTGAATTGTACAAGGGGATGGGCTTGAGTCCGTAATATCAGAGCGTCTGTTCCATGTGGTTCACATTGAGAGGTTTGGCCCCTACCTGCAGGTGCCCCGTGGCCACTTTGGGGTGCCCCAGCGCCTGTGAGAATGGAACTGTTGTCAACGATGTGAAATTCATTGTTTCCCACCACTAGCTCCAAACCCTTGGGGCCTGGGTCCACCCTTTTACAACATTGGAATCTGTTATTTAAAGGAAAACCTTGGGCCAACATGGTCGCTGAGACTTACCCCTGGTCTTGGAGGCGGTCTTTACATCAAGAGCATGCCTTTCTGGGATTTGCACCTTGGTTGTTTGCACATCAAGTGCTCTAACTGTAATGAAATTACTAAGATAGATCTGAATAGCAACAACAATAGAACACCAAAGAACACCAAAATATAGATAAATGATCACAATATGCAAGTAGAATGACTTAGCCACTTCGAGGGGGCAACCTCCAAACCATACAATAAGACTCAAGTGTTCAATATGATGATCATCTACTACTTACTAACTCTTATATATACCCTACTATGCTATGCAAAGTACCAAGGACGACCTACTAAGCATATGAAAGCATAAATAAATATGATATGACATGTTAAGAGATAATGTTAGCCACATGTCGGCTATACATATCCCAATATATGACCTAGGACTAAGGGCGTAGCATGCCCCTCCCCTTCAAAGCAACATTATCCCCAATGTTGACCATTTTAGGAGGCTTCTTCAAACAAGTATAGTCCTCAATGTTGATGATCTCTAGATCTCGGTACAGGAAATCTTCCTCCTCCCATGTTGTAGCTTCATTGTCTTGATTCTTCCACTTGATTAGATACTCAGTAATTACTCTCTTCTTCACCCTCTTAATGTGCATTTGAAGAATTTCCTCATGTTCCAAACTGATTTGGCCTTCTTTATCCAACTTAGGTAACTCTGTCTGGGCTGAAACATTTTGTGCAATGACATTCTCCAAGCCAAAAATGTGACAGGTATGTGAAAGTGGAAAACTCTCTTTGAGACTAGAGAGCTTCAAATCTTCAAAAATTGAATCTTCTTACCATCCACTTGAACTTCCTTTATATATATTTTTCTTAATGGATGCACTCTTCAAACTGAAATCTTGAAGCTTTTATCTTTGGAGCTACACTATTTGACTTCTTGTCCTCTATTTATTCTTCATCTTGATCCTCTTCCTTCCCTCCTCCTCACGAAGGAAACTTGTTCCATTTCCTCCCAAGATCAATGTGAGCTCTCTCAATTCAATTGAGAGACCCAACCTGCGGTGGACCATCAAGCCAAAATGAAAACGAAAACCATGTCCATCTAGATGAAAAATTATTCTTCCTAAATTGGACCCACTATTCTCTAGTATCAGTCTCTCCATTTCCATAGACAGTTCGCATCCCCATGATGCACAAAAATTAGGGTTTCAAGAACAAACTCCTTTGACCAAGATTGTAAATGTCTAGATTCAGATTTTTTCGGCCTGATTTTGGCGCAAATCGAAGCTCTGATACCATTAGTAATGAAATTACTAAGATAGATCTGAATAGCAACAACAATAGAACACCAAAGAACACAATATAAATGATCACTAACCTCCAAACCATACAATAAGACTCAAGTGCTCAATATGATGATCATCTACTACTTACTAACTCCTATATATACCCTATTATGCTATGCAAAGCACCAAGGCCGACCTACTAAGCATATAAAAGCATAAATAAATATGATATGACATGTTAGGAGATAATGTTAGCCACATGTCGGTTATACATATCCCGATATATGACCTAGGACTAAGGGTGTAGCACTAACTTGCCACATGATTACAAGCCTGATTGAATTTGTAGCATGGGTAACTTTTAAGAAGAAAATATGTACGATTGAACATTTTTATACCCTCCTTGTAATTCTCTGTTCTATCAAATTTTGGGGAAGAAAACATCTTAAAAATATAAATCCCATGTCTAACCCTACTGGGATTCAAACCTTGGTTATTTGCATGACAAGCTCTCTAACTGACACTATATGACAATCTCGATGAAATTTGCTGTATGGGGATGGGGATGTTAACAAAAATAAGAGAACAAAATGGTAAGTTCTCAGAAGAAAAAAGTATGTCCAAATGCTTTTACACACATTTGTAATGTGCAATTCTTGCAAAATATGGGGAAGAAAGTCATCTCAAACCATGTAAATCCCATGTCTTACAATTTCATTAAATGCACGATTACTTTTTTGGCTTTCTGCTTTATGGTTATTTGGCAGAAGGTATGTGCTTTTTTTGGTTTCTGATTTATATCACAGGCAGATGGCAATTTCAACAGTACGTGTGGCAGTTAGAAATGCATAAAGCCCAACATTCTCTCACCCTTTAAGTTAATCCAAATAATTTATGCTTACATTAGGTTCCTGTTACCACAAATTAGGCATGCTAGTATTTGCGCCAAAAGGTTGGTATTTTCAATTTTAGACGCCATGATTATGCAGAAAAAACAGTCAATTTGTGGCAACGTGGAAGGCAAGTTTCAGCAGAAGGTTTTTTATTTATTTATAATAAATAAAAGTATGCATGCTCAGCTGAAGGTGGACGCCAAAGGTAGTGCTAAAATAGCAGCTGAGTGTTGATGATATTTTTATGCTAAAAGGCAGCATGTACAACAGAAGTTGGCGCCAAAAAGAAAGCATGATAAGTGCTAAACATATCAGCCAGTTTGGACGCAAAAGCATGCTAAAAGTAACAGCTAGAATGGACGCCAAGGAAGCATGATTGAAGCTAAATTTAGCAACAACAGCTTTTGCTATTTTTAAATTGTTTAAAGCAGCTGTTAACATCTGGTTTGGACGCCAAAATAAAGAGGGAAAAAGCATGCTAAATATAGAGGAATATAGCGCCCAAAAGAAAAGCAAACTCAGCTATTGTTAGTGATTTGCTAAAAATAGGACATAAAGTTTATTGAAAAGAATAGCATGCTGTTATAAGTCAAGTTGGGACGCCATGTAGAGGAGTTGAATATTTATTTTATTCATTGCATGCTGCCAGCAGGGACATGGCGCCAAAGAGGAAGGGTTTTGAGGATTTTAATTAATAAAATAAATGCAACAAAACCCTAGAATTGGCGCAGCAGGCCTAGGAGTGCATTATTTTATTATTTTCATCTTTATTGCATGCTGCCAACAGGGCCAAGGCGTGATGAATTAAATAAAATAAGATATATTTAGCATGCATTGGAGGGCTAAATTTGGACGCAGCAGTCCATATAGGCAGGTTTTTGACATGAAAATCAGTTACACACACTACTTCTAGCTGTTTTGCTATTGTAATCCTAGCTTGTACTTGCATCTCTGAATTAAAAAACTCCATTTTGCCTTCTCATATTGCTGGTTTTCTGAGTTTTCATCGTGTTTAGCAGGGTATTGTATTGCTTTGGTGTGGAAATTCTTCCCTCTACTGCTGTCCTTTAACCCAAACCTTTGAATTAATTTTGCAGATTAGCTTAGAGTTGTGCAGGTGTGTGGATCTTTGTATTTTCTGTATGCAGTAGTACGTATGTGTGTCAAATCATTGGTGTATCACCTCAATTTTCCATTTCCCGCATTCCTTCTCCCTTTTCCTTGTCAAATTTGTTAGTTTTAGGTGATTCACAAGGGAACCAACCCACTTTGGAGGTTCACCTCAGTCATAGGTTACCCACAACCTTGAGGTGTTCCAATTTTGTCAACAGAAGAGAGAGTACACACACCATTCTCTATCAGGGTGCACTTTTGGGTGACAACAGTTCCCTTTTCCAAGAACATATTTTGCGCAAAAGCGGGGTCATTTGATGAGCACTAGATTTTGGGTGCATTGTATTTCAGGCTTCCACATGGTTTACCCTTTCTTTATAAATCTGAAATATTCTTTGCTCAAATATTAATCACTTTATTCTTTGTTTTAATGGTTCAGGAATCTATGCGACTCATGTCTGCTACTGTATCCTTCTAAATTTTTATTTACGTGCTAATGCCAAGTTTCTTCTATAACTTATATATAATTAGTAGTACTTATGCTATTTTCTGCTGATAGTTTATCTTTTGCCAGTGTTCAATTCCTGATTAAGAATGGCTATCGTGTTGTGGTCTTCACACCGTCTTTGCACTGTATAGGTACATGTGGAACTGTGGACTACACCAACGTAGATGACATGAAATATGCTGTAAGCTAATTTTATTTTAGCAGTATATTTATTTTCCTTGATCTATTGACTTCTTTTATTAAATCTCTTCTCCAGATTTTGTTTCTCTGTCTTCATTTATAACACATTTTGCTGACATGTGGATAAGGAAGCATGTAATATTTGTCTAATATGAGATTCTAATGCTTCTTTTGTATTGTGTGCAGGTCAGGAAACTCGATGATTCTGAATTCAAGAATGCATTCTCTCGATCTTATATCCAGGCATGTATATTATATTTATGTCTATGTGCATTTGCAGGGTCTTTTATCTTTTTTTTGACAGTTGACATGACTTAAAGACAAGATATGCCGTAACTCTATTTTGGACAGGTAAGAGAATATGGAACTAGAAAAAGCATATCTAGGAGCCATAGTCGCAGCCGCAGCAATCCTCGAAACCATAGTCGTAGCCGCAGCAATAGTCGTAGTCGCAGTGTTGGCAGGAATAACAGGTGCGTGCATTAATGCTATATGCAAGAAAAGCTTTGGGTCATTTATTGCTCTTCTTTGCTATACATAATTCAGGAATTGGTTTACAGGAAAGTTGCAAGGCATTCACCATCACGTTCAAGATCAAGATCGCCATCACGCACAAGGCCACGATCACCTACCATTTCTAGGTAACATTTTCCTTGTTTGTTTAGTGGACAGAGCCTGTAAATGTATCTTTCTATGTGTAATGTATTGGCTGTCTTTTGGAAATATTTGTCATCCTGTACTCATGATAGGAAAGGAAGAAGTATGACACAAAAGGCTGCAGATACATTCTTTTAGCAATTTAGGTTGTGCATTAGCTCTACACATACATTTGGTTGGAACATTTAGTATTGATCTGCCTTGCTATTATGAATTGAGTTGCAGGAAAGTTGCAAGGCGGTCACCATCTCATTCAATATCAAGATCACCATCGCGATCAAGGCCTCATTCACCTTCTATATCTAGGTAATATTTTCTTAGTTTTGTTCAGATTACAGAGCCTGTAGTTAATTTTCCTTTTACTTGTAATGTATTGGCCATCGTTTTAAAACAATTTTCATCTTGTACTCATGGTAGGAATGGAAAAAGTGTCACCTAGAAATCTAAACATACATTTTTAATACACCTTAGGTTGTGCATTAGTGCTACACATACATGATTTTTGAACATTTAATATCGTCCCGCCTTTCTATTATTAAATCAGACATTCTTTTTAGCATCTTGGGGCGTCCTTTAGAGCTAGACATAAATCCTTTTGGAACAGATAGTATTGCTCCACATTGTTATTGGTAAATTTGATACTCTTTTGAAAATAATTGTCATCTTATACTCATGATAGGAGTGGAAGAAATATGACACAAAAGCTAGGTTGCCAGGAAATGCATCCAAAATGCAGAAATGCCAATTTTAAAAAAGCCCTTGAGTACGAAACAGCACGGAAACGTCTGTACAATATATTATTAAAAAAATATAAATATATATAAAAAATGCATGATACTCATTTTTAGTTCATAAAAGATAAAATATTAAAACACTTAAAATATTTTGAAAACACTTAAATTTGTTTGAAATAAAATGAAATGCATTTTGAAAAGATAATACTCAAGCTCCTAAATTTGCAAAAACTGAAAATCTGAAAGTGTGTTTTGAAATGGAGCAAAGATGTGCTTATATAGCTTTTGGATAGTGTCTTTAAGAAGTTGGGGTAGGTAGATTAGGGTTAGTTTTTTTAATTGTTTTGAGTGTATTTTTTTAATTGCTTGACTTAAACAAAAAGGAAGTACCGCTGAAACAGCTCAGGCCTGCTGTACCTGGGACTGTGCTGCATTTTGGGTACATTTTGCCCACATTTAAGTACCCGTACCTGTTTCTGGTATGCCCGTATGTGGGTGCGGTACCCTAAGTGGTTTTCTGGATATTCCAGCACAGAAGACTACAGATGCATTCTCTTAGCAATTTAGGTTGTGCATTAGCACTACACATACATTCTTTTGGAACATTTAGTATTGATCCAGCTGGTTATATTTAAATCCAAAATTGTTTTGCAGGAAAGTTGCAAGGCGGTCACCATCTCGTTCAATATCAAGATCGCCATTGCGATCAAGGCCTCACTCACCTTCCATATCTAGGTAAAATTCTTAATTCTGTTTAGAATACAGAGCCTTTAGTGAATTTTCCTATTTACTTGTAATGTATTGCCCGTCCTTTGTAAAATAATTTTAATCTTGTACTCATGTTAGGGATGCAAAAGTGTGACTAAGAAAGCTACAGACATTCTTTTAGCACCTTAGGCTGTCCATTAGTGCTGCACACACATTGTTTTGGAACATTTAATATTGTCCCACCTTGCTATTATTAAATCACACATTCTTTTAGCACCTTAGGCTGTCCATTAGTGCTAGACATAAATCCCTTTGGAGCGTTTAGTATTGCTCCATCTCGCTATTAGTAAATTTGATGCTTTTTGCAGGAAAGCTGCAAAGTGGTCTCCATCTCGTTCAAGATCAAGGTCGCCATCACGGTCAAGGTCACTCTCACCTTCCATATCCAGGTAATGTTTTCATGTTTCTTTTTAGAGTACAGAGCATGTACATGACTTGTCTTTTTAAGTATATAGTATTATCTGTTTTTCATACAAATGTTATAAGTTGTGAATCTTGTATTGTAATATGCCTGCCATGTATAGAAGCAGAGGGCGTGCTAGAGTTGTTATGATAATTACTGTTCATCTTACACTCTTGCAGCTAGTTCTGTGCTGATTTTATATGGTCTCTTCATCTCAGAGTAGGAACAAATGTTATAAGAAGTCGTGAATCTTGTATTGTAATATGCCTGCCATGTATAGAAGTAGAGGGCGTGCTAGAGTCCTTATGATAATTACTGTTCATCTTACACTCTTGCAGCTGGACAGGTGGTTACATTTCTTGAGACCAATCTTGCTTATGGGAGTCCTTTTAGGGGTCTTCAATCTGATATTGTAGAAGTTTGTGACATAAATATGTGAGGTGCATTAACAAAACTGTCTTCATGGACATCCACATCATATTTGTTTGGCTCCATAGTCCCTAGTATGATCACCTTATTTAGTTGTTGTTCCTAGGGTCCATTCACCCTAGCACTTTCTATTGTAATTGCTTATATCCTCGAGTTCTGTTGACCCACTTTTGGTTGTTTGTGGATATTAATATAATTTCTCTGTTTTTTTCTTTCCTTCTTTCTCATGAGAATTTTATTTGTGGATATTAATATAATTATCTTGAGGTCAAATAACATCACCACTTAGAGGACTTGGCTTTGTTTGTCTGATTTGGATTTCTTCTAGTACTGTGTAGAAGCTTGCAAAAAAAAATCGAGGTGCAATAACATAGGTGTTTTCATGCACATGCAAATGTTATTTGTTTGGCTCCATAGTTCCCAAGATGATCGCCGCATTTTCTCTATTGAGAATTCTTAGTGTATAACTATGTTGAGGTCAAATAACATCACGACGTTGAGTTTCGAAGGAGTGTCTCCATTTTATCATTCCTTGAATCCATTGGGGATTTTTTTGTTGAAGTCCTAATCTCCCTAGAGTCTATTAGGAATGCTGGGTTTGTTTGATTCTAACTTCTCTCTATCAAGAGCACACCTTGATTGTGCTTAGTCGTGAATGCTAGGTTCCTAAATGTGTTTCCTTGCATAACAATAATTAACATACTAGAGATTTGAGGCTTCAACAATCTGTATTATTGAGGCTTCAACAATCTCAGATCTGTAATCTAATATAAAAGTGTTTATGAAAAAAGCTGTGAAAATGATTCTATTGCATCATGGAAGATTTTGATGCAATAATTTTCTTTCCACAGGTTTTTCCAGAAGTACTTTTATATTTATTCAGAACATAGCTCCCAGAAACGCACTGGGAAGGCCCTATCATGTGTATTAATGCAGAGAATGTCATTCAAATGTGAATGGGTGCTTTGAGGTTCCTTGTAATGTTTCTTTGTCCACGACAAGGCTTATCCAAATGGCAGAGGCAATAACTGCATTTCTGTAGCATTGTGCTGCGTTGCAGGGTTATATGGTGGGAAAAAACAGCGTGTCAGATGGTAGAGTACCTGATAGAATTGAATCACGAACACCATGTTGGATGGTAATGAGACGATTAATGAGCAGTTAAAGTGAAATGGCGATTTTTTTGGTTGCTTTTTCACTTCTTGTCGACAGTTTCAAAAGTAAATATTTTGAGATTTCTATTGCCATCATGGCCGTGACCCAATCTTATCATCTTTAACGAACCTTAAGTATAGTGAAATTTATTTAATGCTTTTAGTTTTTATCATTGTAAGACTCGAGCTCTTTATGATATTTACAATATTATGTCATATTGCAGCTTTCAAAATAAACTAAGTGAACTTGACTTTTATGCTTTTTTAAAGAGTTAATAATCTTTTGCTACAAGTGAGATATTCAAAGAATTTCAAAGGCCGGGCCGTGACTCCTTGTGTAAAGATATAAAAATAATATCTAGTTAGTGCATTTCTTTGACAAATCATTTTAGATTTTTCATGTGGCCCGACCCATTTACTATGTTATTTTTAGTTGTAGGTCAAGCTTGCACATGTCAGGCAGACTCACACGTGAGTCTTCATTGAGACAATCCGTTTGGATTTCCATTTGAGCTTCATGCCACAAACATTAATGGTATTATGAACCGAGAGAACAAGATATTGAAAATCATGTGCTTTGGATTGTTCATGTTTGTTTGTCATAGTGCTTCTCTCCGCTTACTTCCTTAGTATGTTTTATGGAGTGGGTTTTGCAGGGACAAAATTCAATATAAAGCGGGACAACGATACCCCTGTGTCAAAACTTTCAAGTTTTTCCTTTCCAAGACACCCCAGGTCTACCCATTCTTAACACCAAGCCTTACTCAGTCCGTGTAATGGTCCTCAATTGGATGTCCATCTAATCCCCTAGGTGATTTAGGAAAGCAAAGTCAGTCCCCCTAGGTGATTTTAGGAGCTTTTGGAGAATGCCAATTTTTGAGCAGTTTTGGGAAGGGCTACCACTGGCCTCTAGGGACTAATGCACCCCTCGGAGCGGAATGGAGGAGCAAAATTCAACATGGAGATGCATTCAAGTGCTAAGAACATCAAGGAAAAGATTTTTGAAGATTCAGGGAAGATTTGGAAGTTTTGGGGCAGGTCCACGAAGGTGTTCTCGTGCCTATGCGGTGCACAATGTTAAAAAGCACATGAGCTTCGGGAAGCAATTAGGGAGTTCTGTAAGGAGTTAAGGACTAAACAAGATATTAATGGAAAGGTAATTAAGAGCACTACAAGATGGTGGAATCAAATTTTTCACAACACCCTGGTATTTATATGTTTACATCCAGTTTTCTCATGCTCAGTCATAGAGCTAGAACAAAAATCCAATTTTTCAGGGCTCAAATGGATGAATCAAGAGCTGAGACCCCCACCATTGGATTCAGAAGGCCATTTCCAATCAGAATCATATAAAATTTTATCAAAAACCTCCATCGGGAACGGCCTTCACAAGTTCGCTCTCAAGGTAAGAGTTCTCGCAGTTAGTCATTTCTTCAGGAGGACACATGTCAACACCAGGAGCGTGGCAGGATTTCATGTCCCTTTTGTCCTTTTAGCAAAGGGACACAAAAATGCACCCAACCCTTTTTAGCCCCCAGAACACCAATATGACCTCCCGCATTGCTAGTTAAGCCCCTAGGAGCTAGTTTGAGCCTCACCTCTCCTTGCACAGATGATCGCCAAGTGTCACGACTAGGCGCAAAGTGGAAATTGATGTCCCTTTCGTCGCTTTAGCAAAGGGACATAAGGGACACAAAATGTGCTCAGCCCCACCTATGCCTTTTGTTCTCCATACGCCCGAAACTCGGCTCCCAGGTGCTTTTCCCAAGCTCCCTCGCTCAAACGTGCACTCAATCAAATTTCGCCAAGTGTCATGCAACTAGGCACTATGGGGAATTTCACGTTCCTTTAACAAAGGGACATAAGGGACACAAAAATGCGCCCAACCCTCATGCTTGCTCATTTGGGATGAATATATACCAAGACTTAGTCATTTTTCACTCCATTTCATCCCCCACACCTCCATACCCTATCGGCATGTTGCCGATTTTTTCGAGCTTCTTACCTCCATTGATGCACTCGACCAGCTCCATGAAAGCGCCCTCACATTGAAAATATAGAGATCTCAAAGCAAAAGAATGGATCGAAAAAAAGAACGAGAAAGAATGAAAAATGGTGAAGAAACGAAGTTTTTTTCGAAGAAACCCTGAAGTCACCAGACGAAGATTCATTCATATCTTTTGAACCGTTCAACAGATTGAGATGAAATTTTTGCATACCTCGCTTTTTCGAAGATTGTCATGATGCAACAAAACGGAGGGTCAAATGATGCTCTAGATTATTTTCTACAACAAAAACTTATTTTGGTGCCCTAGCTCTCATTTGTTGGATTTTCACCAATTTGACGGTCGGATCGAGCTAAAAACTTGCACACGGACTCCAAATGAAAAACCTATCGCAATAGAGTTAATTTCATCACGATTGGAGGCAAAAACCAGACCTGCAAATTTCGAGCTCCATTAATGGTTGCCATGATAGCTGTGTCGAAGCCACTACCAGGTGAAAATTTTGTTTTTATTTTCAAGCTTTCTGGCGGGCAAAATCAAGTGAAATTCGGAGGATAAGATCGCGACGATGAGCCGAGTCCGAAAATATGTGTTCCATTGCAAACCGAGCACCGGAAATCCACTTTCCAAAAATAGTAAGTTTTCCTATACAGACTTGCTATGTTTGGAAAGTCATCATCAAAAGTGGTTGTGGCGAAGACAATGTGCATCCAAGATAACTCGGAAGTCAGAATGATTTTCTAGAGCAGAAAATAGCAAAAATGAATGCTTACTAAAAATAGTAAGTCACCCCAAGAAGTGGTCGAGGCAAAGGCAATGTGCACAAGAGTGAATGAAGAAGTTCATCACATCAGGATGGTCAAGAAGAGGCAAAAATCACCTCTTACCAAAAATAGTAAGTCTCCCATTTGGGCACTTGCTATTAATGGTAAGTCACACTCAAAGGGCAATTTTGGCACAATGGGACATAAAGGGATGATCATTTGGGTCAACATCATCATTCGGGATCATCATAGGCATTTCTCACAGGGCATTTGAGATCCATCTCAGGGAACTCGACAGTGTCTTTCGACACTCACTTCATGGTTCGGGGCATAGGTATATCATGTGTAGGGTGGAAGTTGCGGTCATCGGCGAAACAAGTTCATTCAACTTGACAAGATCAGTTCGAGCTCCTATCTCTTCGGAAAGGATTTTTATGAGTTAGTGTTCGTGGTCATCAGTGAAGTCATTTAACAAGTGTTTTTGAACACTTAACTCAAGGTGTCCTTGAACCATCCAAAGGAGCTTCTCGGGGTGCAAATAGTTCAAGGATTCAAAGATCGTCACATTGGGACATTCCATCGAGTCATCTGGAAGGAGCTGTGGACTTCATTGGAGGCGGATCTTTCGTCGTCAACATCATTCTTCCCCCTTCTTCCTTCTCTCTCGTGGCGCTGTTTGTGGCTTGACTTTGTGGTTGGTGCCCATCGTTCGTGGCTTGTTCCCCTACCGGCATTGGACCGGGTTAAATGCAGGTTTGAGCTGTGTTTCAAGGCTACTCGCTACATTTGGGCTCGGTCCCTAATCTTCTATGCACAGGGCCACTCGGTTTGGGGGACTTGGAGACTCTACCACTCTAATCATTTAACTCTAAGCGATCTGCCCCTCCACCCCCACAACGCCGTTGGTTTCTAGCCTCGATCGAACAAACAGGTCAACAGGAAAGCAACCTCCCAAACATTATGGTTGAGTTGCTCAGCAGATTAGAGACATTGGAATCTCTCAACCAGAACCCTTCGAACTGAGGTTTTTGAATTAACCTCTCGGGTTGAAAAGGTTGAAGCGGACAACCTTTCTCTGCGCAGGCAACTTACAGATATCACGACCCAGGCCATTCCTACAGGCACTAATGATCAATTACATGCAGAAATTTCAGATTTGAAGCACAAACAGGAAGAGATTCAAACCCAACATGAAAACCTCAGAAACAATCTGATTCATGGGCACAAATTGTGAAAGGTAAGGACCAAAACACTTCTCCTATTACAGTTGTGGAGGAAGTTGTACAGGAAAAATTTGTGGAAGAAAGAAACAGACGAGCAAGAGAGCTCAATCTCAAGGTAAGAGGTCTGCCCACACCTCCTTTTGATCCTCTAGCCATTGCATCTGACTTCATCACAAACAAGTTGGGGCTGCGGAGGTGCAAATTGATAGAGCATGGTTTGGTCCGATTCTACCCTCTTCCTTCGCTTCAAATCAGTCAAGACAAACTTCGGGCTCTTAGGGCTAAATGGAGACTATTCTCACTTCCGGATAAGATCTTCCTTGATGAAGATCTCACTAGAGCCCAAGTGGCAGAACTCAAACAGTCTGGGAGATGGTCATGGCAGCCAGAAAGGTAGGTAAATGGGTAGTGATTCGGAATCTCAAACCGTGATTCGAGACACTTTCCCTCCTGGTTGGGCTCTCGGGTCCAAATGACGGTCCCACTGGGAGAGGTGTCGTAACAGGGCATTTCCATTTCATGTTGGAATGGAAATGGGTCTTTCTGGTCTTCACCCGGTCTCCTACAGGATGCATTGGGTCACTCAGATCTCCTTTTTGTTACGGAAACCCATGAGAGCCCCATTCGTCCTCTCTCCGAACCTTAGGGGTACTATTGGCTCTTTGTTTGCAGGCAGGATACTAGGAGCTCCGGTGGAGTTAGGGGTTCTGGTGGAGTTGCTTGTTTGGTCAGGGACACTCTTCGGGGCAAAATTTCGTGGCGGCCAAGGACGAGTTTGCACGTTTTCTGTGGATCAAGGTTAGGCGGACCCCACACCTTATTCGGGACATTTATATTGCAGTTTGTTACTTCCCCCTGTCTCTTCTCCTTTTGCCATTGAGAATGGCTCGGATGGGGACCCCTACTTTGACCTTTCTGCTGGCATTTCTCAGTTCTTTGCAGTTGGTGAGGTCATCTTTTTGGGTGATTTCAATGCTTGAACCAAAAACATCCAAGTTCCATTGCATGACAAGACTGTTGATGCTCTTTGTACCTCAGAGGTGGATCCGAGTTCTGTTGGTCTTCAGAGGGAGTCTGATGATGTGGCAGGGCCCTTGACGACATATGGCCGACACCTTTTACAGATGGGGGAATCTCATGACCTATTGATCCTTAATGGCATATCTTGTTTCCCAGATTCCTAGTTCTTCACCTGCAGACCTCACTGTGGTGGCGCTAGTGTTGTTGATTACGTCATGACTACCCCTGACCTTCTTCCTTTATCCACCACTTTTCCATCTCCCCATTCCCCTCGCTGACCATGCAACCCTCTCATTCTCCTTGGAAACTACTCCCCCCAGACTCCTAGCCCCCTCATTGCCCTCCACGTACCACTCTGAGACTTGATGAGGGTGACCCCATAACCTTCTCCTTTCATCTCCACCAGCTTCTCCCCCTTATCCCAATTTACTATGTTCCCCACTAACAGGATGTACAACCTTCTTGCCATGCTTTGTTATCCATGAGGTTGCCTTGCTTTCTTACCCCATTCCACCTTCAGGCCCCTTAGTATGAGGACATACCCCATGAACCAATGGTATGATGATGACTGCACAACTCATCACCGCCAACTCCGTATGGCCTTTACCCATGACCTCCCATCCTTCCCCTCCCTCAAAATTGCGTATCGTAATCTCTCCTCGCGCCACAAACATACCTTTATTGCCCACAGAAGAAGGGATCTTCGCACCTCACTTTTGCATTCCCCAAATGCTTTTGGCGTACCATCATTCCTCGACGCTCCCCCTTACCCTTGGACCTTGACCCCCATACTATGTTCACCCACACCTCCACCCTTTATGACATCCCCGGTCAACCCTGACCCAAGTTGTGTCCCCACCCTCCACCTGCCACATCTTCACCTACACAAATGTTAAGAAGGCCATATCGGTGATGAATTGCAGCAAAGCAAGCAGATGAGGAAGGCTTCCAGGTAGAGTTTTTCAAGCATGGGATCAACACCATCAACAATTATTTGGTAGACCTTTCAATTAGGTGGTGTGTATTGGCTTCCCACAACCTTGGTCCCACCACATTATCCACCCTATTCACAAATCCGGTCCTACTTCTAATCCTAATAATTACAAGACAATTATGGTGGGTCACACTTTCTCCAAGTTGTATGCCACTGTTCTCCATTTGCAGCTATCTGAGTTTCTAGAGCAGTACCAGTGCAGAGCCAGAGGACAGGCTGGTTTCAGGACAGGGTACCAGACTATTGATCACATTCTTACCCTCCGTGCTATCATTGAGGAAGCACGTCACCGTTCATCCAGAGTCTTTTGTTGCTTTGTGGACTTTTGGAAAGCCTTTGACTTTGTTCCGCGAGAAGCCCTTTTCCACAGACTTAGAGACATTGGTATTTCCGAAACCCCCTTTTGTCGCCATTACTCGATCAGATGAGGTCTTAGGTCGCCTTCGTATCGATCTTTGGGCTTTCCGACTTTATCAGGAGCACCATCGGGGTCAAACAAAGCTACCCTCTCTCTCTTACTCTGTTTGGCATTTATATTGATGAGTTGGAGGAATTTCTCCGAGACCACATACTAGGACAGGGACGGTTGTCTTCTTCACCAGGTTTTGATCTACATTTTCTCTTCGCAGATGATGTGGTCCTTTTGGCTTCTTCGGCGGAGGGGTTACAGAGACAACTTGACGCTTTAGCCCTCTTCTGCGATCATAGACAACTTACAGTCAACCTGGGTAAAACCAAGGTTATGGTTTTCAATGTGCTGAAGACCTCCGATTTCCATTTCTTCTACAAAGGGGAGGAGCTGGAGATCACCAACTCTTACACCTATCTGGGGGTTCTCTTCTCTGGACCTTGCTTCAGTCTACGCCTAGCTATTCAACCCCGCATCAACAAGGGGTATGGTTCCCTTGCGATCTTGGAGAGACAGTGCTTCCGCCACCACTTTCAGGACACGTTGTCCAAGATGTCTCTCTCGGACTCTCTTGTGAGACCCATAGTTCTTTATGGTTTTGAGGTTTGGGGTCCCTCCCGCTCGAGTTGGATTGGGCTTCTATTGAGCGAGTTCAGATCCTTTTGCTTAGATGGATCATCAAATGTAAAGAGACTGTTCCTCATAATATCATCCTTGCTGAGTTTGGGGCTCACCCTTTCAGACTAGAGGTCATCTTTGGTCTCGTCTCACTCTTGCACCGCATCAGGGACTTTTTGATTCTTCCACAGGCAGAGATAGATACATCTACCTTGCCTACCGTTCTTCTGAGGCCATTGCTCTTTCTGATCGTAGTGGCCGTGTTCGGTGTTGGTATGCCGGGGCCTCTCGTCTCCTTGGATCTCTTGGGATCAACATGGACCGTCTCCCCCTTTCAGGTACTCCATGGATGCTCCTGCTCACCTCCTCCCAAGCACGCAGCCTGCACAGAATCATCAGAGATGACATATACAGATAGTTCATTCAAATCACGTGGACTAACCCCCGGGATGAGCTACGCCCGAAAATGGCCTTCTACGCCAATCACTTCCTTGAAGTCAACAATGGACTCATCATTCAACCCACCTATATCTCCCGTCATTGGATACATGCTCTTCACATATCTTTGGGTCCAGTTCAGAGTTGGCTCCCACAGCTTTCAGTCGAGAGCAATCACTAGTTGGATTGGTTCGAAAGGATTTGCCAGCTTTACTCCCTCCAGGAGATTGAGACAGAGGAACACTTCATTTTCCGATGCCCCATCTACTATGAGATCAGAGGGAGGTTTCACTGTCTATTCCGTGAACGTCCAACGTTCACGACCTTCTTTAGGTATTATGATCAGAGGTGTCTCACTCTCTATTTACAGGAAGCTCTTAAGCTCCGTGATGGGGTCCTCCATCCTCCTTCCAGGGAGACTACTACTCGACGGATCACATCTTTCTTTGTTGTGCTCCGGGTGAGAGGGGCACCAAGCGGGGACTTGATCCTAGTGGAGATCTTCAAACTAGATCTGTCAGGACTAGAGGAGCTTCTTCCCAGACTAGAGATATCCAGACTCAGACACGGCCAAGGGCCCCTCTTATAGGCGACAGACCACCAGGTTCACCCAGAGAGCTTGACATTCCACGGATCATAGGCGTCTCAGACAGCTTCCAGTCCCTAACACCAGACATTAGCACATCACCAGATTCTTTCCGGCTGACCTTGGGCGACAGTCGTGAGGGTTGGTGTTGAGGCTTTTCCCTCCACCTCCTCTCCTTCTTTGTACTCTCATTCTTCTTCTTCTTCTTCTTGTTGTTTTCGAGAGACCCTTTTGGGTTTTCCCCGCTGCTTCTACTTTGCTTTGTATGGTGCAGTCCCATTGACCTATTTTTGTGGTCACTTGTTGGACATTTAATATAATTATCTTATCTTATCTTATCTATCTCCTCTCTTCCTCCCCCAAATTTCTCTCTTCAAATGTTCTAATTCTTCATTGGGGTTTGTACTTTTTGATATGCCTTTAAGTTATTCGAAAAACAACTTTAGAAACATAATGTAAATTAAGTCACCTTGATTATATAAAAGGGACTTAATATTTTCTTAGGAATATCAAGAGTCTAAAGTTAGAAAAAGGCATATGAAGTGTCATTAGGAAGATGAAGAGGCATCTCTCTTCTATAAATTGTAATGAGCCCCTCATTTGGGCTTCTTCTTAGCTGGTTGTCAATTTGTAATCTCATGAGAGAGTAATTCTTGTGAAGGAACAAAGAGATAGCTGAAATTCTTCTATTTTTCCACTTTCGGATTCCTCTATTCTTGTTATGTACAATTTCTGCTCGAGCATCAATACAAGGAGTTTATAGCCTTTTTTGACTGAGGGATTTATTGATTCTTTGTGTTCATAAGTCCTAATTGGTCTTGTTGCCATTTGCAGGGTTGTTTATTCTTAAATTTAATGCGTGTTGGAACTTTTTGATTAATGGGTGTGGGACTTTGATTTTCTACCCACGGCATGAATCCCCTCCTTTCTCTTCTCTCGCAAAGTACTCTAGTAAGAAATTGCTGGCTTTCTGCGCAGGTTAGTGGAGTGCCCTTGTTGGATCCTTGGTTGAAAGACCGCCACAAAAATCACTTTTCACGTGCATGTAAACACGACAACAGTTACCGTTTAAGTAGAGGAACTTCGATTCCCAGTGTTGGCAAGAAATCCACAGATTTGTCCACCCGAAATTGTTTTTGCCAACAATTTTTAGCGCCCACCGTGGGGCGGATTAGCGGCGTTGCACCCAAAATACATTGCGCAAGGTCCAAAAAATCCAAAAAAATTTCAAAAATTGGAGTTGATGGAAATCCATTGCTAAAAGACACACTGTTGATTCTTGCAAGTGACCTTTCGTATTCCACAATGTCTTTTCAGTGATAGAACCAAAAGAAGAATCTGAAGAAGAATTTGCCGAAGTAGAAGCTGAAGTAGGAGAAACAATGATGAGACGAAGAAGAAAGACCTCAACCCATTGTTCCATGGGGAAGAAATACAGGCCCGCTTGCTCTTGAACCCCCTCTTCACAGTTTACTCGACAGATTCCGCAAGAACTTTCCCAAGTTCAAAGGTGATGGCACACAACTCCTTGAAGAGCACATATCGGCCTTCACCACATCATGTGGGATTCTTGGTGTCCAACATGAATATGTCATTGTAAGATTGTTCGTGGAGTCTCTCCAAGAAAAAGCAACGGAATGGTTCTACCTCCTGCATACCCGATCCATCACTTGTTGGAATGACATCAAAAAAAAGTTCGAGGAAAGATTCAGATTTATTGAGGACTATCAAGACCTCCTTGTTCAATTGGCACAAATGAAGAAAGGAGAAAATGAAACTACGAGAGACTTCGTGGCTTGTTTGTTGCTCTATAGGATATTGGAAGAGGATTCACCATCAGAGAACAACGTCAAGAGATTCTTTATTAGTGCTCAATCACCGGAGGTAGGATTTTTCCTACGAAGAGTTCAACCAAGGGATATTGTAGAAGCGATAAAGATTGGCCATTGAACTTGATGACGATCTCATCCTATCTGGAAAGATCAAGAATCCCTCAAAGGGTAAAGCTCAACGTCTTGGAGATGAAAGAACCGATCCTTTCTTTGCAAAAAATGGCAAATGAAATGTCTTCACTAAAGAGGGAATTTTTTGAATGAATATCACCTCAAATAAATAGGGAGTCGATTGTTGTGGGCACCCTAAAGACTTGCCTTGAAGCTCGCCGTCAATATGAGTGGTAGAATCCAAGAGGACGAGGAAGGACTCGAACAAGAAAGTGAAGGCGGAAATTTCCTAGAGATAGAAGAAGTGGGTGGTGACACTCAAAATGGACTCATTGAATATCACTCGGGAGCGAAGATGATGATGGTGAAGAGGCATTGAGTTTCTCATGTGCCGTGTTTACTCGCTCCCAGTCTCAAAAGGGAGCTTCTTCCTCCACATCTGCAAGAAAAATAAGATTGAAGATCCTCTTGTGGCGACTCCGCAAAACAAAATAATCAGTCGAGGATCTCCACTTCCACCTTACATGGAGTCCGCATTTGAGAAACTTGATCCTGTAGCAAGTAAGAAGGCTCCTGCAATTCCAAGTAAGTCTTCCAATACCTCTTCCAATTCTAAATCTAAATCTACTCCTATAAAATCTAGTACTTTGAAAGCTCCTAGTGTACCTTTCAAAATTCCCTATGTTCCCCAAAATCTACCCCTGCTTCCAAACCTATCCTAACTCCAAAAGCAATCCCTTCATCACCTCATCCGCATCTGCTCCTTTCGACTTCATAGAATAGGGTTGAGTATGTGCAATTAAGCTTATAATGTGCACACAAGTCATGCTTTAGGGATAAAGCCAATGTTGTCACTGCCAAGTGATAAATTGCCAAATTTAAATGTTTGCATTTGACCCCAAGTATGAAATTAAATTTGCATATTTGAAGGAAAAGATTCTCGAGTGTGCAAACACATTGTCTTCACTCAAGGTGCTCGATTCGCTTGAGTGTTGGCACAACTTCGAAAGTGAACCCTCTAACACAAAGTGTATTCAATGTCCATAGAAAGAATTGGACTATAACTCAAATTTTTAAAAAATTAATTGAAGTTTGTATTTTGAAACCGAAACTTATAAATTTTGTAAAATGAACAAATCAAGGAGTAAACTTGTTTGTCTTGATGGATGAGAAGCTCGTTGATGAGTGGTTGGAGAGATGGATTGGAACCGAGCCGTTAGAGGATTGTGGGTGATTAGTACCCAATTTATTGATGGAGCTATAAGGGAATTGGGTGTCTCAACACCAAAGGAGGGTGTCATAGTTCTTTCTAGTCGTCCCAAAGAGCCTTCGAAACAAGGAGGGGTGTCACATGGCTTTCTAGTCGCCCAAAAAGTTTTCAACCCATAAGACCGCATGTAGACAAATTTAGGCCCAAATGTGTCAAATAGCGCAAATTTGAAAGGGAATGAAGTATACTCATGCCCCCACCATGTGATGTCCCATGTGTATCAAGTATGCAATGTTGAATATAGAATAAGGAGGCACATGCCCCATATAGTGTATTGTAAAAGTGCTCAAGATGTGCAAAGTTGAAAGGGAATGAAGTACTCATGCCCCGCATTTTGTACTGAAATGTAGTAAACATTGCTCAAGATTATGCCAACTATCCCTGAATCTTTATTAGAAATATGTAAAAATTTGCTGCCTGAGAGTCTACCCAAGACGAAATTGGCCATCCTAAACAGTAATGTTTGACGGTTTTGTCCCCAGTTGGATGGTTTTCTACCTATGTATATTTTAATTTTGAATTGTACATGTTCATGCTCTCTATACGCTTGTATTATGTTCCATTTTGTGTTGATTTCTGTATTTTGTTTAGTATATGAATTGCATAGATTTCAATTGGATAACCCCACTGAATGCCCCCTCTTTTGAAATGAGTGAGATGTACAATATATCGCTCGGCTCAAAAGAATTGATGTGAGTCCATGTCGGATGTAGCTTATAGTCAACATTGAATCACATTGAAGGCTTCTTGTAGGTGGCCACTTTGTAGAGATCTTGTTCTTCTGCAAAGAGTGCATAGTAAAAACCATGGGACGAAGAGATAGTAAACAAGCACACAAGCCTAGAAGGAAATACGTGTATAGTCATAGAAGCATACAAGTACAACAAACACTGTCACATATGTTAATCATAACAAAGGCAAAGAGTCACAGACAAGAGACGCAAGAGTGTAACGCACACAAACAATCATTAACAAGGAAACAAAGGCCGGAAATAAGAGACACAAAAGTGTCACACACATTCGCATAGCAAAGGCCATAGGCCACATACATGAAATTAAGCATACAAGCAAGCAAGTGAACACAATAGTAGACAGTAGCTCGACGATACATAGATCAAGAGATACTAGCACTGCACACGACATATGTTAGTCACATTAGTCCAAATAAATAGCATATGGCACAATATAGGAAATAGGCATAATGAGAATGTGAAATAGCACTATGAAACAAATCAATAGTACATGATGGTGTAAGAGATGCCCAGATATTGACTGGCCACTGGGTAAGAGGAGAGATCCAACATCTAAGCATTGTAGAGTCCTATGTATGTCTTGTATCATGGTCAAATACCTCACGAACACATGGGTGCAAAAGTATATAGAATATGCTATTTATCAAACCATATAAGTAACAACATGTGTAAAGTAAATAACTAACAATTCTAGTCATATGCAGGTCTTGATTTTGTATTTTGATAATATTTTTATGTTTTTTTGATTATGAGATTTATTGAATGTTTTTATATTTTTAGAATACTTGTGTTTGTATAAAGCAAGAGCAAAACAAGAGCTACCTTATCATACTGTCAAGAGGGCGAGGATAGAAACTTGGAGTGAGAGACTTAGACCTCAAATTTGCATTGTGCACACTACGGGTATGATGTAATGTGTAAAGTTGGGGTCGTAGGACATGCTTAGGAGCTTTGTTTCTTGCAGTAGGAGACCTGAGAGAGTGCCTGCAAGGGGTAGTTACTCTAGTGTATCATGAGTAGGAGCATTAGGCATGGATGTAACAGGTGGTGATTTCTTAACAAAGGGATTAGGAAAAGGAGTCTCATATGGGATACCCTTAACTGTAACAACTTGATTGTCATAGATATACTTAACACATTGATGTATCATAGAAGGTATAGCCTTAAGTTGATGAAGCCAAGGGCATCCTAGAAGCATGTCACATGAACCAAGAGAAGCAATAACCAAAAAAGGTATAGTTATAGTTGTAGATCTCATAGTTAGAGGGAGAACAATGTGCCCAAAAGAGGTTTAAGTGTCAAAGCGCATATGTTGCTTAGTAAAGCCTAAAGATGCAAGTAACTTGAAAGTGCACATATTGTGTTTAGAGCCACTATCAACCAAAACACTATGAATAAGACTTAGACCAACAAAAGCTCCAATATAAAGTGCATGAGAAATATTAACATCTTCAAATATAATAATAGGCATGGGAGGCATAACAGAGGTAACTGTACCAATCAGAGAATCAAGTGGATGTTCATATGTATCAGGAGGAGGTTGAGTGCTATAAATATGATGCACTTTTAAAGTGCTCTTAGATTCCAAAATGTTATGATTAGGAAGTGGATCATTGAATATCTTTGTAATATCCCTGTCAAATAACTTTAAATAAATCTGGATATTTGCATAAAACCCTAGGGCAACAATATGAAATACTAACTTCTATGACAACTGCAATAATCTGATTTTTTTAATAAAAACAACAAATGCAATATGTAGGAAAAACAAACTTTATTTATTTATTTCAAATCAGCTTTAATAAAAACACTAGAATGTTTGAATACATTTTTTATCACAAAAGATAGAACATGAAAACTATGTTGACTGAACATTGCTTCCAGATGTGACGCCAATACTGAAATTCATTCCTAGAGGGGGATGCCCTAGCTGTACTTGCTGTTCTGGATGCTAAAACAGCCTGAATACGATGCCCTAGTTGAATTAGATGAACACCTGTACCTTGAATGACCACTACAACTTTTGAATGGAATTGCCAAGCTTAGATACGAGGATTACGTCCTTAGATGTGTATGCAAATGAGGGTTTTCATCCTCTATTGCTGATGCCATAGTTACTGTGTTCGGCCGGATTTGGATGAAATCCGGTTCGAACCACATTTTTAAAGTGACCGGATAAATCCGGCTCGATTGTCACATTTTTGCCAAAAAAAAAAAAAACAGTCAGCAAACAGCAGCGGTGGCGGATGTCGTGGGTGTGAGAAGAGGAGCATACAACATCGGCGATAGAGGAAATCGTGGGTCTCGAGGCTTGAGTAGAGGAGCAGGTCCAACGACGGCAACAAAGAACTCTCCAAGTCGAGTGGCGGGACTCGAGAGGAACTCTCCACTTCTGTAAGTATTAATCAATTTCCTTTATGTTTTAGTTTTTATATCATTTGATACATTTAGGTTTGTTTTTAGTTTATTTTATTTTATATACTTTGTAATTTGTATTATTTAATATCATATATGTATAGTTTTATTTATTTTTTGATTATTTTGTTTTTTTTTTAATTTGCAAGTTTTTTTTTTTTTTAAATAATACTTTGTGTAACTATTAGTCTATTCAAAAATTAGGGCTTTCATTTTTAAAATATTATAATAACTATTAATAATTAATAATTAATTGTATCGATAAAAATTTCAAACTCTTTTGCATTTCTCAATTCTACAAACTTTAATTTTATGTAAGTATTAATCAATTTCCTTTATGTTTTAGTTTTTATATCATTTGATACATTTAGGTTTGTTTTTAGTTTATTTTATTTTATATACTTTGTAATTTGTATTATTTAATATCATATATGTATAGTTTTATTTAGTTTTTAATTATTTTGTTTTTTTAATTTGCAAGTTTTCTTTTTTTTTTAAAATAATACTTTGTGTAACTATTAGTCTATTCAAAAAATTAGGGTTTTCATTTTTAAAATATTATAATAACTATTAATAATTAATAATTAATTGTATCGATAAAAATTTCAAACTCTTTTGCATTTCTCAATTCTACAAACTTTAATTTTATGTTCTTATGATGATGATGATGGTAGATGGATACTTTTTTGTATGATTTGTCTATATATAATAATATAAGTATACAATAATATAAATATATAATAATATAAGTATATATATTCCAAACCAAATTTTTCGAGAACTTGGATTTTTTTACCCTTCAAAACTTAATCGGATTTTTGAACAGTAACTATGGCTGATGCAAAAGCAAAAGCTAATTGCAGACAATGAAATAGTTGATAAATTTCCGAGACGATTGATAATAATCCCCAAAATCTGAATTAGAAGCTAATTGTAAACAATGAAGTAGTTGATAAATTTCCAAGATGATTGATAATAATCCCCAAAATCTACTTTTATAACTTCTAAGGCCTTCTTCCAAAGTTGGCGCCCCCTTTTGGAGTTACATGCATGCTCAATAAACAATATAAAATTACTTTATTCCCTCTCCAATGTTGGCGCCCCATCCAAAAATAGAAGCTTGATGCTCATGCAACCCATTCTATCTTTGGCGCCCATAATAGAAGTTCTTTATTTAATTATTATTCTATCTTTGGCGCCCCCACAATAGAAGTTCATCATTTTATTATTATTTTATTCCACTTCGCTTTTTGGCCCCACTTATTAAAAATATAATTTAAGTGTCCTTTTTCCAATTAAAATATAAAAGTACCCTTGGACCACTTAAATTAATTTATTTCCCTCTTTAATTCCCCTTAGCCTACAAAAAAATAAGAATAGGCTTCATGTATCTAGAATCAATTAAATTTTAAACAGGAGACATTACAACCCGCCCTTCCAAGTCTCTTCGCAAATACCAGGATCCCAAACTCTCATGTTCACACAATTTGGAACTTGTATGAACAGATCTATGTGCCCTTTGCCACTCAAAGTGTTCTTCACCTTATCACCATTTCCACTATGTTGTCCATGATGACCACACATCTGAAATGACTTGGTAGGAAACAAAAATCCACAACACTTTCATACCTTTGGCTGTCCTCAACTTGTTCACCTTCCTTTGTCGAATGAAGCTTGGTTGAGATATCTTCAGCATCCCCAACCTTGTGACTCGGAACTTCTGGGTTAGGATCAACATTCTTCTTCACCTTGAACTCTTCACATTCAACAAGTGAATCTTGTTGATGCATGCAAACATTAGAAGTCAATAAAACATCTTCATGATTCTTGCTAAAGTCATGAACACAATCAATTTGCTTCCCATAGGTTGCTGTTCTGAAAATTCCAGCAAATTGAAAATCAACATTAGCAACCGGTAAAGCCCTTTTTCATGTTCATGCCCCTCAACATGGTCTTCTTGGAACTCCACCCCAAAACCTTCTTGCAGATCTGATTTTTCTTTCTTTGGTTCATGCCCCACGATTTCTTCCTCTCTCCTCATCACTAAGGGAGAACTCTTATTAGATCCATCAAAAGTAGGGAGTGACAACTTCCCTAAGGCCTATTGCAAGTTGGTTTGATTAGTTTGTGGCCTAGGTTCAACTCTTGGTCCACCCCTGCTTTCCTTCAGATTAATAAAATTGGTGAGGGATATGGCATCTCTAATCTCACCGGGAAGTACCTTGTACTCCTCATAGCTAGCAACAATATCATCTGCTATGGTAGGCTGAATTTCTGCCTCCCGAATTGCTTCCTCTCTACGTAGGAAGTTAGGTTGGAAGGGCCTAACAGTCGAACCAATGGTTGTCCTTTAATAGGGTTGGTTATGGTTCACTCTGAAGAGCTTCCCTCACCGTTTGGAGCCCTTTGCACATTCATGCCTTGCATAACTTGGATTAACTGACCCATCATATCAGCTAACCTGTCTTGTCCCTGAACAAGCCTATCAAAGATTGCCTCCTTCGGATCCTTGTTACCCATGACTTCTGGCTGTTTTGGAGCTTTCTTTTTCTCCCTTTGGAGGTACCTGACTTCTTTGTCACTACCCTGCATGATGTTCAAAGATGCAAATATTTTGCTTTTTTTCACTTTTAATTGTTTTTTCCTTCCACGGGCTGAGAGAAAATTTGCTTTGATATCGCTGTAATATCCCTATCAAATAACTTCAGATAAATCTGGATGTTTTCATGAAACCCTGGGGCAACAATATGAAATATTAGCTTCTATGATAGCTGCTGATAATCTATTTTTTTAATAAAAAACAACCGCAATATGTAGGAAAAATAGACTTCATTTATTTATTCCAAATCAGCTTTAATAAAAACACTAGAATGCCCGAATACAAATTTTATCACAAAAGATAGAAACATGCAAACTGCGCTGATCTAACACTACTTCGAGATGTGGCTCCAAAGTACTAAAATTCGTTTCCAAAGGGAGACGTCCTAGCTGCACTTGTTGTTTTGGATGCTAAAACAACCTTGAATATGATGCCTTGGTTGAACTGGATGAACCCCTCTACCTTGAATGACCAATGCAACCCTGAATGGAATTGCCAAGCTTAGATATGAGGAATTCCGTCCTCAGATCTGTATGCAAATGAGGGTTTTCGTTCTCTATTGTTGATGCAAAAGCAAACTACTTGCAAACAATGAAGTAGTTGATAAATTTCAAAGATGATTGATAATAATCCCCAAAATCTGCTTTTATAACTTCTAAGGCCTTCTTCCAAAGTTGGCACCCCATTTTGGAGATACATGCATGCTAAATAAACAATATAAAATTACTTCATTCCCTCTCCAATGTTGGTGTCCCGTCCAAAATAGAAACTTGATGCTCATGCAACCCATACTATCTTTGGCGCCCCATAACAAAAGTTCTTTATTTAATTATTATTCTATTTTTGGCGCCCCCACAATAGAAGTTCACCATTTTATTCCACTTCTGCTTTTGGTCCCCACTTATTAAAATTATAAATTAATGTTCTTTTTCCAATTAAAATATAAAAGTACCCTTGGACCACTTAAATTAATCTATTTCCCTCTTTAATTCCCCTTAGCCTAAAATCAATTAATTATAAAAAGGGGACATTACAATCTTGAACTTTGAGTTATCATTAATAGGCTTAGATTGCTCAAGAGAAAAATCAAATTTAATTACATTAGAATCAATGAGGTCTTGTATGACATGATGAAGCTTGAAGCATTTATTAGTACTGTCCAATACATTTATGGAAGTCGTAATAGGCATTATAATCAAAAGTTTTACTGCGAGGCTTGCTTGTATCAACCTCAACGGTGGGATGGAGAGATACAAGTTTACTGTACATAGGAAAAACAAGTTTAACTTGTGCACTCGATTTCTTGAGGTCTGGTCAAAACAATTGAACTGTATAGATGATGTGAAGATGGGGGTTGTGTGTGATGGTATAAGCAATGGGAGATGGTGTGCACATTGGAAATATGAATGACTACTGAGCGAGATAAGGTGGATAGATGATCCTTTACCAATGGACTTGTGAGACTGGAACTTGCTCGTCAAGGGCAGCGAAACTCCTCATCTCTTTGCGAGGGGTATTAAGATCGAGGATGATTGGGGTTCCTAATTCCCAGTCTATATCGGTTAAACAAAGTTAACTGTGGCTGGGTTGAAGGACCCTTTGAAGGTGTCCATTTCTCTCAAGGTATTCTTCTCCAAGGAAGGTCATGCAGGAGATGGAGAAAATGTGAGGGACGAGGCTAGACTCAAGGATAAAGGTAAACCAAACCTATGGATTTGCACGCCTAGGAGGGTGCACTTGATCAAACCAGAATTGTTTGGCAACAATAAGATGTTCATTTAAGGCTTTGGGCTGGTCGATGATCAAGGGTGGTATAAGAATAGACTGGAAGACGAGCACACACAGTCCTAAGTCTATGTCTCCTTGATATTAGTCAATATGGGGTGGATTGACAATGAGTTTGAAAATTCTCCCATGAGGTTGATTCAGATTAGTAATGGTCATATACAGATATCAACTCATTAGGAAAGTACAAACAATCAGCTAAAAGAAAATTAGGGGCTAAGAACATGTAGCGTGAACTCTTAATAGCAATGTTTTGTGTTTGTTTTGATATTGGATTAATTGAGTGCTTAATATTAAATGAACAATGAGAAGTAAATCTATTTAAATCAAAAGACCAAAGTGAATGTTTTTAAACTATTTAAATCACTTGTATCTATTCATGAAGAAAACAAAACAACAATTTATGCTAATTTTTTTAATGTATTTTCTTGAAATTGCCTTTTTAACTGAAATCAATTAAAATGAGCAACTATCTAATGTTTTTTATTTTCTGAATGTTTGGAAATGATTAAAATAATAAATGAACTAGGAAAAAATAAAATAAACATAAAACTAAACTACTGCCTTTTCAAATAAAATGAATCAAACAAAGAATAACCAGATGTAGTTATTCCTTTGTTGCAAACTATTAGCATAAATAAATATAGAAGCTCTCTGGAAATATAATGCAATATCAATCTTTTATCAAATGAAAGCTTCCTACAACAAGACTTTTAACCTCAGTTTTGTTAGGAGAAGCTTCTCAGAAGCTTTTTCTCTCAGCATGTACAAAACTTTCCTGAAAAAATTGCCCTTGAGATGAAAGTTAAACAGAAGAAATACACAACATAAGATTTTCTAGAAATTGTTTAAACAATACTCTAATAAACCAAAAGGAAACTAATGCTCCCCAACTTGGTTACTGCAGTCTTTTGGAAGCTTTGTCCCAAGCTTGTTGGTGGTGGTTTGGTGTCTTCTCATATTCGTGCTCCTTCCAAATGCAGAGTCCAATGTGATTTAGGTGGAAAGAAATGGCTGAAGCAACAGATAGCAATGAAAAGTTCCAAAGAAGCTGGCTGGTTTGACACAAGGATGTAGTTGGAATGTGACTAAAAAGATAATTTGGACACGGTACTGGTTGTCTATGATAAACTCTCTCAGTAAATTGGCAGCATAATGTCTCTCAAAATTTAGAAATAACCATCGCGTGAATATTATGAAAAAGACTTATTTGTAATGCGTTGGGAGTGGAGAATTTTTGAATTCTTTTCTTAGCATGGATGACTCAGCAAGCGTGAAAGAAATCAACAGTTAAACTTAGTAAAGATGCCACGGTAAACAAAGAAGAAACCAACAAGCTTATTTTTAGTAAAATTGACCTTGTAAACATGGACAAAATCGAATTGTAACTAAAATGTGCATTGGAAATGTGTGTTTTAATTTTGATTTGATTTGATTGGAAATGTCATATGTTGGTCCTCTTTCAATCGTGCAACAGTACTCGGAGGAAGCAGGGAGATCAAAGACAATAGGTTACATAGGCTACGATGGAGACTTGTGCTAGGAGTGTTGATAGGCCAGCCCCAAGAGAGCTCTCAGATAGGTCATTTGAAATAGGCAAGGGCAAGGAGCTCCTTAAATTGAGGGAGCAACTGCAAGGGATGAACCTCCCGAATAGGAGATTGAGGACTCGGAGGCAGAGGCAGCCGTTGAGTTCGATCTTGATTTGGAGGGTGACTGATCCAAATTTGGATCTGCAAAGTGTCCGATTAATGTAATTCATATTTAATTAGTACTTGTATAATACTCTCTTCTCAAAATATCATATATTATTTTCGATAGTTTAACGCTTTTGACCGGAGCTTAGAACCGGGGGTTCTTGGGTCCCCTCCCTTAACAACGTCCTTAGACAAGATATTACAATTAATCCATCACAACCGCGACCATTGAGCCCGCATCGACGATGCAATTTTTCCGCCACCACCGTTTTTAGAGCCACCAACCGCCACGAATGCCAATGCCGATGATGCAAAGTCCGCCACTGCCGAGAATAACCGCCAGCTGTAACCACCGGTGATGCAACACCTGCCACCACCGGTAAACCACTCAAGGGATCGCGCCCAACGGGATTTGAACCTGGGTGGATCCGAACACAACCGTCCATCTTAACCGATCCACCCAAACCCCATTGGCATCTCAAATATCTTACTAGACCTATGTAATAGAGTTGAGTTTTGTATGGTGATGATATGGACATCTCTTTATGAAGTAATATGTCACAATCATCATATAGAGTGAGGAGTTACACTTTTGGATGATCTTTCCATTGCACTTAAGAAAAGGGGAGGTCTGAGTTCCAGTTTAGGTAGTTCCAATAACCATCGATGTATGAAAGTGTTGTGGTGAGGGTGAGAAGTTTGTAGAGTGACAAAATAAGTGTGTACAAGTTTTGGAGGAAGATTTCTTTCCGTGAAGGCCATGAAAATGGCAATATGATGTACAAACACTGATTTGCATAGTTGAAAGGGGAGTGTTGTTGCCCCACCCAATTGGAGATTTTCCCATCTTGGGTTTCCTAGGGTAAAAAAATTGTGTTCATGTGTGCTCTTAACTGTTCTTTATTCTTGTTTGAGTTGTGTGTGTTACATGCCCATTTCCAACACTTAGAACTCTACTTTTGTAAACAAATTTGATTGTTCTTGTTAGTAGTTGATTTGGGATCGCAAGTATCTCGTGTTGGTGAAACCTAAAGTGGAATATCCACCTAGTTTACGAATCATATTGGTATCGTGAGTCGGGTTATTTTCAATTTTGTTCATTGTGTGGTTTTGTTGGTGTTTTACATTTAAGTTTATGCCCGTCACTAGAACCAATAGTGCTCGTGGGTGTCTTAGTATCTTGGAGCTCAAATATGCACCCATCCCAAATCAAATTGACCTAGGGCTTGACAACATGGGATTGTCTCCAAGTTGTGGGACTCGAACTAAGATAGACCTCCAGGAGAAGGCTGACTTCCTCTACCTATTCCTAATGCTAAGACTACTCCTAGAAAGGGAAATGCAACTACCTAACACTAACCTAAATGCCAAGGGACTAGGGAGAGAGGGAGATGCATGAAATTGAAATCCTAAACTAAGGGAGGTGATAACACCAAGAACAGGGGTGGAGAGATTCCTAGTGAGTGAAAATAGGAAGAAAATGAAGTAGGAGAGGGCAGACAAAAGTGCCATAGTCCAAAACAACATTCAAATCTCCATTTTCGTGGAGCACAATGATTTGAGTCCTGCAAGAAGAACAAAGTATGCACAATATACTTGCAAATGCAATGGAAGGCAAGAAACACAATATAACACAAGCTAGGCAAAAAAAGCCACAAAACATGAATTTTATTGCTCAAAAGGATGCACAATCCATTATAAAGTAGAAACAAGGCAAGAATCCTTTGTAGAATGCCCAAATTCGAGGCTTGCAACTCATAAGAGTTCAGAAACAATTTTGACTGAGTTCCTCTACGCTTTAGAATATCCCCCAGAAAAATGAGGGGTTTTTACACATAGAGAATTTGCCTCACCTACCATGCATTAATTTCCTGACAGGTAGTTGAGCTACCCAATATTGTAACCATTAATGCTCAACTCACAGTTGATATTCTTGTGTTGATCGATTACATGCATTTTTGCCCCCGGATGGTAGCATTTCCCTCTAGGTGTCGGCCGGGAGCATATTATTTGTCGACGGTCGCATAGTCCCCGAATCGGCCGGAGCATGCTTTGTCTTGTGTTCCTATCTATTCGGTCCAAAGACAACTCCCCACTCTTGGTTGGTAGCATCTGTTTCCCACCATCCGTCGTACCACTGATCCATGCCATTACAACAAGAACATTGTCTATCTTCGCTACGGCCGGTAGCGCATATTTGCTGTCGGCCAGTAGCATGAATTATGCTACCAACCGATAGCATCCGTACAATTGCTACCAGCACCTACCCTCATTCCGCCCAACCGTTCCTCCATCAGCTATTGGTAGCATGTTGTAATGCACTAGGCCCTTCGTGCAAAGAATGCTTCTTTGTAATACTAGGTTGCAAATTATCGTCAGATGCTTCCCAAAGGAGGGAGTTGTGCTAGCTAGAGCGGAGCCACATGCACCCGAGGTTCTCACAGGACATTCTCAGGTCACACACAGAGGATCCCAAAGCGAGACATAGCAGACAATGACACATAAAGCATTGTAGGAGTCCTTGACTTATTGATTTACAAGGGCCTCAAAGGGATGCATAGGCCTAGGGCCTTTTATTACCTAATTTTTGTTGTATATATCGATTTTTTTAAATTTATGACTCATGATTGTGTATATGGACCACACTTGCCCTTTAATGTGATGGTGATGTATTAGAACCGATAGATGCATACATATATTATCTTTTGTTCGACACTTCCTAGCATACATTGGCTTCAATTGTTTTTTCTTATCTGTGCACATTGAGTTGCTAGGAATGTTTGATGTTTTTATGGTTTTTAAATGAATGATGTTTTTATGGTTTCTAAATGACTGATGTTTTTATGGTTTGGATGTGAGTGATGTATCAATAAATGATAGCACTAGAAAGCTACTTTTTAGATAATTCCAATACTTTTCCATTTCATTGGCAAAACTTTGTGATAATGATAATAATGGGGAGAAAAGTATGTTTTACTCCATTTTTAACTCCACACAACTAGTGAGATGCGAGGGCTCATCACGGCGGGTCAAGGACGCAAGATACACAAATGATTGTGTGACATATGAGTAGGAATTAGTAATGCGTTCTTTTTTTGAAACAAGTAGAAGGTTAATGCTGATTCAATGAAACTTATAATCTTGTTTTTCGGGATTTTGTAACCAAGTTTAGAGCAGTTATACTTTATAGGCTTATTTTAGACTTAAATCCATGGATGTCCAACTAATTGACAAAATCTGGTTTAGGGAGAAGGTTCTCTCTTCTAGCATGAGCTTTTAATCAATCTTTTGAATTTTTTATATTTTAGGCACTTTACATTACATTAGATTGTCTTAAATTTTTCTCATTGTCCCCAATGCTCTACCCCATGCTACTTGTAGGAAGCAAGGGCTCATCACCAAAGGCAAGACACATGCAAGTAAGGTCACTTTCCTCCTATTCTAGCCGCACACCACTAGTAATAGGTGTGGGCTCATCACTGAGGACTAGAAAGGATATGAAATGAGGGCCTTTTTTTCTCTTTATATATATATATATATATATATATATTTGTTTTATTGTTTTCTTTTGTCTCATGCAAATTTGCTATGTTTTTGCTTTGTGTTTAGTGGGAAGAGATATTTGCTCCCAACCTTAGCCCCACACAACTAGTAAGAACGAGATTGGCAAGTGGGAATATGTGGGTAAATAATGCTAGGCTTTTGCCTTGGAGAGAATTGTGAAATGGAAGACTTGTTATCGTAAAGCTTTTAGATTAAGCTTTAGGTAATAAATGTTTGAAATAGGGGTTTGTAAAGGAGTAGGGTGTAGAAGTTTTATCGAATCAATGTTAAATTTCAACTTGGAAACAAAATCTACAAAATGTACTATAAAGTAGTAGATGAGATGAGGTCTTAGAAGTTTAGTAATGTGAGATGTCGCCAACGTATGAATAGTTAAAGTTATTATCATATGAGTAGATTAAAAGGACTAGTGAACAAAATGACAATGCTGAAATGAGTTGTGAAAATGCAATGAGAGCGGTGTGAGTATGAAATGCTTTATATGTAAAAATGTTTGAAGTGGAGTGAGCTAACGGATTTCTCAATCTCCTCACCCTCCAAAGTGCACATTCGAAATGCTCCATTGTTAAAGTCTTCGGTTACTTGGTAGGTACTTGAGCCATTTAGGTCTAAAGTTTTCACCCTCAACACAAGGACACCTTGGATAGGCGTTCGTGGACCTTATTGTATTGACAACATATTTGATCTGCTTAAGTTTGATGATGTTGCTTAGCTCGAGCCCGTTTTCATCCAAATTTTCTAATTCTATCGAGGCGCATTTCTACACTTGTCTTCATCTAGGATACTTTGGAGAGATATGTGAAGATTAAGGAGCTCTTCTTCTAAAGGCAATACAACTTACGCACTAAAGATTAGGAAATGGTGTTGCCCTTGTAGCTGTGTGGATAAAAGTTTTGTAAGTGCATAATGTCGAGAACAATTTCAAATACCAATCTCTTTTGTTTTCTTTGACAATTTTGAGGAGAACGGGTTTCAAAGCTTTGTCGGTAGCCTTAGCCCAACCATTGGCTTGAGGGTAGTATAAGGTGGTAGTGTGATGAGAGATTTTAATTTTTTCTTATAATTCATGTACCTTGTCATTTTTAAATGAAGAGCCATTATTAGAGTAATGACTTGAGGGACGCCATACCTGCAGATTATCTGTTTTAAAATGAATTTTGCAATGACTGGTCATTTAACCGTGGTTAAAGGCATAGCCTCTACACACTTCGTATAGTTCTCAAAGTGGCCATGGTGATAAAATGATGGTTGTCGGTGAAAGTGGGGGTAAACTTGCCTATCAAATCTAAGGCCCACATGGAAACGGCCATGGCGTGATGATAGGCTGTAAGGCTTGAGTGGGAATGTGCATGGCATATGACAATTCTTGACATTTTTGACATCTACATGCATAATCAATATCAGCCAAAGTTTTATGTAATAACACTTGGGAGCTTGTTGCATGGCCTGCTCTATTAGGTCCTTGTTACATTTGAGCAACCTGGGCTTGAAGAGCCAAAATATGTTGCATAAAAATCTTGTTGCTTGGATTGGTAACTACTTGCTTATATAGATTAGTAATAGATGGTATTGCATGATAAGTAGGCCTAGAGGGCACAAAAGAAGAAGTTTGCTGTATAAGAAGACCCATAGATATTTGAGGAGTAGATTATGGTGCCACCGTAGTAGGTATACTAGGTGTAGGCATCACTTGTGTAGTCATAGGAACAGACACATGAATAGGAGCAATGGGCACATTGGTCTGAACACCTAATGTAGGATGTAAGCCTTTGGAAGGTGGAGTAGTATCATTCAAAGGTTCATCTAATGGTTCCTCAAGTATGGGTTCTTTAGTTAGCTTTTCTTTTGAATTTCTAAGAGTACACACAAGATTACATCTGCCCTTAGGGTTTTAACTAATTTGATGACACTATTAAAGAAAAGAGTTTCTATTTGTTTTGGATCCACATCATTAAGTTCATTAGTGTGTATTTTACCTTAACATTCAACATGGTCTTCATAAACATCTTCAAGTTCAAGCATAGTATCATCCATAACATGTTCATTTGCATCCATTTTTTAATCAATATATGCATCAATAGAAGAAGTAGCATGTAATTCGTTGATGTTCACCGTGTTATTTGGCATACAAACATGAGATTGAGTCAAAGGAATCTGAATGTGATCAATAGGATTGCCTCTCAATCTAGCAATTCATCGTAAAGGTGTAAGGGACCTAACCTTTCTAAATGACATAGAATGTATAACCAAAAGTGCCAAGAAAACTAGTGCAAATGATAGAAATCAATCTTTTTCATGCAATATAGGGAAATTAGAAATTAAAATTGGAAGTCAAACTCAAATAGGGAGAAATCTGAAACCTTAAGAAAATCTTGAAAGCCTAATATTGAAGGAAACCTGAGGTTTTTGTGTTCAAATCAATTATGTGGTTCGCTAAAATGTTTTGATTATGTTGCATGCAATGGTATGAAATGTAAATAAAACATGGACAATTCAGATTATGTAAATAATGGCAGTAAATATTATCAATCTAAATTGTTTAAGAATAAATGAAGTGCGATAACAATAGAAGGATAAGTTACTTAGCTGATTTTGGCTGTTTGTCACTCACAGAAGATGCCACAGGGTTTGTCAGGTGCTCAAATCGGAAACAAGAGCAGAGAGCTAATGGTTCTGGTAAAGTTAAACACTTGCGGTTCCTGCCATTATCAAGGTTTACTGGCAGTGTCCTTGTATACGTTTTTGGGGTTTGTAACTTCTAGGAGTCCTTAGCCCATGTCTGCAGTTTAGTTTTAGATGTGTGTGAGTTCTTCGATTTTGTGCAGTGATGCTTGTTTTCTCTCGCATTTTCCAAACCCTAAATGTGTGTGCTTGACCACATGAGACCTTTAAAAGGGGTTAGCATTTTGGTTTGTACTGGCACCAACCACTCCCTGTGAATTGCTTAGTGTTACCTGCGTACCAATACTCCAAAGAGGGCTTAAACCCACGTACTTCTCCCACCTAAGAGAGTGTGAGGATGTACAAAATCATGACTAGATGTAGTCCCGTCTTTGACACTTGGAACCATGCAACTTTGATCTTTTTGTATTCAAATTTGTCTCCGGGGACTGCTCTAGGGCTGCTTCTTGAAGGTTTTGGATTTGTATATGCCTTTTGAATAATGATCTCCAATGTCGTGAGTGTGCTCTAAGAGAGTGAGAGGTGTTTCCAAAGCGTGTTGTGACCTTAGTGACGATTTATATATTAATTTCCAACCATAGCCGACCCTTGAAACGAGTTTAGACTGACCTAATAGAGATTGCCCAATTTGAAAAGTAGCTGTTGAAGATCCCTGGACATTGTTGACAAGGTCAGACACCTGCGATAGCCGGCAGTTTTCAAGCTTACCGGTACTGTTCTGGTAGTACAAATATGGATATGAGGTACACAGAATGCCTGTCTAGGATTTTGAAGATTTTCATGTATAGAGTAAGCTGATCTTGAATAAATATGATTGGCAGTTAGAGGTGGCGAAGACAGTGGATGGGTAGAGCTATAGAGACAAAGTGTGCTTAAGAGTTGGATATACGTAAATTGTTCAAGGAGAATGCATGTCTAGGATTCTAAAGGTTTTCATGTATAGCTTAAGCTGATTTTGAATAAGTATGATTGGCAAATATAGGTGGCCAAGATGGTGAATGGCTAGACTGATAGAGGGAAAGTGTGCTCAAGAGTCAGATATATGTGAATTGTCTAAGTATGTCAAAATTGATGTTGCCAAAGTGTCAAAGACCAAATTTAGGTGTCTACATGCACATCGTTTTGTATGTTAATGTTAAATCTAGGTATAGTAATACATACAATATTAAGGAGTATTTTCTAGTAAAAACAATCAAGATTTCATAATAATATTTAATCGTCTTCAGATATTATTGTATATTATAGGTTTTAGACATTGCTACAATCATATGAGTGATTTAAATGATCTATATATGATTGTACTTTATTTTTCTTCACTTGAGATAAGTGCAGTCTTTTAAAATTTTCTAAAAACTTTTCTATTTTTTTATATATAGGAAAATTTGGTTTCTTATGTGCAACCCTCCCAATCTCATTTCTCTTCACGTTTCCTCTGACATTATTGTTTCTCGCTTCTCAATTTTTGATTTCCTTTGCTGCTGTTGTTTCATGCATCTCATTTTTGGTAAAATAGGTATGTAATATAATGTATTTTTAGTAGAATATCATTATTACTCCAATTATTAGCGCACACATGCTCGATATTGTTTAGATGTGTCATACATGATTCACATGAATGCATGTTATTGGGAATACCTGTCATGATACTAAGTTGTTTTGAAGGGTAAAAGTAAAAGTTGTTGTATTAAAAATGTGTCATGATAGTAGGTTGTATTTAGGACGATAAGTTTATAAAGTTGTTTATCTGTATTAGAAAATGTATTCTCACGTGCGAGTCATTGTGGTTGGAAATAATATTGCCATATACATTATAGTGCAGCTACAAGCCTACAACGAATTGTGTCATGCAAGTTGATCAATTTTTGTCAGAATGAGGTAATTACAGAGCATCTTAGGTGTCATAGGTGTTGGTGTATTTGTCATTTCTAGTATCCATGCACATTAGACTAGGTCATTTTGCATTTGCCTGAGTTAACTTCAAATTTTTCAATGCAAATAATAATGTTACTGTGGATGGTTCTATCAATATCCACAATGAGTTAGACTACAGCGAGTCTTAGTTGTTCCTTGGTCATCTTTTTAGCATGCATGTCTTCTAGTTGCTGTCTCCTAAGTTTAATTAGGGAGTCTTTGCCCACCTCTATCTTCTCATTGTTATAAATAGAGCTTGGCTATGTACCCAATTTATGGGGGTTATCCAGATGCATTATTTTTTTGGCTTATTTGAGTAAATTAGCCTCTTGTTATTTTATGTCAAAATCTTTTTATGTGAATCTGTTGAGCGTGGAATGATATTTTGAAAAGGGTGATCCTGTGAATCTGGAGCCTGTGCTAGACTGTAACATGGTATTAGAGCTAACGTCATTTGTCGTAGTTCCCCTTCCATCCTCATGTGTTACTGCTGTGTTGCTGAGTTGAAGCAGCAGCTACCAGTAAGGACATTTTTAAATTCACTATTGAAGAAGAGGCTACATCAGACAATTCTGGCTACACTGGAAGTTTCAGAAAGAAGTGTAGGGTTTGGCCCCCTAGTTGCAATGCTTTTTTTTTCTTGTCTCTTTTGTTAATTGCGAAAAAAAGTTCTACAGAGAATTTTGTACTCTGGAAAGTTCTATAGGTTTCTTTGTTGTATCAAGAAATAAATAAAAAGCATTTTATGTCCTTTAGAATTTAGTTTCTGAAATTATTTGAAATTTTTATGGCAAATGGATTAAAGCACCCTAAATGTTTATAATCTCCTGTCCCAATTCTCAGTTTAGCTTCCAAGTAGCTATTTTGGGCTTCCTTGAAATTTGTGTCAAAATTCAAATTTTATCTGTCTGGACCGAAATTTTATTGCAAAGTGATGTGTAGTTAGTTCATTTTAGTCATCAGGCACGAGATCTGAATTGGACGCCGGAGGGAAAATTTGGGGAGTTCTAGAAAATGTGCCGAAATTAAAGGGGATTGACCTGAACTTTTTCTGCAGGATTATTTATTTCACCTAAACCAGCTTTGTATGGGCCATGACTAGAACCAAAGGTAAGCTTTCAATGCACCAAAGAAGAAGCTTTTTAAAGCCAAGCTATGTGCTGAAGGCTCCTTGTCTCTCCCTGCTCTTCCCTTGCCGCTTTCTCTTCCGGAAAACACTCAGCCACTAGGATGGGTCCAAGAGGAATCTCTGTGTACTTCCCAAGTTTCTCTTAGTCACTGCCCCATCCTCCTGCTGGTGAAGCTCTGCTGCAGTTTGGGGCAGCAGAGCTATGGTTTTTGCAGATATATTAAAAAAACATGCATTTTGTATTGTATTATAAACTATATGTTTACATACGAAGTATTGAATTTTGGGGTCTGAAACTGTGAAATCCTGAGAAATAAGAGAATGCAGGGAGGTTTTCCTGCATTCAAAAATAAAAAATACCGTGAGAGGGAGTTTTGAACAGTGGGCACTTATCTCACTGACGTGTACCACTTTGCAACTTCTATTGTGTATAGCATGATTCTGAGGTGCAGTAGCTTGCAACTTCTAGTATATATTGCATGATAAATGAGTCATCTCATTGATGTCTACCACCTTGAAACTTCTAGCAGGCTTTACAGAGAGCACTATTGAAATTTCATCAATTGATATTGTTACTGGAATTTGATCATTTGAGCTACATTGCCAGGATACGGGTACAAGAAACGGGTACGATACACGGATACGTCAATTTTAAAAAACCCTTGGGTACGATACGTCTTGGATACATCCGTACATATATATTAATTTTTCTTAAAAAATATTTTTATGTACATCTACTCATTTCACTCATTTTTAGTCCATAAAAAAACTGAAATAGTAATACAAAACTTGAATCAGTGTTCAAAACATTCAATATACTTAAGACTTTGCATTTTTGTGGTGATTAGGGTGTTTTATTTTATTCATTTTATTTTTAGGGTTCGGTTTTAGTGATTAGAAAAGTCAAAAATAAAAAAATGAATTAAAACCTTTAAAAGACATATTTAGGAAGGGATATGCCACAGATACGTGTGGGTACCTCCCAGGTACGTCATGGATACGTGATGACGTATCTGTGACGTATCCGGGAGGTACCCACACGTATCTGTGGCGTGCCCGGAGGTACCCACACGTATCTGTGGCGTATCCATATCCGTATCTGTACGTATCCATACCGGATACGTATCAGACAGGATTCGTGGGGGTCAGGGCGTATCCTGGCAACGTAGCATTTGAGTGATGGCTTGATCTTATTAGAGTATGTGCTGACATGTCAATGTTCATCAAGGTTTAATCAAGTAAAACTTCACTTCTATGAGTTTGTACAATTTAAACATCACAAATTAATAAAGAATAGTTGTGTAGCTGGGATACAACATGATACTCGCTTCAGAAATTATATGCGGGACCAATTAATGACAACTTCTTATCCAAGTGTAGAGTATAAATACTAGTAGTTCGAGAGAAATATTGGAAACTTAATTATTATTGTCAGTATTGCCCATTTAATTGTATAATTTGATTTTCTAAGTAGTTATATTTGTAACTTGCAGATCTAAGTCAAGGTCTTTGAGCTCACAGCGTTTGGTAAGTATTTTTTGATTTGTTTTTCAAGGCAGTGGCACTACTTGCCACGGTGGATTAAATTTTATAATGACATTGTGATAAAGAATCATAAGCTTGGTTTATTTTCTTTTAATTTAGTTTTTACTGGTTTATGCAGCCTTCTGCACCTAAACGTCCAAGTAGAAGTGCTAGCAAGAGTCGCAGCCCATCTCGTTCTTAGTTATCTGCACCTTTGGCATTTGAGTTTAGAAACTCTGGTGTGATAATCTGTTTAGAATTCAATTTTGCTTTGCTTGGAAATCTTATGGGAGTTCTGACCGGATTCTCCTAACCTCGGAGAGGAAATCTATTTTAAATCATTCCATGTTTTCCAAGGCAATTCATTCAAAATTCTGGAGGAAATTCTAAAGCAGGAAAATTAAGTTATTTTGTGAAAATTAATGCTTTGGAATGCCATATAACATAAGCGAGACATCTTAGTATTTATTCAAAGTCTTAATTTATGGGCACATTTTTAAAAGGATATTATCGTACTATATCAAGCCTCTTTCAATATTTTCTGTAGCATGAGTTTTGTCATTTCTAGTAGACGAGTTTTTGACACTTCCATTTTGATTGTAATTTTACTGATTGGGAATGACTGTTCATCTTTGTCATTTGCCAGATTTCATTAACTGCGCTATATTATTGAATGCTTCTTTATTTAGACCCATTGCTTTATAGATTTCATGAATCCTCATGTAGAGTTGAAATCTCCTGTTATTTCCAGTTTGGCGAAGACAAGTTTTTAATGCGTTATCTAAAATTTTGATGGGGATTAAGATTTTAAAGGAAGAATTTCCACTCAATGAAGACATGTTTTTAACGCGTTATCCAAAATTTTGACGGGACTAAGATTTTAAAGGAATAATTGAATTGAAAAAATACATGTCCAAGTTGTCCACACTCTGGAGCTCATGATTATTTTCTGAATTTTTCTAATCACATGTTCATCATTATTTTTACTTGTGTATGTTGACAGTGATTCGTCAAATGCTGGTATACTTCCTGGCTTTTAGCTAAATACCATGTAATTTATTCAATCAACTACAATGACATTGAAGAGAAGCAAAGATATGTGGCAATATTTGTAGATGGGTTTTCAGAATTGGTTGCGAAAGTCATCTGGATTGGCATTGTGATTAGAGGTCTTATGTTCCATCAATGCTAAAGCAAAACTAGGCAGTACAGAAGAACCTGCATGGAACATGTTTCTTTCTCCCTGTATTTATTTCGCTAGAAGAATACGTAGGTGAAAAACATGGCTTGAAGATGTTATTAATAGGTTATCATAAATTTGTGACCCCTTGGACATGGTGTGGTTCAATTGCAATCCATGAAGACAAATAGTGAGGAGGACACATTTTGCTATGCTAAATTAAGCTAGTCTCTCTTTTATAATCTTCGGAGGGTTAATTTGGAATACCCTCACCTTCAGCCTCAAAGTTTAAAATGAAGCTGGGATATCTTGAAAGCAATAGAATATGTGTTTTGAGTGTTGAATCTCATCTAGAACCACCAAGCACTAATAAACACAATTAATGTTTTGCACTGCAACCCCAAGAATAAGACACGGTCTTTATCTTCCCTATACTTATTTCTTTTTGTTTTGTTTGTAGACGTGGACAAACTGGCATCTATTTGGTTGTTTCATCAAGAAGCATTTGTGCATGGAGTTACGTTGTTACCTCATCTCTTGGCAATATGGTATTACATCGGTTGATTTAGTCTTAACAAACACTTGACAATAATTATCCCCAACTCCCTATTTTTTTCATGCACCAGTTTTAGTGGGGTGTTTAGATGACTTGTATTTTTAAATGTAGAGGGAAAACAAATTAAATAGCAACAAAATGCCCTAAAATAATTTGAAGGATTTCAGTGGAAAAAGCGTGGGTGTTTGGTTGTGGTGGCTCACGTAATTGTTGAATCCCAAATGTTTGGGGAAAAACAGTTGCGTGGGTAACCTGTATGTTTTGGGGGTCTCACAGGCATGTCTCCACTATAGTATAAGGGATGGGAAAACAAGCACGAATTTTTTTAGGCCATCTCTTGTTGAGTAGGGGTGACCAACGGAAGTTCCGCCCGACTCTAGGGTCAAGGGATAATTGAACGTATCTTGACTTCATTAGGAATGTTGAGGTGCCCCCTATGAGGTCAAATGCTGAAAAGTATTTGCGACTGGCAGCAGGCTGAGCGGGTTTGAATGTAGGTAAAATTTTTATGGTTATTTATGCTTGAGCTGCAATAATATTTGTCTGCAACGATTTATCAGGAAGTCCAGTTCCTAGTGGTGAAGATCGATGCTATGCAATGATTTGTATCTCTAGTTTTTATTCCTACCACTTCACCCCTTTAACCATCATTAAATGCAATATATGTTAAGTAGACCATACAAGCTCACAAGAGGTTGGTCATAATAAGGGATGACTGATGGTTGATTGAAGGGATGATTCGAGTATTAAATAGAGCATGTGGTTAATCCTGAAAAATGATATCTAAAAATGTTTCATTGCACAAATGTTTTATGGTAGGAGCCAAAAAAGGGACGAGTGATGGGTTGATTGAAGGAATGACTCAAGTATCAAATAGAGCATGTGTTTAATCATGAAAAGCAATATCAAAAAATGTTGCATTGCACAAGTGGTTTATGGTAGGGGCCAAAAAAATTAGAGGAAACCATAGCAACAAGGATTTCTTTGAGAAGTTGAGCTTGGACAAGGAACGACAGTTGTCTCACATGTTTGGATCATGTTGAGGATGAGTTCAATTTTCTGCTCTTATGTCCCCTCAGTTTTCATATGCTTTTTATGATATCGTTGCACATGATTAAAACAACTGCTAAAAAAGAAAGCCCAGAAGTACTACCCCTCCAATATCCTACATTGAAACGCAAGTCACAAAATGAGATTGTTTCAGCCAAAAATACTGTGTATCATCGTAGACCGATAACGTGATGGGATGTGCTTGCTTAGGGATTCTACACGAAGATAATGGGGAAGGTTTTGAGTTCAAAAAGAGTTTGTTTGGAGCGATGTCAAGGATAAAACCATTTAGAGAGTAAAGGTGATGATAATGTTGAGGCACTATTACAATGCATAGAAGCAAAGAATCAACCAATCATTGTTTGAGCATGGCTATTTTTTCGCTCCAAGTGGGCTCATAATTTATACCATTCAAGTTGGTGGTTTGTTATCTTTTAATTTTATCTTAGGATTGTTTTTTTCATTTTTTATGTTGAAAAATGCAATATATTTGTCTTTAATGTGTAATTAGATGCATAAAATATTCATTGTGATTAATCCATATTTTTGCTAAATTCACCAAGGGAAATGGCATCGGCATAGCAAAAAAACATGAAATCAAGTGGACTATTAGCTCAAAAAGGCCTCAATAGTACCACAATGACAACATATTATAATGCCAATATAGAAGAAGAGTAGAGAAGAAGGAAGTCACCAAGATTTTGGCTTCCACCGCCTGCCACTCTTCCATATCATCTCGTTGATCATCTTTTTGATCCATAATCTGCCACTAACTGAATTGAAAGAACCTTTTGAAGGAAGAATAGCCCAATGTTGCATATGCATCTCTTACCCATCCACACGGGTTTAGTTACACTAGGAGTAATTGCCATAAGGCTGTAGTTACTCTTGCCCCTCAACATTATTCTCACTCAAACTGGATTCAAAAGATAGCCAACTTCACACAATGAAACTTGCAAAGCTATTGTTGGTGTTGTAGTGATAGTGGGTGCATTGCCTTGATTAACGAGTACCATGCTCAACTTCAACCACTAGTGATGCCATTTTACCTTTTGGTGCATGTCAAAAGAAAAGACTTCCACCAAAGGTGTCCGTGCAGTAAGTTACATGAGAATATGTGTGCTCATACTCATAATGTCAATATGCCAATTAAGTTCCTATTAACATCCCAGTGTCATATCTGAAATAAATGTAAGACGACATAAGGAAAACCGCTATGTATGTGTCCAGCCATTTATAAATGCCCAATGTTTCAAAGTATCTCATACATGAAATCCAACGACATGTGTGCTATTCGTGCATACAAAGTGCCTAAAAGTGCAAGTATCTCGCACAACCAACTTATCTATTGATTTCATCCACAAGTGTAGAAAATCACACATATCGTAAACTATTTAGGGATAAAACCGATGAGTCTTCATTTCTAACCACAACATGAACCAACAACAAGACCATAAAACCAAGCTGATTTTATGTTATAATTGATATGTACGAGTCAGCATGATCTTTCTAACTATAAAGTCTTATTGCAATATCCCTTGCTTTTTGGCATAGCTTTAAAAAAGAAAAGTGTCTATGGTGGCTTAGGCAAACTATGCATGCCCCTTGTATACAAAAACCACCATTCATATGACAATCTATTCTAAAACCACAACTTCCTCACCATGACCAAGTGGGGTGTGAGGACAAACATCCACACAATTGAGCTTCTTTATCATTGTTGGACTCCTCGGTACAACATTATGAATCTCCATTTTATCCATTGTTGAGAGTCACATCCCACTAGCCATTGCCTACTCTTTTGCCTTTGAAGGATAGCCATGACCCCATTCGGATATTATGGTTATGGATATACAATTTATCATTGGAAGCCATCAATGTAATCTCGAATGCTACATGATTTTGGTGCAAGAGGAACTCACTGGTTGAATTGGACAACATATTTGCCTCACGCACACATTGGTCTATTTCAACTAGAATTCTTCTACCCAAAAATTGCTTTGGATCCACCATAATGCCCCTCATATGATTACATAACTATGTATCATCTAACTTGTTGAACTTGGTTACTATTGTCATGACTTTTTCCTCTTGTTAGCCTTTGCTACATCATTCATAGTTTTTGCATTTCCATGTTGCTCTTCATTTCTACTTCCTCCTTGATTATCATGCCATGCAAAACGTCCATACTCATATTTTTAGCTATGGAGGTGAAAATTGAGAAGCTCTTAGCACAACTAACAATGGTACACTTCCCCAAATGAAATCCAAGAGTGAATTACACACCTACGACAAACTTCATGATGGTATGAGACGAAGTCCCTCTCTTGCACAAGCCATCAAAATATAATTAAACCATCAACCTCATCCCACATAAAGGAATGAATAAACAATCGATGCTCCTAATGTCACATCCCATTTTGGGATCCCCAAATTTGACGTCTGTGCCAGCCGGCAATAGGCTAGATTAAATTAATAAAGGTGATTTCAAGCAAATACACCAATTAAATATTGGTGTAAGCTTTGCTTAATAAAGTTGATTAACCACCGAGAGTCTTAACTCGCACCGACATTGTCTATTAAATTATTGTAACCTTATTTATCATGACATTATTCTCATGAGTAATATGATGATGTATAATTGATTTTGGTGTATGATGCTAACCATGAAGGTCTCACCTATGTGTTATTGAAACAAGATGTTTATTGTATGTATTGAGTATGATAATCTCATTATCAAAGAGACCTTGGACTTGTAAACATTTATCTTACCTTTTAACAAGTATGTGCTAAGAAGAGCTATCTATGACCACAAGGAATTATTGTGCGGAAGGATAAATGGTTTTGTCATTAACCTTTTCTCTTATATTATCATTACGTGTGTGTGTGTGTGTGGCGCGCGACACGCGCGCTGCGCTGGCGTGCGTGTGTGTGTGCGTGCGCTTGTGTGCGCGTGTCTTGTACTTCTAACATCGATATTCGTTGGTAGTTAGACCGCCTTAGTTTTTAATGAGGCAATGAGGTAATGTGTTATAATGTGCATTTTGGAATTATTGTTTGGCTCACTTAGAACGATAAATAATCAACATAACAATCCGTATTGTTGTTGTAACGACAAGGGTGTCAACTTTGCATAATGGTATGCGAACATCCATATTATCGAGTTATGGTACGGTATTATCAACATGGTTTACTTGTCAAAATATGTATATTTGTTGTAACTTGGAAAATTAGTATGATTTGTTTGACTTGGCTTTTAGTATTTAGCCGTAGTATCCTTGGTTTGATTTTAACAATATGATTGTTTGACAATCATTGCATTGGTATGTTGTTTGTTTATTAACCTTGGCATTAAAGTATTTTAGTGATTATTGCTTGAGAAACATTATAAACGGAAATATTGTTTTGATTGATTGAAGGTACATTATGTTTGTAAATAATGTTATTAAGGGTAGTGACTATTTTGCATTGCATGCTTGGAGTGTCTCTGTGGGTGTTTATGACCTTAGCATTGTTTTCCACCCTTAAGCCTTGCTAGACATTATTATAACAAAAGATGTATTATTTGACTTGTCAATTAAAGTTAAGGTATGTTTTTCATCCAGCGTGAGTTATGTGTGGTTCGAACATGTTTGTTTTGATGAAATTTGGGAACATTATTATTGAAAGGAGCATTATTGTTTTGTGGATATTGTTTTTACTTGGTTTAAGGAATGATTATTTTTGTTGGGCATGAATGCCTCCAATGGAGAGGGGCCACAGACTCGACTAGAATGTTGTAAGGAACATTAGGAAGTTTTAGAATCTATTTATATGAGGCACATTGACTTTGTGGGCATAATCATTTGGGTGTTTGGAGTTGGAAAGAGCGAGTTGAAACCCTAACTCCCTCCGTTGCATGATTATTTTGGTGTTGGAAAAGGTGGCATTGGTTATTTAGAATTTGCATGTAATATGCATGGCTATTTAAATAGAGTGCAATTTTGTGGTGGCTGGTAATTTTAGATATATGCATTTGAATTGAGAGTTGGAAAATTGTAAAATCCCTAGTTAGGAAAAAGTTGTGAACAATGATTTGGGTGGGTAAATTACTCCTTGATAACACGACTTGTCTTTGTGAAAAAGGAAAGCTTGAGTTTGAAGCTTGCTAGGGCATCACCACCATTGTTGTTGATACAAGTATGGTTTTTGTTTTCTATTCTTGTAGTCTTTTATACGCATATAAGTATGGGGTTTTATCTTCACTTTCTATGTGGTTAAAATTTGGATTGTAAATGTGTATATTTGTAGCTATGAATATTTTTCACGTCTCTCGAAAATACACATAATCGATGCTCTCGGGTATATGTATATACACACTAATATTCTTGCTTAAACAAGAAATAAATGTATATACACATACAACTATATGTATGATTGATTTTTAAGTTACATTTATGTGGAATGGACTGGTGGAAAAGCAGTCTCTTAATGGTCGGTGAATTTCTCTCTCCACCCAACTCCTTGTTTGCTTGCCAAAATAACATTGTATTCATATATATTCTTGGACGTACATGTACTGTACATGCTTAAATACACAACCTTTATTTTGTTTGATGTTTATGGATGATGGCATGATGACACTTGAAGGAAATAAAGTGATTGGAGAAATATTGTTTTGTCTCTCCTTGATGTTGTTGGATGCTTGCACATAAGAGTTTATGCAAGTTTATAGAAAGGATAATCATTCCAGTTCATCTTTGAGCTGACCCATAAATTTGGTGTAGGCACTTGGCGTAAGAATAGAAGAAATGAATATAGTTTTTCTTTGAAGTACTTTAATAGCTACTTGAAAGGAAGAAAGGGACAAATGATTTACTGGACTTGTTTACTTATGAAAAAAGGGATACTGTAGAATGATATATTTGTTTTGGGATTGGATGATGAATTGCCTAACCAAGAAAGACTAAATATAGTTGTATTTATATGGCTTTTCAAATATTTTTTGTTGTAATTTATATTTTTTTCTATAAAAAGTTTTGGATCTGTTGTCTAAGCACTATTATGGAGATTGGTTACCTTATGTTTAGCAACTACATTTGTAAGTTTATATTTGGTTAAAACCATCTTTGTGAATATTTTGAATATGGGAAAATAGTCAATTTCTTCCGAATTATGATCTTCTTATTGAATGGTAAAAACTAAAAGACTACCCTCTTATTCTAATAAAAGGGTAAACTCGAGTTACTTCTTGTATTTAGAAAATTAAGGATTTTATCCTTGTACTTCTTAAATTATGAAAGGAAGCCTACCTTCCCTATCTTATTACTTAAATCTTTAACATGCTTGGGAAGGTATTGAGTCTTCATCCAATGTATCAATGCAATAAGTTGTGTCTACAATTTGATATACTTGAAACTACTTCTATCATTTAGTAGCACTCCTCTTGCAATAGAGAACAAAAAAATTGAATCGTGTTTTCCAGAATTGGAAAATGGGTCGCAACACCTAATATGGTAAACGAGAAACAATGACATCGACTTGATCCATATCACCAATTTCTTAATCAAACTAGGGATTTGATAGTCCATATGCCTAATCTATGTGTTGTCCTAAATACGTCTATCTTTACTTAGAAACAAGGTCCTTACATCAAAACCACCAACTTCCTCAACTCTTTAGGTAGATTAGTGGTCTAATATTGCTATGAAACTTTACAAGAAGACATGAGTTGTACACCCAAATTCGTTGCCTAGTTAGGCCATAAGTCATCAAGCTTCCTAGATTGGCCCAAGTGGCTAAGATTCAATATTACCCTTGTTCATCCCATTAATCCAATTATGTGAATCACCGTCAAGAATAAAGTGTTTGTATCTTATAAATATTGTTTCCTTCAATAAGGCCAATCCTTCCGTCGGTTATTAGTCCCAATGCCAATATTGATTGCAAAAATAAAAATCAGTTATCCCACTTCATTTCTAAACACACATCCACCTCTTGCATGTACCAAATTGCTCTTTACTATTATAATAAAAAAATAGTTTATTAAATCCCTTCATAGGTGAAACCACAAGGTTATCAACTTTATCATCCACTTGACCCACCCCATTATGAGAGACCAAATTCATATAATTCCATGAAATAAGGGGCCATACTATATACAATTCTACTTCGTCTTTCTACACAACATCCACACCTTTAACATTGGACATGCAAATTTTAGAGATTACAACTTCAATTTTATCCCACACTTGGGGGCTGATTTGGATTTTTCTTTGAAGATCCTTTGGTTAAGCCAAATATTCCATATACTTGATGGAATAAACAATTTTCCAAAATTTCCTTAGCATATTATTCTCAATCCTTAGATACCATTGCTCTAATAAAGATATTAAAAAACAACATTACATAACTAGCCTTTAATTTCCACTTCCATATGTCCAAGATATCCCGAGAAAACAAAAATGCATGAAAATGTGATTGTTTTATTCCATGAAATCTTCTCTTGATCAATTTATCATATGTCAGGGCCTTCTCAAGGTTCAGTATCTAGAGACATAATTAGTCCATACGTGATTTGATCCATATTTGGCACCATCACATAGAGTGCCTTGTCTTGCCGGTACGTTCAAGGTTTAATTGACGTGTCTCACGGGTTCCACAAAGCAGTCAACATATTTATGTTAGCTTGTCTACCGTTAACATTTTCGACTATTTACATTACCATCAATTGAATTGTACCTAGTTGATACTTCTGGAAAGGAAATAAAAACCAAAAACAACTTTTACATAAGGACAAAATGTAGCTTCTTGCGCTGCCCATGCATGGACCCACTCTTAATATCACGTTCCTTGAATTGACAAACTATATTTTTATTGAATCAACTAGAATATTAATTTTTTTAAATAGTGATCTTGACTATATGTGTAACGCTTTTCCTTAATACATTAAACGTATTCAAAATGAATATAACAAATATCCTACTAAATAGAATGGCCACACTTCTCATTTTATTTAAAAACAAATTAAATTTGAAGGTAATATATAAATATTTGAAGGTATGATATATGCATATAAAATTAGATGTAACTCGACCACAAATGTTCTAGATTTTATTTATTATCGGTTTTATTGTATTGATTTCTCCGATTAGTAATCATTTGTAAATGGTCACACAATGGGTATGTTGATATGGAAGAGTAGACAAGAAACATTATAGGATGATGGAGAAGGAGACAGAGGAAGGATAATTACAATGGGGGAAAAGTAATCGATCCTCTTCTTTGTTTTAGAAATTCACTTATGGACCACACGTCATTTATGTGAAATGATTGTAGGAAAAAATGGGTGGGAGGCGCAAATCCTTAAGTCAACATATTTTCAAAATAGAGCTAAAAGCAATCCCTTGTCATGCAATACTACCAATACCTAACTTAACCTATTCGCCGATATATCTGCACATTTATTTCAAGCTTTGGAACACACGAGCAAAGATTGTTCTTATTATTTTCTCATTTCTTTGTGGAACTCATGCTTTTTCAACTCCCTCATGGCTAAGCATTTTATTTGGAACTCAAAATAATAGTAACATATGGTTTGTCATGTGAAATTGAAGAACAAGACACTTTATAAGAAATGTTTAAATGATTATTTGATTCCACACACATTTTGTTTCTCTTGATTATGTCAATCTATCAAAGAAACAATCAACAACTTTGTTGGGCATTCGATAATATTTTTTTGGCGAAAGGCTTGAGAATTTGCACCTTGGACTATATTTTAAATGAATATTGACACGTGTGACATGAGTCATGTACAATGTGAATGGGTTTGAAGAGGATACAACTAGCAAAACAAAGGCGGATGGTTAGCCTAGTTTTCTTAGGGTTGGCTTTATTAGACTCTACATTCACTTGGAAACATTTCGGTCATTAAGTATAAATGATGTATACCACATGTACACAAAGATATTGATAAATACTTGAGAAGTGGCATGGTGTAAGAAGGTCCTCGGACTCAACGAGTACCACATGTATTTAAGATAAGATGAGCATGTGCACCAGACTTAAGAGAGAAATAAAATGTTTGTATACTTAAAAATCATGTACAAAGCATGGTGGACTTTTTTGGACATCAATAAGGGTGTTTTGAAAAAGTTTCCAAAAAGTAGATTTTTCATTACAACAATTGGCTCTCTCTATGGAACCACAATCCATGGTAGAATGTAGGAGAATTCATATCTTTATTTCAAACTCAATTACTTATCCATTGAGAAGAGGAAAAGAGAACAAGAGACTTAAGACTTATGTATTTATTGAAAACATGCACACAACGGGAAATAAGGACAAGAAAACAAAAAAATAGGAGAGGGAAACAAAAACTATGTACACAATATGTCATCAATAGTGTAGGGGTTATACAAACATATATACATGCACAAATAAGTAGATAACATTACAAAATAATAGGTTGTATTGTGGAGTTGGCATGGGTCGAATAAAATCAACCGATGAACATGAGAAATGAAAAATATGAACTAGTTGAGAATGTGAGGGTGACCTTAGAGGAGAAACATGGAGATTATAATTCCATTGAAAACATGAAGAAGGAAAATGAAATCTTATGAACCAAGTGATTTTCTTATTCTTTGTTAAAAAATTCTACATTTGTAGTGTGAACGCTCTAGAATGAGCTCTTCACTTTTCCACTATGTTTGTTTAGGAATCAAATTACATACATATCTATCGGTAGTGTTCTCATGTTCATACTTTCTTTGTTCTTTTACATATCTCTCGAAGGAGGCATTTGATTACTTGTGTGTTCCATTCTTCAATAATGTATAGCTTATGGAAAATGTGATTCCATTCACGTTTTGCCTACAAACTTGAGATGAAGTATTCAATGGTGTCTTCTTCATGAGAAGAAAATTTAGAATTTCCTTGTTCCTAGGATTGATTATTTTAGGGAAAGTATTATTTTGTAAGCATATGTCACTTTGCTTTGTTTGCACATCTACTCCATCATTGGTTCAAAAGTTCCAAAAAACACATGATCATTTTCCTCTAACAAGAAGACAATATATTTCCAACAATACTTTGAAGGTGAATTTGAACATGAACTCGATTAATATTCTTCTATGAACTCTTCAATAACTTGATCATCACTAGGGGTAGTTGTAGAAGAAGAAACACCAAAGTCACTCATGAAAAGGTTGAATGAAGGAGTTGTCAATTACATTTAATATGTATTCAAATTAAATTTAGTTATAATCTTTGTTTTCCATGCATCATAATTATCTCCTCCTACTAGCCATGAATTTGGAAGAATGAATTTCATATCATTTGCAACCATTTTTGTAAACTATGAGCACACACAAGGATGCCACAAGAATGATGTGCATGCACACGATGTAATCAATGACCAAATCATACATATTGTTATGTTGATATCACCCCGAATGGTATAATGTGAATCAATACCCAAGTTAGTAGTAGCCATAATAATTGTAGATTTCATATTAGATACAAATTTCAATCAAAGGAAATTTCAAGGAAAAATTTAATGTCCCTACTTTCCATCCAAATCATAGGGCCAAACGTGTGGTCAATGCAATAGAACATCAAATCACTAAGGGATTAGTCTTACCTAAATAAAAATAATAGGAATTTTACATTCTAATTTATTAAACTACAATACACAAAACTTAGGAATTCAACCCTTTAAAATCCATAGCACTTAAACAGGCAATGTAAGTTGGGGACTACGATAAAAAGGTGTAAAAATGATTAGAAAAATATTAGACAACACATTATGTTGTTATTCAACTATATAAGGAAATGTATTTATATGATAAATATATTTGAAATTAATTCATTATCAAAGAAAATGAATTTAAACATAAAAGCCATAATGAGAAAACCATGTCATAGGTAGGAAGGGTGTAAGAGCATTTTGTGGTGATATAGTACTAGTATTTAATGGAGTGTAGTTGGAGTGTATATATGAAGAGTATTTCATGATTCATAATATCTTTCTCCCTCACAAGGAAGAAATCACATGGTGTTTTCTCCAAGACGTACAAATCATGGTATTTTTCTAAGACACACATAACAAACCCAAATATAGTTCTACCACATAGTGGAAGTGTAATTGTGAATAATGCAAGATATATATGTCCATGTTGTCCAAAATTATACCCCATGTATTTTTTAACAACTCATCAAAAATACTTAACCATTTTTGTGCTCTAGAAAATCCGTGGGACACCGATTCATTCTTTCGTGCATTGCAGAATGTAGTTTTCCATGATTCTCCTAACCCGTGGAATAAAGGAATGAGTAGTCTAAGACTTAGGCAAAAATTGACAACATTAGTGTTTTGCGGAAGTCGTCGGACACCCGTGGTACTAAGGAACTCAGTCCCTCACATGTGGAAACCAAGTTAGAATATCGCAAAGTTGCATATCTACGGGAATGGAGAAATTGGCCAAGACAGAAAGCCCCAAAACGAAGGACGGTGGTCATTTGTTTAAAATCCATGGATCAAAGGAATAGACCCTCATGGGTGGTGTGAAGTATTTCCGCTCATCGGGGCAAGCAAAGGGGAAAGTTGTGAGGGTTTGCGAAGGAGAAAACTTGAAATGCCGCGGTAAAAGCCACAAGACAAAACAAAAATCGCGGAAGGTCTACAAACACACTAGACTCCAAACCAAAGAGATAACCACCCCAACCACCTGAATTTAATGAAGCAAGACATCATTCTCTGAAGGCGATGGCGTGAGATAGACTCAAGGGGTCGTGTTATGGTTATTGGCATTTATTTGGGGTGTTCATGCCTATACTACAAGAAAACTCTATAAGAAATCACGACGCCCATGCTCATTGAACATGTCTTCAAGGGACAAATTCTAGCTTGATTGACGTTCTCCTCTCTCCTCTTCTTTCTTCATTCCATGAATTGTATAAATGCAAGTGCTTGTGCACTTTGTAGGGGTTCTTATCCTTTTTCCTTAGCAATTTTTGAGCTCTTCTCTATGAAACTTGAAACCTTATGGTGCCAACCTCTGTAAGTCGCAAATGGTGATCTCCTTTCCTCGACTCTGTACGTAATCTATAGAAGATTTATTAATGCGAGTGTGGCTTAGATTTCCTTTGAATACATTGTGTTCGATATGAATATTTCTCCCTCTTGCATATTTCATGTTCTTTCCTTTATTTGCATATGAACTGCATGCATTTTCACGTCCCGATTTTGTATATGTGTCATTTGGATTTGGGAAAGCTCCACCTTATTTTGGTGTTATCACCACCCCTTTAGCCTAGTTTCCCTTTTCTTGCATCTATCTCTCTCCCTGGTCCCTTGGAATTGTTAGAGTAGGATTGGCTTTGGAGTAGTTTTGGCATTAGAAGTAGGTTGTGTTGTGAAGGTTTCCTGAATCTGCACAATAAGGAAGCTAACCTTATCTGAAGGTCTGTCTCAAGCCGTAATTTCCACACTTAGAGATAGTCCCATGTCACCTCAAAATTCTAGGTCTTCATGATTCAGAGCAGGGTGTAAATTTGAGCTCCAACAATTTTGGCATGCCAAGTGGGACAAGCTTTGAAGGTTTTATTTTTAGGTGTTCCATTGCAACATTCTAGCCACCTTGTCACCTTTACTAACCAACATGATTTTGGCTTGCCCAATGGGACAATTTTTATGAGTTATACTTCATTTCTACTAAGTTTTGATGTGTGACTTAGTGGTTTCAACCTTTAGAGTCATCCTTTAACACATATGACGACTCCTTATCCTTCAAATCTTCTGGTTTCAAGCATTTTGAGCCTTCCTGTTTGATGAGAAGGGTGAAAACAAGGTCAAGCGTGTCTAGAGGTGAGCTATTTGATTACCTACAACTCTCCCTGCGAATAAGAAGGTAAATATATCCACAAATATCTATGGATTCTATAAACCAAAGTTCTTCAACTCCACCTCAAAGTAGACTATTTTCACGTCCTATAAGAAGTCTTGGATCCATTCCATTCATGGAACATCATATGAACTTAGATTTTGTAAGTTTTAGTGGAGGAAATTTGTTGCTCTTAATTGCATGCACAACATGACATCCCAATAGTCGCCTTGAAGAGTATTCCATTCTTCATAGGTGAAAATTCTACCACACCAAAGATAACACATTCAAGACATTTCAAACGCCCTGTTCAAAGGTGCATGCAATCATGGAAGATGGTGTTAGGGTGTGGATTTTGGAATCCTCTCTCAAGGGAAAAGCCTTGCAATGGTACATTAGTCTTCCAACTTCATCAATCCGCACTTGGGATGAGCTTTGAATGAATCTTTGTGAATAATTTGAGGTGAAAGAAGACAACATATCCTTCTAGAGAAACTTACCACAATCAAGTAGGTTCCAAATGAGACCATGTTCGATTTCAATTTTAGATTCCATAAAATATGGGATAGAGTTCAAGTGCTACTAAGACCAACCCCATAAGGTACATTCTTATACTTTCTTATAGCTTTGAATTATGATATAACAGTAATGATCCAATCTATGGGTGTTATTCAATTACCAAATGCCTATACAATAGCCATTAGGGACGAAAATTGTCTTATGCAAGTAGTAAAGTTATCCCCTAGACTTCCTATGCCTATTTTCCCTAAATTTTTGCATAATACTCAACCTAACATTTCTCTTATTCCCCAACCATCCACTTCATTTCCCCCTCCACATTTGGCTCCTCTATCAATCAAGATGCAATTTAAATCCTTAGTGTTCAACTTAAAAAATTAACAAGATTGTATCCCTCAAGAGACAAAAAGATCAAGTTTCAAAAAATTATCCTAACCCTCCTCCAGGTTACCCACAATAGGGTTTTCAATATCAAAACCAAAGATTTCCATAGAATTACCGCCAAGAAAATTGCCAAATCCAAACCTGTAACCCTTGCTAGTTCCCAACTTAAGTAAAGTTATTGTTCCGGTTTAGAATATTATGGACAAAGGTTTTGAATGGTTTTATCCTTGTGAGGATGGAATCAAAACCTTTCAAAACCTTAACCAATACAATCATTGCGGGAAAAAGCTATCATGGTACAAATTCCATTCTACGCATAAGAACAAACAATGACTCCTTTAATAAGCAAAGTGTAGAAGAAATTCGAAAACCCCCTCCTAAACTAAACTTCACATTCTTCGGACTTAAATATTTATGTGAGTTAATCAAGGTGTGGGTAACCTAAACAGGCCATAACTTCATGTAGCAAACAACAAAGGTCTAAGAAGCGGAAAATGGATGTAAGATCTCCTCCTCATGTCACTCTAGTTTTGCTTAATACATTTAATTAGTCCGTAGACTTAAGTAGGAATCCATATTCATCCATTTTCCACATATTACTCAAAAATTACAGAATGAACAAGTTCTACCGAACACAAAAACCCACATAACACTATAGAATCGTGGAACATGCAAGTTCTTCCAACCAAGGAAAATCCGTGGATGGAACGAGGAGGAGCAAAGAACATGTCGCTCCTTAATTGTAAAAATACGTGGATCTTCCTCTCAACATTGTGGAGCAAATGAAAAAGAGAAATTTGAATTTCATGGTGTGGGATACCTTGTCTATTCCATCTCAAAGGGGACCATTTGCAAGAATCCTTGCAACATTTTCCACCTCAGAACCCACCGTGCAAAAAATCATATGCCGCGATAAATATGTGTCAACCCAAGGAGGAATAAGTAAGTTTAATTGTCAAGCCTCCTCCTTTCTACATGTCTCTCATAGTTGGAAAACACCTCGTTCATAATTGCATGATATACTCTAGTGCTATTACTTCATTCTAAAGAAGATTACAAACATCTTGGGGATTGAGTACAATCCAACTTCTAAGGGTATCTTACAACAATCCCATCCAACTTATAAGGGTATATTACAACTTGATGGATCAAAAATACAAGTTTTGGGCATAGTTAAAGATTTAAAATTAACCTTGCATTCTTTCCCAAGCTTAACCATAATGCAAGACATTTCTTTGATGACTTTCCACCATTATTCACCCTTTTCCTCTCCAGAGATTTCACAGCTAAGGTGGGTGGATATATTTCTTCATATTGGTCTCATATGCTTCTTAGAATGAGGTATGGGACTAGATTTACAATTAAGGTTGAACCTATTTCAGCTTATCATGTGGAATTTCATGACACTAGTCCTATCAATGCAAATTGTATGATCCAAGGAGAGACAAATTATGATCTTGAATTAGCTGAAACAATACATTCATCAACTTCAATTCTTGATCTTATGCTAGATGAATGGGCCAAGGAGCACTATGAGTTTGACCCCTATGACACAGTTTTGGAAAATAGTCTAGGCATCTATTTCATCATCGAAGAAAATGTCACTATCCCCATGTCGCACAAGGAGGAAAACAATGAAGATTATGGGTTATGGAAGATGTATTTTGATGGTTCCAAAAGTAGAAATGGAGCTAGGGTGGGTCTAGTTCTTTTCTCCGCAATAGAAAAAAGTTCATCTTTGCTCATAGGATACAATTTGCATGCTCTAAAAATGTGGCAGAGTATGAGGCATTTGTCCATAGTCTGTTGATTTCGAGAAAATAAACAAATCAAATCTTTGCAAGTCTTTGGGTATATTGATTGCTCATTCACTAGTTAGAGGAAGGTGTACGACTAAGAACAAACTTTTGAAAGCTTATAGGTACCATGTTTGGGACCTCATGTAGAGTTTCAAAGACATCAATCTTTCAGAAGTGATGTGTAAGAAAAGAAGATGCAGATTGAATGAAAACTATTAGTTCTTAGTTTTCTCATATGTAGGATCTTATACAAGGAAATCAACATGTCAAAGTGGTTATAAGACCATCCATTCTGGATAATGATGTTAATTGGTAAGTTTTTGAGAATGATGTATAGATTGTGCAATTCATTTAGAATGAAGTTGAATTATCTTCAAACTTACAATTTGGGCTACAATAAATTTATAGTGATCAAATCATTCAATTCGATAAACAAACTATGTAAAGGATTATCTACCCTTTAAGGTATTTTCAATTACGATGATGAGGTTAAAAGGAAAAACAAAATCATGTCCGTGAGTCAAGAGGATTACAAGTTGGTCACCATTGTGAAAGGGAAAGAGATTTTTTTGGGAAAGGTATGTAGTGTTGATGAAGAACATGATTTTATTTACCTTTATCAGAAATTTCACGGTGTATTTTCATGGAGTTAGAAGGATCTAAAAGGTTTTGACGCTAACATTGCTCAACATGTTATTGATCTTGATCCTACGGCTAAACCAGATTTGGAAAAATAAAGGCATGTGAACCCCAGGATTGAGCCACTCATAAGGAATGAGTTATCCAAACTCATTGAGTCAAAAATAATATTTCCTATCAAATAATCATCTTGGGTCAAAATTTGGTTCCTTTCAAGAAGAAGAATGGAGAAATAAGGCTTTGTGTTGATTTTAGGGACTTGAATAAGGATTCTTTAAAAGATCACCATCCTTTTCCTTCTATGGAGAAAATCATTCAAACAATAGTAGGATCTGAAAGGTTCTCCATGCTTGATGGCTATTCATGATTTAATTAGATTAAGATTAAATAAGAGGATCAATATAAACTGTGTTCACAACCAAGTGGGGAACATACACAATCGAGTAAAGTGCTTGTTGGTTTGTCAAACACAGTGCCACCTTTTAGAAGGCAATGGACATTGTTTTTTGTGGACTCATAAACCAAATTTTCCTTGTTTATCTAGAATATGTCATGATTTTCTCAAAATAGGGACAACAACATATGGATCATTTGGAGAAAGTGTTTAAGAAATGTAGAGAATTTGGAGTATCATTGAAACCCAAGAAATGCATTTTTACATTCCGTAGGGTAAATGATTGGGTAAAGTTGTTTCAAAGGATGGAATCAAAATTAACCGGAAAGAGTCTCTGTAATTCTCTCTCTCCTTGCTAATTCACAAGAATTCCTTTAATATTTTCTAGGCAAGATCAATTTTGTTAGAAAATTCAATCCCAACTTTCGGCAGATTAGTCGGGCCCTTCACCTTGATGCTAAGAAAGGACATAAATTTTAAGTGGATCGTTGAAGGAAGAGAAATTTTCACCAAGATCAAATTTGTAATAGCCCAAACACCAACATTCATCAATCCATACTTTGTAAAGGACTTCATACTTTATGCTTATAGTGCGGATCTTTAAGTGTATCGGTTTTTACTCAAAAGAATAATGAAGACTTAGAGCAACCCGTGGTCTTCTTTAGCCAAACATTGAAATATTTGAGCTCAGGTATAATCATTTAGAAAAGAGGATTTTCACCATCTTGAGGGATCTCAAAAAATTCAAGCCCATGCTAGCCGCCAACCACATAAAGGTCTTGGTCTCACACCCGAGTGTGAGATATTTCATCATGGGGCCGATTTTAGCGAAAAGGGAGCCGGATGGATGATTAAATCATGGAGTTCGATGTAACCATAAAGGCCACAAATTTAGTGAGAGGTAGAACTCTTTGTGAGAAACTTGCTATGGATGCTCAAGAGAATCAAGAGACTTATTTCTTTATGGAGGAAAAATAAGAAAAATTTGTGGAGGATTCACATGACTTAGGTGATATTCAACAAGAAAATTTACAGAGTGGTATAAACCCACAAGACAAAGGAACTCAACAAAGTTGTGACAATTGGATTAAGAACATGAAAAATTTATAACAACTAGCTTGAGTTATCCTCCTAGTTTGAGTAAGATGAGAAGAAGACACATTAGGTTACAATCAATTCCTTATGTTTTAATTGATAGAATTCTTTTCAAAAGGAATATTGATGGTGTCCTACTAAGGTACATTGAAGGAGAAAAAATATATAAGGTCTTGGCTAGAATTCCATGATGGTTTCTCTGGAAGACATTTCTTAACCAAGGCTACAACAATGAAAATCCTCGAGTAAGATAATTTTGGCCCACATTGTTTGCGTATGCACATCAATGGGCTAAGAAATGTAAAGAATGTGCCTTCTTCATTGGTAAGAAGAAAATGACAGCCCTTCCCCTTCAACCCATTTAGGTGGATGAACCATTTGCTTAGTGGGGACTTGAATTCATAGGCATGACTAATCCTACTTCAAGTACAGGTCAAAATGGATTTTTACAACATCATATTACTTTACCGGATAGATAGAGGCCATACCACTCAAGGAGGCTATTGAATTAATCATCATTGACTTATTGAAGAACATTTCAACTAGGGTTTTGATTTCTCAAACCACCATCTCGATAATTCTAAGACATTCTTGGGCTCAAAAATTTATAATTGGGATCTTAGAAATGGAGTATATTTGAAGAATTCCTCCAATTATTACCCACAAGGTAATGGTTTGGTGTAATTAAACAATAATAACTTGATCATGATCATGAAGAGAACTATGAAAATCAATCAAAGATAATGACACACTAAAGTGAAGAGTGATCTCGGGATGATAGAATCACTCTAAATAAATCAATTGGAAATTCCCCATTCGTCCTTGTGTATGGAAGAGAAGCTAGAATCACATTATCACTTGATTGACCTTCATTGGAGTTATCTCAACAATTAGAATTTGAAGGAGTGGATTAAAGAGAAATAAAGATGCCAGAGTTAGTTGAACTTGAAGAACCGAGACAATATGTCATGGATAAGATGAAAGAGCATCAAATATCTACCAAGTAGTGGTTTGTTAAGGAAAGATAGGATTTTTTTCAAAGTAGATGATCTAGTCCTTAAATGGGATGCAAATAGAGCTAAACTAGGGTGGCACTCTAAGTTTGATGCACTTTGGAGTGGGTCATATATTATCACTACTTGCAAAGAGGCCAAATCCTTTGAGTTGTATAATCTTGATGGAGAGGTATTGTGAATCCTAGTTAATGAGATTTATCTCAAACACTCCCATTAAGTTGTCTCATTGCATCTTGTAAATATTGTGTTTTTTATTTTGTTGTTGGAGGTCCCCTCCTTTTATTGTGTGTTGATCACTAATTGAGTGCCTTTTCCTCAATCCTTGTGGTGATCACTTTGTTTGTAATAAGTGCTTTGCACTCTCTGCATGTTTCACTTGAAGCATGTATGATATTCCATTTTGTACATAAGTTTTGGAGCCACTTTTAGTCACACGTGGATCATATCGATTGATTTCATGGTGGAAATCAATTAGTCGACGAAGTTCTTAGTTATATTTTGAGCTTCGATAGTTCAATGGTAAGTTCATGCAGATTCATGAGACAATTTTTCAAGGATGAGATCAATTTTCTACAAGTTTAATCTTGACTCCATGCCTAATGGATGCTTCAAGGAAACTGGTCTTCATCATTGGTAGGTAGATGTCCCTTCAAGGTCACCAAAATCTTGTCTAAAATTATACCCCATGTAATTTTGAACAACACACCAAAACAACTTAACCATTTTTTTCTTTAGAAAATCCGTGTGACAACGATTTAGTCTTCCATGGAAAATGTAGAAACATAGTGTTTTGCGGGTTCTCCTAACACACAAAATAAAGGAATGAGTATTATGGGACTTAGGTTGAAATTGACAACATTAGTGTTCCATGGAAGTTGTTAGACATTTGTGACACTAAGGAAATTAGTCCCTTGCATGTCAAAATCAAGTTAGAATACCACGGAGTTGCATATCCGCGGGGAATGGAGAAAACGAGCTAAGGAAAAATCCATGCAAAACAAAGGAGAGTGGTTATTTGTTTAAAAGTTGTGGATCAAAGGAATATATCCTCATGGGTGGTGTGAAGTATTTATGTTCATCGGGGAAAACAAAGGGTAGAGTTTCAAGGGTCTACGAAAGGAGAAAATTTGAAACAACTTGTGGTGAAATTTGCATGAAAAAAACTCGCAGAATATCTCACATCTCATTTGGACTCGAACCAAAGAGGTAACCACCTAACCACCAAAATTTAATGAAGCATGGATTCCTTCTCTCGGAGACTAATGGTGTGTGATATACTCAAGGGGTCATGTTGTAATTTTTGGCATTTATCCGGGGTGACCATAGCTATACTACGAGATAAACTCTATGAGAAATCATGGCGCTCATGCTCATACAACATGTATTTGGGGGACGAATTCCAACTCGACAATCCATTCTCCTCTCTCATCCTCTTTCTTCATTACATGAATTGTATAAATGTAAGTTCTTGAGCACTTTGTAGGGGTTCTCCTTTTTCCTTAGAAATTTTCAAGCTCTTCTCTATGAAACTCGAAACCTTATGTTGCCAACCTATGTAACTCGTGAATGGTGATATCCTTTCATCGTCTCGTATGCAATATATAAAATACTAATTAATGCGAGTGTGTTTTATTTCTTTCCTTCGAATGCATTGTGTTTGATGTGAATATTTCACCCTCTTACATATTTCATGTTTTGTCATTTGTTTTCATCTAAACTACATACATTTTCATGATCCCAACCTGCAGATTTACATTTGTGTCATTTGGATTTGGGAAAGTCCCACCTGCTTTTGATTCTATCACCACCCCTTTAGCTTAGTTTTCCTTTTCTTGCATCTCTCTCTCTCCTGGTCCCTTGGAATTGTTAGAGTAGGATTATATTAGGAGTAGTTTAGCATTAGAAGTAGCTTGTGTTGTGCGGGTTTCCTAAATCCGCATGACAAGGAAGCCAAAATTCTCCAAGTGTTAGGATTGTGGAGATAAATTGATTCACAGATAGCATGATTTACACCTTGTTGGTTTACATAGTAACCGACACCATTGAGGAACCGGCGGTCAGTGGAAACCATCATCGGTTAGGGTAACCAACACTGGTTACTTGTGCATGAACATTTATATTTAATTCACATGAATTAGATCTAACTTTGTTATAAAGTTGATCTAAAGGTTGTGAATGCATATCTAAGTTTCCCTAAGTTTGTATGTCTATATAAGCATGAAAGCTAGGGTTATAAGGTTACATAAGAGAAGGATTGATTTATATCCTTGATTCTCCTAGATTGAGAGGATGAAGAAGAAGAGAAAGAAAGAAAAAGTTACGTGAAGACAAAGCTTCCATGGAGAGAAGATGGTACATTTGAAAGGAAAGGGTAAAATACTATATTCCTTTGTATAGTTAACTATGAAAAGCATAGATTTTTGTATTGTACATTTGAATGGTGAGAAGAGATCATGGTAAAATCTTCTACTATATTTCCTTTAGATCCACAAGATAGTTATTGTCTCATGTAGATCTAATGTTGTCTTCATGTTTGCACATAGTATGAAAAGCACATAGATTTTTGTATTCAGTACATCCAAATGTTGGTGAGATCTTGTATTGTCAGATCTGTTTAGAGATCATGATGTATTATTGATCCATGTAGATCTAGTCTTATATTATATAGATCCACATATATTGTTGTGAGATATTATATTCATAGATCTTTATCTTTGGTGGACGTATCCCACATTGGGTGAACCATGGTACATGATGTGTTATGTGTGTGTACTTTTTTTTGATTTGGATTATTATAGTTTATACTTCCACTATTGTGGATTTTTGGGAATTGTTTAGATCATGTGTGCATGGTTTTGTTTGTTATTAAATCATAGTACTATTCTACAAATTCTGAATTCCCAACATCTAGAAGTCCATATCAAGATGCAAGTCCCATACTTGGAGATAGTACCACGTTGCCTCAAAATTATGGGTCTTCTTGATTCATAACAAGGTGCAAATTTTGAGCTCCAATAGTCCCCATGTAATAATAAAATGAGAATATAAACAATAGAAGTGTGCTTCAAACTTCATCTCTATGTATTAGAATAATATATTGATTGCTTGAAATAATTAACTTGAATAACACACTTGATATCCCTTGTATTGGCTTTGTTGCTCTTTTTTTGTAGATGTGTTATCCGTATTAGTGACTTTGTATATATAAGAGTATATCAATTTGAGATTGGAACTTAGCGACATGCAAAATCAGACCCATAGACTTGAAAAAATCACAAAAATATTAGAAATAGGACCAAACCCAAAATAATGGTGAAAATGGGACCAAGATAGAATTATCCTATAATAATCAATCTTTTCTAAGGTCCAAAAAAGTGTAAAATCCTCAACGAATTTCCATAGATCTTTATGAATCATAAAAATAAGATGATAAAGACTAGAATATAGCCATGAGGGATTCAAAAAAGGGTGTTAAAAATTGATGAAAACATAGCCAATATATTGGCTCGTAATAAGGGTTCAAGGGGTTTTTTAATTATTGTTTTTAGGAAAATAAACGCGGAAATTTGGATTTATGGATGGAGGAAGAGGATTTACAAGGTAAAATACCAACACTTTTTATAAGTAATTTTTGGTAGAGGAAGAGGAATCGCGACATGTAAGTGGAATGGAGAGATAGTGAAGAGGAATGGAGAGATAATGAAGCTTTGAAAAAAATTATGGAATGGAGAGATTATTCTTTTTTCTCATTGTGGAAGACAAGAGTGAATAATACTACACATTTTCCATAATCATAAAATGTCATTGACATCAAAAATCATCTCAATCTCAATATGCGCAATTGAAGGAGGCCATCACATTCTACTTACTACACACAACCCCCTTAACACTACTCTACATATATTAAATAATTAGAAACATGCATTTTCAAGACCATGGTTTCACAAGGAAATAAATTCTACTATTTCATCACTCATGGTGATTAAATGCATTTTATGACACACATAAATTTCCATAAAAATTTATTTATATGTATGTATTTCAAGTGTGTAATTTTAGCAGATGCTCGTAAAGTGTTTTCACAAAATGAAATAATGATACAACTTCTCATGGAATATGATTATTACAATATATAGAAGACATGGGTATCTTCACGAGGAAGTCACATTGTTTCACCATATGTTAAAATAGGTATACAACCCAGTCTATTTACATTTTCCAGCATACTCCCAACTTGTGTCAAATTGGGAGATTTGGAAAAAGGTATAGGCATGCATTAAATAATAAGAGATACATGAATTTTGACAAATGTTGTAGTTGTAAATTCCCTAGTAGACATGTATGAAAAAATTGGAACCATAGACAAGGAAAGTGAATCTGTTTGACATAGTGCCTCAAAAAATGTGGCATCATGGACATAAAGGATTACAAGATATGCAAAAAATGTTTTTTTTTGAAAGGCATTAGAAACATTCAATAAAATGTAATTGGCAGGTGTAAAGATAAATTCCACAACATTTTCCAACATCCTCCCCGCATGTGCCAAATTGGGAGCTTTTGAACAGGTATGGAAATCTATCAAAGCATACGGGATAGATGAATTTTTAGATGTTGTAGTTCTAGCGCCATGGTAAAAATTTATGAAAAATGTGGAAGCATAGACAAGGAATGTCAAATATTTAACAAAAATCCGAACTATGTGTCTCCTCATGGAAAACAATGATCAGTAGGCTATGCACAAAACTTGATCTATTGAAAAGGCCTTAGAAAATTTTAAGAAAATGCAATTGGCATTTGTAAAGATTAATTCCACAACATTTTCTAGCACCCTTCATAATTGTGCCAAAATGGGAGCTTTGAAAATGGGCTCCTTAATCTTCCCAAATTAGTTGCACTTCATCTAAACTAGTCCTTTCTACAAGTATGAAGCACTCACCTAGGTCAAAGAGTCTAGCTTCACCCATATACAAGCATCCAAAGGTCATAGAGTCGTGGCTTAATAAGAGAAAGTTCACTTTAAAAAGAGACAAGGGTTTTGATCAACAAAGGGTTAGGTCACATAGCTAAGGCACACCACATCTTACCACTACCACCTTGGGTACATTCTATAATATGTACTTAGTGCGCTATCTTGGTGTCAAGAGACACAAGGTCTCCCCTAGGGGTTAGTTAACTATTAAAACTTGCACAAACACCTAGGAGAACTACATGAAACTTGATCCCATAATAAGGGTATGTAGTTTAGCACTTGGATTGGTTCATCAACTAGGATTTTAAATACAAAGGGTAGTCTAACCTCGCCACACACACATGTTTTCTCCTTTTGGTTTTCTATTGCTCAAGAATAGTTTTATAGGTTGATAGGGTTTCTACTTTGTTGTAGTTGATTACATGACATCCCAAATCTACACAAGCTAGAGAAACATACAAAAAAGATCATTTTCGAGACAGGTGAAGCACACAAAAATTTTAAGTACATACAATCAAAGGGACCAAGACTGTATAGTTCCAAGTTAGGACCATATAGATCATGTATGGAATGTACAAAATTTGTATGATCCTACCCTGTTAGGTTTGGATTTCCAAAACATTCATTAAAGCATCTAAGTTCCCGATCATCCTATTCCACCATCCTACAAATCTAAATCCTCTTTGTCTTACCATGAACACCTAAGTATATCTCTCCTATTGTGCACTTGAGAAAACACTTATCGTTTGTCAATTGTTTCAAGTTTGAATGCATTATTCGATTGTGTTTGATTAATGTTGGATGTTAATTAGATATTTATAGTCTACTGTTGTACACCCTTGCATCCTTTTTAGTTGTTGTACAATAACATTCTAAATCTAACAAGGGTGCAAATACCATAAAAACTACACATATAATAGGATAAATAGAAAAAAATTCTCTCATTGGAAAGGGGATGCAGATTAGCACTTAGACTTGTTCTTGTCAATATTTTCAGTCGCTCTACACATTTAGATTGTTTTTGTACCTCCTAATAAGCTAAGTACTCACCACTTCTTGTTTTTTACACAATTGTTAGATTGATGTATCATCATATACTATATTACTAGATATATTCCAAGTTTTATGGTAAATGTGAATTAATTAATTTAGGATATTATACATATAAGATTATTACACCTATTAATAAGTAAGAAAAAACTCTTATTAAACCCTCAAATATTTTATTTAGGATATAGCAGATATATTGGAGTATATATGTTACCATGGATAGATCTAATGAACCAATGTAGAATTCCTTTTTATTGAGTGAGGATATTTAAATTCGTAGAAGCAAATCCAAGATGCATTAAAGAGACATATCTAACTTGGATGGTAAGGCATGCATTTAGATGTAATTTTATAAGATTTATTTTAGGATTTTTGAAGTCACAAAGGACAAGAGGGGATGACCGAGAAAAAAACACACTCATCCCAAACCAATCATCCATTATGTTAGTAAGAAGGCCTCTTCCATCATAGTGTCACCTCTATTGGCATAAGGATCATGATATATTGGGATTTATATATTACCGCAAACCAAACCAAACAACCATTGTGTGATTAATTTTTATTGAGAGAGAATTTTTAAGATTCATAAAAGCCATTACAAGATGCATGAAGAGGCATTTATGACTTAGGTAGTAAGGAATGTATTTAGAGGAAAGTTTACATAGTTATTTGGGTTTTGAAGCCACAAAAGATGAGAAGTGAATGTTAAGTAAGAAAACATTCTTATCCTCCAACTAATCAACTATTATGTTAGTACGAGGCCTAGTTCCATTGTGATGTCACCTCTATGACATATGGATCATGATGTATTGGGGTTTATATGTTACCAAGGACAATACCAATAGACATCTTGGGATTAATTTTTATTCAATGATGACTTTAGATTCAGAGAAGCAATTCTAAGATGTGTTGAAGAGGTACATGTGAATTTGTTATTAAAGCATGCATTTAAAGGTAATTTCACCTCATTTATTTTTAGGATTTTCAATGCCATAAAGAACGAGAGGTGAAGGTTAAGAAACAAAACATACTCACCCTCAAATAATCAACCATTATGTTAGTTAGAGGCCCACTTCCATTGTGGCTTCACCTTTATTGACATAAGTATCATGATATATTGGGGTTTATATGTTATCAAAAATTCATCCATCTATATAATTTGATATTATTTTTTATCAAGTGAGGATTTAGAGTCATAGAAGCTATTCCATGATGTATTGAAGAGGCATGTATGACTTGATACCGAGGCATGTATTTAGAGGCAATTTTATATGATTTATTTTTGTGAATTTTTAAGCCACTTAGGAGTAGAGGGGATGTCCAATCTAGCCAACCAATGTTATTGTGATATTTTTGGGTTTAATATGTTATCGTTGACCAATCCAGTGACAAATGTGGGATTAATTCTTATTGAGTGAGGATTTAGAATCAAAGAATCAATTACAACACACACTAAAGAAGCATGTATTTAGAGGCATTTTTACATTATCTTTTTGGGGATTTTGAAGCCACATAGGAGGAGAGGGGAAGGCCAAGCAAGAAAACATACTCATGCCCCCAACCAATTCACCATATGTTAGTAAGAGGGCCACTTCCATTGTGGTATCACCTCTATTTACATAAGGATCATGATATATTGATGTTTATATGTTACCATAGTCCAAGCCAACCAATCAATGTGAGGTTAGGTTTTATTGAGTGTTTTAGAGTTGTATCTAAGTAATTCAAAGATGCATTGAAGAGACATATCAAACTTGGGTATAATACATATATTTAGTAGTAATTTTACAAAAAAATAAGGGTTTTGAAGGCACAAAAGAGGAAACAAGAAGGAGGAGAAAACACATATTCTCATCACACAATAAGTAAACTAGTATGTTAGTAAGAGGGCCACTTTCATTGTGACATTAGATAGAGAAAGACATTAATATTGAGACAACCCATTAACTTCACACTAATCTTGGTTAAAAGTATAGGTTGTACACAAATCAACTCAAGTTGGCCCTTTAAAATTTGTTTTAAATTTTTTCCCATGACTTCCACTCAATTTTTTGATGCAAGACTACCAAACCGATGACATTATTCCCATTTATATAGTCATGGTTTCTCGGACTATATTATTGTTAAACAAATAATTGTGAATATGCCAATACACATATAATTACTTCATTTGAATCCAATTAAGCCAAAAAAATTCAACATTGTAAAGATAGTCGAAATAGTACAACCACTTGAGACTCGACCCTAAAATAACTATGATCCCAAAAAAACAAATTGGGAGGAAAGAACACTAGTGTTAATGATATGTGGAAGATAGAAATTCGTCATCTTGTAAGTTGAATACTATCTCATATAGGCACTTCTTTCTTTGAAGATATCTCTAAGCTTATGAATGGAGAAGTTATGTGGTACTTTGTTAGATTTTTCTTGCCCAAACACCTACAAGGATTAATAATAGAAATACGATTTTAAAAATAATACATGTAGGAAGGAGATTTTTGATTATCGGAAGCAAGAGACTTCATGGGAGTAAGTGCAAGAGTTCTAAAGTGTTGGAATTGAGTTTGTAGAAGAAAGAGTTTGAGAACATAGCAATCAAGTAGTTGGGAGGAAGTGTGAGACATTGTCAATTTCCTTTCTCACTTATTGTAAAGTTTGTATCTCTGATAATTTGAATTGGCCAATAAAGTAAAAAGGGAAGAAAGATTTGGTTGCCCTTCCTAACTGGTTTTCCTCCTCTGGAGGTTTCAGGATAAAAATCCTTGGCATATGTGTGTGTGTTAATTCATTTCTCTTTGCAAATTTCAGTTCTAAGGCATAAACAATTCAATCACTAGCTCAACTTGTCATTTTCTATTTGAAAGTAGAATAGTAGTATAATTATGGTTTTGTGAACAAATTCCAAAGTAGATAGTTTACATATCGATTCCTCCAATGTTAATTATTTTGGTTATGTGCTGATTAGAATTGTTCTGAAGGCTTATGTTTGTTGTTTTGCTAAGGAGATAACCTTATTTGATAATTTTATAATCGGGGTCTTCATCTTCTTTCGCTAAACAGGAAGTATGATGTGGATGCAACTAGTTTCATGCTCTACACTAGAACATCGAGTAATGGAAGGTTGGAGACATTTCTGGGAATAAGGGTGCGGGAGGTCTAGGAGCTAACTTTCCCACCTGAATGAGACTATTGCGTGCCCTTGTGGCAATATTATATGCAGCGAGTAAAGTTTTTCCTCCTATAGATTAAATCATGATTGAGATGTCACTTTGTTCAAGGCCCTTAGATAATATAAGAAAGCATGTTGGGTTGTAGGCCTTATCACTTGAGGAATTTTGTCCCAAGTCTTCTGGAATATGATGTTGAAATCATTCATTTGCTCGTTGGGTGCCCTCTTTATTGTATTCAGTTGTTCCACCAAGGATAGGTGATCTGACTTGTCTTCAAAGTAATTACATAGATTTGTTCCAAGCTCATCCCATGTGGCAATGGATGCAGGTCTCAAACCCTCGGCACTATTGGAGCTCTTTTCCTTTGAAAGAGGTTGCGTAAGGAGCTTGGCTACTACATCATCATGTGTGATCATATAGACAAAGCACACATTGGCCACATCTTGAATATGCTCAACAGGTGTGACTTGATTTTATCATATGAATTATGGGATGTTCTTTAGTGCGATTCTTTAGCATATCATGTTGTGCATTGAGATTAAGTGGGCTTCCACTAGTGAAGCTAGCAAAGTTCCTCATAGGAGGAAGAGGTGGAATGTGCACGGCACACGGGATATGGGGATGCGCACGCAGAAGCTACATTGCGTGTGTTTCTTGGAAAAATCTAGAGATATTCAAAATATCCTTCACTCTGACACTTGTCCGGTATGCACTCTTCTCATAAAAGTCACTCTAGTTGCTAAAACAGAGATTTGAGTGTAGGGAGTTCTAGATGTGTCGGAAATGAGCCTCAAAGGCTAGAAATTACTAAGTTACACACCATAACTTAGCAATGTGAAATTTAAGCTTTCAATGTTGGTCCCACTGGTCATGTCAAAAACTATTGGTTATCAAACTTGCACCCATATCTCAGATCTGAAAGAATCGAGTTGTTTGAGACAACAATGGAACCATATCCAAGTTGTGGGACCTTGTGCACTAGAGAGCGGATCCCCAGAGAATGTTGATTCCTCTACCTATTTCTACTACTATTGTTACTCCTAATGCTATAAGGGAAACACTAAGCTAAAAATGCCAAGGGACTAGTGATAGAAGGATAACAGAAAGGAAAACTAAACTACAAAAGGTGATAACACCAGAAAAAGTGGGATGAACACTATCTGTTCTAAGTGAAAATGAGGGAGAAAGCATGAGGGGAGGTTTAGCATGCGTGGCACAAACTAGCAATCATTTACACCATTGATTTCATGAAACACAACCAGAAAATGGAGTTACAAGGAACTTAAAGTGACACAGAAAACATGTAATGCAAATAGCAGGCAAGAAAGAAGAAATAAAACACGTTAAGGTTGAAGATAGCCACAAAATTATGCTTTCATTACTTTTAGGTATGTACATTCGGTTACAATGGCATCTCGAAGGTGATATTCACATACAAAAACCAGATCTAGAGTTACGTGAGTCAAAATGCGAGATATATAGGATCCTTAGCAAACACTAAAGGATGCAAAATGTCCAACCCTTTATAATGATCTAAGCTCTTACATTTATAGATGAAGAAAAAAGAGGAGAAGAAGAGAAGGAGGGAAATATGACTTGAAAGCTCAATCATTATTCATTAATGCCCGCAATCTATCAAGTTTGGTTCTCCATGTCTATTTGGCATGTTGGAGAAGGAAGGAAGGCAGATCGGATCAAATATGGGTGGTTGAAGCAATCAGATCACATATTAATGGCATGAAAGATGTTTTCTAGCTCCTCACCTACTAAATCCTACTAAAATTTGAATTTGAATGGTCCAAACATGTAGTCCACGTCGCAGACTTTCTAAAAATTCAGGCACGCAAGGATCTGAGCACTAGAGAAAAAGTTATGACTATCGGAAGATTTGTAGTACAACCGGGCACGTAAGACACGTGACGTGCGTGGATTGGTGAAGAAATGGTCAATCGTTGATTTGTTTTGTCATTTTACGCCATGTGTCACACATTAGTTTGTCGTAAGGATTTGGCACCACGGGTGGCACGCTTTGATAGGTTACGGGTGACACACTCAATGTCGATGATTTTCACATCGCCCGAGAACAAAGAATAAAGCGCAAAGGCATGCGCACGAAGGATGAGGCGTGGAAAGAAAATAGAGGGAAGGCACGTGCAAAGGTGACATGCATGGGAGGAAATGGGAGAAATACACATGGAAGGAACGTATGGTCAAGGCGCAATTATTACAAGATAATGTGTGACAACAAGGAGAAAGGGTGCACGAATGTTAGGGACTTAGCTCATTTGGAAAGCAAATCTAGGATATGCGCGCGCAGGTGAATAGTTGTTGGGAAGAAGGCAAATGCGTAGAAGGTGTGTGAAAGGAAAGAGTGGAACAAAGAGGAAAAGGAAAATGGAAGGAAGGCACAAAAGTGAAGCACGCAAGGCGCATGAGGAAAAATGACAAGGAAATGTGCAAGTAGATGAATGCCGGAGTGCGCGTAACTTGCACTATAGAACCTCAGAGCGGACTATGAATGTAAGTTTTCTAAATAACTAGGGGAGTTATTTGGATAATAGTAACCAAGACATCGTAGCTTGAGTTTTATGGAGTAAATATTTAATGTTGCTCCATTTTCGACACTAGTACACGCTTAATCTTGTTATGGGTGATAAAATCTTCTACGTATAAGGACTAATTGTTAGCAAGGTTGGTTAAGAAGGTCAGCGGGACTAAATGACAAAGCATAGGATTGGGCATTAAAATATTCGCAATCAAAGTATGAAATTATTGGGAATTAATATCACGTGGGACACGGGCTTCATTTAATTCTGCGTAAGAATACGTTAAAGACGAGATAATATTTAAGCAATTCCATAATGGAAATTTATGTTGTAGTTTTCTCCAAATGCTTAATAATGTTGAATGAAGTGGATGAAGATGTAGGTTGGGAAGCAAAAGTGGTCATGGAATTAGATGTTAGATGAGGAGATGGTATAGGAGACAAAGTAGCAGATTGCTTGGTGGTAGGGACCTAAATTTTTTCTGTAAATACAGTGGTTATTGCACAATCATTTTTATCTTTGTTTTGGCAACTAGATCTTGATCATAATTTATAGTTGAGATGACTGAGTCATACTCAAGATTTTGGATGATTGACCCTTTTCATTTGTGTGATTTGAATTTTCGTCGTGTTTAGGGAAGGGGTTTTGAAAATATTTAATTTCTCATTGGGAGTTTTGGTGTCAAAGGTATTTTCAACCTCTATATCGTCGTGTTCAATCAAGTCTTGTACATAATGGCGAAGTTGCATGCATCGATCTATATGATGACCCTTGATATGATGGTATTCATAATATTTGTTGTCTTTATACCATTTTGGTTTAGGTTTCCCTTCTTGAAGGGTTTTACGATGGGGTACGTGATCATATTGACACTTTCCAAGTGGCAGAAGACACTAGATAAGCTTTCTCCAAGCGGAGTGAATTGTCTTCACCTGAATTCTTGAGGAGAAGCCTCCTTACTAGGAATGATGATTGGTTGTTTGTTGGGTTTATTAGTGTTGGGTGGATTATTTTGGATATTTTGAATATATACCAAGAATCGGTAACTCCATCATTTACTACATTTCTATTCTAATTGAAGAATTTGGATTTATCTTGATTTTGAGGGACATCCTTAGGGGTTGGTCCCTAAAGGGTGTTTTAAGTAAGCCCTTAGAAATGAGGGCTCTCTCAATTTGTGTCCCTTTTCAATAACTTCTTCAAAATTGGTTAAGGTTTTGTAAAGGTCAAGCATGGTCACCTCAGAGTCTAAGTTAAAGGAGAAATGTTTAACAAATTTCTTTGATAGATCTGCGAAAGTCGTGATAGACCCTTTTGGAAGATGGAGGAACCAATCTAAAGCATGTCCTCCTAAGCTCTTAGGAAAAAAACGTAAAATATATACATCGTGGTAAGCTACTTCTTGACATTGCATGAAGAATTCCTTTACATGCTCATGTGGGTCACCCTTTCCTTTGTATTTATCAAACTTGGGGGTTTCAAAGGACAAAGGGAATTGTAAATGCAACATTTATTTATCGAATGGATAGAGATATAGTTCTTCAAAATTAAACGGTTTTGACTGTTTTTGTAACCCATGGATAGTTTCTTTCATACTTTTCCATTCTTGTGCGAATGGAGAGTCATGTGAAGGGGTATCGAGGATGTTGTCAGTAGGTTTCTCTATATTTTGATCGTGTAATTTTTCAACTTTGGAAGACACTTGCGCGAGTTGTTATGTCAACTCTTGGATTTTGGTAAACAATTCTCCATTTGAGGTGTTATTTGGGTCATTTGGTGTTGCAATGTGATGACTTGATTCAACATTGTCTATAATTTTGGTTAAGTTTTTGTCCCAAAATTAGAGGGTAGCTTTGCTCTCATGGCTAGGATGCAAAGTAGGTATTTGTTTTTGTTTTGTTCTAATAGTTTATCTAAATGATCTTGTTCTTCTTGAGGTCGGGTTATGTAACCTCACCATCGTCATTTTCATTATCCAAGAGACCAGCTAGAGGGTCTCTTTGACTACGCGTAATTACCATGGCTAGATAGGTGTATACGATTAAGCTTAAAAGAAGCTAAGAGATTTGGTCAAATGTGATTTAGCATAAGCTAATATGGATTTTTGTAGATTTCACTTGAACAAGCTATTAAGTCGTTGGTCGAAAGAGTGAACTCAAACAATTTAACTCAATATGGGTGTGATATAGCTCAAAACAAGCTATGAGGAGGGGATTCATGTTGGATGTAGCTTAAATAATATTGACAATTGATGACATACAAAGTGAGCTCAAACAAGTCACTCGATATTAGTTTGATATAGCTTAAACAAGCTATGAGGAATGTGTGTTGGATGAAGCTTAAGCAAGCTTGACAATTGATGACGTACATAGTGAACTCAAACAAGTCACTCTATACCAGTTTTATATAGCTTAAAACAATCTATGAGGAATGTGTGTTGGATGAAGCTTCATGATTGATGACGTATAGAGTGAACTCAAAAAAGTCACTCTATACCAATTTGATATAGCTTAAAACAAGCTATTACGAATTTTTGCTAGCATAAGCAAGCTAATGAGTTGAAATCTTTGTTGTAGTGATTCAATGTTGAGGCGGTTTAGGAATGTTTTGTGGAACACAATTAGGATTTGAAATTTACAACAAACACATTTGTATAATCCAAGTTTAGTGATAAGAACAATGCTAAACTAACTTGTTTACAAACAATAAGCAGTCATGTTTATTTGATTATTTTGGCTCAAAAGGTAGATCCATCGGGAAGAATCATTGTTTTGTAGATCATGCTACAGTAGCAAGTATGTTATGGATTGGGCGAGATGCATGCTCTTATCACTCTAAATAGATGCATCCTCCGATATATCCTAGTCCAAATATACCCAAATTTGTACGGGGACAGAAGTGGTACAAGGAACCCTTAGGATACTGGAGGAGACTTGATATTTCTTACTAACATGCTTCGGAGTAGATCACCACGTCCAAGGCAAACTTCGTAAAAATATGGAAGGTGATGGGAGGATGGAAGTGTGTACAAGATATCATTATTACTCCCAGAAGATTTATCGGGACAATGCCGGTTCTCGTTATTACTGACTATTTAGTTATTACTCGTAGTAGTCCCAATCATGACAACATTACCTGTAAGTGGGGACCATATGAGAGGTATATATCAAGCTGTTGTTTTGAGGCTGGGTCTCAATGTGTAAAGCAAATGTAAATGTTGATGGTGTGTGGTGATGAATTCCATGTCACTAGTGTAGCGTAGGTGGTGATGAAATCCACTTCCGCTACGTGCAAATACAAATGATGATTGGTGATTAACAGGAAAATTTGTTCCAATTTGAAATAAAATCACTAGCAAAGAATGTTAGTGTACTTGATTGTGATCATCATTTTTGGTTTCTAGCAGTTTCAACAATTGTTCTTTGATCGAGGTAATTTTGCGGAAAGTTTTAAGAGTTTTTTTTTGTTTTTATTTGGTAAAGACTTTGAGTGATGTGGTCTTGCATAAAATAGATTAGTAGTTATCCTGCATTAGAAGCGTTAAAAGAAAATAAACGTTCCTGGCCATTTTTATTTTCGAGATCGCTTGAAGGCACTTGGAAAAGAGCATACACGGCTGCAATCAAAACATAAATTGTTATAAATGTAACTAAAATCTAGCAATGATCAAGAAAAGGAAACTAAATCTAGTAAAATGTGGTGATTTAATTAAGTTAATTGTGATGGACGAATGTGTGAACACAAGATATCAATTCGAGTTTTGTAATGTGTCTTTGGTCGAGGAGTCCTACAAACAGTTGTTAGTAGTTTTTGAGGTAGACAAAGAGAAAAACGATGAAAAACAACGATCATGTTTCTGATTCTCAAGATCGCTTGTAACAAGCGCGAGAGAAGAGCATACGCACGAAGTGTTGCGATTAGCTTCACAAAAGGAAAAATGACAACACGTTTACAAAATTCACTAAAAAGTGTTACTCGATGTCACAAAGTGATTGAGCAATGATGAAATGGCTAAAAAGCAACAAAAGGTGGACCAAAACATCCAAGAGCCCCATATTCACAACTTTCACGATTGACGAAATGTCGAGGAAAAAGTAAGTGATAAGGGTCATAATCAAGTATATGTTTGATAAAAAGTCTTTAAACGGTGAAGGAATTTGACCAAAATGTCCAAGAACCCTGCAAGATCAATTAGCACAATTAGTTCATGTGGCCGAAAATATGATAAAAACAATTTAAAGGTCTTTTTTTTTTTTGAAAATGGCCTAATTAGAGAAGTAATAAAAATAATTAAGCTAATTAATTAAGAAAAAAAAATGTTTCGGAAAAGGCCTAATGAGTTTTTTTATTGAGATTTTTTTGAAATGATTTTGTGTTGAAAAATGTCTATATTAACAATTTGCACGATTAGGCGCTAATTGACAAAAATGACAAGACGAGTAAAATAAGAAAAGAATCCTAATTAGTTTAAAAGATGTAATGTAATTAAACACACTAATTAATTACAAGTAACGAAGTACGATTAAAAGAACTAACTTAAGAATTAAACTAATCAACTAATTAAAATAGTCTAAAAGAATGAATTTAAAAAAATTAATCTAAAATTAATTATTTAATTATTTAAACTAAGCATGGAAATAAATTAAATAAAGTACAAAAAAGAAAGACCTAAGTGCAAACTCAAGAAAAGGAAAAAATGCGGACCTAAGTGAGACCTTACTTAAGAGTAAAAGCAAATTAAACAAACCCGAAGCTAAGTTATCCAGATTAAAGCTAACCTAAATGTGAAAAGACCGAAAACCTAGAAACTAACAACGAAAACCTAAAGAATTAACACGTGGCATTGCTAAGTCTAGGTTTGTTTTCATTTGTGGTTGTGAGGTGGGTTTACGCGGTGGCCTGTGCAGGTATGGCGAGTCGGAGTTGTTTTTCTCGGTATGGACGAGGGTAGGTCGTTGTTGGAGTTTTGAGTGTCTGGGTGAGTCGGGAGGCTCGCATGGGACGTTGGTTTGTGTTACAGGGATCAATGAGTGCGGTCGAGTGGCCTGAGGGGTGAGATTTATAATGAGCTCGGTGTGAGGCCGAGTGGGGGTGTGTCTGAGATGGTCAGTGCGGAGGAGCGGAGGGATCCGTGTGTTGGGGGTGAGCATGGGGCTCTCAAGGGAGTTGGCGAGGTGGGATCGCAGGATGGGGTGGGATAGGGTTTAGGATCGGCTCGATGAATGGGTCACCGAGTCAGTGTGGGGTAGGTCTAGGTCAGGTCGGGGGATGTGTCTGAGTCAAGGGGTTAACAAGTTGGGTAGGGTAGCTCAGTGGGCAGCCCGTCGAGATGTGAGTCAAACTGATAAGATAGGATAGGGTAGATTTAGGATCTTCAAAAATTAAAAATGTTTTCTTTTGATTTTTATTTTTTTATTTTATTTGCTTTTTGTGTTGTTTTTAACAAGTTTACGCAGAATAGCAAAAGCCCTTAAAAACAAAGGAATGAACTGTTATACAACCAGAAAATGGAAAACAACCCCCTAAATTAATAGACTACAAAATATTAGTTGTAACGAAGTCGTAGCAGATAAAGCACTAAAGTTTTTTTCTGTTCTTTTAATGCGGATATAAAATAGATTTATACTACCGTAAATACCTGTAAGACTAAAAATGGTTTAAATTTTATAACTAATTTATGTTTCTCCCAAACACCTATAAGCAATTGTTAGAGATGTTTTCAAAAAATTTGCAAGAATATTGAAATATTAGAATAACAATGAAACAAAGATTTGTGGTGACTTGCAAGTATTTGATTCTTGTTTTGGGTGCTCCTAACACCTGCACAATACAAAATAAAGTGACAAAAACAACAAGAACAGACTAGACAGAAATATTAGATACACAAGAACACGTATGCAAGCATTAATAAATGTTGAACATCTGCACGAAAAGATTAATAAGATGTGAAACAAAAAAGGAACGACGAATGAATGGTTCTCATCACAGAGGTTCATGACAGGATAGACATCACATCCATCACCAAAACATATACATACACCATAAGACACCACAAAACAAAAACACTTCCCACAGTGTAAATGTTAGCCAGAGGATGCCATATGGTACAAAAAATGAAATGATAATAGCAGATAATAGTAAGCACAGAATGGATAAAATGACTAATCGTGAAACCAAAGGTAACAAAGCATGGGTAAGTCCCATCGGGTGTGCCAAAATGTAAGCTACAAAAATCATTGATAATAAGAAAGTATTGAAACTGAACTTTATACCTTCTTTCATGTGTCTCCTTCGCAAAGCTCGAGAATGGGCAGTGACTTGGACGGGCCCAGACTACTTGAAGTGTAGGTGCTTTCTCCAACGCGAGCAAGACCTTTATTGCATTGATCGATTCACAAAACTTTGCACCAAGGGATGTGAGGATGATGGATTTATGGATAGGAAAAGTAGGATTTATGCGAGACATTAGGACTAGATGGAAGGGATTCTCTTGTGTAGTAAGAATGCAAGAGCTCTGACAAGATTTTTGCTTGTCTTGAAAGGGGGTAAGACTCTATTTATATCCTGAAATTTGGATTAATTCGGAGGTTTTGGTTAATCATGATTTGAAGTAAACAAGATTAAGTCGAGTGGGGACATGAAGAATGGACAAAAATTAAACTTGAATATTTAATTCACAAGTGGGGGACATGGGGAATATTTGACATGTGAGGAAGATTAATTAGGAATTGACAAGGTTTTATTAATTGACTGATGTCAATTAATTCCTCATGTTTTTTTATGGGAAATGGAATGGGAAAATTAATTGATTTAGGAGAGGTGTGAAATTAGGGTGTCTACAAAAGCAACATTAATTAGCATCCAAGATAGGAAATGACTAATTAATTAACAAGATATAGTGTTAATTAATCAAGAGGATGGTGAATATCAACTAATTAGCAAGAAATCACTAATTATGGTATAATGATGGGAAGAAGACAATTAGTAAATTTTAGAATTAGAATTGTGCGGCAAAAATTAGGTGTCTACACTCAACAACCATGATAGAGGATGTCTCGATTTCACGGAACAACGTAAACATGAAGTCGAATTAGCCAAAGTAGCAAGAAGGTATGATATCGCTAAAATGATGGAGAAAATTCATATTGTTGAGGCCATTATGAACTATATTCAAATCTCTCCCTAAAACTACAAATATATTGTTGATGCTCTACCTCAAAATGTACAAAATAACATTGGAGAGATAAGAAGGGATGCATTAAAGGCGGAAAAGAAGACACTGGAAGTTGAATTGGCCAAAATTAGTTATCAAATCAAATCTTTTGGCTACAAAATAGAGAAATCAAAACAAGTGCATATAGAAGAGTTGCGAGACAAAACACCACACATAGTTGTATAAAAAAATGAAAGAGAGGGAAGAGGCTCTTAAAAGAGTAAAGCAACAAGAGGAATCCAAAAAGAATTGGGTTTCATTAGAAAAATTATTGGAGAGACAATGGTAGAAGGCCGGGAGAATATTGTGAAGCTCATATTGTTGGCCCAATTGCAAATGAGGGGAAGAAAAATTAAATAGAGGAGGAAATACAAATCGAAGTGACAAAAACTAGAGAAGGAAAAATTAGAGGGAGAAAAACTAAAGGATGAACAAAAGAAAGAAGAAGTCGAGAATAGCAAAGGAAAAAGTTGTCTCGATTTAGGAATTTATGGACCAAGTTGTGATTGCAAACATCAATATAGTGTGCATGTTAGTTGACAATAAGCATCATATCCTATTTCAATTGAGTTATGCTACTTGTCAATTCTTTTTCCCGGGTGTTTTCGTGAGAGTCCATCTACCAATTTTGTGACATAGCTCATGAGAGTTTTTATTTTTGAAATCATAATTTTCTTCTTGAAGCTGATAACCTTTATATTGGTACGATAGATTTTCCATTTTGAGATTGATAATATTTGTTGTACTAAACAACTTTCTTTTATCTCTAATATTTGCATCTTTTCCAAGTTTTCAAATACGTTCTTTTCAAATTTCAATTTTAGGCCAGCGTCGCATGAGAAGGTTATTTCATCGTGGCTGCCTCAAAATTATTTATGGTAGTGTTTTTTCCAACCTCTTCTTAAATGAAAATGTGTTGGCCACCATTATTTAACCTCTCTTCAGTGATTCTATTTTACAGTGAGCACTTCTTTAGGTTTCATAGGCTGTAAATATTTCTTAAATAATTTGGAGTTGGGATTTGTTACTAGATTGTACACAAAAATGTCTGGATGTCAGTCATGTCAAAATAGGAGAAGTTGAATTCATTAGACATCTTCTCATCTTGTGCCCATACCAATGCTGATATAGAGATGTTAAAAGCGACCATTATTTAACATCTCTTCATTGGTTTTCCAAACCTTTATAGTTGTGTTTCTATGCTATAATTCTATAATTGTCGACGATCTCGGGAGGGTGGTTATTGAAGGAAATTGTACACTTAAACCGGGGCTGTTGTAAATTTCTTGAATGACATTTACCCTTTTTTTTCAAAGTTATCGCAATGTTTCGCAAGGAAGATAATGTCATCCACAAAGTTTTAAGTTTAATAGTGTAGTTGCGAATGTTGGGACATGTACACCCAAAATCTTCCAAAGTATTTTTTTAAAATGGTCCATATACATCCCAAAAGAATTGACTACGAAGGCCTACTTTACTTCTTTCCCAAGACCAAACTTGACTAGTTTTGAGTTTGAAAAAATAAGAACATCATCAAATCTATGAACCGTAAGTTCAGAGGTAATACAAATCCACGACATCACCAAAATCCAAGGGACATGTCCCCGCGTAACACTGCAATCAACATCGTTTTCAAAGCTCTCTATTTTGGTCTAAGATACAAATTCAATCATCAAAACCAAACAAATAAAATCAGCATCACATCCATGAATAGTTTCTACAAGCGAAAAGAAAGGATTTACTTTTACCCACCTACACCATATTACAAGCAGTAACATACGGCTAACCAACATCACCTATACCCCCACTGTATGTTCGATATAATTATTTATTCATTGATAAGACCACCTTAAAATACTTAAATAACTGAATGAAACCTACCCTCAAATAATATGATTGATGTTAAAAAATAACAGCATTCAATGCTGTTGAGGTTATGTGGCTTGTGCAAAGCTTGGAAGATGTGGTGTATCATCAATTAGGTCATATTATTGAACAGGCTCTTATGTGGCTTCTCAGAAGTTGAAAAGTGTATTCAACAGGAACGTTGCTTCTAAGATATACTTAAGTTGCAACATGATTTTTAGTTAACATTAAATGCCTGAAGAGAACATGCCCTGTTTTGCGCGGTTCAAAGCTGGGGACATGGTCTAATCGTAAGGAGCCGTAACCATGAGAAAATAAACTCAAACCCCACTTGGCTTGCTTGCCACACTGATTATGTGGTGTTGTTATACAGTGACCCAACAAAAGGCAAGGCCACTTGGAGGTCAAGATCAGTTCCTCCAACTTTGGCTCATGGTCAATTCCTGGGTTTGGTGGTAAAATTGTACCTATGATGTGTAGTGTTTCCTACTTAACAATAAAAAGAATACCAGAATATAAGCAAAAACACGTCATGGATTGACAATATACTATAAGTTAGTTGGCAGATCCTGAGTGAATTCGATGCAAATCTCGACTAGAAATAGCCCGACCATAAGCTATAAGTTGGTTTGGTAGATCCTGAGATAACTTTTAGCAGACTTTGGATAGAGATGGCCTGACAATATCATAATTCATAAAGAATTTGACCCATGGCTAATATGTAATGTTGGGAACTTGATAACTGACAGAGGAATCAACAGTTCTGCTACATATAGCCCATAGAACTCTCCCCCATGGTACAAAACCATACCAGCGTTCAATATTATGAATTTGTAGAACAGACATGTTCAAAAGCTTTTATTCAAGCAGTTCTAAAAAAATGTGTTCTTATCTTTGGTATATTGTCAGTGCAAGAAAGTACACGATACTGAGAAATCCCCCATGCAATCTATCAACAAACATGTTGAAGGTTTTACAGAAGATATGAACCCTCCAAAACTCCAAAAGGTCATTTATAGCAAACATATAATTTTGAAACTTGGGCCAGGTGAAAATCAGATACAAAAAGGACTGTAAGAAGAACCGGTCATAAGAACAGTTTTTATGTATTGCAGTCAAGATAGCATTACTTGCTAGTTTAGGGTATGCACACATCGTAGCATGCATCAGAGGAAGACTAATTTGATGTACCTCTCATCAACAAACACCATTGCATTTCTTCATACATTTACTTCATAAGGATCCAATAATCCTATTGGGGCATTTTTAACATATATGATGTTGCAGAATATCCATTACCACAACAATTTTGACAAAAGAACCAAATGTTACTTGAATGTGAAAGCAATTGAAGATTGTGCTCACATAAAAAATGTTAGTGCCCAAATGTTATTAGCATGTTTCAATACCACGACAGTTTTTGTGTATCATGGTCCAGATAGCATTCCTTGCTAGTTTAGAGTATGCACACATCATGGCATGCATCAGAGGAAGACCCATTTTATGTTACCTCTCATCAACAAACACCATTGCATTTCTTCCTACATTTATTCTTCATAAGGATCCAATAATAATATCAGGGCAATTTCTAAAACATATGATGATGTAACAGAATATCCATTGCCACAACAATTTTGACAAAAGAACCAAATGTTACTTGAATGTGAAAGCATTTGAAGACCGTGCTCACATAAAAAATGTTAAGTGCCCAAATTTTAGCATGTTTCAAAACCAAGACAGTCTAGCAGTAATTGTCCAACTTGCTTGAAACAATAAAGATAGGCTAGTAATGGTGCCTTTCAGAATCAGAGTAACCTAGAAGCTGTTTGTATATGTAATGGTGCAAATATAGATAAAACACAAACTTGAGAGAAAAAGTGCTCAAAGAACATCCAAATCTAAGACAGGATTTTATGCTCCAAGATGTCCGAATCTGAGATGCAGGATTTTACACAAGGTCTCAGTACCAAAAGGTAAGTACTATAAATAGTTCTTCCTTACATTTACTCCAAGACCAGTAACTGCTCCTGAACAATAAAAATTCCGAACACCTGATAGATCCAAAATCTCTTCACACTCGGATAAAGAGGATACCATTTTCTTAGTAATCACTCTTTAGGCTTTACATGGAGTCAATTTTGCAACTCGTACACTTATCCCTTTTTAACTAAATTCTATAAACCATGAATAGGCAAACATCTAAATGTTCCTTATCAAAGGAAACAATTGCCTACTCCAAATAAAGAATGTTCTCAATTTCTCAAACAGTTGCAAAACTTTACGGATCAAAATGAAATTCCAATAATCACACTTTCGAAGATTGTGCTCACATAAAAATGTTCAGTGCACAAATTTTAGCATGTTTCAGAACCAAGACAGCCTGGCAGCAATTGTCCGACTTGCTTGAAACAATAGAGATAGGCTAGTGATAGCGACTTTCAAAACCAGAGTAAACTAGAAGCCGTTTTTGTAAATGGAATGACACAATCATGGCTAAAACTTAACCTGAGAAAATAAAGTGCTCAAAGAACATCCAAGTCTGAGAGCCAGAGGATTTTACATGAGGTCTCGGTACCAAAAGTTGTATTGCATCGACTTCAGGGGTAAGTACTATAAATAATTCTTTCTTACATTTGTTCCAAGACCATCAACTGCTCCTGAGAACGAAAAAAATCCTGACACTTAATAAATCCAAAATCTCTTCTTTACACTCGAATAAAGAGGATACCTTTTCGTTCTAATCACTCTGTTAGGCTTTACATGAAGTCAATTTTGCAACTCATACATTTATCCCTTTTTAACTAAAATCTGTATATTATGATTTGGTAAAAACCTAAACGTTCCTTAGCAAAAGGAAGCAATTGCCAACTCCAAATAAAGAATGCTCTCAATTTCTCAAACAGTTTCTTGAGACTAAAAACTTTACAGATCAAAAGAAAAATTCAATAATCCCAGATCATAATGATTACAAAAAGTAATCTGGAGTCTTGCGTGTAGCATCTGGTTCGAATTGACGAGGTGCTGGCTCAAACTGAATAAAATTTTGTTCCATGTTCTCACCAACCTCCATAATGGCAGCCATGTTCCCACATCGATAGCAGTAGTTTGGGGCACTAAAGACGGTAACCACATTCTTTTCCTGGATTTGACATGACTAAGTGTTTAGATGTCTAATCATATTAGTAATCAAAATTATCAGAGTGGCCTTATAATATAAGGTCATTCCCTTTATAGCACGCATCTCGATGTTTAAAAGAAATGCAAAACACATTACCTGACACCAATTGTAACCCTCCATGACAAGTTGGTGTGCTCTGGAAACCAGACTCAAACCATTAGTGTGATTGAACTGTGCTGCTATATCCTGTCCAAATGTGTATCCAGCCCCTCTAGGTGAAATTCCCCAACCACAACGATCGTCTGGGTCTGACCAAAGTAAATCGCACATGGGCCCTTCGTGTGGCACCTAGGAACAGCAAAAAAAACGGCACTCATAGAATTGAAAGAAAAACCATGAGCAAAGGTCATAACGTACACCCAAGGAGCATGTTCACATCAAGTATCTTAGCTTCATCTCAAAAAAGAAAGATATCCATTTTGTGTCAATAACAAACCAATGAAGTTCCACACAATTGGAAAAAGCCATAAAAAGCGAGCCCAATACGAGTAACATATATCCTCCATCTGAAAATGGTTCAAATAGTCTAGTAGATATAAAGTCCATTTCAACATGTTACATTTTAAACTAGATATCCTATTAAATGTATGCAACTAAAATCTTGAATGCAAATAATAAGTAGCATAGACTGGGGAAATGCCTCTTTCTAGATTGTATATACCATATCACTTGTAGTTGTCAATTTCTTTCCACAATAATAGCTACCTACCTACGTATATAGCTACTTAGTCTTGCACGATAAAAGCTCTGTTTTCCCAGGGACCTGAAGTATAATCCTACTTTTCCCTTTTGGCTGATAAGCCTTTCTAAGCTAAATTTTATTTGCAACTCCCATCTTCGTTGTCATTGTCGTCCTAAAATGTTTGACCTATACGCTTTTGAAAGTGGATTTTCTTGATAACTGCTGTTTACATCATAGTTGTTTCCTCATATTTTAAATTAATTTTTTAACTGAATTACATTTAAACAGAAAACGCAATGCTTCATTGTGTGAATTAGAATTTTCTCCAAAATAACAATTTTAACGTCTCCTCCAATAAAGCTTCAGTTTCTTATTTGGGGCATCCCACCAAATCTCCATTCCATTTTATGATTATTTTTATATCAAGAAAACTGTTGATAGGTAACTGTAACAGAATTCTAGATTAGAACATGTGGAGGTCCAAAATTATTTCCCACCCCGCGACTAAAATGAAGCCTCACTCATCAAAAACAAAAACAAGGTGGATCTGGATAGACAGCAATCCAACAGATTTGATGTAAACCTGTGTCTGAGACATTCTGACCCATCAACAGCAGGGGCTCGGATCAAATGTGATTCAAAAAGGAAGAATTTTCACATGAGGGATTGAAACCACAACAGGATTCAACAAATATGAAACCTAGGAAACGCTTACGGATCATGGATCAAAGGATTCTGTGGGGATGGATCACCCAGTCTGACTTTGTCTCTGACAACATCCCAAAAGTATGGGCTTCTCTTCAGGTAAACCGTAAATATACTCCAGGTTTTGTTTTGCAAGGGGCTTAATATTTGCTTTGACATTAATTTCCACGCTACAATTGTGGATAACATTTGTTGGATTTTATGTGGGCGTGATATTTTTATTGCAGGTGATTCTAAGGATCGTGTGGCTTGAAAGCAGTAGCAGGAGCAGTCTTATTCAATGATCCTTGTCTGAGGTGGAAGCATTGCAGTGTAGCAGTGTAATGTTGTATTGAAGACACGTTCAATCATGGTAAGTAATTAAACATTTCAATGTTTCAACCATCCAAAATTACTAAAGTTGTTTTAATGTTGAATTGCAGGATATTGTCGAATTTGAATTGGGAGACAATGTCGAAGACCATGTCTATGAAATGGTGAAGGACATGGAATATTTTCACTACTGCTCAAAATATGTGCATGATGACAGGCAACACGGGTTAAAATATCGAAGATATGAGAGCTTCACATTTTTCAAACATACAGCAAACCAGCAGCTGAGAACAGTGGTATTGTATGTCGACCAAAGCAAGTCACACTAGTATAGATATCTTAAACACATCAATCTAAAACACACCGAGAGGTATCAATCTTGAGGTGCCTATCTAACTTATGCGAGAATTCCAATATAGGCACCTCAAGATTGATATCTCTTGGTGTCTTTTAGATAGATGTATTTAAGATATCTATGTTAGTAGCACCCGTTGGTGTTGCGTGTAAAATGTAAAACCTTGATTTTTTAAATAAATCAAAACTTGTAGCATAAAATTTTAATCTAAATGCACAATAATATACATCACATTAAATGAAAATTATTAAAAGTATTTCATATTCAAAATATACATTTTAAAAATAAATATTATAAATACATGAATATAGTAAAACATTTGTGTGTATATATGATATATTTGCAGTTGATGAATAAATCATCATCTATACATTTGTTCCTCCAATGATTGAAGTCTTTTTCTTCCTCCTTTCTTCTCTCTACTCCCCTTCCACTCTTCAATTTCTCAAACCGGTCATATGTGAAAGGAGGTGTGACTTGACACGTGATATAGAAACAAATGTCAGACCTTGTCTTTCTGTAAGTCCTATATCAATTGTGGCTTTGTTAAGTGTTAAGCCATGTGATTTGTGGATTGTCAATCAATCCCCATGCCAATCTCAAAGGAAACTGACGCATGTGACCCCTTTCTATAGGGGTGATTGGAATTGTCGTTGGAGTTGCATCAATAAAAGAAATCCCTGTGTAGTTATCAAATTGAACCATTACATATGTAGGAGGTTTAGGGGTGCCACTCCTTGTTTGTAAACAATGCTTCGAACATACCCAAGTGCACCATTGACAAGACCTGCTTTTGTCCATAAGTTTGTAGTAAGCATCACCCTCGCGCCTTTAGCAATCAATAATTCAACTTCCAATTGTTCATCATCCAATCCAAAAACAATATTGTTTCCTCCTCTACTTGCAATGCTTCATACAACAGGTTCATTCAATGCATACAATTTTCTCTTATTATGTTGATGCACATTTTCCTTTGTTGCAAACAAATGTATTTGTTCATTAAAATCCTCTTTTTCAACTGTTTGAAGAGAAGCATCAATTCTAGTCATCAACAACTACCAATCTTCAATGGTTGGATTTGCGTCTCTTAGATTTGTTAGAAGTTGTCGAAACCATTGTTGTTCTTCACTTTCAACTTGTCTGAAAACCTTCTCTAATGTAACAACAATTATGAAGTTTTGCCATAACAATTTTGCTTGTGTTGTACTTGCATATGGAGGTGTATTTAATACTGGAGGCAATTGTCCCAAATCCCCAACAAAAATCATAGACCTTCCACCAAAGCACGTATCAGCATTTTCTGGAAATGCTTGGTGTAGTCAAGAATCTATATTTTCACTTTCAACTTGTCTGAAAACCTTATCTAATGTAACAACAATTATGAAGTTTTTCCATAACAATTTTGCTTGTGTTGTACTTGCATATGGAGGTGTATCTAATACTGGAGGCAATTGTCCCAAATCCCCAACAATCGTCATAGACCTTCCACCAAAGCACGTATCAGCATTTTCTGGAAATGCTTGGCATAGTCGAGAATCTATATTTTGAAGCATCTTTTGACCTATAAAACTCATCTCATCAATCAAAATATACTTAACATGTTGTATTTCTTCTTGAAAGCTCGTTAACCTTGATCCTTCTAATTTTTCAAAATCTGAAATAGGCATTTGCAAGGTTGTATGTATTGTTGATGCACCAATGTTAAATGTTGCAACTCCAGTTGGAGCAAGTAGTAGAAGGGGGCTACGTTGTGGTTGTGATAACTCGAGAAATGCTAACTTAATCCCTCCAATAAGATATGATTTTCTTGTTCCCGTCATTCCTTGGATTATCATATGCAATGGAAGTGCATTATGTCCTTGATTATAATGTCTAATAATTATATCAAATGCTATTTTTGTTTCTCAATTAGACTATCATATCTAAAATTAGAGGGTTCTTCAATTCCAAGTAAATAATTATCATTAGCCATGGATATGAATTTGAGAGTTTTATTCATTTGTTCTTCACCCGGGCAGTCTATATTCCAAGGTGTTTGCCTATCAATATCCCTTCGACCCAACATATCAATCTCAGAAACATGCAGAATTTGTTGTTGGTGTAGGCCTGATATGATCTCTCACTCATGTTCCATGGTGTTTTGTTGGATATTATACCCATTTTCATCATCTATTTCACATTGAGCCTCAATATTTGTTTCAATCTTCCATTTTGTATGCCAAGGATTATATTGAAATTGATCCCAATTAAATTTAATTGTTTCATCACCAAGGCCAATGTCATTCTCTATATCACAAAATGGTTTTGTACAATGGTTACTATGACCAACAAAAGTCTACAAATTGATGGCTATCTCGGTTAGGGATGCTAAAAAAACCTTGGCCACGCCCTCACAATAGCCCCAATTTTCCTTAGCCTCCACTTTTCTCCTCTTCTAATTTTTGGATTGAACAACCACAATCTAGCAGCCTCTATGGATGGCACATTTTCCATCGTACAAGGTCTATCTGGTTTTCATTTTCATCATCCTCTTTTAATATTGGTTTAAAAACTTTACACTTAACGTTCAATGATACGAAAATTCTACTGCACTCAACCAAAGGAAGTTCTAGAAACATGGGTGATGTTTCCATCACCCCGATATCTCTTTCGATAATATTTTTGTTAATAGCATATATACACTTGTACAATAGGATCTTTAGGATCTTTAGGGTTTTCAATATTTGTGAGACGCATTAGCACTTGTACAATAGGATCTTTAGGGTTTTCAATATTTGTGAGACGCATTAGCACTTGTTGATATGTTTTTCAACTTTCCTTTGTTTTTTGCAGCATACTTTGCAATGTAATTTAATATTGTATGTTTTGAAAGAACGGGTTGCCTATCTATATTGGCACATCATGATTGTAACACAACAATTATGAGTGTTGACACGGTCATCATTTATTTTTGGCTCATATTTTTTATCTCTTGTCTCACTATCTGTGTATAGTTTTGATCCTTCATGTTTTATAGGCCAAGGGGCATTGTACCTTCATTAAATATAATGTTTTGTTATTACACTTGTACACATAAATTTTTAATACAATTTATAATAATTACCAATCTTACTTGCGGAAACCTTCTTTCCTCTTTTTTACATAGACATGCCCCATCTCTACACATCGTATGATACTTCACACAATTAACTAATTCTTCATAGTCTTGTTCAGGATCTATTTGATTAATATTCAATGTGTTCCTTAAGTATGGATCGAGCTCAGATTATTCGTACGTAAAGATAACATACAATAATTCACATTCATATTCTTTAAAAGTATTTTGCCCTGTATGTTTTGTTGGTGTACATCTCCCGAGGGTTCCATACATGTATATTCTATCAAAATAATTTTGGGTAGCTTTCAAATATTCTTCATTTTTCTAGTCTAAAGTGTCCCAATTTGGTACTCCATATAACCATAAGAAACCATGTACATGTGGAGAACCTCTATGTTGCCATTCATATCTACACCAAAAATCATGTCTTCATATACTTTTGTAGTATCTCTTTTGGGAAAAGTGTATTTCATACGTGCATGTAATAAGAAGCTATATGTGGATAGTCAATTATGTTGCTATGTACCTAGGGATATGATATTATAATGTATATGGATTGATGGAGATGCCAACATGTGGCACACATCCCCTTAGTTATATGTTTATAATATATGGGTTCACATGGGATATGATATTATAATGTATATAGGTTGATGGAGATGCCGACATGTGGCACACATCCCCTTAGTTATATGGGTTCACATAGGAATTAGTTATATTGGGTAATGAGTCAGCCTACATTGGGATTAGGTGTTACCCATCCATTAAGAGTAATGTATGTCTATATAAGGGATGTGAGTATCATTATGATTCAGGTCATGGATGTATGAGTTGAGTCTTCTACTTGGTAGAGGTTTATTGGAGGTGTCCCCCTCGAAGTGGATTCCCATCTTGGGAGATTGTGGAGTTACTCCTTCCTTAAGGAGCATTGTATGGTGTTGCCCTACCTTAAGGGTATTATTTTGCATATCTTGAATATTTTGGCATATTGGCCAACAAATATCTCGGTGTTGTGTTATCTTCTGCAAATTATTCATTTATTATATGCAAAGATCTTATCATATGTTTTGTCTTCTCCATCTTTGTGCTTCATTTGGATCAATAGTTGATGTTCCCGACATTGGTACATGGAGGTTCGGCCGATACATGTCAACTACACTTAAAGTAAAGAATATGGTTGGTGATCTGATTTGATGTTAAAGATCGATTAATTCTACACAACACTTTACCCAAAGAGGAATGTGTTCCCGTAATGTAGCTCCATAATGCATCAATCAATGCAAGATGGGATTACGGCATATTACCCATGTGTTCACGTAATTCATTTATTGTAATGAAGAATTCTTGAAGGCTTTTCTTTACAAATATTCGATGACAAATTTTGAGCACGATTTCACATTATTCTGTTCATTGCAAGATATCTAAGCGAGGGTGTTACCGAAACTGATTATCTCAATAATGTATCAAATGTTTCACATAATCATGTAGATGTACTCGCTTAAGTCGTGATTCTAACCAGTCACACCTTCCATCGGGAAAAGAGTCGGAAAGCCATGTCTAGTAAACCTATTGTCACATATTCATTCAATGATAAGATAAGATAATTATATTAAATGTCCAGCAAGTGACCACAAAAATAGGTCAATGGGACCGCACGATACAAAGTAAAGCAAAAATAGGTCAATTAATAAGTTCGTTAGAATCTAAATTTGGATTGTTTACCCAAGCACAAATCAATTCCCTTCAAGATTCCCTTCATTTGTCTCAAGTATTGGCCCGGGAAAAACATATTCATTTAAATCTTAATATTAATTTAATTTAGGTTAACAAATAAGAAATATGGTTTAATATAGTATTTTTCAAGGTCTCTTCTATATAAGTAAATATTTATAGAGTATAAACATCTTAAATAAGAATTCTAAAATATACCTAAATATTTTAGCATAGATATGTGTTGTGCATAGTTTAGGGTTTGAGATACTAATATATAACGATAATAATATTTGCAATAAATAATATACATCAATAAGAATTAATATAGTTACTTACCGATTGTGAATTTCTTTTGCAGTAATGATCTTCACACTTCTTCACTTATTATTTATTCCGCACTAATGATCTTCCACACTTTTAAAATAAATTACATTTGCATGTATAAATATATAATTATATATTTTATTTTATGTATTAAACATGAGTCGGCATTATAATATTATACATATATATATATATATATATATATATATATATATAAAAACCATTAAACATGAGTCAGCATTATGGTATTATATAATATAACCATCAAACATTAGTCGGCAAATAAAGAGTTTTTCTAACAATGCACGCCATTACATTCCTTGTCTGCGACCGTAGGAACACCTCTCAGTCTAATGATAGAGGGATTAAATTTCTTTCATTTTCTTCCGAGGAATAACTGTCACGTTGATTACATGATATAGTCAAATGTGCAGGTCAAAACACATAATGGAGGATATGTAAATCTGCGTTCGAGACAAAAAAACTATCTCTACATGTGCCGATGAGATGACTCCTTGTACTAGTGGGATTCCAACATGCTTGCTTAACCATGGAATATAGTTCTTGTTTATTGTTTCTTTCTAATGCCGCATCATTTGATTTAGAGTGACTCTGTATTGACAGGTGGACCATACTATTAATGGTGAGTTTTGTGGAGGGGAAAAACATGCATCACATCTCGAAGTTTAATATGTGAAATATACTTCATCTATAATAGTACTTTCATCATTCAAAATTTTATTTTACAAATTCCATTCTTATAAGAAAAATTACAGGTTAAATTGGTCGATATTATATAAATTTATTTATGATATATATCAATATATGTGTGATTTTTTTTTATTTTGTTAGTTTTTTTCTCATAAACAATAGGTGTGTGCCTATCGGCCTTCCATAAGCATCTATCGATGCTTTTACTAGTTCAATGTCTGGATTTCAATTATTTCAATATTTATTTCTGCACAACCTTCATTGTTTAGTCATGTTACTTGAAGATGATGTGAACTTTTCAACATTGCAACTCAAAGTCATTAACTATGGACAAACATAATGCTACAGATGAACTGATATTAGCAGTTCTGGCCAAGTAAACTGCTGAAAGAAGTCCCATCTCTGAAAAAAATATTACTATTTGCACCTCACAATGAATGAACATCCACTTATCTGATTCATCACTAAAAAGAGGTCTATAAGTTAGACACCAAATACCAGTAAAGAAAAGTGTGCATAAAACAAAGTTGTTTCCAGATAAGTGCTTCAAATATGACAGCCTGTACAAATAATCTCAGAAATCTAATAAAGGGCTTCGCCACAATTCTTGAGGATAAGTAACTTCAGTACTAATTATCATTATAACTTATAGCAATACTAACAATTGTTATAAGTTATGGTCATATTTGTTCTTTATATAAGTCAGATATGCATTTTATAAAATATCTTATTAACCACAGGCAAAGGAAAAAAACTTAAATGAATAGTTGGGTATGAATAAGTTTTAGGTGTTCAAGTAGGATATGCTTTTGGGAGAGGTTTCCTGCACAAATATAAGGAGACTTTCACGGCTAAGTGCAGTGACCATACCGCACTTAAAAACATAATTGGACTGAGTGGACATCCATGCCTCCTTATGAAAAATCTCTTCTCTAACATGAACTGATGTTTCAATAATACTGTCATGTTATTTTTGTTTTTACATCTTATGTCATTGGTTCTTTTGTCAATAACCCACCATATTTCATTTACAACAGTAAAATTTTGAGAATTTCCGATTTCAGCTAAGTTAAGATTTTCAGAACTGGGATTTCAACCCTAAACTTTACGGAATAGCAAATTTAGAATTGCACTGATATCAGTGATACGACAGCCAGTTTCTCAGCCTCATGGAAAAGCCCTGGCAGTGACACATTTTTAAGAATGGAGAACCGAGAATCTATGAAACTCTTAGAACCAGAGAGTTTTTTCAAAGTAGAGATTTTATCAGCCTTTATTGACCACTGTCCGGGCTATGGAAAACTCGTAATGAAGAATCTCCAAAAGACATGGTTTTTTTCAGAAAATGTTGTGATTTCTGAACAAGATAAAAAAATGGCTCTGGGAACTGAAAATGTTCTACAAAAGAGGCTACAAGCAAATATGGAAAAAGTTCAGTCCATGAAGATGTTGACAAACATTGGGGCCTTAATGGCAGAGTTTATAACAAGAGGCTGTCAATAAAGATGTGGTTGAAAGTTGAAACCCTGTTCAATTGTTCTGGCCAATATCATTCTACAGTCATTGCCATCGATATATAACCCTTAAGGAAGGCATTCCAACAAAGAAAGAGTAAGAGGCTGTGAGAAACCTCCAGAGTCCAAATAGATGCCACCCATGCCCTTCTCTAGTACCATATTTAAATGAAAGGGGAAAAGAAAATGCAGCTATTGTATTCAGAGTGGAAATCGTAGCTCTACGGTTGAGACATTTTTGCAATTCCATGGATAAGACTTATACCTAGAATTTGCCTCAAACTCAATGGTCAGGTCTAGAGCTCCAAGAAAACTTACTGAAAATGTTCTTTGCGAATCACAAAAGAACAAGGAGCAACTGCATTATGTGCTAAAGTGGAATATGTTAGAACTCTGCTCCCAAGGAAAGAACATTTTGAAGCACCCCACAACTTTTAAGCAATGGCCATCAGTTTGATAGGAAGCCTTGTACAAATTCAAGAAAAGGCAGATTCAAGTTTTGTCCAGAGTGTCATCTCAAGCATGCTTCTCATGGAGATGCAGGAGACACTGGGATCAATCATTGTAGTAGGTGATAATGTAGCACACTCCACCCGGGATTGGAAGTTAGATAATCTGTTGCATTTACATGGCCAAGGAACATGGATGGAGATCAGAAATCTATTCCAGAAGAATATACGGAGAAGTTTCAAGAAAATACTAGTGCCCAACAAGCTTCAACATACAAGACTCCTATTGCTTTGGTGCAAAGCAATCTAAGGAAGCAATGTCAAAACACTTCTTGTTCTATCACATGGTTGAAGATGATGTTGCTACCTCCAACAAAAGTGACTCAAAGTCATCAGTCTGAGACACAGCTTAACTTATAGTAACACAAAAATGGTCCTTGCTAATCACAAACGAACAAGAAGTAATTGCATTATGTGCTAACATGGAGCGTGTTAGATCTCAGCTTGAAGGAAAGAACAAGTTGAAGCACCTCTTCTTTCCAGATTGTGTTGGCTTGAGCATGCTTTTTTCTTGGGGATACAATTGACGAGACACTTGGATCCATCAGAACATGGATGGAGAACATTGAAACCTCTCAGAAATTTATTCCAGATATGGCCTATTCGACACTTTTTCGCTAAGAATATTAGATCCTGAACCAATGCCAGAAATTTTTTGGAGAAGTTTCAACATTCAACTCTCCCTCTCTCTCTCTCTCCCTCTCTCCCTCTCCCCCCTCTCTCTCTCTCTCTCTCCCTCGCGCTCTCCCTCTCCCTCTCTCTCTCCCTCTCTCCCGCTCTCTCTCCCTCTCTCTCTCCCTCTCCCTCTTCTTTCCAGATTGTGTCGGCTTGAGCATGCTTTTTCTTGGGGATACAATTGACGAGACACTTGGATCCATCAGAACATGGATGGAGAACATTGAAACCTCTCAGAAATTTATTCCAAATATGGCCTATTCGACACTTTTTCGCTAAGAATATTAGATCCTGAACCAATGCCAGAAAATTTTTGGAGAAGTTTCAACATTCAACGCTCTCTCTCTCTCTCTCTCTCTCTCTCTCTCTCTCTCTCTCTCTCTCTCTCTCCCGCCCTCTCCCTCTCCTCTCTAGAGATTCGTCAATTGTGCAATGTTGCTAATGATTCAGATATCATCGAGCTCGCTTGGGACAGAATTGGTACATCTCGGAAAAAACAGGCAGAATCAAGTAACTTGTTCTGTAGTGCAGGAAAGAGAAACAAGAGCATCAGATAGTGTTTCTTTCCACTGTCATTGGTCCCCTGTGTGTCCATTTAGAGTTTTTAGGGTCCACTGCGAATTTGTAAAGTCAATTATATTTTTGTTGATGTCAGTCGAGTATAATTTTGGTTAAGGATCTTATTATCCCATATGCATAGAGAGGAAAAAACTTGAGTGCCAAATTAGCTACAAATAGATGCATTTTTGAAGTCCTTTCCACACATATCTATGTAAACTTTCCGTTGGTTAAAAGTCATCACCATACTACATTTATAGACTTTCATAGCCTATCATCCATGCCTGCTGGCGAAGGGTTTTATACTGCCCAAACTGATATTTTTACAATACCACAATCCAGTTTTTTTCCATTTTATACGATCATATCTTCTGCTAAAAATTCTGTATTTTCAGTCTTTATAATTAACAATAAAAAAACAGATCCAGATCTCTAGTCCAGACTTTCGGATCTAGGGTTTCTGCCCTGGGGATTATATTGACTTTACACGAGCAAGTTCAAGATTGGGCTCATATCAATGTACTTTTCCTTATGGATATTTATATATAACATAAACAGCTTTCTATTGACAAAATAAAATATTTATACAAAAACACGTGTTTCTTATAAAATGGAAGAAAATACCACACAGCCCAAGGAAATAGCCTTCAACTGCAGGAGCATTGGATCCAAATAAAGGTGAAAAGCTTAAATTCTTTATATATTAAAAAGAGCATTTTCAACGATACTAACTTCCATGTAGAAAGGATTTCAAGGAGCTTTACAAAGACCACTAACAATGGCACAAGTCCACAAGGACAACTACCTATAAAAGAGAAGTCCTTTGGAATTACCTGGGCAGGCACAGTTACTGCTGGGGAGTTTTCAGGATTTGTTTGTGAGTACTTTGCCTTGTGGATTTTTTAATGGAATATAAAATGAATCTCTATTAACAAATATTTATATATAATAAAAAAATACACTTACACAAAAAGTAGAAGGCACTGATGAAGGCTTTACAAAAATGCCAATGACCTTAGCTAACTGTAAGTAAATACCCACACAGTGCAAGCAACAAGCATTTGAGTGCATAGGCACTGAATCCAGATTATAGAGAGATGCTTCAACTGTCTAAACTAAAATATGGTATTTTCAATAAAAAAACTAATTTCCATGTAGAAAGGTCCTGCAAGTAATACCACCAAAGTCCCCAGCCAGTGGGGTAGGCCATTAGAGTCCCAATTGTGAACCTACACAAATTTGGTATCCCCATATAATCTAAGTCACCGCATTCGAATTCATGTTCGAATTCGCCGAGTATAAAATTCGTTGCTAAAAAAATAGAGATAAAATTCGTGATTAAATTCGGCTAATAGAAATCCAGTTATAATTTTACAAATGTTGTTTTAATAAAATAATTATTTACATAAATATGTTAAAAAATTTAACCTATAAACCATTAACTTATTAACTTTTAAATTAATAGTTTATAGGTTAAAAACTTATTAACGTGAATAGTTTATTAACTTATTAGTTTATAGGTTAAAAAATTATTAACTTGAATACTTGATTAACTTATTGACTTATTAACCTAAAACACAAAATAAACAGTTATAAACATTTATAAATCAAATTACAAACTAAAACTTAATAAAATCAAAACCTAAAAAATACTATAGCTTTTGCGGAAACGTGGAGTCCAACAGTGGTCGCAGAAGTCTCCGGAAGGCTCGTGAAAGCTCGCAGAAGGCTCGTGGAAGACTTACACGACTCGCAGAAGGCTTGCATGATTCAATGAAGGCTTACACGATTCTATGGCACTGGCATTTACATTCGCGGCTCCCTTTTTTATAGTTTTTTTAACAGAAACCCTAACGAATTTAAACGAAAATTTTAAATATATCTGCCCTCACGATTCGCGTTTTGAAGCAATTTATTAAATTCGGCGAATAACAACGAATTTGAAATGCTCTGAAAACATTCGGCGAATTTTGGGGTTTTTTCATTAAATCCGCCGAATGCGGTGACATAGCATATAATTACGACAAGTTCAAATACTCATTGGCAGGATTCACGGCTTGTTTTTGCACTTCATCTTATGGCATTGAGGACATCATCATATAAGCAGATTTCTATTGACAAATACACATACAATAAGAAAACTTAAAACAAGGGATATTCCATCATGCACCACCTCAAAGCGACTATGAGCACTTGAATGAGCTCATAGTGACTAACCCTTAAAGGTGCAGGGCATATATTTCTTTTGCCTTGGATCCGCAACAGTTCCTTATGATTAAGCTGATTCCTTGGCTTTTAAGCAGTGTGATATTTACCCTACTGCAATTACTTATCAGTTTTACACTCTCTTTGACTAACCTATAAGCCTCGAAGTTTTGGTGTTGTGTAGATTATTTTTTTAGGTCATAGAAACTGTGGGTGATAATGGCCAGGGATACAAAGCCAAAAACAAAATGATTTGATGTGAAAGTGCAGAGCACAGATTATAGACGAAAAATATAGCTTGCTATTCAGAGAGCAACCACTCTTGAAAATGTGAAACGAGAGTGTGGATAATTGCCTTAAAATATAGCTTGCTATTAAAAGGCTCAAAAAGCAACCACTCTTGAAACTTGAAAGTATGAATGATGGGAGAAAGGGGGAAAAGGTGAGACTCCATGGTAAAACTTGATCATTGATGAATTTCGTAAGCAAGGAACACATTCCTTTCTAGTTGATCACGTAAGGACATGAGACCGGAGAAATATTTTTAAAGTGGCATAAGAGCAATACCAGGGGTGTGAGATTTGACAGTGAGAAGGCTTTGATGGAACAATTGGATAAGCACTACCTCAGCTCTCAAGAAGCAGTCCATAATTGTAAGAGGAAGGGCACTTGGTGGCTCTCGACCCACCATCCCCCTTGCCAGAAGTAACAATACTTGACTTGGTCATAGACATCCACCTAATTATAAGGAAGGAAGTCTGAAAAAAGGAGAATCATTGAGCTAAATTATGTGTCTCCTAGCAGTTCTGTGCTAACTGCACATGCTCAACAAATAAGACACTCTTAAATAGGAATATCACCTAAGTGCAACACTTTAGAGCTCATCTACAGGATGGAAAAATATCACCGAGACGCTGTAGTCCCCAACATCATAATGTATAACAAAGCATCACAGGTTTACTGGCATAGGCATGAAATCAAAGCAAATAGCATCAAACACAAGTCACAATGTACATGAATTTCATTATGAGACTGCATTTCTTCATAAGCTTCATTGTATCATATGAAACATAACTACGAGCACTCAGCCTTCTCATGGCAGCATTTCTCTGACATTCTCTCTATTATATATCTTTCACTAGCAGGGGTGGATTTATCGACATGCATGATCCTCATCGAGAAGGTTGGTCTTATCTAGTGTTCCGAGAGAGATGCGTCCCCCATAAAAAGTGGCGTTTCCAGGGACATCCCAGGGACTTGGGGACCTCTAGGAAATGTCTCCCGCCATCCCACCACCACCACCAGCAAACAGGGTACATCCCCAAAAACAAAGATGTTCCCGTCGAAAGGGATGGTTGGGAGACTTTGGGACATCCCCAAGACCTCACAAAGACTTGTCGAAGTCCCTCAACCGTCTCGGAGACTTGCAGCCGTTCCCTGCTGTTAAAAGTATGGAAAACAGTTTTTCAATTAAAAACACATTTTTAAATGTTATTGCCCCCAACCCTAACCCTAACCCTAATAGTTTATGGGGCCCCACCAACACTTTAAGCACTCAAAAAAACTATAAATGAACCTCACACCCTCACTCCAAATCACAAAACATTGAGCAAGGCTGCAAGTGCAAGAGTGAGAGCAAGCAAGGCTGCAAGAGTGAGAGGTTGAGAGCATTAGCAAGAGGAAGAGGAAGAGCAACAACAAAAGTTTGAAGAGCAAGTGCCAAGTCTTCATTGATCAACTGTTCAAGTTTCAACACATTCATCAAGCATTACTTCAAGTTTGGCATAGAATTGGGGATGATTAGAGGCATTGGGCCATTGGCCAATTGTATTTGAAATTTGAATGTAATCATCATTTTGAATATAAATATTAATATATTGATATTTAGTATTTTCATTGTTCAATGCAATGTGTTTAGTATTTCAAAGTCTCATTTGTTAAAAATTATGATATAAATATTAATATATTGATATTCAGTATTTTCATTGTTCAATGCAATGTGTTTAGTATTTCAAAGTTTCATTTGTTATTCCTTACAATTTTTTATAACTAATTTTTCAAGTACTATATATATTTGCACCGCCATCCCCAAACATAGGCCCTTGATCCCCCTGACAAGAGTCCGTGGAACATAGCTCTTATCCCTCTAGGTAAGGTGGAAGTCATTGACATGTGCACGTGTCATCAATTGCTGAGCATGTCGCATTTATCGGTGGATTCAATGCTGGGATTCTCGAATATGGAGCGGCCATGCTAACTGGATGAGATCAAGATTTATATTCTTTTTGTGCGCGCCTCCTTTTCTTTGCTCGAATATGTCTTCTCTTCAAGTGCAGTCTCCTGCACAACTTCTTTGCACGCGCGCATTCTTAGCCAAAATCCAGGAAGATGTTGCGCCCACAACCTGGGGTCGACAAGAATCTTCTCTGCAAGCTATGCCAAGGGATCAAAGAGCATCTGATGGGCGTAGCTATTAATGGAAGTCATGAAAAAGAGTTGTGTGAACACTAGGTGCATTTATGAGGAGTTTCACTCCTTAGCCAGTAATTGTTATCCTGAAGTGGAGTTATTGAAGATATATCAGTTGTTGGAGAGCCTGAGAAAATAACCAATAGTCAAAAAGCCTGCAAAAGATATCAATGAAAGCAGCACACTCTCCCCTGGTCATTATGATAGACTATTCATAGTGTGCCTCATCTTTATGGTTCATTGTGGGTTAGGTTAACATGGCCACTGACCTATGAAACTAGAGTTTTTACTTTGGGTTGGTTGTGAACATGCATGTGCTTGAGAAACTGAGGCGCTCGGATACCCAAAAGCGCCACTTAGGGCACCGTACCCATGTACAGACATACCAGAAACAGCTAAGGGTACTGAAACGTGGGTGAAACATGCCCAAAATGCAGCACAGTCCCATACCCGGGCCAAGTCAGTGGTACTTTCTTTTTTAAATGCCAAAAGACTTAAAAGTACACTCAAAAGCAAAACAAACACTTGAGATTTTCAGTTTTTGCAAATTTAAGAGATTGAGTATTATCTTTTAAAAATGCATTTCATTTCATTTCAAAATATTTCAAGTCTTATCAAAATATTTTAAGTGTTTTATCTTTTATGGACCTAGGATGAGTAATACACACACACACATACATACATACATGTATGTATATATGTATACTATACATATACATATATATACATACGGGTATGTATATATGTATACATATACATATATATATACATACATATATCATTATATGTATGTATGTACATGCGTGTGTGTGTGTGTGTATTGTACGGATGTTTCTGTGCCGTTTTGCACCCAAGGGTTTTTGAAAATTGGCATTTCTGTGTTTCACACCCATACCCATTTCCTAGCAACCTGCCTAGAAAACCTGTAATGCCCTATATGATGCTAGATATCGCTACAAAGTTCCCAGCTTACTGGATAAGTGGCTGGCTTGTTGTTTGCATATTCATACTATTCATTAAATTATCTTCAAGGTCTCTGGTCATTCTTGGCCCAATACCCATAATGGTCCGTCACTCCATCTATATATGTTTATATGATTAAAACTTGGCCATTTTCTAATTGTAAAAAAATCAACACTACAGAGCAGATGGATTAGCAATATCTTTCTTATAAACTTAACTGCCACCATAAATATTTGAACAAAATGTGCATTTAGAAAGAACATTTTACAAAAGACATGAGAAATCAAGACAATCACATAATGCTTAAAAATGAAGAAAACAAAATTCCAGAAATTTTAAAAAGAGTTGCAGCCAGCAGCCATGTAATTCTCTCAGGAATGTTTACATAACTTTAAAACAATACCCAAAAAAAAAGGAGTTTGCTGGAGATAACATGACATTTAAAAGATTCCATACACATGAATTTGACATGGATTATATGTCAAATCACTTACTTCTTGGATACGATCCAGGGAACGAATGTTATCTAGTGTATCCAGTGATGGAGAGAGGCCACCATGCAAGCAGAAGATCTGCAGCCACCAAATACAACCAGAATAGGAATCCAAACATTCTGCAAAACCTCAAACTTATAATACAGCATGCATACCAATGCTGGTAAAATTTGCTGATTTACTTTAACTTTGCTTCTTATTTACCTGACTTTCAATGAGTGCTGTTAGAGGGAGGTAGTCAAAGAGGTCTGTAAAAATTTCCACACATTTGCGTTGCCATATTTTCTCAAGCATTCATCATAAAAGCCATAGCTGAAACCACAATATTAGTTCTGCCAATAAGCACTTAATGCATATTAATAACATAAAACTGCCTCTATACTATTGTCCATTCATTAAAAAATAAATGTATCTTGCAATGAGTTAGATGTAATAAGTAGGCATTTGATCTTTACAAATTGTTAGCTATGACCTAATCTAATTTTACCTCTTCACTTAAATACAATGGAAAACCCACAGTTTAGTCCAGTGACGACCTACAATGCGATCCATTTCAGTCTAATTAAATCACCTGTATGTATAAGAACACACATTTTTAAAGTAACTGGAACAATTTGGAACCCTAGCTCTTCAGTTTGTGATTTTATCAAATACAAAGCTTCCGTTTTTACTTCAGATCACAATTTATCCTTTCCGTTTTCAAATACTTAGCCACTTAGAGTCAACTCTCAAAAATTGCATGTGATCAAGAACAATCTAAATTTGGAACAAACATGAACACTTAGAATCCTCCATAAAAATGACATTACTTGAAAATGTCACTGATACTAGACCCCTTGAATTTAGAACAACTGAATTGGAACTTCAAAAACATGTTCTATATGCAAAAGACCCCAGTCCTTATTTTAGCCACTATAGCATTGAATGTTTATTAGACAAGTGTATATGCAAAAATATATATCAATGTATATATAAACATATGTATAATTAGCCGTGTACATATATGTACATATTATACATGTGTATATATACAAATATATATATACACACGTGTACATGTATCTATCTATCTATATTTGTGAGTGTGTGGGCATATGTATATACACGTGTATATGTGCATATGTGTATACATATGTATAAATATTTCTATACATACAAATAAATGGTAAGGAAACTAGCTCTATTGGAGTTTGATGTGGAAAACAAGAAGGCAATATTCAGCCTTTTCACTGCACACAAAAAAACAATGTTCCTCATAAGCTTACACTTGAGTAATTTGGCGGCTCTCATGATTTCCTCGCAAAATGGTAATTCTATCCCTATAGCGAACCTTCAGAGCAACTAGCAGAGTTACTGTCTCTACAGAATAGTACCCTCGATCTGCATAGAAAACATCCAGATACAGAAGTCAAGGATTTAATTCAACATGTAGGGAAAAATAGAATATAAACAATTGATATTATAGAGTTCCCAGCATGCACAACAGTATAAAAGACAAACATTTGAACAAGAGCTATTCCCAACGCCATATATCATGCAAATTAATATTACATATTCCACCACCTATCATCCTAGACTGATATTAATTCATCACATGAAAATCAAACAAGGCATAAGAAGCATAATGAAATATATGTTTATCAAGGGAACTTGCTTTGCAACTAATTGCTTCAGCATACAGTTCATATTCATTCGTAAAGCATTATATGCCTTGTTACTAGTAACATAATAATTAAAAAAAATCATATTTGTGCACCATTCAGTTCCGAAAAACAATTGTTGGGAATAAATAATGCAATCCCTCAGACCACAAAGATGTGCTGAAAGCCACCTAACAACAATGCAATAATCAGCTTAAGATAATAGCACTGCCATCACAAAACATGATTAAATTTACAGAGTATTTAACTAAAGATCAAAACATTGAGCTTCTCAAATAGAAGGCTGCAGATGTAAACTTAATTACTTTTAAGTACTATTAAAATTGGTCACATCATGTTGTGATTCATGACTGGAAAGGAGCAATAGATCAGTGAAGCCATGAAAAATAAAACATGGAAAACATGAAGATGTAAAGAACCAAAATAACAACCAAACCAGGTGGTGACACATTGAAGATACTAAAAATGCCCATTTGTTATTTTTGTGAGCATGGACTTCCTTGGATGACAGAATTCTAAGATCCTTACTCCTGGTCATTATGTTGTGTATGCAAATGATATAAGTGTTCAGGAAATGAAATCATGAGCGCTAACAATATTCACCATTTTTTCCCACTTCACTCAACCCATTTTGTCACAACTGAACAAGAATCAAAACATAATACGAAATGATCAAACATGATTAAATTTACAGAGTATTTAACTAAAGATCAAAACATTGAGCTTCTCAAATAGAAGGCTGCAGATGTAAACTTAATTACTTTTAAGTACTATTAAAATTGGTCACATCATGTTGTGATTCATGACTGGAAAGGAGCAATAGATCAGTGAAGCCATGAAAAATAAAACATGGAAAACATGAAGATTTAAAGAACCAAAATAACAACCAAACCAAGTGGTGACACATTGAAGATACTAAAAATGCCCATTTGTTATTTTTGTGAGCATGGACTTCCTTGGATGACAGAATTCTAAGATCCTTACTCCTGGTCATTATGTTGTGTATGCAAATGATATAAGTGTTCAGGAAATGAAATCATGAGCGCTAACAATATTCACCATTTTTTTCCCACTTCACTCAACCCATTTTGTCACAACTGAACAAGAATCAAAACATAATACGAAATGATCAAACATGATTAAATTTACAGAGTATTTAACTAAAGATCAAAACATTGAGCTTCTCAAATAGAAGGCTGCAGATGTAAACTTAATTACTTTTAAGTACTATTAAAATTGGTCACATCATGTTGTGATTCATGACTGGAAAGGAGCAATAGATCAGTGAAGCCATGAAAAATAAAACATGGAAAACATGAAGATGTAAAGAACCAAAATAACAACCAAACCAAGTGGTGACACATTGAAGATACTAAAAATGCCCATTTGTTATTTTTGTGAGCATGGACTTCCTTGGATGACAGAATTCTAAGATCCTTACTCCTGGTCATTATGTTGTGTATGCAAATGATATAAGTGTTCAGGAAATGAAATCATGAGCGCTAACAATATTCACCATTTTTTTCCCACTTCACTCAACCCATTTTGTCACAACTGAACAAGAATCAAAACATAATACGAAATGATCAAACATGATTAAATTTACAGAGTATTTAACTAAAGATCAAAACATTGAGCTTCTCAAATAGAAGGCTGCAGATGTAAACTTAATTACTTTTAAGTACTATTAAAATTGGTCACATCATGTTGTGATTCATGACTGGAAAGGAGCAATAGATCAGTGAAGCCATGAAAAATAAAACATGGAAAACATGAAGATTTAAAGAACCAAAATAACAACCAAACCAAGTGGTGACACATTGAAGATACTAAAAATGCCCATTTGTTATTTTTGTGAGCATGGACTTCCTTGGATGACAGAATTCTAAGATCCTTACTCCTGGTCATTATGTTGTGTATGCAAATGATATAAGTGTTCAGGAAATGAAATCATGAGCGCTAACAATATTCACCATTTTTTTCCCACTTCACTCAACCCATTTTGTCACAACTGAACAAGAATCAAAACATAATACGAAATGATCAAACATGATTAAATTTACAGAGTATTTAACTAAAGATCAAAACATTGAGCTTCTCAAATAGAAGGCTGCAGATGTAAACTTAATTACTTTTAAGTACTATTAAAATTGGTCACATCATGTTGTGATTCATGACTGGAAAGGAGCAATAGATCAGTGAAGCCATGAAAAATAAAACATGGAAAACATGAAGATGTAAAGAACCAAAATAACAACCAAACCAGGTGGTGACACATTGAAGATACTAAAAATGCCCATTTGTTATTTTTGTGAGCATGGACTTCCTTGGATGACAGAATTCTAAGATCCTTACTCCTGGTCATTATGTTGTGTATGCAAATGATATAAGTGTTCAGGAAATGAAATCATGAGCGCTAACAATATTCACCATTTTTTCCCACTTCACTCAACCCATTTTGTCACAACTGAACAAGAATCAAAACATAATACGAAATGATCAAACATGATTAAATTTACAGAGTATTTAACTAAAGATCAAAACATTGAGCTTCTCAAATAGAAGGCTGCAGATGTAAACTTAATTACTTTTAAGTACTATTAAAATTGGTCACATCATGTTGTGATTCATGACTGGAAAGGAGCAATAGATCAGTGAAGCCATGAAAAATAAAACATGGAAAACATGAAGATTTAAAGAACCAAAATAACAACCAAACCAAGTGGTGACACATTGAAGATACTAAAAATGCCCATTTGTTATTTTTGTGAGCATGGACTTCCTTGGATGACAGAATTCTAAGATCCTTACTCCTGGTCATTATGTTGTGTATGCAAATGATATAAGTGTTCAGGAAATGAAATCATGAGCGCTAACAATATTCACCATTTTTTTCCCACTTCACTCAACCCATTTTGTCACAACTGAACAAGAATCAAAACATAATACGAAATGATCAAACATGATTAAATTTACAGAGTATTTAACTAAAGATCAAAACATTGAGCTTCTCAAATAGAAGGCTGCAGATGTAAACTTAATTACTTTTAAGTACTATTAAAATTGGTCACATCATGTTGTGATTCATGACTGGAAAGGAGCAATAGATCAGTGAAGCCATGAAAAATAAAACATGGAAAACATGAAGATGTAAAGAACCAAAATAACAACCAAACCAAGTGGTGACACATTGAAGATACTAAAAATGCCCATTTGTTATTTTTGTGAGCATGGACTTCCTTGGATGACAGAATTCTAAGATCCTTACTCCTGGTCATTATGTTGTGTATGCAAATGATATAAGTGTTCAGGAAATGAAATCATGAGCGCTAACAATATTCACCATTTTTTTCCCACTTCACTCAACCCATTTTGTCACAACTGAACAAGAATCAAAACATAATACGAAATGATCAAACATGCTATACTCAATGTATGATTGTTGAATCGTATTGCAGCGTTAGTAGCAAGGTAGCAACTTTCGTACACAGTATACGGTGGACCTCAAATACAAAAACAAAGCAGTTCACCTAGAAAATACAGTAAAATAGAAGGTTTTGAGGTATAGGGTGTTGAAGCTCCCCTTTTCTTAAATACAATGATGTCTCTTTGGAAAAGAATTTCCAAATATGCTGATAAATCCAAACACTTCATTAAGATCGTAATAAACAATACAAAAACCTTTTACAAACTCCTCATCGTCTGCTAAGCTGGGGCTGTACAGAATAAATTACATTTAGGTTAAAATCTAAAATAACGAAATCGCATGTAAAATTACAATTAATATCATTTCACATCCGTATTGAAAGATTTTAAGTATATTTTTTATTTTATAGTTATTAAAAATGAGGTTTAGTGAAACATTTATACACTAACCTTGGTTAGTAGAAGGTTAGCTATACTTCTTCAGTATAATATTTACAGTGAAACAAGGATTAGAGAAAATATCGGCAATTTTCCATTCCGCAGTCTCTATCCTACACAAAACTTTTGGATCCAACAAAACAGAAAGTTCTCACAACCGTCAACTTGCATCTACTTAACGCCTAGGAAAAATACCGTTTCAGAATACATCGGTCTCAAATATTCATTATTTGGTGAGAAATGCCAAACCATTTTCGGTAAAAAAATCAAACAAACAAAAAAATTACAATTTGGAATCTTTCTGCTGCAACTCACCCACATAGTCTCCCATGAACAAGTAATTGGTGTCGGGAGCCTTTCCGCCGATCCGAAACAACTCCAACAAATCGTGGAACTGCCCGTGAATGTCTCCGCAGACAGTGACCGGACACTTGACAGGCTGTACATTCCATTCCTCCACCAGAATTGCCCTGGCCTGCTCACACAAGTGCTTCACCTCCCCCTCCGTTAGAGGCTTGCATTCTAACAGCTGCTCTATTTGCCTATCCAAATCACCATATGAAGGCATGTCTGATCCACTTACTGTTTATCTCAACACCAACAAATCCGAAACCACGGCTCCCCCAAAATCCAATAACCCGCCAAGTCCTGAAACCCTAACCTAATTTAACACTGCCACCCCCAGATCTCCCAAATACAAAGCCTGTTTTTCAAAATTTAAAACCCTCCAGTAAAAACTAGAATAACCGCTTACTCAATCCTCATTCTGGTACCTAAAGAAGCACAATTCAAACAGGCATTTTACCACCACCATCAAATCGGATCCTCGACTATTGATCCGCTAACTCCACTGTTTAGCCTCGCCGGTGTGTGTATCACACAGAGTATACACAATGTTCATATCAATGAATATACAATACAAGTCAAAGTTTAATGATGTACACCTGCCCATCAAACCAATTTGCGTCGCTGGGCCCTGTAAATAATCCTGTGAACCGTTGCTCTTTAACCCCACCACCCCTAGTGTATATACACATTATGTATATACATCTGCCTCTTTGCTTTTTCCTTTTCACTTCCGAATGAAATTACTAACTCCCATTCCAACGGGATGGAAAGTCTTCACCGAGCCTCCTGCCTTGGTTTTCCCCAGCCTCTAGGCTTGGCTTCTCTTGTTTACAATTTGGTAAATAGATTTTACATTTGAACACCCAAACACATGCCATAAGCAAAATACCTTACATTCATTATTTAATTAAGCTTAAAACAGATCTCAGCTAGTAGAGATATCTTTAAAATATGTATTAGTTGGTCGGTTTTTATCTTACATTTTTACTTATCACAGTGATTAACTAGCAATCGCATGTGTTTCATGCAATGTGAACACCGAACGGTATATGTTATTTGTTTTAGAGGTATAATTATTACTTTTGTAGTAGATGGTGATTAGGGGTGTGATTGATTTCGTAAGTGTAGAAATATAGATGGGCCACTTAATGTGAAGGTTGTTTCTACTTTTCAAACTTGTTAACCCTTTTCAATAGTTAATTTATCTTAAAGTTGATGTTGTATGTATTTTATTCGGGTTTATTGTGTTAATTGTGCATCGGTTGTTCGGTTGGTGTTTTGTTGGAAAATTATTTATTGTACAGTTGATAATGTGTGTGATTGATAGTTGTAGTGTAGGAATTGAGTTGAAACATTAGATTGAAATTTTGTATGTGTACATTTATTTCTGTTACAACTTTGTACATTTAAAGTTTCATATCATATTTCACAACATCTAATAAATGTAGATCTGCGTGCACACAATGAGACATGTATACATTTGCATTTTTTATATCATTAATAGTAGCCTTTAGTGGGCTTTTTTAACTTGAATAAACATGATTACATTTGATACCCCTTGAGCAGCAATGTCGCTTTGGATAGAATAAGTGTTTAGTATAGTAGTAGCGGAGGTGCTATCAAAGCAGAGGGTAGCTTTTATGATAGGCTGAGTGATAGTAGTCTTGCTTCCTCCTTTCTTCTTGCTCGAAGTGTTGTTACGTACACCATTTTTGAGTATCTCTTGAATGAAAAAGCAGGTGAAATATGCAGATTTGCAAGCGAGGGAAGTCTGGAGAAATTTGTGAATGTCAGACCCTGCCTTTCAGTGGTTCCAATGTCGACGGTTTCTCTGTGTAAAGTAAGTCCCTGCGACTTGTGGATAGTTAATCCCCAGGCCATTTTAATTGGCAATTATCTTCGATTCCCTCTCGAAATAGGGGGTGTGGGAATATGTAACGGGTTGGTGGGATCCCAACATGGGCCATTGTATCTATCAAATTTGACAACAACAAATAAAGGTAATGCTGGTGGTTGCATTGATGCGTCGTAGACAATGTCGGTGATTGTTCCTGTGGCACCATTCACGAGGCCTGCGTCAACCCATAGATTTGCAATAAGCATGATTTTTTGTTGTTTGCACAGCAGAACTTTGTGTTCCAACTGATCATCATCAGGATTTCCTGGTCTAGTTCGCTTGTTACTTTCAACAATGGATTGGGCGATCGAACGTTCAATGCCTTCAACATTTGTAGGTTGTGGGAGTCGACTTGATCATTTTTTGCAAACAAATGCGGTGCATCCTTAAAAATTTTGAGCTCTTGCTGAGTTAGGTATGTGTCTATGCAAGACATTAAGATTTCCCAATCCTCAATTAGAGGGGTTGAATCTCGCATGTGGAGCAGTAAATTCCGGAATGAAACTTGTGCATTGGTTGTTCCTTGTTGCCGAAATATTGTTTGCAATGTAATGGAAGTCTCAAATCCCTTCCAAAGGGTTGCTCGTAGGAATTACTTGCATAAAGAGGACTAAATCGGTGGTAATTGGCCGAGGTCACCGAGGAGGATGACTGATCTGTTTCCAAATTCAGATGTTCTTGAGTGTGGGAAAGCTTCGTGGAGCCTACTGTCAATTTTGCTTAGTAACTTTGGGCTGATGAAACTCATTTCATCAATAAGAACATATTCTATATGTTTCAGCGACTCTTGAAAAGACGATGATAAAGTACCTTGAGGGTTTGAGTTCTTGATTGGAATTCGTAGGAGGCTGCGTGGATTGTGGATGCAGAGATGTTGAATGCTGAAACACCAGTAGGGGTGAGCACAAGTAGAGGTGAGGGATATGTGGTTGGTGATGTGAATAAATTGTGGATTTTATTTATTAGAAATGATTTTCCTGTGCCATTCGTTCCTTGAATTATGAATCTTAGTGGAGGTAGAAGGGTTTTGTTTGCTGAATGGTGTAGTATGGTATCAAGAGTTGTTTGTTGTTCTAGAGACAAAGGAAGTGTGGAAGATGGTGGTGTGGCCTGTATGTTGTTGTTAATTATGTTTGCCTTCTCTCTTTCAATGAATGATGAACTAGTTATCTGTAATTCATGTGGAACGTCATGTATGTTCCAATTATGTTGTACGTCAAAATCTCGTTTCCCCAACATGTCAAGACTGTCTAGACCCGTGTTGTTTCCCGGGTGAAGTTGTGCGAAGACCTGCCATTTCTTGCAATGGTTCGTGTTGAATACTGCATTCGGGCTCAGAGTCAGAACTAACATCCGTAACAGGTCCTGTGTCTGCGGTTGTGCGTAAAACATGCCACGGTTTGTAGTTGTGCTTAAACATGTCCCAAGTGTCGTTGATGTCATGTGGGGTTGCTCCAAATTCTGACACAATATTTCTGAAAGGCTTGTATAAAAGGAGTTATGACCAACAGAAAAGGTCATATGACGTTGAATCCTGAGCTGGGACATCCACAAATCTTGGGTGGACCCGAACAATTACATGTATCGTTCGCTTTTTCCATTTATCACCTTTACGATTCTTGTTGTAGCTCCAACCTCGAGCAACTTGAATAAGTGGTAGGTGTTCCATGATTGTTGGACGAACTTTATATGCATCCAAGAAAGCGGATGTTTGTTCTGCATCAGCGTCACTTTCAACGACACGTCTCAGAATTTTTTCCAACATTTAATGATACAAATGGACGACTGCACATAACAAGTGGCATTTTTTGCAACATGTGGCATGTTTCTTGTGTGCTTATTTCATGTTCGACAATGCTTTCTGTTAGCATTTTACGGATCGCGATATGTGCTGGAGAATCTGCATCTGCGTCTCTTGAAAATCTGGATAACATTTGGTGATATGTTTCTGAGCGTTGCTTGGCTTTCGAAGCATATTTTGCAATATACTTAAGAACAGCATGGCGGAAAAGTACCGGTTGGCAATCGACATTTGCTCTCCATATGTATATCATAGTTTGATTGTGGATGTTCAATCTGTCATCATTTCTGGAAGGGAGGTACTTAATTTTCCCATCACTTTCAATGTGTAAGGAAGAAGTAGGTTGCGCGGCCCAGGGGGCATTGTACCTGCACTGGAGCTGTGATTGCTTTCTACGCAGGCATGTCTGTTTTGAACATTTAGTGTGGCACTGAACTTGATTAAGCAGTTCTTCAAGGTCTGAATTTGGGGAGGAGGATAGAATTTTGGTTGTATCTAGCAAGCAAGGGTCATCTAGGAGTGACCTGGGAACAAAATCCAAGCGGTTGCATGCTGGTCGAGGGTTCCAGGCAGACATGAACTTATCAAAGTATTGTTTTGAGGCCTTAGTAACTGTTGTATCCTCCCAATCCATTTTGTCAACTTTGGGCACATTCTCGAGCCACAATAAACCGTGGACATGTGCGGAGCCTCTATGTTGCCATTCATACTTGCGAGACGAGGGAACATAAATATTAGCTATGTAGTTTGGAAATAACTTTGAAATAAGTAGATTTGATTACCTGTACCAAAAGTCTACTGCTCCAAGTTCCTTCTGCAATATTTCTTCGTGAAATATTGTGAATCTGTGATGTAGGTATGCTGATACTCTATGAGGGTTAGAGACAATGTTAAGTGTTCTCCAACGTTGTGCAGCTCGAGGATCTATTGGGCATTCACCCGACATAATATTGTGGAGATCTGGCCATTTAGTGTCTGCAGCACTTAGAGTGAAGACGGTCCTGATCTGGATATTACTGTACATATGAGAATGCGTGGTAGTAGGTACTATGGTTTTCTTTTAGCTCTGTTGTCATATTAATTTTTTTCAAAGAAGTATGGTTGCGAAGGTGAAGATATTCAATTTTGCATTATGCAGGAAAAGAAAACAATTTAAGTATTTTAGGGATGCATAAGCCTAAAGGTGTAGGAAAAGAAAACAATTTAAGTATTTTAGGGATGATTAAAACGCCAAGGGAAGACAAGAGATCAATATAGAAAACAGACAGACACCCATTTGCCTGTTTTTTATACTAGTTCTCAGATTCCAAAAACCTGACTACGAAACTCCTAAGCTTTCAGCTTTAGCTTATTACATATAGAACTCGTGCAGTCCACATGAGAAAGGTGCAGGTCAAGATAAGACCAAGCACAGTGAGGGAATAAATAATCAAAATCTTCTACTACTACTACTACTTATACACAAAAATCTGTCACACAAACCCTCATTGAGCATGCAAGAAAAAACACTCTTAAAAATAGCCCAGTAAAAAACAAAATGATGTTAAAAATAGCCACTTTAAGAAAAACACTCTTAAAAATAGCCCCTCAAAAACAAAAACATTTGTTAAAAATAGCCGCTGCATTCAACATGCACCCAAAAAAACACTATTAAAAATAGGCGAAAAAGAATAAAATAACTATTAAAAATAGGCGAAAAAGAACAAACTTCAGACACATCAAACCGTCAAAATTAAGACAGTCGTAGAAATGTCCACAGGGGCCTTTCCCATAGGGGGAACGCCTTCGGCGTAATAATTCTAATATTTTTTCTTGTCAGTTTTTTTTTCTTTATTAAAAATGACATGTATTTAGTTATACTATTTTACATGTTCAAAATATTTTTTTCAAAAAAAACTAAACTCTATCATATGGTAAAAAGATTAACAATTCATTAATTGACTTTTCTAAGTGAAAAAAGAAATACTCTAAATTAGTATAGATACCTTAAATAAATCTATCTAAAATACGTAATCATTTAGTTACATGATTGTGTCGATCTTAAAAATATCTATTTGAGAAAATAAGAGTCAAACATTACTACATGACCAATATATTATTGTTTTTGATTGACTTCTCCAAGAAAAAAGAAACAATTATTTAAGTGACAGTCCAATAGAAGTCAAATTTATGAATGAATTGTCACATGACGGTCAAATGAATATCAAATTTAATGTCGAGAATAAAAGTGAACAACGCACTCCATTACAACCTTGCTGCCATTGTAGAGAACGCCTCGTGATGATTAAATGGATGTCAAATTTAAAATTGAATATAAAAATGAATAACTCACTCCATCACACTCCACCCATGTTGTCATCATAGAACACCTTTCAAAGCATAATTAATAAGTTAGACGTAATGTGAGTAGTATATATATTTTAATTGCAATATCATAAATGTGAGATGTCCATTTGAAAGTTTTTATCTTTAAATTTACACATATTATATTGTTTGTAACTTTGTGACAAGTGATAAAATTCAAAATAGAATGGAACATAATACAAATACATAGTCGATGTAGATACTGATATTCATTCACTGCAAAAGCTAATCTAACGGTAAAATGTCGAGGACAACGGCGCTTGAGGTTTCGAGCCCAAGGTGGGCTCGGCAGATTTGTGTCGGAGGAGGACAAAGATGGTAGGGTTGTCATTGGTCATCCTTTCTCCACTGAACTCATAATGGTTGTCCTCGGGGAGCGGGAAAATTGTCAACCAAGGTTTCCATGTTGGAAAAGAGAGCGAGTGTTTGCGAAGTTCGTTGGGAGGTGGTTGTCGACGGATGGGATTAGGAGTTGGTGTGAAAAACAATGGGGAAGTGGCTTGTATGTCTGTTTTACGGCTAAGGGTTTCTTCATGGTCATCTTTCGGAGCGAGGCACAAAAGGAAGAAACCCTAGCTCAAAAAGAACACTTGTTTACGGAATCGGGGTGAGTGTGAGACCATGGTTGGCGAACTTTGATCCAGAAAATGCGGTGATGGAAGAAATACAAGTATGGGTGAGAATGTATGCTCTTCCTAGCGAATACTGGAACCCTAAAATACTATCCAAGATTTGTGAAAGGTTAGGCAAGGTCGTTCGCATTGACCTTAAAACCCTAGAAGGCTCCCTGGCAACCTTTGTCGGGATCTGCGTGTCTATTGATCCTTATAGGATTTTACCAGAATCCATAGTCATTTCCTCCCCTATGGTTAGTGGGTTCAAAGAGTTGACTATGAAAATATTTCTTTTAGATGCTTTAAGTGCAAGCAAAATGGTCATTTTCGAGAGAGAGCTGCAAGAATGGCACCCAGATAGCTAATCCGGGTTGGAAGAAGTCAGTCGAGCAAAGAAACGGATGTGGAAGGTGGTGGTGTGTCGTTACTCGCTTCTTCAACATGGGAGGAGGTGAGGGTGAATGGAGAGGGTTTGCATAGTATAATTAGTTTAGATCATACCACCAAATCTCTAGTCAAGTGATACATGGCCTAGAATCTACTATGAATAACCTAGGCACATTGGCACATCACCCACTGAGTTGAGCGCTCACCAAGCGGGAAAAGGTACCATGCCCCTCTTTAGAGTTGCTTGTGCAAGATGTTAGTGTGATGATGATAAAACATATTCAGATCCATAATTAAACATAAACATTGCACAGTGCAATAATCCAGATCTAGATCTTAGAGAATCATGGACTAAACAATAACAATAATAGGATTAACCATACAAGAACCAGATTCAGTTATGATTAACACCATTATCCAACCAATATCATCCATTGCATTAAACATTATAAAACACGGAAGCTTCTTACATTATAAAGCATCACCATGAGTCATGCGCTCATCAAAACCAACAACATAACTCTACAATAATTCACACACACTAAACTACATATTTCAATACATATTTATAGAGGTGGGGCCTTGCCGTTCACCGCCTATGCACTTCTCAAAATAGGTCGCATGCTTGATAATAACCATGTGCCTTTACAATAGCATGCATACATGCAAGTGTTCTAATAATAGACGTCTTATAGTTAACAAGAAGAAACAATCCTATTATTAACTACAACCATGCATGGCGCTTATCAACCGCTCATTCCCAAAATACCATTGTGTGTCGCACAAGTCTTCATCTCTATGTGTGCTCTGCACGTTATCTTCAAAAATAACCTATATCCATAAAAACGGCTAAGTCCACGAGCCCAACTATTCTAGTGCGTGTTTCCTTCCCTATCATTTTGTGCCTCCAAATGCGCCTTGTTCCCACGTGCGTATCTTTTGTGTGCCTTCTCCTTAAAACAATATTTTGTCATTAAACATTACCCCACACTAAAGTACATTGTCGTCCCAGCAATAGGAATTCTTTCTAATGTTCCCAAATAATAAAGAATAAGTGATGAAAGAATTAAAGAATCACTATACAAAATAATGAACCTTTACTCTACAACACCCTCTTCTTCAACTGGGAGGATCAACACTAGATACTCAGGTTTCGATTTCAACTTCCAATGTCTATCAATCACTCAATGCGGTCTTTGTTTTCTCCGAAATGTTTGTGGCTATGGCATCTAGTTCGTCTGAGTGATTTCCTTCTTATTATGTAGTACTCGAGACAACATTAGCCATACCTGACATCATTCCTTCCAGGAGATCCATCTTCTACGCTATGAGCTTCCCAATCTCATCAATCCTCTCCTTATGTGGATCCTGAGTTGTTGCGAGGGCTTCATGTTTTTGTTTCACCAGTGCAATCTATCTGTGCACTCGATGTCTCATCTTTCATCACCATGAGAACTTCATTATCTTCAACTAGAGTTCTGGTCCTTATTATTGCCTCTGGTGTTGCACACAAATTAAGAGTTTGGTCTACTTTCTTCAGCTCATCCTTTAAAGTTTGGAGTAATGCCTCGTAAGTTGAAATTTTTCTAATCATAGAGGCCCTTTCCTCTCTACTTCATGTTCAACATCTTTTAGTGCGGGCATTCGAATTGGTCTATCTTCTAACACCAAATTGACCAAAGTGCACACATAATGCATAACAAAAGGAAAATTTTCATGTACCTTAGGCTCAAGATGAGGCCTTGCTTTCATAAATATAATCACCAATTTCTTCTACCATGCTAACGAAAGCCTCATTCTTTGTTTGTTCTCGTTCCTTCTCTTCCTTTAGGTGCATTATCTCTACAGTTTTATCCTTGCTATCTTCCATTAACGCTCAAATGGTGGCGGCCTTATCAACATTTCTCCACGCCACCTCAACAAATACCTTGACCAAGGCATTGTTGACATGTTCATCAAACATTAGAGTAGGATTTATTGTCATGTGCCTGCTCTGGGGTTCCTTCTTCACTCTTCGCGAGACACAGGACTCTTCACATACATCAAAGTCTAGTTCGTCCATATGGGTCTGCATGGACTAGGATAGTTGCTTCCTTGTGCATGTAGTGGACATATCTAGATCCATCAACTCCCACCCATATAACTCCTTAAGGCCCACAAGTACTCTGAAACCAGGAGTGCGGATGATTTTTCTTGTGTCCTTAGCATAGCCCATACTAGGGACAACATACTCTTCACTTGTTCTTTCTCTTTTTGTTCTTGGCCCCTTAAGAACCTAGGCGCCAAGGTCTAGAGTTGGTCCTTCTCCTACCTGAGTCGTAATAGGCACATTGGGCTACTCATGAACAGTTTCTTCTGCTTCTTTCACCCCTTCCTCTTCATCTCTCATTTCTTCATCCCGGGGTTTCTCCGCATCTTCAGTTGGACCGGGTACCAGGCGCACTCTCTTCGGACTCCTCCGCCTCCTCATTAAGCTCAACTTTCTTCTTCTCTTTTTCTCTGGTGCTTCTTTCTAAGGGGAGAGTCGAGGTGACCTTCGTAAAGGTTGTGATGTTCTATGCCTTGGGTCCTGGTTCTTCTGAACACCTTCTTAACTGGCGCTCGTCTTGGACTGTATTTACATCCAAGTCTTCCTCTTCTTCTTGCACCTATGGGGGAGTATCTGCACGCTCACTCTCCACTTTGTATGTGGGTTGCCTCCGGCCTCTATGGTCCAAGCCTCCACTATCCTCGTGTTCTTCTTCTTCGTCTATCTCTATGGTCGAGGTAGGCTTTGGAGCTTCCACATTCTCAACTGTGTGTTTGCCCTTAGGTGGCCTTGGGAGCATAAATTCATTCTCCACATACTTGTTATTCTCCAACCTAGGCTTAAGTTGGAGATATACAAGCATGATTCCATTGTCCCGATAACCAAACTAATTGGCTTCATGTTTATAACATCTAAACTAAACCTCTCAATGTAGGTAGATTGACCTGGATATACATAAGTTTTTTTGAGAGTATGGTAGTCATAATCTACCTTGTCTACATTAAAGCTCAACCGACGTGCATCAATAAACCTATGTCGAGGCTTGTAAATAGCATGTTGTAAAGGCATAGGGTAGTTTACATTAGGGACTCCATGTCTCATCTTTCATTGCAAACCGTGCAATGCGAAAGTCTTGATACACTTTGTGAATTGTATTGCCTTACCTACTACTGATGGCAACTCCTTAGGAACACCATTCCTCCTCAAATGTCATGCGTAGTCGATCATACCATAGTTTTCCCTTTGTTTGAATGGGCCACTCATTGTTCCTTCACAAAAACTTCTAAAACCTCTCAGCGAGGGACTTCTTCTCCATGGGGTATTCCCAAATTTTGTTCTTTGGCCCATCGGGCACTCCAATTTCTACAAACACAAGAGATAAGAGGATAGTGCCAAAACTTATATTTTCATGTGTGCATGCTTCCTCAATAATTATTTCTGCTATGTAGCTTGCTAGATTATAGACTTTTCCTTGTGAAATATTCTTCACGATATGTGGCCACATTGTGTTTACCTGGGACCATCTCTCTTAATCATTCAACTTAGTGAGCAAATGCGCTACCGCATCATAGGTACTTCCTCAATTTGTAGATGTCCATTCCACATGAGACCCTTGGAGTATCCCAACTCCTTGCTTGTGGCTATAATAACTTTTATCAGTCAAATCACTAATAACATTTGTTCATGTGCCCTTCAATCCGGTAATGTGGCAATCGGGTTCGTTGTGATTATTACCTCTCATCCAAGTAAAATAGAAGAAGTCCTCATGGATTCGATCATAAGCCATCGGTATAAACTTTCTAGTTTTCCAAAATATGGGAGTTCATATAGTTGGTAAACCCCTACCTTCTTGAGCAACTTATCCCCAACGTTGTCATATACTGGCATGTCATCCACCGTGTGCTTGTTGGTCTTCTTATTCAACAAAGCATCTAACTCTCCCTTGTTGTCGGTGGTACGGTGGTTGTAATCACTTACTTTGCATTTGCGGATATGGGAATCCCAATCCCATCCAATTATAACTCCTTTTGGATACCACATCTCTCGAAAAACTACCGTCGGGAGTAATTTCAACCTTGACTTCCACCTTTTTCTTCCCCTTCGTTCTTGTTGCAAGTGCTTTCTTCGGTGCCATGGTAAAAATCTCACCTTTTCTTCTCGATGAGTAAGCCCTCATGCCCTAGTTCGAAACACGTGCCCTAGCTTGAAAATGCGAGCCCTAACTCCTTCTCAATGCTTCTGCTTCACTTAAACCCTTCTCAATGGGGACACAAGCCACTTTTGTGCACAAATCTACTCTCCACATCTGGTTTCATAGCTCTCGCACCTCAACATGTTTTGCTTGGCTTGGTCGCAACTAGCTCGCTCGAATACTTGTGATTGCAAAGGTAAAAATGAACCGCATCACGTCCTTATATAGATTTTTGAAAATTTAGTGCATTTATTGCTCCTTCACCTACCACCAATCCTCTCATTAATTGACCATTTTCCCAACTTCCGCATGGTACACCTTCGCACGCCTTCCTACCTTCTAGGCTGCAGACCTCCTTCGCGCACTTCCATGTGCCAAAGTACCTCACCATTGTGCCTTCCCTAGTAGTTTCCACTGCCGCATCTTACCTTGCGTTATCTTTGCTCATTCATTTATTTCCAACTATGGTCTTATTTGGGAGCAATTTCTTTCTAGCAGCTTCCTTCCATTTTTAAATAGCACCTATAACAATATGTTCTTATGTGTACCCATTTTTGAATAACAAATAACAACCACCCCACACCAATGGTATGTGCAGTCCTCTACGCATAAAAATACTTCAAATTGTAATTAGCTTCCAACGCGTAAACGCGCTTATTACACAAAACACCAAACTAAATTGACAAAACATAACGACGAAGAAGGAAATACACTAAAATAAATGCGAGAAAGTGAAATCTATACTAAATGGCAATATTGCCTTATTACAAACACCAAGAAGACTTATTTATAATAGGGCTTCAACCTACTCGTTAAAGTAACTAGGTAATTGTATTCCATCAAGCACCTCTAAGCGTGACAAGTGCCTGATTCAAATACGTGAGTGATAATATATGGTCGTAGTAAATGCACCTTAAGTTTGCCTAGATGGCGCAAAAACTTGGAATCATAAAGAAGTACCATCTGTCTAACCTCAAGCTTCTTATCCCTGATGTGTCTATCATGTCATGCCTTCTACCTGGCCTTTTCTTACTTCTAACTCCAACGTGTTATGGCACGCCTCTCATCCAATTGTATTAACTTGTCAATTCTTTCTTCTAATGCTTTCTCATCAGCTAGACCTCTAGCTACGCAATACACAAATAAGGTAACATGAATTCCATGGGAAGAAATGCTTCTGCGCCAAACACCAACTGAAAGGGTGTAGCCTTATTCAACCTCTTGTAGGTTGTTTAATACGCCCAAAGTACAACAAAACTTTATCATCCCAATATTTCCTTCCAACATCACAAATTTTTGTTAAGTTTTGGCTTAACATATTGTTGAAATCCTCTCGGTCCCATTTTCTTGAGGGTGATAAGGTGTAGTCTTGTGGTGCGCGACCATAAACTCATCCAACAATATCCAGATTGTCTCATTCAAGAAGTGTGTGCCCCTATCACTTGTCAAACTCAACGAACACCCATACCTAGTAAGAATATTTTCCCATAAGAACCTTGTTGTTGTAGCTGCTGTGCAATCCTTTATAGGTGTTGCTTCTGCCCACCTTGTAAGATAATATGTACAAGTGATGATGTAGCATGATCCAGTTCTACGTGCGGTTAAGGAAATAAGACCCACAAAGTCTATAGCCCATTTTTCAAATGGCTCTGCACTAGTAATAGGCCTTAAAGGAATTTCATCTCTTTGCCCAGGTTTTCCAAGGCACTAACAAAGTGATCACACGCCTTACAATACTCTTTACAATCCTTGTATAGGGTCTCCCACCATAATCCAGTGAGTATAATCTTATGTGCGATGGCGTCACTAGCATAGTGCCCACCTGCAATACCACCATGATCCTCTTCCATGATATCATGTGCACTCGTGTTCCAAGTACACACCGATGTAATACTTCATCTCATCCTAGTTTGTATAAGTCACCACTGATCAACATGAAAGGTGCGACATGATTTACAAGTTGCTTCTTTCTAAGGCTTTCATTCCTTCTTTGCATCATATACATGCGTAAAAATACAACAATGTCCTCAATTCGATGGCGCACGATGCAACTTGTATAATTGTACATCGACATCAGTATCTTCAATTGTTTACACATCCTCCCCTGATTGAATCCTTGATAAGTGGTCTAGGCTAGAATTACTTTTACTGGTTTTACCATGATTGTAAAGTCAATTTCTTAGAATAAGAGCACCCATCGACATATGCACCCCTATAAAATGGGCTTATTTACCCAGTATTTTAATGTCATGTGATCGTATAAAATACAAAGGGTGTTTTAGAAAGTATTGTATGAACTTATGCAACACGTAGATCATCGACAAGGCCTTGCGCTCGTATGCTTATATATATAATTTGTTATGCAGGAGTCAACTTTCTACTAGCAAAATAGATAGGATGATATATAATGCCTTCTCCAGGCTAAGCTAATATTGTGCCAATGGTCATGCCAGAGGCATCCACATGTACATGAAAGGGTTGGTTCCATGTGGGAAAACACAAAATAGGTGTTGTAGTAAGTCTCTCCTTCAATGCCTCAAATGTGTGTTGTTGTGGTTCTCCCAATAGAATGTCCCTTTTCCTTTTAGTAACTCTTCTTGGGGTGTGACAATCTTCGCATATCCTTTGATAAATTTTATGTAATACCCTCTGTGGCCCAAAAATCTGCACACCTCACTCTGACTGGTAGGCTCCTCTAGGCCTACGATAACTGAAAACTTAGCTAGATATACTAACAAACCTTCCTTGCAGATGATATGCCTTAGTAGAGTTCCAAAAGATGTAGCAAACACACACTTCTTGATGTTTAAAGAGATGCTTAACTATCTACATCATTCAAACATTAAGCACAAGTTGTCACAATGATCCTTAACAAGCCCATACACTGTCCAATCATCTAAGTAAACCTACAAGAATTTGTGAATAAAATCCTGGAATGCTTGAACAACTATGAGTGAAAATACAACAGGCACATTCTTCGAACCAAAGGGCATCACAGTATATGCAGAAATTCCCCATTAAGTGGTGAAAGTTGTTTTCTCTTGATCCTCCTGTGCAATTCTAACCTGGCGATATCCCGAGAATCCATCCGTGAAAGAGTAAACTTTGCACCCTATAACGCCTTCTAATATTTACTCGGTGAAAGGCGTAGGAAAAGGATCAATCACACATGCATCATTCAACTCCTTGTAATCCACACAAATCCTAATCTGACCATCTTTCTTTATACTGATTACCATGGGGCTAACCCACTTTGATTCTTCTAGGGTCTTAATGATGTTAGATTTCAACATTTTGTCAATTTCTTCTTTAACTTTTACGCGCATGTTAGGGTTCATCTGTAAGGTCTCTTCCTGACCGAGCATACACCTTCCTTTAGCTTAATCTTCATTTTTCCTAATGACTCATGCACTCCCTTTAACTCATGGTAGCCCCTAGGGAATAAGTCCTGGAAATCACGTAGTAACTCAATTATATTTGTTACTTTAGAATCAGACCAATAATCTCCAATTATGGCCTCTTTAGGTTTAGCATCCATGCCAATGTTCACTTTCTTGGTCTTCATAGGTTCATGATAGGCGCACACATTTTTATCCGCACTGTCTAAAACCTTGCGCATACCTGCTTTGAATGATCTATGTCCAAATCTTCTACTTCTTCATCATCCACTATGCAGACCATCTTCCCTTTCTCCTTCTCAAATCAAATGCATTGAAATAGTTCGACATATGTATCATCTACTTCATCAAAACACGCCCCTTGTTCTTCCTCACCAAATAACTCTTGAATAATTTCTTCACCTTTACACTGTCTCCCATAGTTAAGCGCTCTATAACCCGTAATACCTCTCTTACTGGAGGTTTAGTAGATAAGTACTCAAAAGTCTGGGTCATTCCCACAATCAAGTCTTGCCAATTTCTAGTCTCCCTATACAGTTTCGCATAAACATACCAAGTGCATGCGCAACCTTGCAAAGTGGAATAAAGTTTGTGCAACCAAAGTGAAGGTGGTAAAGCTTCTTGCCCCTCTATCTAGAGTCTCTCACACTATTGAACATGGTTATGAACAGGTTGATTACCCATGATATATGCAAATTTGAGTAGGCACATTGCTCCTGAGAAACCAGGTTGTCAAAGCAATTATTACTTCATTCCATTCTATGAGATTATCCTGTGAACCACCCACCAACACGTTGTCGTCCCGCACAGGGTATATATTAACATATTTCTTCTCTCCACTTGATCCATCCACTGCTCCTCCATGGCATACACGAATACCATAGGGTTTCCTTCTCCAATAAATGCCGGGGTACAAAGTTGTTACATATCCTCCTAATACAACGAGGTTTGTTCCTGCGTGCAAATGTGATTCTTACTCGCGCCCAACCATCTCATATGTGTCATGCACCCAATTATCACAAGCAATTCTAGCAAGTATCACTAATAGACTGTGCATCTTCCCACTAGAGGATTCCTTCCTTAGATGGCTCAAGTACTTCCGGATCTCGAATGGTGTACACATAAATTCTATTCAGGTCTTCCTCACTCAAAGGTTCAACATAAGGTGCAGATTTCCCATCTGTCAAAGGGATAATAACTCTTTCTTCCTTATTCTCAAAACTTATATACCCCTTGTTGAATTATAGATCAACATTATTTGCATAACACCAAGGGTGCCCAAGTAGAGTTGGGAAGTTATCTGCTTCTACAAGTGCTAAGACCTCAAAGTCCCTAGTGAACTTGGCCCCTTGTATAGTAATGGATGCATCCTTTAAAACTTCGATTGGAGTGGCCTTAGTTTGATTAGCCATAAATAGTACATTAGAGGATGGCTGTAATGGAGGTCTACCCATCTGTACCCATGCATCTAAAGTAAGCACATTCACTTTTATGCCTATGTCAATCAATATATTGCTCAAAAGCCACCCATCCACAACAACATTCAAAGTGATCTCTTTATCATAATCCAAGCTATGAGGGGAAGATTAGCATGCAGGATCTGTTATCCATTCTCAATACTTACGCGCAGAGTGTTCCCCTTTAGCTAATTACCTAACAATGGAATAATATTCTCCCGACGCAACATCTTGCATACCTCTTTCAAATCTTAAACATTAGACTAGGTCATTTATCTTTGCCTTCTTTTGTTCCAAATTTTGTGACTATTCCTTTAAACATTGTATTTCACCTTGAAGATTTTTGAGTACCTCCATGGTTTCTAATAAACCTCCTTTTTATGTGTAGGATCTGGGTACCTTGCATGTAAAACCTCCTCCTTAGTGATGGTAGGCTTATGTTGTAACATCTCTCGGCGTGCTTGCGCACTTTTAGCACGTGTAGTAATCTTCACAGGTACTACCTCAAGTTCAGTGCCAACTTTGGCATCCACTGATTTTCTATGGTGCATTATATCCTAACCATCCCTACGCCTTTGTTTTCCTATTTATGTTGTTTGTTAAGATGCTCATATAAGTCGGGCATTCCTCATAGTTACGATTCTTCCCACAAAAAGAACAAGTAATATTCTGAGGACATTCACACCTGTAGTGGTTAGGAGATCTGCATGTAAAGCACGTTCTACAATGAAACTCACCTCATCCACCACCATAGCCTCGACCCTGAATCCACCATGGTCTCCTCAACCTTTGCCATGACCTCCTTCAAAGTACCCTTTGTTATGATCGTAGCACCCTTGAGTGTGATCACGATCATGGTGCTCGCTTTTACTTTTAGAAGTATATCGATACTCCTCCTGTCTGTCATACACCAATATCTATAGCATCATGGATCTGGACCAATCAACTTGAAGTCTTCTGTATTGTGAGTCAGGGATGGAAAATCTTACAATAGCAAGATACATTCTTTCTTATTGCGTGTTGTAATAATGGGAAATGACTTGCATCATGGTCTTAATGACATATATCTTAAATCCAAAGAACAATGAACGTATTGACTTGCGAGGGGATAACTATCCTTAGTGAGTCTATACACCAAATCCCAGTGCGCGTCTTGTGAGTGAATTAGATGATAGTTTCTCCACTTTTTTCCATAACTATAATATGTGCTTCTAGGAATGGGCTCACCCTAGTGTTTATACTTCCGACTACCTCAGCGCTTGCAACATTGCTTCAAGAACTTCACGCGGATCCGTATACGTATTATGTGACAACTCCATCCTAAAAGGTGTGATCAAGCCCCCAAAAAACCACAGTGCATGTTGGCTTGCATGGATATCATACAAAAGTTTAGACAACATTGTCTTTAAATAGGCATCATATTCCCGAACACTCTCAGTAGTGCCCTGCTTAATATCTTTGAGTGTGCTTATACTCTTATGTTCGAACTCAGGGATATAAAAATCCTTAAGGAAAGCTTCCCGCAATGTCAGTAAAATCTATACAAGTCGATAAGGGTCAAACTTCTTGTACCAACTATGAGCACATCCCTGTAATGTAGTTACAAACTAACTTGCCTGTGCTCCTAAGTTGTAATCCCTTTTAGTATCTCACACATGTGCACATGCTCAGTAGCATCTTCTATTCCCTATACTCTGGAAGATGAAGTGACATCTCCATGTAAATATTTTGGGGTTGGTGAGGACCATGCCCACCTGATCCAGAACCTCATGTGTTACCTCGCCTCCGGACCCACCAGATCCACCATAACTAGATCCACCTATGCCCTTGATCCTCCACCGTATTTGGAAGTGGACCGGTGGATTTATTTCCATGTGTCCCAATAATGGTACTAAACTAAAATCCTATAGTCTCATGAGGTGGTACTACTCCCGAAGTGAGTCCAAAATTTACGTGCGCTTGAGTTTCAGGCCGACAATGCGCTTGAAAAGGCACTTCCAAATAACAAAGAAGATGTTTTCCCAACCATAGATGCACTTTCTACTTGATTTACTCCTTTTCTGCTACTCCCCAAACTAGCTTGTTGACTATTGGTTGTACTAGATACTAGAAAACCAAGCGTAAGGGCTAGGTTGCTACAGTAGATTCGGATGTGTGCCTACGGCCCATGTCGTCTCTGTTTGCGGCGCGTTCCCATATGAGGCCGAGGAGGGTTCCCTGTCAGGCTTTCCCAAATGGGGGAGTTTCAGATGCTCTATCTCTATGCCTTCTGCATGAGCTCCAAATCCTTCACGAGACATCTCTCTCCTCAACGCCATCCATTGTGTAATATCATGCTACTTCTCTATCTCCCTCTTGCACGCCTCATTGTACTTAATCTAACTTTCTTCTCTCGGCCTCTTTACCACTAGGTCCACCATCATTCACCAAACCTACTCCTACCCCGCGCGTGGTGGGGTTTAGCTAGCCATCGACTTTTCTTCCAAGTTCGTGGTTACCATCAAGATTTTAATAGCTAGTAGGATGCCTTGCGAGATAAGCTCCCCAGGATAACGTAAAAACTAGAACTCGCCTACCTCCGGGCACGAGTAAGTGGAAATTAAGTATTCCAAAGTATAGCTATTCAAAACACCATTGAACCAAGTGTCCACAACGTGCATCTAAACTAGATTAGCATCACGAGAGGGCCTAAAATTCTGCTCCACCCATGCGTGTGCGCCAAACTCAAATCTAGTCTTTGAACCTCCGAGCGTATTCTTCTTTTAGATCTTCTATCCACTCCTCAACACTTGTTAGGGTCAACTGAGTACGTCTTCATCATGAAACATCCTGAAAATAGCTGAAAAAGAGGTCCTGGAGATGGAACCAATGATGCAACCAAGAATCTACTATGAATAACCTGTGCGTGCCGACACATCACCCGGCTGAGCTTAGCGCTCACCGAAGCGTGCAAAGGTACTAGGCCCCTCTTTAGAGTTTCTTGTGTAGGATGTTAGTGTGATGATGATTAAACATATTCAAATCCATAATTAAACATAAACATTCCACAGTGCAATAATCCATATCTAGATCTTAGAGAATCGGGGACTAAACAATAACAATAATAAGATTAATCATACAAGAACTAGATTCAGTTATGTTTAACACCATTATCTAGCCAATATCATCAATGCATTAAACACTATAAAACACAGAAGCTTCTTACATTATAAAGTATCACCATGAGTCATGTGCACATCAGAACCAACAACATAACTCTAAAATAATTCACACACACTAAACTACATAGTTTAATACATATTTATAGAGGTGGGTACTTTTCCTTCATCACCTATGCACTTCTCAAAATAGGTCGCATGTTGATAATAGCCATGCACCTTTACAATAGCATGAATACATGCAAGTGTTCTAATAATAGATATCTTATAATTAATCGAAAGAAGCAATCCTATTATTAGTTGTAACCATGCATGACAATTATCGTTGCTCGTTTCCAAAATACCATCGCATGTTGTGCAAGTCACCATATTTATGTGTTCCATACGTTATCTTCAAAAATAGCTCTTATCCATAAAAATGACTAAGTCTTGAGCCTAACTATCCCGACGCATGTTTCCTTCCCTATCTTTCGTGCCTCCAAATTCACCTTGTTCCCATGCGCGTATATTTTGTATGCCTTCTCTTTAGAACAATATTTTGTTTGCTCAACATCAAGGAAACGAATCTAGTTGTACAAGAATCTACTGTCTTCTATCTTTGATGAATGAAGGGATTCAAGCGGGACAAGGTCGTTCTAGCATGGAGACCCTGGATAAGTGGGTGTGAAATAAGGATGAGGTAGTGGCCTCCATGGCCTAGTATAAGGAAGAAGAGGAATAATAGTTTACTTTGGAGGAGGGTCTCGAGGATAGTGATTTTAGATAATAAAGGCTCACTTCATACCACGCCAACTATTTCCATAGTGGATTGTGGCTTGAAGAATCACCTTGGCAGCCTTCCAAGGAGATGATTTCAAGGAGGGAGATTGTAGAAGGAAAACAACTCCGGCTTAGTTCCTATTTCCTATCTTCAAGTAGGAGAGGCGGGTCCTCTTCGAAGAATGGATGAGGATCCTCTCTTAGAATGTTAGGGGCATGAATGCCCATAACAAACAACACTTGGTGAGGCGGTGTGTTATAAAGCGAGAGGTGGATGTACTTTGATTCAAGAGACGAAAATCTCAAGATTAGAGTGCTTAAAGGGTTGGAAAATGAGTTGGAAAGGTTAGTCAAGCTTGTTTGTGGACTTTGCGGGTGCGTCAGTGGGTTGGGTTTTTGTAGGAGGATAGTAAGATGCGAGTTGAGTTGATTTCTAAAGGCCCAAATTTCCAGTCATGCAAGATTATGGTAAAGCACTCGAATGTGGTGTTTTTTCTTTTGCAATGTTTATGGCCCTAATAATATTATTAAGAAAAGCGAAGTTTGGTCTTCTTTCAAAAGAGAGCTGCATAATTTTCCATTAGAAAATACTATAATCGTAGGTGACTTCAATGCGAATTTGTCGATAAGGATAAGCGAGGAGGAGTTCGTTGGCAACCTTGCTCGCAAATGGACTTTATGTCCTTTGTGTAGAGTTGGACTTTAGATGATGTTGAGCCCAAGAGGGGCTAGTTCTCTTGGTCTAATCGGTGTCTCGGGTTTTGGCGGTTGGCTATTAGACTGGACTATTTTTCGGTGATGGAACCCTGGTTTCAAAATCAGTTTCTCATGGAAAGTGAAGTTCTTCCTCTTTCAGGATCGGATCACTTTCCTATTTCTTTATCGCTCAAATTGATGTTGCTCTACATCGATATCCTTTCAATTTTGAGTTAATGTGGTTGAAGGATCATTGACTTCCGGATCTTGTTAAAAATTGTTGGTCTTCTTTTAAGGTGATAGGGACCATAATGTTCATTTTATGCAAGAAGCTTGTGTTGCTAAAAGGTAAACTTCTAACTTGAAACAATTCTTCTTTCAAGATTATTTATTAGGAAAAGGTTAGGGTTGAAAAGGAACTAAAGGATCTAAACGAGAAAATTTTCGGTGATGGTATGGATAAAGAGGAATACTAGAAGGAAAATTTTCTTCTTTCTAATTTAGGGATTTGCTTCTTAAGGAAGATATTTTTGGAAGCAGTAAATCAAGGGAAGTCTCAAGCTAAAAGAGGCGATAAGAACACCATTTTTTTCATTCTTCGGTTAAGGCTCGTATAAGCTTCAATTATATCTCGAAGATTCGTTCAGAGAATGGTAATTAGATATCTTCTTAGGCTAGCATTAAAGTTGAAGTTGTCTCCTATTTTCAAGAGTTGTTAAGTGACAAATGTTACTCCTTTCTAAAGGAGCGGATCCCTTTATTGGATCGGGCTCAAAGAGTGGTGGATGAAGCGAGAAAATGAGAGATTGATGACACCCTTTTCTATGGAAGAAGTTCACTCTATTGTTTTTTCTATGGAAAGGGATAAGGCTCCGTGTCCAGATGGCTTCCCTACGCTTTTTTTTCAGAATTCGGAGTGTTTTTGGGTCGATGTTTGGTCGGCGATGGAGGAATCTAGGAGCTCTAGGAAAATTCTAGGAGAAATGAATCTAACTTTTATATGCATGTTTCCAAAGAAGCAACCAACTGAATCGATGGACAAGTTTCAACCAATATCCCTTTGTAATACCACATATAAGATCATCTCAAAGGTCATCACCACCATATTACATCCATTATTAGCTCGTTTGATAGCTCGGAGTAGAGAGGTTTTATTCTGGAAGGTATATAGTGGATGGTATTGTAATCTTGCATGAACTAATCCATTCTTTATCCATTTCCCAATCCTTGTGTATGTTGATTAAGCTTGATTTTAGTAAAGCGTATGATATTTTAAACTAGAGGTTCTGATGTCGACACTTAAAAGATTGGGATTCGGTGAAAAGTTCTATGAATGAATTTTTAACTACATCTCCACCCCTCGCTTCTTTGTGTTGGTTAATGGATCAATGAAGCTTTCTTCGCGGTATAGGGGATTTGGCTAGGTGATCCAATTTCTTCATTCCTTTTAATTTTAATAGTCGAAGCTCGAGCGAGATCCCTAAAGTGTTTAGTAGAATAGGGCATTATTTGTGGTTTGATTATTTTTGTTGCTCTTCCTCCCCGCCCCACCAATAGTTTACTGGATGACACATTTCTCTTTGGTGTTTCGTCGGTCTTTGTTAGTGCAAAATTATAGCACCCCCCGAATGAATGAGTTAGGAATGGGGCATTCGGGGGTAATTTGCTAACACGGGGTTATTTCTCAAGATGTGGGACTTACGAACTTGAGATAACCCTCTAGAGAAGGCCGACTTCCTCTACTTAATCCTAATGTTAAACTACTCCTAATGCAGAAAAGACACCTATCTAAACCTACCCTAAGAATGCCAAGGAGACAGGGAGAGAGAAAGTGCATAAAAAGGGAAATCCTACACTAAGGGGTGGTGATAGCACCAAGAAAAGGGGCAAGATACTCTGTTGAGGGAGGGAGAAGAGGGACCTCACCAAGCTCTATTTAAAATAGAGCTTGGTGAGGTCATAACAATAATGACACATGACCCAAACTCCATTTGCCATCTGTACTCCATGAAGAGCAACCTTATAAACAAGTGGGAAAAACATGCACAAAATACAACACCACAATGAAGAGGTAAGAGAAACACAATAAAAATGAGCTAAGGTTGAAGAAACGCCACAAAACATGATTTTGTATTACTTTAAAACATGAATAGATCATTACATATGATGCACAAAGGCATAATTAATTTATAGGCCCAAGAGAAGGCTCACAGCTCAAATGGAGTCAAGGAATTTTTTTGCAAGAGTTTCCCTAGCTCCCAGAATGTCTCCCTTAAAATGAGGCAAATTTTACAATATATAGAAGAAGATCCTCGAAATTGCCTCACCAACCGACATATTTCATTAAAGAGGTATGGGAGGCCATACAAATTGGTACTTTTCTTGCACGGGAAGTCATGGGTGTCATACCTCATTAAAATGGTAGTTGAACAACTTCATACTGCTCCCATTAATGTTTGGTTCATTCCTGCACTCGACTAGTTGCATGTATTTTCCTACTCCTAGACACTAGCATTTTCTTCGATGTCGGCCGGTTGCATAAATGCAATCGACCGGTAACATGCTTTCCATGCTACTAGCGGTAGCATCTCGTACATATTTCCGACACTTTTGTGCCATTTCACCCACGACCAACCGCTATCCATGCTATTGCCTAGTAGCATATGAAATGTTCTTCGGCCAATAGCATCTATACTGCTATCGACCGGTAACACCTTTGATGCTACCGATGACACTTTACCGCCGCTTTTCCCGTCTATCAAGTTTGCCAAAAATAGCTTAGACCTTCATTGCAGATCGCCACTCGTCATGAAAGGAGACTAACACGCGAGCCATCTTGAGCTCTCTTTCTCTCCTAACCTCTAGGGCTAAATTTGACGGTCATATGCATGTCGCAGAATTTGAGTGGCTAAGTCCATTTATAACCTAGGGGGTAAATTTGGGATAACAGGTGCCGAAGCTAGAACTCGAGATTCATTTTTGACAACTACTCCAAGGCGGCGGGTCAATTTATAAATTTTCATAAATTTGTGATTTTTATTTTTAATACTCCATCAAGTTTGTAGAGAAGAATCAAGGATGTCTTGTGCTTTGAGATTGACACTCTTCCTTATAAATATTTGGGAATTCCTTTGTTTGCGGGTGTGGGGAGACCTCTCTTTGGGAAGATCTTTTGTGTTCTTTTGATTTCAGGCTACAAATTTGGAAAGGTAAATGGATTTCATTTGCTGGAAGAGTTCTTATCATTCGGTCAGTTTTGTATGCTCTTCCTACTTATATGTTGTCGGTGATGAAATTCGGTCTTTTTTGTGGGAGGAAGTAGTGAGTGTGTACATGGATTAGTTAACTAAACTAAAGAATTGAAACTAAAACAATCTACATTAGTTCCAAAGCAAGTTAACTAAGCATGAACCATCATGTTAAGAGCTTAAAGAGATTAAACATTACCAACATGTATATAAACTTGAATAAAACCAAACTAACATGCTAAAGATTAAATCTCTACTCTTTATGATTGCTAAAATATAAACTATGAACCTATGAAGAACATAAGCAATCAAAATGGAATGGTGGAGATCTCAAGAATTGAGAATGGAATCTCACCAAGACATGGCTACAAGGCCATTTTGGATCTTCCCATATTACTCAATTTTGAGTGTATGGATGCAAGATGAGAAACTTAATCCAAATCAATGGAGAATGCTCAAAGCCAAATGCCTATAGTTTATGCTATATGCAAAGGATGGTGTCTTTTTAGATGAAGGAGCTTAGTCCTTTATATAACATGGTTGTTAGAGAGAGATGTGCAACTTGGTGTATATGGGATGTAGTCTCTATTATTACTACCTATTTCAGCAAGTAATCCCAAGCGCGCCAACATATCATCTAGTTTGTCTGGAAGCTCACCGAGGCACGTGCAAACACCAAGTCCCTCCTTTATGTGAGCTTCATGAGAACGTTCCTTCTTAACATGAGGATGTAATATAACTAGAAAACAAGTGCATTCATTCATGGAATTTAAGATGTAAGCACTAACTCCTAGCCTAATGCATTCCAAGCATAGATTAACATGATCAACTAAAGGAAAGTAGAATCAACCCATGAATATCATCAAGAAAACCCATAACACACACATGAACATAAGGGGAAAATATAGAGATAAAATCCATCACATGAGTGTTTTAGAATCACTTCATTATATTCATAAGCCAAAATATGGAAAGATTACATCAAGAGAGTTCCATTTGTGGAAATGTTCACACTAGTAGAGCTTACTTTTCATCACAGATCTCGCCATTACATCTTTTTCACACCCTCTCCTACTCCCTATATATCCTTACTTATCTCCTTTTATTTCTTGTGAAGACCATCATACCCATAGAATAATCATTCTCCTTCCATCTTAACTGCTCATCATCACCTGCGAAGGCCTGATGGAATCCTTTCATCATTGCTCTACCACTACCCAGGAATATGCCAGGTGTCGCCATGCATTTCCCTCAATCGAGTGCCTTCTAGAATGCATGTGTCATCTAATCCTTAATAACCTTGACTCCTTATCCTTTCATGATAACCATATTGATGCCCTAGAATATCCTTTCCTTGATCCATAAGTCTCCATAGCTTATCCACATCGTATCTAGTCATTTTTCCATTCACTCCCTATGCGCGTCTTTTCCTATTGTCCAAAACTTACTAAGTCCTCGACTCCATTTTGCCCTAAAGCACGAGCCTTCGCTCCTCTATGAGAATTACTTCTACACGTGCCTTCATGCCCTATTTCTATGTGCCAAAAGGCTTCATGCCTTAGGTACTTAGTTACTTTTAGGGGTCCAACATCACCCCACACTAAACTAGTTGCCGTCCTGAAAAACCTCCGCACTTCTTAAACAAAAATCTTGTCGACTTGAATACTGCTACAAAGAATAAAGAATAGAGGTTGGGAGAGAATCTGAATAAAGAATTTGAGGAATGGGGGATGCTTATGCGACCAATTGGAGGAGTTTGGGGAACTCCACATCTATCTCGTCCTTCAATTTTTCCTAGGCCTTCAACTTTGATAAGGCCTTTCCGCACTTCACCTACAATACTATGCACCATTCGGGATGATTTCTTATACCTTCCCCTTCAATGTGTTAATGGCCATCCGTAGCTCTGCAGACACACCCTGAACTCATCCATCCATTCAATGATGGAGTCTCGGAGCTCACCAATTCGAAATCCAGCTTTTCACACTTTGTCTTGACTTTCTCCCTCTACAGGTCATGGTGTTGACGACCAATTATACGTGCTCTGCCTTGTTGGTGGGGATGGTATCCTATAACACTTTGAGGGCTGCCTCTTCCTCTATCACATGTGCATCAATAATTGGCTCACATTTTTTATAGCTATTGAAGGCCCTATCTGCCATTATATTCACCTCCTTGAGTTGGGAGAGCAAATCTTCCAACTCGTGATCCAAGCTTCAACTGTGACCTTGTTTTCTTCTTTTTCCTTTACAAGACCTACATTTGTGGGGCCTACGCCATCCTTGATGTTAATGAGTAACATCCCTATGATGTCCTTGTTATCCATATTTCGCCCCGTGCAAATATTGGATCAACCACGATCCCACATAATAGAAAACAAAGTCAAAAGGTGGACCAAAAAGGGTCTCAAAATTGGCTAAGTATAAAGGTATAAGCAGAGAATGCCAAGTATCAGTATGGCACTTTGGTTTCAAGGAGTGAATAGAGAAAAGGTTTCTAAACGAGTTCCAGACTGCCACGTGTCCCATAACAAAAAGGGACCCATTTTTCAAGTTGTTTTCCCGCCCTCCTGTACAGACCCGATACAAACTTTGAAGGGGCATATCTTTCGACTCAGGGCTCGAAATATTGCAAATCTGATGCCGTTGGAAAGATCTCGGCCTCACCCATGCCATGTTGTATGAAAATTTAATTTTGAGGAGGTTAGGTGAAGAAAATGGAGGAAATGTCTTGAGATTTTAATGCATGATCTTCTTGCCTCAATAACCAGATCAGATTTGATATGTTTCACTGTTTCCTCTTCCTTCAAGGCGCTAAACCAAGGATTGATGTAAAAAGATGGATTTGGGGAGAGATTTCATCAGAGGCATTAACAACGGTGGTTGAGTTTCAACCTACTTTTCCTACTTCTCTCTCTCTTTCTTCTTTCAAGATTGAATTTATAAATGCAGGGGCAAGATTCATTGTAAAGGGTTGGACATTCTTTGTTTTGTAGGCTCCCTTCTCCTCTTAACAAAAGGATTTTAGGGGTTCAGGCCTTCCATCAAAAATTTACAATATGTTTCTACCTCTTGGCTACTTTGTAATGGACTGTATCAATCTACAAAGAAATAAAACACGTATGTGATCGATTTTACATCCTCTCTTGTCTATTTTGCTTTTCATCTAGTCTGCCATTACATATCTAGCTATTTGTACTTGTTTATGGTATGAATTTTGTTGGTTTGTGCCTATTAGAAAAATAAGTGTTCATCATTCCTTTGGTGCATCACCTCGTAGTTTAGCTTTGTTTTAATTTATGTATTCCTTTTATCCTTATCTCCTTGGTAAAGTTTAGATTAGGATTAATAACATATCCTCTGCAAGTTTCTACGTATGCACCTAAACAGAGGAATAAGGAACCAACCTTCAATTTGGAGAGATTTCCCATTTTGCAAGGTCCCACACCTTGGGGAAAGTTCAATGTTACGCAATCACACCAAATGACTCTACCTTAGAAAAGCAGACCTATAGAACTCATTTGGGGGTGCTGTGATTTCATGTTAATAGTTTTGGCACGCTCGGTGGGACTAAGAAGTCTCCATCTTATTACAGTAGGGATTGATGTACACTTGTTGTGATTCTGGCTTTTAAGAAGCCTTAAAATTGTACATCTGGCGACTCCAAAAGAAACAAATCTATTGGTTTCAGTAGCCCAAGCTTGGGAGATTCATGAGAAAAACCTAGTCTAGAGCAAGGAAAGAAGGTATATTTGAATACTTGTGTCTATCCCCAGGCAGAGAAAGGAGAGGAAGAAGAATTCAGAGGTCTCCATCTCCACCAAGTAGAACCTTGTCAACACCTCCACCTGCAAGGCCTTTCTTTCAGTCTGCAAGGATTCTTAGGCCAATCAGAATGGCACAACCAAATCCATATGTCAACTTCACCGGTAGTAGTCCACTCACCTTGAATGTACAAAACCCAGTTCGATTGCAGCATTAAAGAGCATCCCACATTTCACTGGGGAAAATCAAACTTCTCCTAGTGACCATGTCCAAGATATTGCAAATGTCTATATAATCCACGAGATCCATGAGATGGACATTATAGTCAAGCTGCTTGCCTCTTCATTCAAAGGGAAATCTTCATAATGGTTTAGGAGTCTTGAAGTAGACTCTATCCAGAACTGGAACCAGTTGTGCATGGCCCTTCACAATTAGTTTGGGGAAAAAGGTGATAACTTGTCTTTGTTAGAGCAACTAACAACAATTAAGAGAGCCCGAATGAGTAGCTAACAGACTTCAACCTTAGATTCTAGCGAACTGGGATAGGATTCCAATAGTAGTAAAGCCCACTAATGAAGGTGCCTTCTTCTACTTTCTCGGGGCTTTAAATTCGATATTTCTCACGATGATTGAGTCAATGGGGGCACTACATTACTTGCAACCTATAACCTCTCCATAGGGTGAGAACCATTTGATTCAATTTGGAAAAATCACTCCTAGGCCATCCATGCCTTTGTACCACTGAGTTAGGAGGCCGGATACTAGCCAAGTGCCCAGATTAGCTCCTATACCCACCCCGTGAGTCAAAGCTCAACTGAAGCTTCTACTTCATCATCTAATACCTCTAAAGAGTTTTAGAAAGTGGTGATGAAGCAACTTTAGAACTTTGGGAATGAGCTAGTGACCATCAAAAGACAACAAGCTTAGAGTTCCAGGCCATACCAGCCACAGGCTCAATATTAAGCTAGACCCCGTGATCAACAAGATAGGCCACCACCTCAAACCGTAAACCAGAGCCAGAACCAAGGACAACACCAAGTTGCTAGACCTTTCAAGCCGTATGATCCTAACACAACTTTAACGTCAAGAGCATTAGTCCCAACACAAAACAATATGGCATAGGCATATGATTGGTGTTTTCCATGTAGTCAACCACACAACTGATCAACATGCTTTAATTGTGCTCTAATTTAGGACTTGATGGTGCAAACCAGTATGGTGCCACAAGAACCTGACCAAGAGGAAGATAAACAACAAGGAGCTCAACAAGGTGGCCCCCCAAACAAGACTATGCTTATCAATTGATAGGTGAAGACTTATGTGGGATGAATCAGTTCCCTTCTCAAAGTGTAGCTGCCAATACACGGTCCAAAAAGAGAAGTATTGGAGAGGGCCGACCATTGAATTTAGGTGACCCTCAATCTTCCATCACTCCACAAGGTCCTGGTGTTCCAAGTGCAACTCCAAACATACAAAACCAATCCAAGCCACCTCCCAAACCTAGTCAAGTACCGGTTGTAACAACCCATGTGCAAGAAAGAAATGTGTCTGGGAAGGGGCAACAAAAGGACAACACATTCAATATTATTGAGCAGATGAAAAGGACAAGTGTGAATATTTCACTATGGGAGTCACTAGCCATTCTAGAGGCGAGAGGATCATTGCGGATCGCCATGCAAAATTGGTCAAGTTCAAATCAACCCCGACCAACAAAAAGAGTGCTTACTAATGCGGTTCATCCCGGGAGGAACCATGGAGAACAAGGTAAAAACACGAGACCTCCTCCTTCTATGTCTCACCGATTATTGGGGTCAAATTAGTGCGGAATTGTATGATTGATTCGGGGCCGTAGTTTTGTGATGCCTAAACAAATAGCTGATTAGTTGGGTCTCTAATATGAGGTCATCTCTAGAGGAGTAGTCCAATTAGATGGGACAACGGTAATCACCTGTGGGAATTATCAAGGATCTCGAGTCTCACTTTACATGTTTGCCCTAATTTGATTGTTTTACAAAACGTGTCAATCATAGACTGCCACCACATTTTGCTTTATGTACGTCAGGAGACTTCACCGCCAAAATTGGAGGCTACTGTCTCTTGATTGGTCACATATGCTCTTTAGGACAAGGTATGGGGTGAAGAACACAATCAGATCTGAACCTATTGCGATTATCATATTGAATCCTATGTGCCTAGCCCAATCAATGCCAACTACTTAGCTTTTAATCAAAAAGACATCCTAAACACTAATGAAACAAATACCAAGGTGGGATGTATCCCATACTTGACCCTAGATCAATGGGCCAACAAAAACATGCTTTTGAACCCTATAAGGAGATGGAGGAATCGAATTGGGTGTCTACGCCTACATGAAGAGAATCAACCTCTTCATGACCTAATCAAGCCGTAGAATACAAGGATGACAATGAGGTATGGAAATTGTTCTTTGATGGCTCAAGGAGCTAGAGAAGGAGCCATGATTGTGTCCCCAGAGGTATGAGATATTATTCAAAGCCTTCAGATTCCAGTTTGCTTGCTCAAATAACACTGTTGAATATGAGGCTTTAGTCCAAGGTCTTCATTGGGAAAGGAAGCTGGGAATCAAGAACTTGCAAGTATTTGGTGACATTGAATCGGTTTCCAATAAAGTCGAGGACTAAACACGTAAAAAATGACCTGCTCAAGAATTACAAGAGTAGGGTATTGGATCTCATGGAGGATTTTGAGGGCTTCAGTATTGTGTCCATACCCATGAAGGAGAATGAAGTTGCTGATAGACTTGCAGCAGTTGGAGCAACATTTGATGTGGTTGACAACATCAAGAGGGAGAGAGAATAGCCACATATCCATGTGGTTGTGAGGCAAAGATGCAGGATAATAATACATGCTGGCAAGTGTTTGAGAATGATCAGCAGATCATTAACTTTCTACAAGAAGAAGTTGAATTCTCAGCTATAAACCAGAGTAGACTAAAGTAGCAGTACGGGAATCAGATAGTACAGTTGCATACAAACAAGCTTCCCAAAGGCTTAGTGACACTGGAATCTATTTTCAATCCTAATGATCAGTTTAGAAAAGAGAAGGCTAACATGCAGATCAAAGGAGAAGATTCAGAGTCAATCCCAGTTGGAGAAGACAAAACACTTCAAATTGGCAAAGTGGCCACCAAACAAGAAAGGTATGAATTCATACAACTTTGCCAAGAATTCCCTGATGTGTTTGCTTGGAGTTATGAAGACCTAAGGGGTTCAATCCAAAGCTAGCACAACACACAATAGAACTAGATCCAACTGCTCAACCCATCAGGCAGAAGCAGAGACCGGTCAACCCACATATTGAGCCTCTAATGAAGAAGGAGCTGAACAAGCTGATAGAGGCAAGCATCATATTTCAATTAAACACTCAAGCTACCCACTCCTTCAATGGAGCAGATCTTGCAAGTAGTGTCTGGGTCAAAAAGGTTCTCCCTCCTAGATGGCTACTCGGGGTATAACTAGATCATGGTGAAAGAAGATGATCAATTTAAGACAACTTTCACCACCAAATGGGGCACCTATGCCTACAGGAAAATGCCATTTGGATTATCCAATGTTGGAGCCACTTTTCAGAGGGCAATGGATATGGCATTCAAGGGGTTGATCAACAAAATAGTGTTGATCTATCTGGATGACATTACAAAGTGTTTTCCAAAAATGTAGCAGATCATCTCTTCCACCTAAGGTAGGTGTTCCAACAATGCAGGAGTTTTGGGGTGTCACTGAACCCCCAAAAATGCATATTCTTGGCCCATGAAGGTAAGCTTCTAGGCCATATTGTATCAAAGGAAGGATTGACAATTGACCTAGAAAGAGTTCAAGCAATAAGAGCATTACCATTGCAAGTCACAAGAAGGCTCTTCAAAGCTTCTTGGGAAAAATCAATTTTGTCCGTAGGTTTGTTCCAAACTTTGTTGCCCTTGTTAAGCCAATAACGTTGATGCTGAAGAAGAGATTAACATTCAGGTGGACAGCTGAAGGAAAAGCAAGTTTTGAGGCTATCAAAGAAGCCATATCACAAGCCCCAACTCTTGTGAACCCAAAATTTTCCAAAGATTTCATACTGTATGCCTTTGGTGGTAGCGACACAATTTCTGCAATCTTGGTGTAGCAAAACAAAGAAAGTACAGAACAACCAATTGCTTTCTTCAGCCAAAGTCTGGAATATTATGAGGTGAGGTACTCCTTCATTGAGAAGCAGGTCCTGGCGGTAATAAGAGGATTGAAGAATTTTAAGCATTTGGTTTCAAACAACAAAATCCAATTATTGGTCTCCCATGCGGGAGTTAAAGAATTCCTTCTTAGCAAGGACCTGAATGAGAAGCATGTAGGATGGATCACTGTGTCATGGAATATGACATTGAGATCAAGGTCACCAAGCTGGTCCGTAGGAAGGGGTTATGTGAATAACTAGCCTTAGGTCAACAAGATGAAGCAGACAGTGAAAAGGAGGTTGTTTTTGTTCCACAAAATGATCAAGAAGAAGGGAGAGATGATGTACCTACTCCTTGTTAGACCTAAGATATGGTGCACTTCCTTCAAACATGCCTATGTCCTCATGGGATGAGTAAATAAAAAAGAAGGCATTTCAGGCTACAGGCCATCCCATATGTTCTTATTGATGGTGTCTTGTTCAAGAGGGACATCAATGGCCTTCTGCTGAGATGTATTGAGGCAGATCAAGTGGAGAGAGTGCTACAAGAATTCCATGTTGAAGAAGTTGGAAGCCATTTTGCTCCAAGAGTGAAAACACTCAAAATCATGAAAGCAGAATATTATTGGCCTAGAGTGTTTAGTGACTGCTACACATGGATCAAAAGGTGCAAGAATTGTGCATTCTTCAAAGGCAAGGAAAGGCTAACAACACTTCCATTACACCCAATCTCAGTTGACCAACCTTTCATGCAATGGGGATTGGACTTCATTGGAGTCATTAATCCAAACTCAAGCCAAGGTCACAAATAGATCCTGACAGCTACAGATTATTTCACCAAATGGACCGAGGTAGTGGCAATCAAGGAAGCAAATGAGTCTAGTATCCTAAATTTCTATGAAGGGATAGTGACTAGATTTGGAGTGCCAGCCACCATCATATCAGACAATGCATTAGCATTCATAGGTTCCAAGATCACAGGATGGGCTGTTAAGAATGGGACTTATTTGAGTACTTCATCAAACTATTACCCTCAAGGTAATGGCCAGGTTGAGTCCACAAATAAGAACATACTAAAGATCATTAGAAGAACTCTTGATGAGAATTAGAGGACCTAGCACACAAAGCTCAAAATGACCTTATGGGCTGATAGAATAACACCCAAGAGATCTACAGGTAGCTCTCCATTCAAGCTCGTCTATGGGAAAGAGGCAGTGTTGCCTATATCACTTGAGTTGCCAACATTGGAGCTCGTGAAGCAACTAGAGATGTTTGAATTTAGACCAATGGAGGCTAGGTATGTGGAGATGATAGAATTAGAAGAAACCAGAGAGCATGCTCTCTAAGCAATAGAGAAGAATCAGGCTTCAATCAAGAAATGCTTTGACAAGAAGGCAAAAGCAAGGACCTTCCAGGAAGGAGACCTGGTTTTGAAATGGGATGTAGATCGAGCAAAACCAGGAAGGCATTCCAAATTTGACGCCATCTGGAGTGGCCCCTATATGATCACAAGATGCAAAAGTAGCAATGCTTTCCAATTTTCTACATTAGAGGGTGAAGAGTTACGGATTCAATAAATGGGATCTATCTTAAGCATTCTTTACCAAAAGGGGAGTTCTCACCCTATACATATTAGTTTAGTTTTCTCTTTCCTCTAAGTGCTTATGCACATTGTCTTGTTGTAGTATAGATTGCTTTTCTCCTAAGTGCTTTACACGCTCTGCATGTTCTATTTGGAGCATGTATGATTTCAAATTTTGTATATAGTGTGGTGTTGTTTTGTTGCTCTCATGCAGTGTTTGGACTTGGCATTTGGTCAAGATCAGTTTCAGTTCTAATGGGTTTCCAAGTGGCCCAGGGGTCAGTTTTCAAAGTTCAAATCAGTAGCAGGCTATCACTCATGACTCCATGCCCAATGGATATGACAAGGTAATTGGTCTTTTCATCTAACAGGCAGACACCCTTGTGAGTTTCCAAATTTTTATCCATATTTCACCCCATGCCAAATATTGGATTGACCGGGATCTTGCATGTGAGAAAACAAAGTCAAAAGGCGGACATAAAAGGGTTTCAAAATTGGCTAAGTCTAAAGGTGTAAGCGGAGAATGCCAGTGTCGGTATGGTGTTATTTCAAGGAATGAATAGAGAAAAAGTTTCTAAACGAGTGCCAGATCGCCACGTGTCCCATATCAAAAGGGACCCATTTTTCAAGCTATTTTTCCGCCCTCTGTATGCGGACCGATACAAACTTTGAAGGGGCATTTCTTTCAACTCGGGGCTTGAAATATTTCAAATCGATGTCGTTGGAAAGATCTCGGCCTCACCCATGCCATGGGGTCTGAAACTTTAATTTTGAGGAGGTTAGGTGAAGAAAATGGAGGAAACGTCTTTAGGATTTTAATGCAAGATCTTCTTGCCTCAACGACCAGATCAAATTTGATTTGTTTCATTATTTCCTCTTCCTTCAAGGTCGAACCAAGGATTGATGCAAAAAGATGGATTTGGGGAGAGATTTCATTAGAGGCATTAACAATGGTGGTTGAGTTTCAACCTACTTTTCCCGCTTCTCTCTCTCTCTCTCTTCTTTTAGGATTGAATCTATAAATGCGGGGGCAAGATTCATTATAAAGGGTTGGACATTCTTTGTTTTGTAGGCTCCCTTTTTCCTCTTAGAAAAAGGATTTGTGGGGTTCAAGCCTTCCATCAAAAAAATTTCAATACGTTTCTGCCTCTTGGCTACTTTGTAATGGACTGTATCAATCTACAGAGCAATAAAACACGTCTGTGATCAATTTTAGATCCTCTCTTGTCTCTTTTGCTTTTCATCTGGTCTCTCATTACATATCTGGCTATCTGTGCTTGTTTATTGTATGCATTTTGTTGGTTTGTGCCTATTAGAAAAATAAGTGTTCATCATTCCTTTGGTGCATCACCTCGTAGTTTAGCTTTGTTTTAATTTATGTATTCCTTCTATCCCTGTCTCCTTGGTAAAGTTTAGATTAGGATTAAGAACAGATCCTCTGCAAGTTTCTACGTATGCACTTAAACAGAGGAATAAGGAACCAACCTTCAATCTGGAGAGCTTTCCCATTTTGCAAGGTCCCACACCTTGGGGAAAGTTCAATGTTATGCAATCACACCAAATGATTCTGCCTTAGAAAAGTAGACTTGTAGAACTCATTTAGGGTGTCTTTGTGATTTTGCGTTAACGGTCCTCAAGGTAATCCATCTCATCCCCATAATTGGTCCTTGCCCGGCTCACTAACGCCGAACATTGTCCCAGAATGTTTTTCACGAGGGTGCCAACTCGGTCATATGCCTCCTTCATCCGCACCTATTCTCCCCTTAACCCCGACACAACCTATCTATTTCCTTCTCCTTTCTCTTCCTCTCTACGATCAAGGTCCGAATAGTGGCCCATGTATCCAGTTATGCCGGACTACCTCTAAAGACATCTTTTACAATGCATTACACACCTACACAAATCATTAGGTGGTTAGGATCCACCACTTTGTATGTATCTCCTCCCTTCTTCTTTAAGTGAACGGTCTCGATCACATGATCGTTGACCTCGAACTTAGGTTCCTTGGCATGGAAGTGCATGCTCCAACTGATCATCTTCCTGGTCCTAGGCACACCCCCATCTTGATCCATCAAATCCCAACCATGCAACTTTTCTGGTGGGAGGGTGACAAGACCTTTGTGGGGTAATCCACGAAGTCCATGTGTGGGGACATGGGTGTCAACTTCTTCCTTATAGCTTTGTGTTTTGTTCTTTGCTTCTTCGCCCAGGGGTGAATCCCTTATCCTCCTTTATAGTAAAGGAGTTCCCTTTATCTTCCCTTGGGTTGGTGTTCGTGGTGTAGCGACCCCATGCACCTGGACTCTTCTCATCCCCTACAAAGTGTTCTTCTCCTTCTCCCCTGCACCTCACCTGCATCTGTGGTTTCTACCTTAGCCTCCTGACCCTCCAATTTTGCTTCCAATTTTGCTTTGAAAGTGGTGGGGTCTTTTCCTCTCCTTCCTCTGAGCCTGTTGTGGGGCTTGATGCGTCAGGTGTCTTTTGTCTCTTTTCTTCAGGCTCTTCCTTCTCTTCCTCCTCCTCGTGCCCTAGCAATGAAGCCTCGATGCCACCCTATACCAAAGTGTTGGTGCCTTGGCTACCATTCGTCACATGTAGCACTTCCTCTTTCTGGAGGTATCCAACCTTACTTCATCTTGTTCTTCTTCCTCTTCCTCTTCCTCTTCCCTCCCGTACTACTTTCATGGGCGGGATTGGCATCTCCTATGGATTTGGAAAGGGAGAGTTTGTAACCTCCACCTCAATTCCTCCTTGTGTTTTGGGGTGTAGCTATATGAACACCCAATGGACATACCCCTTGATGGTAACACCGATGTGTGGGTGTAAGTCTAGAAAATCTGGTTCCAAAACTTCAACGTAGGCGGGTTGAGTGCCATACTTATATGCGGCGTGCGGCGTGTGGACATCAACATCCACCTTATGCGCATCAAAATCAACTTTACGTGTCCTTGATCCAGTTGATGGCTTACTTCATATATCTAGCTGTGAATGTGAAGGGGAGTTTACACCATGGCCCTATCTCTCCTTTGGCCATCATAAACCTTGCTAGGCAAAAGTTTTGGGTAACGACAAATTTTACCTTATCTCTAACAACTTGTGGTAACTCGTGGGGGATGTGCCACTCATTCTCAAAAGCTCTACGCAAATGCTCAAACCATTTATTCATATGAGCCTTGTAAGCACTCGAGATGGTCCCATTGCGGTTGATTTTTTTAAATTGGATGCAGGGGACACATGTCTTGAGTGGGTGAACCCAAATGTTCTCATTTGGTCCATTTGGGACACCAATCTCCCAAAACATGATCAATAATAGGATGGAGCCCCAAGTGATCTTTGTTCTTCCTTGTTCTATACCCGTGCCTCTTCAATAATGCCATTCGTAATGAATTGGGAAAAATTGTAGTGTGCCCTCTTAGATACCCTGTAGGCCACGTACAACAACCTCCGGTTAATGTCTGTCCACCTTTCCGATGTGCCCAATTTGTAGCTAATGATTTAGGAGGTAACTCTCAACGTTAGGTCTGGGAGATTTGTAATTACCTATGCCCTACCCCCTTCTCGTAGTTTAGCTTTTTGCCATCTCCTCAATATTGGCAGTGGCACATAAATCAAGTGCCATATCCTCTCCAGTGTTCCGCATGTCAGTAACCATCGAATAAATTCACCTATGATCCTCATTCTTCTCCTCATAAATTAGAAAAAATCTTCGTGCACCCACCACATTAATCACCTAAAAAGTGGGGTGAGTTTGGTAAGAAGGAAACTCCCATAGCTATAAAAATCTAGTCTTTTACAACACTTGTTACACTAAGTCGTCAACCTTAGGGTTTCCAAGATTGTCCACCATTGGATTGTCCTGACACTAGGCCCACCCACATCAACTTTTCATTATCAGATGTTATGTGGTTGTATTCGCTGATCTTCCATTTATATAACTTCGAGCTCCATTTTTCGGCCTTAATAACTCCAGGAGGGTATTGCATCTTCGAGTAGATCTCCACGAGATCCTCCTTTTCCACCACTAGTTTCTTTGTTTGAGCCTTCTTTGGTGCCATATTCCTCTCCTTTTTCATTCGTGCCCTAGGTGTTATGTTCCTCTCTTTTGACTGCCCTAACTCGACAACTTCCCTGCTTCTCTTTCACACCACCTCCTTCTGTTCTACCATCTTCTTCCTCTCATGCTATGTCATAGATTTTACTGACTTTGTATAAGGTTCTTTGGTTCGTGATAGTACTTCACGTCACTCTTATTTGAATAACCTTCATTGCACTTCGAGCTTGGGAGCACAAAAGAAATTCTCTAAGGTAAATTAGTCAAAATGACTATTCTTATCTCTTATTTATACTTTTATCGATGCCTTAAATTTCCTCTGACCACGTGCCTTAACGTCGCTTTTCAATAAAACACTTTATTTCACTTAAGACAACTTTTGCGACTTCCCATCACGCTTTATAGCTATAACCTTTAGGCACTTCAATACCACTAAACTGCCACAAAACTCCTTCGCACGCATCTCCGTGCCGAAGTACATAACGTTTGCGCTATCTACTAAGTAGTTCCCTATAATGTTGCCTACCTTATGTCATACCGCATGATCCTTCCCTTCTTGTGGTTTTGATTCATTCAACCCACCTTCATAACTACATGAATTTACGCATCTTAGCCATTACGTTGCTCATTCTTCTATCTTTACGTTAATTTTTCCAATAGTCCACTATTGAAGTTGTTGTCCACCATGTTCAATATATCTGCTACCTCACCCCACAAAAATGTATGCGCAGTCCCCTGCGCATAGAACCTCTTACAATGTAATTAGCTACGGCGCACCAACGCGCAACACAAAGCTGAAAATGACGACAAAGGAAACAACCAAAATGAATAAAAGAAAACTAAACTAATTGGTAACACTGCCTTATTTTTGACTACATAAAAGCCTTATTTATAGTAGGGATTCAACCTACTCCCATTAAAATAACCTAGTAACCTTATCCTATCCAGTTCTTGTAACTGGAACACGCTTGAATCGAGGATGTACAAGATGATGTATGGTCCTAACCAATGGAATTTCAATTTCCCAGGATGGCGCAAAAATTAGAGTCATAAAGCAAAACCATCTGTCTAACCTCAAATTGTTTGTTTTTGATATGAAAATCATGTCATGTTTTCTGTCATGCCTTTTTAGTCTTCGACGACAAAGGAAACAACCAAAAGGATTAAAAGAAAACTAAATTAATTGGTAAAACTACCTTATTTTTGACTACATAAAAGCCTTATTTATAGTAGGGATTCAACCTACTCCCATTAAAATAACCTAGTAACCTCGTCCCATCCAGTTCAGAATTCTAAAACATGCTTGAATCAAGGATGTACAAGATGATGTATGGTCCTAACTAATGGAATTTCAATTTCCCAAGATAACACAAAAATTTAGAGTCATAAAGCAAAACCATCTGCCTAACCTCAAATTGTTTATTTTTGATATGACGATCATGTCATGTTTTCTGTTATGCCTTTCGGTCTTCGACTCCACCTAGCAAGTGATCACCTTTCATCCAACTGCATTAACTTCTCCATTCGCTCTTGTAGTGCTTACTCAACATCTAATCCTCCCGCATGTGCAACACGCAGAGACGATATCATAAACTCTACTAGTAAAACAACTTCCTCGTTAAACACCAATTTAAATGGTGTGGCCTTGTTCAATCTCTCGTAGGTTATCCTATATCATAATATGGTGAGACTTTGTCATCCCAATCCTATCTTCCCATATCACAAATTTTGGTCGAGTGTGTGACTCAATATCTTGTTAAATGCCTTAGCGGCTCCATTAGCTTAGGGGTGATAAGGGGTGGTCTTGTGATAGGCCACCATGAATTCTGCTAACAAAATCATGAGCGTCTCATTCAAAAAGTGTTTTCCTTTGTCACTAGTCAGGCTTAAAGGACACCTATACCTGCTAATTATGTTTTACCATAGGAATCTTGTTGATGTGGTTATTGTGCAATCCTTCGTAGGCGCCGCTCCTCCCACCTTGTTAAGTAATCATATAGCATGAATGAATCCTTCGCGCGGTAGCTGAAATCAGTCCTACAAAATCAATCACCCACTTCTCAAATGGTTATGTGCTAACTATCGGTATCAAGGGAATCTCATCTCTTCTTCTTGGTTTGCCAAGGTGCTAACAATGGTCACTAGTAGATAATTTCCCACCAAATCCTGCCAAGGTATAATCTTTCGTGTGGTGGCATTCCTGCATAATGTCCTCCCCTGCAATCCCCTTTGTGTGTTTCCTCTATGATTGAAACACGCTCATGTTCTAACACACATTGACGCAAAACCTCATCACGGCCTAGCTTGTATAAGTCTCCACTAATTAACATGTAGGGCGCGACGTATATGGCTAACTACTTCCTTTCTAAGGTCTTCATTCCCTTTGGTGTCATACCTGTTTTGAGAAACACAATAATATCTTCCAAGTCAGAGGGTACGTGCCACATCAATCTAAGCGATTACGCATCGACATCATATCCTCAATGTTTTGAATGTCCTCCCCGATTCAATTCAAGATAAATGGTCAGGTCTGAAGTTACTCTTTCTTGGTTTCACAACAACTGTAAACTCAAACTCTTGAAACAATAGGACCTACTGACATATGCTCCCTTATAAAATGGGTTTTTTTACCAAGTACGTCAATTTCATGTGGTCCATGTAGAATATGAAGGGTGTTGCCAATAGATACTGCTTGAATTTGTGCAGTGCGTAGATCATTGAAAATGCTTCGCACTCAGTAGTAGTATAGTTCTATTCTACTGGTGTTAACTTCCTACTAGCAAAACACAAGGGGTGGTCAACAATTCCTTCTCCAGGTTGTGCTAATATTTCCCCAATTACCATCCCTAAAGCATCAACATGTACATGGAATGGCTTATCCCAAGAAGGAAAGCGTAATATGGGCACAGTGATAAGCTTATTCTTCAATGTGTCAAACACCATTTGTTGCGCCTCTCCCCAATGGAATGTACATCCATGCTTCAATAATCCTTCATGTGGCATGGTGATTTTGGCATACCCCCTTATAAACTTTCGTAATACCCCGTATGCCCAAGGAATCATGCATTGTTCTCGAAGTGGTAGGCTCCCTAATCCAACAATAATGACAACTTTGGCAGGATCCACCAAAAAACCTTCCTTACATATGATATGGCCCAACAGGGTTCCAAATGGAGTAGTGAAGAGACATTTCTTGATGTTGAGGGATATGCACAACTGCCGACATCTCTTGAACATCAATCACAAATTGTCACAATGGTCTTTCACTAGTCCATACACTGTCTAGTCATCAAGGTAGACTGAAGGAACTTATGGATAAAATCTGAAATGCATGGACCACTATGCGCGAAAACACAATAGGCGTGTTCTTCAATCCAAAAGGCATGACTATGTAGGCAAAGCTTCCCCACTCAGTGGTGAAAGTTGTCTTTTCTTGGTCCTCAATTCTAACTTGGTGATATCTTGAGAATCATGCACGTGAAAGAATAGATTTTGCACCCATTACTCCTTCCGGGATCTCCTCTATGAAAGGGGTTGGAAAGGGGTAAATGACACATACCACATTCAAATCCTTGTAATCAACACAGATCCTTATCCTCCCATCCTTTTTAATGCTTATGACCATTGAGCTTATCCATTTTGATTCATCGATGACTTCAATGATGCCGATGTGATCATTTTATTTATCTCTTCCTTGACTCGGACATGCAGATTTAGATTCATTTGGTAAGGTCTCTTCGAATTGAGCACTCTCCCTCCTTTAATTTGATCGCATCTCCCCTAAAGAGTGGTGAACTCCCTTAAGCTCATGGTACCGCGTGGAAATAAATCTTGAAACTTAGTGTAATGATCAATGATCTTTGAAACCTCCTTTTTTGACCAATAGTCCCCAATAGTAACCTCTTTAGGTTCCATTTATGAGCCAATGTTAATCTTCTTTATTTTGAGAGGTTCATGGTAGGTGCACACTTGCTCATCAAAGCATTATCTATTACCTCACGCATACCCATAGTATGGTTAACATCCAAGTTCTCCACTTCCTCACCATCTATCACATAGACCAACTTTCCCTTCTCTTTCTCGATGCATGCGCGCTCAAGTTGTATCTCCTCTGATTCTTCCTCATCAGAGCATGCTTCTAAGCTAGGTTAACCCAATAATGCTAGTATTCTATCCTCTACCATGGTGCTTTCTCCCATAGTTAGGTGCTTAACAACCTATAATACCTCGTTCACCAATGGCTTAACACTTTGATATTCAAAGTTTTGAATCAAGTCATCTATTAACTCCTACTAGTTCCTGTCGATGGCATAATTCTCGAATGAATGTCTTTGTTAGTGTGAAATCATAGCACCCCCAAATGATTTATGGATCTACTTTTCTAAGGCAGACTCATTTGGTGTGATTTACATAACATTGGATCATTCCCCAAGCTGTGGGACTTGCAAATGGGAATGATCCTCCAGAGAAGGTTGGTTCCTCTTCCTAATCCTAGCACTAAACTACTTCTAAGGAAGGAAATGTGACTATCTACTCCTAATCTAACAATTCCAAGGGACCAAGGAGAGAGAGAGAGAGAGAGAGAGAGAGAGAGAGAGAGAGAGAGAGAGAGAGAGAGAGAGCAGAGAAAATAAAGAAATCCTACACTACAGAGGTGATAGCACTGAGAAAAGGGAACTACTGATCACAAACCCAACTGCTGAAATGGAGAGAGGTGAGCAATGGAGAGGATGGACAGATGCATCACAGACCAAGGATAAAGTTCACACAGAACACCATTTCAAACCCCTTAAACATAGCTCCCAAAACCTACAATGGACATCAGAGATATGCACAGTATACCTGCTTGATGGTGAGAGGCGAGAAGAGACAACACAATGAGCAAAGGATGGACAAAACATATCACAAAATAGATTTTATTGCTCCAGGAGAGTTCACACAATACACCATTAACATGAAAGAGGTAATAAAATGCCATTACAAAGCTAAGGGAGGAGACTTAAACTCCACATTTGACCCTGGAGAAGAAAGAGAGAGGGGGGCAAGGAAGAAGAATTAACAACAATCCTTTACAATGAATCATGCCTCTGTATTTATAGATTTGATCGGAGAGAAGAAAGAGAGAGGGCGTGGGAAAATTGGGTTGAAACTCAACCACTACTATTAATGATTCTGATAAAATATGCCCCAAATCCGTCTTTATTACATGATTCCTTGATTCGGTGCCTTGAAAGAAGAGGAAATGGCAGAAACAAATCGAATCCGATCTGGTTGTTGAGACAGATGGATCCTGCATTGAAGGCTCGAAAGACGTTTCCTCCATTTTCCTTTACCTAACCTCCTCAAATTAAAGTCTCAGACCTCCATGGCATAGGTGAGGCCGAGATCTTTCCAATGGTGTCAGATTTGTAATATTTCGAGCCCTGAGTTGAAAGATATGCCCCTTCAAAGTTTGTATCGGGTCCGCATACGAATGGATGGGGAAAACAATTTGAAAAATGGGCCCCCTTTTGAGATGGGGCACGTGGCACCCCTTTTAGAGAAAAAATCAGACTCACGGGTTCACAATTTATCTTTTCCCTTTGAATGAAAGGCAAATTTTCACCTTTCCTTCCGACTCCCCACTTTCCTCTGGGACACGCGTCAGTCTGGCACTCATTTGGAAACCTTTTCTCTATTTAACCCTTGAATTAGTGCCATTAAGACACTTGATGCCTCCACAGGCCTGGCTCATGCATTGACCATTTTCCCATGCCTCTGTTTCGTCCTGAGACACGTGGAGATGCGGTGCTTGTTTGAGCTTCTCTTTTTTGGATTCACCTTTGGAGGAGCGCCGTTAGGACACGTGGTTCCCTCTGCTAGATCTTCCATACTTAGTTGATTCTAGATTCTTTCTTGAACGGTTTTGAGCCCGAGGGCTTCGTTGTTTCTTCCCCTTCTTGCTCTGGCTTCTCTGCAACACCGCTTTGCTTCTTCATTTTCGGCCTGCTTTGTAACCTGTTTTTCATCCTGGAATGTGAGCTTGCAGGTTTGAGTTGTTTCCTTCATTATTTCTCTATGTGAGGTTATCTTGACCAAATTTACTGTGGGGGTGAATTTGGGGTAACAATTTGGCAACTCATGGGGACATCACTGCTTTAGATGAAGAGACTAGTGGCTTTTTTTACATCCATTAGGCATGGAGTCTAGCCTTATAAATTGATTCGATATGAACTTTGAAATTTTGACCTCTGAGCCTCTTGGAAACCCGCTGAAACTTGAAGTTGCAATTCACCAAAAGCCAACTAAATGCACTATGCAAGAGCAATACAACAACACCAAAAACTATGTATAAATTAAAAATCATACACTCCCAAATGGAACATGTAGAGTGTGCAAAATCACTTCTTTTGTTGAAAACAAACCTACCTACACTACTCTAACCAAGAGCAAAGGGAGCTCAAACAAAGCCTACAACTAGTAGGCAAGGAGAAATAGCTTCCCTTCCTCAAAAATGGCAGCCATGCAACTGATTTGGCATTGAACATGGCTGGTTGGATGAGTGAAAAACTGACAATAAGCTAGTCCTCCACCCAAATCATCAAGGTATCAACATTAATGGAAAATACCTCTTCAAGCTGACCTACATTGGACTCCTGGAGGTATTGATGGTGACCCTTGGTACTTTGATGCTCATCCTCATGCTCTAAAGTAGGCATGACTTGGTTTTGGTTTCTCCTTTGGCTCCAATGAAGCCAAGTACTTGATTAGGCATGGTTTGATCCTTTGGATGTGCCCATTTCTCTGAAATTCAACTCCAAAAATGGAGTCTTCTTGTGGACCTTCTTGAGTGGATGGTGTGAGGGAGATGATGACATCCTCTTGCCTTTTCTCTTCCTCTTCTTTTGGATTTGGAGCAGCTTCTCCTTCCTCTGTTGTTTGAAGACCATCTTGCCCTTGGATAACTTCTTCCTCTAGCATGAAGCTTGTCAAAGAAAACTCTTCAAACTACTACTCTAGAGGACTATTTGGGACAACCATGTCTTCTTTAGAATTTTCCTCCATGATGGATTCATCAACCAAAACAGGCCCTTCGAATGAAAGCAAGAAATTATCAATGATGACTTCTTCTTCTGTTGTTACAAAATCTGATTTGGTCTCATCCATTTGCTCCTTCCCAATGGGACTTTGAGCTGATTGTTCTTCTTCTTCCTTGGTTGATTGTGCAACTTGAATTGGATCAGAATTTCTCTCAAGACAAAGTGCCATTTTGGACACTACACTCGAACAACTTGATAACTAATCTTCTTCCTTTCCTTTTTCTTCTTCTGCTGCAACAAAATCAGTCCTAACCACGATTGAATTGAGTCTTCAACCTTGGCCTCCTCTATAGGTTCAACCAACAAGATAATTTTTCAATTCCATACCTGAGAGCCTAACTTACTAAAATATTAATCATTTCTTCTTCCACTAGCTCTTCTATTTGTTGTCCTTGACTGATTTTTGGAATTTCATCTTCCTCACGTGGAATTGGGAAGGCAAGAGAAGGATTGGGTTGGGATTCAACCATTTGTGCAATTTTTTGTGGTGGTGGGAAGGATGGAACTTCTTGTTTCTTTGGAGGGGAAGGTGTTTCTTTTGGCTCTTGTGGAGGGGATTTGGATTTGGAAGAGAAGAGGGAAGAAAAGATGAGATGGGATGGAAGACTAGGGGATGGAGGGATGGTTTTCACAACTGGAGCAGCATTGGTTGGGTTTACAACTTGACATTCAAACTGAGATGGTGTTGCTTGAGGAATGGAAAGAGAAATACCAGATGATGGTGTAAAACTTACCCATTGACAAGGTTGCTTAGCACCAAGTTCATAGGCCTCTATCTCTTCTGTCCATTGTGCAAGTTGGGGCAACATTCCAATCATGAAGTCCAGCTTCTCCGAGGGTTGTAGTGTCTTGGAAAAGGGCCTTCCCATGGACAAGGTGCCCTACAACCAATTCTGAAAGCCATCATTTGAGTTGTTGCCCTTGATTGAACCATGCCAGTCTCCATTTTTTGAATTTTCTCCAGCAGACCAACATCTTGCATTTGATTGTCTTCATTGCATGCATATCCCTATTCTTGGAAAGCCCCATAGCCAAACTAATTTTGGCACTGCTGCTCATAGGGATAGACATGTTGATTCTGAACCTACTCATAATGATGATTTGAAGGAGTTGTAAAGCATATTGGAGGTGGAATGATCTTGTTGTTGTAAATGTGAGTTCCATGAAGGGAATGAAGTCATGATTGCACAACCTCATGGAATGGGAGAAAATGAAAGAGATGGAAGAAGAAAATGGATGAAATGAGTGGAAATGGATGGAAAAGGTTTGCAACTTAGAGAATGGGTTTTTGACCAGATGGAGTTGCTAGATGTGCTTGAAAGTGCCTCCAAAGGCTGAAATCTTCACCAAGAGCACATTGAACCTGATGAAGTGAAGTGGTAAGGTGCTTCAAACCTATCCCACTGGGCGTGCCAAAACTGTTAGTGCAAAATCATAACACCCCCAAATGAGTTATGGATCTACTTTTCTAAGGTAGACTCATTTGGTGTGATTGCATAACATTAGATCATTCCCCAAGCTATGGGACTTGCAAATGGGAATGATCCTCCAAAGAAGGCTAGTTCCTCTTCCTAATCCTAGCACTAAACTACTTCTAAGGAAGGAAATGTGACTATCTACTCCTAATCTAACAATTCTAAGGGACCAAGAGAGAGAGAGCATGAAAATAAAGAAATCCTACACTACAGAGGTGATAGCACCAAGAAAAGGGAACTGCTGATCACAAACCCAACTGCCTGAAATGGAGAGAGGTGAGCAATGGAGAGGATGGACAGATGCATCATAGACCAAGGATAAATTTCACACAAAACACCATTTCAAACCCCTTAAACACAGCTCCCAAAACCTGCAATGGACATCAGAGATATGCACAGTATACCCTGCAATGGTGAGAGGTGAGAAGAGACAACAAAATGAGAAAAGGATGGACAAAATGCATCACGAAACAAATTTTATTGCTCCAGGAGTTCACATAGTACACCATTAATAGGAAAGAGGCAAGAAAATGCCATTACAAAGCCAAGGGAGGAGGCTTAAACTCCACATTCAACCCTGGAGAAGAAAGAGAGAGGGGGGCAGGGAAGAAGAATGAACAACAACCCTTTACAATGAATCTTGCCCTTGTATTTATAGATTTGATCGAGAGAAGAAAGAGAGAGGGAAGTAGGAAAAGTGGGTTAAAAATCAACCACTGTTGTTAATGCTTCGATAAAATATGCCCCAAATCCGTCTTTATTGCATGATTCCTTGATTCGGTGCCTTGAAAGAAGAGGAAATGGTAGAAATAGATTGAATCAATCGGTTGTTGAGACAGATGGATCCTGCATTGAAGGCTTGAAGACGTTTCCTTCATTTACTTTACCTAACCTCCTCAAATTAAAGTCTCAGACGTCCATGGCATAGGTGAGGCCGAGATCTTTCCAATGGTGTCAGATTTGTAATATTTCGAGCCATGAGTTGAAAGATATGCCCCTTCAAAGTTTGTATCGGGTCATGCAGGATGGGACGAGGAAAACAATTTGAAAAATGGGCCCCCTTTTGAGATGGGGCACGTGGCACCCTTTTTAGAGAAAAAATCAAACTCGCGGGTCTGCAATTTATCTTTTCCCCTTTGAACGAAAGGCAAATTTTCACCTTTCCTTCCAAATCCCCGCTTTCCTCTGGGACACGCGTCAGTCTAGCGCTCATTTGGAAACCTTTTCTCTATTTGAACCTTGAATCAATGCCATTAAGACACTTGGCAGCCTCCATAGGCCTAGCTCATGCATTGACCATTTTCCGTGCTTCCGTTTCGTCTTGAGATATATGGAGATGCGGTGCTTGTTTGAGCTTATTTTTTTGGATTCACCTTTGGAGGAGCGCCGTTAGGACACGTGGTTCCCTCTGTTGGCTCTTCCATACTTAGTTGATTCTGGATTCTTTCTTGAATGGTTTCAAGCCCAAGGGCTTCGAATCATCGTTGTTTCTTCCCCTTCTTACTCCAAGCTTCTCTGCGACACTGCTCCTTTGTTTCTGACCCTGCTATAACTTGTTTGTCATCCTAGAATGTGAGCTCGTGGGTCTGAGTCATTTCCTTCATAATTTCTTGATGTGTGGGGTTGTCTTGACCAAATTTACTGGGGGTGAATTTGGGGTAACATGTACCATGCATGTGCATAACCTTGTATTATGGAATATAACTTGTGCATCTAGAGGGAAGGGGTAAAACCTTTGCGCCTTCCATCCAAATCCTCTCACACCCCCAGACATGAGCTAAGGTGGATCCTTTCCCATCATAGACACAAATTTTAGTGGGCACATTACTTGAAGAATCTAATAGAGAGCACAATCCTCACCTCGCGCCACCCTAGAAGATTGTCTTGATGCACTATCCACCAATGTGTTGTGGTTCTATGCAAAGTGTAGACAAACATGCTCCTTCTTTTGATCTTACATCTCCATTGAGCTTCCATGGCTCATAGGAAAACATCAGGGTTATTGTCCCCAGTGTAGCTTGGTAACTACTTCCCTCTCAAGCACCTAAGTGGGTGCACCCTTGTTCCTCTTGTAACGAAGCCTCTCAATTGCTACCCAATTAACTCATAAGTCCCATGCACCCAATTGTCATGTGATATACTAGTGGTGTCACTCATAGATTGAGCATCTTTGAACTGAATAAATCCTTCCGTAGGATTAATCACCACAGGGTCCTTGATAGTGTGCACATAGATTCTATCGAGGACTTCCTCTTTCAGGGGCTCGAGTATATAGGTGCTTTGACTTCCCATTAGTTAAAGGGATAATAACTGTTCTTCCTTGTTCTCAAAACCTATGTACCCCTTATTAAACCGCAGGTCAACATTGTTCTTATAACACTAAGGGTGCCCAAGTAATGTTGGAAAGTTGTCTGCCTCAGCTAGTGCTAAGACTTGAAGTCTCCAATGAATTTCACCCCATAGATAGTGATAACAACATCCTTTAAAACACCAATGGGCATCACCTTTGTCTTGTTAGCCATATATAACACATTTGAGGATGGCTATAATGGGGGCCTTCCCATTTGATTCCATGCATCTAAAGTGAGAACATTAACCTCCACACCCGTATCTATCAAAATATTTCTTAGGAGCCATCCGTCAACTACTACATTCAAGGTAATATCCTTATCATAATCAATGGTGTGAGGGGGAAGGTTAGCATGCAGACACGATGCTCGTGCTCTCCTCCAAAGACACGATACTTTTTCCCATAACCATTCCCCAAAGCTTGGAAGGGATGATTTTCTCTTTCCGTAGCATTTTACACACTTCCTTGACTTCATCTAGATCCTTATGTGGAGCCTCAATGCTCTTCCTTTGCTCTAACTGCCATGACTACTCCTTTAGGCATTGGATCTCTCCTTGTAGGCTTCGAATTACATCCATGGTCTCTGATAAACCTCTTTCTTGTAGGGTTTGGATCTCTCCTTGTAGGGTATGGATACTTCTTGTGCACCACCTCTTCTCTTGTGACCAGTGGTTTCTACTTTGGTATCTCACAGTGCATGCAACCTCGGCTCGCATTATCACCAATATGGGTTCTAACTCTAGCTTTTGCACCACCCTTGGCATCCATTACAAGTCAACCTTCTTCACACTTACCATTCATGCACCTTTATCCTTCTATTGTTGCTGGATCATGTGTTCAAATAACTCTAGGCACTCCTCATACTTGTGCTTCTTTCCACACCAAGAGCATTGTAACAAATCAAGGCATTTACACTTATAGTGCTATGTAGACCCACAATTGTAACAAGTTCCACGTGGGAACTCACTTCTTCCACTGTTTGGTTTCCTTAACCTCAAGATCCTCCATGGAAGCTTCTCTTGCGGGCTCCTCTATCAGCGTTCCTTCATAGTGATGACCATCATCCTTGGAATTATTTGCAAATCTTGGTTTGGGAACACCAATATCAATGACATCATGTATATGGTCAATCAATCTATAATCCTTGGTGTCATGAGTAGTGGAGGTGAAAATCTTGCAATAACAAGACACATTCTTATGGATTGTGCACTATAGTAGTGGACACCTACTTACATCATGATCTCTATGGAAAATTTCATAGTCTACCATTATAATGTGTACTAATCTCTCGAGGACAACTGTCCTTTGTATGCCCCTCTACCTCACAATTTGTACACCATAGGTCACTGCAAGTCTCATGTGCCAAGTTCGCAAGTAACTTCTCCAACTATTTTGTCATTGTAGAAATTTGAGCTTCAAGAAAAGGGCTAACACTGTTATCCATGCTTCCTACCACCTGAGTGCGCAGGTTAGCCTCCAAGGCCTCGCGTAGGTCTTTGAAAGTCTTGTGTGAAAGAGCTCTCCTAAAAGGTGTTATCAACCCTCCAACAAACCATTGATCATGCTGAGAAGGATGGATATCATAAGACAATTTTGATAAGATAGTCTTATAACATGCATCATATTCCCACACAATCTCTGTCATACCTTGTTGAATCTCTTTCAGCATGCTAATGGTCTTCTGTTCAAACTCAGGAATATGGAATTTAGCTAAGAATAAATTAGACAACACATTATAATGTACTACTATCGGTGTGGGTCATACTTACGGTACCAACTATGTGCGTGCTCTTGCAACGTTTGTTGCAAAATGATTTTCCTTTTGTTTTTGGGGTAGTGATCCCCTTCGTGTGCCATAACAACTCACATTTGTGTATATTTTCTGCAACATCCTCAACACCTTTTAATTAGGTAGATGAAGATACATTTTGAAAAATACGTGGCCGAGGTGGTTGAGGCCCTGTACACCGATCAAAACGTTGATTCCTCCGATGTTGCCTCTACCACAAAATCCACTAGATCCACAAGCGCTTATCCCCCGACCTACTAGATCCTCCATATCTTCCAGTCCACTAGTTCCTATTCCTCTTGATCCACTAGATCCACCTCATGTAGTTGGTAAAGGTCTTGAAGTGGTCACGCTTTGTGTCCCCAATGTCATGTTGAAGCGTGTGCCAACAAGTATGTGGTATTGCACCACTACCGATGTGTGTCCGTGCCACTTCTAAATGCGATGCCCAAGCTTTGTGTATACGTACTTTACCTAAATGTCATTCCAGACAATATACCTCAAAACACATGAAATGATTGTGCAACCATATATGTGCCAAATGAAAATTTATACCTCCTAAATGCTGATCTATCACTTCCACTAATACCAACTAGGTTAGTAATATTTATCTTTAGATTTAGAAAAATAAGTACCGGGGGTTAGTCACCAGGTGGATTCAGATGTGTGCCAACAACTCCTCTCCTTTCTTCATATGATGAGCCTTCTCCAGAAGCTGAGGGGGTTTCTCTTCCGTGCTTGCCAATATGGGGTAACACAGACTCCTTAGGCTCCACATCCTCTGCGTGAACCTCAATTCCTTCATGCAATGTCTGCCTCCATAAATCCATCACTTCTTCAACTTTGCATTGTTTATATAACTCCCTCTAACGAGATTCATTATACTCTAGCCATCTCTCTTACCTCTCCTTTTCACCCAAGGTCCGCCATCTTCCTCCACCCTAACTTCCTCACCTAGTGCTTAGAATAAGCTTAGCTAACCATAGGAAATGCTTCCAAACTTAGTGTAATGATCAAGATATTTATAGCTAAAGGGATAACATGTAAGAACGATCCTCTTGGATCCCTCAAGAACTCAAACTCAGCAATCTCTAGACAAGAATATGTAGAAATCGCGTACTCCAAGGTGTAACTCATCAACACTCTACTCCACCAATGATCAATAGCATGTGTCCAAGTCAAATCAAAATCATGCAGCCTCTGATACTCATCTTGGGTCCATACACAAGATATATAATACCAGCTTGATCTAGATGCATATGCCGAAAGCCATTCATACAACTCCACTGGAAAACAACAAAAGAAGGTCTCATATAGCTCATGATATAGATGTTCTTCTACCCATTTACGTGCATCAAACTCAGGTCTAGTACTAAATCTATGAGAAAACTCATCCTTTATGCTTTTAAGCCATGCTTCAACATTGTCCAAGGTTAAGTGCTCTGTCATTATGCACCATTCTCACAACAACTTTGAAAAGAGGTCCCGACAACGGAACCAAAATGTAGTCTCTATTATTACCGTCTATTTTAGCAACCAATCCCAAGTGTGCTAGCATATAATCCAGTTTGGCCTAGAAGCTTACTCGAGTTACGCGTAGGCGCCGATTCCCTCCTTTATGTGAGCTTCATGAGAATGTTCCTTCTTAACATGAGGATGTAATATAACCAGAGAACAAGTGCATTCATTCATGGAATTTAATATGTAAGCACTAACTCCTAGCCTAATGCATTCCAAGAATAGATTAACATGATCAACTAAAGGAAAGTAGAATCAACCCATGAATATCATTAAGAAAACCCATAACACACACATGAACATAAGGGAAAAATACACAGATCAAGATCCATCACATGAGTGTTTCAGAATCACTTCATTATATTCATAAGCCAAAATATGGCAGCCAAGATTACATCAAGAGAGTTCCATTTGTGGAAATGTTCACACTAGCAGAGCTTACTTTTCATCACAGAGCTCACCATTACATATTTTTACACTCTCTCCTACTCCTTATCTATCCTTACTTATCTCCTTTTCTTTCTTGCGAAGACCATCATACCCATAAAATAATCATTCTCCTTCCATCTTAACCACTCATCATCACTGTGAAGGCCTGATGGAATCCTTTCATCATTTCTCTACCACTACCAGGAATATGCCAGGTGTCACCATGCATTTCCCTCAATTGAGTGCCTTCTAGAATGTATGTGCCAACTAATCCTTAACAACCTTGACTCCTTATCCTTTCATGATAACCGTATTGATGCCTTGGAATATCCTTTCCTTGATCTATAAGTCTCCATAGCTTATCCACATATGTATCTGGTCGCTTTTCCATTTGCTCCCTATGCGTGTCTTTTCCTATTGTCCAAAACTTACTAAGTCCCGACTCCATTCTGCTATGGCGCGAACCTTCACACCTCTCTCGAGAATTACTTCTGCGCGTGCCTTCGTGCCCTGTTTATGCGCGCTACAAGGCTTCACACCTTAGGTACTTAGTTAATTTTAGGGGTCCAACATGAGGTAAGGGGAAAAGTAACTTTAGTTTATTTGACCAAAGCTAGGTGAGGTAACATGTGAGTTAGGAATGGATAAGGTTGTTTTAGTTAAGTTTAATTTTCCATTAGCAACCATGGGAATTAGGGGATGCTCTAATTAATCAAAGATGATTAATTAATAGAAGGGATATGCTTATAGAAACTTATTAGAGGAAGATTAATATGATTTGAGAGATATAAGAGGAATTTGATCCAATGGATGAAGATTTATTGATTAAATAAAAGAGAGAGTTAATTAATTAAGAATAATTAATTAAGCTAGATAGGAAGGAACATTAATTAATGTAAGGTCGTTAATCAACATCTTGAGTGATAGAAGGGTTGATTAATTGTGAACGGTCATTAATTAATGAATATGAAGAGGAATGCTAACTAATTAATGGAAAATCACTAATTATTACGACAATGACGGAAAAGAGGATAATTAGTATAGTCTTATGATAAAGTTGTGTTACCATATTTTAGGTGTCTACAGTGAGGAGAGCAAATTTCACTTGGTGGAACAGGATAATGTCAAACTACCGAAATCTTTAGGTGGCTTAGGAATCATAGATCTGGGCCTTTAGAATGTGGCACCTCGGAGCTAAGTTTCTATGGAATTTTGTGTCGGATACAAGTAGGTGGTGTTTAGGACCTTTTGCATAAGTATTTGGGGTTGGCAGATTGAAGCTTCTATTTACCGGTGAAGAGCTCTGGTAGCTCACACATGTGGAACTTCCTATCAAGTACAAGTTTATTCTATCTTCTTAGATGTCCTGGCAAATCAACAATGGGGTGTTGGAATTTTTTTGGGAAGACAACTGGAATGGGCGGGAGCCTCTAAAGAATGTTCCTAAGATTGAAAATTTCAAGTTAGCTACGAAGGTAGTTTGGGGAGATAGTGTAGTTGATTACGATTTTGGTGACAGATGGATCTCCTTCCTTTTCTTGGAAGGACGTGAATGATTGGGTCTTTTTGTTGATGAGAAGTGGGTATTTTTCAAGTTTCTCTCTCAGAGGAAGGTTACCTTACGGAATCAAGAGGATAATTTAATTTTGTTGGGTTCCCCTTTAGGAACTTATTCGGTAAAGGATGGCTATAATAAGTTAATTATCTAATCGGGGAGAGGGGTTCAGAGTTGGATAATGTCTTTGGAATTCTAATTTTTTTCCAAAAGTAGCCATATTCGGATGGTTGGTAGTGAAATGAAAAATACTCACCTAGGAAAGAAGGAAAGTCTAGGGTTATGGAGGCCCAACTAAGTGTGTGCTTTGTAATAATCTTTGAAGAAGATATTAATCATCTTTTACTCTTTTTCTCCTTTCAAATGCTACTTTTGGAATTGGTTAACTTTTAAACTAGGTCTAGCTTGGGTTCCCAACAAGAACATTGCGGACTCATTGGTGTCTTGGTTTGAGACTAGGGGGCAAGGGTGTCTTCAATTCTATATGGATATCATCCCCCTTTTTATTGATTTGGCATATTTGGTGGGAGCGCAATCTATGGATTTTCAGGAAGGAGGCTTTAGAGATTTAGATTTTTACTACGAAGTTGGAAATAACCATATCTCGAGAATGTTAATTGTCAAGGTTCCTTATGTTTTAATTACTCTTCTATGGATGCTACAATCGGGAAAGCATGACCATTTGTAAAAATTCAGCTCTCGGTTCGATTGTTCATTTCGGTTTGACTCATATCGAAAAAAAAATTGGAAAGGAAAAATGTGAAATGATCTTCACCTCCACAGGTTATGTAAATTGAATTTCAATGGGGCCTCTAGAGGTAACTTGAGAAAATTAGGGGTAGGGTGCATTGTTAGATATGAGAAGGGAAAGGTAGTAGTGGTGAGTTCTACTCTGTTAAGTAAAGGGACTGTAATCTTATTAAAGCTTAGGCTTTACTTGTAGGTGTCAAGTTAGTGGTGTCAAGAGGTTGTGATAGACTAGTGGTGGAAGGGAACTTGCAAGTAATTGTTCATGTGATTTCTAAGGGTTCAGTTCTATCCTGACATCTCAATTTTTACATATCCAACATTCTATTTTGGATAGGGAAAGTAAAAAATTGGAGTATCAAACATGTATTAAAAGATGCCAATAAAGCGTTTGATCTTTTGGCTAATTGGGCGGTGGACGGACCTAACGTTTCAATGATTTTAGATAGATTAGAGGATTTGAATGGATTGAAGCAATTATAATTTTAGATGGGTGGCATAAGCAAGAGTAAGGTTTAATGATGGAGACATGTGCCAAGATCCTTTTTGAGGGTTTCCTGCATTCACCCCTTCACATTTCTGTCACTGACTTTGGTGGGTTAGATAATGGTACTGGTTAATTTTTCATTCATGGTTCTTTGAGGGGGAAGAGATAAATGGATTTTTTCTTTGTGATTTCTTGATAGCATCTACGTTTGGTTTTTAGGGCTCATTTTGTGTCAGTGTTGGAAGTGGTGGAGAGGGTACTCGATGAAGATTACATGCGGGGATGCATCTAGGGCAAGAGTGAATTCTAAGGTAGTAGCGGTCTTCATATCTAATTTACTACTTCTCCACCTAGTGAAGGAGGATGTGTTAATAATTACTGAATTTTTCATCTATCCCACACATCATGTTGGGCTACATGCATCGATAACCAAGTGTAGCATACCGAAATCAATGATTTGGGTGGGAGACGAGACCGAGCCAAGGTGGGTTGGTAAGAAGGGCGTGGGTATCTTGGCTCCCCATTACGAAACCCTACTATGGTTTGCCAAGGAAGTGCATGCTTTCTCACAGAGATCTGGACCAGATTCCGTGTCGTCTTCCTCCGTTGAATCTAGCGGATTTACACTCCCTAATTAATACCACTTCTTCTTATGTCGGTGAAATAAAGGTGAGAACATAGTTAGTGTTGCCCATGCTTCTCAATATGGCAAGCGAGAAGAATGGGGGTGGTGATGGAGGGGGTTGTTGAGGCAAGGCTGCCAGAGAGGAGGCTTCGTCGGTGGTGGGTTCTTTTGTAGAGGAGGGGATGCATCGTGCTTCTCTAGTGCCGAGTGATAGTTATTTCAGATGATGTGTAAATTTATCTTTAGTTTCTGCATTCAGTTGGTTTGGGTGGGGTTTGTTTTGGTTCTTATCACCCCTTTTTGTAATTTTTCTTGTGGTATTTTGGGGTTGTAGTGTTGGGGCTCTTTAAAGTTAGTCACTATTTGGATTTTATGGTTGTAAGGGTGGGGTCCTTAACCCTTCGATTCATAGCTTTGGTCAAAAGATTTTAAATATAAAAACTTTGTTATAAGTGGCATTTATTTAGTGCATTATTATTATGTCGGTCTCAAAAAAATATGAGACCGAAAAAGATCCCCAAACTCTACCTTATGGCCAAGATATTATTACTTGTGGATTGACTTCTATGAGCAAGAAGGAAAAAAAATTAAGTGACAATCAATTATATGTCAAAATTAAAGATGAATTTTCCCTATGATAGTCAAACATACATCAATTTTAAGATCAAAAATAAAATTGAACATGCTCACTCCATTTCATCATACCCTCGCAACTATTTGTAATACAAAAAGTAGGGTTTATTCGAATTATGGTATATTACTTTGTGTAGATATGAAAGAAGAGTACAATCTGTAAACACAAAGATCCTAAATCAAACCCAGAGAAATATGACTATTTTGTATAGCATAAGTGAGTTAAATAAAGAAAGTACAAGTTAGGGTTATAATAAATTGCACCAATTTTGAATGAAGAGAGAATGAAATTGATCTAAGAGTGTTAGAAAAGATATACATAGTGTCTTGAGCTATCCTAAAAATATGGAAATTTATAAATCTAAATAGAGGACTAAGTCACCTATTGCAAAACAAAGTCACTCGGTTTTATCCTCTATATAGGTTTAGGCTAGATCTTATCTCTAGGAATATGATCTTCTATGTATATAGCTTCACTTGCTATGATTGAATTTTTGTGATGACAATTGTGTTGCGAATTAGGGATCCTCCTCCTCCTTCTTTGCTTGGGGACCGGAAAGGGGTTAGTATGATTGGGTTGAGTTTTCCCCACAACCCCTACATAGTAATAATATGAAGAGACATCAAACTAGGCCTAGATATTGTGAGGTTGTAGCTTGTTTTTCTTATTCTAAACTATATTGTGGTTTTATAAAGGTCATCAATGTTCTACAACCTAATAATATAACAAATCATCAAATTTTATAATATCACTTTATTTAATATATAAATTTATAAGATAAAATATTACATTTTATTAGGATAAATAATGCTCTTTTATTAGAAAATGTTAATTTTAAATTATTTTGCACGTGCATACTAAAATGGGTAAATAAACAACTTTTGATTTGACTAGCATAATTATTTTGAAATTCCATAAGCGCATCGACTTGTAGTTCTCCACTTCATGTATGTGTGCAAGATGTATATCATAATGTGTTTTGGCAATGAAGACCCCAATATGACCTCTAACACTTGACAATGATCTTTGGTGTGATATAACTTTACAAAATGGCCTAAGGTAGTCATGTAGGATGTGTACAGACTTAGAGTTAATTAAAGTTCTTGAGAGAGTGATTTAACAATTGGGTGCTTTGTTATGATCTCTTAGGTAGTTCCCAAAGATGTGAGATAAGAGGCCCTTCAAATGGGTTGTGTGAATGTGTTTTTATAGGTGATTTTTGTGAAAGGTTTTCCCACTCGATTGATCTTTGGGGTGATTGGGGTAATTTGTGAAATTTAAAATGTGGTCATCGGAGCTTTGGAGGATGAAGTTGTTTGCTTAAGACAAAGTTTCTCAAAAGGATTTCTTTATCATGGATGATGCAAACACCCCAAATCTATAGCACTAAATTTACTCTAAAAGTGTACAAATCATATTAACCTCCTCTTTCATTAATTAACTAATGAACTTTCGTTAATTAATTAAATTTCTCCTCTTGGATACTAATTAATAACATTTTCTTAGTTAAAAGCCTTGTCATTTGTTAATTAATAACCCATTATTAATTAATTAAAATTATTTTTCATCTATTAATTAACGAATCTTGAGTAGTTAAGCCTTACTTTACTTCTAAATCTCATTAAATTCCTCTAAATTCATCACAAAATATCTTCTACAAGCTATTCTAGGCATATCAGTCAATTCCTAGTTAATTAATTAGACCTCTGCTTTTCTTGTATCATTCCCATGGAGTATTAATCCTACTTAATTACTCTTAATATTAATTAATTAAGCTTAATATTACATCTCTTTTATCCCACATTTACTAAGAATTGTACTTTTCCCAAAAATGAAAGCTATAAAAACAACCTTCTAACCCCTTCCCAAAACACATAATTCTCATGCTAGTATTATATTTCTAGAAAACAAATGCAAAATTGATAACTTTTTTTGTTGAAGCATATGGAAAAAATCCAAACATGGCTCATGCCAATTTGAATGGGCCTTTTGCTTCATCAAAATCCATCCCTTAAGCAACATATCATTTTCAATTTTTTCTTGCATTTTGTTCAACAAAGGACATCCACAAATATGAGACAAATCCAAACGTCCATGGGAGAGGTTTGAGATCTTTCTTCAATTCTTTGTATTCCCCATATTTTATGTAAATGTCTCTGTTATCCCAAATTTATCCCCATGTTAATTTGGATAAATCATCATAAATGGACTTAGCCATTCATAATTCTTAGACGTGCGACGATCGTCAAAGTTCAACCCCATTAGAAGAGAAAGGAAGGTTGTGTTTTAGCTTCGGCCACTCATCATGGCGAATCTCATGGTTGGATAGGTCAACCTGGTTGGTTAGTACAAAAAGGTTAGTTGGCTGCGCAGTTGGATGATTGGGGGTTGGATGACCGCAGGTTGGTCGGTATGGCTAAGTGTGTCAGTCAAGGTTGGTTGCTATAGGTTGGATGGTCGGGGATGGACAACTACTGATTGGATGGTGTGAGGTTGGACTACTACGGAGAGTTAGTTGGTATGACCAGGTTGGATGGGTCATAAGGGTTGGATGGTACAACTAGGTGTGTTGGGTCAAGGTTGGTCAGCAGGTTGGACATATGTAGGTTAGGCGACGATGGGTTAGACACGGTGGTTAGACACCTATAGGTTGGATGGTGGAGGTTGAGACACATGCGGGTTGGACACTGTAGCCAGGTTGATTACTGTAGGTTGGATGGGTCACCAGGTTGGATGGGTCATATGGTTGGGCGGCTCATGAGTCTTAAGCTAGATGAGGGTAGGTGGGCGACATACAACTCAACAACTGGATTTAATGCGGTATGGTGCCCATGTCTTCATCTGACAAAAGTACCCTCGGGAAGTGAATTTGTATGGGTTCCCATACCTCTTTAATGAGGGTTGGTGAGACATTGCTTATATATTGTAAAATCCACCTCATTTTTAAAAAGACATTCTAGGAGTTGGGGAAACTCTTGCAAAAATTTCCCTCGACTCCATTTGAGTTGTAAGCCTTCTCCTACACCTAGCAAGCGTATTTATGCCTCTGAGCATCCATGTAATGGTCTGTGCATACTTTGAAGCAATAAAATTGTGTTTTGTGGTGTTTCTTCAACCCTAGCTCATTTTTATTATATTTTCTTGCCTCTCCATTTCGTGTTTGTTTTTATGTGCATGTTATTTCACTTGCAGGTTCAAGATGTTGTGTTTCATGGAGTTTTGATAGCGAATTAGGATCGGGTCTATGCCACATTTGTCTGACCTCCCTCATCCCCCTTTTCCCTATTTCATCCTCCCTCAATAGAGTATCTCGCCCCTTTTCTTGGTGCTATCACCTCGTTAGTGTAGGATTTCCCATTTCATGCACTTTCTCTCTCCTTGTCTCCTTGACATTGTTAGGATAGGTGTAGTTAGGCATCTTTTCTGCATTAGGAGTAGTTTAACATTAGGATTAGGTAGAGGAAGTTGACCTTCTCCGGAGGACCATCTCAAGTTCGCAAGTCCCACAACTTGAGAGATGGTCCCATGTTATGCAGATTACACCGAGATGCCCCATTCAAACTCGGGCCATTCGGGGGTGTTGTAATTTTGCATTAACAATTTTGGCATGCCGGTGGGACAGGTTTGAAGCACCTTACCACTTCATTTCATTAGGTTGATGTGTTCTTGGTGAGATTTAACCTTTGGAGGCACATGCAAAGCACATCTGGTGACTCCATTTGGTCAACAACCCATTCTTTGAGTTGCAGACTTTCCTTCCATCCATTTCCACCCATTCTTCTTTCCACATCTTTCATCTTCTGCCATTCATGAAGTGTGTAGTCATGGATTCATTCCCATCTTGGAATTCACACTTACAACAACAATAGTGCAATCCACCTCCAATGTATTTCTCAACTCCTCCAGATCAGCATTATGAAAAAATTCATAACCATTATGCCTACCCATATGACCAATGCCAAAATCAGTTTGGCTATGGAGCTTATAAGGAACAAGGGTATGCATACAATGACAATAGTAAAATGGAGAATGCTGATCTATTGGAGAAGATTCAAAGGATGGAGGTTGACATGGTTCAGTCAAGGGCTACAACACAAATGAAAGATTTCAGAATTAGTTATAGGGCACCTTGTCCATGGGAAGGCCCTTTTCCAAGACACTATAGCCCGCAGGAGAAGCTTGACTTCATGGTTGAAATGCTACCCCAACTTACACAATGGACTAAGGATATTAAGGCATATGAGCAAAGTGCAAGACAACCTTGTCAATGGGTAAGTCAATCACCAACTCCTTATGCTCCTTTTTCTCCATCCCAAGCTTTATCATTTCAGCAATGTCAAGATTCAAGCCCATTGTTTGCTGCCCCAAGTGTTGAATTCCCTTCTCCATCCCCTAATCTTCCATCTCATCTCAATTATTTTTCCCTTTTCCCTCCAAGCAGTCATTCCCTCCAAATAAATGAGAAATTCCACTTCCCTCACCACCACAAACAATTACAAAACTAGTTGAAACCCCATCCACTCCTCCTCTTGCCTTCCCAATTCCATGTTAGGAAGAAATTCCAAAAACTAGTCAAGGAGAACAATAGGAAGGAGAGCCAAATAGAGAAGAAATGATCAAAATCTTGGTAAGCTTGGCTCTCAAATTTGGGATAAAAAATCCCCTTGATGGTTAAACCTTCAAAGGAGGTCCGGGGTCAGACCACAGGTGGTGGAAGTTGAGTTTGCAGCAGAAGGAGAACAAGAACAACAAGAAGAAGATCAACAATTTGTTTGCTCTGAATGCAGTGTCCATAATGGCACTTTTTCTGAAGAGGATACTTGATCTAATCCAAGCTGCACAACCAATCAAGAGGGAGGAAGAACAATCAACTCCAAGTCCTATTGAAGAGGAGCAACTGGAAGAGATCGAATCAAAGTTGAAGCCACTTGATGAAGAAAGCATTATTGAAGATTTTTGCTTTCATTTGAAGGGCCTAATTTGATTGATGAATCCATGATGGAGGAGAGCTATCAAGAAGACCTTTCTACCCCAAATAGTCCTCTAGAGTAGTGAATTGAAGATTTTGATTTGACAAATTTCATGCTAGAGGAAGAGGCTATCCAAGAGAAAGTCATTCTTCAAGCAACAATGGAGGAACTCTAGAGCCAACAATGTGTTGCAACAAATTATAATGATGCAAAAGTAACTTCATTAGATGTTGCAATCAATAAAAATGAGCTGTAAATTGGGGAGGAGTTCCATACGCCACAGAGGAAGGAAAAGAGTATGAAGATCTCATCTCTTCCACACCATCCACCCATGAAGGATTGCAAGAGGACTCCATTGTTGGAGTTAAGTATCGAGCAGTGGGAAAATTCAAAGGATCAGACCATGCCCAATTAGGTACTTGGCTTCATTAGAGCCAAGGGAGGAGCCAACGCTAGCCATGTTTATTATTGAGCACGAGGACAAGTTTTAGAGTACCAAGGATCAGCTGCAATGCCTCTTGATCCAAATGCATAACAAGTAAAAGAGGTATTAATCTTGTTTCAGTTGATACCTCGATAATTTGGGTGGAGGATCGACCTCTTATCAGTTTTTCACTCATAATAACAGCCATGTTAAGCACCAAATCACATACATGGCTGCCTATTTTGAGAAAGGGAAGCTACTTCTCCTTAGATTTGAGGATTTGTTTGAGTTCCCTTTGCTTCAGGTTAGCGTAGAGTAGGTAGGTTTTCTTTCAACGAGAAGAAGTGCTTGTGCACACTCTGCATGCTCCACTTGGGGTATGTATGATTTTCAGTTTTGTACATAGTGTGTGTTGTGGTGTGTGGTTGCTCTTACACTATCCATTCTTTGGAAGCAACAACACTCATGGAAGAAATCAGATTTTGGGGTGGTTTTCAAAGTAAATATTTCAGCCCCAATAGATCGGTTATGGATCCGAGACTCCTCCGTGCCCTTGCCTTGGAAATTTTTTAAATTTTGGGGTAGTTTACAGGATTTATCCAAAATCCCAAATTAGCTTCAAGAGCATGCTAAGGCAATTTCAGCCCAAGTGTTAAGTTCATGCGAAGACTAGGGGACAATTCAAAAGGATCTAGTTTTTCAAGGTTAGGCTTGACTCCATGCCCAATGGATACTTCAAGGCAACTGGTCACACATCTAGTAGGAAGATGTTCTGAGAGGTCACCATTGTTATCCCAAATTTACCCCTCGGTTAATTTAGATAAATCATCATAAATGGACTTAGCCATTCATAATTCTTGGATGTGCGAGATGACCATCAAAGTTCAACCCCATTAGAAGAGAAATGAAGGCCATGTTTTGGCTCCCGATTTGGTCTTTACTCCCATGACGAATCTCATGGTTAGACGGGTCAATCTGGTTGGTCGGTATGGAAAGGTTGGTTGGCTCAAGGTTGGTTGGATGCAGGTTTGCCAGACGGCTAGGTGTGTCAGTCAAGGTTGGTCAACTCAAGGTTGGTCAACTCAAGGTTGGATGACCGGGTGTTGGACACCTGTAAGTTAGGCGACGGTGTAGGTTGGATGGTCATGGGTTAGATGACTGTAGGTTGGTCGGTATAACCGGGTTGGATGGGTCATAAGGGTTGGATGGTACGACTACGTGTGTCAGGTCAAGGTTGGTTGATAGGTTAGATGGCTGTAGGTTGGATAGGTTGGATGATCGCAGTGACGCCTAGTAGTTAGACGCATGTAGTGGTTAGAGGTTGGACACCTGTAGGTTGGATGGTTGGGGGTTGGATGCCAGAGGTTGGATGGGTCGATGGGTTGGATGGGTCATATGGTTGGGTGGCTCACGAGTCCTAATCCAGATGAGGGTAGGTGGGTAAAAGACAACTCAAAAATTGGATTTAATGTGGTATGGTGCCTATGTCTTCATTTGATAGAAGTACCCTCGGGAAGTAAATTTTTATGGGTGCTCATGCCTCTTTAATGAGGGTTGGTAAGACATTGCTTATATATTGTAAAATCCACCTCATTTAAAAAAAAAAAAGACATTCTGGGAGTTGGGGAAACTCTTGCAAAATTTTGCCTCGAATCCATTTGAGCTGTAAGCCTTGTCCCATGTGCCTAACAAGCGTATTTATGCCTTTGAGCACCCATGTAATGGTCATGCATACTTTAAAGCAATAAAATTGTGTTTTGTGGTGTTTCTTTAACCCTAGCTCATTTTTATTGTATTTTCTTGCCTCTCCATTTCATGTTTGTTTTTTTCTGTGCATGTTCTTTCACTTGCAGGTTCATGATGTTGTGTTTCATGGAGTTTTGATGGTAGATTAGGATTTGGGTTTGTGTCACATCTTTCGACCTCCCTCAGCCCCCTTTTCCCTATTTCATCCTCCCTCAATAGAGTATCTTGCCCCTTTTCTTGGTGTTATCACCTCATTAGTGTAGGATTTCCCATTTCACGCACTTTCTCTCTCCTTGTCTCCTTGGCATTGTTAGGATAGGTGTAGTTAGGTGTATTTTCTACATTAGGAGTAGTTTAGCATTAGGATTAGGTAGAGGAAGCTAGCCTTCTCTGGAGGACCATCTCAAGTTCACAAGTCCCACAACTTGAGAGATGGTCCCATGTTATGCAAATTACATAGGTGCCCCATTCAAACTTGGGCCATTCAAGGGGTGTTGTAATTTTGCATTAACAGTCTCATCTTGATGTACTTAGCTTATAAATATTTAGTCTAGGATGAACTTTATATGTGTGCTCACTTCATGTTAGAGATTAGGAAAACTTAGAAAGTTTGCATACATTTGCACGCCCGACAGGACAACTCTTTGTCTCACATGCATTATTTCAAGTTTTTATGTTTTTTCATGTAATTTGATTTACATTTTATGTTTTGGTAGCCTTTTATATACTTCATAGTGTTGAGTTGTTCTTGTAGGATTAAAGGAGGTCACATGCTTATTAAAGTTTAGACTCGATGGAAAAGATTCAACATTTTTTAGCTTCTACGTTGGTTTTCATGTCGATTTTGGCTTTAGCGACCTTACTTTGTGTAATGGTGGCCTCATGGTACCTTGTGGTGGCCTTGTTAAGAAAAAAAGAGGCCTTGCATTTTTAGAGGCCTTGCATAAACCAAAATTTCAATTTTAACAAATTTGGCGACCTTATGGTACTTTATGGAGGCATTACATAAACCAATACTTCAATTTTAGAAAATTTAAGACCTTGCGGTACTTTTGAAGGCCTTGTTGGTGTAATATTTATATATACGTCGTTTATTTTTAAGTTTACTTTAGTTTATTTAGCTTTATTTAAGATTTTTCACTTAGTTTACATTGTACACCTCCTAGGATTAGATTAGGAAAAGTGGCACTTATATCTTGACCACTTGTCTCATATGTGCCTATTCATATGGAGGTTATTGTAGACATGTCTATCCTATAGCAAAAGCCAAGTTGGACTATAAATCCTATTTTTGCTATATATAGACCACTTCTATTTGTAAATTTAAGGATTATTGATATCAAATTCATTCGGTTGATTTATTAGCAATACTATGTTTCCATTATTGCTTATTATTTGCATTAGCTTCTTCAAAGAATTCAAAAGTGAGTCCAAATTGAGGAGGTTCCTAGGTTTCACCTATTATTTTATGGTATCAGAGTGGTACTCCTTCAATAGGTAATTATGGTGTTGAAGCTTTGTTTACTTCTTCTTTTGTGATTTAACCTAAATGGTTAAAATTAATAGGTAGTAATGCGATAGTATATTATCATAATCAACTAGTTTCCAAATCTATTTGTAGCAATATCAGGATAATACATGAACAAAGATGAATAACAATAAAAAAATGAACCAACATACTAACAACGAGAGGGAGAAGAATACTTTGCTGATATTATGGTGTGTGTTGATCTGGGCCAATGTTTGTGGTAGATTTTGATTCATTGTTATTACATGGAATAAATCACCAAAACTTAGAAAATAATAGGGTTTAACGATACCTACGTCAACAACATCGAGATGCATGAGTACAAATAAGTGCAAGAGACTCCTTCCAAAGAATGAGGAAACCTACACATGAGTAGATAACTTGATAAGAGAGATATTAGATAATACGATGATGAGTTTCTTGGAAAAGGCCAATCCTAGAACTAAAGGGCTTCCTTTGATGGGTGTCAACTCGTTTTAGACAATTAAGTGATGAATAATGATAAATAATAGAAATAAAAATAGTATTAGAGGATATGGATATAAGAACACAGTCGACATCCTTGATGATAGGTTGGGGTTGGTTGAAAACGTTCTCCTAGTAATGGTTGGCTTAGTCACTCTACTTGAGGAGGACTTCCAATTGTTTAGTGATATAAATCTGGATTGGGTGTGAAGGCAATGCCACAAAGACTTAATTCATAGTCGATGTCTGACTACTCCCACATGAATGGTTGACGCATAATTGGGAAGTAAAATATGGTATTTGGTTCATATCCTTCACCTAGAATGGTCATTTGTAGACAAAGGGCACTTAAAACACATAGATTAGAGAAAACAAATTATAAAATGAATTAAAAACATAGAATATATGACCGAATGGTTTAAAAGTAGGAATCATTGGTGATTTTTGTTGGCCATTGTGTGGTTGTGTTGTCATTGATGTCAACCCCATTGATGGAAAAGGGTGTCATGACATTGTACGAGTCTCCATGAGGTGTTAGTTTAATGTCAAACATGAAGGTTGATTGATAGTGTTAAGATTTGGTGTGTTCAAGTATAGTCCTAGAGCATGATTGTGTATGTTAAGTCATTTTTGAGTCCTCCCAATTGATTTGCTAAGTGTCATAAAGTCAAACATGATTGGTATGATGTTCCATGGATGTCTACATGGGTATACATAAGGTAAATCATGGTCAGGTCATGTGGTTTCAAGCATTGAGTCAAGTCATTCCAAGCTTGTTTCTAGCCTTGGAACATGCAGAATGAGGTAGAGAAGTGAGATTTGGACCAAATCAGTCTTGTCCAAGCATGGTTACAACATAGTGATGGTATACAAGGCATGTATGGTAGGTTTGTGTCTGCATTTAGTAGTTTGGTGCTTCTATGATGTCCTTGGGAAGTAAACAATGAGAAACATGCATGTTTACATAGGTAAGTCATTATGGATGGAGAGTTTGAGACATATCTAGGATAAATGGTGAGCATAGAAAGTTATAGCAAGTTTTCATCGTGTTTATGTATGTCAAGTTTTAGGTCAAAGTGTTCAAGAAATTGAAGTAATGCAAGTTTTGGCAAACCGGGTAACTTGCAGTATGTTTTTATAGCAAATATGGACCTTCGATGCTTGTTGTGGGTTGTATGTTTTTCATGGGAGCTAGATACTTTCAGGTATGTTTTTACATGGAACTAAGAAGGTTCGAGAAAAATAGTGAGGTGGTTTGATCATCACATTTTTATGAACAATTGTTAAGAAGATAAAGTGGTTTGAAACCCTAACAAAACCCTAACTAAGAAAAGTTTGGAGAAAAGTGCTTATATCAGCCCAATTTTGATTGATTCCTCAAATGTGATGATAAGCTATTCTAGAGGACTCTTCTATTTTTTATAAAGGTAAGATACAACGTGTGGTCATATGTGGGCCCTACCAAAAATGCAAGTTTTGAAGAGTTATTGTTTGAGGAGAAGTTTTCCAAATGAGGTAATGACTAAATTGCCATTTATGAAATTTCAGGAGTTATTATCAATGTCCATGAAGGTTTTAGGTTATGATAATGTAATTACTCAAGTGTGCTTCATTTAATTTGGTGGTCAAAGAGCAATTTTGGGGTAGTCGGAAGAAGTCTTGATAAAATGGACATAACAAGAGCTACAGGTGGAGTTAGGAGGTGATTAAAGTTGTGTTGGAAATATAATTAAGATATATTTCTAGTTATATAAGTTTTTATTCATGATGATGACTTTTGATATGCTTTCCAAGTCAATTTGTAGACAAGAAGATTTTTGGCTTTCTAGGACAAAACTACTTTTACTAAAAGATTGAGTTGGTTGGAGCATGAAATGGATTGGGTGATGCTTGATATCACTTGTAATGTGAAGAGGGATGAATTTTTCATCTAATGAATCCATTTTGAGGTCTTGAAAGTGTCGGGAAGGGTAATAACCAATTTCTTTTTGAAAACTACCTTTTGGGCAACTTAAATTGGTGAGGGAAAAGTTGATGTAGTTTGAACCAGTTAATGAGCTATAATTGTTTATAATTGTTCTATAGGTTCTAAAATTTCCATCAAGTGGTCACATGCCATATTTGAGGTGTTATTTTATGACCTTGAAGCCAAAAGGTGAAGATAGGGTGCTGGAAATAGGTGTTTTGTGAAGGTAATTAGCCATTGGGCCCATTAAACATTAAACAAAATAATCTAATTGGTTCATGTAAATTGCGACCATGTATGATGTTTAAATGGTATTTTAATCACGTGTGGTGAATTTTAGAGCATGAATAAAAATAGTTTTGGGATTATAAGATTTTTTCATCATTCCAATACAAGGTTTTGAGGATTTTGGTGCATGGATGAATTGTTTTGGCTAGGCCGACATATATAAGTCACTTGTAGATGTTGTGATAAATTTATGGGAATTTTTAATGATGCATTTTTTTGAACCAAAGGTGCATGAAAAACCTCCTTTGGGTTAGAAGAAAGAAAAACATATAAAAGTGGTGTTTTGGGTTCATTTTTGAACTAATACTCTTGGAGGGAAAAGTGTGACCTATGTAGAAGTATTTTTCAGGTATGTGTGGATGATTGGAAGGCAGAGGAATAACATGAAATATTGAGAAATATTAGAGAGCATGTGTGCATGTGTTTAGAGCCATGACAAGTTGAAGAAGAAGAAGATAGAGCAAGATTGAAGACCTAGGGTATGAGCTAGGGTTTGTGAGCTGAATAAGTGATCTCCATCTGTTATGGCAGCATCAAAATTAGAGATCAAATATTATTAGGTGGCTGAGTTGGTTCTTGGTCATCCTAGGGGGTTGTATCCTCCTTTTAGAGTTGGTTCTTCACTAAATTAGGGGTTGGTGCTCCTTGTAGGGTTGGTGCTCTACTAAACTAGGGGTTGGTGCTCCTTGTGAAGTTGGTGCTTCACTAAATTTCTTTGTTGTGAGTAATATCAACAAAATTTTAGTGGGTTTTCTTCCCCTTGAGGGTTTCCCACATATATTTGGTGTTCTTGTGTACTCTCTTCTCTTGTTCTTGTGTATGGTGTATTCAATGCTTAAGTAAACACACATATGGTTGTTGTATGGTTGAATGGTTATTTGATTGGTAATTAATGATGAATGGAAATGGTTTAAAGTTTTAAGAGACTGATTCACCCCCTCAGTCTCTTGTGCTTCTAAAAATTTCTATTGCGAGTTAACTAGTTTTGAATAAAATAAAGATTTGGTCTTGAATGAATGATTTAATGATTGGATTATTCTTAAAAATGATGCATAAATAAACAAGGAATGTAAAGAGATGATAATACCTTGCCTTTGGCGTAAAATTTGGATATTGGGTGTTGTAAAGAGGCCCCACAATGGTATGAACTCTTCGAGGGAGTTGGTGTGGCTCCACAAGGTGCTTTGAAATGTCGTGAGTGATGTCGTTTAAGTCTCTAAAATGGTAGAATGTCGATACAATGTGCAAGGATCCTCATTCAAGGATTTTGGTGAGTTTATATAGAATTGACGATGATTTTGGTAGTCATTGGCGATTCGGGAAAAGTGGTAGAAACTCATTTAAAAGTGGTTGAAACCGCCTCCAAAATGGCGAGTTTTAGATTGGGGGCAAAAATAAGGCACGTAAGAGTGTGTTAGGGAGGTTGGGAGGTTATGATGGTTTGGCCTTACTAGGATAAAATGGGTTTAGGAGGTTTAGGAGGTGGTAAGTGACTATTTATGGGAGTAAATAGGTGTTACGGGTGTAGATATGACTTAGGACTTAGATATAATGATTAAAATATGGATGTGAGCTATGTGGGTAGGTCACCTAGGGGTGTCAAAAAACTAGTGTCTACATTTTCCAACTTTTGTCAAGTGGTTTATAATGGATAAACCACTGGAAAAAATGAGTGAGATGGTTGGATTTATGTTGGATAGGTGGCCCTCCCTCAAACTATGGGTCATTGCGATAAAATGCAATGGTCATTGATTTGAATGGATAGTGGATGAATAAACACAAGGGCATATATGATTGTGTAAGAGTGTATTTGTGAGTAGACGTGTTTCAAGTTAGGATTCCCAAGATTAAGCATGAAATATATTGCCACAAAGGTGGGCTTACGTGACCGAGAAGTCAATTGATAGGGGAACAAATGGGTTCTCAACCTATACACATATGACTTATAGGAAGTGGCGGGAAAAGGTTCATAGAAAGCTACAAAATCCCACGGTGTGTCGGGAAACATGGGTTTGGTATGAAATACATTGCCATAAATATGGTTTTATGTGACCCAAGAAGTCAAGTGATAGGGGAATCAATGGGTTCTCAACCTATAGACGTATGAGTTGTAGGAAACGACGAGAAAAGGTTCTTAGAAAGCTACAAAATCCATGATGTTTTGATATACACATGATCCATAAGATGAATTTGTTTTTTAAGAGGGTCTTGGGCCCCAAAAAATAAAGCAAATACTTTGAAAGTGTGTAATTTATGAGGGATATGTAAAGTCGTGGGACTGCTAAATGGGTCAAGGCGTAAAAAATGAGTGATAATCAAAAGTGATATTTTGACATCAAACAAAGAGGTTTTGTAAATGGGAGATGAATCACCAATGATTTATGAAATCCTGGTGATCATCGAGGATTGTCGATGATCCGAGGGGCGGAAAAAATTGATATAAATATCCCATAGGGGTCATTTTGTGTTATTGTGATTTTGAGAGAAAAACATCTGGTGTGCTTTGATTTCCAAATTCCTAGTGTTTTCAAAGTGATGGAGATGGTTGGAGGTAGTCGAGAGATGTTAGAGGCCTACACTTAAAGAGGTAAATGGATTTTTTTTATTTATTATGTGTTTTTACCGAGAATGAGTGAATTCCCTAAAAATTGCTAGCGATTTTATAGAATCGCAAGAAATTAGGAGGGGTCACTAGTGATTTAGTAGAATCACTAGTGATTCTAGTAATTTGGTGATATGAAGCTTTATTTTAAAATTTGTTGAGTGTTTTGATAAGTTGTGTTTAATAGTTTGTTTTTGCTTTAATAGATGTAGGCAAGGGATTGATTGACTACACATGATCGAATCATGAGGTCATTAGATAATGTATACGAGTATTTTTAGAGGATGTTTGGGGACATTTGAAAGAGGTTTGTCAGGAGGGATGCGTCACTATAGACATATCTACGGGGATATGGGATTATTGTTGGCGTTGTTTGAGTGATGAGATCATGTTATGGGCACTTTCGGTTTCGACGGGTGAGATGACTTTCACTTTAAAGAATGTTCACAGGATCTGTGACTACCAGTGGAGGGAGAACATGTATATGTTATAGATGAGGTGGGCAAAGGTGTTACTATGCAACGTCTTTATGGTGATGATGCCTTGGATATTGTATATTTGTCTAGGGCATTTGCATATGGTCTTTTTCTAGTGATGATGAGGATGGCTAGTCCACGATGACCATGATGATGATTGGTATTAGTTGTTATGCCCTACCAGATTCAATGGGTGGTAGGTTTTCTTAGATGTTGACTAGAGTGGTGGGGATATGTTAGAGAACATGACAGTGTTTACTTGAGATCCTTCTTTACTAGCTTAGACATATAGGGAGTTATGGGTCTAAAGGATAACAAGGAGGTTTGGAGTTGATGTTACTTTTTTGTTGGAGTGTTGGGAATACGAGCATATAGTAGTGGCCTGGATGAGAGGGTTACCATGGGCCCTATGAATTAGCCTACACTATAACATTGATTTCATGAGATGGTGGTCGAGTTTGGGGCTATAGGGACCATGAGAGGAGAAGAACATTACATGTAGCTCATGACGGGGTTACAAGTAGGAGATGTAGTATGGAGACCATATATAGGTTTCTAGTGTGGGCGAGGGGTCGAGGGGAGATGAGGATGACTCAACAGAAGACATGGGTATAAGGTCAATGAGCCAACCATTAGGAGTTGATCATATTTGGTTGCATCAAGTGAAAATTTAGTTTAGTGTAGGATGTGCCTGAGGCAACCTGTGTGGCCTACTGGGCATTATGATGGGGATGTAGATGTGGGGATGCCGGAGGTTCGGAGAAATTATGGATGGTGGATGAGGAGCGAGTTGGGGTGAGGGTGGATGCACAAGGAGTGGAGGTAGGTGTGGATGATGTCGAAGTTATAAAGGTATATGTTTCTGGTGGTAGGTTTAGGTGGATGGTTTTGAGAGGCAAGTGTGAGTACATGTGGAGGCTTTACGGGAGGGTGGTGTTGAGGGGGTGAGGAGGAGGACATAATGAATTTGCTAGAGGTGACATTGGTGAGTCTAGAGGTGGAGAGGGTCACATGGATAGTTGAGCAAGCAACTTTGATTGATGAGCGAGATAGTGTTATAGCTACTTGATATGCCATGAATTGAGAGTGAGACACGATTCGGAGAGAGGGATGGGTTGAGCTAACAACTTATGACTTGTGTAAGGGGATCTCACATAGGTGAGAGAAGATAAAGATAAATATCATATAGAGGATACTTTATGGCAAAATTTTGGGTGGAAATGAGTTCAATATCGGGGGATGAGCTTAAGGTAGTTAGGGCACCGGTGAAATGATGAGGCCACCTACTAGTGTGATCATGGCTCAATATTAGGCACTAGGAGATGAGCTACACTATTACAAGAGTATAATTAGTGGAGGCTCCCATATGAGCCTAAATATGGTGAGTACATGGCTCAACAATGACTGAATCCATCAAGGAGTGCCACGAGTGTGGGCAAGCCACCGAGGGATCGACGAGGACCATCTAGGAACCTTGATGGTGATCAAGGAGCAACATTGAGGGAACATTCACTTCTTGGCTTATAATTCACTACATAGTTTTATAGGTCCTTTTTGAAAGATTTTGATGTATGATGATTTTTATTGTATGAGGCTCTTGAATCCCATGATGATGTATAGATGTTTGATGTATGTGTGTGTGTGTATACGTGTGTGATTTCAGCTTTGTACTATGTTTGAGTTTTGTTATGATTTGATGTGATGTGTTTGTAGACACACTGATCACACACTTTGGGTAATTATCTTGTCTCGATTACATACTACTATTCATATGATACCTAAGTAAGAAAAGTACTAATTAACCCATGTCTTTGGCCACCTTTCTTTGATTTCTATTGATACTTTCAGTCTTGCATCCTTACTTTCTTAGTCTCTCTTTTTACTCTTTGGCATTTTCATCCTAGACACTAACTCCTAGCGGGACGCCAACACAGTGCCCTTGACCCCTCTAGGTGCTCTTGTCCCCTTTATACTTTACACTCACTTTTTGGGGTTAATTATGAAATTTAAGTGAAGGAATCATATAAATATAAAGATATGTGATAATAAAAAGGGACCAAGAACTAAGCACTATCTATCAACACCTAAGGTTCCTTCCATCAAGGCATCTAAGAGATCTATTACATCCATCTAGCTCCATCACAAGGGACACAAGGGTTGGTTTTCGCATCACACTTTGTAGGAAGGAAGTTCATTCTATTTTATGCACACGTTTACTACATTCTACATCTAGCTACTTGCTTGTTATTCCAAGTGTGACACACACAAGAGCAACCTAGGGCACAATTCCACACACACACATAAGTACATTGGGTCTGAGATGTAGTGCAATGCTCAGTTGTAAGTCCATCATTGTGGCGGTGAGGACAATCCAAACCCTCATTTTACATATTTATTTTTGGGATTTGATGTTTATTTAAGGGTTTCTGATTCATTCTTTATTTTAGGTTTATAGCAACCTCGACAATCATTGTGTGAATTCATAGTGATAAAAGGTGAACATCAATGAACATCTTGCAACCCTAAAAATTTAGGTTTATGAGAATTTCCATGAGACCCACATGCCTGAAAAAGGCCTATGACACCCATGGACACCCCCTGTTCCTCTCCGGGTGCCCGATTCAAGTCAAATACTCCGATCTTCAATTTTATGAGCTCTTGTGTGTGGTCGGTGCTTCTTGTTTCTCTATTTTCCAGCTCTGTACACTCTCCACAACTCGTGAATCGCTAAGGCTTCTTACCCTCTCTTTTTAATTAGGGTTTTAATTATTTATTGCTTAATTTCTAAGATCTATTTCAATACTTCATTATTTATTTATTTACTACAATTTTGCATTTAGATTAGGCCCATATATTTCCTTATTTAGCTTAATTAGTGTTATGGGAATATTTGAAATGTATGTTTTTAGATTTGAAATATATATGTTATAAGATGCTATATATGTGGTTTTGATGATCTTAGATATGGTTGTGGTAAATGATGATCTTGTTTTCTTGTTATGCATTTTATGATGGTTGAGAAGAAGCTGAAAGAGGGAAAAACAATAAGCGATGTCGAAAACAATGCACCACAAACACGATTGCACTCGATGGCAATGTCAAGCTCCAACGTAATAAGCAAGATTGAAACAATGGAATGAAAATGCAAGTAAGAAAACATGTTTTCTCATACTCATAGATTGAAAAAGGAAGTACAAATAGGGGTGTTGTGTAACCCCCATGTAACTCCTATGACACCTCGACGCAATGACAATGACAGATTCTATGACGAGAATCGCTACTTGTCATTTGACTTCCTAAGACCTATGACTCTCGCAAGGTGAGATGACTCACCAAGTGATGAGGATGATGACTAGACATGTCACACACACCAACACCCCCTTCATTGAAGCCGAGGAAGAGGTCATGGTAAGCTAGAATAGAAAAGAAGACTCCCCTAGACAACTAAGAAAGATGTGTCAATGGGGCCCGACAACTAAAGGCCTGATAAGGTGCCCATATACAAATAACATCTTTCTAGAAATAAGAAGAGGAGAAGAAGGGGAAGACGAGAGGGATGCAAAAGGTGTCATGGATGGATCTTTACCCTGCAACTCTAAGAAGTCTCCCAAAATAATGTCGATCATGAGATCCTCTGCCTCTGGACTGAAGAAGAGCAACCCACACCGAACTATGTGCCTACCCTTAGGAAGGACAAAAATGATGTGCTAAAAGTTTGCCCACTCCATGAAGGAAACCAAAGGCAGTAGCATGAAGAACTCTGAGTCTGGTCGACGAAAGTGTGACATAGGTCTAGCAAGTGAGTGCAAGGAATCGAAGGTAATGCCACATGTGTAGAATTGTCGAGTGAAGAAGGGGAACACCAGAGAAAGGATTTCCAACTGATGTGAAGGCAACAAAACATCCCCCATAATAGAAAATGGATCCACAAGCAAGGGTGGATCAATGAATGTATCTGGAAAAGTGGAAGTGGTAAGAGTCCCAAAGGGGGCACTCTCAACAACAGAGATGATGAACTCCTCTGAAATACCTGTAGATGGATGAGGAACCTACAAGTACATCACAAGTGTACTATGTGAAAAGATGAATAAGGTCAGGAAGATACTCATCCCAATGAGGGGGCTCAACAAACAAAAGAGCGATGTCAGATAGGTATGAGTCATCCAATGAAGGTAGAGGAGTGAAAGGGGCCTCAAACACTGAAGGTGGAAAAGAGGCTAGTGTGATGACTGTATGAGACTGTATAGGAGACTGCTCAATATCTGATGAAATGTGGGATGTGACAACACTCTCTGGAATAGTGAGAGAAGGAGGAGAAGAGTCCTCTATAGTACTCTTGACATCAGAACTGGGTTCACAATCCTCGTCATCAAAAGTAGAACCAAGTGAGTCTGTGTCAGTGGAATTGTCATCACACGAAGAAATATGTGTGGGTGGCGCTTCGTAAGAAAAAGTAACGGTGAACTCACTTTCCTTCATGGATGCAAGATCATCATAAGATCCATAACTAGATGAAGGAGGATCAAAGTCTCCATGAAAATTCCAAATGAAGGTCCAGGCTCTATGCGCAAACTCAGTGAATTCTAATTGACATTGAAGGTCCTTCGGTATAGTAAGACAAAGAAGCCCGTATGCCATATCATTCTCGTTCAACCAATTTTGGTGATGAATGCATCAATAGGTTTAGGTGCCAACCCAAGAAGATGTGGTAACAAATTTTACATAATACAATGATCGAGTATCCCATTCTTCCATTGCAGGTAGTTTCCTTGTCCCGAACAACGAGCGATGAAATTCAATGTCCATGATGAGAGGAGTCTCCAAAGAATGCAAGTTTAAACCCCCTTTTGTGGCTATTTATAGTTCAAAGTGCATTCATTACAATAAGATGTGATTGTGTGTCAAGAACCAGTTTGTCACTCACCTTGAAATTAGCATAATAACGTGCAAGAGTGGAGACAACAATCAAGGTTTGTTGGGCGCAACAGTTTGACACCGCAAGTAAGCATAAGAATGAGAGAAAACAAGAAGGGGAAGAGAAAGCCTTGTGAGAAATAACGTCTCACATCACATGAAAGAATCCCTTTGCTATAAGACTGTGGTGGACGCGCTCACAAGTTCACAAGCAAGAAAAGGGATAGAACAAAGCTCAAGAAAAATGAGCTGAATTAAGCAATACAAAGACACCCCCCAGAATGCGGCACTTTATAAAAATAGTGCATTTACAAAAATGATAATCCCATCAACTAGAGTGTGAAAAAACATCCAACTTTGACTAAAGAAGTGCTCAAAACTGAGCAATGAGTCAAAAGTTATAACAAAAAACAATTCCCACAACTGATGGAAAAATGCTAATAAGCTTGTAAACGAATTAAAAAAGTGCCCTAAATGCATGCAAAGGGTTTCGTATGTGTGCTCGTTGGAAATGGCATCAAATTTTAGCTAGGGTTTTTTTGTATTATGAGGGGGATTAGCCTCCTGCCAATCCCGGACCTCACCCTCTATCTTCGACACTCGAAGGAAGGTTAATAATACAAGCCAAAATACCTAAAATTTTACAATGCCAATAAAAAGGAAATGTTTTTAACACCTTAAAACATTAAAAAAAAGGTTTTAACCCTAGTAGTTTGAAAGGTGATAATGATTTAACAATCAATACCAAGAAAAAGGGAGAAGGTTGACTGCCCACGTTGAAGTTGAGAAGGTTGAAATTGCCAAAAAAATGAGCCACCAGCCACGTATGGACTACAACCACTGAGATTCCTATAGGGAAACCGACACCAAGCAGAGCTGAGTAGGTTTGATGCAAGATGAGGAGCCCAAAAGTGAAATAGTCAGGTAGACTTGAAGGGAAGAGCCCACGCATCAGGGAGAGGCAGCGGTAGGTAAGTGGTAGCAAAATCTTCGAAACCAGTGAGAGAGGAATGTACGACCATGGGAATCAAACCTGGCTTTCCACTGCCTATTCTCACAAGTTTGGCTATGCCTTCCAATACACCACGCGCCTCCTACATAGGAAAAAAGGGCCCAAAAAGGACGTAAATACCATGCCGAGCATGCAAAATAGGATCCCGGATGCACAGCCAAAACTACCACGAGCTCACAGTAAAAAAAGCGTTTAGATTTCATGCCAAGGGAGAAAAAATGAGTTTGAGAGAATCCAATCACAAACGTTGAACCCGAGGAAATGTAGCAAAAAAACGAGCCTGTAGATTAAAAAACCCGAACCGGATGCGTCATCGGGCAAGAGACCACGCATTTGATCTGTAGCAGTGGGGTAGATGGTAGCGAGATTATAGGTGCACAGTCGAACTCGTAAAACCATCCATAGGAAAGCTTGTCAACGGAAAAGAAAATACAAATAGAGCCTGCATTCAAGCAGGGATCAATGCACAATTTAAAATTTTGACAATCTAGTGAAAGCATGTCCAAGATTCGAAATAACGCCAAGTTGTGGTAATGTGGTGTGCAGAGTAACAACGTTATTGAATGCATGAGTAGAGAACCAGTTTGATTTGTTTGGATGAGCCTTTGGGTCAAACGTTGCCAAGGTGGGTCTAGGTATGCCTATCGAGCCTTTGTTGTGCGGGAGACCAATGTTAGGGAGATCGGGAGCTACATGCAAAGTTTTGTAACCGCCAAATGTCAGGAAGGAATGTTGAAATGCCCTTCTGTTTAATTTAGCTGAGCCAACAGGTGCAAGCCACGTACTAGGCAGAGATGAAGGTGTAAAAACTATGCAAGGTGATTCACAAGGTGAATGATGAGTGAGGGTAGGTCAGCTCGGTTCCCAGCTCCAAAAAAGGACCTTCCCACCACCTTTTAAAACCCTGCACTAAACCAGATCTGCAACCAGGAATGAGAATAACCCAAGCCAATGTAGAGGGGCTCGATTCACTAGGAGGAGGATGCATGCACAAAAGCAAGGCGAGCGGGTAGAGTGCACCCTGAAACATACAAAATAAGACAACACTAAACTCTGAAATTTGCAACCCGTGAACCTAGAATGCACCCTGAAACATACAAAAATGCATGTAGATCCTGGAAAAATCAAACCACAAACCGATGAACAACCCCTCAAACTTGTAACTACTAAAACCTTAATACGAGGTGAACAATACAATTCCAAAATAATAATTGAAAAAACTTACACGAGGAAAAATGAAGAAACCGAAGTAATAAGCATCGATAAACGAAGAGTGCACATTTTACCAAAACCAGCTCTGATACCATGAAAGAGGGAAAAACAAGAACCGAGCGTAAAAAAAAATGCACCACAACACGGTTGCACTCCGATGGCAACGTCAAGGTCCAACGCAATAAGCAAGATTCGAAACAATGGAATGAAAATGCAAGTAAGAAAACATGTCTGCTCATGCTCATAGATCGAAAAAGGAAGTACAAATAGGGGTGTTATGTAACCCCCATGCCTAAACAAGGAAAGAGAATCAATGATGCCACTGATGCATATGACATGATTGACACATATGATGCCACTAAAGGAGGAGTTATAATTTCAAGTAAGGAATGTAACTCCTATGACGCTACCGACGCAAATGAATGAATGACATGATTCTATGCAGAATCCGCCACTTGTTATTTGACTTCCTAAGACCTATGACTCTCGCAAGGCGAGATGACTCACCAGTGATGTGGACGATGATTGGACATGTCACACACACCAACAAGAACATGTTGTGTGATGTTTATACTGTACTTATTTTTAGCATATATAATGATCATAACTACATTGCACATACAATCTTATAAATAATATTAAAATATAACTCACAATGGTTAGTCATAATGAGATCATAGATGCATATGAGATATTTGTATTTAGATTTTTTGACATGGAAAAGGTTTGTATGTAGTGTGTATGGGGAAAAGGGTATTTTTTTATGGTTATTTAGTTTCACCCCAACTTTATTATATATTGCATAAGTTGATCAATGCGGGAAGCTTGCATCTTATGGGAAATATGGTCAATGTAGGATGCTTTCTGGGATGGTTGCTTTTTGATTTTATTTTAATATGAGGGTTGATCAACGTGGGAAGCCCTTTTCTTGCCATGTGTATATCTTAATTAGGTAGTCATCCTTTGAGGGAGTGGTCTACATACTTGATTGATGTAAATTTCTTATTGATATTCGTCCTTTGAGGGATCAGTCTATATTTTATCATATCCATCCCATGGATACTTTGATTTTTTTAAGCTCATGGTGAGCCTAGGTGACCATTTAGAAAGGGAAAAGTAAATGTACAAGCTACACATATATCGATTAGGTTTATAGGGATATATAGTGGATAGTAATGATTATGAGGTTAGTAACTATGAGTGGGGAAATTATTCATGTGGAATATACTATAAGTAGAGCGATAGTGCCCATATTTAAGGCTATTATTGGTATAATGATAAGAAACCGCACGGTTCCAAATCAATATGGGAGTAAGTAGATGGATGGATGAAGAATTTGATTTAACTAAGTTCATGTGAGTCGATATGTTAACAATAAAATGGATGCAAGTATAAGGTATTAAGAGGTTATTTTTCAGTTCACCATCGAGGAGTCTAAATGATAAGCTCCAGACCCATATTTATGAGTGATGATATATTGTCCAAGCCATTTTGGAGAAAAATTCCATGTTTTCTCTTCTCCATGTTAGTTACATGTTGGTTTTCTTTGAGGATGAGATCACCAACATTGAAGTCGTGCTCTTTGAGGTGTTTTTTGTATGCTTGTTTGATTCATTCTTGATATATGTTGATATGTTTGAGGGTAGTTAGTTAACGTTCATCTAAAAATTCTAGTTGTGATAGGCATTCTTGACAATATTCTTCTTCAGAGATGAAATATTTGAGGGAAATGCGTAAGGATGTGATCTGGACTTCAAGAGGAAGAAAAAATTCAATGTTGTATATTAAGGAGAATGGTGAACCAACCATAGGATTTTGAATGCTAGTTCAATAGGCCCATAACGCAAATGGGATTTGAAGGTGCCAATCTCTACCAACCTGATCAATAGTCTTAATAAGGATATTGTTGAGGGTTTTGTTGGATGTTTCGGCTTGGCCATAATTTTGTGGGTAGTAGGGTGCGGAAAAGCTGAGTTTGATGTTGTAAGTGTCACAAAGTTTTTGAAATTTCTTATTTTGAATGATTTACCATTGTCTGTGATGATTTTATGAGGGATGTCAAAGTGAAAGATAATGTGATGATGAATGAAATCGATGATTTTATCTACTTTAGTGGAGATAAGAGGGATCACTTCCACCCATTTTGTAAAGTATTTAGTTGTTGTGATGATGGAATTATGTCTTTATGATGATCAAGGATTGATAAGGCTAATGAGGTTGAGTCCCCATTATGAAAAAGGTCATAGGTCTTGAGTTGGTTGGAGAACGTGACTGGGAACATGTGTAAGGTTGGAGTGTTGTTGACATTTGATGCACTTATTGACATAGTCACAATAATCTTGGTTAAGCGTAGGACAATAATAGCCCATGCACATGATCTGATTAACAACAACTAAACCATTAAAGTGCCCACCATATATTCTATGTGGACTTCTTAGATAACTAGATGAGCTTCTAGAGATTTGATATACCGAGGACAAGGCCATCAAACCCTCTTTTATAAAGGATACCCCTAGTATGACATAGTGGGATACATATTGTTGAAAATATATTTTACCATTTCTAGATAGATTTGAAGGTATTTTTCTTGTGGAAAGATAGTCGTATGTCTGAGTGTACCAATTGTCAAATTGACTATCTTCTATATGATTGATAGTTGGAAGATTAATGTTAGTGTAAGATGGTTGATCAAGTTTATTTATAATGAGGAAGAGTTTATAATTTGTCCAGTGATAGAGGTATAAGTAATGCTAGGGAAGCCATGGTATCGATGAATTTATTAGATGAGCAAGGGTAGTTTGGATTTTATAATGATTAAGGAGTTTTAGGAGGTCTTATGATTTAATATAAATTGAATTAAATCTTATTTTAGAGTAACTACATGTAACTAATGATATACAAGTGATAATATATAGTAAGACACAAGCAATAAGCATATACAATATGAAACCCTAAGCAAAGAGAGAGAGAGGAGGTGACTTAGCTTATCGTCAAGTGATCTAGAAGTGATTTGAGTTGAGAAACTTATGGAACATACTGGAAAGAGTGTCGTCAAAGGCTCACCGAGGGCTTTGGGACTCGAGAAATGTGCAAGCAGAAGTATCCATGGGAGGATAGGAGCACCTAGGCACTAGTGAATGATCTGGGTGCTGGTGTCAAGTCGATGCTCTGCTTTCTATGTAGGAGGGGCTTCTTTGTAACTTTCCTTTTATTGCTATGATTTTGCTCCAATGTGGTCGATTGTACTTATAACCAAAAAAATAATTATCTACCGTACATGTCAAAAACCACATCAAATCTAATAAAAAAAGATGCATAATGTGGAGTTAGATTGACCCTGGCGGTCACTTGAAGAGTGAACTTAGTACCGAGTGTTGCACTACATTTCAGACTCCATGTAGTTCTATGTGAAAGTGTGTGTAATGATGCCCTAGGTTTCCCTTGTGCAAGTTGTACTATGATAGCAAGATAGATCTAGAATGCTCCAAGTATGCAAATGTGTGAGATGGAATAGAATGAACTTCCCCTCCTATGTTATGTATGCAGAGTGATGCAACCCTTGTCCCTTATGTGGATGTGCTAGATGGATGTTTTGTAATGCTCTTTGTGCCTTTGGATGTAAGCTTAGGTGATAGTAGATAATGCTTAGTGCTTGACCCTTGATTTTGGAGAAGTAACTAAGTATATATATGATTCCCTTGTTTGAATTTCATAATTGATAACTAGAAGGCCAACCCAAAGTGTTAAAAGATGCCCAAAAGGTAAAAGAGACCCAAAAGAGTGAGAAAAGGATAGAGAGGGTCAGGAGAGCACCTAGAGAAACAGGAGCACTGGGCACTAGTGTCCAAAGACATAAAAGATAAATAAGTTAAGTTTCGGTAGGGCTGTAAGACATGTAAGACCAAAAAGAAGGCAAGAGATAAAGTAAAGAGGCCAAAAGGAGTGTCAACCACTAGTTTTCTTACTTATAAATCATTTATACATTATTATGCTTTAGGACCTAGAAATGTACTCAAGTGTGTGATTTTTTGTCTACATTTGCCCCCAATTTATGTTGTTGACTGAATACTCGATAACATAAAGAATATAGAAGATGTGTACCTTGTACTCTTGTAGAGAGGAGTGTTGCCGATAGCATGTAGAGTGGACAAGTGAAGCATGAAGTGATCACAATGTGAAGCATGAAGACTAGGAAAGGGAAGTAGATCTAGGGGTGAAGTGTATACATAATAGCGTGTTGTTGGAGCTTGTGTTTTTCGGTGTGAGTTGCTTCTTGTTGCATATTAAGGGAAGAGCTACAAAAGAAGAGCGAGAGATTAGTCATAGTTATGTATATGATAAATTAGAGTAATATGTGTATAAATATGTAAAGAGTGTGTAAAGGAAAGTGTGCACATGATATGTAAGAGAGTATGAGATAGAAAATTGTCATGTTTGTTTTGATTTGAGGTTTTGGGCATTATCATGCCGAGAGTGAGTTTTTGGGCAATCTCACGCTAAGAGTGAGTTTTTTGGGCGATCTCACGCCAAGAGATGAGTGTTGGGGAGAGAGGTCTAGATTTACTCTCCTTCCATGATGCTTCTCAATAAACACCAATGTATATGATACATCCATGATTTGTTCCTATTTAGAATCGATTGTAATTGATTGACTATATTCGTGAACCTTAGGAGGCAAGATCCTACTACTAGAGAATTGTACTAAAAGCGTGTTAAAGTGAGAAAATGACTATTTATTTCCCTAAGACATTAACACCCAAGGGGGAACAAACATCCACTACTAATGTCCAAGATTGGGCGTTAGTGTCTACTCTATGTTTTGGACCCAAGTCTAATTATGGGACAATATGTAATTATATGTCCGTGTTGATTTTGTTGTGTTGATCTATTTTCAAGATCAAAGCTGCTGTAGGGGTGATTTGTTCACCCAATAGATGCCTCCCTCGTTTGGGGTGCATGCAACGATTGTAGGAGAATGTGGTCTAAAGGAGAGGACCGAAAGCTGATATGCATATCTAAAAGTGGATACCTACAGGGGGTAGGGGATGTGTATGGTAGAAACCAAGGCACATGCAAACAAAGTAGGCTAATAACAAGAGTTAGTAAAAATAAGCTAATATGTAATATAAGACAATGTAACTAAGCAAGTGTGAAGACAATATAAACCATGAAAAGTGGGTTTTATACATGGGACATCACTCATAATGTCATAAGATAATCATGGCCGAAGCGTCCATAAGAAAATAATGAAGGCATAAGGAATATCCCCTAAACAATAGTAAAGAATAGGAAGTAAGAAGTGACAAATAACCATGGTTGTATTGATCCTGCAAGACAAATGCTACACATGAAGCACCCTGTTAGCATGTTAGAGAGATAAATAGTATGTTAAAGCGTATATAAATTAGTGAAAAGTAAAGTGACAATAATGAGAAGAAGTAACTAATGTGATAATAAACTTGTGATGTATGAATTATAAGAGTAGAAAAAGTAGATGCCCCCAGGAGACTCGATGGGACTGGTAAAGAGTTGTGTCGAGCATCATGCGTCATGTATTAATATGTGAAAAGTCCCACATTCACCTCAAGAGACCAAGTGAACATGCATGTGTATATAGAAAAAGATAATGACATACTAAGAATCCGTCTAGCATAGGAAACAAAGTGTAACATGTAAGTAGAATAAGCTAACAAGAGTAAATGCAACTGCGATATGAAAATATATGCGAGTGTGATGACATGCTGCATTATGCAAGATGTGAAAAGAGGAGGATCCATATTGCCCCCAATAGATGTGTATGAGATGAGGTTCATTTAGAAATTCCCCCTCAATAGTCAAGAATGAACCATAGAATAAGAGTGTGTCATTGGGAAATGAAGGTGTTGTATGTGATTGAGAGTAGATGTTAGGAAGATGTATCGTGAAACATAGACCATGAAGAGTAGATGATGTGAGGTTTAGTTAAAATTGGACACTCAACAATCGAGTATGAACCGTGGAACTAGAGTGCATCATCGGGTAATGAGGAGAAAGTATGTGAACCAATGATGTGGTGATGCTCGAGAAAGATAGTCATGAAGTGTGGAATGAGAGAGTAGTAGATGTTATGAAAGATGTATCATGAAGTATTAAGCTTGAAGTGTAGCAAGAGTAGATGATGTGAGGTTCATTGATGAAGTGTGCCCTCAATAGTCAAGTGTGAACTGTAGCACTAGAGTGCATCATCAAGTAATGACGGTATAATGTGTGTACCAAAGGTGTAGGAGTGTTGAGAAAGATTAGACATGAAGCATGGAGCATGAAGTGTAGTAGTAGACACTAGAAACAACTGATAGTGATGGAAGGGTGGGGAGAAAGTGCAATTACCCCTAAGTGTACAAATAGATGTTATCATTGTTAGCAAAAATAGCCTAGAGTATGTATAGTGTACGAAAGGATGTATACCGTATATAGAAAGTATTATGTGTATCATGAGTAGAAGGGGCCATAAGTGAGCATGAGTAGCATGATGTGTATAGAGTAGCATAAGATCATAAATGGATGTAAGCAAGGTGTCCACATAGTGTAGATGAGAGAAAGTGTTGCTAGAAAGATTGACATGAATTACAAAATAATTTATAGATGTGTATGTGAAGAGTATAGATAGGTAAATTTTGGTTAGGACATGTGACTATGGGGGGTTTGAATCCCCCAGTGTGTGGGTGATGGAGATCTATGTGATGATGTGGGAGATCACCTACTATGGCGGTGGATTTTGAAATGTGTCCGGGCCATCAATATAAGCATTAGCTTGAGTGAAAGGAGGACTTATGTGTTTAATTGGAGGAGGTTGGTATGGGATCTCGACTGTGGTAAGGGAATTTTGGTGCTTTCTTGGATAGTGGTTTCTTATTTGGAATTGGTAACATTGTAGAGGACTCAATCTTCTTTTTCCTTGGGGAAAATATTATTTAGTATGATGATGGTATCACCAGAACTTGTTGTCTAGGTAGGTGGGTGGATGTTTTCCTTGTGGTGATGAAATACCTCACACTCGAGGGTAAATTTAGGAAGATTTTCTCTTATCACTTGTCCATTTTGAATTATCTTCGTAGAAACCAGGAGATGAGCTTCCCATTTTTCCTCCTTTGGTCCTTGACTAATTCCATTGAAGACTACCAGAATGATAAGCTGGAAACCCCTCTTCACCATGGTTTAATTATTTTGATGTTTAAGAAAGGAGAATCCTTATCCCCCTTGCCCTAAGGAACAAAGTGAGGATTCAGATAATGAGACCTTGGATTCTCACATAAAAAAGGAAAATGGGAAAGCAACAAGAGGGGTCTTTTGGCATAGCTGACATTCTATGTGACATGAAAAAAGTGACCAGGACTATGGAGGAAAGTGCTAGGAATAGGGAGAGAGCTAGAATCATGTGGACTGGGAGGCTGCATTCTTAGAGTGGACTCGCTATGGACACCATTTTGGTTGTCAACAAGAATTTGGTTCAAGAAGTCAAGGATTTCCACAGACAAATTGAAATCCAAAACATGTGTATTGGTGGTTTGAACACTAATATCATTATGTAGGAGTAGAGGATATCAATTCTTCAAGATCAGATTGCCAAAATGGAAGTGGAGAAGGAAGAGGTTAACATGCGGTTGGAAATGAGCAGTACTAATGAGGAAGACATTAGGGAGATGGAGGAAAAAAACTAAAGAAATGCCTTCTAGGGTTATCATCAAGTGCAAAGGGAACAAGGAAGCTGGCCCGTTTACTCATACCAGAAGCAAAGATTCTTAGGGCAAGGTGGACTGATGGTTGCCCATTGGCTGAAACTTTATTGCTTTGTGCCTTGTTGCTCTAAGTATTATGTTTTTTTAAATACTTTGTTTTGTAATACTTAGACCACTCATGGTCTTCTCTACTTTTGTTTTCACTACTTGTCAAGCCTATTTACCACTGTGCTTTTGGATCTTTTTGTTTGCATGTGTACCTTGGATTCATTTTGTGTAAAGGGTTTTTTAGTCCCTTCAAAACTAAATCTTATTACCAATTTAAAAAAAAAAGATAGGAGGAGGTAATGGGGTAAGTATTTTTAAAGGTGGTTTCTTATTTGGAATTGGTAAGTCATGTAGAGGACTTGATAGGAGGAGGTAATGGGGTAAGTATTTTTAAAGGTGGTATGACACTAGGTTGGATAGGAAGCTCTTGACTTACCAGAGAAGGAACATTAGTAATTATGGCATGATGCTCATTAGATATAGAGGGATCATATTTGGGAGCCCAGATGGGATTTAGCAATTGGAGATGAACATGTAGTAGAATTTTGTGTAGCAAATGAAATAAAACCCTGATGCTCAAGGTGACCAATTCTTCGTTTTAAAGCATAAAAATAATTTTCATGATGTCAATTAAGTCTATGATAATTAAAAATGGGTGACCTTTGTATTTTGCAAGCCAATAAGGAGGGTAGTAATGAGTAGGTGGAAATTTGATCAATTGGTGATTGAGGATCTTAGGAAGAATATCATGTGTCTTCACATTTAGATTAAACTTGAGAGGTGATGGTAGTAGTAAGACTTGGGCTTCACTTGATGAGCACATGTAGTATACATGGGAGTAGGATGAGGTGTGGAAGAAGAACTAGCATGGGCCATAGAAGCAACCTTGAGATGTTGGATTTTAGCTGTGAGATATGTAATCATGGTTTCCATAGCTTAAAACTTGCCTTGAAATAAATGGTGCAAAGCTTGAATGGAATCGAAGATGGATTAATTTGATGTGGTATCATGTGATAGTGTCGTAGAAAAGGTGATCGAAAATGGCACTTACTTGTGTAAGTGGTGTATTACAAGGGAGGTACATAGTGCCTAGGGATTTTTGGAGAACATATTTGCAAGGTGGGTAAATTTGAAGTAATTCATACATGGAGACTTGAGAAACCTTAGGATCCATGGCGTAACTAGGGTTTGGGTTTAGAGAGGAAAAAAGTTGGTAGGATAAGAAAAATAAGGATTTGGGTGTTCGATAAAGAGTGGGGTTTCACAAAATGATTTAATATAAATTGAATTAAATCTATATTTTAGAGTAACTACTGTAGTGTATGATATACAAGTGATAAAATACAGTAAATGGACAAGTAACAAACATGCAATAATATGAAACCCTAAGCAATAGAGAGAGATAATAGGTGACTTAGCTGATTTCGAGTGACCTAGAAGTGATATGAGTGAGCAATTGTTGGAACAAATTGAAAAGAGTGTAATCAAGGGCTCACTAAGGGTTCGAGACTCAAAGATGTGTAGGAAAAAAATGTCCACGAGAGGATAGGAGTACCTAAAGTGATAGTGAATGATCTAAGCACTAGTGTCAGTCGAGATGTTATGTTTTTATGCTTTTACGTGAAGGAGGATCTTGGTGTTACTTTCCTTTTATTGCTCGATTTTTCCAATGTCACCGATTGTACATGTAACTTGCAAAATAATTATCTACTTGCACATGTCCACAAACCACATCAAATCTAATAAAAATATGTAGAATGTGGAGTCAAACTGACCTTAGTGGTCACCCGAAGAGTGAACTTAGTACCAAACACTGCACTACATTTTAGAATTCATTTAGTTCTATGTGAAAGTGTGTGTAATGATGCCCTAGGTTTCCCTTGTGTAAGTTGCACTATGATAGCGGGCTAGATCCAGAATGAATGAACTTCCCCTCCTTTGTTGTGTATGTAGAGAGATGCATCCATTATCCCTTATGTGGATGTTTTAGATGGATGCTTTGTAATGATTTTTGTGCCTTTGAAGGCAAGCTTAGGTGATAGTATATAATGCTAGTGTTTGGCACTTGATTTTGGAGAAGTAACTTAGTATATATGATTCTCTTATTTGAATTTCATAATTGACAACTGAAAGGCTGACCTAAAGTGTTAAAAGATGCCCAATAGGTAAATGAGACCCAAAAGAGTGAGAAAAGGATAGAAAGGGTCAAGAGTGCTCAAGAGGGACAAGAGTGCACAGGCGCTAGTGTCCTAATTGAGTGCTAGTGTCCGAGGCCATACAAGATAAATAAGTTAAGTTTTGGCAGAGTGTAAGATGTTTAAGACAAAAAAAGAAGGAAGAGATAAAGAAAAGAGGCCAAATGGAGTTGTCAACCACTAGTTCTCTTGCTTAGGAATGAAAGAGGGTTTGAAAACCCGCAAGCGAGGATCACGAGGGACGACTTGCACATCAACGGACGTGTGAACGATAGCGTGAAGAGATCTTGGGAGGAGTGAGCATCAACCGAATGTGCATGCAAAGATTCAACAAATGGGCAGAACCTGGTTAAGCCATAAAACTCTCCTCTATCTCATAGATCAAATGGGGTGTACATATAGGAGGTGCTTGAGTAACCCCCAGTGCTGCAATCATGACAACTCAAGTATAGAGGGGGAGTTACATTCCCATAATAGAAGTATAACTCCTAATGATGTATATGACACACTCGACGCACACCTTACCGACGTGACGCATCTTGTCGACGCGTCTTTGGCCGACGCAGACGTCGACCGCGACGTCTTGACGCGTAAGGGAATCTCATAATGACCCCTAAATGACACATGGACCTACGATCTCACCTAAGTGAGATGACTCACTTGATGATGTGGAAAATAACACACACCAACACCCCCCCTTCATCGTAACTTAGGATGAGGCGGAAAGTCAGAAACAAGAAATGGGTCCCAGCACAAAGCCTGATGAGGTACCCATGTACAAGAAAGAAGTCCCAAGCAGTGAAGGAAAACCCAGTGGGAAAAACATCCACCACAAGAGAACAACACACTCTCTAATCTAAGAAAGATGCCAAATATGGGTCCCGGCCATAGACGAGCCTGAAAGGGTACCCATGTACAAAGAGGAAATCTCTCGAAAAGAAGAAGAAGAGAGAAGAAGAGGGAGACGAGAGGAATGCAGAAGATGCCATGGACAGATCTGAACTCTGCAACTATAGGAAGTCTCCCAGAAGAATGTCGATGATGAGATCCTATGCCTGCGGGTGAAGAAGAGCCACCTATAACAAAGCGTGTGCCTACCCTTAGGAAGGACATAAATGACATCTTTGGAAGTCCGCCCACTCCACAAAGGAAACCGAAGGTAGTAGCATGAAGAACTCTGAGTCTGGTCCATGAAAGTGTGACATAGGTCTAGTGAGTGAGTGCCAAGGAACCAAAGGTAATGCCATGTGCGTAGAAATGTTAGAGTGAAAAGAGGAACACCCGCAGAAAGGATGTCCAAGTGATGTGAAGGGAACAAAACATCCTCCACAACAGAAAAGGGATCCACAGCTGAGGGTGGATCAATGAAGGTCTCTAGAAATGTGGAAGTGACATGATTCCCAGAAAGGGGCACTCCCAACAATAGAGATGATGAACTCCTCTAAAACACCTGTAGATGGATGAGGGACCTGTAGAGCATCAAAAGTGGACTCTGCAAAAAGACGAAAAAGGTCAGGAAGATACTCATCCTAATGAGGGGGCTTGACAAATAGAAGAGCGATGTATGATAGGTATGAGTCATCCAATGAAGGTAGAGGAGTGAAAAGGGCCTCGCACACACTGGAAGTGGAAAGGAGGTGGGTGTGATGACTATATGAGACTGAGAAGGGGACTGCTCGATATTTGATGAGATGTGGGAAGTGTCAACACTCTCTGGAATAGTGAGAGAAAGAGGAGAAGAGTCCTCTGTAGTACTCTCGACATCAGAACTAGATGCACAATCCTCATCATCAGAAGTAGAACCAAGCGAGCCTATGTCAGTGAAAATGTCATCACACGAAGAAATGGAGGAGATAACTGAATCAACAGCAACAACAATGGCGGCAGTATGTGAAGGGTCTCCATACAAGGACTGAAGAATGCTCCAGACACGGTGAGGTGGATCGAGTTCGCCACATGAAACCAGAGAGAACAAGAGACATACATCATCATGTGACCAAAGACATGGTCACAAGTGTTGAGGAAGTCCTCTAGATGATGATGATCAGTGGGTGCAGGAACTGGCCCAAGCAAGAAGGGTAAAAGACCCTCGTGGGCGAAGTAACATTCCATGGAAGCACGCCAAGCTGAATAGGTCTCTCTCCCGGTGAGAAGTGGCAGAGGTTGTAAGGTGATCCTACGATGCTCACGTCTGGAAAGAGCACTCTCCATGATGAAAAATGCAAGATGCACAAAAGCAAGACGTCGGACTCGGCCGATAATGTGTCTGCGTGTGTAGGCCCAAGAGTACAAGCAACCCCCCCAGAATGCGGCACTTTATAAAAGTAGTTCATTTACAAAATTGGCAATGCCATCACATAAAGTGCAAAAATCATGCAACTTTGACTAAAGAAGCACTAAAAAATGAGCAGTGAGTCAAAAGTTATAGCATTAAAATGATTCCCGTCAACTGATGGAAAAATACACTAGATGCTGCAAACACATTAAAAAAGTACACGAAACGGGTGCAAAGGGTATCATGTGGGTACTCGTTGGAAATGGCATAGAATTTTAATAGGAGTTTTATTTGACTGCGGGGGGTTAGCCTCCTACCAACCCCGAACCTCGCCCTTTGTCTTTGACAACCGTAGGAAGGCCAAATTACAAGCAAAATACAACCAAAAACCCAATTTTTTTTTACATGCCAATGAATAAATGTTTTTTCTTCTTCTAATAATCACCCTAAAACATCAAAATAGAAGGTGATGAGAGGGGGACCCACGTTAGAATGTGTCAAACCGAGCTGAATGGTAGAGCAGCAGTTAGCACGTGTTGGAGGAGAGGTTGAAACCACTGGAGATTGCTGTAGGGCCACGTGGCTAGTGGACTGGCGCTGGGAGATGCTCCATGTGGTGCAGGGAGTTGAAATGGCCGCTGTGAAAGGAGAAAATGCCAGAGGAGAAAATGCAGGTTGATGTTGAACGTAGGCAGAAGACAAAAAAATGTTTTCCAATAAAAAAGCGTCGTCGAGTTGTATGCTGCAGATTCCAACGCAGATTTCGAAGGTAAGAGAACCGTTGAAGGCTGGAAACGCAGGTGAGTTAAACACAACAACCAAACTCAGCAACCAAAAAAATGTTTTCAAACAGCCAGAAATGTAGAATCCAAAATGTTTTTCAATGCAGAGGCACCTGAGTTGTTGAAGCAACGCCGTTTAAGGTCCACGTGCCAGAGGTAAGCTAACACCAATGCAGAAGTAGGCTGAATGTGTTGAGTTGGTCTTCCTACATAGAGGTCCACGACCAGAAGAATACCCAAATGAGGGCCGAGAGAGCAACGCCACAGGTAGATACTCAAAGAAACCCGAGTGCAGCGAGCAACAAAGATCTTTGGAAAGCAAAGCAAAAAATAGTGCGGCGGCCAACGTGAACACAAGAGGGCATTTCGAAGGCAAATCAATACATGCTCACAGCTTGAATCAACAAGCTAGGAGTGTAAGTGCAGTGAGCCAAGGAAAATTGGTGCCACGAGTTGAATGTTGTAACCGACGTGCCATGTAGATCCCAACACAGGTAACACACCAGCACAAAACCAAGAACCCTTGAAAATGCAAGCTGAAGCTGCTCCAAAAAACTACATGCAAACGAAGAAGCCTAAAAATCCATCAAACACCAACATGATCAAATGAACTAAAAACAAACCCAAACAGAGGTATGAGGCACCAAATCAATGCAAGTAGAGCACATTCGGAATATCCATTACGACACACATTGAAAGAGATCTGAATATCACACCGGAAGCCAGAAAACATGCACAAAACACCGATGAGTGCACGGATCCACAAGATCCGCTCTGATACCATGAAAGAGGGTTTGAAAACCCACAAGCAAGGATCATGAGGGACGACGTGCACATCAATGGACATGCGAATGACAGTGTGAAGAGATCTCGGGAGGAGCGAGCATCAACCAAATGTGCATGCAAAGATTCGATAAACAAATAGAACCTGGTTAAGCCATAAAATTCTCCTCTATCTCATAGATCAAATGGGGTGTACATATAGGAGGTCTTTGAGTAACCCCAGTCTTTGCAATCATGACAACTCGAGTAGAGAGGGGGAGTTACATTCCCATAATAGAAGTGTAACTCCCAATGACGCATATGACGCACTGACGTGCTGACACGTAAGGGAATCTCATAATGACCCCTAAATGACACATGGACCTATGATCTCACCTAAGTGAGATGACTCACCGATGATGTGGAAAATAACACACACCAATAGGAATCATGTATACATTAGTATGCTTTAGGACCTATGAATGTACCCAAGTGCATGATTTTGTGTATACATCTCCGAAAATGGCTTTATATTTTTGTAAGACCTCGTTTTACATTAATAGGTCCCTTTGATTTTATCAATGACAGTGTGAATCCTTATAGATGTCAAGGATTTGAACCCGAGGAATATGGCAATCAAGTCCCATGATGAGAGTTTTGTATTCCAACATGTATTTGTGTAATTGAATTTCAGTTTGAAATATATCGGGATAAGGGATGTCCTAAGGGAGTATTATGACTATTCCGGTACCCCCTTCTTACATTTGGACCCGTCAAAGAACAAGGTCATTTTGAGAGGGGTATTATCATGATCGAGGGTGTTGATAGATTTGTCAGGAAACTATTCACAAGGTAAATGATTGGTGGGAAGGGGAGCTTCAATGAGCTAATCAACAATGAACTACCCTTGATGGAATTTTGAGAGAGAAATTCAAGGTCAAATTATGTCATGAGCATGAGCCATCTGGTTATACGATCATTGTGATATGGTTTAGATTGCATGGATTTCAGTGGATTAAAATTTTTGACTACATAGGTTTTGTGATTGAGAAGGTAATGACAGAGTTTAGAAGTTGCAAAGTATAAGGCACAACACAACTTTTATACTTTGGAATAAAAGGTTACCTACTTGTGAAGGGTGTGGATTATGTAATAGAAAACCTACTCCTTACCTTATTTGTCTCGATGCGCTAGCTTGGCTCCCAGGGCATGATCAATGAAGGAGATATACAAATAGAAAGGATCCACCTAACGTGAAGGTGTAAGCACTGGTGGTGATAAGAGATATTGTTTGAGGGCATCGAAGGCTCATTGTCATCATCATCCCACTTAAAGTGGATGTCCTTCCTTAGAAGGTGATGAAAGGGTTGACAATGGTCTGATAGTTGAGAGATAAAACAACAGATAGATTGAAGTTTTCCTTGGAGGCTCTACAATGTTGTTTAATATTAGATGGAGGAGGCATGTCAATAATGAATTTGACCTTGGTAGAGTCAACTTCAATTCCCCTAATAGATATTATGAATCCTAGGAGTTTTCCTATGAGAACTTTGAATATGCATTTAGCTAGATTAAAATGGAGAAAGAACTGTAATAGATGTGTAAAGATCATGTTGAGGATAACAAGATGGTCTTTTCGGTGTTTGGATTTTCCTAAGAGATCATCTACATAGTCTTCTATGGTTTTATGGATGAGGTTGTGAAAGATGTATGTCATAGCATGTTGATAAGTAGCTCCTGTATTTTTAGGCCAAAGGGCATTACTCTATAGAAAAGGTTCCCCATGGGGTGATAAAATATGTCTTATGTTGATCTCTCTAGTGTGACAAGGATTTGATTATGACCAGATAAACCATATGTAAGAGAGCATTTCATGGTCTTACGTTAGATCGACAGGTTGATCAATGCTCAGTAGGGGAAATCATCTTTTGGATAAGTGAGGTTAAGGTCCCGAAAGTCTGTGCAGATGTGTAATTTCTTAGTGGCTTTAGTGATGGGTATGATATTAGAAACCCATTGGGGATAATTGATAGGTAGTATGAAATTAGCTGAAAGAAGATGTTGAAGTTCTTCTTTAACTAATATTGCGATACAAGGATGCATCCTACAAAGTTTTTATTTCACCGACTTAACATCTAGGATGGTGACAATATTGTGGATAATAATGTTAGGGTTTATACTAGGTATATCACTATAAGACCATGCGAAAGCTTGACTATGTTCGAGATAAGAATGTGGGGAATTCTTGGAGTTCATGCGGGTCTAAAGCCCGACCAATTATGACAATATGTTTTTCTTGTAATGTTCCAATATTAACATTAACGGTAGATTCGTTAAGAATCATAGATGTATCGAGAGGGTAAGGTTTTCGAAGATAGTGTAGACACAAGGTTTTTGTCACCCTATGTGACCCACCTACACCCCATGCACATTAAATTATTAAACCTATCATTCTAACATAACCTAGGCCACTTCCCTCACCCACGTAAAACGAAATTTTAACTCCATGTAAACCTTATTTATCTACCCTTACTTACCTTAACCTCCCTAAAACCTCATAACCAATTATAACCTATCTTGATCCTTTATCTCCTAACCATCTAACTCTGTTAATCCCACCTAGCCTCTTCCCTAATCATTTTCCCTCGTACCCATACCCTAAATCCCCATTTTGGAATTGGTTGAAACCACTTCCAAATGGGTTTCTCCATATTTCCCAGATCTCCAGTGACCTTAACAAATTGCTAGTGATTATAAATAGAAGCCAACAATTCTGTTTCGGGGATCTTCAAACTTGGTAGTGAAACTCTATCATTTCAGGAATCTTCAAGCACCTTTGCTATGAAAAATCTATCGCTCTAGGAAGTTGGAACACATCATTTCATTTACCTAAACATCTCCTAGACCTTTGTCACACCATCAAGAATTCAACAAGTTCATGTAAGTATTTACAATCATATCATTAGTTCATTTTCATGTCAACGGTAAGATCACATCCATCTATTCTTGTTTCCATTTCATTTTCACATAAAAAATAAGGTTAAATTAAACATTTTAATCTCTAATTTCCCTTAATTTAACATCTTTTCAAACATCAACTATTTCATAGAAATCACTGTGATCCCTTCAATCACCAGTACCAAATCGTCCATGACTTATATGAATTTCTGCGATTACTATCAATATAGTCACTTTTATTAGTCATTGAATTTTATCATCTTTTATCTATCCATTTGGACTTAAATCGTCTGTTTTCAAGATGTGTCTCCTATAAATGATTGTTCCAGGACAATCCCATCCAATCACAAATATTTACAATCTTCTAATCATTTAACAACCATTTGTGTGGGAGTAGTTTGGCATCCTCCATGAACTCACCTTGTGCGCTATCACATTCACACCAACTTTCGAGGACATCAAAGAGTAGTTGAGATCCTTAATGAGATACGAGAAGTAACTAAAGATTATTGGTATGATTACTTTAAAGACTTCAAGCTCACCATATCCCTAGCCCAGGCTAGGCCACCTATGAAGCTAAACATGACCTTCCTATCCATATTGAATTCTAGTTGTATTGTCTTTATCAATCAACTTAATTATATCAATGAGTTGACACCCTTCAAGGAAGTCCCTTTGGATTCTTGGGATTGGCCTTTTTGAAGAAACTTGTCATCCTATCTATCTATATATTTTGTTTAGCTACCTTATCTTGCAGGTCTTTTTACTTGGTGAAAGGAGGAGAACTTTTACATTGCCTACATTCCATCATCCCAACATTGTGATTGTCGATGCAGGTATCGATAAACCCTACTCATTTTGAGTTTTAGGTACTTTATGCATTTGATAACACTAAAACAAAAACTACCTAATACATTCCTAACATGCTCGGTGGGACCTTTCCCTTTCTTTTCTTTTAGATTTTCATTCTTGCCTAAAATCGCCAACGATTTCAATAAATCTCCAATGATTGTTACAATTACCGATGATTTCGTGAGTTATTTCTAATTACTCAATTAGTTTTTCTTTTATTAGTTTTCTTCTCGGTTTTCTACTTTTCATCTAACCCTGCAAGATCTCTGCTATGGGTTTTTCTTTGCTTCGATATTAAAAAACAAAAACAAAAATAAAATAAAAAAGGAAAAGCGATCATGGGTACATATCTTTTCTATCACCTTTCTAATTTCAACATTGCATTTATGTGTTTGTTCTCATCAAATAAATATTTCCTTTGGAATTTAAAACGAACATACATACCTGCCTGATCACCTAGCTTAACTAGGGGTTTAAAAATTGCATTCACTTAACTCCTTCACACACAACCAAAACCACATCAAAACATAACTCACATTTAAACATTCCTTCCTAGGTGGACCTACTTGGATTTAATCACCAAGTGTATAAGTTAGCTCGGTGTTCTATTTGACTATAAATAGCTGGGTGGACAATATATTGGCTAAACACCCAACACCCTTATCATTGTGTGACCATAAAGTGATGGGGTAGGCTTCGATACCATGCCTCGTATCGACACCAATATAGATTCGGGCCTCACATTCCATCAGGTATATTGAGGAATCCATCCTTTAACATCACTTGAAACCAACTTTAGATTGCCATTTCATAGTAACCTTTTAACCATTTTTCACATTTCATCTTTTCTTAATTTAATCAAGATAATAAAAAAATATCTTGTGTGACTTGTATGTGTTGTAGTAATCAATCATCTAGCTTCCTCTTCCTTTTTAGTGATTGTTTGTTTATTTCATGGTCCTAACTAGACAACAATCCTGTCTATAAGACTCTAACAACATGACTAAACGTTTCCAACAATCCTTAGAAAATATCCAAGATCGCTTTGATAAAATTACATGATTAATTGACCAATACCAAGCATCTTCATCACCTCTAACAACTAACAAAGAACCCCTACACTCTCCTAGTAGTCAATCGGTCACATTAGAAATATATGATTCACCTAGTCCCTATTTCTTCAATAGTGGTGGCCCAATATTCATAGAGATTTTGGATTCAAACCATGTGGCCTTAAATGCATATCTTGTTGCTTGAGGAGTTTTCCTCTAGCAACCCACACTTGAGAAATGACCTCCCATCTCAAACGTCACTTTCGACCTTTCCCGGCATCAACCCTAAACACAAACTAACTATCCAACAACTTCATCCTTATTCCCATCGCTTAGTGGATCATAAACATAGGCCCCGTGTATTTAACAAATGTCATCACCTTTGACCTTAATGTTATTTCATCACAAGATACAACCAATCAATAACCATCTTCCTCACTAAACCCCTCGTTAGGCTCATCATCTTCGTAAAATAATACAAACACATCTCCTTCCACATCTAGCCCCATAGCTTCAGTGTCTCTTCTACACCTCCTGTAATCTTTGCTTCCATCCCTGTTGGTACCCGCATTTGTTCTCCTTTTCGATCGAGTAGTAATAGAGATATGGCATGAAGCTTGAAGTAAGATAGATCATCTTATGTGTCATTTTGTAGTGGGGATGTGATCTAAGCGGCTTTTCATTTGTGGAGAGATGGATAACACTCAAATAGGACTTGATCTTGTCCTAACTGTTTTAGGTTGTGCCTTTTAACCAAGGTAAGAGGACCTATTTTTTAACCCTCAAATGGTGAAGGAGATGAATATATCCCTCAATTTTTGCAAATAGTATGGAAAGGGCCTTGGGAAAATATGATCAACACTCCAAATATGACTTTCACAAGTTGTCACTCCTAGATTATGGAGATATTTTCAATGCAAGGCAAGGGTTACTGAAGACATTGTATGATCTGATTTGATTTGTGCATTTTTGTAGATGGATTGAATTCTTTTGTTGACACAAAATGCAATATAGGGGTAGTATGGGGTAGGATTAATTATTCTGAATGAATTTTTGGTGGGAGATATTAGACAAGACTAACTAGAATTTGCCAAATTCTTTGAGGACCTTTGTAGGGAATTTATAAGACCTAAACAATAAGAATGCTTCAAAGGGGTTAAGGTACTCCTTCAACTAGGATATGTGCACCAAATGGAGGCCTAGATCTACACTCTTCCACACAATCTTTGAAAACCTGCCACAAAATCTTGAAGTAGATGAACCAACAAAGCATCCAAAAATCTCTATTTTACCATGACCTAAGGTGCACCCAAAGGTTTACAAACAATCTCTAAATTCAAGGAAGGTAAAATGATTTTAAATCTGTTTATCTCTTTATCAAATGAAAGCTCTTCTGAATGTGAGATTGCAAATGCCACTAAACTATCAACAAGAAATGAGACCATGTATGATCAAGAGATATTTTAGACATAAGACTATGCAACATGAGAAAGAAACACAAATTGAAAACATTCTAAAACATAAGTGCATGCAAATTTTTCCAAGAGACAACAAAAAATAATCCAGAATGACCAAATTTATCAGCAGGGGAATGTTATAAGAACAATCTCAGAGCTTGTTGATGGCTTTACAATTGAAACCAACTCAACATGATACAAATTTGATGCAAAAAGGAATTAGAAATGGTTCTTAGGTGGTTTCTCAGAGAATGGGCTTCTTCCTAGATTTTCCCGTGAAATTATAAGTTTCTCCAACCTTTTGCATGTCAAAAACATGCATTATATAACATTCTATTACATTTGATCCTTCTTTCCCAAGAAAAGAATATGCCAAGCATCAAGTTTGTTACAAAATTCCAACATGATTCATAGATAGGGACATTTAACATATTTGCAACAAAAGTTTCAGGTGTTTCAAAAAAGGTGAATCATTACAAATCCTTCATCATTATCCATTGTGGAGGCACATTTTCATTCTCCAAGCATGTAGACCCCCTTCATTTCATTATTTCATCCTTATCCCTCCAAAATTTGATTATGCAACTTCTTGATTTGACATTTCAAGTTTTGGAGGGGTTGAGGCAATAAAATATTTCAAAAACACGTCAAATCTGCAAATTGATCCCTAAAACCATTGACATTGGTCCTTGCAGGCACAAACGACATGAATTTGCCAAAATTTTGATCAAAATTGATGCAAAATTCACATTTCCAAGATTCCTGGAGAAAAAATGGCAGCCAAAATGAAAAATGTACAATTACCATTGATTTCCCCTTTTCCCTTCAATCTGGGCCCTCCACATGTCAAAATACAATTGGGAGCATTTTGGGATCACTTTGTTTCACCTTTTCTTAGATTATTTCTTTAAATCATTTAAAGCAGAGATAGGGTAGCAGGCGTAGGAGGAATACTTGTTTGAATGTCGGTTGATGGGTTGTTATGTGCGTATGTCTTTTGAATCCACAATTGACCATGAGAGCTTCCTTTTGGCTAGGAGGAACTACCTGTAATGAAAGCAAGACCACCAGAAATAATTAAAACATATAGGCAGTGAACTACCTAGCGTGAGCTAGATCCGGGAAGTGTGGTACTTCCTAGATGGCTGTCATTCCACTATTTTAAACAAATTAATGCTGTAAAAAAAGTAAATCCTATTGTTATTTTGAAATGATTTAGGTATCTCACTTAAAACAAAATAAGAAAACATATCTAATCTAATAGGCTAAGCTAGAATAGAATCCATAGGTCAAATGGTTGGTTCTGGGTCTCCGCAGTCTGATAGAGGTCTCTGGTAGGTCACAAGTGAGTGAGGGTGAGGTAAAATTAGGTGGGTAGGTCTCTATTTAGGGCTATGTGGGAAAACACAGAGTGACATCGTCGGGGTGGACCGACCGTGGTTAGGTATAACCGGGCGCCGATTCTTGTGAGATCTGGGAACATCACAGAATGGGGTTTTTGGTCTTCTTTGTGGTTACACAAAGGATTTTGGTTTGTTGGGACGAGACATTGGATGACTGAGCAAGTTTTGGCAAGGTTTTGTTGGGTCTATGGAGATGAAAAGTTTTGGAGATGGTCAATAAGGAGCAAGATAAACAATGGGTGATAAAACAATGATAAAATGAAATAACCAGAAAAGTATGCTATTGTACTTACTTGGATTTCATTCTTGAAGGCTTGTGTGTGATGGATGGAGGTGCCGATGGTAGGTTTGAAGGCTACAAGTGATCACCAACTGAAGGAAGGCTTCTGCATGGGCTGCATGTAAACTCCTCTTTGCTTGGCTAGTTGGAAGGCGGGCATTTGGGATGGTTGTGCTAGGAGATGATGCTCAATCTCCTTCCTTAGAGGTGAGTTGTTGCTGGAATTGGCTCTCTGAAGATGCATTATCTCTTTGATATCTCTTTCTTGCTGATTAACTTTCTTGCTTGCAACTTTCAGTTCCAACCTTGAGAAATAAGGTTGTTTTGGGTTAAAAGGGGGTAACCGATGGTGGTCCGGCTTAACCGACGATGGTTAGGGGAAACTGACATCGGTCAAGGTGGGATTTTCTAGGTTTACCAAACTTAGGGGAGATCATCCCGATTTCCTTGGATCTCATGTCATTATCTCGCGGATTAGGACCGGGAGCTTACGTGAGCATGCGGGAATGTGGTTAGAGGGAGTGTAGGCATTGATTTTTAGGGTTTGGGTAAGTCTTAGTTAGTTATGGTAACTTGCTAAGAATAGGTCTTAAGGTGAGTTAGCTTGATGAGGTGTCTGGGTGAAGTGTTTGTGTGGATATTATTTAAATTAAAATATTTAAATAATAAATATGGTGAGGATAATGAATTAAATTAATTAAATTAATTAAATTAATACTAGTGAGGTGAAGGGGGCCATGGCTAGGTGAATGTGATGAAGGGTGCTTATTTGTTGAGGGACCAAGGGGAGTGTGACCTAATTTTAGTGTGTATATATTTCCCCCTTTTGTTGTGTAGCTTGTATTGGTAAGCGATGATAACAAAAATAAGGTGTGGTTGCCCCATGTGGGGTGAAGGTGATCCCCCTCAAACCAAGAAGCGATTTAAGCTTGGTGGATGAAGTGGTGGGTGCTTTGATAAAAGGTAAATGTGAGGAAAAGACAAGTGGGTATAGGGAAAAAAAAGGTGAAATGTTTAATTAGGCAATCTAGGTAATGGGTCGGGTCAAAGGTAGTAGCAATCAAACACACGCACACGTATGAACCGCAACACGCTACCAAGTTGAAGAGCAGGAAAACTTTACATCGTCTAAGGTCGATAGGTTTATCCAAACAAGGGTGAAGTGAATCCGATATCCAAGGTATAGGATAAGGTCAGGAAACACAACGTAGGTTAGGTGCGGGAACATTTAGGTATGTTCAGGTATACCAAAGGTAGGGTTAGGATAAATGGTCATGACAATAGGCTAGGTAAGGTCATTAGGTCAACAACATAGGTAAGAATGCCACAAGGTATAACGAACACATGAGGTCAAAGGTCACTATTAATGGTCCAGGTCCAAATATCGAGATCACGGCATGGGTAAGGCCAAGGTAGTAAAATAATAAGGTGTCAATAGTGGATGCGAGGGGGTTGAAGAGGGTTGTAGGCTAGAGGTGAAAGAAAAGTGGTTCAAGTAGGTGTAGGGATGGCAAAAGAAAAGGGAGGTAAGGAAAATGAGGTAAATGAGGGGGTAAGGAGTATGCGGGGTAAGCGACGCGTCGGTCGTAAGGAACTAATGATAGTGTAGGGTAATCGATGGCGATTGCCTAGGGTAGAAGACCGATAAGCGGTCAAAGGTTAAGTGACATCGGTCGGGTCGGGTAGGGTATAAAAAGTGGAAAACCCACGTTGTAAAATTCATTTGTGCATTTGGAAAAGTAGAAAAGGACAAGAAGAGAGAAAAAGAGGAAAAGGACAAGAGAGTACAATAGAGAGCTTGGTTGGTGAGCCACATAGGTGAGATTGAGTGATTAAGAGGTGGGGCCGTGAGAGTAGGTGGCACGATTCGTGTGGCTGAGGAGTGGTTGTGTAGTGGAGGATGGCAGAGGCTAGAGAGGGGTCGGGTGGTCCACCCATACAGTGGCCGGATATACCGCCATGGCGTCGGTAGAAGGATGAGGTAAGCTCTACACCATTGCTTAATGATTTGATTAATTAAGTAGGGTAAAATATGGGTTGTAAGAAAAACTTGGGGAAGTTTTGAATTTTGGATTGGGAGATAAATTGGATATAATTAGGGTGGGGAGGTTGGAATGTAGGTCAATAGGAGTGGGAAGGGAAGTAGGGAAGGTGTAAGTAGGTGTGGTTGGGTAGTTGGGTTGATTTGGTCAAAATGAAAAAAGTATAGTCGGGGTTTTGGCATCGTTTGTTATCACGGTGGACCGTGGCGGTCCCGTAGGCTAGCATCGGTCATGTAGAAGTGGGATCAGTCATTACACAAGTGACCGATAGTGGTTAAAGGCTACCGAGTGATGGTTATGGGTAAGCTGGAGTCGAGTGTGAAAAGAAGGAAATGGGGCTAGAAATAGGAAAAAATGGGTTAAGCGGTGGAAACGGATGGGTAATGGGTAGGGTAAGATATGTAAAGGTGTCGTTTAAGAGAGAGGGGTGGGTTGTGGTTGGGTTAGCTAATCATTAGGGTAGAGGGTTTCGGGAAGAAGAGGTGGTTGAAGTGAACATAAGGTAATATAGAATAGACATACTAATATATAGTGTTGGTTAGATGCGAGGCACGGGATGAGGCTGCGGATGAGGGATCGGGAGCCGCTTATATTGCTAGAGTTACATGGACAGTGAATTTCAAGGAGTGGAGCCACATTAATGATGTGTCACCTGATTGGGATCCGCCGTTATGGGTGGGTTGTGAGAGAGCGAGTTTGATGGTCACACTCATCAAGAGATGGGATTCGATGACTAACACCTTCCACTTCGAAAGGGAGATGACCATCACCTTGGAGGATATATATATGATATTGAGACTGCGATTAGTGGAGACTAGGTGTGCTCGGTGACATATGAGGTCGCGGTAGGGTGTATAGATGGGGTATTTGGAGAGAGAGTGCAAGTTGCATTACCACAATGCCAATTTGAGTTGAGAGAGGTATATCTTGCCCATCCCGAGGAGATGCGGTTGATAGTGTTGATGATGGAGGCAATTAGGTGCTTATGCATTGCTACATTCGAGAGGGTGGGAAATTCCCATAGTTGTTGATGGGTGTCCTTCAGGACACGATGATTGATCATACCAGCTTTTTTTCTTGGGCACCAACTTTCTTTGGTGCGATTATATAGAGAGTTGTGGGCCTACTGAGATAATTACGGAGATATACTACGTGTTGTAATTTCCTTACGCATTGTTGGGCTTATGAGCACATTGCGTGTGTGTGATCGAGAGGCCTGCCCCAAGTAGATTCATTTGAGGTAGGAGTCATACAAGTTGGTTGTAGGCGATGGGCACCAGAGGGTAGTGTACAGAGAGCCTGGGCTACATACGACGTAGCGTATTATAGAAAAGAGACCGGAGAGCCCATCAAAGTGTGGATATAGTCCTGAGACCCTATGTGACCTATCCCTCTTCTAAAGGGATGTATATAGAGATGGAGGGACTAAAGCTATGGAGGTGGATAGAGGATGCCATGCCGTGGGAGTATGAGATGATACCTATAGACCGAGCGAGTGAGGCGCAGATTTGGTTTAGTGCGAGATGTGCCCCCACCCTTCCCACAGTGACGGGAGAGATGAGGCGGAGAGACCTTTATCTCCAGCCCATCCAGCAGAGTGGACAGGGGAGGAGGAGGAGCCCATGGACCGTAACATAGATGATGTAGGGGTGACAGTAGCATATAGCCAGTGGTGGGCTGCATGCAGGTAGGGTCGAAGTAGGGACAAGCTGGGGGGGGGTAGGGGCCCACAGTGCAAGAGGCGAGAGCTGCAAATACAGGTAGAGGTAAGAGCCTCAGGTATAGGTACAAGAGGAGGAGCCTGAGCTATAGATACTAGTAGATGGTGTGATGAGACCACTACAGACAATCTCCGGTGAGTAGACGATCACGCACATTTAGTGCCGAGAGTGTAGGTGGCGGTGAGCCCGAAGGAGAGAGAAGAGGACATCGAGCAGTGCATGGGGGTCAACATTAGATGTCGGGCCATCTAGTGGTAGATGAGGGATAATATGTCACCTATTTTTGTATTTTTGGATTTTAGATGTATATCACCTGCGAGCCAAAGACATTTTTGTATTGGATAGTGGTCTGTGAGCCAATGATGATTATTTTGGAGATACACATTTATGTGATATAGATGTACATTGTATTGATACACACATGTATATATGAGGAGATAGATGATATTCAGGTGATGTTGTTGTGATATGTATGAATTTTACTTTATTACTATATGGTAGAGTCAGGTCATAGGCATGGATCGAGTCAGGTCGGTTTAGGCATGGATTGAGTCAAGTTGGTTTAGGCATGGATCGAGTCAGGTTGGTTTAGGCATGGATCGAGTCAAGGTCGGTTTAGGCATGGATTGAGTCAGTCGGTTTAGGCATGGATTGAGTCAGGTTGGTTTAGGCATGGATGGAGTCAGGTTGGTTTAGGTATGGATGGAGTCGGAGTTGGTTTAGGCATGGATGGAGTCGAGTTGGTTTAGGCATGGATGAGTTATTTCGGTATTTTGATAACAAATGGTAATATAAATGCATGAGATAGTGTAAAATGTGGAAAATGTTAGTTATGTTATGAAAATGTGAAATAATATAAGTGGTAAAAGGTATATGGTATATGGTTCAAATGTCGAGGTTTGTGAGATGAACATGAAATCAGGTAATGGTGGGGAAAATGGTTAGGGTAAAGAGTGGTCGAGCTAACCTTCCAGGTCCCATGCCCTAGAAGTGCTACCTACATAGTCTGGTGAAAAGGGACCTCGGATCGATGTAGTTCAGATTGATGTAGTTCTCCCATAAGCTAGGGAAGAATATGATAAGATCGAAGAATAGGTAGTGCGGTTGATAGTTAGGTTGGGTTCAAGGTCATAAGTATGATGTGGTTAAGATCAATTAAGTGAGGTGGAATATAGGTAAATAGGTATGGGTGATTTTAGGTCATAGGTATAATTAGGTTGAGGCATTGACATTGGGGTTTGAGAATAGGTAATTTGAGGTTGATGAAGGTGGGGTAAGAGGGGGCAAGAAAGCCACCCAATTGGCAAGGATCAAAACGTATGAAACACATCTTTAGAGAGGCCAATGAACGTAAGACCCGAAAGACATTACATGATTGATTACTCTAAGAGTGACGAATAGTCACAGAATCACCAAATGTCATAGGTGCAATAGGTCCCTTGAGGTAGTATGAGGTGAAAAGACAATGGGTAATGAGGTGCAACTTATTGGGTCATAAAATGGGAAGTAGAATGCCTTGGGCAATAGAGCCAAGATCACAATAGGCAAGTCCATGATGAAAAAGCTTATTTTTCTTTTTCTTTGCTTTTTTAGATAGACTGATCAATGCGGGAAGTCTATATGGGATGAATACATGGCTCCTTGAGGTCTTCACAAAGCTGATCGATGCGGGAAGCTTCTGAATTTTGATTTTTAAGAACATAGTCTTCTCTTTGGAAAAACTATGTAGAGAGTTGTGAGCTTTTTATAGCTGTCCTTCGAGGGAGCAGTCTACTTATAGTGACAATTGAAGGTGGAAGATTTCCTTTTGAGGGATTCATCTTTTATATTAGAAGTTTGACTCAAGGAGTGGATCCCTTATTTTGGAAGATGTCCTTCTGAGGGATTCATCTTGTTTGTTTTGTTTTTTTGGCTTTTAAGTCATGGACGAGACTATAACAAAGCATTTGGTTCTTGTTGAGAAGGAAAAGGTGAATGACCATGGGATCTCATCTAAAAAGAAGATGAAAAGTATCCATGAGAATCATGCCATGTGCAGATCCGTGCTGCACATATTTAAGAACAGGCAAAAGGGTGATGGGTAATCACATGATCCTTGTTTAGTCGGTGGAGATGAGGTGTGGAAAAGGTAAATGTCACTCAAGGGATGAGCATGAACTAGATAAATAGTGATCTTGGACTAGAGGTCAATAGTAGAATGGTCAAAGATGTAATGCATTAAGGGGCTCAGTTTGGGTTTACCCTAAAGCGAGGACAAACGATAGGCACCGATCTATAGGTATGAGTTACAATGTATGGTCCAAGCCAATTAGGAGCAAATTTTCCTTGCGTGCTTTTCTCTGCTTTGGTTACATGTTGATTCTCTTTCAAAACAAGGTCACCAACTTGGAAGGTACGTTCATGAACACGTTTGTCATAGGTATGCTTGATGCATTTTTGATAGACTTGGAGGTGATCCAGAGTGTTAAGATGATGTTTGTCTAATAACTCTAGTTGTGCTAAGTGATCCTGATGAAATTCATCATCAGTAAGCATGTCATGGAGAGAAATGCAGAGTGAGGGGATCTAAACTTTGAGAGCACACATGCCTTGGTGCACCGTAGACCAGTGAAAAGGGTGTAGCCGCAGTGGCAGTGTGAATACTAGTACGGTATGCCCTTAGAGAAAAAGGAATGTGCGTATGCCAATCCTTCCCAGTATCATCAACCAATTTCATGAGAATTTTATTGAGGGTTTTGTTAGTGGATTCAGCTTAGCCATTGGTTTGTGGGTAATAAGGTGAGGAGAAACTAAGTCGAATCTTTGTCGAAGGCGTCATGAAATTTTTGTAGTGTTTCATTTTTGAATTGTTTTCCATTGTCAGTGATGAGGTGATGAGGGACACCAAAGTGACAAATGATGTGATGGTTAATAAACTCACATATTTTCTTAGCTTTCGTGGAGATAAGTGGTATGGCTTCTACCCATTTTGTGTAGTATTCGGTAGTAGTTATGATCCATTGATGGCGTTGGGAAGAATGAGGATTGATTTCTCCGATAAGATCCAAACCCCATTGAGAGAAGGGTTAAAGGTCACGAGTAACCTGTAAGGCATGACTGGGTGTATGATGAAGGTTAGAATGTTGTTGACATTTCACATAGCATTTGACATAGTTGCAATAATCATGATTAAGGGTTGGCAGTAATAGCCTAGGTGAAGAATACACTTAGCAATAGCAAGGCCACTGAAGTGACCTCCACATATGCCATCGTGAACTTCTTTAATGGTATAGGGGATTTCAAAGCTGGTGAGGCATCGTAAGAGAATACCATCAAAGCCTTATTTATAGAGAAGGCCACCCATGATGACATAATTGAGAGGCCTTTTTTAGAAAGGTGTCATTGTCCATTATGTGTGAGCTTAGGAGGCAATATAGAAAGGGAAAGGTAATCTGCAAGCTGCTTATACCAAAGATCGTGTGTGCTTAGTGAGGTAGTTTGGATGAGGTTAATACAACAAGATTGATAAGAAGGTCTCGGTATGCATTTTATGGTAACAAAGATGTCTGAATCGTCAGGTGAAGTGGGTATTTGAGAAGCGAGGTAGGCCATGGTATCCACGAATTTATTGGTGGATTGCAGAATAGTTTGAATTTTATAGTGGTCAAAGGTAGTCAACATGATGCCGACGTAGCGTTTGTATTCTTGAAGTATTTCATTATGACACTGATAAACACCATTGACTTAGTTTACTACCAGTTGAGAATCACCAAAGATATTAATGGAATTAACGTCTAAGGCATAGGTGGTCATGAGACCTAATACGAGCATTTCCTATTCGTCGATATTATTAGTGCATTCAAAGTCGAGTTTAAATGATAAGGGCATGGGTTCACCCTCAAGAGGAATGAGGATAATTCCTGCACCACCCCCACACTGACATTTGGAACCATCGAAGAAAAAGGTCATTTGGTAAGGGTCGTCATCCAAAGAGAGGTTAGCAATGGATTTGTCAGGGAAATCAAAGTTTGAGGGTTGGCCCCTGGCAATATGTGTCACCCAGTTGGTCAGCGATAGCCTAGCCCTTAATGGAATTTTGGTGGATGAATTCAAGGTCAAGATCAGCTAAAAGCATAAGCCATCATGCGGTGCGCTGATTTTGATAAGGCTTGGTGTACATGAGGTGTAAAGGGTCAGTGTTGGTCACAACATAGGTTTTGTGGTTGAGTAGGTAATGGCGGAGTTTGGTGGCAACGAAAACTAAGGCTAAGAAAAGTTTTTTAGGGTGAGTGTATCGGGTTTCATAGTCCAAAAGGGTATGGCTTATATAATAAACCGCCTACTCCCTATGTTGTTCATCCCGATGAGTGAGCATAGCCCCTAAGGAGTGATCGGTAGCTGATATGTATAGGTAAAAAGGTTGATCGTCTTTCGGTGGGATAAGTACGGGTGGTTGGAGAAGGTATTGTTTTAAGGCCTCAAAAGCTTTATGGTAGTCATCATCCCATTTGAAAGAGACGTCCTTCCTAAGTAGATGATGAAATGGTTGACAACGGTTAGAGAGTTGGGAAATAAATTGGCAAATGGATTGTAATTTACCTTGCAGGCTACAAAGTTGTTTGAGGTTCGTGGGCAGAGGCATTTCCAGAATGGCCTTGACTTTAGTTGGGTCAACTTCTATACCATGTAAGGAAATGATAAATCCCAGGAGATTTCCTAAGAGAACCACGAAGACACACTTTTTAGGCTGAAGGCGGATGCAATATTTAATGAGGTGGTCAAAGATGGTTTTGAGGACAACGAGGTGCTCAGCACGGCGTTTAGATTTAGCCAAGAGATCATCCACGTAATCTTCCAATATGTGATGCATGATATCATGGAAGATGTAAGTCATAGCATGTTGATATGTAGCACCAGCGTTTTTAAGGCCAAAAGGCATGACTCGATAGCAGAAAGGTCCCCAAGGGGTAATGAATGTGGTTTTGTGCTGATCCTCTAGGGCAAGAAAAATTTGGTTATAACCCGAGAAACCATCCATGAGTGAGAGCATTTCGTGACCCGCAGATAAGGTCTACCAGTTAATCAATGCCGGGCAAGGGAAAGTCATCTTTTGGGTAGGCGAGGTTGAGGTCACGGAAGTCTCGTGCAAATGCGGAGTCCCCCTGTTGCTTTAGTAATAAGGACAATGTTAGAAATCCAACGAGGATAATCAATGGGTAAGATGAAGGAAATGGAAAGAAGGCGTTGAAGTTATTCTTTAACGAGAAGAGAAATGCGAGGGTGCATTTTCCTCAGCTTTTGTTTGATAGGTTTAGCATCGGGAATGGTTACGATATTATGGACCACTATGGTGGGATCAATACTGGGCATGTCTGCATAAGACCAATCGAAAGCGTGGTTATGCTCTCTCAGAGAAAAGAAGTGATAGGTTCTGTTTAGTGACATCTAAAGATTGTCGATCTTTAGGATGTGTAGGTCATCATGAGTATGAATGTCAATCTCAATAGTCAATTCATTCAACATGGTTTGCGTCTCAAAGGGTAATGATTGATGAATATATGAGTCTTCTACACTAAGGTAGGTGAGTATGGATTCATCATCCTAACATTGAATGATGTTAGTTGTCGGTGTATCGTCGTCGATCATCTCGGGGATACGAGGAATGGAAGAGTGGAAGGGGCCTTGCCTTTGCGTTAATAAGTCGAGAGGTCCCAAGAAAATGGTGTTTATGAAAAAAGTTAGGAGGGATAGATTCAAGATCCATCGACTCCGTCAGTGAGGGAGGTGATGAAGGTGGAGAAGGGCTAGGGTCCTTAATGAATTCAATGCGGGCCTATTTGGTAGAAGGTTCGGGGAAGCCGATACCACTACGATCATTATGTTTGTGGGTGGCACATGGAATAATGGTATGGCGACCTTTCTCATAGAAGCCAAAACCAAAACCCTTCCACGCATAGTGGTGCAAGAAGGTGTGGCGAAATGGTGATTGGAAGTCGGCGGAGAATGGGTGGGGCAAGGATGGTGGTTGAGTGTGTAGGTCATAGTATCAAGTCCCCCATAGGTGAGACAAGTACGAAGATGAGGAGGACCATAAAAGATGTGTTATCCTATATGGTGATCATAGTGAGGGTGTTAGTGAAGGCTGCCATACTCGCGTGGAGTAAGGAATGTGTTGATGCTTATATAGGCGGTACTCCCCCATAGTGAGGTGTTGAAAAAAACCTTCCAAGGGATCAATGGTTGGTATGTGGGTAGCTGGTATGGCCGATGTGTCGAATGTTGATATGGAGGTGGTGTTAATGGATTGGGAAGCTAATGGGTCAGCCATGGAGGTTATAGCAGTGGTAAGAATAGAGGAGGTATGTGTGGTGAAAGTAGCGGTTGATCTTGGTAGGTGTGGGTGTAGGTGTAGGTGAAGCGGTATTGGTTACAAAAGTAGACACTTGACCGGTATGAGTACATCGTTGGGTCGGTAAAGCATGCTACATGTTTTGAAAGGTGATGGGTGGAAATTTGGAATGGTATAAGTGTGTCCTTCATGTTCAAACCTTACACAACGATGAAAAGTGGAAGGAACACAACCCATGACATGGATCCAGTCTCTTGAGCAACAAGTTATATTGGAATTCCCCCTCCAAAACATAAAATAATTCTAGAATAGTGGGGGCCACGCAAACGTGAAGGATGACAGTGCCTAGTGTGGAGGTGATAGTGTCGTTGAATGAACGCAACATGACCAGATGTTTGTGCATGTAATTGTCGGTATGCACATTTGAGCAAATGGATGGGATGAAATGATGTTAATGCTTAGCACCTCCATCAATCATCACGGCGTCTTGGTATGTCATCAATGTGTACAAAGATGAAGAGGTGGAGTCTGGGTCATCATTTTGGTATGAAGCGATCTCTACCTCTAAGAAGCTAAGGAGGCCACTTGGTGAACAAGGTGAGGTGAGGATGAAGGTGGTAATTTGGTGAGAGAGGCTACATGATGGGGTGTGATAATGGAGGCTACGAGTGTAGGGTCATTGGGTAAAACCTCGATAGATTGAAGAAACTCCATGAGTGCTTACCGACGGGATTCGAGGTTTGGATGAGGTCATATAAGGACATTTTGAGGGGTGATTGGTGTAATTGTTTGAGCATGGTGCGATGTGTGATGCCATTAGAAATGGGGTATGTGGGGCTGCAGATAGTTATCTTAGGTATAGGTGTAGATGGTATGTTAGGTATAGGATTGGTTGGTGGGTCAACTACCTTTTCTTTACCCTTCTACGCACGTGTAGTAACGTGTACCATGTTGATTTGAGGGAATTTGTCAAAGGGAGAGGGTGTAGGGTAAGTGGTATAACGACATGAAGGGAAAAAACCTACGGGAGGAGAAAAGCCTGTGAGGTCAGTTAGGCGCAGTGACATTTGGGTGGTGGCGTGGCAAGTTCTCTGATGCGAACCATGTTAATTTCAAATTTTGTGTGTGGTTCTGGGAGCTGTGAGGGTGGAGGTTGTGGTTGTTGAGTGGGTAGTGTGGGAATGGGTGTAGGTGAAGCAAGATCCTCATCAAGAAGGTCATCGTCATCAAAGTTGGTTTCAGGTGGACACAATTGGAGAAGGACGGTTTTCAAAGCCTTATAGTTCTCCACATCATGCCCTGGCACATGATGGTATGCATAAATTTTTCGTATCACCAAACCCTTTTGGCTTGGGTTTGAGGGGGTCGTAAGGTCGAAGTGGTGGTAATGTAATAACAGATGTCTCGACGAGGTTGGTTAAAATATTGGCATAGGATCCTGCTAGTGGATCACCATGGGAAGTGAATGTGGGTTTTGGCGTAGTTGTGATCGGTTGTCTAGGAATTAATTTTGGAAGAGTAGGAATAGGTCGAGCTATGGGCTTAAGCACCGATGTGGTTTTAGGTATCGGTTAGGTTTGTTTAGGTATGGGTACAATAGATGGATGGGTAGGAGGGTATGGTTTTGTTTTGACTACCTTGTTATGGGGTAGTGGGGTTTTGTTTTTGGGTTGCACCTTCTTGGGTAAAGGTGATGTGGGTGTATGAGGTCTAGAAGGAAAAGCAGATGGAGGAAGAGGGTGAGTTACCCATGGGGATAATGAGGGTACTATGAAGGTAGATGACGTAGGTCATGCTTTGGGTGTGAGGGACAATGACTGAAGTGTAGTAGGTAGTGAAGCAACGGTGAAGGTATTAGAGGTATTAGTGGTAAAGAGGTTGCAGGTGTGGGTATGAGTCGTGTTGTGTGACTAGGTAGGTTAGAGATTTGTGAGGCAGGAATGGGTGGTTGTGGTATTGGGTTATGAACGGGTGAGGGGTGCTTGACCATGTTAGGTAGTTGAGGTCTTAAGGTAGACGAGACAAGTGCGGGTGTGATTGGTGCGGTAAGGGTATGAGGTTGATGAGTTTGTTTATTTAGTTTTAGTGTTGGGGTAGGTGTGGTTTTAACATTGGAGGATGTAGTTAAATCCGGTTTAATAGGTGGGTGAGTAAAGGCGGTGGTCGGGGTAACCCTTAAAGTGGTAATAGGTTTGGTGGAGGTAAATATAGTGGGTATGGGTTTGGGTTTAGTCATAGGTCGGGTTATGGATAAGGGTGTAGTGTGAGTGCTAATGGGTATCATGGAAGGGGTTGCAGTAGTTGTATGTGGTTTGATGGGTGGAAATGTGCTTGGGTAGATAGTGGAGGTGTCATCGAGGGATCTCTGCATTTGTGTTGAGACAGGGAGTAAGAGGCACCCCCATAACAAGGCTCTATCCACATACTCTAAGTGATCAACCAAACGTAAGAATGACACATTTGTGGGTGGAGCTGGTGAAGACCTAATGGGAATTCCCATAAAATGCATCTTAGAGATGAGGAATTGGCCGACTTCAAATTTTCGGGTAAGAGAGCTGAAAGTAGGTCTATTGGATGTTGGGTAGCGGATGGAGAGTGTTTGCCATGAGGTAAAGGTATCTCCACTGGGTCTATGATGGGTGAAGGAGATGATGGGAGCTCTTTTATGAGTGGAGAAACTGATAGGTGCTCCTCTGTGGGTGGAGGAGGTAATAGGTGATCCTTTGTGGGTGGAGGAGGTAATGGGTGCTCCTCTATGGGTGGAGGAATTACGGTAGGTAATGGTTCGCTAAGTGGAGAAGCCAGGGGTGAGAGGGTCTCAATGTCAGCAAAAGACTCCTCTGTAGGAGATGAGGGATGTTCCTCTATTGGTGAAGGAACAGTGATGGTTGGTTCAGACGTGGAAGGAGGGTTTCGGGATAGGATTTCCTCTATGGAAGGAATGTGAGGTAATTGAGAGATGACAGGTACCTCGTTGAAGATCGCATGAACCTCATGAGTATGAGTATCATGAGTGGATGTCTCACCGGTTTGATTGGATGAAGGGGCATGATTGGGAAATGGTTTTTTAAAGATTTGTAGATTTTGGTTAGGGGTTGTAATGTCCCTCTTTCTCGATTAGTTCAGTCGAAGACCTTTTGGCCTGTTTTGTCTACCTGACAGCCAAAAGGGTGTTTTCAAGGGTGACTTCGGTTTATTATTCTATTGTATGGTGCTCGAATTAAAGTAAAATATCATTAAAGCACATATAATGAATTAATAGACTGTTTAAGTGACTTTGACTTAGGAAAGTGTATTTAAACAAATTAATAAACTATTTAAATGCACTTCTAGCCAAAAGTGTGACTTTTTGGGTATGATTAACTAAACCCAAAAATGCGACCCACTTAGTAAAGCAAAATAATTAATTAAATATTAATTATTGGGTTTTGGCCAAAAAGTGCGACTTGGATATTTGGAAGGGTTTTTGGCTATATGAAAGAAAATGCGACTTGGGGAGATTCATTCAAATTATTATTATTATTTTTGAGAGTAGTTAGCTGAGCTTTTGCAGAGACATAATCCAGGGTGTAAACCCTCACGGATTATTCCTCTTGCGGACGGAAACCCCAGGAGCAGTGAGAGAAGTTTCCATCCAGGAATCTTCATTGTTTACACCAGTTATTCAACATTTCAGCAGTTTCAGGGAAAGAAATAAATTGCAGCTGTGGGCTTTGCACATCTATCTGAGTGGGGGCGGCTTCTTCTACAGTTATTCATTACTGTGTCAGAGGTATTTTTCATGTTAGATATCTATTGTAATTCCCAACAACAAATAAAGCAAATCGGCTAGGGTTTTGGTTCATTTTTTGTGGATTTTTGGATTATCTTTGTTATTAAATCTTTCTACAGATTTATATTTGTCTGGCTGTAATATTTAGCTTCAGAAACCATTATTAAATATTCAGCTGAAGTATTTACAAAGAAATCTGCCAGATTTGCCCTAGGCGCCTATTTTACATTCACCCGGTTTGCGGGCTTTCTGTATTTATTTATCTATGCAGTTTCAGTGTGATGTTTTATGAATTCCTTTAATATTATCGAGTTCGAGATCTAAGCGAGCATTATATAAATAAAAAAATAAAAAAATAAAAATTAAAATATTCGAGACAAAAACAGGTTTGGGATCTTTCAGTGGTATCAGAGCAGTGTATCCTCCCGCCTGTGTGGGAAGGAATAGACAGGGTATTAAAACAGAAATCAGCTTTGAATGCATCACAGAGAGGACGGTACACATAGATACTACACTCATGAGATGAGCATGACTCGAAGGTGGTATTGCGAGAGGTGATGAGAATGGAACATTTGGGCAAGAGGCACGAGAGTCCTCCTCGAGAGGAACATACGAGATCCAGATAGGAATTTTATTCGGGATATCAGCTACTACAGAGACGATTATTACAGACCATGGAGTGCATGGGTACTACTTTGGACGGGTTGCCTTTGGATAGGCGCGCGATAGTCATGCATGGAGAGGATAGATCCGTATCGATTGCGAAGTAGCTACATGGGTTATAGCGAGACCACCTTGAGCTTGGGAGTGTTAGGGGATTGTCATGCCGTGAGTGGAGGCATACCCATACGAGACAAGAGGAGACCTACATGGATGATGAGATAGGCCCATGTAGCTTAACTTCTTGCCTAGAGGTGACCCACCAAAGATTGAGGGACGGTCGGAAGAAGCAGATTTCCCAGATACTATCATGGTAGTCAGTGATGAGTGGAGGAGTTTTCCACAACATGTGAGGGATGTATTTCCCCTCCCTGATATTGTGCTCGAGAGGAGAGACAACATGAGGGTGGACGGGATAGGAGGCCTAGAGCACTGTGAGAACAAAGATTTGCGGCGAGTTGCAATAAGGTAACTCTCTCCACTTTTGATGGTAGTGGAAAGATCAGTGCCAGGGCTTGGATTCACAAGCTCAACACCTACCTTACCCTCAAACCCATGAGGGAGCAGGAGGCCATACAGTTCGCTACATTGCACCTTGAGGGAGTGGCTTATGATTGGTGGCACCATGGGTTAGTTATGTAGGGTCATGAGCTTCTACATTCATACAGGGATTTCAGTGATAGATTGATTGTGAGATTTGATCACAAGGATGTGGAGTTATATTACAGGGATTTAGCACAACTCAGACAGAGTGGACATGTTGATTCTTACATCAACGAATTTCAGCGGATAGCCATTATGGTTTCAGAGATGCCTGAGAAGAGGGTGGTGATGTTATTTATAGAGGGCCTCCATGACAGGATGAGAGGATTGGTCAAGGCTCTTAAGCCTAGGACATTGCATGATGCCATTCGAGATGGCATTGGACTTGGACACATCCCCCACTTCCTATCAGCCCACTTCTTATCAGCCCAATAAGAAGTTTCCCACAAGCTCCAGGCCATTTCAGTGCTCTACCACCCTGCAGAAGAGTGCACCACCTCCTAAGGTGGATCAGGAGACTCGTAACAAGTTAAGGAGGAGGAAGCTTTGCTTTCATTGCAAAGACCATTGGGAGCCTGGACATCATTACCTTGGTAAAGGCAAGGTGCATCTCATTGAGGTGATTTCAGATGGAGAGGATGATCACTCGCCAAGTACAGATGTAGAGGATGAGGGCGGTGACCATGATGCACATGGGGAGCAGCCCCAAATAGAGCTTGGCGAGGGTGAGGCATTGGATTCATCCGATGTTACTATTGCCACACTTTCAGGCATTCCTAGGTACCATCCCTTTCGGTTGAAGGGAGTGCTTAAGGGACAACAGATTGTTTGTCTGGTTGACAGTGGAGCTACGCACAACTTCATTGATGAGGGGTTGGCGGCGAAGCGAGGATTACAAGTTGAGGAATTTGATGGGTTTAGTGTATGGGTGGCAGATGGATTTGCTATCAGTTGCACTAAGAGGATTCCACGACTTAGTATTCAGATGGGGGACTATACATTGACCGATGACTTCTATGTTATTGGACTTGGTGAGATTGATACAGTATTGGGTATTCAGTGGTTACAGTCCCTTGGCAGATATGTGTAGGATTTCCGGAGGATGGAGTTGGAGTTTATGGTGGATAAGAAGAAGATTGTGCTTCGGGCTCTTTCTGACGGTGGGCCTAGAGTTGTTTCAGCACACAGGATGGAGTCTATAGTGAGACATGGAGAGGTTGCATGGGCAGCCCAGTGTTTCATTTCATCCAAATCTTCTTCAGACGATGAGCAGCCTTATCATATTGACATCCAGTCCATACTGGATAAGCACGGTTCAGTGTTTGGTGACATTCCTCCAGGTAGACCACCAGATAGAGGGTTTGAGCATGTTATAGAGCTTGAGGAGGGTGTTAAACCCATGATGACTACACCTTATCGCCATCCTAAGACATACAAGGATGAGATAGAGAAGGCCATTAGAGAGCTCTTGGAGATGGGACACATCCGTCCTAGCTCTAGTCCCTTTGCTTCTTCAGTTGTGTTGGTAAAGAAGAAGGATGGGACCATGAGGATGTGCATTGACTATCATGCACTGAACAAGAAAACCATCAAAAACAGGTATCCCATTCCCCGCATTGATGAGTTGTTAGATGAGCTGCATGGATCTATCTATTTCTCAAAGATTGATCTTCGATCAGGTTACCACCAGATTAGAGTTCGGGATGAGGATATCCACAAGACGGCCTTCAGATGTCACTATGGGCACTACGAGTTCTTGGTGATGCCATTCGGACTCACTAATGCACCTGCTACATTTCAGTCATGTATGAACCATCTCTTCAACAGGCAGTTGAGGCAGTTTGTGTTGGTGTTTTTGATGATATTCTGATTTATAGCAGGACATGGGATGATCATTTGAGGCATCTTGATGAGGTACTTAGCATAATGGAGACTCAGTCTTTGTTTGCTAAGATGTCCAAGTGTGAATTTGGGCTTACGGAGATATTGTATCTTGGGCATGTCATTGGGGCCAATGGGGTCAAGGTTCATCAGGAGAAGATACAGGCAATGCAGGATTGGCCACCACCCAAGAATATCTCTGACTTGCGAGGATTCTTAGGGTTATGTGGTTATTACAGGAGGTTCGTGAAGGGTTATTCCCAGTTGGTAGCTCCATTGACAGATCTTACACGGAAGGGTGCATTCAGTTGGTCAGATGAGGCACAGGTGGTATTTGAGAGGCTCAAGGTAATTATGAGTACCTGTCCAGTTTTGGCTCTTCCAGATTTCTCACGGCCCTTCATTTTAGAGTGTGATGCTTCGGGATTGGGGATTGGTGCAGTTCTTATGTAGGATCGCCATCCTATTGCCTTCGAGAGCCGGAAGCTGAGAGATAATGAGAGATTGTATTCCACCTATGATAAGGAGATGCTTGCCATTATGCATGCCTTGGAAAAGTTTAGACAATATTTGGTGGGTGGAAAATTTGTGGTGAGAACCGACCACAATAGTTTGAAATATTTCCTGGAACAAAAAGAACTCAATGAGAGGCAACAAAAATGGGTCAGCAGGATCCAAGCATATGATTTTGACATTGAGTATGTTAAGGGGACTAAGAATGTAGTGGCTGATGCACTTTCCAGGAAACCCCATCTCGCTGCCCTATGTTCTTTGAGCGAGATTTCAGCAGATTGGAAATCTCAACTGTCAGTTGAATATTCCAAAAACACTTGGGCATGTGACATTATGGATGGAAAAATTCAGGATGATCGGTATAAGGTAATGACTGATTTGATTTTGTATAAGGGCAGAATTTACCTAGTTCCTGAATCTGAACTTAAAGAGAAGATTATGCATGCTTTCCATGATGCACCACTGGCAGGACATCCAGGGTATTTTAAAACATACAGGCAGATTAGAGAGAGATTCTCCTGGAAGGGTCTCAAGGATGATGTCCTGCGCCATGTCCATGAGTGTATGAATTGTCGTGCAGAAAAGTCGAGCATACTTTCCCAGTAGGTTTGCTACTGCCATTGCCAATTCTAGAGTAGAAGTGGGAGAGTATTTCGATGGATTTCATTACGAGGTCTTCCGTGGTACAAGGGAATGATCGCATTTCTGTGATAGTGGATCGGTTGACAAAATATGCACACTTTTCGCTGTCCCTACTAGCTTTAAGGCACCTCATGTGGCTGATTTGTTCTTCCGTCAGATATTCAGGTTGCATGGACTTCCGAAGAACATAGTTAGTGATCGGGATAGCAGGTTTATGAGCATATTTTGGCAGGAGCTTTTCCGTCTGGTTTACACCGAGCTGACTCCTAGCACCAGTTATCACCCTCAGACGGATGGACAGACAGAGATTGTGAACAAATGGATAGAGGGTTATCTTCGCAACTACGTTGCAGGACAACAAAAGACATGGGTTAAGTTATTGTATTTATATGAGTATTGCTATAACACCACTTACCATATGTCTATTAGTATGACTCCATTCCGAGCTCTTTATGGGTATGATGTGAGATCCTTTGTTGATATGGCATTTGGGGATAGTAGAGCTCCCAAGGCTCAAGAGAGTTTATAGAATATTCAGGAAATCCTTAAGGTGCTTAAGGAAAATATGCAGCGGGCCCAGAATCAGCAAAAAATATATGCAGATAGGCACCGAGTGGAGAGATCATTTGAGATAGGGGACATGGTTTTTCTATGACTTGACCTTACAGCAAAGTACTCTCAAGAAGAGTGGGGTGAAAAGCTCAAACCATGATTTTATGGGCCATACTGAGGTGTTGAGGAGAGTTGGTGAAGTGGCATATGAGCTGGAGTTGCCTTCTGAGAGTAAGATACATAATGTTTTTCATGTGTCTTGCTTGAAAAAGGCTTTGGGGTAGAACATTATTTCTCTGATTTGCCACCCTTGGATGAGGAAGGAGATTAGACCTAGTGCGAGAGGAGATCTTGGATAGCCGAGAGAGGAGGCGAGGAACAAGGTCATTCGAGAGTTCTTGGTGAGGTGGAAAGAATTTCCAGGAGGAGGATGCTACATGGGAAGGCGAGATTATATTACAACATCCAGCTCTACAATTGCTTGGGGACAAGCAATCTCGGGAAGGGAGGACTGTAATGTCCCTCTTTCTCGATTAGTTCGGTCGAAGACCTTTTGGCCTGTTTTGTCTACCCGACGGCCAAAAGGGTGTTTTCAAGGGTGACTTCGGTTTATTATTCTATTATATGGTGCTCGAATTAAAGTAAAATATCATTAAAGCACATATAATGAATTAATAGACTGTTTGAGTGACTTTGACTTAGGAAAGTGTATTTAAATAAATTAATAAACTATTTAAATGCACTTCCTAGCCAAAAGTGCGACTTGTTTGGGTATGATTAATTAAACCCAAAAATGCGACCCACTTAGTAAAGCAAAATAATTAATTAAATATTAATTATTGGGTTTTAGCCAAAAAGTGCGACTTGGATATTTGGAAGGGTTTTTGGCTATATGAAAGAAAATGCGACTTGGGGGAGATTCATTCAGATTATTATTATTATTTTCACAGAGCAGTTAGCACAGAGCTTTTGCAGACAGAATCCAAGGACGGAAACCCTCTGGATTATTCCTCTTGCGGACGGAAACCCCAGGAGCAGTGAGAGAAGTTTCCATCCAGGAATCTTCATTGTTTACACCAGTTATTCAACATTCAGCGAGTTTCGGGAAAGAAATAAATTGCAGTGTGGGCTTTGACAACTATCCGAGTGGGGGTAGCTTCTTCTACGATTATTCATTACCGTGTCGAGGTATTTTTATGTTAGATATCTATTGTAATTCCCAGTGACAAATAAAGCCAATCGGCTAGGGTTTTAGTTCATATCTTGTGGATTTTTGGATTATCTTTGTTATTAAATCTTTCTACAGATTTATCTTTGTCTAGCTATAATATTTAGCTTTAGAAACCATTATTAAATATTCAGCTGAAGTATTTATAAAGAAATCTACCGATTTTGCCACAGGCACCTATTTTACATTCACTCGGTTTGCGGGCTTTCGTATTTATTTATCTATGTAGTTTTTGAGTGTGATGTTTTATGAATATCTTTAATATTATCAGTTCAGATCTGAGCGAGCATTATATAAATAAAAAAATATTCGAGAAAAAAATGGGATTGGCATCTTTCGGGGTGATGTTGGGATTATCCACAGTTAACTCACCCTTCTTGAGCATTTCCTAGACAATATTCTCAAAAGTGATGCATTTGCTATCACTATGACCCTTCACTCGGTGGTAGTTAAAGAAATCTCGTTCCTTATACCATGCAAGGATGGGGTGAGTAGGGTCATAGCAAGTGTGTGGTTTTATGGGTGGAAGGGTGATGGAGCTAGATTTGATCAACTTTTCTAAAATAGAAGAGTAAGGTTCCCCAATTGGGGTATATTTTCACCGCTTCTTGTCTAATCGAAAATCGTGTACTAGCGATAGATTAGATGAGGCGTGGCTTGATTAGATGAATGAGTTGGGTCGGCTCGGAGTACCACCGTGTTAGTGGTACCTTTAGCTTTGAATAATTGGTTGGGGGTTTAGAAGAAGAAGAGGTTTCATTTGACTTGAATGCCGAATTTTTATTTTGTAATTGGATTTTATTCTCTTCGATGGCCTCGAATTTATAACTTTCGTGCCATAGTAAATGCCTCATCGAATGTTCTAAACATTTGGACCTGCAAGGTTGGAGAGATATGTCTGACGCAAGCTCATGTGAAGAGCTCGATGAGTTCAGTTTGTGGAAGTTGAAAGGTAAGTTGATTGATTAGGCTGTGCTAGCGAGTGACAAAATCTGCGATAGATTCATCCTCGTACTAACGTGTGGAATATAGATCGGTCATGGTAACTTTCTTGGCGATGTTGATAGAAAAATGATCCAAGAAAGCTTGGGCTACCTGATTGAATGAAAATATGGAGTGTTTGGGTAACCCACTATACCAATCTAATGCTGGTCCAGTGAGGGACATGGGAAAAGTTCTCAAAAGTAAGGCATCATCATGAGCAATCAAATAACATCCATGTTTAAACGAGCGCAAATGCTGTTGTGGGTCTTCCTTACTATCAAGTGGTTGAATTTTGGCATTTCCCAATGCACGTGGTATAAATGGATGGGAATGGATGGGTGAATAGGCTCATTGCAAATCTCATCGTAAGTGAGAGTGTTGAGAGCCAGAAACCGATGCCTTCAAAGTGTTTGCATCTTATCCATCATCAATCTAAGTAGGTCATTGGTGGGTTGTGATGATTGGATGCCTCTTATAGGGTGAGGAGGTTGGTTTTGGGTGTATAATGGGTGTGACATTCCAGTGTATGGGGCTGCCATGCAAGGTGGTGAAGAAGAAGGTAATGAAATAGGGGGTATGTACCCGGAATGAACAATAGATGAAACATGCAATTGTTGGTAGTATGTATATGGGGGAGGAAGGGTTGTGGTAACCCTAGTGGCAATAGGGGCTAGTGATTGTGGAATACAAAGAACTACATTCTAAAATGGGGTAGAGGTCACCGACATTGGAGGTGGGAATGTAGCTACGGGTATGTATGAGATGTTAGGGGTAGATGAGGTCGTGTTTGGGGTAGTCACCGAGGGTATGGTGGATGTAATGGGTGCTACAGGGGTAACAGAGACGTGACAATCATAGTGGGTATATAACCTAATTACGAAACGACCAGGGTAAAGTGGAAGAGGGCAACACAGAGCCGAGATGAGGCCGAGGCGAAGTGGGTGCGAGTGTTGGGGGATAGATACGGGCATACCGTATATCAACTGACTAGAAGCATCTCGAGTGGACGAATGGGAGAGGTAAAACTGCAAGGCAACAGGGTTTTGGTCAAGGAGTCGTGTGAACTCCTCATCTCTGGTAATGATATTGGTAGGCTGGATGGGATCCATGGTTGGTGATAAAATAGAGGGTGGTGAAGGAATAGGTGGGAGCAATTGGCGGCCCGACATGGAACACGAGGGCGTTTGCTTGTCTTGGTCGTACCATGTGAACTAGTACTAATCAGTGATGCTACTTCTCGTAAATAATACAGAATAACAGAACAGTGAATCGGTGATAAACAAAAATGGATGAAGTAGCAAATGGTGAGTGGAATATGAAACAGGTAACCGATGCCGAGTTAGGGACAACCGACGTTGGTCGAGGGGTAACCACTACCGGATTCGTGGAAAATAGATAGTGAGTAAACAATGAAGCGGAAGGTAAAATCGACAAGCATGCTAAATCGGGGATGTGTAAAACGTTAATGAGAAAAGTAATGATGGATGAGAGACCGTGGAAAGTGGAAGAAAGTGAAGTGAAAGCTGTCCTTTTGAATAGGTTAGCAAAAGGACTGGGGAATTGATGTCGGTTGAGCGTAACCGATGGTGGTCGAGGTAGCGATGATGCGGCCACTATGAAATTGACACGTTGATGAGGAAAAGTGATTATGAATTAGAATTTGATGTGGAATTAGACTTGAAATTGGGAATGATGGTGATATGGCCTGCACACTCGGGTGGAGCCGGAATACACCAATTATGATGGGGGTGTGTAAGGAAAGAAAAAAAAATGATTGAAAGCTCTCACCTCAAAAGCAACTCAAACAAAACACTAAGAAAGAACATTCCTAGAGTGCCTATTCTATTACGTTTGTTCACTTATGCTATTTAGGACCTGACACATGAATTGTGAAGTAGATTTTTTGGTGAGGATGGCTTCCTACAAAGAAGGAGATCTCAAGGGTGAGGTTTGAGTTTGTTATGGTGGGGGCAAAGGCTATGCTCGAAGTATGACTCAACAGAGCAATGAACCGGGTGCCCCATGTCTTTGTGATCGTGTTATCACCTACAACTTCTTCGAGTAAGATGTTGTTTAAGAATGTATATTTTGAATTTTTGTGTGGTTTGGTAAGACTCAGAAAGAGAAAAGGATAGAAGTGCTTTTCTATGATTCGTTTGTCAACCATCGGTGTAATGACATCCAATGTGTAGGTTTCCCTCAATTAATGTGAGATAATGCAGAAAATTGGAATGAAATGCACTTATTTTAAACCCAAATCGAAAATATGACATTGGATGACATAATAAGATGAAAAGGAAGATGGATTCTCTTTCACTAAAATGTAGAAAACATGAAGAAATGATTCTTTTTAAATACACCAAAAGAGAAGTTTCCTTTAGAGCAAATAGAAAGAAAGAGTGGATTACGGGGAAGAAAATTAGTGTGTATGCTTTTAGAAGGAAAAAAACACACAATTTTTCCTAGGAATGAATGAAATGTAAGGAACCCCAGATGGGTCCCACCTGCAAGTGCGTGCCAAAATGTTTCACCTTTTAGATTATTTCTTTGAATTGTTGACAAAACAGATAGGGTAATGGGCGTAGGAGGAATACTGTTCTAATGTCGGTTGATGGGTTGTTGCGCGTGTTCGACTTCTAAATCCATAGCTGACCGTGAGAGATTCCTTTTCGCTAGGGAACTACCTATAATGAAAGCAAGACCACCGAAATAATTAAAACATATAGCAAAGTGAACCTGCTAGCGTGAGCTAGATCCGAGAAGTGTGGTAATTCCTAGATGGCTATCAGTCCACTATTTTAAACAAATTAATGTTGTAAACAAAGTAAATCCTCTTGTTATTTTGAAATGATTTAGGTATCTCTCTTAAAACACAATAAGAAAATAGATCTAATCTAACAGGCTAAGCTAGAATAGAATCCATAGGTCAAATGGTTGGTTCTGGGTCTTTGCAGGTCTGATAGAGGTCTCTGGTAGGTCACAGGTGAGTGAGGGTGAGGTAAAATTAGGTGGGTAGGTCTCTGTTTAGGGCTGTGTGGGCAAACACAGAAACCGGTGTCGATCGGGGTGACTAACCGTAATTAGGTATAACTAGGCGCCGATTCATCGTGAGATCTGGGAACATCACAGAATGGGGTTTTTGGTCTTCTTTATGGTTACACAAAGGATTTTGGTTGGTTGGGATGAGGCAATGGATGACTGGAGTAGGTTTTGGCAAGGTTTTTTGGGTCTACGGAGATGAAAAGTGTTGGAGATGGTCAATAAGGAGCAAGATAAACAATGGGTGATAAAACAATGATAAAATGAAATAACTTGAGAAAAGTATGCTATTGTACTTGGATTTCATTCTGCAAGTGATCACCAATTGAAGGAAAGCTTTTGCATGGGCTACATGCAAACTCCTCTTTTGCTTGGCTAGTTCAGAAGGTGGCTGGGATGGCTGTGCAGGAGATGATGCTCAATCTCCTTCCTTGGAGGTGAGTTGTTGCTGGAATTGGCTCTCTGAAGATGTGTTATCTCTTTGAGATCTCTTTCTTGCTCGTCAACTTTCTTGCTTGAACTTCCAAGTTCCAACCTTGAGAAATAAGGTTGTTTTGGGTTAAAAGGGGGTAACCGATCATTGGTCCGTCTTAACCGGTGATGGTTAGGGAAACCAATGTCGGTCAAGGTGGGATTTTCTAGGTTTACCAAACTTAGGGAGATCCTCCTAATTTCCTTGGATCTTGTGTCATTATCCCGTGGATTAGACTGGGAGCTTCTGTGAGCATGCGGGAATGTGGTTAGAGGGAGTGTAGGCATTGATTTTTATGGTTTGGGTAAGTCTTAGTTAGTTATGGTAACTTGCTAAGAATAGGTCTTAAGGTGAGTTAGCTTGATGAGGTGTCTGGGTGAAGTGTTTGTGTGGATATTATCTAAATTAAAATATTTAAATAATAAATATGGTGAGGATAATGAATTAATTTAATTAAATTAATTAAATTAATACTAGTGAGGTGAAGGGGGCCATGACTAGGTGAATGTGATGAAGGGTGCTTATTTGTCGAGGACCAAGGGGAATGTGACCTAATTTTAGTGTCTACACACTTTTTGACTTTTTAACATTTTTGGAAAAATGTAAAATTTTGACTTTTTTCTCCGCCCCTCCGCCCTTGAAATTTGGTGCTGACACGTGGCATATGGTGGGTCCCATTGAAGTTGCGGCTCAATTCTGCACATTTTCACCCTATTTTGGAATTTGGAAAATTTTCACTTTTTTCCCCGTGGGCCCGTACCTCCACCTCTGTCCTTGACACGTGTCCAATTCTCTATCACTAAGGATCTGCGGGCTTATTTCATGTTTTAACCCCTTTTTTCACCAAGGGAAAAATTTTCACTTTGCCTCCGCGGGCTCATGCCTCCGATTTCTTCCCTACCACGTGTCTCCCTGTGGTTCATTTGTCAGGCCAGCGCTCCTAATTTTCACTCTAACTCCTTTTGTAAAAAGGGAACAATTTCACTTCTGCCCCCAGCGGCCCACACCCTCCTCTGCGCCTACCACGTGTCTCCCCTTGATCCATTGCGGACCCGCGGCCCCTTCCTCACCCTTTTTCCCTTTTCACCAAAGAGGAAAAAATCACCTAAGTCTCCCGTCACCTTCCATCCCACCATTGAATGAGAATATGACACATGTCCCTCCTACGGAGTTGTGGGGGAAATTTGGATTTTTTTGCCAAAACTCAAAAACATTAAGTCTTTAAAGAAACCCACCGATTCTTGACCAACAAAAAATGGCCACATAGGAGGAGAGGCTTAGGATTAATTTTGATGGGCAAATGACACCCGTACTAACCTTAAAAAACACAGAATTTACCAGAGATGCCCGAATTTGATTTTTTCTTCGTGGGTGAAGGATTTTTTGGTCAAAAAACAAAGGGAAATTGATTTTAGGCAATATTTGACCATGGGGATTGATTTTCAAGGGCAAATAAGCACAAAACGAGCAACCACGAGCTTCCAAAGGGTGGGAAAAGTGGAAAAAATGACAGAGGCCCATGGATTTAGAAATTTAGGGCACAAAGTAAGGCATACATGTATATTTCTTTCAAATTGGGGCAAAATGATAAGTTTGTGAGCGTTTCAAAGCATTCAATATGGATGGGGAAACTTGCAGACCACCAAATTCGAAGAAAAACATTTTAGAGCAAGAAAACCAAAGGGGAAAGATGGCAATATAACAGAGGATTAAAATGGGCACCAACACATCCCTAGCTCGATCCCTCTTATCTCGTCACAACAACCCACCTATGTAGTTCAGAGTTTAGTCATGTCCATCCCCAAATCAATACCCCTTATCAACACTAGTTCCATTGCTAGCACACATCCTTGTTCACAATAGAAATCGTTCACCCCTATTTCACAAATCCGCTCTCAATATATACCTCAACCATCCCAACCACTCATCAATGCCTCTATCCTATCTCAATATATACCACAACAATCGCAACCTCTTATCCATACATCCATCTCCTTACAACATATTGATTTAATTTAATTTGATTTAATTAAATATAGGTATTGTAGAGTAATCGATGTATAAATGATAAAATATAAAAAAACACAAGAAAATGAAGATATAAATATGAAACCCTAAGCAAGAGATGAGATAAGAAGATTTAGTTGATTTACGCTTGATTTGGACTACGAAAAGTGTTGACCATACTAAGAAGAGTGTCATTACTTCTCATTACAAATTCTAAAATGTAGGAATGAGGCTGGACATAGGCTACTAGGATAGGTCAAGGGCGCATGGGCATTAGAGACTGCTTCTAGGCACTGGTGATTGCACAAGAGATTAGGATCTACTTTATGTTGCGTCGTAAGGTGTTCACTATTGTTCCCTTTTTCCAAAGGTAATCAGAACCTACAAAAGAGATGTTCATTTGTTCAAGCCCATAAACCACATCAAACCTATAAAGAAAGATGCAAAATGGGGAGTTAGACTAACTGTGACAGTCACCCCGAGAGTGAACTTACGACTGAGTACTGCACAACATCTCGGACTCCATGTAATTCTTTTGAGTGTTTTAGAAAGTTTTCCTAGGATGCCCTTGTGCAAGTTACACTTGATAGCAGGTTGTAATAGAATGTAACAATGTAGTAGAATGTGTGGATGGAATAAATTAAACTTCCCCTTCCTATGCAATGTATGCAGAGTTGATGCAGCCCTTGTTCCTTCAATGGATGCTAGATGGATGCTTTAGGTTCCTTTTGGATGCAAGCTTAGGTGATAGTAGTATGCTTAGTGCTTGGTCCCTCATTTTGAACACATAACTATGTATTTATATGATTCCCTTGTTTGAATTTCATAATTGACAACTAGAAGGCCAACCCATAAGTGAAAAAGATTCCCAAAATATAAAAGAGACCCAAAAGAAGTGAGTAAGATAAGAAAGTGTCGGGGGCACCCAAAGGGAACAAGAGTGCCTAGGCATTCTTGTCTTGGTTGGGTATTGGTGTCTTAAGCCATGGAGGATAAATTAGTAAAATCTCAATCTGGGTTATAGGGTGTGTAATATTGTAGTCACAAAATCACACACTTACTATTACATTTATACTGCAAAGTATGTTGTTTTATATATGGATCTCACATAAGAAAAGTATTCACTAATGACCTATCCCCTAGTCTTGTTGTCAGTTGGTTGGTCATTTTTGTCGAGTTTTCTTTCATAGTCGTCGATTGTTTGCAAAATTTTCTGATCTCTCTCAGGAGTATCAACTATCGTTATTTGGTCATTTGTCATCTCTAGTCTTTGACTAGGGTGCCTAGGGTAGGATTAGGGCACCCATGGGTGCCCTGGTCCTTAATTTTAGGTGCCCTGGTCCCCATAACACTTGGGTCTAATTTAGAGTTTCAAGGTCGGTCTTTATAATTTTCCCTCTCATTCCCCTAGGTACTAGTTGGCATGTTAGGTCATTAGTGTTAAAATTTGAGCAAGAGATCCCTATATAAACATAACATACTTACTATCTTATGGGTGGACTATCTAATACTAAGGGCTAGCTATATATTAGGGCAAGGACTTCATCTGGGTATCATTGCATCACACACACTACATAGGAAAGGGAAGTCTATTCTATTCCATCCACCATTTTTCATTACATCTAGCTATTGTCCCCTATTTTTGCATCATTGGTGTTAGGGCACCCTAGGAATATCATTACACACATAAAGTACACATAATTACATTGGGTCCGGAATGCGAGTGTAACACTTAGTTGTAATTCCACATTTGTGGATGTTAAGGACATTCGACCCCCTTCATATGCATCTTTTTTTAGGGTTTGATGCTTTATATGGGGTTTTATAGGTGAATCTTCATTGCATGTTTATGATGTCATTAGAGAAGTTACTAAGACACTCATGTGATAAAGATCAAGATATTGCAAAGATCTAGTGACACTTCCAGATTCAGGTCCCGAGATGTCATGCAGACCAAAGAACCCATACTTTAGACTAGGGCACCTACATGGACACCTTGATCCTCCTCCAGTGCCCCCACTTTGGTCAAATCCTCATCTGCTGCAATTTCCTAGATTGTACCATCATACTATGCTTTTTACACACATCATCCTGTTCGATCCGAATCATAGTGAGGTAAGTCATTTTCAAGTTAGTACCTTATCCCTTCTATTTCAATTATTTCATTTCATTTAAATATCAAATAAAATTGTTTAGTGTTTATATTTCAGTTCATATCAGTTATTGCATTGTTGTACTTGTTTAGATTAACTTAGATAGAGATATTATTTCATATTTTAGTTAATCAAAGACCAAATAGAAAATAAGAGACAAAGTAAATAGGCCAAAGGTAGTCATCAACCATTAATTTTCTTTCTTAGGAATCATGTAAATGCTAACATGCTTTTAAAACCTAGAAATATACCCAAGTGCATGATTTTGTGTCTACATTTTCCCCAATATATGTTTTTAAGTGAATACTTGATAACACAAAGTAGATAAGAGATGCATACCTAATTACCATGTAGAGCATGCATAAAAATGTGTGTCGAGTGGACAAGTGAAGCGTGGAAACTAGAAAAGGAAAGTGACCCTAGGGGTGAAGTGTACGTGTTGTACCTATTATCAGTAGCATGTGGTTGTTACTTCTTGTAAGGATGGGCCTACAAAAGAAGATTAAAAGATTAGTCAAAGTCTTGTATTAGAAAAATGTGCATAAGTATGTAAAAGTGTGTAAAGGGAAGTTTGCACTTGATGTATAATAATGTACATGATAAAAGAAGTGTCTGAAGTGTTGTGTAGAGTGAGTTTTTGGGCTATCTCACGCCAATAATGAGTTTTTGGGTGATCTCATGCCAAGTGTGAGTTTTGTGGGTGATCTCATGCCAAAGAGCAAGTGTTGGGGAGAGAGGTCTAGTATTACTCTCCTTCCATGACTCTGCCCAATAAGCACCACTACGAGATGGTACACTCGATTTGTTCCTTTTGTTCATGATGTCCCGATTGTTCAATTAGATCAAAATTGTACCGATAGAATGCATTCCATGACTGGAGGAATGTGCATGTAATTGTATAAATGTTTCAAGAATTGCGTGAATTTTACTAATCGATAAGTTGACTATATGTGCCCCTAGGACATTAACACCTAGGGGAGGACACAGGCACCTAGGTGTTACCATCCGAGTCCGGGTGTTGGTGTCATGATGTGATTTTGATTTTTTTTTGATTTTGGGTTCTTTTGTGACTATGTTCATGTGCCTTTTTCTGTATTATTCTATTATGTACATCTGTAGCTCTAAGCCACTTTGTAGGGGTGATTTTTTCACTCAATGTATAACCCCCTCATTTGGGGTGTGTTGTCACCCTCAAAATCCCCCTCATTTTTTCAAGTCAAGTTTTCAACTTTTTTTTTGAGTTGGTGCCCTTGAGAGATGTTTAAGCAGAGTGAGAAGTCTAGAGAGATAGGAAAATTCATGCTTTGAAGAAATTTGTGCTCATTTGCAATCTCACCTGTTAAAATCTTGTAGACTCTGCATGGTTTGATAAAATTTCTATCTTTCTGTCTAGATACTTGAAAATTGTTTCCTTCATTCGAATGAAATTGTAAAATCCTTTTCTATGGCCGTGGATCACATCGAGCCTGATATTGTTTATAGTTCTTCTTTCCATGAGGAGTAATTTGTTATTCAGCGTAAATGGTGGAGTTTTCCTCTCTATATTTTTCCACAGTCGTGAATGACAGGCGTATCTTCCTGTCAATTTCTTTTAGGCATCCGTGACTACGTTGATATCTCTAATTGGATGTGGCATGGTAAATTATTTTGTGAACTTATCATTTTTTGTTATTTTTAAAAAAGTGTCAAATTGGCTCCGTGGCCTAGAAGGATGTTGATTGGTTTAATCGCCTAGTAGTATAGAAGGACCACGGAAGGTGCCACATGTCTCTTTGGCACACTTTTTAGTATGGTGCACAAAAGCGGAGATCCCAAACGTGCACAAGCCCTCCACATGGTCAAAGTCGAAAAGACAAAGCCAACCATTGAATTGGCTAAGTACAAAGAGTGGTGGAAGGCTCCACGTGTCCTAACGATGTACCTCTAAAGGCCAAGTTCAAAACAGATCCTAAGTGAGTGTAGACTCTCCACGTGCCTCGTTGGCGTAAATTCAAAAGGAGCAGCCCAAAGAGAGACCCCAAACTTACGCCAACCCTCCACGTATCCCGAGGTCCAAAAAGGGACAAAGCCAACTGTTTAATTGACTAAGTATAAGAGGGTCGACGAAAGCCTCCACATGCCTCATCAATACAACTTTAGAAATGAGACCCAAGGTGAAGACTCAAACAAGTGCTAGCCCTCCACGTAGTCGAGCCTCAAAAAATTGAATCAGCTGTTGAAAGGTCTAAGGCTAGCGAAAGAACCACGTGTCAGCTCGACATAACTTTAGAGGTGAAATACAAAGCGAGTCCCCAAACAAGCGCGAAGCTTCCACGTGTCAAGAACCCAACATAGTCGCTCCTAAATAAGCATAAGGGACCTAGCCAAAAAAAAGGGAGAAAGAGGAGTAGGCTCAAATTGGTTAAGTATAAGACGGTCGGTGGATGGCGCCATGTGTCTCATCGGCACACCTTCAAGGGTCAAAGCCAAAGGCGGTTCCCAAACTTATGCCAGCCCTCCACGTGTCTAAGGTCTAGAAAAGGGATAGAGCTAGCCGTTGAATCGACTAAGGAAAGGAGAACTACCGAAAAGCCCCACGTGTCCCTTCGGTGCTCTTTTGGGGGTGAATCTAAAAGTAGGTCCCAAACGTGTGCCAACTCTCCACGTGTCCAATCGGTGCATCTCCAAAGGTCAGGTCCAAACAAAGTCTCCAAATGAGTGGGAAGCCTTCACCAAATAGAGGGACTTAGTCAAAACACAAAAATACAGAACATGCCCGCAAAAGGACACGTGGCCATGTTTCAGGTCAAAGCGGGAAGGTGGATCGCCGGAGCACTTTGGAGTTTTTGGATTTATTTTGTAAAAGGAATAAAGCATAAAATTAAAGTGCGACCTTGTCGGCACATGGGAAAAAGTCAAATGTTGAGCCCGCATCGAAATTCAAAGTGGAGAGGCGGGTTGTCTGGACACTTTGAGATTTTGAGCCTTGTTTCCATAAAAGGTGTAAAGTGATAAAGTGAACCGCGGCCCCACTCATGCCATGGGAAAAATTCAAATCTTGAGCCCGCATCAAAAGTCAAAGTGGGGAAGCGGGTCGGTGGAGAACTTTGAGATTTTGAGCCTTGTTTCCAAAAGAAGTAAAATTATAAAGTGAGTCATGACTGTTACCACTTAGGTAAAGCCACGTGTTAGACCTATATCAAAAGTGAAGTTGTGGACATGTGGGGCATGGGGAATTTTGCACTTTGCATCTTTTTCACTAAAGGTGGAATTTCAATTTTGGGCCCGCAGATCCATTTTGCAAAAATTGCATTTTCGCCATTTTGTACGGATTCGATTCAAATATTCAAATGAGCATAACTTTCGCTCTAGTGCTTAAAATTTGACAAATTTTATACCACTAGAAATGTCTTGGTCTCCTCTACACCATGGAAGCATACAATATTGTTTTCAAAAGGATTTGATGGTTATAAATCTGTAAAATGTCTTTCACACCATTAATACGTGATCTGATTGCTTCAAATAGATCAGATTTGATCCGATCTTCATCCTTCCTTCTCCAACATGCCAAACAAACATGGAGAACCGACTAGATATCTTGATTTAGATGAAAATATGGAAAATGTATTTCAAGCCATTAATATAGGACCTGATTGCTTTAACTACCCATATCAAAGTCCGATTTGCCATCTTTCCTTCTTCAAGACATGCCAAAGACATGCATAACCATATTCGACAAATTGTATGCGGATTTGTAGGGGCATTGATGGTTGGTAGTTGAGCTTCCAAATATGATTTTCTTCCTTCTCTTCTTCTCCTCTTTTCACTCCATCTATAAATGTAAGAGCTTGGCTCATTGCAAATGTTGGACTTTGATACTTTTGAAGTGTAATTATAGTCGAAAGTAAATCAATACAGAAGGATTTTCCCCTTTTCTCTATCTTCCTCCATTTTCCCTTATGGCTTACCTAGAATTCATGGATCATTTATCTTCTGTGATAAGAAACTTTGTGTTCTTATTTATATGATTTCTAGAACTTTGTGTCTGTGGAATGATATCTTATGCTATGAATGTGAATGATTCTATTTTGTATCTTTCTTGCTCAAGTATGTATAGGGTTATACTATGCTATCTATATTTCCTTAAAAGTATTGTTATATTCTACTCTTTCCTTTCTTCAGTTCTTCCATTCATTTGTATTGATAATCTATTTTGGTATAAAAGCATTTCAAGATGTCAGAGGTCCAACCTTAAGATGAAAGTTTTACATTTTTATATAAGCTTTGCTGCTTGCTTTCAATAAGGGAACCTCTCCCATAAAGAGGAGGGACTTGCTATCCCCTGACTATGGTTTTTATTAAAGTACCATTTTAAAACCCAACAGCTTTTGGTGACACTGGGATTTCTTTTCAATGTATCCCTTTCTAAAATAACTTCAAGATATTTTTTCGGTATGGCGACTCTATGATATACGAGATGGGAAGAAATTTCTCGGGGTTGAAGATTCTCATTTTTAACATTTGGAGCAACAAAACTTCTCTCTTCTTCTTCCAAAAGAAGGAATAGAGGAACTCATTCTGTAAGCACACTTCCTATTAAAGATAGAAATTCCAAGAATAACATTCCTCTAGAACAACTCATCCCTAATCTTCTTGCTCTGATACTTGTTGGTGTTTTAGTTCCCCTTCAAAAAATATTCCCATAAATGGAAACACCTCTGCCTTGGGGACAATAGATCGGGATTCTTGCTCTTCCTCAACCATTGCATGAGTTACCCAGGAGTAGTAGGAAAGGTTTTCCTAAATTTTGAGGTGATGGGAAGGTACACCTAGATGAACACATTGCAGCCTTCAACGTTGCATGTGGGATTCTTGGGATTGAGAATGAAGATGTTTCTATCAGGATCTTTGTGGAAACATTACGGGATAATGCTGATTAGTTCTATCATCTTCCTGCTAGGTCAATTATTGATTGGGCCACCCTAACAACTTAGTTTGAACAATGTTTCAAACCGGATGAAGATGTGCATGCTCTATTAGCTCAAATCTCTCATATCAAGAAGGAACCATTCGAGCCCATGAGATAATTTGTGTCCAAATTCAACAAGCTCATTCATAAAATTCCATAGAACACTCATCCTATAGATCAAATCCAAAAATGCTTCTTCCTCAATGCTCAGTTACCTAAAGTAAGCTATGCACTAAGGAGAGCTAACCTTATAACTTTGGATGCTGATCAATGTTTGGCTATCAGTGTTGAGGATGATTTAATCATGTTTGGTAAATTGAAAAGAGAACCCTCCAAGTCTAAAGCATCCTCCTCTTCCTCTCCTAGAGCCAATTCAGATCAGTTAGTGCAGAAGTTGGCAAATGATCTCATTGCCATCAAAAATCAATTGGCTCAACATACTCCTTATCAAGATATTCCAAGAAGGAATTTTTAGCCTAGGAACCGGTTACCTCCTTCTCAGAATAAATTGGCTATTGAAGGCCCACCTATCAAGGTTCCAGTCAATGCAACTTGTGAAGTTCAAGAACCTGATGAGGAGGAATTTAATGAAGAATTTGAAGACCCAGAAGAAGAGGTTAATGAAGAACAAGATGAACTTGGTGGATCTCAAGTTTAATGATGAAGATGAATATGATGAAAGAGTGCTAGATATGAATAGTGAGTCATATGCTGTTATGAATCAGGAGCAAACAAACAGAAAAGAAAAAGTGATGTAGCTTGCTAAGAAAGCCAAAGAGTATCCTATAACAATTCCAAGTGGTTACGAGTGGAGGAGCTCCTATTCCCACCGCCTCCACACAAGAGGTGAGTAACACCAATCCTACTTTTACTGCTTTTCTGAAAATTCTTATCCTTCAACTCCTAAAATTGATAAATCAAAAGTTTCTCCTATTCCTAGTAATGATGCCCCATCCACCTCTGGGTCTTTTTATATTATTGATCACCTTAAAAACACCAAAATCCAAATCTCAGAGGTAGAGTTTTACCAGACTCATCCAAAAGCTTTTGCTAAAATGGTAAACTTTGTTAATTCCAAATCCAAAGCTTCATCCAATTCTTCTAAAGGTATTTTTCTGGTTTGCATCACTTCCCCTAACGATAAAATTTAACAATTCTATGTGACTCTCCTCGTAACTGGCCATAAACTTAGTAATTGTGTTATAGGCTGGGAGCATCGATAATGTAATGCCTACAAAATTTTCTCATGCTTTGGGCCTAACTCTAACACATACCTTTGGTTCCTGCTATTCCATGGAGAGTAGAGAAGTGCCTTTGGTTGGGAGGATTAAAGATGCACAAGTAACCTTCGTTACTTTTCCAAAGAAAAGGGTTAAAACCACTATTTTGGTTCTTTGATATTCCTCCATCATATGGTATGTTACTAAGTAGGAATTTCTGTAAAAAGGTAGGAGGTTAAATTAAGATGGACTGGTCACATGCTTTGATCCCGGTCAATGGAAAAATAAGAAAGCTATTACCAGAGAAGCAAACTGAGTATATTGTGCAAAAGAATGATGATCCAAAAGAACATATAATATATGAAGATATAGGGCATGCCAACTATATGATCATGTCAGAGGATGAGGCAAGTCTTCCTAAGGGAGTGATTCATGATCCCAATGGAATTTGAAATTTGGAGTTTAATGGAAGCTACTCTTCACCTGGTTCTGGAGCTGGTGTGGTGTTAATCTCTCCAGAAGGGAAGATTCATCCATTTTCTTTCAAGCTTCATTTTGAAAATACAAATAATACAGCTGAGTATGAGGCTATCATCCTTGGATTGAGCATGGTAGAAGAAATAGGATCAAATAATATTTGTGCTCATGGTGATGCAGAGTTGATTGTGAAACAAGTAAGAGATATTTACCAAGTCAAGAATAGGAGATTGAAACATTATAGAAATGTTGTTTGGGATTTCATTGAATTCCTTGATGCTTTCTCAATGAAGTGTGCAAGAGAAAAGAATACTAGAGCGATTCTCTATTGTCTCATGATATTTGTTAATTCCTCATCCAGATTTATCTTAAGAGAATTTTACCATTGAAATGATTCACAGTGCCTAGTGTGCCTTAATAATGCAAGAAAATGGAAAGTTTTCAATGATGATCAACACTTGCTCTCTTTCTTGGAGCTTAAAGATAACTTCAATCAGATATATTTTGAAGGAAGTGAAACTCTGCCTAGAGAATATGTGCCCTCTAATGAGGAAGATACCAAGGAAGAGATGGATTAGGATGGCTGTATTAAGTTGAAGGGTAACAAGATTCCCAAAGGACTGGTGAGTTTAGAAGATCTATTTGAAAAACATAATAGGTTCATCGAATCTAAAGCTTCTCAAGGGACTCAATAATCTGTTGAGTATGAGAAGGTCAATATTAGAAGCAACGATGAACCCAGGGTGGTGAATATTGGAAAATGTTGCACTCAAGAAGAGAAAAATAAAGTAGTAAACCTATTAAAAAAGTATGCCGATGTTCTTGCCTATTCATATGAAGATCTTAAGGCTTTTCAACCAAAGGAGATGCAACACTATATCCCTCTGAAACTTGGGATCAAACCTTTCAAGAAGAAGCAAAGGAAGTACAATCCTAAGGTTACTGATACTATTTTTCAAGAGATCTAGAAGTTACTAAAAGCCAAGATTATTTTCCTATACATCATTCAACATGGATTTCCAACATTGTGCATGTTAGAAAGAAGAATGATGAGATTCACATCTATGTAGATTTCAAGAATTTGAATCAGGCCTCTCTAAAAGACAACTATCCACTCCCCATGATGGATCAAGTTTTGTAAGCTATCTCAGGCTCTGAGATGTTGTCTATGCTAGATGGATTCTCTGGATATAATCAAGTGGAATTCAGTACCCTAGATCAGCATAAGACTACTTTTACTACCCCTTGGGGCACCTTTACTACAAGAGAATGCCATTTGGTCTTATCAATGCTGGTGCCACTTTTCGAGGGAAATGGATTTATCTTTTGGTAGTCTAAAGGGAAAGTGTATTATTGTGTACCTTGATGATTTGACTATTTTTTCCAAAACAAGGGAAAATCATCTTTAGCATCTGGAAATAGTTCTTCAAAAATGCAGAGAACATGGAGTTTCCCTCAATCCTAAGAAGTCTATATTTTGTGTTACTAAAGGAAAGTTGCTGGGGCATATTGTTTCCAAAGAAGGGATCAAGATAGATCTAGAAAGATTTCAAGCAATCCAGTAGATTCCTCTTCCCACAAGTAAAAAGGGTGTTCACTCTTTCTTTGGCAAGATAAATTTCTTGAGGAGATTCATTCTAGATTTTGCATAACTAACTATGAGTGTTGTCCACATGATGAAAGGAAAGAAAACATTTGGTTGGTATTCTAAAGGTAAATAATCATTTGAAGATATCAAGAAATCCATTGCTAAGACTCCCATCTTAGCATGTTTTGATTTCAATAAGGATTTTATCATCTATTGCTATGCTACGAAGAGTACCTAGGCTGCAGTGCTAACTTAGAGAAATTATGAGAATCATGAAATTCCAATTGGCTTTATGAGTTATGTTTTAAAAGCTCATGAATTGAAATATACTATGATGGAGAAACATGATTTTGCAGTGGTCAAAGCTGTCAAGCCGTTTTGTTTTTATATTCTTAATTCTCACTCTGTTGTGCTTGTACCTGATACTACCATCAAGTCTACTCTTACACAACAGGAGTTTGGAACTAAGAGAGGTAATTGGGTAGTAAAATTCCAAGAATATGACCTTGACATCAATCTAAATAAGCTAGTTCAGGGTAAAGGCTTGTGTGAGTTTATTGTTGAAGGGGCTGATGAAGAATTGTCCACAAAAGCAGTTGATGTTCCTATTGTTCTCTTCCTCATTTCAACAGATGAGTGGTATGCTGATATTACACATTTTATTACTTATGGAGAGTTTCCATCTCATTTGAGTTCCAAGGAAAAGATATCTATTAAGCTAAGGTCTGCACAATATGTATTATGGGAAAATGCTTTGTTCAAGTGAGGCATTGATGGAAGATTCCTTAAATGTGTGGACAAAGAGCAAAAGAAGAAATTGTTTTCAACTTTTCATGATCAAGCTTGTGGAGGGCATTTCTCTTCTACTATCACTACCCATAAGATCCTTTGTGCATGGTACTATTATCCTACATTGTTTAGAGATGCATCAAAATGGGTAGGTAAGTGTGAAGCCTGTCAGACTTTTGTTGGGAGACCAAATTTGGCTACTTTACCACTCAAAATAGTAGTGATTGATGAGCCTTTTCAATAGTGGGGATTGGATTTCATTGGAACTCTTAATCCACCTTCCAGTGCTAGACATAATCATGTGCTAATTACATGATTATTTCACAAAGTGGGTAGAGGCTATTCCAGTCAAAAGCACTACTTCTAAGGTGGTGTGTAATTTCATCAAAGAGAACATCTTGATAAGGTTTGGGGTACCAAACAAGATTGTGACTGATAATGCTTCCAATTTTTCTTCTTCTGAGATGATGGATTTCTGCTATGGCTATGGAATTTCCCTTGCTCATTCTTCAGATTATTATCCTCAAGGGAATGGACAAGTAGAATCAACAAATAAGAATTTGGTAACCATCATTCGGAAGCTTGTCAATGACTCTCAAAGGAATTGGCACAAGAAGCTCTATGATGCTCTTTGGGTAGATAGAATTACACCCAAAAGAGCAATTGGGATGTCTCCATTTCAGGTGGTGTATGGTGTTGAAGCTTAAGCTAGTAACAGTGGAATTTCCAGCCTTGCACTTAATGAAGGCTATTGAAGATACAAGTTTCACTAGTTCCTTAGACAAGAGGATCATGTATCTCCATAAGTTGGATGAAGACAAGTTGTAAGTTTTGATAGAATCTCAGCTCATCAACTAAAGGTGAAAGCTTTGTTTGACAAGAAATATAGACCCAGAGATTTTCAAGTGGGAGACATTGTTTTGCTATGGGACAAAAGACATGAACCTCGAGGAAGCCATGGTAAGTTTGATTCTCTTTGGCTTGGTCCTTTCAAAATCAGACACTTTGCTAGAGAAAATTCTTTCTACTTGGATTATATGGATGGATCTTCTCTCCCACTTCCTTATAGTGGGAAATATTTGAAGTTGTTCAAGTCCTAGGTGATTAGGCAGTCCTTTTGTATATACTGTGTGCGGTGTTTTGTTTTTGTCTTTCCTTTTTGGTTTGTTTCCCTTTTGTGTGTGTTGTCTTCTGTATTGCTTTGCCTTTGACTCTATTTTCCTAATGGATAAGGCATTGGTCTACTTTCCTAGAGTTTTTCTATGGTTCTTGATCTTTCCTCGTTCCTCTGTCCTAGCCAAGTCATCCCCAAAAAGAGCCAACTATTGTCACCCTCAAAATCCCCCTCATTTTTCAAGTCAAGTTTTCAAATTTTTTGAGTTGGTGCCTTTGAGAGATGTTTGAGCAGAGTGAGAAGTCTAGAGAGATAGAAAAATTCATGCTTTGAAGAAATTGGTGCTCATTTGCAATCTCGCCCTGTTAAAATCTTGCAATCTGCATGGTTTGATAAAATTTCTGTCTTCCCATCTGGATGCTTGAAAATTGTTTCCTTCATTCGAATGAAATTTTCAAATCCTTTTTCTATGGCCATGGATCGCATCGAGCCTAGTATTGTTTATAGTTCTTCTTTCCACAAGGAGAAATTTGTTATTCAGGTGTAAATGGTGGAGTTTTCCCTCTCTGTATTTTTCCACAGTCGTGAATGATGGGCGTATCTTCCCTGTCAATTTATTTTCCAAAGCATCCATGAGTACGTGGACATCTCTAATTGGATACAGCATGGCAGATTATTTTGTGAACTTATCATTTTTTGTTATTTTTGCAAAAGTGTCAAATTAGCTCCGTGGCCTTAAAGGATCCTGATTGGTTTAATAGGCTAAGTATAGAAGGACCGTGGAAGGTGCCACGTGTCTCTTTAGTGCATTTTTGGTATGGTGCACAAAAGCGGAGACCCCAAATGTGTGTAAGCCCTCCACATGGTCAGATTCTAAAAAGACAAAGCCAACCGTTGAATTGGCTAAGTATAAAGAGTTAGCGGAAGCCTCCACGCATCCCAACGGTGCACCTCCAAAGGCAAAGTTAAAAACAAGATCCTAAGTGAGCGCAGACTCTCCACATGCCTCATCGGCACAAATTCAAAAGGCACGGCCCAAAGAGAGACCCCAAACTTGCACCATCCCTCCACGTGTCCTAGGTCCAAAAAGGGACAGAGCCAACCGTTTAATTGACTAAGTATAAGGGGGTCGGCGGAAGCCTCCATGTGCCTCATCGGCGCAAATTCAGAAATGAGATCCAAGGTAGAGTCTCAAACAATCACCAACCCTCCATGTAGTCGAGCCTCAAAAAGATGAATCGATCAGAAAGGTCTAAGGCCAGTGGAAAGAACCACGTGTCAGCTCGGTGCAACTTTAGAGGTGAAATACAAAGTGAGTCCCCAAACAAGCGTGAAGCTTCCACGTGTCCAGAACCCAACATAGTCACTCCTAAATAAGTAGAAGGGACCTAGCAAAAAAATGGAGAAAGAGGAGTGGGCCCAAATCATTAAGTATAAGAGGGTCGGCGGATGGTGCCACATGTCTCATCGACGCACCTTTAAGGGTCAAAGCCAAAGGTGGTTCCCCAAACTTGCGCCAACCCTCCACGTGTCCAAGGTCTGGAAAAGGGACAAAGCCATTGTTGAATTGACTAGGAAAGGAGAACCAAAGGAAATCCTCATGTGTCCCTTCGGCTATCTTTCAGGGGGTGAATCCAAAAGTAGGTCCCAAACGTCTTTGATCCATAGGGATCCAAAATAACTCTACTTCATCAAAGCTTGATTAGCACAAAGAAGAAAAATAATAAAACAAAGGTTCTGTCTTTTAAGTAACATGACTACCACCCATGTGCATGGTGGTGAACCCAGAATCGCCGGTCTACATAGGGCGGCGGTCCTAGCCATTATGGACAGAAAACTAAAATTGAAATGAACAACCTCTAAATTTGAAAGGATGTTTGTTTCTCTTCTCTTTCATGACCTTTCCCATTCTCCAGTGCACGGGAGGACATGAGAAAGGCTATAAATACATGATTGTAGAAGTATAGAAGATCATAAAAGCATGAGAGCAAGTGAGCAATAAGTCTTAGTGTTGGAAATTGTATTTTGTAGAAGAAAGGAGTGTTGAGACAGAGCAAACAAGTAATTGAAAGGAAGTTTTGAGATATTATCTACTTCCCTTTCATACTTATTGTAAATTTTGTACTTGTTGATTTAAATTGGCCAATAGAAGTGGGAAGAAAGAGCAATTTCCCTTCCCAACTGGTTTTTCCTCCATTGGAGGTTTTCCAAGATAAAATTGTTGGTGTTATGAGCTTATATTCTTTCCTTTATTACAATTGTTGATTCTAAGCACAATAGTAATTCATTCACTAGTTATCTCTGTTATTTTCTAATAGAAAGTAAACAACAATGATTAATATTGTGATTTTGTGAATAATTCCAAAGTTGAAGAGTTTACAGATCATTTTGGTATCAAAGATAACAAGTATCCAGGACTGTGGTATTTCATTCTTGAATTTGTATGACAATGATAAGATCTAAAGGCAAAGAAGATTTACCTTGCGATCTAGAGATTTCTACAAAGAAGTGGAAACAGAGAATTCAAGGAGAAATGGAGGAAGAGAACTTGGTCCGTAGAATTGAGATGCTGGAGACCATGATGGATAGGATGTTTAGAAGGCAAGAGGAACTTGCAGATTTGTAGAAGACAACTTCCGTCAAGCAAGACTCCATGGACTCGGTGGTTCAAGGCTTAGCTAAAAAGTTTGGTATAGGCAAGAGTCACCATGAGGAAGATTATGGGGAAGAGCATGAAGAAGAGACTTCTAACACAAGAGAAAAGGTAAAATATGAACATACTCCTTTTAAAGTTGAGACTAAAGTCAAAATCAAAAGCTTTGAAGGACAAGTAGATGCAAAATTATTGGATAAATGGTTGAAATAGTTAGAAGTCTATTTTAGCATCCATAATGTCACTGAGGCACAAAGGATCACCTTTGCACGTCTCAAAATGGAGGGACATGCTCTAGTTTGGTGGGAAACTCATCTAACTACTTGTGAAAAGAAGAAACGTCCTATTGTGAAATCTTGGCAAGAATTTAAGGAATTACTTAGAGCTAACTTCTATCCTATCAGCCATAAAACTGACCAAATGATTAAATGGCAATATTTTAGACAAGGTAGTGGTCAAAGTGTGTAGGACTATACTACGGAGTTTTGGAGGCAAGCCATGTTGTTGAACATGGATTTGGAGGATGAGGATATTCTAACCAAATACTTGGGAGGACTTCACACTCACCTTCGAAAGAAAAGTCATCTCCACAAAGCCCAAGGATCTCAATGAAGCATGTGTATAGGCATACTACATAGATGATAAGAAAAAGAAAGGAGAAGCAAAGTTGAGGGTAAAGAAGTCAACAAATCAGCAGAAAAAGGATTATGGGCAAACAAGTAACAAGAGTAAGTGGAAAGGGAAAGGTAAACAAACTGCCACTACTTTAAATACTTGTAAAGATCCCAAGAATTTTTGCAAGAATTGTGATATCAATGGTCATATTGACGCTACATGTTGGAAGTTGCATCCGGAGTTACATCTAAAGAACCGAACCAAGGAATCCAAGAAGTCCATGATATAATTGTAAAGAAGAGAAGGGGAGGGAGAAATTAAAGATGAATCGATGTAGATGAAAGGCTTGGATGCAAGGCCACCAACATGGACAACGAAGAGGAGATGATGAGTAGACTATTCTAGATCAAGAGGACTACGATAAATGCTTTGGTTGGTACCGGTTCTCAATCTAACTGGATTTCTGAGGTAGTTGTAAAGAAGCTTGGTCTTGAGACTTACGAGCATCCGCACCCATGTCCTTTGGTTTAGGTGAAGAAGGGTGTTGAACTTCAGGTAACAAGAAGATGTAAGGTTAAGTTTGGGATAAATTCCCAATATATAGATGTTTTTAAAGTTGACGTTATTCCACTTGATGCTTTTGATGTGGTATTCGGGAGTCCTTACTTGTATGTTAGGGATGCTATCTTTATGAGAAGGGAAAACTGGTATAGATGGGTCAAGGATGGGATCAACTACAACATCTAGGCACACCAACGTAAGACATGAGTTACTATGGTAAGTGCTAACCAAGCAAAATGGCTTATTCAATCAAATCATAATCAATTTTGTTTACTTTTGTTAAAGGATAAACAAGATGGGGTAGAATTTTCAGAGATTTCTAACCAAGGAAAACAAGATTTGGATAGTATTATTCAGTCTTTTCAGGAAGTATTTCAAGCTCCTAGTGGATTACCACCAAAATAGGAAGTAGAGCATGAGATTCAACTATTGCCAGAGTCACCTCTACCAAACATCAAGTTGTATAGGAAATCCTTGCTGGAGATTATTGAGGTAAAGAAACAACTCCAAGAACTAATAGACCAAGGAGTGTTATGTCCGAGCACCTCACCATGTGGTTCGCCTATTGTGATGGTGCTAAAGAAGGATGGTTCTCGAGAGAATGTGCATAGACTACCGCTCTTTGAACAAGATCACCATAAAGAAGCCCGATATCCACTTCCCTGTATAGATGATCTATTAGACTAGCTTCAACATGCCAAATTTTTCACAAAGTTGGATCTCAAGTCAGGTTATCACAAAGTCAGGATGAAGGAGGAGGATATATGGAAGATTGCCTTCAAAACAAAATAGGGTTTTTCGAATGGTTAGTACTTACTTTTGGATTATGTAATGCACCCGCTACATTTATGAGATTGATGAATGATGTATTACGGGATTTCATAGATTCATGTGTCATTGTATATCTAGATGATATCTTGATTTTTAGTGCCACATGGGAAGAACATCTAACGCATTTGTAGCAAGTCTTGCAAGTTCTCAGGGAGAAACAACTACTTTGTAATATGAAGAAATGTGAATTTTCCAAATAGTCACTTGTCTATCTTGGGCACATGGTTGGAGGAGGAGAGCTATGAGTGGATCCAAAGAAGGTGGAAGCCATCACAAATTGGCCAACACCAACAGGAGCCATAGAGACTAGAAGCTTTGTGGGAGTAGTATAGTACATGCGGAAGTTCATTTCGGGTTTCTTGGTAATTGTAGCACCTCTACACATAGTGGCCGCAAAGAGTAAGGGTTTTGACTAGGGTAAGGAACAAGACAAATCCTTTGAGTTATTGAAATACAAGATTAGTCATGCTCCAGTACTTGCTCTTCCTAGTTTGCAGTAGCCTTTTGAAGTAGAGACAAATGCCAATGATTATGCTATGGGCGCAGTGTTACTTCAAGGAGGTAAACCCGTATGTTATCATTATGAAACCTTCACTTCAACAGTTAAAGGATATTTAGTATATGATAAATAAATGTATGCACTAGTTCAAGCAATTAAAAATGGAAACATTATTTGTTGGGTAAATAAACTATTGTGCACACTGACCACAAACCTCTCCAATATTTGCAAGCATAGTCTAAATTGCAGTAGGCAAGGCACTACAAATGGATGGGGTTTCTTCAATAGTTCCATCTAGTGATCAAATACAAGAAAGGTAGTACAAATTTGGTGGCAGACATGTTGTCTAGGCCACCCACATAGGAAAAGTTCTCTTGTTTGGCCACTATCTCTCAAGTCGATCCCTTCATGAAGGAAGCTTATGGAGAAGCATATGCCCAAGACAAATACTTTGGGGTAACATTTCAGAAGTTGCAGTCCCAAGGGGCTGAAAAGATGGGGATTGAAGACTGTTATCTCAAGGATGGGCTGCTCTACCGATGGGGGAAACTTTGTGTGCCTAAAGAAGAAATACTTCTATTGATGAGGGAAGCACATACCTCAAAAGTAGCGGGACATTTTGGTGTTGGTAAGACCCTAGCCCACTTGCAAAGGTATGTATATTGGCCCAACATGCAAGAAGAAGTATCAAAATTTATTCGTGGATGTAAACTTTGTTGTACTAGTAAGCCTAAAACTAGGAAGGAAGGTTTGTATATGCCTTTACCAATACCTACTCGTCTCGTGGGAGGAAATTTCTATGGATTTTGTAGGAGGATTACCTATGTCTAAACATGGCCATGACTATCTCTATGTTGTTGTGGATAGATTCAGTAAAATGTGTATTCTTATGGCATGTAAAAGACAATAAAAGCACATGAGGCAGCAGATCTTTTCTTTACTAATGTATGGGTGCATTTTGGTTTGCCAAAGTATTTTGTCTCTGACAGGATTCTAGGTTCTTGGGGAAGTTTTGGACTAATTTGTGGGACAAGATGGATACTAGGCTACAAAGGAGCACAAATTTTCATCCACAGATAGATGGACAAACAGAGGTGGTAAACATGACTTTGGTATAGTTGATCAGAGGGTATAACAGTAAGTACCAAAGGACTTGGGATGAGTCCTTAGCCTACATTCAACATTCTTATAACCGGGCAGTACACACATCCACTATGAAGTCACCATTTGAAGCATGATTGGGATATCTACCTACAAATCCATTGGACATAACAGTTAGACAGCAGGATGAGGAGGATACATGAGACACAGAGGTGACTAGAGCTAACAAGTTCATTGAGAGGATCTGGAAAATCCATCTCAAGGTCAAAGAACAACTAGAAAAATCTCAAGCAAAGTACAAAGCTAGGCATAATCAACATAGGAGGGAACACAAGCTTCATGTTGGAGACAAAGTTTAGCTTTACTTGAGCAAGGAGAGACTACAAGGTCAAGCACGGAAGCTCAAGCCACTACAATATGGACCCTTCACCATATTGGAGCAGGTTGGGGAAAATGCTTTTCAACTTGATTTACCATCATTCATGAGGATGTACTCTGTAGTAAAGTGTGAGAACTTGAACCTATATGAGCCATCCATGCTAGATGAAGAACTACAGTTTCTACCTTCCATTGAGGATTGCGTCTTGGAATCATGAGGCAAATTGGAGGAGGATGTAGTGCTACAAAAAAGGTCAGAGAGACTAGAAGAGGTCCATAGGAGTCTTGGCAGATTAGACTAAAAGGAAAGACACCAAGGCAAACCCGATGGTACTCGAAGGAGCAAGTGAGGGAATTGTTCCCTCATCTATTGCCCCACTAAGATTTTTGGGACCAAAATCCTCATAAGAAGGGGAGGTGTGATCCATAGGGATCCAAAATAACTCTACTTCATCAGAAATAGTCAACACAAAGAAGAAAAAACAATAAAATAGAGGTTCTTTCTTTTAAGTAATAGAATTTGCTATCTGTGTAAGGCGGTGGTTACAAAGCTGCTGCCCAGCCAGGGCGGTAGTTCCAGAACCACCGATCTGCATAGGGCGATGGTCATGGCCATTACGAACAAAAAAATAAAATCAAAACAAACAACCTATAAATTTGAAAAGATGTTTGTTTCTCTTCTCCTTCATGACCTTTCCCATTCTCTAGTGCACGGGAGGACATGAGAAAGGCTATAAATACATGATTGTAGAAGTGTAGAAGATCATCAAAGCATGAGAGCAAGTGAGCAAGAAGTCTTAGTGCTAGAAATTGTATTTTGTAGAAGAAAGGAGTGTTGAGATAGAGCAAGCAAGTAATTGAAAGGAAGTGTTGAGATATTATCTACTTCCCTTTCATACTTATTGTAAATTTTGTACTTGTTGATTTGAATTGGCCAATAGAAGTGGGAAGAAAGAGCAATTGCCCTTCTCGACTGGTTTTTCCTCCATTGGAGGTTTTCTAGGATAAAATTGTTGGTGTTATGAGCTTATATTCTTTCCTTTACTACAATTGTTGATTCTAAGCACAATAGTAATTCATTCACTAGCTATCTCTGTTATTTTCTAATAGAAAGTAAACAACATCGATTAATATTGTGATTTTGTGAATAATTCAAAAGTTGAAGAGTTTATAGATCATGTGCGCCACTCTCCATGTGTCTAATCGGTGCATCTCTAAAGGTCAGGTCCAAACAGAGTCTCTAAATGAGTGGGAAGACTCAAGCATGTCTCGGGTCGGACATAAAGCCTTTGCCAAATAGAGGGACTTTTTCAAAAGACAAAATATAGAATAGGTATGCAAAAGGACATGTGGCCATGTTTCATGTCAAAGTGGGAAGGTGGATCACCGGAGTACTTTCGAGTTTTTGGATTTATTTTGTAGAAGGAATAAAACGTGACCCCATTAGCGCATAGGAAGAAGTCAAATGTTGAGCCCACATTAAAATTCAAAGCGGAGAGGCGGGTTATCGGGGCACTTTGAGATTTTGAGCCTTGTTTCCATAAAAGGTGTAAAGTGATAAAGTGAACCACGGCCCCACTCATGCCACGAGAAAAAGTCAAACCTTGAGCCTACATCAAAAGTCAAAGTGGGGAAGTGGGTCGGCGGAGACCTTTGAAATTTTGAGCCTTGTTTCCAAAATAAGTAAAATTATAAAGTAAGCCGCAACTCTATTACCACTTAGGTAAAGCCACATGTTAGACCTATATCAAAAGTGAAGTTGCGGACATGCGGGGCTACGGGGGACTTTTGCACTTTGCACATTTTTTTTTCTAAAGGTGCAATTTCAATTTTAGCCAGCGGATCCATTTTGCGAAAAGTGCATTTTCACCATTTTTGTATGAATTCAATTCAATATTCAAATAAGCATAACTTTCACTCCAGTACTCGAAATTTGACAAATTTTATACCGTTGGAAAGGTATTGGTCTCCTATACACCATGAAAGCATAAAATATTGTTTTCAAAAGGATTTGATGCTTGTAAATTTGGAAAACTTCTTTCACACCATTAATACATGATCTGATTGCTTCAAACAGATCAAATTTGATCAGATCTTCATCCTTCCTTCTCCAACATGCCAAACAGACATGGAGAAATGACTGGATATCTTGATTTGGATGAAAATATGGAAAATGTCTTTCAAGCCATTAATACGGGATTTGATTGCTTCAACTACCTAGATCTGGTATGATTTGCCGTCTTTCCTTCTTCAAAGACACCAAAGACATGCATAACCATATTCAATAGATTATAGGTGGATTTGTAACGGCATTGATGGTTATTGGTTGAGCTTCCAAATCAGATTTTCTTCCTTCTCTTCTTCTCCTCTTTTCGCTCCATCTATAAATGTAAGAGCTTGGCTCATTGCAAATGTTGGACTCTGATGCTTTTGAAGTGTAATTATAGTCAAAAGTAAATCAATACGAAGGATTTTCCCATTTTCTCTATCTTCCTCCATTGTCCCTTCTTGATCCTCATTTTAGACAATAGAACAAGTCAATTTTTTTTTTTTTTTGATAATTACATCCTGGTTCTAAATACATAATTTAGAACTCACAAATCAAATAACCATTCTTATAACAGACAACCATATGCAGCTGTAATGACTCGGAGTACCTCCGATCTATTCATTCCATGACTCGGTAATCTACCGATCTATTCATGAGTAATAAGAGTTGGCGTTTTTATTTAACACTTCACTCTTGCGGTTCTCTTCCCTATTCTAGGATTCAGAATGCTCTGTCCAAGGAACCTAACTGAATAATTGTTACCATTATTCATCGGCATCTCATCCCTTAGACTAGGTGAATTAGGACAACGCAATCAGCAGCTTGCGATACTTTGGCCAAAGATTTGAAACATATTGTTTATGTCTCGTATTCCTTAACGGCATACTCGTCAATCTGGAATACGCCCTTCACCCCATTCTTATGTTATGTAGAATGTCTTATACCGACTTCTATCAGTCCCTCCTATCTCAACTTATTCACTTGGAAATGGATTAACAAGGTGATAACGTTATATGGATGCCCACGAGGATTAGGGATACGATGACGTACTGGTTCAACCCTAGTTAAACCAGTGTGTCAAGATACCCCGATTCTCCTAGGCAGCCTTGTAACGTGATCACATTCCTAATCGGTCCCTGAGTAACTCGTTCGAGATCAAAGTGTAAATCTTAGCGATCAATGCAAAGGGTGTCGTCATAAGTCACCTGCATTGTTGTAACTTCAAAAAGATCCTAATCTTCTCGGAGGTACAACCCTGCAGTTGACTTGTGCCGTCAACCTTTAAATCCACCTCGAAAAGATCTACTTATTAATATGTGTTACGCATAATGAGTTTAAATTACATTAAAGATGTTCCCCTAAGGTTAGCCTTTCCCGATCCCTGGATTCTTCATCTTAGGATGACCTTCCTCAATAAAACCCATTCACGGTGGAGATATTAAGGCCAAGGTCTCATCAAGGAGTTCTTAGAATATACATAATTCTAAAACAATGAAATCGGTCAATATCTCATAGACTTCACATGAGATTGACATTTGAACCCCATTAGGTTTATATCAGTTTTCATAACTGAATTACTATCATACTATTTGTATCAAGATATAAATGATTAAGAATCCAATTAAATGTTGTCCTGTCATAATCAAGACTAGGGATCAATAATTTAGTTCATCTTGTTTAGCGTTCTGCTTGGGTTTACTTTAACCCTATCTTCCCAAAAAGATAGTGAACTAAATTTCAATTTAGCTTTCGATAGAACATACTGAGAACTACTAAACACTCATAAGAATCAATCACATATTCTTGTAAGATTTCATTGGTATTCACAAAAGTCACCAATTATACAATGATAACAATACTCTCACGACATAAGAACCAGAGAAATACTAACTATCAAGATAGAAATACAATCACATAAGTATCAAATATCCATTTCCATTCCTTTCGGTACTAATCAAATACATTTTATGCATTCAGCATACTTGATACATTACTCAACTGAAAAAGGAACATCTTTCCTTATATGGTACATTTAGAAAATCAAGCGGTAATTCATTATAAAATCAATTTAAACAATCTGATCGTCCTATCAGATCTGCATGCTTTTACCACTTACGGCATCCATCTGCAAAAATTGTCAACATGGGTCGAGTTGATGAATTGAGCATGATAAAGCACTAACCTTTAAAACAATTGCAATACATCAATTGTTTTCATTAAACCCTGTTTAAATGAGATCAAATCATTAAAAGCGTTAGTGACCAAGAAGACAAATGCATCTAACCAACTATCCATCGAATCCCAAGGACAAAGCAACATCAGACGGATTATATATTCAACATAATAAATAAATAACCTTTCATGATTCCATCAGCATGATAGAACAATTCCAAAAGTTAGATAAACAATTATATCAACCTATACTTTATAACAGAAGAGAAATAAACGAATAATACTTATTTCCTTCAGATCTAGCTCATGACTGTACCGTCTTTTCAAGAGCAAGGCATTCACTTAATACACAAGCAAATAAATCAGTCGAGACCATCAACAGCACCACTGTTTTGTTAAAGCTTACAAGAAAGCAACTACAGTACAGTAGCCCTCATGCCAAACAACGGTGTCTATCAACAAGCAGACTCAGTATGTCCTCACGCAAGAAGCGACAGACAAGAAGATATTAAATGCCGTTACCTGTTAAGGTGAAATCGACTACTCCTAAACTCAATCAAGCTCAGAAATGGATATCTATGCACAGAAGACGTAACATGCCAACAATACCTTATGACAACCTTCAACTCATTCAAGTCCTTTCTACACTGTAAGGCTTTTAGACCCAAGGTCGAATTCAAAGGATCTCTTCTGTTATCGCAGTCAACAAGAGACTCGAAATCATTTTAGCAATGACAATTCCCTATGACTATGCAGAGAGATTTTTAAATGAAATCCACGCAACATGCACAGCCACATCTATCTGGAATGTAATCAGAAAGAAAACATAACATAACATAACATAGTCACTTATGAACGCATCCAGAGTTGAAAGTATGTTATTCACGACCTACTTTATAAAAGCCATAATACATAATGTCAAGTTATTTTAAGAAATCCAACAAAGCCAAAAACATTACATGTTCATACTCAGGCTTATACAGATACAGTGACACAGATTACCAATCAAGGATTTAAAACTAAATCCGTATATCAGTATTCACAATATAGCTTTTACAGAAGCCGATATACAAGATATCTTTCCAAACTCAAGGAACCCAACAGTGTCGAAACAATAGTAACTAAGCAAGCTTAATTTGAGACAGGTACTGTAGTTACCTAGAAAGGATTCCACTGAACCCGAGTAACAATATATCAAATAAATAATAAACAATGATTCCCAACTGTGCCAACAATGATAAACATTAAAAATCAGGCTTAAACAAATCACTGATTTCGTAACAAGAATTCCAACTGAATCTCTCCAATATTCTCGAACAAGCTTACACAGAAGGAAACGTAACAGTACAACCAGGGAGTCTGTACCAAAATTTATTACAAATAACAGAGGTCGTATGACCTGTTACTTCTTCTAGACTCCAACGAAACTCAAATTACCAATATTCAAAGATATATAAAGCTTCCACAGTGGTCCATAGTGCACGAATCATTCAATGGACTCTACAGAGTCGTTTCAATATAATAAACATATATATATATATATATATATATATATATATATATATATATATATATATATATATATATATATATATATATATATATATATATAAACGGGTTGAATCCCCTTAACCTTCACGAAAGGGAAAAACAACTCCAGTGAGGTCGTAATGAATACTGTAACACAATATGTTACCTCTTCACAATAACTATAAAATTCATAACGAAACCCAACAAAAATCCATAACCACCACTAAATAATAACCACGACATAGCTTACAAAAAGTTCAATTTTAACTGAACAATCAAACAAATGTCCATCAGTATCCCTTCCGACAAGTACCCACAACAAGCAACAACGGCAAGTATCAACAACAAGCATCGACTTCGAGTATAAATCAACAAGCATCACAGTGGCCTGTACCCATCACAAGAACAATTTATGGGCTCTCGCAGAGCAGGCCGAGCATACCTTCTTTTCATATATTTCACATATAAAAGCCGGAATGCAAAACACAAAGAAATATAGCAACAGTTCGAATATAATAAACACCCATCAAGGGTTAAATTGAAAAGCCGAACCAGCATGAAGATACAGTGTCGAAAATCACACAAGGATACCATAGAAACCATCTATTTCCATAAATCATTTGAACAGAGTTGTTCTAATGAAATCATTTGAAGAAGAGCAAGATTTTTAAAAGTTAGGGCCTAACATGCCTGGATATTTGCTCAAAATTCCGAAGCAGACCACTGAAAGAGCTCGGACTTTCTTTTCCTTTTCCAAGTTAGAGCCACCAACAAAATTTTGCTATTTCCATGACATATATATTTTCCTTGCCAGAGGAAAGAGCTAGATACGCTCATACTCGCCATGCAACACCAAGAAGACTGGTGCGAAGAACCAGTGAACAGGCAGAGGGAAAACCGGAATTCGTGATAAGCCAAACAAACCATTAACTTTCCAATTTGCATGCCTTCTCGCGAAATCCGAGCTCGACTACCGAGCTCATTAATTGCATTTACTCCCAATTTCCGCTCAAACCACTCCTTGCCACCGACCGCCATAGTTGGCGATAGACAAGAGAAATTCCAAGACCATTTCCAATTTTGGCGACCTGCCACGTCGGCTCAAGTTAGCCGTTTTAAAACCTCCACCAATTACTGTCCCTCATGCTTATCCACGCATTTAATAACATAGAAGCGCCGCCCATGGTTCGCACCCCTCCATAGGTCCCCTTACATCCTTGTTCAATAGTTAGGTTAGTAACTTAGGTTAGAATTTAGGATAACACCTAGTCTAACTTCTTAGAACATAGATATTAACTTAGAACATTAGCTCTTAGCCTAGGTCTAGGTTAGATTAACACTAACCCCTAGGTTAAGTTTAGTTTTAGGTTACTAACATTTATAATTCCAGTTAGGTCTAACATTTCTTACGCTCAGAAAAAGACCCACAACATGCATTCTCGAACAGGGTTAACTCCTGTACTGCCATTAGGCTACAGAATTATATGTAACTGAATTATTACCTGGTCCGCGATCAAGACCTTCCAGATATATTTAGATATCGGGAACCAATCCTTTTCACACGATCAACCTGAGTTAGACTCGGGATTGGCTTTATTCAACGAATTGAGACCTTGCTGACCGGTGAAAGGTTTATAATTTTAATTCATCATGAAAAACTTAAAGCACCACTTGGATCAATACCACTGATCCAAGGCTAGGTCTTATAGATGAATAACTTCATAATTCGTTCCGAGATCAGATTAAACTCAGATGTAAAATGAAATAAATAAAAGAGTCTAATCATATTCTGACTCAGTCAAAGATCTGCAATCTGCAAAGAAGATACAATACATATCAAGCATGACTTCTCAATCAAAGGAACACATCCTTTTTTGTTACAAAAGAAATCACATATCAACACTTGTATGCTTAGGAGGAAGTAACAACGGTTCGAGGGTGTTACATGCTTCCCTCTAAAAAGATTCATCGTCCGATGATTACATATTCAATTAACCTTGGTCAACTAATTTATTAGTTCACAAATCAATGCGACTATTTTCCAACTTGAATAGTTCGAGAAATCAATGTCACAACACATTTTATTCAACTTTGAATAATGTTTGCCTTCATCGACTTTCATAAATACAAAAAAATAAGTTCATAAAAGAATGTTTTGTCAATGATTTCATTCATTGAAAAAGAGAAGGAAAAGCAATTTTCATCTCTTCTAGATTTTCCCAAGTTGCACTTTCTTCGTTAAAGCTGGTCCCCTTTGGACCTTACATTCTTGTATTTCACGATTTCTTAAATGCAATTGGCGAGTTTCCAGCACTCGTGTGGGTTTAACCATGATTATTCTAGGTCTTGGACCTGCTGAGGAATTCAATTTAAAACATGTGTGAGATCTGAAACGTATTTCTTAAGCAAAGAAATATGGAAAACATCATGCATGCGAGATAAAGCGGGTGGCAATGCTAAGCGATAAGCTACAGGATTGATTATTTCGACAATTTCGAAAGGTCCCACGAATCGAGGTGACAACTTGGCAGCCTTGCCAAAAGTTATAGAACTCTTTCTGGGTTTAACACGAAGAAAAACCTTCTCACCAAGCTCAAACCTTCGATCAACCCGCTTAAGGTCAGCATAGCTCTTCTGCCTATCTGCTGCTTCCTTTAATCGTTCACGAATCAGCTTAACTTGTTGTTCCATTTCAGTGAGAATCTCTGGTCCAATTACCACTCTATCCTCAACACTGTCCCAACTAACAGGAGTTCTACACTTTCTTCCATAAAGTGCTTCAAATGGTGCCATTTTAAGAGATGAGTGATAAGTGTTGTTGTATGCGAACTCAACTAATGGAAGATACTCCTCCCATTTATACTGTTGATCCATGCAATACATACGCAACATGTCCTCCAACACTTGATTTACCCTCTCGGTTTGTCCATCCGTTTCGGATGATATGCGAAGCGAAGTTTAGTTTTGTTCAAGAGCTGCGTTAAGTGTTTGCCAAAACCTTGGCGTCATTCTAGGATCCTGTCGAGATATAATCAATTACGGTACACCATGCAATCTGAAAATTTCGTGTACGAATCTTTTGGCCACCTTTGGTGAATCATCCTTTAGATTTCAGCGATGAAATGAGCTACCTTAGTCGGTTTATCTACAACTACGAGGATAACATCATGTTTATTCACTGGACATGGGTAATCCTTGTACAAAATCCATGGTTATTACTTGCCATTTTATCTTTGCGGTATGCTATGAGGATATAATGATCCAAGCGGGGAGTGCATATGTTCTGCCTTCACCTGCTGACATTCCAAACAATGAGTCACAAATTCAATGACATCCTTTTTCATACCTTTCCAAAAGTATTGTTGTTTCAAATCAGCAAGCATCTTTGTGATACCCGGGTGTCCAGAGAAAGGTGAATTATGAAATTCAACTAACAACTTCTTTCTCAAATCGTTCAGCATAGGTACATATACCCTATTTTCATAACGCAAGATTCCTTCATTATCAAAATGAAAACCTTCATACCTTATATCCTTAGGTTCTGCAGCAAGCGCTGCCTTTACCTGCAGAAAGTAATTATCAGATTCTGAGGCACTCTTTACTTCATCTTTAAACTGAGTTCTTAATGTTATAAGAGCAGAAATGTGCCTCCTACGACTTAGAGCATCAGCTACTCTATTCTCCTTCCCTTTGATATAGCTAATATCAAAGTCATATTGTGATAAAAATTCTAACCACCTTCTCTGTCTGGCATTCAGATTAGGCTGAGTGAAAATATATTTCAGTCCTAAGTGATCAGTTTTCAACTCAAAAGGTTTCCCAAGTAAGTAGTGTCTCCAGACTTGAAGTGCATGAACAATGGCAGCAAGTTCCAAATCATGAGGGGCATAATTCAGCTCATGTAACTTAAGTTTTCTACTTTCATATGCTATGACTGATCATTTTGTAGCAAAACACCTCCAAGGCCTTCCCCAGAAGCATCCGTTACAACTGTAAAACTCCCATTAGGGTCTGGTATAGCTAATATAGGTGCAGAAGTCAACTGGTCTTTCAGAATTTTGAAAGCCGCTTCGCACTTGTCATTCCACATGAATTTCTTATCCTTCTTTTGCAATGAAGTTATTGGTGCAGCTACTTTAGAAAAATCCTTTACAAATTTTCTATAGTAACCAGCAAGACCCATGAAGCTTCTTACTTCATGCACATTCTTTGGTGCAGGCCACTCAGTTATTGCCACTATTTTTGAAGGATCTACAGACAATTCCTTCTTTACTTATGACATGACCCAAATAGTGAACTTTGAATCAAAGAAAGAACATTTGGATAACTTACCATACAACTTTCTTTTTCTCAAAATTCCCAAAATTATCCTCAAATGCTCAGTGTGCTCCTCAACGCTTTTAGAATAAATGAGAATATCATCCAAGAATACAAGTACAAACTTGTCGGATATTCTTGAAAAATATTATTCATTAAGTTCATAAAAAATTTGCGGGTGCATTAGTTAATCCAAAGGGTAGAGCGAACCGTGAATTCATAATGTCCGTACCTTGTTCGGAAAGCTATTTTATGAATGTCTTCTTCTTTAATCCTTAGCGATGATAACCGGATCGAAGTCTATCTTAGAATAAACCGCTGCTCCACGCATCGATCAAATAGATCGTCGATCCTTGGAAGTGGATATCGGTTCTTGATTGTTGCTTTGTTCAACATCCGATAATCAATACATGACCTAAGTGTTCCATCCTTCTTTTCACAAATATCACAGCGCACCCCAAGGTGAAACACTTGGTCTAATCAAACCTTTTGTCAAAAGTTCTTGCAATTTGTGCCTTAAGCTCGACTAACTCTGTAGTAGTCATCCTATAAGGCGCTTTGGAAATAGGTTCGAGTTCGGTTTGATTTCGATGGTGAAGTCAAATTCTCTCTTGGGTGGTAACCACTGGTAATTCTTAGGAAAAACATCCACGAAACTTTGTATGAGAGGAATTTTCTTCATATAATCACCATCTTCTTGAAGATTGAGATATCTTTACTTGCATAAAGAGTACATCCTTTATTCTTAGCCTTTTTAATTTGCATGTAAATTGAGTTTTCTAACTGAAATTTCCGTTTCACCCTTGAATCTCTGTGATTCCAGTGATCATCTAAACATTTTATGTTCTTTTCATAGCAGTCTACTTTTGCTTTATGGTCAGCTAACCAATTGACACCGATGATAATGTCATACGATCCCAAAGGTGTAACATAGAGATCAACTTCCGTGGAAAAGTTAGGTAAGTCAAGGACTGCCCCAAAAAGACACATACTCACTGTATGAACAGAGTTATTACCATACTATACAGTCCAAGATTTATCCATTTTTCCAGCTTTTCTTTTAAGTTTAGAAGCAAGTTTATTAGAAATAAAACATTCGGTAGCTCTGTATCAAAAAGAATAGTGACGGTATGCCAAATAACTTACAGGAACTTCTATAGGTGTCACTTGCTTTTCAGCTTGCTTTATGCGCTCTTTGCGGCATGTATCTTATCTTCTTGATTACGATCATCCTTCTTCAAAGGGCATTGATTAGCGTAGTGATCTTTGCCACAATTGTAGCAGACCTCCTACGGGTCCTTTTTAGGCTCGAATTGCCTCGGCCTTGTAATTGTCACGTTGTCCTCCATAGGGCTTCTGCCCATTGTTATAATTTTTAGCAAAATTATCCCTTACATTTCCAGCAGGCTTATTTACTGCTGCTTTCTTACTGTTATCTCCTGAAAACTTATTCTTGTTTCCAAACTTTTTCCATGGTCCTTTTCTGGGTGCAAGAGAGGTTGAAGAAGGATTTGCAGTCTTCTTCCGCACTTCCTCTTTATGAGCAGAAATAGCCTTTAATTTCTGTTCTTGCCTTATGGCCTTTTCAACAACTCCTTCCATAGTGGTTGGACTATGAACATCGACCTCTCCCCCTATCACGGGATTCAATCCCATGATGAATTTCCGTATTCTGAACTTCTCGTCAGTTTGATACTGCGGTACATACTTGAGGAGTTTTGTAAACCGCTCCCAGAATTCAGTTACCGTTAGCTTCCCTTGAGCTAAGTTCTGAAATTCCGTCATTTTCTGATCATAGAAAAGTTGTGGCAGCCAACGTTGCCTAAAATAGCCTTTAAATTGATCCCAAGTAATATTGGTCTCATCAATGTTTAGTTCAGCTTTACGGCTATCCCACCACGAAGATGCTTCGTGGGAAAGCTGATAGGCTCCCCAAATAGCTTTGGTTTCCTCTGAGAAGTTCCTTATTGCAAAGTACTTCTCCATTTCGCTGAGCCAGTTCTCAGCTCCATCTCCTAATGTGGTGCCATCATACTTAGGTGGGCTTATCCTTTTTATATCATTAGTGAGTTCTGTTGCCAATCTGGCCTTTTTGTTTTCTGGTTGGACAGGTGCATTTACAGCATTAACATCAACACCCATATTGGGGTTGTCCTCGGGGAGGTGGTGATTGACATTTCAGCTTCTTCATCCTCCTCATTCCCCATCGCTGCTTTGCTCAAGTACAGCTAAACGATCTCTTGTGTCCAACAGGCAGTGAGGATCTCATCAAGTTTACGGGTTGTTGCCGCCCCTCCTTCGAGGTGGAGCATTATTGCAACGTTTCCCCTTGTTCTAACCATTTTTACATTACAAGAAAATTCAGGTTTTTATCAGATTATGGACACAATAGGTCCAAGAGCTGCAACCTTCAGCTCTGATACCAAGATGTAACATCCTCATTTTAGACAATAGAACAAGTCAATTTTTTTTTTTTTTTTGATAATTGCATCCTGGTTCTAAATACATAATTTAGAACTCACAAATCAAATAACCATTCTTATAACAGACAACCATATGCAGCTGTAATGACTCGGAGTACCTCCGATCTATTCATTCCATGACTCGGTAATCTACCGATCTATTCATGAGTAATAAGAGTTGGCATTTTTATTTAACACTTCACTCTTGCGGTTCTCTTCCCTATTCTAGGATTCAGAATGCTCTGTCCAAGGAACCTAACTGAATAATTGTTACCATTATTCATCGGCATCTCATCCCTTAGACTAGGTGAATTAGGACAACGCAATCGGTAACTTGCGATACTTTGGCCAAAGATTTGAAACATACTGTTTATGTCTCGTATTCCTTAACGGCATACTCGTCAATCTGGAATACGCCCTTCACCCCATTCTTATGTTATGTAGAATGTCTTATACCGACTTCTGTCAGTCCCTCCTATCTCAACTTATTCACTCGGAAATGGATTAACAAGGTGATAACGTTATATGGATGCCCACGAGGATTAGGGATACGATGACGTACTGGTTCAACCCTAGTTAAACCAGTGTGTCAAGATACCCCGATTCTCCTAGGCAGCCTTGTAACGTGATCACATTCCTAATCGGTCCCTGAGTAACTCGTTCGAGATCAAAGTGTAAATCTTAGCGATCAATGCAAAGGGTGTCGTCATAAGTCACCTGCATTGTTGTAACTTCGAAAAGATCCTAATCTTCTCGGAGGTACAACCCTGCAGTTGACTTGTGCCGTCAACCTTTAAATCCGCCTCGAAAAGATCTACTTATTAATATGCGTTACGCACGTTGAGTTTAAATTACATTAAAGACGTTCCCCTAAGGTTAGCCTTTCCCGATCCCTGGATTCTTCATCTTAGGATGACCTTCCTCAATAAAACCCATTCACGGTGGAGATATTAAGGCCAAGGTCTCATCAAGGAGTTCTTAGAATATACATAATTCTAAAACAACGAAATCGGTCAATATCTCATAGACTTCACATGAGATTGACATCTGAACCCCATTAGGTTTATATCAGTTTTCATAACTGAATTACTATCATACTATTTGTATCAAGATATAAATGATTAAGAATCCAATTAAATGTTGTCCTGTCATAATCAAGACTAGGGATCAATAATTTAGTTCATCTTGTTTAGCGTTCTGCTTGGGTTTACTTTAACCCTATCTTCCCAAAAAGACAGTGAACTAAATTTCAATTTAGCTTTCGATAGAACATACAAGAACTACTAAACACTCATAAGAATTCAATCACATATTCTTGTAAGATTTCATTGGTATTCACAAAAGTCACCAATTATACAATGATAACAATACTCTCACGACATAAGAACCGGAGAAATACTAACTATCAAGATAGAAATACAATCACATAAGTATCAAATATCCATTTCCATTCCTTTCGGTACTAATCAAATACATTTTATGCATTCAGCATACTTGATACATTACTCAACTGAAAAAGGAACATCTTTCCTTATATGGTACATTTAGAAAATCAAGCGGTAATTCATTATAAAATCAATTTAAACAATCTGATCGTCCTATCAGATCTGCATGCTTTTACCACTTACGGCATCCATCTGCAAAAATTGTCAACATGGGTCAGTTCAATGAACTGAGCATGATAAGCACTAACCTTTAAAACAATTGCAATACATCAATTGTTTTCATTAAACACCCTGTTTAAATGAGATCAAATCATTAAAACGTTAGTGACCAAGAAGACAAATGCATCTAACCAACTATCCATCTGAATCCCAAGGACAGCAACATCAGACGGATTATATATTCAACATAATAAATAAATAACCTTTCATGATTCCATCAGCATGATAGAACAATTCCAAAAGTTAGATAAACAATTATATCAACCTATACTTTATAACAGAAGAGAAATAAATGAATAATACTTATTTCCTTCAGATCTAGCTCATGACTGTACCGTCTTTTCAAGAGCAAGGCATTCACTTAATACACAAGCAAATAAATCAGTCGAGACCATCAACAACACCACTGTTTTGTTAAAGCTTACAAGAAAGCAACTACAGTACAGTAGCCCTCATGCCAAACAACGGTGTCTATCAACAAGCAGACTCAGTATGTCCTCACGCAAGAAGCGACAGACAAGAAGATATTAAATGCCGTTACCTGTTAAGGTGAAATCGACTACTCCTAAACTCAATCAAGCTCAGAAATGGATATCTATGCACAGAAGACGTAACACGCCAACAATACCTTATGACAACCTTCAACTCATTCAAGTCCTTTCTACACTGTAAGGCTTTTAGACCCAAGGTCGAATTCAAAGGATCTCTTCTGTTATCGCAGTCAACAAGAGACTCGAAATCATTTTAGCAATGACAATTCCCTATGACTATGCAGAGAGATTTTTAAACGAAATCCACGCAACATGCACAGCCACATCTATCTGGAATGTAATCAGAAAGAAAACATAACATAACATAACATAGTCACTTCTGAACGCATCCAGAGTTGAAAGTATGTTATTCACGACCTACTTTATAAAAGCCATAATACATAATGTCAAGTTATTTTAAGAAATCCAACAAAGCCAAAAACATTACATGTTCATACTCAGGCTTATACAGATACAGTGACACAGATTACCAATCAAGGATTTAAAACTAAATCCGTATATCAGTATTCACAATATAGCTTTTACAGAAGCCGATATACAAGATATCTTTCCAAACTCAAGGAACCCAACAGTGTCGAAACAATAGTAACTAAGCAAGCTTAATTTGAGACAGGTACTGTAGTTACCTAGAAAGGATTCCACTGAACCCGAGTAACAGTATATCAAATAAATAATAAACAATGATTCCCAACTGTGCCAACAATGATAAACATTAAAAATCAGGCTTAAACAAATCACTGATTTCGTAACAAGAATTCCAACTGAATCTCTCCAATATTCTCGAACAAGCTTACGAGAAGGAAAGCGTGCTTGACAACAGGGGAGTGCGTACCAAAATTTATTACAAATAACAGAGGTCGTATGACCTGTTACTTCTTCTAGACTCCAACGAAACTCAAATTACCAATATTCAAAGATATATAAAGCTTCCACAGTGGTCCATAGTGCACGAATCATTCAATGGACTCTACAGAGTCGTTTCAATATAATAAATATATATATATATAAACGGGTTGAATCCCCTTAACCTTCACGAAAGGGAAAAACAACTCCAGTGAGGTCGTAATGAATACTGTAACACAATATGTTACCTCTTCACAATAACTATAAAATTCATAACGAAACCCAACAAAAATCCATAACCACCACTAAATAATAACCACGACATAGCTTACAAAAAGTTCAATTTTAACTGAACAATCAAACAAATGTCCATCAGTATCCCTTCCGACAAGTACCCACAACAAGCAACAACGGCAAGTATCAACAACAAGCATCGACTTCGAGTATAAATCAACAAGCATCACAGTGGCCTGTACCCATCACAAGAACAATTTATGGGCTCTCGCAGAGCAGGCCGAGCATACCTTCTTTTCATATATTTCGCATATAAAAGCCGGAATGCAAAACACAAAAAATATATAGCAATTCGAATATAATAAACACCCATCAAGGGTTAAATTGAAAAGCCGAACCAGCATGAAGATACAGTGTCGAAAATCACACAAGGATACCATAGAAACCATCTATTTCCATAAATCATTTGAACAGAGTTGTTCTAATGAAATCATTTGAAGAAGAGCAAGATTTTTAAAAGTTAGGGCCTAACATGCCTGGATATTTGCTCAAAATTCTGAAGCAGACCACTGAAAGAGCTCGGACTTTCTTTTCCTTTTCCAAGTTAGAGCCACCAACAAAATTTTGCTATTTCCATGACATATATATTTTCCTTGCCAGAGGAAAGAGCTAGATACGCTCATACTCGCCATGCAACACCAAGAAGACTGGTGCGAAGAACCAGTGAACAGGCAGAGGGAAAACCGGAATTCGTGATAAGCCAAACAAACCATTAACTTTCCAATTTGCATGCCTTCTCGCGAAATCCGAGCTCGACTACCGAGCTCATTAATTGCATTTACTCCCAATTTCCCGCTCAAACTCCACTGCCACCGACCGCCATAGTTGGCGATAGACAAGAGAAATTCCAAGACCATTTCCAATTTTGGCGACCTGCCACGTCGGCTCAAGTTAGCCATTTTAAAACCTCCACCAATTACCTGTCCCTCATGCTTATCCACGCATTTAATAACATAGAAACTGCCGCCCATGGTTCGCACCCCTCCATAGGTCCCCTTACATCCTTGTTCAATAGTTAGGTTAGTAACTTAGGTTAGAATTTAGGATAACACCTAGTCTAACTTCTTAGAACATAGATATTAACTTAGAACATTAGCTCTTAGCCTAGGTCTAGGTTAGATTAACACTAACCCCTAGGTTAAGTTTAGTTTTAGGTTACTAACATTTATAATTCCAGTTAGGTCTAACATTTCTTATGCTCAGAAAAAGACCCACAACATGCATTCTCGAACAGGGTTAACTCCTGTACTGCCATTAGGCTACAGAATTATATGTAACTGAATTATTACCTGGTCCGCGATCAAGACCTTCCAGATATATTTAGATATCGGGAACCAATCCTTTTCACACGATCAACCTGAGTTAGACTCGGGATTGGCTTTATTCAACGAATTCAGACCTTGCAACCGGTGAAAGGTTTATAATTTTTAATTCATCATGAAAAACTTAAAGCACCACTTGGATCAATACCACTGATCCAAGGCTAGGTCTTATAGATGAATAACTTCATAATTCATTCCGAGATCAGATTAAACTCAGATGTAAAATGAAATAAATAAAAGAGTCTAATCATATTCTGACTCAGTCAAAGATCTGCAATCTGCAAAGAAGATACAGTACATATCAAGCATGACTTCTCAATCAAAGGAACACATCCTTTTTTTGTTACAAAAGAAATCACATATCAACACTTGTATGCTTAGGAGGAAGTAACAATCCCTATAGGCGAGGGGATGTGCATGGTAGAAAACAAGTCAAATGAAAATAAAGTTGCTAGGAAAATGTGTTAGTAGAAGTAGAATGAGTTGTAAAATAAAAACTAACATGGGCTTGTGAAGCATCCTTAAGTGTTGGATTTCAACTTTAAGAGATGTGATCATTGTTTCCATAGATTGAATCTTGTCTTGAAATAAAAAATGTAAAGCTTGAATTGACTCTAAGATGGGTTGATTGGATGGAGTATTAGGACTAATAGAGTCATTAGATAGTTGATCAAAAATGGAACTTAGTTGAGTGGGTCGTGCAATCTTTGTGAGGGAGATACATAGTGTCTAGGGATTTTTAGAGAACATCTTTGTAAGGTGGGTGCATTTGAAGTAAGTCATGCAAGGAGATTAGAGGATTTTTAGGAGCCATGAAAGAAGATCGAGTAGAATAGGAAAAATGAGGATCCAAGTGTTTGATCATGAGTGGGGTTTACTAAATGATTTAATTTAATATGATTTAATTAAATCTAGGTATTGCAGAGTAACTAATGTATAAATGATAAAATATAGAAATGACACAAGAAAGCTAAGATATAAATATGAAACCCTAAGAAAGAGACAATATAAGGAGACTTAGCTGATTTACGCTTGATCTGGATCTGGGAAAAGTCTTTGAACAGACTAGGAAGAGTGTCATTATTACTCATTATAAATTCTGAAATGTAGGATGAGGCCAGACACGGGAACCTAGGATAAGCCAAGGGCATATGGGTGCTAGAGACCACTTACGTGCACTAGTGACTACACAAGAGCTCATGATCTACCTTACGGTCCGTGTGTCGTAAGGTCTTGTGCGAGAATCCATGTAGTTTTTGTGAGTGTGTGTAGAAATTGTGCCCTAGGATGCCCTTGTGCAAGTTGCACTTGATAACGGGTTGTAGCTAAAATATAACAATGTAGTAGAATGCGTGGATGGAATAGAATGAACTTCCCCTTCCTATGTAGTGCATGTAGAGTTGATGCATCCCTTGTCTTGAATGTTAGATGGATGCTTTAAAGTGCTTTAGGTGCCTTTTGGATGCAAGCTTATGTCATGGTATTAATTCTTAGTGTTTTCTCCCTCATTTTGAACACATAACTATGTATTTATATGATTCCCTTGTTTGAATTTTGTAATTGAAAACTTGAAGGCTGACCCATAAGTGAAAAAGATTCCCAAAAGATAAAAGAGACCCAAAAGAAGTGAGTAAGATAAGAAAGGGTCAGGGGCACCCGGAGGGGACATAAGCACTTGGGCATTGATGTCTTAAGCCATGGAGGATAAATCGGTAAAATATTGACCGAGGCTATATGGTGTGTAAGACCAAATAGAAAACAAGGGACAAAGGAATGAGGCCAAAGGTAGTTATCAACCATTAGTTTTCTTTCTTAGGAATCATGTAAATGCTAGCATTCTTTTAGGACCTAGAAATGTACCTATGTGTGTGATTTTGTGTCTATATTTTCCCCAAATTTATGTTGTTAAGTGAATACTTGCTAACATAAAGTAGATAAGATATCCGTACATAATAACCATGTAGAGCGTGTGATGAAATGTATGTCGAGTGGACAAGTGGAGCATGAAATGATGTAAAGTGAAGCATGGAAAATAGGAAAGGAAAGTGACCCTAGGGGGTGAAGCGTATGTGTTGTATCTATTATTATAGCCTATGGTTACCTCTTCTTGTAAGGAAGGCCTGAAAAAGAAGAGAAAAATAATAGTCAAAGTCCCGTATCAAAGATAAATGTGCATAAGTATGTAAAAGTGTGTAAAGGAAAGTGTGCACATGATGTATAAGAGTGTAAATGATAGAAAAAGTGTACCGAAGTGCTATGTAGAGTGGTTTTTTTGGGCGATCTCATGCCAATAACGAGTTTTTAGGGAAATATCATGCCAAGTGCGAGTTTTTGGGGTGATCTCACGCCAAGTTCAAGTTTTTTGGGTGATATCATGCCAAAGAGAAAGTGTTAGGGAGAGAGGTCTCTGTTACTATTCTTCCATGACTCGCCCAATAAGAAACACTATAGATGGTGTGTCCCTGATTTGTTCCTATTATTCCTATTGTCTCAATTATTCTGAATTAGTTCCAAATTGTACCGATAGTATGCATTCGTGGTGAAGGACTATGACTATAAGCGTAGAAATGCTCAAGAATTACGTGAATTATACCTGCTATGATAAGTTGACTATATGTGCCCTCAGGACATTAGCACCTAGGAGAGGAAACATGCACCCAAGCACTATCGTCTAAGTCTTGGCATTGGTGTCTGTGTTATGATTTTGACCCAAGTCTGATTTTGAGCCATTCGTGACTATGTTCATGTGCCTTTTTATGTACTATTTTGTCTTTGTCTTGTAGCTCGAGCTCTTTGTAGGGATTATTTGTTCACCCAATGTATACCCCATTTTTGGGGTGCATGCAACATCGATAGGAGAATGCATCCCAAAAGAGTGGATGTAATACGTACTTTTCAATACCTCATAATTACAAGAATATTTTTTCATCTTCCCAACTAGCTTACGCCTTCAATGATTTAAATGTACATCCTAACATTTAAATCCAATAACATTATAATTACAATTCATTAGATAATAAGTCAATAACGCATGTGCATAACTATGGGAAAATTAGATCAGCCAATCCCATAGGTTACTCTTTTGAGTCTGTATACAAAGTATACATTTAGTGCCCTTCTCGACATTGATTTAAAAGTGTTGTTCTAAGTGTCTACCTAGAATTCATTCAATTGAATCCCATTTGACATCTCACACTTTAGTTAGAGCTAGGTGAACTTGACAATGTAATGTATTACACTACTTCAGACAAATTTTATGAGTCATGCATTACATTCTCAATTTCTAGATGACACATTCATCAACGAAACATGTCCCATCACCATGTCACTTGGTTCAATTATTAGAATTGAATCAGTTAGTTAAATTAAATTAATTTCAAGCTACACACTAGATACAAAACTTGTTCAACCGTGCAAAGAAACACAAATATGCTAACTTAGGTTTCCTATGGGAAAAAAGTGCTTGCACAATGACTCATGCCTTCACATAACCAATTTATTCCATGTAGCCAACTTAAGTTGGTATCGAGGTGGCTTGATCAAGTAGGAAAACAACTTCCACATCTTGGCATAACACACATTCTGACTAATTATGATAGTCATAATAAATGGACCTTGACAAGACAACTTAGGATATCTGTTATATCACAATATTCACTTAATGACTTACATCATTAAATGGACATGGTGTTATAACAGCCATCCGAAGTTGTCCTGCCGAGTTCCCTTTATTAGGAATGTCGTAATTCCTTATTTATTTTCATTATGAAGAATAAGTTTTACGACAGGTTTAACTTCATAATGCATCGATATATTATCACTTATGGATTCGATCCTAAGGTCCATAACTTAGTTTTGATAACTATTCACAATCATTTCCATAATTTTATTTATGCACATCAATTAAACATCATAAATATAATTAAGGCAACATATTGTATTACTAACACGGTCCATAACTTTATTAATTGTGACATGATTGATTCATTCCCATGTACATATTTACTTGAATTTATCACAAGAATAAAATACAATCATCCATAATAGTATGAGCTCATGCATATAACTATATAATAAATAATCCTCATTCATTTACCATATTAGTTTATGCTATTTACTTTCATGTAGCTTTATTTCAACATAACTGCTTAAAGATAATTCTCATAAGTATTTTATTTCATAAATGTTCCCAATCAATTTTATGATATTTCATAACTCATCAAATCAGATTGTTTAAGTCAAACATAATTTATATTATGTTGATTTTTAGAAGTACATTAGTAATTATATGATCAACCATGATCTATATTACAACAAATATCCAATATTGAATAAAAGATTTATATTTCTTTTCCCAAAAATTATACAATAACTTTTGAGGCTATAATGCCTTTCAACCAAATTATACAGCAAAGCGTAAGCTCACTTTTACAAACAGGTCATGTAATAAATACAACTTGAAATCATAATCAATAATTGAATCAACATAGCCATTTTAAATCATATGCCATAAAAGACTAAATTAAGCCATCTGTAAAAATGTTAGACAATAGCCGATTCGAAATAAGCGCATGAAAAGAACACCCTCCTTAACTTTACTATTTATAACACTAAAACATCTCTATGATCTTTCTTCATATAAATAAAATATCAAGTGACAACTAGCAAATATAAATAACATTACCGAATTTTGTTTCATTTTAAAGTCCCTTTCACATGAATACAATAAAGTATAAGACCTTAGCACAATCAATTAATTAATCAATTTAGATTAAAATGATTCAATAAAAACCATTGATTCACATAAGATTGTCTCGATTGGTCTTACCATTCTATGACAAAAACGTATTTTTATAATTTTCTTATTGAACTTTTTGTATAAGTTTTTATTCCTCAATCCTAAACATGGGTATCTATTGATTTTGCATACACAATACAAGGAATCATTTCACAATTATAAATTCCACACAATCAACATAACTTGAATTGATATAGCTCAATATCAATTATATGTAATAAAGATTACAATCGTGGAATACAATACTTTAAGTTCATAAAAGATATCATTAAAATTTTCCAATAATAGCAGATAGAAAATACCTTAATTTCAACAAACTTTCCTTAAACAATTCAAACCTATCATTCCATCAAATCCAAACAATACAGTCACCAAGACCGTATTAGAAAACTGAGTGATTCGGCCTAGCCATTAATTCGACTAAGGGATCTCACAAAATCTTCCCAATCCCGTATACACTCATGTTGTGGATGGGTTACTTTTTTTTAAGCAAACAAATTTCAACTGGTAACAACATTTTATAGTCTCCCAAACTACATATTACCTTACTCGATAGGCTTAGGCTTACATATAGGTACCAAAATAAGAATCCATAAGTGATTTGCATGTTAAGTACAACCCGAGAACTTAAGTGAAATTTTTGTGAAAAAAAAATGTATACGAGTGTGTATTATATTATAAGATAATATGTAGTCATATATAAAACAATAAAGGGCGTTCGACCCTAATATACTTGTAGAGACCTAAACAAAAAGGCCGTGGGTTTATCACCATACATGGTGACTGTGTTCACCTCAAAGCAAAATAAACAAGCATGCGTGAGCCCAAACCCAAAAGGGTTTGATTTAAATGACTAAAAAATCAACTATCAACTACCTTATACCCGGTTGATATTGGTTCAAGACAAGATAACAACACATAATGATTAACACTCAAAAATCCATCTGAAATAGAAATGGGTTTTCCACGGGGTAATCTTAAACTCAATATTAAGCACACCCGATTACAACCAAGCTCTTTAAGAGATCATTAAATTGACTATATAAAAAAATATAATCATATCGAAAGATACAATAAATAGAAAATAACCACCTACTTCTGTGGGCTAATTGTCAAGTTAGCGAGTTGAATACACCGAGTCAAAACTAGAAAATACTCACATAGACGCACCATTTATTTTTATCGAAAACATATGGGAGGTAAAAATTAAATTAACAACTTAAAAATACCCACTATTTTCCAAATCATACATGCACTTAGAAGATTATTTATTGATTATATTCTACATAAAAATGTTTCAAAGCTATAAATAATAAAGATGGGGAGGAGATCATTTTCATGCATGTGAAAATTTACAGAGTATCTCCTTAAGATTTCCTTCACATTCGGGCCGAGCCCAAATCCTTCTCCTAACAGATTTCCAGAGCTCTCAAGAAAACAAAACAAGTAACTATCTCATAGTCGATCACCCATCTCCATTATAAACTCAATCGATAACTTAAATAATCCCTTAAAAAGATTTTAATAGTTAAAGATAACATGCGCAGAGCTAAACTAGCTCGCATGAAACTAGAAATTCCAAAATTTTCATGTAGAGTTTGCAAGGGTGAGGAAAAGAATAACCAAAACATCATGTTTCACTTGATTCTAGATCGTTTCCTTGAAGTATTGATGAAACAGAGATAGGGTAACAGGTGTAGGAGGAATACTGTTCAAATGTTGGTTGATGGGTTGTTGTGCACGTATGACTTCCAAATCCACACTGATTATGAGACCTTCCTTTTAGCTAGGAGAAACTACCTATAATGCAAAGCAAGACTACCAGAAAAAGTTAAACAATATATGCAGTGAACTACCTAGCGTATGCTAGATTTGGGAAGCGTGATACTTCCTAGATTTGTTAGTCCCTTTGTTTTAAACAATTTAATGTGGTAAATAAGGTAAAACCTATTGTAATTCGAAATGATTTAGGTATCTCACTTAAAACACAATAAGAAATAGATCTAATCTAACATGATAGGTTAGAATAGGATCCAAAAGTCAAGTAGTTGGTTCTGGTTCTCTACAAGTTTGACAGAGGTCTCGGGAAAATCACAGGTGAATGAGGGTGAGAGGGAATTAGGTGGGTAGGTCATTTTTCTGAGCTATATGGGCAAATACAGAGACCGATGTCGGTTAAGGGTGACCAACGGTGGTTGGGTATAACCGGTGCCGGTTACTGTGGAGTTCTGGGAATGCCACAGAATGAGATTTAGGTCTCCTTTGTGATTACACAAAGGACTTTGGTTGGTCGAGATGAGGTATTAGGTGATTTGGGTAGGATTTGGCGAGGTTTTAATGGGTATATGGAGGGGTTAGTGTTGGAGGAGGTCAATGGGTGGCTAGGTAAACAATAGATGACAATATAATGATGAAATGGAATGAACTAGAGAAGTATAACGTTTACTTACTTGGATTACGGTCCGAATGCCTATGAGTGAGGGATGGAGGTGCTGATGAGAGGTTTGAAGGCTGCAGGTGGTCACCAACTAAAGGAAAACTTCTATGTGGGTTGCATGTACATTCCTCTTTGCTTGGTTAGATCAGATCATTGTTGGGATGGTCATGGGAAAAGATGCTTGATCTCCTTCCTTGCATGCATGTTCTCACTGCAATTCTCTCTCAGAAGATATGATATCTCTCTAGAATGTGCTAATGTTTGCCAACTTTTCCAATCTTTTGCCAACCTTCTACCAACCTTGAGAATAAGGTTGTTTTTGGGTTAAAAGGGTAACCGACAGCGGTTCTATTTTAGTCGGCAACGGTTAGGGGTAACTGGCATCGATTAAGGTAGGATTTCCTAGGTTTACTAAACTAGGGAGATCCTCATGATTTTCTCAGATCTCATGTGTTTAACCCATGAATTAGACTGGAGCTTCTTATAAGCATTTGGGAATGTGGTTAGAGAGAATGTAGGCATTGATTTTTAGGGTTTAGGTAAGTCTTAGTTAGTTATGGAAACTTACTAAGAATAGGTTTTAGGGTGAGTTGGCTTGATGAGGTGTCTAAGTGAGGTGTATGTGTGGATATTATTTAAATTAAGATATTTAAATAATAAATATGGTGAGGATAATGAATTAATTTAATTTAATTAATTAAATTAATATTAGTGGGTGAAGAGGGCCATGGCTAGGTGAATGTGATGAAGGGTGCTTATTTGTTGAGGGACCAAAGGGGAGTGTGACCTAATTTTAGTGTCTACACATTGAACACCAAAAATAACACTTAGTTATAGTGTTAGCTTCCTCGAGAAGCTTCTTGATCCTCCCGAGGACTACGGGAATGAAATTTAATCTTCATTAATGTTGCAGGTATAGACTCCCTATTTTCCTCTCTATCTTCTAGTTAACACCATCTACCATTTTTGGAGATCCCACTACTTGCCACCCAATCTCCACCTTCCATCTGAGTGGTTATTCACCATCGAATGATCAAATACCATTTCCACGTAGTTCCTTAGTTAGCTTGGTCAAAGCACATTTGCTGATGGAAACTATGCCAAATTTAAACATGGCTTGGGTGGTGCAATGAATAGCTCATTCACCACAAGCTCGGGTGGGGCTCGGATCGAGAAAAAAATCCTTTATTAAAAATAACTTCAATCAATATGATCTAAGATCATATATATAGATATATATATTTATATATCTATATATGTATCTATACATGTATATATATCAATATATATATTTATGTATATATATACATATATGTATATGTATATATATCATAATCAACATTTCGTGATTTATTCACATTTCCTAGAATAGGCATCTTTGGTTTGAATGGCCATTTAATGGCTTAAAACAAACTTAATTAAACAAAGTGCATGGGTTGGTGATTGACCAAATGATTCCTTCATGGGAGATAATATTAATCACATCCATGGTTGACCATTTAATGTATGCACTAGGATATGGTCTCAGACCACTTAATCTTATAAATCAACAAATCATACCATATTACTTGGTAATAAAGGTTTCATTTAAGTTAGCATTATTACGACAACATGTATAACCTTCCTTGTAACAATTTTCCATTTTCACTGGAAATATTCACTTACCGATGGATGCTTTGCTATGGTGCAAGCAAAGTTAGATCATTAATCCTAACAAGGTAATCATTAAATGAAGAAACATAATAATATTAACATAACAGTTCAACAAGATAATCATGAGAATACATCATTCGGATAATAAGTCTATTGCTATTATTAGCATTAGTTATTAAAGAAAACATTTCTAGTTATAACAACAAGCATAATTGTTAAGATAACCAAACACATATCACCTACAACCAGATAAAGTATGCTTTCATCCAAGATGAAATAGTGGGGTATGATAGAGGACATGATGTTGTGCTATACTTTATCCCTGTAGGGGAGGGGATGTGCATGGTAGAAACCAAGGCACATGCAAAAAAAGTGGTTAGGAACATATGTTAGTAGAAAAAGTAACACACATGTAATAAAAGACTTTGTAATCAAACAAGTGTGCAAAAAAAGTATACCATGATAAGATGGTTTCAAACATGTAAATCACTCATAATATAACAAGACAATCGGGTTTGAAGTAACCAAAAACATACAAACAATGATCAAACAAGACATAGGGCATAACCTATAAATAATGACATACAATAGCAATAAATGGAAAAAAATGTCAAGCAAAGTGTCACATAACCATGGTGGCATCATGGTTCATTTTAAGACACCCATAGAAAATTGGAGGTGGAAAATACCTGGCGAATATCCCGGAACTGGTTTTAGTGAAAGGTGAATTTACCAATTTTTCATAACTGAATTTTCACCTATTTTTTGAGCCAGAGAGACTACATATTTACAAACACTAACGACTTGTTGATGCACATCAAAAGCCTTGTTGACAACCATGTACTCATACACAACAATTTATTTTAAAAAAATTTAGAACGCAAAACAAAAACAATAAATTACAGTGCAAATTCATGAATATAACTGTTAGCGAACATACAACTATCAAAAACATAAATACAGAAACATGCATTCCAATCAACTCGCATAACCCCAAAATTAATTTGGATATTAGGGAGTGATTTGCTTTCGTTTTATGTATTCCTAATACCTAAGGCTATGAAGTTATGAACACGCATAACCCTATCAAGATACTTTATTTAGTAGACTTGGTGAGTATTAATTACTTGTAAGCGAATTTCATGGCAACAAATGCCATGTAACTCAATCTAGTCAAAATTACTGTGAAACCAAATAGGAATCGTGGCATCTTATGTGGTGCCACCACTCCAAACAGTGTTATGAGGAAGGCTAATGTCATTGCCATCCATGCAGCTTCACCAAGTACCCCATCTCTTTTTTCAAAAGAAGCCAAAGCGCTATAATCTACACCCATAATCAACCTGCAACTCGCCTCCTTCCAACCAATTTTCATTTTATCTTCGTCCCTTGCCATTTCAATTAGGACGTATCTTTGGCCATTGAAAAAAATCTCTTTATCATTCAATTGTGAAATGGGGAGGGAAGCATGTTGCATTCTAGTACCTAACCCCTCCATTGAAGTCCCACCTTGAGCAAATCCAACTGTTTCCATATCAAGATTCATTAAAAATTGTTATTCAAAAAACCTAGCAAGCTGCTTAAATTACACGATACTATCCATGTTATTGGCGTGCGTCAACAAGACTTGTTGACGCTGCGCGTCAATGCGATTTGTTGATGCGCATCAACATGACTTGTTGATGCACATCAACTACTTAACCCTTTGTCATGCATCAACTACTTTACCCTTTGTCGTGTGTCAACTGCTTAACCCCTTGTCATGTGTCAACTGCTTAACCCCTTGTCGTGCATCAACTACTTAACCCCTTGTCATGTATCAACTGCTTAACCCCTTGTCACACATCAACTGCTTAAACCCTTATAAACGTCAATTACTTAACCCCTTTTCACACATCAACTACTTTACCTCTTGTCACGCATTTGCAATACCTCCTTGTCACACGTCTGCAATACTTCCTTGTCGCGTGTTTGCAATACCTCTTTGTCTCGCACCTGTAGCCTCTGCCCTCCTTTCACACATTTACTGTACTTGATAATACATATACCCCAGGTGGTATGAGTGATCTAGTAGTGTTCTACTTGGCAAATAATCTAGGATTATATAGGGGATAGTTTAAATGGGTAGGCGAAGCCGACCCCTAAAAAAATTAAACTGTAATTTTTAGGTGAACAGGTCACTGACCCACACTAGAAAATTCACCTTTTCCAATTTTTCAAAAATGGAATATCACCATATTATGAATATTCACCACTAAAATATCCTTGGGTGGCATATAGTCCTACAAGGAAAATGCTACACATGAAGCACCCGTTAGCATGTTAGAAAGATAAATAGTATGTCAAGTCATGTATGTATCAATGGAAACTAATGTGCTAGCAAGTAGAAAATAATGAAATAATAACACCTGTAATTTGTGAGAGTAGTAAATGTAGATGCCCCCAAGAGCCTCGATGGGATTGGTAAGAGGTACAATGCCAAACATCATTGCAGTGTGTGAATATTTGTAAGAGATTTACATTCACTCAAAAATACCAAGTGAATGCACATGTATGCATATAGAAAGATAATGACATACTAAGTATTTGAATAGCTTAGTAAGCAAAGTGCATCATGTAAATAGTATAAGAAAGAAAGAGTAAGTACAACCATGAAATGCAAATGCGGTGGATGAGTGTGAAAAAATGGAATGTAAAGCATGAAGTTGGAAGGAGAAGTGTGCCCCTAGTGAATGTGTATGAAATGAGGTTCATTTATAAATTCCCCCTTAGCAGTCAAGAATGAACCATAGAACAAGAGTGCGTCATCGGGAAATGGTTTGAGAATGTGCGCTAGAAAGATAAATCATGAAACATACAAAGTGTTAAAAGTTAATGTGGTGAGGTTCATTTCAGATTTAGACCCTCAACGATCAGTATGAATTTTGTAACTAGACATCATAGGGTAATGATGATATAATGCGTGTATCAAAGGGTTTGAAATTGCTTAGAAAGATGAATCATGAAGCATAGAGCGTAAAGTATAGTAGTAGAGACTAGAGACAACTAATAGGAATGGAGGGGAAGAAATCGTGATGCATCCTAAGTGTGTCAATGACATAAATCTATGTGATTATGTTGGAGAGATATTGCGGTGGTGATAGAGTTTGAAATATGTCAAGCACATCAATGTAAGGATAAGCTTTTTGACAAAGAGAATTGGACACAGAAGTGGAGTAGGGTGGAGAGGTATCTTGAATGGTGGTAGCTTATTTGGGATTGATAAAACTGGAGAAGACTTGAGATGAGGAAGGGATGTACTAAGTTTTAAAGGAGGTTGCTTAGTTGAAATGAGAAACACTATAGATGACTTGAGAGAAGGAGGGGATGAACTGATTTTTAGAGAAGGTTACTTAGTTGGAATGGGTTGGATAGGTGGATCTTGACTGACTAGAGAAGGAACATTAATAACTATAAAATGATGCTCATTAGACATGGAAGGACCAAGTTTAGGAGCCCATTGGGATTTAGTAATTACAGATGTAGTAGACTATTGTGAAGCAAATGAAATAAAACCCTGATGCTCAAGGTGCTTGATTATTATTTTTAGAGCATAAAAATCATTGTCATGATGTCCATTAAGTCTGTGATAATTACCAAATGGGAGATTGATTTATTTTGCAAGATGATAAGGAGGATAGTAATGCGTAGATGGAAAGTTGATCAACTAGTGAGTGAGGAGCTCGAGAAGAATATCATGTTTCTTAGCATTTGGATCAAACTTGAGAGATGGTGGTAGTGGAAAGACTTGGGGTTCACATATATGAGCACATGCATAAGTCATAAAAGTAGAATGAGATATAAAAGAAGAACTAACATGGGCTTGAGAAGCATCCTTAAGATGTTGGATTTCATCTTTAAGAGATGTAATCGTTGTTTCCATAGCTTGAATTTTGTCTTGAAATAAATAATGTAAATCTTTAATTTAATCTAAGATGGGTTGATTAGATGGAGTATTAGGAATAATAGAGTCATTAGATAAATGATAAAAAATGGCACTAACTTGAGAGGGTGGTGCACTAGGAGGGAGATACATAATGTCTAGGGATTTTTGGAGAACATATTTGCAAGGTGGGTGCATTTGAAGTAAGTCATGCAAGGAGATTAGAGGATTTTTAGGAGCCATGAAAGAAGATCGGGTAGAATAGGAAAAATGAGGATCTAAGTGTTTGATCATGATTGGGGTTACCAAATGATTTAATTTAATTTGATTTAATTAAATCTAGGTATTGTAGAGTAACTAATGTATAAATGATAAAATATAGAAATAACACAAGAAAGCTAAGATTTAAATATGAAACCCTAAGAAAGAGATGAGATAAGAAGACTTAGCTAATTTACGCTTGATCTGGACTGGGAAAAGTGATGAATAGACTGGGAAGAGTGTTGTTATTGCTCACTATAAATTCTAAAATGTAGGAATGAGGCCAAACATGGGAACCTAGGATAAGCCAAGGGCATATGGGCACTAGAGACCACTGGGAACTAGTGACTACACACGAGCTCATGATTTGCTTTACGGTGTATCATAAGGTCTTTATTATTGTTCCCTTTTGATCACTTGATAGTTGCATTATGATTTACAAATGTATCGTAACTCTGCAAAAGATATGTTCACCTACACAAGCCCATAAACCACATCAAACCTAAAAAGAAAGATGCAAAATGGGGAGTCAAACTGACCACCGATAGCCATCCGTGAGAGTGAACTTATGACCAAGCGGTGCACTATATCTCAGAATCCATGTAGTTTTGTGAGTGTGTGTAGAAATTGTGTCTTAGGATGCCATTGTGCACATTACACTTGATAATGGGTTATAGCTAAAATATAGCAATGTAGTAGAATGTGTGGATGGAATAAAATGAACTTCCCCTTCCTATGCAGTATATGCAGAGTCAATGCATCCCTTGTCCCTTGAATGGATCGTAGATGGATGCTTTAGATTGCTTTAGATGGACGTGTATGATGTGAGGTTCATGGATGTAGTAATTCCTCAACAGATTAAGTGTGAAATATAGCACAATAGCGCATAATAGGGTGGTGATGGTACAAGTTGTGTGTACAATGAATGAGAAAGACTATATGTGAAGCACAGAGCTTGATAGTAGAAATGTGAGACACTTGCTAATGCTAAGAAGGGGGAGAGTAAGCATGATGCCCCCAAGTGTGTGATGGAGATATATGTGGCGACGTGAGAGATACAATGGCATTGTGGGAGAGTTTTATCTATGTCATTATCGAGAGAGAACCAACACAATGGTAGGTAGAAGCTTGAGAGGACCATGCCATGGTATAAGAGTTTGAAATGTTTCTTGGCCGTCAGTATGAGGAGTAGTTTCTTTGACAAAAATGATTAGTTGTAGCTTATGTGGAATTGATGAAAATTCAAAATACTTGATAGGAGAAGAGTGTGGATATATTTTGGGAGGTGGTTGCTTACATGGACTTGGTAATTTCGTAGATGACTTGAGTGGAGGGGGAGTTAGACTAATTTTGAGAGGTGATTGCTTAGTTGGAGTGGGTTGCATAGGCGGTGCTTGAGTGACCAAAAAGGAACATTAGAAGTGATGAAATGATGCTCATTAGACATAGATGAATCATATTTAGGAACCCAATGAGATGTAGTAATTGGAGATGAACATGTAAAATTATTTTGCATAGAAAATGAGATAAGACCATAATGTTGAGATGATAAAATGTGTCTTCTTTGTCAATATAAGGAGTAGTTTCTTTGACAAAAATGATTAGTGTAGATTATGCGGAATTGATGAAAATTCAAAAGACTTGATAGGAGAAGAGTGTGGATATATTTTGGGATGTGGTTGCTTACATGGACTTGGTAATGTCGTAGATGACTTGAGTGGAGGAGGATTTAGACTAATTTTGAGAGGTGATTGCTTAGTTGGAGTGGGTTGCATAGGTGACACTTGAGTGACCAAAGAAGGAACATTAGAAGTGATGACATGATGCTCATTAGACATAAATGAATCATATTTAGGAACCCAATGAGATGTAGCAATTAGAGATGAACATGTAAAATTATTTTGTGTAGAAAATGAGATAAGACCATAATGCTTAAGGTGGCCAATTTTTCGGTGTAGATGGAAAGCTTAACAATTGATGGGTTAAGAGATGCAGAAGAATATAATGTTGCTCAACATTGAGATCAAACTTGAGAGGTGACAGTAATGGTAAGACTTGAGGTTCACTGCTATGAGCACATGTAGAAGACATATAATGAGGATGAGAAGAAGAGCTTGTATGATCCTGAGAAACATCCTTAATATGTTGGATTTCATATTTAATAGATGTAATTTTGGATTCCATAGTCCAAAATTTATCTTAAAATAAAGAATGTAAATCTTAAATGGATTTGCAAATAGATTGATTGGAATTAGGACCAAATGATTCATCAGAAAGACGATCGAAGATATCATTGACTTAGGCAAGTGGTGTATCAAGAGGGAGGTAGATAGAGTATACAAAATTTTGGAGAGAATCTTTGCAAGATGGGTGCATTTGAAGTAATTGATATAAGGGGACTTGAGGAGATTTAGAAGCCATGAAAGAAGAAAAATGAGAATCCAAGTGTTCGAATGAGATGGGTTCACCAAATTATTTAACAAAAATGAGATTTTGTAAAACCCTAGATAGTGTAGAGTCGCGTGTGATAAATAAACGAATAAGCACATATCTAACACAAGAAATAAACTAAAGGAATATAAAAACCTAAGTGTAAGAGAGGGAATAAAAGACTTAACTAATTTCACAATAAATGCCAAAGTGTTTAGGTGTAGAAGCTGATAAACATGGGGAAGAAACTATCGCAACCACACATAGAAAATATTGGAATTGTCAAACAAGCTTGGAATAGGGCACTTGGACTAGGTCAGAGGCACCTGGGCACTAGAGTGTGCTTCAGGTTCTGTGACTATGAAATACCTTAGAAAATGATTTTTGTTGTGTCGTAAGATGATCACTAACCTTTGCTGTTAGTCGCCTTCATGTTGCACTATGTCCGTAAAATTCACCTATAACCTATAAAGAGAAAGATATCCTGCAAAACCCGAAATGCATCAAATGATTAAAAGAAAAATATGAAAATGGTGAGTTGGACTAACCCCGATGGTCACCCAATAGAGTGAACTTATGACCAAGTGCTACACTACATCTTAGAATCCATGTAGTTTTTATATGTGTGTGTAGAAATTTTTACCTAGGAAGCTCTTGTGCAAGATGCACTTGATAGCGAGAAATAGCTAGATGTACCAATGTAAGTAGATGTGTGGATGGAAAAATGAACTTCTCCTCCTATACATGTATGCAAAAATGCAGTCCCTTGTCCCTTGAATGAAGCTAGATGAATGCCTTGATGCTCTTAGAATGCCTTTGGATGTAACCTTAGGTGGTGATAGTAGATGCTTAGAGCTTGGTGCTTTATTATGGTCACATAGCTTTGTATTTATATGAATCCCTCATTTTAATTTTTTAATTAATAACTAAAAGGCTGAACCATAAGAAAATAAGAGACCCAAAAGATAAAAAAGGCCCAAAACAGGTGAGTAAGATACAAAGAGTTCGGGGGCACCCAGAGGGGATGAGGGCACCTGGGCGTTGGCATCTTGGTTGGGCCTTATTTTCCAGAGTCAAGAAAGATAAAGTAGTGAATATCAAACTAGGCCATGGGGTGTGCAAGACCAAAGAGGAAACTAGAAAGACAAAAAAGGCCAAAGATAGATTTCAATTACTAGTTTTCTTACTTAGGAATCATATGAATATTTGTATTTGATTAGGATCTAGAAATGTACCTAAGTGCTTGATTTTGTGTCTACACATATTACCCATTGATTATCCACAATAGTTCTCTAATATCATATATGTAACCAAGGCCTCTCGGGAAATTACACATCTACATGGACTTCGAGACCTAAACCTCACTTGTCCTAAAGACAAATTTCCCCTTTTGAACATCGATCAACTTGTTGACCTCACCGCTGACCATGAAATGCTTTCCCTTATGGAGGACTTCTCTCACTATAATCAAATCCTCATTCCTACGATGATTGACATAAAACATACTTCATTACTCCTTGGGGGAATTTTTTTCTATCGCTTTATGCCCTTGAGACTTAAAAAATGAGCGCTACTTATCAATGCATGATAACATACATTTTTCATGACCTTATTCACAAGATTATAGAAGACGACGTTGATGACCTCTTAGAAAAATATAAACAACATAGGTACCTTCTCGATATCCTATGTATTATATTTCCTTGACTCATCTAGTATTTACTTTGCCTTAACCCCACTAAGTGTGTGTTCGGTGTCCTCACCGATAAAATTTTAGGGTTCATCGTTTCTATGAGGGCATTAAAATAGACCCCACCAAGATTAAAGCCATCATTAAAAACGCCTCCTCCATTAAACCTAAAATAGCTTCACATTCTCCAAGGCATACTCAGTCATTTTTTCATTTCATCTCATAACTTTAAGATATCTATCAACCTTTCCACCATCTCCTTCAAGAGGATATCCACTTTAAATAGGATCACAATAGTCAAAAGGCATTTGAATACTTCAAGCAATACCTCTTATCACCACCTTTCCTTACACCTCCACATGAGGGGGGGCCCTTCTATTTATACATATCAACTACTAATCATGGCTTGGGTGATATGATCGTACACCGAGACAAACAAGGTCGTGAACATGTTATTTCTTACATAAAGAACACTCTTCATGACTACAGATCCATTATATCTTGAAGTAGAAAAGTCATGTTGTGCCTTGTACTTTGCAAATTCTAAAAGATTTCATTATTTACTTAATCATAAAACTTACGTTGTCACCATTTTCAATCCACTCAAAGAAATGAATTTCAAACCATATCACAAAGTGACCGTATCACATGATGGCTCATACTCTTAAGCAAGTTTGATATTGAATTCATCTCACAACCATCTATTAAGGGACAAGCCATCAGCGACCAACTCATTGAAGCCCCTCTTCTTGTCATTCAATGACCTCACGAATTAGTCCTAGAAGAATCCATCAACACCATCAATCAAGAATATAATCCTATCAAATGACACATTTCTTGAAAGATCTAAGTGTTAGTAGGGGATGCTAGTATCATTATCATACCTCCTTGGGGACTCCTATCCCTCTATCCTTCAAATTAAACTTTGAATGCACTAACAACATGGATGAATATGAAGCTCTCATCACGGGTGTTCAAACCACCATCATGTTTGGTGTTCAAATCCTAGACATTTGTGGATACTCTCAACTCGTTATCAACCAAATCAAAGGAATTTATCAATGCAAAAACAAAATTATACAAAAATATAAAACCATTGTTGAATTCCTTTTAGAAGCCTTTGACTATTACACCATCCAAACAGTTCCATGATCTTCTAAAAAATTTGTGGACACCATGACTTCCCTTGCATCACTCATCCCTTATCGATTGATGATTTCAAAATGTTTGTTGTTGTACATAGACTTGATCAAGTATCCCACACCAATGAACTTCCCTTTATCAATCTCATCAAAGATAATTAAAAAGACCTCTGGTATACTCAACCTTTTGACTATCTTTCAGAATCTAAAATTCCTCGGCCTATCTAAAAATTCTAAACGATCTTTTCTCCAACAAGCTACTCGATATGTCATCACATGTGGTTTTCTTTACAAACATGGATTTGACATCCTCCTACCATAATGTCTCAAGTCTCATGAACCCACTAAAGTTATCCAAGAAGTCCACGATGAAAAATGTAGTGGACAATTTAATGGTATGGTTGTCACTAAACATGTCTTACGAATGGGCTATTACTAGCCTACTCTCAATCAATATTGTTGTGCTTATGTCAATAAATGTGTCAAGTGTCAAAAACATTCTAATCTAACTCACATACCTAACCAGGATTTACAACCCGCTCAAGATCTATGGCCCTTTCACAATGGGGACTTGACCTCATTGGTCTCATCAATCCTCATTCATCACAAAGACATCACTCTATCATCACAACTACTAAATACTTCACTAAATGGGTAGAGGTTATTCCCCTAGTCTTTACTAAAGTAAATAAAATCGTTGACTTCATCTATCAACATATCATATGTCGCTTTGACATCCCTCACAAACTAATCATAGAAAATGGGAAGTATTTCAAAAACAAATACGTTAAGAAATTATGTGACACTTTCAACCTCAAAATAAGCTTCTCATCTCTTTATTATCCACAAAAAAATGGACAAGTAGAAGATTTGAATAAAATAATTAATAAAATTCTCACAGCCGTTGATCAAACAAGTAGAAATTAACATCTCCAAATCCCATTTGCTCTATAGGTTTATCAAACTAGCATCTATACTCCTATAGGTGCTACACCCTTTTCTTTAGTCTATGGCTCGAGGCATTCTTAGCCCTTAAAGTTAAAATCACATCTCTCTGCATGTCCCTTAGATATTTGATCTCTGATGAGGATTATTATCAAGAACATCTAACACAACTTGAATTTTTAGATGAATGTTTCCTAACACCCTCGAACATCATCATGTTTATCAAGAGCGCATCAAACACGTGTATGAAAAACATGTCAAAGATTGTGAATTCAATATTGATGATCTAATCCTCAACGAAAATCAAAATATCACTAATATGGAAAAGAATAAATGTGGAATTTTTACCTCCAACTGGATTGGTCCATATGTCATCACTCACAAGTATGGATCGAGAGCTTATCATCTAGCCTCCCTTGATGGTACACTTGAAAAGGAACCTTTAAATGCCTTGGATTTGTGGTCTTTCTACTATTAGCATATTTATAGTCATGACATTAGTCACATAAAATATTTTATTCCATCACCAACCTATCATTTTACCACTGTAATGATTTGGAAGTATGTGGTCTACCATCAATACCTTATAACTAAGACCTTAAAGATGAGAACCATGGATCTGTTTCATCACATATTTATAATGGAAACTTTCCACCTTATAATGAACCTCGTAATCATTCCATCCATCCATGTTTTTTTATTGATGAAGACATGTTACGGGGTACACACGTGTAGTTTGTGCACACATCTTTTCCCCTCCTCAAAATGGTCTACTAGGCCTACCCTCAACATAAAACAAAAAAGTCAATAATTTCTACAGATGTACACTATCAAATATAGACTAATCCATTGAAGGAAAAATATCAAAATCATGCTATAAAAAACAAACCGATCCCTTGAAGGATAATTACCTATCAAAACATAGGTCGATCCTTGAAAGACGACTATTCAAAATAAAAAATCATGAAAATCAAAATTGTAGACCAATCCTGAAGGATGGATACCCATGTCATTATAAAAATGCTTCTCGCATCGATCAACCTTTAAAAAGTCAAAATATCAAAATCATCCTAGGAAATATTCCTACATCAATTAGATTTCCCATTAAAGAAAACTTCCTGCATTGATCAGTTTGCATCAATAAAATATAGTTGGGGCATGAACCTATAAATCCATCAAAAGGAGAACCTACTCTCTTGTACAAACTACATATGTCAACCCTTCCCATGTTCTAGGAAGGTATACAAACTCACTTTCATTCGTATCCAAGGTCCTACATGTGACTACTTATTGTTAGTTATGTGTTAAATTTTGTTACAAGGCCACAAAGTGCATTGTCATCATTATACATTTTACCATCATGTCATATATGCATCAAATCTAGGCTAAAAATAAACATTCCACATTTATTCTTAACCACGATTAAGTTACATTTTGAAACGTATATTAGGATCAACATTTCTCGTAAAGTATTTACCATCATCAAATCACTATTAAACATATCTACAATCATCCCATTATAAATAATCACTATCATATAACATTAAACATCAATATAAAACATCATATTAATATTATCACATCAACATCATCATACAATAAACATAAAATCACAAGTAACATTGACAACAAATCAAATCATCAACATATAAATCAAATGACAAAATCACATCATATATATATTCAAAGGCTCCAAAATGCCTCATACATCTATACATCATCATCAAAAATGGATTTAAATGAGCCTCATATATACATCAAACTATACATCACTATCATATAAACTAAATTTTTAACAAATGAACACTCACACTTCTCCCCTGTAACACCACCGACACCTTTGTCTAGTCCCTTATTAGGACCTCCTCTATTTGGACCATGTGGTGGTTGTCCCACACTCAAAACACTACCAGAGGGTGCCTCCTATCTCTCTGTGCTAAGTACAAAACATAAAATGGATCATCTGGTAGCTTCAGCCGCACTATCTCCTTATAATAATGTAGCTCCTCGCATAATGACTTACAGTTCACCATGCCGACACCACTTTGGTTGCCCCATCCGGCCACTCACTTGAATTTGAGCCTCGAGATGACCATAACTCACACACGATAATGAAGGACTAGTAATTCCAAGGGTCTTTCACAAGACCTCTCATTGTTGTCAATACTAGTCCCCTGTCCATAATAACTGTGTTAACTCTATCTATACATTAGCAAGCCACTAAGTCAACACATCATGCTCTCTAACCAAGGTGTCCCTCTTTACTATCAAGGCCGTCCACTCAGCCAACAAGTGTGGCCTTCTTAGCCTCTAGACACTCCTCAATAGCCTCAAATACTACCCTATCCTCACCCTCACTAGCATCCTCACCTCCCGATCAGGATCATTTCTAAAAAGTCCCTAAACATCCCTAAATGGAGTCAATGTAGAATATCATCTCGAGATCTTTCCAACAACTGTGAAAACGTGAAAAACGGACATCGGGAGCTCTAGTTATGTCCGGTCAAAGTTCAGATAGCGAGAAAGTCAACTCTAGTCAACTGGTCAATATTGGACCAATGGCACTGCGACACGTGGCGAAAAGGAAAAAGGGAGTTGTTTGTTGGTTTTCAATCACCGGTCTTCGATGAGTGTAAAAATGGTGCATGGGAACAAGAGGCTCAACTTTTATTATGGAGGGGAGCCCGGCGCCGTGTGGACTATGGTATTATCGCCAACGTGGTGGGTCCACAAGCCACCACGTGGCTTGCCACCACTCGTCGAATTCGCTCGATTTTCCTATCGTGAGACGACAAGTGGAATATATACTATTGACCGAGTTAATTATTTCCATACCACCTTACATGGGTCGAAATTATATTTACTTGGTAATTCCACTTTCCAAATGCCACGCACGCACGCGCGCGTCATACACACACACACAGATATATATATATGTTCAAACATTAGTATAAGCCGCCAATATGCTATGTTTCCACGTGGAAGAAGGTGGTGAAGCAGTGGAGATGGGGGCGGTTAAGCCTAAGGTGGTCCTTTGACCACTATAAAAATGCGTCTGACAAAGGCTTAATAAAGCTAAGAGGTATTAACAACCCACAAAATGTGGGGTATACATGCACCAAATTGGATTTTATCCCATTAAAAATGCATCTGCCAATATGGGTATTCGATCCCATTTTTCATGCATGGCTAATGTTCAAAAATAGCCTTAGGATTATATGTAATCACATTAAAAATGCAAAGTGGCTCAAAAAAAAAAAAAAAAAAAAAAAAACAATAAAAGCAAAATCCGCATGGCAAAACAATAGGAGGCGGGATTGGAACCCCGACCTCATCGCCACAAGACACATCCGCCAACCAACTCACCTAGAGGCTTGGGCGGATTATAAAATGGGCCGCTTCCACTTATAAAAGGGTGGCAGGTCTGTGCAAAGCAGGATAAGGACCAGATCTCTAAAAACACCATTTTTGAAGGCCTTGCACTCAGATTGGGAACTCGGAGTAAAAAGATGAAATGAAGAAAATTCTGAGACGATTCCAATGATGTAAGATTTGATATTTTTTTGTTGAGTTTTAACCTATTTTTGGAAGCTTTGAATGTAGTTTTTAATAGGGATCTACAAGACAACTAGTTGGAAAACACGAATTTCAATGCACTTTTGGTCCGAAATGTGACTTGGTGTAAACATGAAAAGTGTTCATAATTAAGAGATGATCTCAAATATATGATTTGTTTTCATAGAATGTTTTTAAATCTCTATTTGTAGGTGTTTTTCTAACACAGTTGCAGGGAGATCACATTGTGAAAACACTATAGGAGCCATGAGATCATTCTTGGGGACGTTTCTGCTATTTTTCGAGTTCTTGAGACATTGACCAGCTCATTTTTAGGTTGTGATTCATTATTGGTTGTTTGTAAGAGTTATTGTACTTATATTTCAATATTATTAATGGATCGGTTCAATCTGAACCCGGGGACATAGGAATTTCCAAACCCCGTAAACAATCTTGTTTGTTATCTGAATGTTTTCAGTTTTCTGATTATTTATTTGCTACACAAGTTTTCGCACTTCTATGGATGCATAATAATCAGAATTTAATCAATTTTGGAGTTTATAATACTTAAAATTGGTTAAGAAAATCACGATCTTTGGAAACTTTTAAAAGTAAAAAAATTCAACACCCATTTTCAGATCAAGTTTGGTATCAGAGCAGTTAGATTGCCGGATTAGCTTCTAATTGTGTTTAGAAATTTGGCTTCAGTTTCAATATTGATTTCAGTCTTCAGTGTGTAGACATTTTGGGGCTTGTTAATCTTCTTTTGCAGTGTGTAGTTTTGGAAGTATAGGTTGTGTTTGTAGGAAGGAATCATGGGCAAGTCATCCAAACAGGAGCAATTGGATGAGCTTGAAGCCATAAACCGCCAACTCCAAGAAGAAAAATATTTCTTGAGAGATAATTTTTATTCCTTGGAAGATGAAATAGTGTGGTTAAAATTTGAGCCACAATCCTCTATAACCAAGAAAGAGGAGTATGTCAACAAGATGCTTGAAGAGAGAAAGAAGTTGATGGGCTTTGTTAAAGAGTTGCAGGAAGAAATACGGACCAAGGATGCCCTCTTGGAAAAGCTGCAACAAGGTGAACACAAGAAGGAAATTCCTTCTAAATCGAGATGGGTGTACTATAATGATTGCCTTTGTAAGTTGTTCACATTTTAATTTTTCCTCTCATTCAGTTTCAGATATTCCTTTGGGTCAATTTGAAAAACACACTAAGGGAACTGGGTCTAAGCTAATGGTTAAGATGGGATTTAATGGAAAGGGCCTTGGTAAAAATGGACAAGGCGATGCTAACCCAATACAGGTAGAGGATCAGCCTCGGTTTGCAGGTTTGGGTTATTCTAGTGGGAAAATGGAAATTGGAGAAAGTTCTAAAGCAGCTGAAGGAAGACAAGATTCCAACAACCAAGGATCTATGCCACTAGAATTGCAGGATTTCACCATCAGGAGGAACAATGAAAGGTGTAAGAAAACAGGTAAAAGAGGTAATCAGATTCCACCTCCTTCCACTTACACTAAAAATAACATTAAGGGAAAATCAAATCCTAAAAATTCTAATACACTCTTTCAGTTGGAACAATATAGCTTTGGTAGGAAAAAATATGCTTTCCCTTGCACATTTTGTGAAGGTACTAATCATTTTGTTGCATATTGTTGGAAGAGGAAAAATTTGATTAAGAAGTTAATGCCTTTTGTGAATGATAAGGCAGGTGCTAAAGACCAATCTCACCAAGGAAAGGTGAGAAATGGCAAGAATGTTACCTCTCCTAAATAGGGGAATCATTCTCGTAGACAGAGTTTTGAGAATGGTAAAATGGGTAAGACTCCTAAAAACAGGGAAGTTAAATTTTGTTCCCATTGTAATAGGAATGGTCATGATGTTAAGTTTTGTTGGTTTGTTCCTAAACAACAAAATTGGAAAGTTGTTAAAAAGAACAATATTGTAAAACCAGCAATGCTAAAACTAACTAAAACTCATTGTGGTACTGAGAAGGTAAAACAACCAAAATGGAAAAACCCAAGTGATTGGTTGGGAAAAACACTCATCAACTTTATATTTTCACTACAGTAAATTGTTGATAGTAGGCAAGCAAAATGTTTTTCAGAGCTATATTTTAGGGATTCCTGTTGATTGATAAGGATTTGTTCCTAAGTTGATATTTAAGCTTTGAAAATGAATGGAAGCAACTAAAGAGAAGATTTGAGTGATAGGTTCATCATACTCATGTTTTGTTTTCTCAGATTGGTTAGTAGTTCCATTGTTGAAAATAGTATGCAGTGATAGGCATCAGTAGTATGTCTAAATTTGAAACTACAGTTGTAATCAGCATAATCACAAAGTGTCAGTTGAACACTAGCTTTCGTTATAGATGGGTGTTATTATCTGAGTTATTATTTGTGATGGTGATATAATGTTTTGGCATATTCATGTTGATTCAGTTGTTGACTATAGCTATTTTTGGGCGTTGATAGTCTATTATATTCTGATAGTGAATACTTGCAGTTGTTACAGTTTCAGATGGGTAGTGGGCACTAGCCTAATTGTGGGTAGTTTAGATGTCTTGTATACTGATCTGTGTTATGGAATTGTAATTTTTGGTAATCGGCCGTATCACAAAGTGACAGTTGAACACTAGCTTTCCGTAATAGAATGGGTGTTATTATCTAGTCAGTTATTTGTGATGGCATTACAGTGGGGTATGACAGTTCATAGTTGTGCGTAGAGTTGACAGGGTTGCAGCATTTCAGTTGAACACTAGCTTAATTGGGTGTTATTATCTGATCAATTATGTGACTAGCTAATCAAATATTTGCATTTATTTAACCTATAATGTTATTTTGGGTTTTTGTATGTGTTTATACAATGCGCAGAAGAGATGGCATTATTTGTGGGTTGATACACAACTTTTGTGGACAAAAAGCCTTTCTCGGTGGGAGGTGTGATCAAGGGATCATTTCTAAAAATTCCCTAAACATACCTAAATTGTGTTAGTGCAGAAGATCATCTCGAGAGATTTCCAACGACTATGAGAATGCGACAAACGGACATTGGGAGCTCTAGCTATGTCCGGTCAAAGTTCGGACAACAAGAAAGTCAACTCTGGGAAACTGGTCAATATTGGACCAATGGCACTGCGACATGTGGTGAAAAGGCAAAAGGGAGTTGTTTGTTGGTTTTCGATCACCGGTCTTCAACGAGCGTAAAAATGGTACACGGGAACAAGAGGCTCAACTTTTATTACGGAGGGGACTCGGCCGCCGTGTGGACTATGGTATTATCGCCAATGTGGTGGGTCCACAAGCCACCACGTGGCTTGCCACCACTCGTCGAATTCACTTGATTTGCCTATCGTGAGATGACAAGTGGAATATATACTATTGACTGAGTTAATTATTTCCATACCACCTTACATGGGTCGAAATTATATTTACTTGGTAAGTCCACTTTCCAAATGCCACACACACACACACACACACACACACACACACACACACACACACACACATATATATGTTCAAACATTAGCATAAGCCACTAATATGCTATGTTTCCACGTGGAAGAAGGTGGTGAAGTGGTGGAGATGGGGGCGGTTAAGCCTAAGGTGGTCCTTTGACCACTATAAAAATGCGTGGAAAGGCTTAATAAAGCCTAAGGTATTAACAACCCACAAAATGTGGGATATACATGCACCAAATTGGGATTTTATCTCATTAAAAATACATCCGCCAATATGGGTATTTGATCCCAATTTTCATGCATGGCTAAGGTTCAAAAATAGCCTTAGGATTATATGTAATCCCATTAAAAATGCAAAGTGGCTCAAAAAAAAAAAAAAAAAAAACCAATAAAAGCAAAATCCGTGGCAAAACAGTAGGAGGCGGGATTGGAACCCCGACCTCATCGCCCCAAGACACATCCACCAACCAACTCACCTAGAGGCTTGGGCGGATTATAAAATGGGGTGCTTCCACTTATACTGAGGTGGGGAGTGCATGCAAAGCGGGATAAGGATCGAGATCTTTGAAAACGCCATTTTGAAGGCCTTGCACTCAGATTGGGAACTCGGAGTAAAAAGATGAAATGAAGGAAATTCTGAGAAAATTCCAACGATGTAAGATTTGATATTTTTGTTGAGTTTTAACCTATTTTTGGAAGCTTTGAATGCAGTTTTTAACAGGGATCTACAAGACAGCTAGTTGGAAAACATGAATTTCAATGCACTTCTGGTCCGAAATGTGACTTGGTGTAAACATGAAAAGTGTTCAGAATTTAGAGATGATCTCAGATATATGATTTTTTTCATAGAATGTTTTTAAATCTCCATTTGTAGGTGTTTTTCTAACACAGTTGCAGGGAGATCACATTGTGAAAACACTGTAGGAGCCACATATCGTTCTTGGGACAATTTATGCTATTTTTAGAGTTCTTGGGACATTGATTAGCTCATTTATAGGTTGTGATTCATTATTGGTTGTTTTTAAGAGTTATTGTACTTACATTTCAATATTATTAATGGATCGGTTCAATTTGAACCCGGGGACGTAGGAATTTGAATGTAACACCACGAGCTGTTGTTACTTCCTCCCGAGCACTCAAGTGTTGATATATGATTTCTTACGTATAAGGATGTGTTACTTTGATTGTGAAGTCATGCTTGATCTGGATTGTATCTTCTTTGCATTTGAAGATCTTTGAATGAGTCGAATATGTTTGGACTCTTTTATTTCTTTCATTTTTTTAGCTTTGAGTTCAATATGATTTCGGGATGAATTGTGGATTTACCCATCTTTATGGCTCAGCCTTAGATCAGTTGCATTGATCCAAGAGATGTTTTAAATTTATTACGGATGAACAAAAATTATAGACCTTACGAAAGTTGCAAGGTTCGAATGTGTTGAATAAGCAATTCGGAGTCTAACTCGGTGATCGTGTTAAATGAATTGGTTCGCGATATCGTAATATCGGAAGGCATAGACCTTAATCCAGGTAATAAAGTGGCCGTGTATCTTGCAAGATTTTTATCAATGCCGGATAAAATCCATTTCGGGAATGTTATACCCTGTTGGTTCTTATACTGATCGGTCCTACTTGTGAGACCTAGAATGGATTCGTTAAGGTTAATAACCTTAACCTAAACTATAACCTATTGGTTAAATTATTATTAATCTAACCTAGCCCTAAACTATAAGCTAAATGTTCCTAAGGTTAGCTACACCTAGCACTATGAAGTAAGACTAATGTCTTACCTTATGATCTACCTATGTTTCTAACCTATCTTAACTATTGATCATGGTTGGAGGGGGACCTATGAAGGGGTGCGAGCCATGGGCGGTGGTTTCCATGGCATTAAATGAGGTGGATAAGGATGAAGGACTTGGGATTTAGCGGAGGTTGCTAACGGCTATTGGGACTTGACTTGGCAGCATCGCCAAATTTTGGAATGGTTGTTTGTTTTCATTTGTCAATCGCTAACTTTGGCGGTCGGTGGCAATGGAAAATAGGCGGGAATCTTGGAGTTAATGTCATTGATGGACTTCGGTTCCCGAGCGCGGATTGCTTGGGAAGGCATGCAAATGGAAAACTAGTTAGTTGTTTGGTTTTCCATACGCTCCGTTTTCTCTGTTTGATCACCTTGGTTCTTGAACCAGTCTACTTTGTGTTGCGTATGGCAACTATGAGAATATCTAGCTCTTTTCTCTATCGGGAAAGTTTATAAAGCATGAAGGTAACAATTTATTGTTGTTTAATCTATCGTGGAAGAAGAAGTGAAGGTGCGAGCACATTCAGAGGTCTTCTTCAGATTTTTAAGCGACATTACTAGGCATGATAGGCCCTGACTTTTAAAAATATTGCTTTACTCAAAATAATTTCATTAAAACAACTCTATTCAGGTGATTTTAGTACTGTTGGTTTGAAGCAATGTATTGGTTCTTCTTTTCCTTTGGAATTAGGAATCTCAGGTTAATCGAAAACCTTGTTGGAATATTTACTATATTTATTCTTCCTTTTGGATTCATTTCGATTGAAGACCCGGCTGTGCTTTTATTGTTGTTGAATCCTGTTGAATCTTGCTGTGAATACTTGAAGTTTCTTCTGTTTGGAATGCTTGCTGTGATTATACTACTTGAATGCGACTATAGTAGAAGTCCTCACTGTGTTTGCAATTTTGGGTTAAACTCCGTTGGAGTCCTTGAAACGTAACTTATGTTTTTGACTTTTGTAGAAGTTTTGCTGTGAATACTGTTGGAATCCTTGAAATGGATAGTATGTTTATGACTTCTGTAGAAGTTTAGTTGAGAATACTATATGGTATTGACTCCGTTGGAGCTCTTGAAACGTAACTTATGTTTTTGACTTCTGTAGAAGTTTTGTTGTGAATACTGTTGGAATCCTTGAAATGGATAGTATGTTTTTGACTCCTGTATAAGCTTTTTGTGAATAATTATTGGTTTTGACTCTGTTGGAGTCCTTGAATTGTTGTCGTATGAATTCGACTTGAATTGAAACCCTGGTTGTGAGTACTGGTTGGATTTGACCTTTGTTGGAGTCCTTGCGGTATTTTCATTTAAACACGACTCCTAAAAGTTCTTGATATGTTGCGTGTTGGCTTGATTCCTGATTTAAGTCCTCAGCTGTGCATGCATATTGAATAGACTCTTTCTTAATATTGTTGTGTTTATGTTCAGTTCGGTTCTGAGGAATTAAGGGATGGGTTTTCTTTACAAACTCGACTCTGTTTGAGACCCTGCTGTTTTTCGTAATAGCTCGACTTCGGATGAAACTTTGAGGAAATTATTGATATGGAATCGACTTCTGTGAAGTCCTTGTTGTGGTTATTCTTTCTTGAATTTGGCTTCTGATATAAGTTCTTCGTTGTATAATCGTAGGGATTAGATTCAGTTGAATGAAGCTGTGCATATTTGTGTTTCGACTCAGTATGAATGTCATTGTAATTGTATATGGAAAGGTAATTTGTTTATAGTGTTATCTAGTCTCGTGTTTGACCGTGATAAAGAGCTCCTAGCATGTGCTAAGTCGGGCGATGGCGTTGGTTATTTTCATGTTGATGAATGTATGGAAAAGATTTTTTGAGTCTATTATGGTTGGATTATTTACTATTGCTTTGTCGCGAGAGCTCTTGTATTGCTTAATAGCTACAGGTGATTTTATTATTGAATTTAGATGAAACTGTAGTTTCTTCTTGTGATCTCGACTGTTTTAAACGCATGCGTAAATGTAATTGCGTTATTCTAGAGGAGTCAGTACGAGTCCATAACATGATAGATAGGAGAATCGATTGACTCTGTTCCTTCTCCTAAGTCAAATTATATGTTGATGTATAATAAGTGGAATAAGAAAATACTCTCTCTCCTAGTCTAGAAACTTTGTGTGCTTTCTTCTTGTATCCTTATGTGATCTCTACGGTAAGGGAAAAACAAGAATAGACCGTGGTATTGTATGGAGAGACCGGTATAAAATGTGTGTTCTTTGTATAAGTAGGTATACTTGTTAATACCATTGAAATGTGTTATGATTATAAAAGAATTAAGACAGTTGAGCTTGTTGAATGTTATAAACGCCTCGAGTAATTTTTAGAAACATTCTTGTTGGAGTATTCTTTGTCTTTAGAATGGTAGTATTCATTTGTTCTTAGTCTCTAATATATAAAATGAATTATCTGAAAGGTATTAAGGATTAATTGACATCTATAATATGAGTCATGCGTTTAAGGTCATGTAGAAATATATGAAGATGAATAGCCTGATTTATGTTAAGAATTTGAAGAAATGATTTCATTTAAACAGGTTGTTTAATGAGAACAATTGGTGGATTGCAATTGTTTTAAGAATTAGTGCTTATCATGCTCAGTTCACCGAACTGACCCGTGTTGACAATTTTTGCAGATGGTTGTCGTAAGTGGTAAAGGCACACAGATATGATATGATATTTAGAGTGTTTAATTTGGTTTTATGATGAAGTCCAACTTGATTCTCTAAATGTATTACATGAAGAAAGTTGTTCTTTTGCTGTTGAGTATTGTATCAAGTATGCTGAATGCATAAATTGTAATTGATTAGCTTAGAAATGAATGAAATGAGGGGATTGTTACTTATGTGGCTGCATTTGTATCTTGATGAATTGAACTTCTTCGGTTCGAATGTTTTTAAGTGCATTTTTATTATTTTTATACCTTGAAGTTATTAGGATTCTCTAAGTAAGCCTTGTAAAGATTATGTGGCTGGATACTTGTAAATGATTGGTAGTTCTGTTATGTTCTATATAAGGCTAAATTAGAAATTAGCCCACTGTTCTTCGGGAAGCTAAGGTTAAAATAAACCTTAACAGGAAGCTGAACGGGAAGAGTAATTTATTACTCCTAACCTTGATCTAAGTCAAGACAACATATTAAATGATTTAAAATTACTATATCTTAATACAAATAAGCATGATATAATACAGTTTTGGAAAACCGATTTAAACCTAAAAAGGTATATTTATCATCCTTAAGAGGAGACTTAGGGCTACTGCCCATTTTCGTTAATTAAGATTATTGTGAATCAGTGATCTCCTTGTTGAGACCTAAATCTTATTAAACTTCTCTTTATGGAATGGGTCTTAATAAGAAAGGCGATTCTAAGGTGAGGAACCCAGGGGTTGGGAAAAGACTACCCTAAAAGGAGTGCCTTAAAGTATAACTTTAACTCAACGTAAGTAACACCTTAAAGATAAGTAGATCTTTCCGAGGCGGTTTTGTAGGATGTCGGCACATGTTGACTGTAGGGTTGTACCCCCGAGAAGATTAGGATCTTCTCGAGGATACAACAATGCAGGTGGCTTATGGAGACACCATTTGCATTGATCATTAAGATTTACACCTTAAACTCGAACAAGTTTTACTCGGGATCTGGTTAGGAACATGGTCATGTTATGAGGCTGCCTTTGGAGATTTGGGGTACATTGACAGACTGGGTTAACTAGGGTTTATCCAGTATGTCAGCTTATCCCTAGTCCTCAAGAGCATCCTTATAATGTTGTCATGTTATTAATCCGTTCCTGAGTGAATGACTTGGGGGAGGGATGATGACAGAAGTCAGTATGGGACATTCTATATAACATCGGAGTAGGGTGGAGGACGTATTCCAGATTGATGAGTATGCCGTCAAGGAATATGAGACATGAACAGTATGTTTCAAAACTTTGGCCAAAGTATCACAAGCTGCTGATTGCGTTGTCCTATGTCACCTAGTCTAAGGGATGAGATGCCGATGAATAATGGTAACAATTATTTAGATAGGTTCCTTGGATAGAGCATTCTGAAATCCCAGATTAGGGAAGAGAACCGCAAGAGTGAAGAGTTTGTAAAAACGCCAACTCTGTGAAACACATGAATAGATCGGTAGATCACTGAGTCATGGAATGAATAGATTGGTGGTGCACCGAGTCATTACAGCTGCATATGGTTATCTGTTATGAGAATGGTTGTTTTGATTTGTGAGTTCTAAATTATGTATTTAGAACTAGGAAGCATTTATCAATTTTTTTCTTGTTCTAAAGTACTAAATTGGGAATGTTACACCGAACCCTATAAACAATCTTGTTTGTTATCTTAATGTTTTTCGCTTTTTCGATTATTTATTTGCTACAAAAGTTTTTCACACTTCTATGGATGCATAACAATCATAATTTAATCAATTTGTGGAGTTTAGAATACTTAAAATTGGTTAAGAAAATCATGATCTTTGGAAACTTTTAAAAGTAAAAAAATACAACACCCATTTTCAGATCACCTCCTCCACCCTCACCCTCACCCTCACCCTCACCCTCACCCTCACCAACTACCTCCCGAGGAACCACCTCCACATAAGATCATACCCACCTATCAACCCTAGTAAATTAAGCCTACCACCATGTAACATATACCTTAGTAACCCCAACATCATCCACTACCATGGGTGCACCCCGATCATCTACTCCCATTGCACCCTCCTCATATGTTATGACGCGAATCCTTATGACATATGGAAGTGGTGTATTTATGTCACCATCACCATGCCCTGTAGGTAGTGGCTGCCTCAAGAACATCATGTACCATTCTAAATTGTCAATTGATGTGAAAAAATTTGACAAGCTCCCACTCCCTTGACCATTGACCCTGCACCCATGTATCCTATTGGGTGGTTATGAGCTCACCCTCCTCACCCTACCACACTGGAAATCCAATATAAGGCCTCCATCTCATGTCACCACCTTGTAATCATGCGAGGAGCTATATATAATGGCCCTTGCCTCTCTCTCATCGGCCCTACCTCGCACCTATATGATCTCCAATGTACGGACCAAACTATCTCATCCAAAACCGCTAGGCCTCCCCATGGTAAACCTCTTGGTTGAGCCACCATAATGTGCTCGTAATCCCAACACTGTAGTAAGAACCCCACATTGATACTAAATCTCTTGCTTATCCTCAATGACCATAACTCCATATATGTCCGTGAAAGTAATGCGGGGCCCATGCAAAAACAATCCTCTAATCCATCATGTCTACTCACTCCTATCAACATCTATGAAAATTGACCTCCAACAGATTCAAGAAAGGCATAACAATTGATACCAATCATCATTAGGGTCATGAGTGCTCGACCCTCTGTCTTGGGCCTATATAATGCCCCATATGAAAACCCACCTAATGAAAAAATCCACCTCATCTGCCTCATCACCATACAACTTCCTCATCATACGGGACCTCTTTGTCTCATCAATTAAATATATATGCTCCCCTAAATAGGTAGTTAAAAATCCTATGTACATCCTCTAGAGTGACAATCATCTCCCCGTTGATAACCAAAAAGTCCCTGTCACGTGAACCCATCGTCCAATAAAGTAAATAAAAATCCCTTTGTATGTGGATACGTCTATAATGATGCATTGATCCTAGGCCCACATCCTCCAAGTGAGCCCAATCATCATCTAATAAGGATGCCCATACATCATCTAGAATAACTGGTATCTTGTCCCGTATGGTCAATTTATCCCTCGCCTACATCCACAACATAAAAACATCCATTAGAATACCACTTAGTTGAAATCCTATTAAATTGCAACATTAAATCAAATCATATTATATATCCACTTAGTCACCAATGATTCATTGAAATAATTGGAATTTCATCCAATCACGCAGTGCGATTTTACCAAATCATCGATGATTATTGTGATTAGGAAAACATACCCAAACGGGCTGAAAATCCATTTTTTAAAAACTAAATAAGAATACACAAAAACACACAAAAAGGGGCCTACCTCTCCTCACCTTGTGGGCCTCCTCTATCTCCTAGATCATACCACGGCCTCCATTTTCCTCTTTTCGCTTAAAATCTTCCAACTTCGAGCTCTTTATCTCTCAAAACGTGTAATAAGAATGAAATTACCATAGTAATCTTTTCCTATTTTTAGGCGTAATTTTCCCCACCAAGGAATCATCGATGATTCCTCTAATTGTTGATGATTTCATTAAATCACCAGTGATTCTCTTCAAATTATCTTAACACAATATTTAAGCATCCAAGTGACTTTAAATTCATGATCAAGCCTTCATTTTCATCATTCCTTGCCAAAATTATACATTTTATTTTACTTACCTCCTTTTTAGGGCTCCAAGACCCTTGCAAAATACACAAAAACTAATCAATCAAAGCCTACCTTGATCTCACATGACCCCAATCACCAAAGCCCCTGCTCTTGTCAAAATCCACCTCGAGTTTTTCAAGCGTTAACAGGTAAGTCATAAGTTTATAGGACATGAACCCATTGGTTCACCTATCACTTGACTTCCTCATCTTAAAAGGCCCACCTTTGTGGCAACATCATCATGGGTAGTGTACCCAACTGGGATTTCCTCTCCCACCCTATCTTCTTGTGATTCATACTTCTATGGGATACGAACCCTTTGGTTCCCCCATCATTTGACTCCACGGTAGCATAAATCCACCTTTGGGGAAATATTGTTTCCATGCCTAGTATTGGGGCATCTCGAAGCAAAACTCAAATGTCATATAAATCTATCTCATTCAACAAAATCTTTCAAACTAGTGATTATTACACTTTGTCACAATCACCCCTAGTTTGAGGGGGCACTTATCTAAGCAAAATTCAAACTATCTCACTCGTTTTTGTCTAGTAGTTTGTCCATCACAAACTACTTAACAAAAATGGGAAAATGTAGACACTAGGTTTTATCCACCCTATGTGACCCACCTACACCCCATGCACATTGAATTATTATACCCATCATTATAATATAACCTAAGCCACTTCCCTCACCCTTATAAAACCACATTTTTACCCCGTAAACCTTATTTACCTACCCTTACTTACCTTAACCTCCTAAAACATCCTAACCACTTGTAACCCATCCTAACCCTTTTTATCCTAACCATCTAACTCATTTAATCTGGCATAACCTCTTCCTTAACCATTTTCCCTCATCTCAATACCCAAAATCCCCATTTTAGAAGTGGTTAAAACCACTTCCATGTTGAGTTTTGGAGCTTAATTGCTTCACTGACATGCTTTTATAGAATTTTTGGAATACACAGTAACTAGAATCAGTTGATGAACCACCGTCAGTCACCCATGGACCGGTATCGGTCAGGAAAGGAGGAACCAACATCGGTTATGGATAATCGACATTAGTTTCCTGTGCGTGACTATTATAATTAAGCTGCAGGAATTAGATCTAGATTTAGTTGTAAAGTGAATCTAATGGTTGTAATTACATAGCTGAAGTTCCCTAAGATTGTAGATGCATATATAAGCATAAAGCGAGGGTTTTAGTAGAGAGTTTCAATTGAGAATTAAGAGAAGTTTCCTTTTGAGAGAAAATGATAAATTTGTAGAGAAGAAAGTACATGACATCCAAGAAGGTGTGGAAGATTGCAAATCTTCATTTTATTTCCTTTGTGATAATAAATTGGTTGTTTCTTGGTGGACGTAGCCCAAACTGGGTGAACCATGTTAAATCTTGTGTATTGTTTCATTTTGTTTATTTTCATATTGATTACTTTTATGCTTAGATATGATTAATATATCTATACAACTAGTGTGCTAACCCCAAAAACTGGTATCAGAGATTCTTTTGTTTGAGGGTTGTGTGTGTTGAAAAATTTACTCACAGAGGAATTTCTAATTGAGTGGGAGAAAAGCAATGGGAGAAGAAGGAAAATTCAGAGTAGATAAATTTTACGGTCGTGACTATCTATTATGGAAGATGCAGGTGGAGGATTATCTATATCAGAAAGATTTATACTTACCGTTGGATGAGAAGGCAAGACTTGCAAAGATGACTGATGAAGAATGGAAAATTCTTGATAGAAAGGCTGTGATCTATAAGATTGAGTCTGACAACATATGTGGCTTTGAATATTACTGAAGTAGGATCTATGGTAGAGTTAATGAAATATTTAGAAAATCTATATGAAAAACCTAGTGCTTCAAATAAAGTTTATTTGATGAAAAATTATTTAATTTGAAGATGCAAGAAGGAAGATCTGTATCAAGTCATTTGAATGATTTCAGGTCTATTTTAAATCAATTAAAATCAGTTATTATTCTATTTGAGGATGAAGTGAAAATAATTTTATTATTATGCTCTTTTCTAGATAGTTGGGATAACTTGGTAATAGTCTGTTAGTATACAATGCTAACTCTACTAATTGTTATCCAAATATCTCTCCTAGCAATTTGGATAACTTGCATACACATTCTGGCCCTAAGTTATTCATCAAAGAAGTGCGTGCACTCAAAATCACTTGGCACATTCCTTTGGTTGCAGTTTACCTACGAGCCCCTTTCTTTTTCTCCTTCCACTTCTCCCTTACACCCACATTCCACATGTTCACCTTCTTTCTAGTTAGCTCGGCGCACCTCCAAAGATTGAATCCAAAAGGGGAGACTTGAACAAGTACTAGGCCCCCATGTGTCCCAAGCCTAAAGAGGGGTAGAGTCAACAGCTAAAAGTCAAAAAAGGTGGATGGGGTGGGCCTAAAAATACTAAGTATAGAAGTTCCTACGGAAGATTCCACATGTGTACCCGACACTCCTTTAAAGGAAAAATCCTAAGCGGGTTTCTAAATGAGTACGAAGCCTCCATGCATTTGGTTTCATAAAAGGACAGGGTCGGGGTTGAATAGTTAAAGCATTGAGACAGGCCAGCGGAGGGTGCCAAGTGTCAGCATGATGCTAATTTAAGAGAAAAATTGGGGGAGGGTTTCAAACAAGCGCTAAGCTGCCGCATGTCCCCAGTCAGATATATGACCCTACCGAGCAAAAGACTTAGCAAAAACATGAAGAAATTGAGTGAGCCATGGAAGAAGCCATGTGTTAGCTTGATGCAACTTCAAAAGTGAAATACAAAGGCTGCCCTCAGACATGCGCCACCCTCCACGTGTCTGGTTTCAAAAGGGGGCCCATTTTGGTAGTTGGTTCCCGCCATTTTGTATGGACCTGATTGAAATTTCAAGTGAGCATATATTTTGAATCAGTGCTTGAAATCTGACAAATATGGAACCATTGGAAAGATCTTGTCCTCGTCTACACCTTAGAGATCTAAAAATTTAATTTTGGAGAAGCTAGGTGGGAAAAATGAAGAAACACCTTCATGTCATTAATGTAGGATCTATTTACCCCCAAAAACCAGATTGGATTTGATCTAATCCGCCGTTACTCCTCCTTCGAGGCACTGAACAAGTAATTGATGCAAACACGATATATTTTGGGTGATTCGCAGAGGCATTGACGATGGTGGTTGAGCTTCGAATTAGTTTTCCCACTTCTCTCTCTCCTTCTTCCCTCTGTGCTAAATCTATAAAGGAAGGGTCGGGGCTCATTATAAAGGGTTGGACACTCTAGATCCTTATGCATTTTGCTAAGGACACCATATTTTTGTATTTTGAGTTGCAGACCTCTATGTATGGCTCTTGCATGTGGATATCGGCCTCCTTCATCATTGTAATAGTTTTGTGCATTTTCGGAAGTAATAGAAGCATTGTTTTGTGACTATTCTCTATCCTAATGTGTTTACATTCCTTCTTCTTTCCTTTTCTTTTGCGTTGTGTGTTGGTTGTGCTACTTCAGGTCCCTACAGTTCCATATTTGGTTGTTTTCCATGAGAATGATTTGGTGAATGCATGTTTTGATGTGCTACTCATGCCTAGCCTCCTTTCACACATTCCCTGTCATTCTTGCTTAGAATAGATAGTGTTCATCCCTATTTTCTGGTGTTATCACCTTTTAGTGTAGTTTACTTCATGTTATCCTTCTTTCCTGTCCCCTTGGCATTCTTAGTTTAGTTTCCCCTTTCAAAGACTAGGAGTAGAAACTTGGCAGAGAAATAGATAGAGGAATCTCTGCCTTCTCTGGAGATTCGTCCCAAGCTTGCAGGATCTCTCAACTTGAGGATGGTTCCATTGTGGTATTAAAAACCTCAGCCCTTTCAAGATCTCGAGACATGGGTGCACGTTTGAGAAACCAACACTAATGTTTTAAAGTTTTATGATACTGATTAGTATAATCCTGAATGAAGAAATACACAAGAAAAGTATAGGAGAATCATAATATGTGAATGCTTTGAATTTAGAAAGCAAGAGAAAGCAAAGGAGGGATCCAAGAGCAAGAATAATGGGAAATCAAATTATAAGAATGGAAGATCTAAATCCAGAGGTAGAGGTATAATTTGTTGGAATCGTGGAAAGAAAGGTCATGCAAAGAAGGATTGATGGTTCAAGGAAAACAAAGAGGATGTACCAGAGAAAGGTAAAGAGGAAAATATTGCTATAAAAGAGGTAATGCAAAATTCCTAATTCTCTCCTTGGATAATAAAATTGAGTCTTGGGTTTTAAATTCAGGAGCTTCTTTCCATGCAACCCCTAATAAGGGCTATTTCAAAAATTATGTCCAGGGTAAGTTTTGGCATGTTTATTTAGGAGACGAAGAACCATGAATTATTATTGGTAGATGTGAAGTTCATATTAAATTATAAAATGGAAATACATGAATATTTAAAGATGTGAGGCATATTCCAAGCCTCAAAAGAAATCTAATTTCTGCAGGAAAATTGTGTGAAACTAGTTACATGGTTACACTCACAACCAAATCTTAGAAAGTTACCAAGGGATCTCTTGTTGTAGAAAGAGGAAAGAAGGTAGGATCATTGTATTTGTCTACCTATATTACTGATTATTTTTCTATTCTATCTACTTCAGATTCAAATATAAGCATGTGGCACAATCAGCTAGGCCATATGAGTGAAAAAGGAATGCAGATCTTAAAGGCAAAGGGTAAGTTATCAGATCTGAAATGCGTAGTTCTTGATTTTTGTGAGAATTGTATTTTGTGAATCAAAATAAAGTGATATTTCTCAAAGTTGGGGCAAAAAAATAAGATGCATAAATTGGATCTTATATACTCGGATGTGTGGGGACCAACCAAGGTAGCTTCTCATGGAGGATGCATAAATTGGAGCTTATACACTTAGATGTGTGGGGACTAGCCTAGGTAGCTTCTCATTGATGATGCCATAAGAAAGGTATGGGTTTATTATATTAATCATAAATATGATGTTTTTGAAACTTTTAAAAGATGGAAATCCCTTGTGGAAAATGAATCAAATTCAAAGTTAAAGTGCCTTAGACATCGACAATGGTGGTGAGTATTGTAACAAGGCTTTCAATGATTATTGCTCAAGTAAATGGAATACACAGAGAAAGGATGGTTCTTAGAACACCACAAGAGAATGGTGTTGTAGAGAGAATGGACATGAGAATCATGGAATGTGCTAGAAGCATGAGGATACATGCTAGATTTCCCTTACACTTTTAGGTGGAAGTAATAGATACGGTGGTTTATTTGATTAACCGTGGACCTTCAAGTGCACTAAATGGTGGAATACTAGAAGAAGCTTAGACTAGAAAAGAGGTAGATCTTTCTTTTCTTAGAGTATTTGGCTTAGAAGCTTTTGTGCATATTGATAAGGAAAATAGAAAGAAATTGGATGCTAAATCCAAAAGATGTACTTTCATTGGTTATGGCTTTGGTGATTTTGGATTCCAGTTTTGGGATTTAGAAGGTTCTAAGATAATTAGGATTTGTGACATTGATTGGAATGAAAAGAGAATGTATAGGGATCAAGTTTTGGTACCCAAAGGTGAATTGGTAGAGAAGGTTATGGATGAAAATAAACTCTTAGATTTAAAATCAACACTTACAGGTTTACACGAAGAATCGATATCGTTTACCCTTGATGACATCAGCCCCCTGTACTAATGTTGGTTAAAAAAGAGACAGAATAACATCAGTTAGCTGAACCAGCATTGGTAGAAGGTGACTGCAATTGATCACTGTCAAAAGTAGATAAAAATCTACATGATGAGTAGATTGAGCCTCCGACACCCCAAATCTCAGTGAGAAGGTCACAAAGGGTAAGTAGACCTCTAGAAATATTTTCACCTTCCTTGTCTTATTTATTATTGACTGATAGTGGTGAACTAGAAAGATTTGAAGAAGCAATGCAAGATAAAGCCCACAAGCAAAGTGGGAGCATGGAATGGATGAGGAGATGGACTCCTTAGAGCAGAACCAAACATGGAATTGGTTAAGTTTCTAGCAGGTAAAAGGGCATTGTAGAACAAGTGGGTTTACAGGATCAAGGAAGAAGAGGGTGGAGAAAAAAAAGGTACAAGGTAAGGCATGTAGTAAAGGGATTTGCATGTAAAGCGGTATTGAATTTGGTGAAATATTTTCTCATGTTGTTAAGATCACTTCTATTCATGTTTGTATTGAGTTTAGTTACAAGTAGAGAATTTGTATTTATAGAAACTTGATGTCAAGATTCCATTTCTTTATGGTGATTTAGAGGAAGATATTTATATGAATCAACCACTTGGGTGTGAAGTCAAGGGTAAGGAGAAACTTGTGTGCAGATTGAAAAGGAGACTATACAGCTCAAACAAGCACAAAGGGAATGGTATATGAGGTTTGATATATTTTCATGCATGATCATCATTATTTGAGATGTGAATATGACAATTGTGTTTATTTCAAGATGCTTGGAAATGGGAGCTATATTATTTTGTTACTATATGCGGATGATATGATTATTGCAGGATCTAGTATGCAGGACATTGGTGAGCTTAAATAAAAGATATCTCACACATTTGTAATGAAGGATTTGGGAGCTACAAAGAGAATCCTTGGCATGAAAATTCACAGAGACAAGAAGAACATGAAGTTGTATTTGTCTCAGGAGCATTATATCAAAAAGGTGTTGGAAAGGTTTAATTTGAAAATTTCAAAACATGTACATACACATATGGGTAAACACTTTAAATTGAGCAAATATCAGTGTCCTACATCACACAAGGAGGTTGAGTACATGGCACGAGTTCCGTATGCTTTAGTAGTTGGGAGCTTGATGTATGCTATGGTTTGTACTGACCAAAGATTGCATAGGGTGGGAGTTATGAGTAGATTTATGGCTAATCCAGGTAAAGAGCATTGGAAAGTAGTCCAATGGATTCTCAGGTATTTGAGAGGGACATCCAACATGTAGTTATGTTATGGAGGGTTAAATACTTATTTACGTGGCTATGTGGATTTAGACATGGCTGGTGATTTGGATGGCGAAGGAGCACCACTGGATATGTTTTCATAGTAGGTGGCATGACAGTTAGCTAGATTTCTAGATTGCAGAAGGTTGTGGCCCTGTCTACTACAGAGGATGAGTATGTTACAACTACAAAAGATAACAAGGAGATGATATGGATGAGCAGGTTCATGGAAGAGTTGGGAAAGGAACAAGAGGATTGTAGATTGTCCAGTACTAGTCAAAGTATGATTCATCTGGAAAAGAACTTAGTGTTTCATTCTAGAACGAAATACATTCAATTAAGATATCATCTCATACGATAGGTATTAGAGGATAGGCAATGAAGTTAGAGAAAATTCACACAAAGGAGAACCCTATGGATATGATAATGGAGTCATTGGTAAAGGAGAAGTTGGAGCTACACTCCACTTCTGTTGGTCTTCAAGTTTGAGACTTGAGGAGGGAGAAACATGCCAAGGAAAGGATTAGAGGAAGGATTTGTATGGTACAATGCAATAATTTATCTCCAAGTGGGAGATTGTTGAGTTGTGGAGCTTAATTGCTTCACTGACATGATTTTATAGACTTACTGAAATACATAGAATCGACATCGTTGTGACGAACATCCATCAGTCACCCATGGTGGTATTAGCAGGTAAGGAAGAATTGACATTAGTTAGGGCTAACCAACATCAATTACATGTGTGTGACTATTATAATTAAGTTGTGGGAATTAGATCTATCTTTAGTTGTAAAGTGAATATAATGGTTGTAATTGTATAGCTAAAGTGCCCTAAGATTGTAGATGCATATATAAGCATAAAGCTAGGGTTTTAGCAGATAGATTCATTTGAGAATTAAGAGAAGTTTCCTTTTGAGAGAAAAAGATAAATTTATAGAGAAGAAAGTACATGACATCCAAGAAGGTGTGGAAGATTGTAAATCTTCATTATATTTCTTTGTGTGATAATAAATTGGCTATTTATTAGTGGACGTAGCCCACTTTGGGTGAACCACGTTAAATCTTGTGTATTATTTTTTCTTATTTATTTTTGTATTGATTACTTTTATGCTTATATCTAATTAATGTATACTCAGTATAGCTAGTGTGCTAACCCCAACATTCTAAACAATTTTCTCCACCTTTCTCGGATCAATGATGACTCTAACAAATCTCCAAAGTGATTATAAATAAGCCTATAGCTCTATTTTTGGATATTAAAACTTGGTAGTGAAACTCTGTCATTTCAGAATCTTCAAGCACTACAACAAAACTCTATCACTCAAGGAATCCAGACCACATCGTTTCATGTACCCAAAAATCTTCAAGACCCTTGTCACACCACCAAGCATTCTCCAAGACACCACCAAGAATTCAACAAGTTTTTGTAAGAATTTATAACCATATTAGTCCATTTTCACGTCAATGGTATGATCACATCAAACTATTCTTGTTTTTTGTTTTGTTTTCACATAAAAACAAGGTTAAATCAAGAATTTTAGTCTCTATTTTCCATTAATTTCACATATTTTCAAACATTAACTATTTCACATAAATCACCCATGATCCCTTAAATCTCCAAAGTGATTATCCCAAATTTCCCATGATTTCTATGAATCACCTATGATTACTGTCAATATAGTCACTTTTATTAGTCATTGCATTTTATCATCTTTTATCTATCCATATAGACTTAATATGTCTATTTTTGAGATGTGTCTCCTATAGATGATTGTTCCAAGACAATCCCATCCAATCACAAGCATTTGAGATATTCTGATCATCCAATAACCATTCATGTGGGATAATTTCAACATCCTCCATGAAATCACCTTGAGCACCATCACATTTGCACCAAATTTTGAGGACATTGAAGAGCAGTTCGATATCCTTAACAAGATATGAGAAGCAACCGAGGAGTATTGGTACGATTAATTTGAAGACTTCAAGATCACCACAAACCTAGCTTGGGTAACCTACGAAGCTGAACAAGACATCCCTATCCATCTTGAATTCTATCTAGATTACATTCTATCATTTATATTGTCTTTATCAATCAAATTAATTATATCAATGAGTTGACACCCTTTAAGGAATTCCCTTTGGATTCTTAGGATCATCCTTTCGAGTAACTTGTCATCCTATCTATATAATATCTTTTTTTTATCTTCCTTTGCTTATAGGTCTTGTCACTTGGTAAAAGGAGGAGAGATTTTACATCACCTACATTACAATAGTTGGTGGGGTTTACCGATACTTTTGTGACACAAATGCAATGTCAAGTTTTAGGTAATTTCGCATTTGAAAGACTAACTAAAAATACCTAATACAAACAGTGATCCTCAGCACCCTTATAGGTTAAGATAGAGTCATCATTGTGAAAATGGAGAATGTCCATAGTGGGGTAATATTCTTCTATCATGTGAGGTATTGTTAAGGGAAGATATTCAGTCTTTTCATTAGCATGGTAAATCAATGGTCTTAATGTGATACCATTGATTAAAAAATGTTGGGAGGGATGGATATGGTATCGTCATTATTAGAGGATAAGTATGATGATGGTAATGGGTGTGGTTAAATTTATGATGTTGGTGGTAATGGATTCAAGAATATTTTTTGAAGCCGAGGCCATATTTTCATGAGGCTTTGTAAAGTCTTTAAAGGGTAAATCATGCAGATGTTTTTCATACATACCAAGAACAAAACATTTTCATGCGCAATGGTGAAGGTAAGTTTGAGAAAAATGAGGTTTGTATAGGAATGAAAGTCTGATGAGAACTATTTAGCATGTGGTTGATTGTAAAGATGTGAGGAAGGGCCATCGATGCCTCCGTAAATAAGTTGTGTTTGAAGGAACAGGGATCTAAGGAAATGACAACATTAGGATTGTAGAGGGGTTATTTTTCAAGTATCCCATATATTTTAGGTGTAGGGAGTGCATTGAGAGTTAGGAGTTGACAACCCCCAATGAGAGATGTTGCATGATGTCCTTAAAGGATTGATCATCTAGTAATTTAGATGTGGGTATAGAGGCACTTATAGAGGCTAGGTTCAAAGACATGGAGTTTTGTAAGGGAAAAAGCACATCATTAGGCCTATAGGTCATATTATGTGATTTAAATAGATGGGATCGGTGGGAAACATAAAGGTTTTAAATTCATGTTCATACTTCGATACCAATGCGGGGTAGACGAGACATAATGCATAGCAAAGATCTAGGGATGGCCTAATAATATGTTGTATTGGAACTCTCCTTCTACAAGATAAAAGAGTTCATGGAGGATTTTGACACCTATTTTAATAGGCAAGATGATTGTGCCCATGGTAGAAGCGACAATATTGTTAAAGATATGTAAAATAGTAAGTGATTGAGCGAAAATAATATCATGTAATTGGAGTTGTTCAAGGTATGAGATGAGATTATATTGATCTGCTAACACCGTTGGTAATCATATCTCTTTTAAAACAAGAGTATCATTGTTTTGGTGGTGACAAAGAGGGGGAGGTCATGATCCTCATGTTGTAGTGAAGGAATATCTCAATCATCGAATGTTATAGTTGTAGACATTTTGAGGGCATGATTTTTTTTTTTTAAAATGGTTGGGGCTCATCCGATGGTATGCAGATGGATCAAGGGCTAGCTTGTCAATGTTGTGGGGAGTTTTGGATAAGTTTGTAAAGGGACATATTGATGGGTGTTTGGTGAAACAATTCAAGAACAATATTTTGTATAGATTTTATAGATTGAGTTTGGGGTGATGCAAGGATGGAGACCTTGGATTTAGTGAATCAAGGATTAGATGATTCGAGAGGAACAACTGAGATAGATATTTTAGGCATGTTTTGATTTTGGGATTTCAAATCTTGGGTGTGAGATCTTGTGGCTATATGGATGACATCAATTTGGAAAATAGGGGACTTACTAGAAGAAACCATGTCTTTGTTGGTTATAATACTAGAGGATTCTTTGATGTAATCAGGTTTAGTGATATGTTTGATTTTGTGGTTTGATCTTGTTGTTTTTGGATTGATGGGTGGATGACAATGATATTTGTTTGTCTAGATAAGTCCTTTATCAAAAAGGTTCTAGATCACGGTGTGGAGTGATTTATAATACTTTGTGTAATGTCTCGGTACTTGATGATAAACAAAAACTATCTCGTAGTTGTACCAAGAAGGTTTCCACCCCTGGGATTAGAGGGCTTGATTGGTGGTAATACTATGGTTAACGATTGTAAGAGTTATTCAAGGATTTTAGTGTAATATCCTCGATGAGGCTTGTTAAAATGATAATGAGAGATTGGGAATCTAGATGTCATTTTATGGTTTGGAAGGATGAGACACTGGAAGCGTGTTTTGTGCGGCACATTTGAGTGTGGATACGATCCTGGAAGTTTTAGATTCTAAGATGAAGACTACAAGCCTTGAAGAGGGATGTGGTCCAAAAATAGAGGGTAGGGATGCCATATTATGTGGTATGTTTGTCTTATTTTGTGAGAGTTCTATTTTTGTGTAGATGACTAGTCAGTTTTTGTATAGGAATGCCAATGTTTTTGATTTGATGCTACGAGATCTTATCTTTGGAAATGTCATTTTTGTTTTTAGTAACATATTAATTTTCTTGCAATGTTGAAGGGATAGTGTCAAGAATATTTGTTTGAGTAGATGTAGTCATGTTTAGAATTACGACATAGGTGGATTGGAGGTCTTCGTAGTAAGGAGACTCCAAGAGTTTGATTGCATATACGTTGTCTCGATCGTAGAAACACACGGTATGATAGGTGTAGGTGAGAGCTAGTTGACGGTGTTGATGATATGAGCAATAGAATTTTGATCCCCTACAACATTAGTTTGATTATTAGCTAGGGGATGGTTTGGAAAAGGTTGTTTGAACACATCTATGGTTTGATTAGGAGGTGCATTCAAATTGTCAAGTTGTAGCTCACCTTGATCAATGAGATCTTAGAGGAAATTTCTAAAAGAGTGGAATTTCTCAATGTCATGTCCTCAAACTTGGTGATATTTACAATATGCATCACCCCTATACCATGATGGTTTAGGGTCAAATTCATTAATGGGTTGGATGGGAGGGAGTTTTATCATGTAATCTTGCCATGAAAATTTTGAAAATAGAGTTGTAAGACTCCCCTAGAGGTGTGTATTTACATGGAGGTTGGGACTATTTAGAATCTAAGCACCCTTTAGATGTGGTTTTCAAGATGACCGCATTTGTTGAACCCTTGGATTTATCACTGTTGGAAGAGGTTTTAAAGGGAGACTCATGTTTAAGTTTCTTAGATTGTAATTTAACTTAATTTAATTTAACTTAGGGCCATGGTAAAGGCCTCATTGAACGTTTGAAATTATTACATTTGAAGGGTCAATGGTAAATGTTTTTCCCAAGACCGATTGAGTAACTTGATAAAATTTTTCTAGGGTAGAGAAAAAGATAATTGATTAATAATTCCTCGCCATCTAGTGATGAAATCAACAAAAAATTCATCCTTAAATTGTTTGATAGCATACAAGTTGGTGATAGATATCTTACGTGTGATATTAATAGAGAAATGTTCCAAGAATAGTTGTGTTATTTGTGTGAATGTATAAAGGAATGTTGAGGAATGTTATCATATCGGTCGAGGGTGGGCCCAACTAATGAAATCGAGAATTTCCTTAGCTCAAGATCCCGATCGTGATCTATAAGATAACATGTGTTATGAAAGGCTAAAATTTGTTATTAGGGATCTTCCTTACTATAGAATTTGATAAACTTTAGAAGTTCCTAGTGAGGAGGATAGGGTTTAAAAGGTACAAATGGGTTGATGGGTTCATTACAGATTTGATCATAAGAAAATGTGTTTTTAGGTCCCATAGTGGCAACTTTGAGACTCTTGATTTTGCTTATTAGTGCTTCAGTATGGGATCGGTTTGTAGGGGTTGGATATTTGAGGTGTTATCTTGATTATAGATGAGGGGGTTTGATTGTTGATATGGGTAATATTGTGGGAGGGATTTTGAAAAGGAGAAAGGCTCGCTGGTATGTTGTAAGTTTGGTGAGAGACTAATGGTTATGAGGAATATTAAATATACCGATAGGGGTAAGGGATAAAAGTGAAGACAAGGGGTTTTTATGGTTGTGGATATTGTTGAGCCAAAATATATCCATACTACGGGAAACTTGTCAAGGAGTAGGTTGTGAAAGGGGTCGAGCGCTAGTGATGACACTCATATTAATGGGTGGTGAGGACATAGGGATAAATACTAATATGTTTTAAACTACGGATGTAGATTGTTACGAGATGAAACATTGTGACATGATCAAGAGGCTTGTATAACTAGGCATATTGATAGAGCTTGTTGGGGAGGAAGAGAAGTGGAAGGGGTGTGACTAACCATGGGTGATGAAGTAATAGATGGATTTTGGACACCCTATGGATTAGTTAAGGACACAGCATAACACATGACCTTGCTAAATAATCATGGGTGATATAGTAATGGAGGGGTTTTGGAAACCCTGTGGGTTAGTCGAGCATGTAGACCACATGGGCCCTTGTTGAGTAGCCATATTTTTGACAAGATAACGTTGAGTTCAAAGCTAACTATGGGAGTGAATGAGACAAGTGCTGATGTTCATGTATTATTGGTGATAGGGTAAGGATAAATTTTCTTGATAACTAGTTGATAAAAGGGGTTGATAAGATGAGAGTGATCAAATGCGACAATGGTGATAGGTGGTGGAGGTTATGGATCAGTAATGAGGAAGAAAGATAACCCGAGAAGGGAGATAATCGCTAAGGAAATTGGATTGGTGTCCAAAAGTTCTTTGAACACCTGGAGCTTCACCGTGAAAGTGTTATGGAATGGATTCATAGGTAATTTTAGATGTATTTGGTTGTATGTTGGGGGAGTGTGGAGTATCTTGTTTTGATTTAGGGGATTGTTGCAATGGGTTTGACATGTCTGTGGTATTCTGAATACAAGATTGTTGTCTAGTCAAAACCATGAAACAAAAAATAAATAATGACAGAAAGATGTTTAATTAAGATGCAAGTCACACAATCAGTAAGATATTTTAATTATCTTGATTAAGTTAAAATGTGTGAAAATAAAAGATGGCTGATAAAGGGTACTAAGAATTAGGTCAGCTAAGGCTGGTTTTAGGTGTGTTTAAGGCTGAAGTCCTTGATATACCCAAAGGTATGAGAGGCCCAAATCTATGTTGGTGTCGGTATGAGGTGTAATATTGGGTCCTATTACCTCACTTCACAGCCTCACAAAGTGATAAGGGTGTTAGGTGCTTAGCTGATATATCACCCACCAATTGTTTATACTTGGCCAAAACACCAAGTCGGCTTCCCCCTGGTGATGAAATCCAAGTAGGTAGACCTAGAAGGAAGTGTTTAGAATGAAAATTTGATTTGTAATGTGATTAGGTTTTGTGAGGGGAAATATTGAATACATGATTTTAACCGCTATTTAAGCTAGATGAACATGTAAGATTGAATTTTTTTCAAGACCCAAAATAAAAATTGATTTTGATGAGGAAAAAGCACACAAGATGTGATGTTGAAAGGAGATTGAAAGAAAAAGTAAAGGCATAATTTGGTTTGATAAATAATCCTTTTTGATTAGCTCATGCATTTTTGAAAAATCCACCAAAGGGTTCTCGAATGAAAAGTAAGTAAGAAATCAAACAAGGAATATATATTTTACTATGGAAATGTAAAATTTGATTGAAAAATGGATTAAGATCCCACGTGCATGCCAAAATGTTTGTGGTAGATTTTGATTCACTATTATTACATGGAATTTTTGGTTGGATATTTTGTCAAGCCAAAATATGAGGTTCAACCACAATACATGGGATTAAATCCCTCCTCAAAGACAGGTGAGGCTGCCTGTTTATTACTAATCTAAAACACAACAGAAATAATATATATAATATTCACACTATTATAACCATTGGGGTTGGGATAGAATCCCAAAATCCATATCCACATAAGGTGAAGATGTTGCAGTTTTAGAAATGGAATGGATTGGAAAGGAAATTATTATTATGGAAGAAACACAATGGAAAGGAAATGAGAGGAACATATTTTCTTTCGAGCAAACACAGATCATGAAATAATCATACAAGTTTTAGATAACAAATGTAATGTTTGAAACAATTAAAATAATTGAGAGTGCTAAACAAATAATAGCTTAAGATTCTGAACATAAGAACAATATCTTAAGAGAGATGAATCTCACAACACAAAGTTTGCAAAATAGCATCGGTTTCTATTCCTCAAATGATTAAAAGAAAACACAAAGTTTTTCTTCTTCACAATAGTTCTCAATATTCCAAAAATCTCAACCCTTTGGAATGCATAAGTATCCCTTATTTATAATAAAAAGAATAGTCTTTTAATGAGAGTCCTATTTTCTTGACTCTCACACAGGAGACCAAGTCAAAATTTGCTTCCTACATGACGAAACGAAAATGAAAAAGACATGTCAATTTTAGGATTGAAATGACATGAAACATTATGCCTATTCTGTTTCATCATCTTTGTCTTCCTCCAGAAAGCCTGCTTGTCCCGAAATTCTTGGAACTTTCAGATTATGCCCTGCATCTCATCTTCATCAGTGCATAGTGGAGTGGTCGCTCAGACCTCACATGTTTCTTGAGTATCGCTCGCGTTACCAGGAAGTTTCTTCAATCTCTTGTTGAGTTTCCTTAGTGATTCCAAAGCATGTTCAATCTTCACGAACCTATCAATGATTTCCAGACTAAAGCCATAAGTTGGTTCGTGCTAAATTGATTCTTGGATCTTCTTGTAAATATTTTCGTCAGGCAAGAATACTCGAGCTTTCATTCAACACTTTAGTGCAGATCTTGGTTAGCTCTTCTTCTATGTCATTTGTGGCATCAATCAATTGATCTCTTGATTCCCTCAATTTTCTGCAAGCTTCATTGAGAATATTTATTCTAAATCTGATGGCTTTGGTTAGTTGAAAATTCTTGTCCCCATGTGGAATGATTCCTTCTTCGATCAAGACGTGGGACGGAACCTATTTCAGCATATTGAGAGCTTCAAAAGTTAACTCTAGGTTCGACTTCGTCGAAAATTCATCATCCATTTTCTCACCATCCTTCTTTATATTCTCCAAGGATTTGTAGACTTCCACAAAGTGTCATCAATGACCTCTTTTCCTTGTAGGAGTAGCCTCTGGATCCATTCATCAACCGTTCTCCCCTTCTCATTAATCTTTTCAATCCTGGGTACCGATGAGAAATCAAACCTGATAGGAGTAGGGGTAGAGGATGACGGTGTTGACTCAGGAGGCTTTGAGAGCTTGAGTAGTACTTCTGTCAGCTGCTCTACTTTCTCTTTTAGCTCATCTCTGCTTGCCTTTGTTTCCTTCAACTTCTGGCACAACACATTCATGGCATCTTATGCGTCCTGTTGTGCTCCCTCCATTGTTAATTTTCCTAGATCAACCCTTGTGATCTGATAATCGGTGACCATTATATCATTCTTGGTTTTTTCAGCCACGAGAGTGGCAACCGCACTAAAATTATTCCCTAAGGCATCCACTAAAACCCTTGAAACCATTTTGGGTTTCTTGGTAGACTTAGCGCAGAGTGACCTTGAGGGAATTGAAATCAAAGGCTAGTAGGGGAACTACCACCTTCCTCTTCCTTGGGGTCTAATCTATTAACCATTGAGGCATACTGGAAGAAGTTTCTCCCATTGTAGGTGTTATGGTCACATCTACAGGTGGAGGAAGGTTTGCTTGTGGAGTGGTGATCACTGCGAGTGTAGTGTCTGTGGGAATGGACTTAGGGAATGAAGGTACAGAAGGAGGAGGCATATCCATGGTTAACTTGGGTCCAGTGGGGAGAGGTCGAGAAGATGTTGGCCATGGCTGAGGAATTTGGTGAAGAAGTATAAAGCAAGGAAGGATAAATGGGAGGAGGTAATGATTCTGAAATTAAAGCTTGAGAGGTAAGAGGAAGACTTACCTTTGATGAGCTGCCAACCAAAAGGGGAATGAGAGGTTGACCAACCTCTTCTCCTGAAGGAAGATTTCCTTGTTCTGGTGGTGGAGGTGAATCAAGTATCTCAACCATTTGTGGGGAGTGGCCAATGATGTGGTCACTTGCTCTTCTCCTTTCGAAAAATTTAACCTTTATTGGCCTCTTAGAAGGGTCCTTATCCTTTTCCTTTTTTCCCTTGGAGGGTCCCGCTTCCAAAGTAGCTAGCTTTGAAAAACTCTTTTCTTTATAACTCATTCCCAAGAAATGAGCCACACCTTAGTACGAGCAAGAATTTGAGCAGCTCTTCCTGTGATAGAAGCTTTCTCAACAATGGACCAATCAATGGCTGGGAATACATATTGGTCTTCATTCAACCCATCATACGAGGCATCAAGGACACTTTCATTGTCCATGGTGCCTTCTGGGATGTTAGATAGATCTAACATCTGAATCTCTTCAAGTGTTAACCTACTATTGTCCTTTCTTGGATGGCAACTTCATCCTGAAGATCAACCCAAATGTCTTCTACGTTGGGCACATGTAGATATAAGGTCCCGTACGACTTAAGGACTCCTTAGAAATCAAACCCATCTTTGTGCTTCATGTGCTTCTTCAACTTGTCCTGTAGCTCATGCACCACATTCTTGGCTTTAACCACTATTGAGCACGTGTACCTTCGATGGAAATAGGGAAGGAGATGGTGGCCTTGTGCTTACTCTATTGGAATTTGTGAAAATCCAACAATTGTCTAACCAACTCCATCAGGATCAGCTTATCACCTGGGAACCTAGGAAAATGGAAAGGATCACCCAGGTACATGACCACCCAAAGGTATGTGAACTTCTTGAATTACAAGAAGATACAACCCCATTTCGATACTTCGGCCCATGCCTCATCAGAGACTCTTCTTTTCCTTAGATTAAGGTTCATCCTGCAGATGTTTTCATAAAATAAGGCATCATTCACTCTTCTGAATTGATCCTTGGACCCCTTCATTGTTAGTTGAGGGAAGTACCAATATATGTGTTATGTTTCCCTATTTCCCTTTGCATCCAACCCTGGATAATTTCTCATGCTGGCTACTGCATAGGTGATATATGATGACATATAGAACTTTCCAAGTAGACAAGACTATTTTCATCTAGGAGTCTATCTCATCACTTATAAGACTGCTCCAATCGATCCCTTGGTCGTCTTCTTTATGATGACCATGAATTGATACATCCACCCTTGGAAGTCTCTCGACTGGGAGTCCAAATACTCGACTTAGTAGGGTGATGATATCACTGATTTCAAGGATGAAATCACTCCTAGGGACAAACTTGGGAAACCTAGAGACGGTTGGCTTGGCCTTGATCAAGAAATTTTTATTTACATGCCTGATGTAATCTTCTTGATTGTTGTCCCAGGACTTCTGCACTGATTGAAGATTCAAATCAACATATTCTTGAAAGTTGGGCAATCTTAAGAGGTCATCAAAGTAACCTCCATCCAACTTCACTATGGTTTCTCCTGCTTGATTTCTCACTGAGCAGGAAGTTGAGTCATAATTAGAAGCACAGCCAAAATGAACTCGGGGCATTGAGTAGACATTGGGAATCTTGCTGCAAGAGGGAGGCCACTGCCGGCTATTGACTTCATCTAGGGACTCTGAGAAGAATCCTTGATTCTGTTCCAAAAGTCTTCCATGTCTATATTACCAAGCTCCGTGTCCCAGATGTCGTAATTGCAATCTATGTAGGAAGGGGACTCCATCTTCCATGGTACTTGTACTTCATCTTTCCTAACCTGTCTGACTTATCCTTAGATTGTCTAGGATCCGACATGAGAAGTCTTGAAGAAAGAATGCCTAGATGACTTCTGGTTGAACAATCGGGCTTGAAAGCTTGTTGAGAAACCCTACAGACCTACCACACTAACCAAACTTTGGGACTTGCAAAGCACTTTGTGAAACCTGACACACTACAATGTATATTAGAAATTAGGTCATGTCGAACACTTTGTGAAACCTGACACAAAGGCGGAACTCAGGGGATGTTAAGCACTTCACAAAACCCGATACAAGTGGAGCTAGGGTGATGTTGAACACTTTGTGAAACCCGATACAAGTGGAGCCAGAGGATGTTGAGCACTTGGAGAAACCCGATACACTGCAGAAGCTGAATGATGTTAGACACCTGTAAAACCTGAAACAAAGGCATCGGGTTTCGGGATGTCAGAACACGTAAAATTCCCGCCAAGTTTGTAAGTTAGGATTTTTAGATTCTTCTCAAAAATCAAAAGAGTATATCCCATGGGAAAAATAAGAAAACACCCAAAGGGTGAATTCCAAACAAGAGGTTTCATGGGAATACAACAGGAAATGAAGAAAACAACCCAAAACCCTAAACCTAGAGGAAAGAAAAAGAAAAGAGGAAAAACGCCAAATGAACACCTCAAAAACAACCCCAAAGACCTCAAAGTGGTAAGAAGAGAAAAATACCTTCAATAAATTTGAAAAATGGTCAAAGATGGATCACGAAATTGATCAAGAAGTTCAGTTAGGTTTGGAGGTCGAAGGAACATGCACGAAAAATCCACACAACGAAAATATACCAGGTAAAAATGACGTGTAAAATCAAACTATTTATAAAGCCCTAGCATTAATTACACCTCATCGACACATGTGCCAACTACTAGACAACTCGACATTAATGCCATGTCATCATGCTCGGAGTGTCCAAAACTTGATACAAAGGTTTTACTATCAAATCGGGTTTCGGAAACAACTGTCATGAAGCATGAGATGTTTGGATGTTATCAAGTTCCAAAACTCGACACAAAGGATCATTTTAGGTTTTGGGTTTCGGGAAACAAGCAACATGGAGCATGCATTTTGCAAGGTATGTTCCGATGCTTCTGAGTTCTGAAAACCTGATACACTGGCTTGTAATCGGGTTTGGGTTTCGGGAAACAATTGACATGAAGCATGCAAAGGATATGTTTCCATGCAATGGAAACCCGAAAACCCAAAAATCTCCTTCAAAGGGCATTTTTAGGAGATTTTGTCAAAAAATTTCTATGGTTATCTCAATTTTAGCTGAAATCACTAAAAACAAGATAACATGAATGAATAATCAAAGCTAAGAAAATAACAGGGTTTAATGATACATGTATCGACAATGTCAAGATGTACAAGTACAAACACATGCAAGAGACTCCTTCCAAAGAGTGAGGAAACTTGCATAAAAGTAGATAGATTAACAAGAGAGATATTAGATAATACGATGATGAGTCACTTGACAAAGGCTAATCCCAAGAACCAAAGGACTTCCTTTGTGGGTGTTAACTCGTTTTAGAAAATTAAGTGATGAATAATGATAAATAATGGAAATACAAATATTATCATATGATCTAGATAAAGTAAATTAGTTGACATCCTTTATGATAGGATAGGGTGGGTTGAAGATGTTCTCCTTGTAACAGTTGGCTTCTTCACTCTACTCAAGGAGGAATTCCAATTACTCGATGATATCATCCAAATTGGGTGTGAAGGCGATGACACATAGAATTAATTCATAGTTGATGTTTGATTGTTCCCACACAAATGGTTGACATGCGATCGGTAAGTCAAAGATGGTATTTGGTTTATACCCTTCACCTCAAATGGTCATCTACAAACATAAGACACTTGAAACATAGAGATTAGGAGAAAACAAATTATAAAATGAATTAAAAATAGGGAATATGTGATATAAGGGTTTAAAAGCAGGAATCATTGGTGATTCAGGGTATTCACTGGCGATTCAAGGGAATCACTAGTGATTTCTGTTGAAATTAGCTAGTTTTGAATAAAATGTAGATTTATTCTTGAATGAATGATTTAATGATTGGATTATTCTCGAAATGATGCATAAATAAAAAGTAATATAAATAGATGATAATACCTTACCTTTGGTGTATAATGCGGATGTTGGGTGTTACAAAAAGGCCCCACAATGGTATGACTCTCGAGGGCTTGGTGTGGCTCCATAAGGTGTTGAAGTATCACGAGTGATGTCGTTCAAGTCTCTAAAATGACAGATATCGATATAATGTGTAGGGGTCCTCATTTAAGGATTTTGGGGAGTTTATATAAAATCACCGATGATTTTTACGATCCTTTGGTAATTTGAGAAAATTGGAGAAAACTCACTTGAAAGTGGTTGGAACCACCTCCAAAATGTGAGTTTTGGGTTGGGGGTGAAAATAAGGCGAGTAAGAGTGTGTTAGGGAGGTTGGGAGTTATGATGGTTTGACCTTATTAGGATAAAAAGGGTTTAAGAGGTTTAGGAGGTGGCAAGTGACTATTTATGGGAGAAAATAGGTGTTACGGGGGTAGAATATGACTTATGACTTAGGACCTAGATATAATGATTAAAATATGGATGTGATATGTGTGGGAAGGTCACCAAGGGTGCCTAAAAATAATGTCTACAGATTGACTTGATAATTGAAAAGGGTTGGAAATGGATTGACAAGGCTTCACCTTTCAAAGCTTGTGTCCTACAAAGCTTCCCAAACTAAGGCATATGACACGACCTAAAGTGTACTACTATTATGGACCTTTCTATACACCCATGTACCTTTTCACTTTTAGTTCCTAATTTTTTTTGGTATACACACCCTTTCTTGATCTATTCTTATATACAATATGGACCTTCGACATTATGGGATGCCCTTTATACTGATTGATTGAATCTTTAGAACCCTAGATGGCAATGGCGTCTTACAAAACAAACATTAGTTGGGATATGGGCACCCTCGTGCACCATCAACATAGTCACTACTTTGAATAGGGATCAAACCACACATCGTTCTTGCCTAGCATGTGATATCTAAAATGTATACAACAGTTGATAACCATGACCTTGTAATAATGTAATTTTACTTAAACCTTTGCCCTAATTTTACTTTGTGAGGTTTGAGAAGTTAAATTGATTTATTAACCAAATTAAATATTTCATGGTTTAATTAAATAAATAACATTAAACTATAATGAAAGAAATATAAATAACATACTACACAATTATTTAACATGGAAAACCCCGAAGGGTAAAAACCACGACAAGCGGTAATATTTCCATTACAAATAAATAAGTTACTGATCCAATAAAAACAATCCCATTCACCCCACCCCTATCCATTCAATTTTAATTCACTCATATGAATTAATTTTTACATGACCCCACGGGATACTTTAAATGGTTTAAATGGGTGTGTCTTCTCGTGAAGCACCCTAACCATTAATTAAGCGATTATAAAAATCAATTTAGCCATAAACGTAAAGTTTCTAATAATTAATTAAAATATTATATATTATAATTTATTTAATTATAAACTATAGTCTATATTAATCTACAACACTTAATATTAATGTTTTAACACCCCCTTAATATTAAGTGGGGATGATATGCCAACGTTACCTATTTATACAACAAGATTTACAATCTTTAAACCACGGCGAGGATTTAGGCTAGCATATCACATTTGAAGGATTTACACAACTTCATCATGCTAAACTTACCTTTTGGTACAAAAATATTTGGAATCCATAAATCAGAAGTGATTATTTAGGCTAAGCATGATTTTTGAGACTACATCTCATAGTTTCTCATAGAAAATCTATACTGGCATCTCTAGGAGCCTTTTATAAAGTAAGGACTACAACATTATTGGACTACATAGTAAAATTAAATTGATAATTTTACTAAGATCATAAAGAATATATTTTATAATGCTTTAAATTGGAGTAGAAGTATAGAGGTGAAGGAGAAAACACATGGCCGACTGTTAGGAGGTGGCATTGTCATGCACACTCCCCCTCAATGACAACTCTAAAAGGCCAAACATTGCACAAAACTTGTAGAACTTTACAACACACAATGGCTTCATAAACATATTTACAACTTGATCTTGATTAGGTAATAATAGAGATGTATATCACCACATAACACCTTCTCTCGGATGAAATACATATTATATCTCTATATACTTCATTCTCTGATGCTAAACTAGATTATTAGCAAGAGAAATACAACTCGACTATCACATAGAAGATGAGTATTTCCTTTAACTTCCATGTGAATCTCTTCTAACAGCCACTTTAGCCACATGGCTTCTTTCACTGCTTCCATCGCACTTCTATATTCTGCCTTAGTAGAAGAGATGGTATTTGTTGACTAATTTTTGTTTCTCCAAGTAATGACACCTGTACCAAACTTGAACACATATCCAGTTGTAGATTTTCTATCTAACACAACACCAACATGGTTAGAATCACAATATCCATATAAGCATTATCATAATAAACACAATATAAACCATTATTGATTTCACTTTTAGCCATATATGAATCCTACATTAATAGGTTTAAAATCAAGTTGTATACCAAATTTAATGATAATATGTTTATAACTAACCATGTCATATTACCAATATATTGATTTTTTTGAAAAAACTACCACATTTCAAATATTGAAAAATATTAGATGCCATCGTATTGGAAATTTCAATATAGATAAAAAGGTATCCCGGGTGTCATTTGATGTACATATAATAATTTTTACCTACATTAATAAGTTTAAAATCAAGTTGTATACCAAATTTAATTATATTATGTTTATAACTAACCATGTCATATTATGAATATATTTTTTTTTTTGAAAAACAACTTCCACATTTCAATATTTTAAAAATATTAGATGCCATCAGATATTGAACATCTCAGTATAGACACAAAGGCATCCCAAGGTGTCTTTGATGTACATATAATACTTTTTTAGTAGTCACATACTAATTTAGAGTTTAAAAATGTTTTACTAACACACACGAGACATATCTTCATTGCTGCTTTAATCCTTTTAATTTTGTGATAAAATTGATTTTCAACTAAGGCTTTAAATTTATATAACAAATCAAATTTGTTTTTAATAAAAATGACCAAATCATATGAGAATAATCATCAATTAATGTGACAACATACAAATAAATGTATATGGAAGGAACTTCTAATGGTCCTCTAACATCACTATGGACAAGTTCTATAGGTTATGAGTATTTAGCTTCATGATGAATATGGAAGGGGGTTTGTAGATTGCTTACCACGTAAGCACCCTTGAGAAGTTTTACGATCGTGAGAGATAGGTAGCAGACCAATAACAATGTTAAGCCAAGACATGTCATACATGATCCTAAAGTTAACATGACTTAATATTTCATGCCACAATTGAACATCATTCCTATTTTGAGTAGAAAAACATGAAGCTAGATGAAAAACCTTTAAAAACATATAAACCATTCTTTTATATGCCTTCAACAATAATAACATCTAACTCATTCTTAATAAACCATTTATCTTAAAGTAAAATTACACTATAATTATTTTGAGTTAGTTGTGAACAAGAAAGTAAATTCATTTTCAATTTAGGAACACACAAAACATCTTTTTAAAACTAGTGAAAACTTTAGCTTTTTCTTGACTTTACATCGAGAATGGCATGATCGCTAGATATATTTATCATTGTATTCTATGATATCAGTTAGAATACCAGATCTATAACTCATGTGCCTAGATGCACCACTATCTAATATCCATTCATTTTATTTTACAATAACTAATGCCATATATAAAGCAACAACATTATATTTTTGATTATTCTCTAGATTTTTGTTTTGGTTTTCCCCTTTCTAATTTTTGAAATTTGGATTGTTTTTTTACCCTATAGTCCTCCTTTTTGTGATGAAATTTCCCACAATTTTGATATTTTAAAGGAACAAAAAGAATATTTTTCCAATTGTAAAGATCTTAGATGATAATAACAAACCACATTTGATAATTTGAAAATAATTCACCACAATAAAATTACAAAAGGATTTACAAACAAAGAGCTAAAATATCATATATGGAAATCCACCATAATGGCATTAATTAACTCAATAATGAGGATATACTACCTAGATCAGTGGTGAAGAACTCCCACTACCTAGATCATTGGTAAAGAACTCCCACTAACTAATACTTGGTAGTTAAGTTAATGCCACAAAACTAGAAAGCTAACTCCACACAACTGGTAAGCTAACTCAACACAACTAGTAAGATAAATCCACACTACTAGTACTAATCAAGCTAACCAAACAAGTGTAGGAATAACCTAGTGTAAGAGTTATCCGATAAAAATAAAAGGATAAATAATAACTTACACTAACACTCTTGTAAGCATAGCTTAGGTGGGCATAAAAGAAGGTGGGTCCCAACAACAAGGCCTGATGAGGTACCCACATACAATAATTGGGAAAAAATAACACCACAAGGTACCCTAAACCAATAATAACAAAGCAGAGAGAGAAAAAACCCCTTTGGAAGGCACCCCAAGAAGCTTGGATAAAAAAATCATACAATACTGAAGAATTTTGGTGTGCAATGTGGTACGAATCCTTTATTCAATCAAAAAAATTAAAAATAATTGACATTGTGATATAATAAAATGTTTCCATATAAGGAGAATGCCAATAAAGTGATGTCGAAAATAAAAAAAGACACTAAACATAATATGATCAACTACTACAAATATGTGTGTCACAATCCAAGAATAACAACCAAGGAAACAAGGCAGGATATAAGATTCAAAAAAATAGGAGTGCCACGATATAAAAACACCTAAGGCAAGGAAAAATAACCGAATAAGCATGCTCAACACCACACCCTACCATACTGCTGAATGGGTGGAGTGACGCTAAAAATATATATGACTTTTTAAAACAACTACTCAAACATTGAAAAAATAACATTAGAACTCACCATAATAGCTCTACCACTAGAGAGACTCATCAACATGCCAAAAATGTTGAAATTACATATACAAAATATCTAAAAAAGAGAGATACACTACACCCACTAAAGAAAAAAATATCAAAACAAGGAGCATTATAATATAGATGATATGGAAAGTGGAGCAAGAAGAGGAATGATGGAGGAGCCACACCTGTAAAGTCCTCTCAACAAATTCCTATGTCGTCGCCACAAGTGATTATAAATCCACCCCAAATCAATACGAGATGGATAAAGAGGATGTTTTTATATGATTCGGTGTAAAATGCACAATGCGTTCATGTAAATGAAAATCAGAATGTGTGTCATTTCGATCACGTCTAAAAACTGAAATATCAGTTTTCTCAAGACTGAGTGAAGGTGCATAAATCATGTGTAGCTATCGATCCTTGAAAAGAGTCGAGTGAAAAAAGAGAGCTGTATCAATGTGTAATCCCAGTGAAATACCTTATCTAAAAACCAATGCTATGGTGAGAGTGTCACTTAATAGGATGTATAAGGAAACAATGCCTTGTGAATGTCCTGCTAATACCTCCACTAGTGAAACCCATATAATGGAGCATGCGAGAACCAAATGCGGTGGTATTCTTATCAAACAATCCATGCATACGAGCAAAAGTGGGATACATAGAATGTGTTACTTGTGATAAGTTTATGTGTGGAAGAAGAATATGCAATAACAAGGTCAATAGGCTCGGGAACATCATAAGCATAAGTAGGCTCGTAAACTGACTAAACAAGGTTATTGGGTAGAGGAGAAATATTTGCAAGTGGACTAGAAGAATGGGAATAACCATCCACTATGCGAGGATGATGTTGTAAGCAATAAAGTGTCTATTGTAGGGAGTATATGAGGTCATCTTTTGTGAATGAGGTTATGTAGAAGTGAGTTTTGATTCTTAAGAGATCTATTTTCTTCTAAAAATTTTACTATGTCCTTTTGAAGTTTACTTTAGAGAAAAACATCTCATTCTCTACGATGGGTAAGAATCCATAATAGCAAAGAATGCAACAAGACACCGGGCTCAGCCGAAAATGCATCCGTGTGTGAGTACAACCCCCTAAATGTTGGAAATTTATAAAGTAGTGTGTTATAAAATAAATGGTACTAATGAAAAGAGCACAAAAAATCATACACTTTTGTAAAAATGGCAATCAATTCTAAGGTCTTTGGTCAAAAGTTATGATGAAAGTAATGGTCCATTAAAATAAAAAATGCATTGTTTTTTTAAACTTGTTTTGATTTTGCAAAAAAAATAGGAAAAACAAAATTTGTTGTTGGTCTTTACCACAAATCCAAAACGCAAAAAGGGGCTACATTTAAACACCCACTATTAGGAATCCACGACTTTATGACTACACTATGTGACCAAGCGCGAGCTTCAAAGCGCCCGCCATTTCCAATGGTCAAGTTCACATTCACTCTAGGGGTTTTTTCCATCTTATGGATCCAATGGTGAACTCCGTTTCACATAGAAATACATGTTATAGAATATACTAAGTAGTTCCATATATATAAAAAATATAAAAGCCTCACTTGCAAATAACACTTATAGATGGATGTATACATCATCTACCACTCTGATACCATGAAAGGAACAAAAAGATTGTTCCAAGTTGTGAAGATCTTAGATGATAATAACACACAACATTTGATAGGATGAAAGGAATTCACTAGAATACCCTTACAAAAGGATTTACAAACAAATAATTGAAATATCATACATAAAAATCCATTATAATTCCATTAATTAACTCAATAATGAGGATGTACATATATGAGGAGGGAAGTACAACTACTACCTAGATCAATGGTGAAGAAATGCCACTAATCGATCTTTGGAAATTAAGTTAATTCAATGAGACTACTAAACTAACTCCACATAACTGGTAAGCTAACTCAACAAACTAGTACACCTAAGCAAGATAACCCAACAAGTTTAGGGATAACCCAAGTGTAAGAATTATCCTAATCAACAAATAAAAGGATAAATAACCTATAGTAACAACATTTCCCATCAAAACCGACTCTTAAATTCCCTAATTTCTTAGATTTACGAGGACGTTTAAATTTTTATTTTTGATTCTTATTAAACCTAGAAAAGTTATTCTTAGGTTTTTGTGTGAGAAGTGCTTGAGTGAAATTCTCCTTCAAATCAAAGTTTGACATGAATTTCTCTTCCTAAATTAGGAGAGCACTCAAAGTAGATAGGTTGGGAATATCTTGTTCAATTTGATATTTTGAATTTAAAATGGAAATGAAGTTCTTAAATCTCTCATGGATGTTCATTTGAATAATAAAATATAATAGTTTATCATGAATCAAATTATAGTTACACCATTCTAATTGAGATTTAATATCTTTAATTTTAGCTAAGAAATTAATTAATTTTTCATCTCCCTTCATGGGAGTTGTCATTAATTCAAGAATCAATTTTATAATATTTGAAAAACACGTACCTTCGTGCATTGATTCTAATTGTGTGCAAGCTTCACTTGGAATTTCTTGGTTTCTAATATGAATTAGGAAGTCATCTTGCATGCTTCGCATTATAATAGACATTAATTCCTACACTTTTTGTTAAAATACAAATACGTTGTCTATTGTCACCTATCTTCCGATCGATACCTTCTCCGCATCTTGTTTTTATGACAGTCCAAAGTTTATGTTATGAATCCGCCTTGGTGTGAGCTTCCAGATGTTTTTGTTAGTCCCATTTAACATTCGCATCTTGTCAACACTGAAGTGATTACAACCCATTTTTAAGCTTTCAAAAAATTCAAAGCAAAATAAAAAAACAAGATTATTATGATCAAATCCTTATTCTTCACTTTTTAATAAAAATAGGTTTTTACGAAGGTATAAACTACAAAGGGTTTTAGAAAATCCCCATGTTATTCTTAAGTGAAAATATTCACCAAATTTCAGAGTTTTTTCCCTCTTTCATGCTGAAATTATCCTGGCACCAATTCTTATAAAAAACATATCAATTTGGTGACAATTTTAATAATTAAAAAAAAAAAAAAATAAGTTTTTATAGTTTTGAATTAGAGAAAATAATCCCTAATTATGACATTTTTCATATTTAAGCTGTTGTAATAATAATAATAAAAAACTTTATGATAACTTCCTTTTGAAAAAATACACGAAAAATATAAGTATGTTTAGATTTTCCTACAAAATTATGTATTTTAAATATCCTAAAAATAATATCTTTCCATGAAAATTAAAAAAGTTGTGAGACCAAGCTCCTTTTTAAATACTAATTTCACAACCGAGCCGGTTATCGAGTTACACATGGTGAGCTACATTGTCATGGGAGAGTTGGGTGGATTAAGCATTTCACAAGACAAAGGTTAAGTTATATGTCGAGCCATATGGGATATATACCATATCACCACATCTAGCCGAGTCTCGAGGCGGGAGGGCTCCTAAGCAAAATCCAATCAAAATGTGGTTAAATCCATATAAACCCCTCTTCGTTGCCAATGTGGGACTAAGTCATGTGGACTATGCAAAAATGAGGTTGACCATATAAGAGTTCATTTGAACAATTCAAATGGTGTTTAAATTGGTTTGGTGGTTGGCATGGTCCGTCCCAACCATGTGTGGCAGAGTTGGTTAAGGAGCTTGAGTTGGGTGCGATAGGTTCTAGTGTTGAATCCGTGCCTTCACTCTCTTGAGTCACCCAATCCACGTGCCATCTATCACTTCTTTTTCCATCAGGTTCGATTCACCATGACATGTGGCTTTCACTTGGCACTTGGAATGGTATCGCTTGGATCTCGGTTGGAATGTTTGGTTGATGAGTTGTGTGTTGATTGACACTGATTGTCACATTGTAAAGAACCTTGGTTGGTCACTTATCTTGGTGGAGAATGTTGGTGGCTTGAGGGAGTGCCACGTTCTTTAATGTATAATCTAACCGTGACCAAAGAATACTATGATGCGGCCTTAATGCCATATTTCAAATGGGAGCATCATACCAAGTGTCAAGTTCACAACCCACATAACTATGGCGAGACAATAAACACAATCCAATGCCATGATTAGCGAGATTTATAATTATATTTAATTAAAGATAGGTATATCACATAGCGAGTGAGATTTAATAATATTTAAGGGGGTGGCAGTTAGGGACATATTTTTAGGTTAGGATTTAAATGGAATATTTAAAAAATAAACTATGCCAAGTAAAAAACTTAAGTGGCCCCCATTCCAAGGTTCTTGTCCTGGGATAATGAGAAAAAATGGACCTCTATTATTGTGGAGATTGTCTCCTACTTGGAGACCTTCACAATAAACCTTGAAACATGTAAATTTGAAGCATTTGGAAAACATTTTAAGATTTGCAAAAAATTAAGAAAACTCTTCCTTGAGTGAAGAAGTGGGCCCATAGATAATTTTTCAAAACACCAACCACATAGAATTTGTAAAAATTATCGATAAATATGAGAGGGTGTCAAATGAAATAGAGGGGGAATTTATATTTCGATCGGTTGTAAACACCCACCGAACGACACAATTACACATTTAATTGAGAACCTTAATTAATTAATTTAAACCAAGATCTGTTACTATGTGAGGTCTGAGTAGTTAAATTAATTTATTAACCAAAATAGATATTTTATGGTTTAATTAAATAAATAACATTAAACTATAATGCAAGAAATATAAATAACACAGGACACAATTATTTAACGTGGAAAACCCCGAAGGGTAAAAACCACGGCAAACGGTAAGATTTCCATTATAGAGAAACAAGTTATAGTCTAGTAAAAACAACCCCATTCACCTCACTCCTCTCCATTCAATTTTAATTCACCTGTATGAATTAATTTTCACCTGACCCCACGGGTCAATTTAAATGGTTTAAATGGGCGTGTCTTCTCGTGAAGCACCCTGACCATTAATTAATTGATTATAAAAATCAATTTAACCATAAACCTAAAGTTTATATTAAATAAATTAAAATATTATATATTCTAATTTATTTAATTATAAACTATACTTTATATATATCTAGAACACTCAATATTAATTTTCTAACAAAATTGAGTTTTATAATGTGCCTTTTGTGCTTACAAATTTGAGTGGATGAATGCCCTAGAATGAGTATGCAAAATATATGAAGCTCATGGGAGTCTTGGAGTAGCTTTGCTTATGATTTCTCTTATTATTTTCTCATTGGAGTGATAAATGTCAAGTAGATAGAATGCCCCTCTTTAATGAGATATGAATAACATGCTTATATACGTGTTTTGGATCTGGAAAAATTGGATAAAGAAGACTATAAGTGTACCAAAGAAGTTTAAATTAAGAAAAGAACACGTTGGAGGGAAAGGGACCAAAGTGGCTAGGTCAACCCATAACATATGGATGTTATGACCCTTTTTGGGTGCTATGGTATTAGATACATGTCCAAGTGATTTGAAAATTGGGATTGTAATATACGAGGGTATACCTGATTTGATGAATTAATATGGCCGTTATGCGAACAAATAGGTTATGTCTGTAAGAAAGAATGAGTGTGATGTAGTTAGGGATAACATAATTGTAAAAATTGAGCAAGTGTGGGCTAATGAAAAAGTGTTGTACAATTTGTGTTGTTGTAAGGCATGAATTACCAAAATGAGTGTCTACATTTTGATCGATATACTTCTTTAGGTTTGTTATAATATTTAAGGCATATAAGCTTGTAGGTATTCAATTTTTTTGGTTTTTTATTCTAGTAAAAAAACCTCTTTTCCAACACTTATAAAAGCATTTTTGAATTTTGTGATAAAATTAGATTTTTCTAATTGTTATTGATATTTTAAATAAAATTTACATAAAAAATATTCATCATAAAAAAATGAGTTTTTTTATGCACGAATTATTTTTGTAATTTTTTAAAATTTCACTTATGCAAGACAAACTATACCAAGCAAGGCATACATCAAAATATTTTTTGAAATTTTGCATGTTGGAGGCTCAACTAACTAACTTATATATTCTTCATTTCATGAGATTTCTAGAAAGTACAAGTTTTTACAATTTGGACTTGTATTCCTCTTAGGGCATCCATTTCAAGTTTATAGTTGTGTTTACACCCTTTTTAACTTTAGTAGAGTAAAATTTATGGATGGGAACAACACTAAAAAGGGATGTAAGGTTTGGAAACTAAAATCTATTATGATTAATTAACTTCCAACATTAATCATACAATATCATAATAACGTATTGGTTCTTTCAATTTATGGCTATAATATTTTATAGGCTTGAAAACATGAGGAGGAAGATGTACTTAGCTATATAGGACTATATAAAAGAGATTTGATGCATAAAATAGAGAATATGGGAGTGCAAAAGTTTAAGATTCTTCATTTTTATATTCATACTTGAAATTGCTTTGGTGCGGGACCATACATCTTGGTCAAGATGTAGAATCTAGCCATGTTCCTATGGTATAGTCTTGGACCCTCTTGTAATGAGACTCGTAAATTTCTAGGGCCCTCGGTGGTTTAGTAATATATGTTGTTGTTGAACCCCAATCATAAAACTATCCCGAAACCATATGTAATTAAGTGAATAATGGAAAAACCCTAACCATGGGTAGAATACCTTGTAAGAATGTTAGTGTTTGGGTTAAAGTGCAATCCATGTACCACCTATGATGACACTACTCTGAAGAGGCCTATAATATTCCTTCACCTAACATGTGACATTTATATGAATGTAGATAGTTGGAAACTTGAACCACATTGAACATGTTTGATAGGATTGTGCACTTGTTAATAATTTGAACTAGGGAACTTGGTGTGCCTTGAAATGAGGTAATATAGATTCATTGACATGGTTGAGTGCTTCAGAACTATAGTAGTGGCTGCCCTAATGGATGTGCATAATCTTTAGGAATATTTAAGGAGCCTTGAGTTCCTTTTGTGAGTATTACAAATGAGTGTACCAAGTGATTTTCTATGTTCTTGACGTGAGTAAATGAGGTGATGTTAACTTACTTATATATGTAAATTACCATGATAAGGCCAACCTAGGAAGATGAAAAGACCCAAAAAATGATATTGCATTGAAAGTAGAGTTGGAAAATCTGTTGGTGTAAGACCATACAAATTAATCATGAACAAATTATACAACCTAACTAATATGTATGGTTTTGAACATAGAAAAGGTGAATAAGATATAAAAGTTACACAATTGAAAGTAGAGTTTAAACACTAACCTTATGAATATATATTTATAATTTGACACATTAGTGTGTGGGAATAAACAAGTTAGGAAAGAGATAACACAATGTACTAAGTAGGGGTAGAATGTGGATGTTTGTCTTAGAAAGGGAACACCGTCATAATTAGTAATATAAAAGGGTAAATTGAAAAATTTGAGTGTCTATATTCCCCCATTTAAGTATGAAATTAAAATTACATGCTTAAAGGAAAAGATACTTGAGTGTGTAGATACACTTTTTCTTTGCTCAAAGTTTTTATTGTCCAAATGTGTTGGTGTTGGCACGCTCTATGATGAAATCTACAACATAGAATGTAGTCAATGTTCGTAGTAGAATTTGAATTGTAACTCAATTATAAATGTAGAATTTGAACTTTCATAAAGTGAAATCAAGAGATGTAAAAATGGAAAGAATACACATATTTGTCTTATGGAGGGAAGATATCCCATGTCCTTGCTTGCAGTTGGAAATTCATATTGTGTTGCTAAACTTTGTTGAAATATTGGGGGTGATTAGTCCCCAATTATGACGAAGGAGAAACTATAATATTGGGTGCATGCAACCCAACACCAAATAGAAGGTAGAAAGAGAAGAAGTAATAGGTACCAATGCACCCCATAAAGGAAGAAGAACATATACCAATTTTTTATTAACCTTGATATATTCCCATTTAATAATGAAGAGAGGAAATATTTCCTACAAAGAACTTAGCCACTTTAAGATTTTCTATAACCCCATAGACCACACTGTTGCAAATAGATCTAGGCCCAATGTCTAGATATATATACATAAGGCATAAAAGAGAATGAGTGCCCCCATGTTCTTCCCATGTGTCATATTATTGAGTAAGATTGTGTAGTATGGTTAAATGTCAATAGATAGAGACTCATGCCCCAAAACACCTTTATTATATAACAAGAACTAAATACTGAAGTGGAGGAGAGGAATATTCATGCCCCATGTAAATTGTTGAGAACCATGTCATATGAATTTGAGATTATGCCAAAAACCTATATACATAAGTGGAAATATGAAACTGAAGAGAAATATGATGTAACCAGTAACTTCCCCCACAACAAACACTTATGGTAGATTCAGGAACATCAATATGGTCTTAACTGTCTCGTATGGTCTTGAACTTGTGTATTTTCTACTAAATTTGATATCTAGAGTTGTTTGTGAGTAACTTTTCCATGTTAAAACATATGTTTGAACCTATACTTATTCATGTAAGTGTATAACATATATCAATGAATGCCCCTATTTTGAGGTGCATGTGATAAATCATTTGAGCGCGTGTCTCAAAAGAATGGATGAGTGCCCATGTATTGCATCTCCGAGAATCAGTAGGACAATGTGGAATGTTGAAATGGTGGCCACCTTTGAGAACTTATACCTAGAAAAGAGGTTGCACATGGTGGAAACCATGACGTACAAAGAGATAAATAACCATAGAAAGAAGAGAAATAATAGTATTATCGGTAACAATAACAACAACAGAGATGTAATATAGCTAGTATAGAGACAAAAATATAATCAAGTGAGAAAAAAGGGCAAGATTAACATGAAAATAAGAGTCACATCAAGGCATAGAGTTGTAAATATGGGATACACTCGGTGTCATAATACAATCAAGGTATTTAGGTTGAATACAAGAGAAGAAATGTCACACAAGAAGGCATAAAGCATTAAACATGAGACATACATAGTGTCACAAGAAAAGCAAGGAACTCGGGCCACATACAACGAAGTAGACAAGTGGTAATCATAAACAACTAGATTTTTTTTTGTAGAAAACAATAATGTTAAACAATGAAAAGACCAATAAGTAGTAAGAAACCATATGAAGCAAGATATGTCAATATTACACATAATACATGTGTTGTTACTATTAATTTGAAGGATAATATATACATGATATATGTAATCAAGCATAATGAGGAAGTAGAAAGGAACTATAATGAAACAATAACACTCATATAATGTGGAGGTGTGCCACCGATAGAAGTAATGTAAGGAACCAAGATAACTCCTTGTATACAAGAGAAACAAAAAAACAAATGAAATAAATCCTTTCTTAAACAAGCTCCTTGCAACCTCAGATTGGACCAACTGAAGAGTGGGGTCAAGTGACACTCTTGTTGGATCCAGATGAGAGATTAATTTATTTTTATTTGTGTTTGCTCCAAGATATTTTGAATGGAAGTGAAGCCAAGCTATGAGCAATGATGATTGATTTGGTGATCAATTGGACAACATAATGATGTGCAAGAGTGATTTCCAATGGTAATTTGACAAAGTAACACTATAAATTCCTCAAGATTCCAATGATGATTTGAGAGGAATGAATCTTCTTATTTATAGATGCAAAAGAAGTCATGGATTGAGGAAGGTGGAATTGACTAAGTTGCAAGATATTGATTTCATTTTCCTTATTTAGCATGGTTGATTTATTCTGTGTAATTGGCTCTTTGAATGAGAAATAAAGAGGCTTTATTTCAAATTAGTTGGCTCTTGAATTATTCCAAATTGTATGTGCATATTTTCTTCCATGTTTTTAGGATTCTAGAACTTGAGTGGGATGACTAGTCAACTTGAGTGAGTTGGCTAGTGAAGTGGAGATGAGTGGAAGGTGAGTAGATAATTGGTTTTTTATTTATTTAAATAGCTAATTAAATTAGCCAAAGAGGTGTATAGTGTATAGTGTATAGTGTATAGTGTATAGTGAGTGTAATAGAATTAATTAAATTAATTCTAAAAGTGAGATATGGGTGAATAAGGGACTTAACATTATTTTTCAACATTATAATGTGTAATGGGTATTTTTGGGGTGTCTACATTTTCCCTCTTTAAAGTTTTATTACGAAGTAATAACATTTTAAAGATAGTAGACATGTGTAGATTAGTGAAAAATGATAAAGAAGTGTTGTAAACTACTTGATTTTCCCTTGTGAAACATTTGGATGCCCTAATGGATCTAGATTGTGCCAAGGGAGTGCCCCCTCGAGTGGATGGGTGATGCAAAAAATTGGTGGATAGCCACTGGATAGGAGGAATAAGATACTTCACGTGAGAGATGAGAAAAATTAGCTTAGTAAAAGGGAAATGGAGGGTCAAAGGCCAGAATAAAGGATTTGGGATGGGAATTATGGTTGGAAGAAGGGTTAAATAGAAGCATGGGTTGAGTTGATGATGGTAGATGATATATGATAGACATATGATGATGATTTTGTGTTATGATTTGATATTAATTTTGATGATGATGGGACTGAATTTTCTCATACCTCGAGATTCCATTCAAAATTTGTAATTTAGAGCAACTTGTTTTGATTTTACATAATATAGTTTGCACCATGATTATTAGAGAACTATGATGGGTAACCCATTTTATGCGTAAACAAACATACATGCAATAAATAAAAAAGTAAAAACAAACCAAACTTACACAATAAATGTATGCACCCTAGTTATAAATGAACCAAGATGATAAACAATAAACTTGTAATTGGTCAAAAACTAATGAAGAAAAGTAACAATGCAACACAACTTTACATAAAGACATTTAACTTTGTCCCTAATGTGTTCCACAGTGATGATTGATTGATTTTTTTCCCCAAGAAAGGATGCATGCAAGGGGTATGTTGAGCAGATGAAATACAACTCAAGGATGAAAGAGCATAAGGATTGGGTGCGTGGGAAAAGGGCACGTAGATGCACACACAAGTATAGCAAAATAGGGGCGCACCTAGGAACATGTTAAAATAGGACTTAGCTGTTTTTACAAACTAAGGCTATTTTTGGGATGTGGAGTATTACACATAACTTCTAGAAGACTTGAGGACCATGTCAAGGCTATTTTGGATAAGTGAAGGATCGAGCACCATGTAGAGTTTTGGAGCTAATAATAGGATCTGAACTAAGAGTTAACTTTAGGAGATCTATTATTAGCACTTGCATGCTTTTGTATATTTATGTAAGGGTGCATGGCTATTATTAGCATGTAGCCTATTTTTGGAAGGTGCATGAGCGGTGAAGGGAAAGTACCCACCCCTATAAATATCATGATTTATCATAGTGTTATGTTGTGAATCTATTAGCACACATAACCATGGTGACATTATTATGATGTATGAAGCTTTTGTGTTTTATAGTATTTAATATAATGAATCTTGTTGGCTGGATATTGGTATTAGATGTAACTAAACATGGATCTTGCATGGTAAAATTGATTATAGTGATTTTTTAGTTATTCCTTCATATGGTTTAGATCTAGATCTGGTTTACGCACTATGGTTTACTTGATTATTTGTTATGGATCTGAAATATACTTATAATCATGCTAACATCTTGAACAAGCTTCACTAAGAGGGACCTAGTACCCTTGCACGCTTTGGGTGAGCACTCAATTTAAGTTGAGTGATGTGCCAACACACCTTGGGCTATTTGCAGTGAATTCTAGGCTATATCATTGGTTATGTTGTCGGGACCTCTTTCTTAGCTATTTTTCAGGATGTTGCATGATGAAGATGTACCATTGACCTTGGCCAATATTGAAGAGTGGTTAGATGATCTAGAAGAAGAGTATGCTTACAGATTTAGTACTGGACTTGAGTTTAACACACGTTGGGTTGAGCAGAATCTGTATGATGTATTATATGAGATGTTCTTTGTTATCTTTCCCATAGAGCTATACGAGTGGCTGGTTGCTTACACATCTAAGAGAAATTGGAGGTTTCACACACTTGTTTAGATGTAGGAAGAATTCTAGGCCTTGTATGATGCAGATCTAATTTGGATGCACTCTGTGGATGTTTGGTTCCATGGTGTTTTGAATAACTATATTATTGAGTATGTAATTTCCACTTACTCTTGCCCATAAGTTACTAAGTTCTAGTTCTTGCGTAAGCCCAAAGGATCTTACTTACGTAGTATTCCTTTGGCAATCAAGATCTTGATTGTAACCCTAGATTTTGAAAAGAAGCCTATGGCTAGATAAACCCCACCACATGTGGGGTAGGAGCAAGTTTGGAAAAGATGTCGACCTAGTGGAAAAAGATAGAGAGAAGAAAGGTGGCTTAAGTTTAATGAAGCACGCTAGAGGGATTTGATGAAGCAACGAGAGATCATGGAAATAATGGTGTTGTGGAGGGAGATGAATCATGAAGGATTTGAAGCTCACATAGAGGATGTAGAGCCAGAGCATTTGGAACTCACCCATTTGGGAAAGAATGGTAGAGAACCTTCCTTAGTTTTGGATGAAGGCACATTATGAGAGAGATTGTGGACCATAGATGCTCATCTAAACCTACATAACAACCTAGCCTTTGCACTTAGTTTTCTAAATGCTATAGATGATTAATGTAAGTAAGTAAGCTAGTGTGAGTAGTAGAGTTGTAGTAGATAGAGTCAATTTGTAGTCAAGTTTAGGAGTTAATCAGGGAGCTTATTCATCTATGGTGGTGCAATCATCGTCTATGTTATTTGGAGGTCCATCTAGAGGAATTTTTCTGGCACATCATCGACACATAATGTGGGTGCGTAGAATATTGGTATAATGTATGGAAGTAGCAAAAATTTACAGACTATGGGAGTATAGTTTAACATGACCATTGGAACACAAATCAATGTATCCTCTAGTCCATTATTTACTTCAGGAGGAGGATCATGAGGGTGTGGTGGCTCGGGTGATGACAGATCTAGTGGCTCACAGAGAGGTAGAGGAAACACATGTATTAGATTTGGTGGGCAAGGTCTACACCAACCCCCCAAAAATTATATGGATATGTCTTTCATCTTCCAATATATAAAGGCATTGAAGATGTAACCGAGCACGTGCATATGTGTGAGATACTATGGTGCATGAAGGGGATCACTGCTCCAAAGCACAAGGTGAGTTAGTTTGTAACTACATTACAGGGGTGTGCGCATAGTTGGTATAGAAAGTTAAACCCTGACTAGAATTGTGTAGATTATCTTGCTTTATGGAATGATTTCTTGAAATACTTTTATATCCCTAAGTTTAAGCAGAAGATTATTAATGCATTGAAGGATATTAAACAGGGAATTACTGAGAGTGTTCGGGAGTATGATGTTTGGTTCAAAAACATTTTGTATAAATTATCTTATGACATCCATGCAAACCAATATGCATAGTGGTTCATTAGAGGTCTGATCACGCCTTTAAGGAAGGAACTTTCATATAATACTTATACAAATATGTGTAAGGCACTTGAAGAATTTTTTTACCGAGGTAGTAGGAAGAGTAGACATAGGAGTGAGTCCATTTTTGGAAGCTCAGATTACAACAATGGCCAAACAGTTGGAAACATTATCTGCTAATTCGGCATATGAGATGTATAGTGGAATTTGGTGTATAGATTATGAAGTAGAGAGGCATACTAAGGATAGTTGCTCTCATAAATCAGTGTGCTCCTTGTTCTTTGGATTACGAGATCTATCACTTAGACCACATTTCAAGTTGGTGCCCATTGTTCTAATGAACGATAAGAAAGAACATGTCCTGCTACTCGCAAGATTTTAGGTTGATTGATCAGATTCATGATGTTATTAATATTGGTGTACGATAGAATGGTGTTCCAAATAATTCTAAGGAGAAAGGTGAGCACCATGAAAATGATCATAATGAAGGGAATTTTGATGGAGGCCATGGTCGAGGACGAGGTTACCGAGGGGGATTCAGAGGCTGAGGTCGCAGTGGTGGAAGAGGTGATTTCACTCGTGGAACTTCTTATACATGTGGATCTCCTAATCATTATAGGCGCAAGTGTCCACAAAATATTGTTTTTTATTTCTATGGAAAGAATCATAGCTATGAAGAATGCCCATACTTGTATGAACACTTGAGTAAGAAGCATAAATAAGAGAACAAGGGCACAGGAATGGTTAGAGTTCAAGTGCACCATGGAAGATAAATGGATGTTGAAGTTAGCGTCGATCCTGAGTTGGTACCTATGAAGATTACTACACGCGTTGAGGTTGTGTACACCAGAGAAGTTCTAAAATAAAAACCTGCTATTACTAAAGAGGAGGTTCTACATGCAAAGTATCCAGACCCTATGCATTAGAAGGAGGTTTATCAAGAAACCATGGAGGTAATTTAGAATTTACAGGGTGAGATACAGTGTTTGAAAGAGCAGTCATAGAAATTGGAACAAAATAAAGCAGTTGAGCTCCATCAGACAAATGTAGATGATTTAAAGGAGGTTTGCAAGATGTTGTGCCAGGAAAACATTATTCCTTTATTGGGGAATTGGTTAAAGGGAAACACTTTACGTGCTAGGATTGAGCATGAAAGGTATATTTTACATGCTAACCTTCCCCCTCATATCCTAGATTATGACAAGGAGATCACTCTGAATGCTATTGTGGATGGTTGTATTTTGAGTAATATCTTGATTGACACAGTGCACGAAAGTGAATGTGCTCACTTTAGATGTGTGGGTTTAGATGGGCAGACCACCATTATAACCATCTTCTAATGTGTTATTTATGGTGAACCAGATGAAGGCCACACCAATTGGGGTTTTGAAAGATGCATCAATTACTATACAAGGGCCAAGTTTATCTGGGGACTTTGAGGTCTTGGAACTTGCAGAGGTAGATAGTTTTCCAGCATTACTTGGGCACCCTTGGTGTTATGCAAACAACGCTGATCTGCATTTCAATAAGGGGTATATAAGTTTTGAAAATAAGGAGGAAATAATTATTATTCCCTTGATAGACGATAAACATGCACCTTATGTGGAGACCTTAAGTGAAGAATACTTGAATATAATTTATGTGCACACCATTCGAGATCTGGAAGTTCTTGAGCCATCAAAGGAAGGAGTTCTCCAATGGGATGATGAAAATTCCATGATTGATACTATAAGTGTTACATGTGACAACTGGGCACATGCCACTTACAAAATGGTTTGGTGTGAAGTATGAAGTGCAACTATGTGTGTTAGTAAGCCACACAAGATCGGTGTTTAGGAAACAACTAGGTATCAAGGTACACTTGGTGAAGAGAATTCATAGGTATTTCGCTTGCTATAGAAGTTTAGTGGGAATGTCAGGTGGAAATAAGGAAAATGCTATTTTATAATTTGCATAAAATGACAACACACTGGTGGATGATTCGAGAGGATAATCTTTGAGTGTAGAAAAATAAGGATTACTTTATCTACTAGATTTTTAAGGAGTAATGCACCTACTCAGATCTGTGCATTTCATGGTAATGATCTTGTTCAACACCATGTTTAGTAGTGTGAGAGACTCTGGACAGAGGGGCATGAAGCTTTACCACCTTTTTGTGGGTGCACAAGCTTTATTTCACCTTGCAAGCGTGTGCACGCACATGGTATATCTATGCAAAATTGAATAGAGAGATTGGAAATTTGAAAGAACTTACTACATGTATGATTCAGACCTTTGAATATTTTTCCACTAAACCTCCGGTGAATGAGGCATTACAAGTTATGAAGTGCTTAACTATGGGAGATAGTGCAAAGGTTGAGGAGCTCCTTCAAGAGTTGTTAGGAGAGTCAAACTTGGGGCATGTTTTAAAGAGGAAGAAAAAAATGTTGAACAACTTGGGCATGCCTACCTAGAAAGAGAAAAGGGTAAGATGGTCTACATAGTTGATGATGAAGAGGTTGAGAACTTGGATATTGAGCACATAGAGGGTATGCATGAGGTCTTGGACAATGTAGATGAGAAGGCGTGTGCATACCATGTGCCTATGAAGACCAAGAAAGTAAACATTGGAATGGATGTTGAACCTAAGGAGGCCATCATTAGAGATTATTGGTCTGAATTTGAAGTTTCTAAGATAATTGAGCTCACGTGTGACATTCGGGATCAATTCCCTAGAGGATATCATGAATTGAAAGGGTGCATGAATCTTTGGGTGAGATGAGAATCAAGTTGAAGGAAGGTGTACATCCAATTTGGAAGAGGCCTTACAGGTGAACTTGAACTTACGTTTCAAGGTGAAAGAAGAAATTGATAAAATTTTAATTTCTAGGATCATTTTTCCCATCAAGGAATCGAATGGGTGAGCCCTATGGTGATCAACATCAAGAAAGATGGGAGAATCATAATTTGTGTGGATTACAAGGAGTTAAATGTTGCATGTGTAATTGATCCCTTTCCCACACCGTTTACTAAGGAAATCTTGGAGGGAGTTGCAGGGTGTGAAATATACTCCTTCATTGATGGATTTTCAAGGTATCATTAGGTAAGGCTAACAAAAGGGGACCAGGAGAAGACACCTTTAATCACTGAATGGGGAAGTTTTACATATGTAGTTATGCCCTTTGGACTAAAAAATTCACATGTAGTCTTTTCACGCATAGTGGTACAAGCGTTTTAGAATTTTATTCACAAGTTCTTACAGGTATATCTGGATGATTGGATAGTCTATGGGCTTGTAAAGGATCACTATGATAATTTGAGGCTGATGTTTGAGAGGTGTTGGTAGTTGAGCATCTCTTTAAATATTAAGAAGTGCATATTTTCCACACCCTTTGGAATTTTTTTGGGACACATAATCTATAAAGAGGGCTTGCTAGTGGATCCTGCTAAGGTTGTTGTGATTTTTGGCTTAAGGGAACCAAGTAGCCAAAGCGAGGTGCGAGATTCTTGGGGCACACATGTTACTATAGAATGTTTATCAAAGGTTATGCCAAGATCACCATGCCCCTAGAGGAATTGTTAAAAGGAAAAGACAAGTTTTATTGGGGTGAGGCACAATAGCGTGCGTTTGAGACTTTGAAAGAAAGGATTACTACAATGCCTATTTTGTGCTTTCCTTCATGGTAAAAACCTTTTCAAATTCATGTAGACACCTCATGCATATCCATAGTCACAGTACTTGCCCACCCTAGAGAAGGGATTGTTGATCATCCTATTTGCTTTACAAGTAGGAAGTTGACTCCAACAAAATAGAATTACACAACTATAGAGTGCGAGGCATTGTCATGATATAAAAATCCATAAGTTTCAAAAGTATTTGATGACGAAACCTTTCATCTTATATATAGATCATATGACACTAAATTATTTGGCGAACAAACCCTTTTATAGGGGCACATATGTCGTTGGGTTGTGTTATTTCAGGAGTTTAACTTTGTTATGGTAGTTAAGTCGAGGTAAGAGAAATTATTTTCCAGACCATTTATCAAGGATTCAATCATAGAGGATGTGAATAACATTGAGGATACAATGTTAGATGCACACTATTTAGGTTAAACCACGCACCCTTAGACCTAGAGAATATTGCTATCTTTTTACGCACATGTGTGGCACCTAAAGGAATGAAGGCTTTGGAGAAGAAATAACTTGTCATTCATGTCATGCCTTACATGTTGATCAATGTAGACTTATACAAGTTAGGCTGTGATGAATATTTGTGCCAGTGTGTAATTAAGCATGAGCACAAAGAAATTATGGAGGAGGCTCATGATGGTATTGCAGGTGGGCACTATGCAGGGGATGTCACTGCACACAAGATTCTACTAGCTAGTCTATGGTGGGAAACACTATACAAGGATTACAAAGAGTATTGTAAGGCATGTGACCATTGTCAACACCTTGGAAAGTCGAGCATAAAGATGAGATTCCTTTGAGGCCTATTGCTAGCGCAGAACCTTTTGAGAAGTGGGAAATTGAATTTGTGGGCCCTATCTCCCTAGCCACGTGTAGGACAAGATCACACTATATTATAACTTGTACAGATTATCTTACATGGTGGGTAGAAGTGGTGCCTACAAAGGATTGCACAACAACTACAACAACAAGGTTTCTGTGGGAAAATATTATCAGTAGGTATGGATGCCCTTTAAGTTTAACAAGTGATAAGGGTACTCATTTCCTTAATGAGACTATTAGGATATTATTGGATGAATTTATGGTTACACACCATAGAACAACACCCTATCATCCTCAGGAAAATGGAACTGCTAAGGCCTTTAACAAGATATTGATCCATACCTTGAAATTTTTTTGTGATTTTGGAAGGAGATATTGGGATGACAAAGTATCTATTGTGCTTTGAGCATATAGGAAAACTTAGAAGAGGTTGAACAAGGAAACAACCTTTCGGTTGGTGTTCAACACAAAGGCGAGTTCTACTTATGGAATTCATGTTACCTTCTTTACGAATTGTGTGCACAAGATGTTTAGCTAATGATCAAGCACTTGAAGAACGTATTGACAAACTCATGCAACTAGATGAGTGGTGCACCATAGTGCATTGGAGTCAAAAGTAAGAAAAATATAGGAAAAAGGCATGACATGACAAGCACATCAAAGATAAGAAGCTTGATGTTATACATATTATCTTTTAGTTATTTAATTAGATCAATATTTAGATTAACCAATATTTCTTTCATATTCTATATTCTTTCGAGTCTCTACATATTATCAAGTATATCCTTTTGATTACATATCTTTTGTTTAACAATGGGGATTACATCCACCAAGGAAGTTAACGCTTCTAGGGTCCACTTTGTTTGGCAGCCCCGCCCCTATCTATCTAACCAAATCTTTTTTAGCCTTATTTTTAGGTTTGGCAGCAGCAAAAATATCATTCAAGCACCCACATCAAGCATCACATATTGAGGTACCTTTAACCCTCCATCATTTGAGCTTATATAGTTTCTTTAGTAACTAGATCATTTAATTTGATTACAAATGATAAATTTGGACAACATTTATGGCATGCTTGGTGGGGAACCCTTTAGGTGGTATCTTTATTTTCTATATTCTACTTTTTTGTCTTCCACTAACACTATAGCGTGAGGCTCCACTTTATTACTTTCTCGTGTTGGGTTAGTGTCTTGATCACTCATTTCTTTGATAAGTGTAGACAAATAGGAAAAGTGTTATCCAGGTATTCCACTTTTTCCCTATTTTATCCCTTTTGCATCGTAATTTCCCATTCCTGCTTGTGTCCTCATCAAATATCATAATTTGTTTTGGGCTTAAAACAAAAATTTATTTTTCATCCTTCTTTCCCACATAGGTTAAATAGGGTCTAATATTTTACATCTCACATTTATCACACACATCCTAAACCTCATGAATCAATTAACACATCAAAACATTCCCTTTTCTAGTTTATTGATTGGGATTCTATCACCCATTAGGAAGCTTCTAGAGACTTCCCTAGCCATAAAAGACTTGAAACCAAACATAGTTTTCCTTCTCCTAGGCACCTTGATAACCATCCCTTTTTCTTTTCACACTTTCTTAAATAAATTATGAACATAAAAAGAACTGTTTTCTTGACTTGATTGATTTAAAATGGAACAACACTTCATCCCAAATGGTTCTTCATAAACATCTACCCATACATTATATATTCCCATTTAATCCCAACCACCTTGCCCCTATCTATCTAATATAATCTTGTTTCAGTCTTATTTGCAGGTTTGTTAGCAACAACAATATCATTCAACACTCACATCAAGCATAACATATTGAGGTACCTTAAACCCTCCATCATTTGAGGTTATTTAGTTTCTTTAGCAACTATATCATTTAATTTGATTATGAATGAGAAATTTGGACAACACATGGTGCATGCCTAGTTTTTCTTGAATGGTATAATAGTCATAGAAGTAGATAAGAGTGTTAAAAACAAATGGAAACATGGAGGAAAATGACTAAGTTTATATTTGAAACTCTCTTTTTATCCAAACATGCTTTCCCCCCCATTTTGCGCATTTCAAATTCAAATTTAACTCAAACTAAACCCATCCGAGGTCAACCTAACCCATGAAACCACATACATAGGTTTTCTCCTATAAAATAGTGTACAAAGGGACATAGGAACACTAGATCCTAATTTTTTTCCATGAGTAGCCTCTACATGAAAAGTGGGCATGAGGTTTTGAGTTTGTGAGTCAAAAACACTTGCCTAACAACCAAGTTGTAAAACTTAAGTGATGGAAGACGAGATCTCATGTGGTGGTGAAATTTTTTGTCCCCAATTTCCCTTTAGAAAATTAAAAATGGCACACCAAGGCCTCCAAAGTTTTCCAAGTGTATATATTTCACGAGGAAGGGGTAGGTGGGGTTAGGTGAGAGGAAGACTTTTCCTAACCACCCAAGTTGTTATTTAAGTGACGTAGCTTATATTATTCATCTGGTGGAACAATATTATGTTCCCCATGTAATATTTACTTGGTAAAATTGGACAAAGGAACATCAGGCTCTTTAAGATGTGCTCTATTTTTAGAACGTGTTCTCACCAAAGTGCATTGCTAAAAATAGTATGGCGGAGTGATTTTTTCTATGAGATATTTGTTTAGTGATTCCTAAGAAAACCTTATATAATTTTGAGTGTAAAATACCCATGGAACTAAATTACAAAAATTTTGGGACTTTATCATGCATTATATTTGAAATTTAATCCATTTTTCAATTTTGGTCATGGGCGGTTCTGGAAGGTCAAATTGCCAAAAGAAAAATATGAATTTTTTTCCAAATAAACCTATGGAACATGTAGAGGGTCAAATTGGATCCAATTTTTCCTTCTAATCATCTTATAACTCTCCTTAGAACTCCCAAAATCCTCATTGAATCTTCACTAGGATCAAAAGTCTTTGTCTACAATGTCGGGCCAATATCTGCAAATATGCTCTTTAAAATCCCTTAAAACCTTTTACACGATGAAGTATAAATCCCTAACTTTCCAATAAGTATATTATTTTTTCCCAACTCCTCCCGAGGCTCTTAAAATATCCAAAACAAGCCAAGTAGCATTTTCATCACTTTCATTTCCTTATACCATGCTAAAAATATCCCAATATTACATAACTTGTTCCTAGTCCTGATTTTTCTCCCAAAACTTTCCTAAACTACACCAGATGATTGCATATATCTTCCACAAAATTTGTGGGTTCTTTCACTTTTCCCTGTACATTCCCGAAGGGTGTTCAATAGTTGCAAAAAGGCCAAAAATAGCCCTTTTAGAGGATCTAAAACACTTATATTCTCATGGATCTAGATATCTTCATTAATCAAATTGAAAAATATACCTGACACATGAAACACACTTGAAAATCACATTATAACATTCCTCCAAGACATTATGAGGGTAACATAGTAACTAAATTAGCCGGAGGACAGATTTACATTGACCAAGAGACGAATTTTCAAATGAGGGCTAGGTTGTCATGAATTGTTTTTTGAATAATTCATGCTAAACAATTAGCATGAAAACAAATGGATCTTTCTTCGGGAATTATTTTAGACCATACATAATAAGGATAGGGTAAATAGGAACTCTAGAATCTCAATACACTACATGGACCAATGCCTTATCCATTGGGCTTATATAGAGTCACAATAGAGACATACAATGAAGCTTCCTTTATTAAACACATGCACACAATAAGAAAAAAATCACAATAGGAAAGGGAAACACTCAACCTAAAATCACCTATGGTACATGAAAGGGACAAGATGCTTTCATTGAAGCACTTTTCACCTTTTTGAACATGTTACCTGTGCACTAAATGAAGTTATTCAATGAACTCATTCACTGGTTAAACAAAGTATGAACCCTTATTTAGTTTTTTCAAAAACATAGGGCTATGAGAGAAATATGGATATCATATTAATGGAAGGATACATCTCTCCTCCTAGAGAGGCCAAAATGACCATCCATGTAGTCAAATATCGAATTGAAGAATTTTTGTCCTTGCCAAGCCAGTACTCTATTTCAAATCACCAATCCATGTCTTCACTCATTTGTGTAGGTGTTATTTCATCTAGTATCTCATGACTGCCACAAGAATGATTTCTAATCATGTTGATCTCATCATATTCTTCATTAGGCCCATCAATGATTGTGTGATATTCATTTATTATTTCCTTCATGATCATTGATTCCACGAGATGATCCTTGATAAACATTGCATCAAAACCATCAATGAATTCTAGGTGATTTAATCCACTTGATTGGTCCAAATATTTTACTTCCATTATATGAATTAAATTGTTTGGACATTCATGAGTTGTAAAAACCTCTTCGTGATTGAGACTTAAAGCTTATATGTGATATTATCTACATGAGGTTCCCACTCATTTTCTTCCTTTGATGCATAGTGAATACAATCTTTCCGATAGATGGGAAACAAAAAATATTAGGCTCACATCCATCAACCATTTTCTTAAGAGAGATATCAGATTTTTCATCTTGATCTATTTTATTATGAAAATTTCGAATGAATTGAGAAGTAAGAACTGGATTCATAACTAACTTACATTTTCATGGCTTGCATTAGGATTTCAATGTTGAGTTGGGGATCTTCTATTTATTCTACAACTCTTAGCATTTCTTGCACAAATTCCTCTTTCAAATATTCCAAAATCTCATAAAAAATTGGTCTCTCTTCTTCATGGATGGCATCCTCAATGAGAGGTTAAATATTCATTTTATCAATACACTAATCACTAAGAAAATATTCTTCTTTGAATGAAAATAATAACACCTCTTCTTCATGAACAAATACATTGGCTGATTTTTCAGTTTGGAACTCATCAAGAACCACTTTATCTTCCTCATGGCCTACATCATTTGGAAATTCTAGGATGTTCTCTTATAATTCAATATCTTTCCACTCTTCATCATTACCAATACCCAACTAGAAAGGAATGCTTAGTCCTATCAAGATAGTAATTTTAGCTTCATCTTCAGATGTTATGAAATGATTTCCATTCTCGCTATCTGGTACAATATATTAGCTCTTGGATCTTCTGAATTTTGTACCATGTATTTCATATTTCTTACCGGAAGTAACTTCTTCATTTTTCCCTTAACTAGAAATTGTTGCAAAAGACCAATCCATTTATATTTCACCTCCAAAGTACTCACGAAACTTCTACTTAGCAATATTCCAAATGATGCCAAAATATATGCTACCAAAATAGTCAATAATACTTTCTTATTTGGAAATTTAGTGAGAGCCACCTATACATCCTTGATTTACCCCACAAGTGGGACTTCTTTTGACTCTATGGATTAATAACAACAATTAGCCTAGGTCAAGGTAATTCCAAGAGCATTGATAACTTTTATGGGCATTACATTATCAAAAGCACCTGAGTCTATTATACTAGTTATTTAGTTGGTATCCTCCAATGAGAAGGGAGAGATAGAATGGATCAATCTTATTGGTCTTGGATGCACTCATAGAAAGCATATTTTATGATGGAGGAGTAGGTGGAGTTGGTAGTATTCCTTTGGAACTAGGAACCATAGTATTAGGATTTGAACTACTACCTTTGATATAATAGACAAGCTTATCAAATTGTCTTAGGTGAGTTTGCAAATATTCAGATTTGGAAATCTGCAATTTATATTTATTTGCATGCTTTATGATATCAAAATAGGTGGATGTAGATGAGGTATATACCCCCAATAAAATGGGTGATTTGGGAGGTGAAGGAGGTACTACCTTTGGAGTTGGAATAGACTTAGCAATGGGAGCAAGATGTTTGAGGAGATGGGGCTGATTTTGTAGGTACACTAGAAGATTTTGAAGGACTAGCTTTTTAGAAATGAAATTATAACTAAGAGGAACATTAAGAGAATTACTTGGTATATAAGATATCCTCTTTCTTTCTAAAAGATCTGGATTCTCCTTTTGGACTCTATGGAAGGTGAAAGTGGAGATTCTTGTTTGATTATTTTATTTTGTAGATTCGCCGGGAGGATCACCAACCATTTTATTTTTGTAGTAGTGGTGGAGAAACTTCCTTTCTAAGATTAGGAGTGGGTGACTATTGCACATGAGAAGCTAGGTGCATCATCATCACCATCTTCTTCACCTTTTGAATATTCAAGGAATCTAATTTTTGCATCATCATCCACTTCTTCAATATCTAGGACATTATTGTCCTCATTTTCTTGTTATGGCTCCACAAGTTCTTCCTCCTCCTCCTGAGTTTCACCAACTATATTTATAGGAGGTTCTTCTAGAATTTTTTTGATGTGGGCCTACAATTATTTCTCTATTATGTAATTTCTTTCTTGATGCCTCTTTGAGAGTATAATTGGTCAAATGTTTCTTTATAACAATCAGATCATTTGTTATTTTTGTACGGAGGGTTAGTAGGAGTAGAATTTAAACTTGATGCCATGTATTTAACTATTCCTCTTTTGATTTTTCCTGGCATGATTAAGTCATCTTCCACATCAACTACCACCCTTTGAGCTTCCTCAATACTATCAGTCCATATATTCTTATAAAGAATCTTACTTCGTGAAAGCTGTGCATTTGTAAAGAATCTTAACTTGTTATCTTTAGTTGTTCTTACAACTTCAAAAAATTTGTACAATAGTATATTGAAATTTACAATGAAGTCTCTCATTTAATCATTAGGATCCTTCTTCAATTGTGACCATTGAGCAAGTAATGCATGGGCATCTTCCACCAGCCTTGAATCAAGCTTTGAATTTATCTTTTATTTGAGCCCAACCTATAATATAACCTCTTAGTAAATGATAAAACCAATAAACAATAACATGTTGAAGTAACTCAATAAAAAAGACAGATAAATCTTCATGAGAAACTCCCAACACACCACATGCAGTTATGAATGTAGCAATATGCTCATTCGGGTGTTGTTTCCCATCACCTCTAAACTTGGGGAATTTTTTTCTTGAGCCTTTAGGAAGTTCATGAATTGTATTTAAGGAAATTAGGCCTATGTTTTATCCCCAAGGGATATTTTTTTGAATTATTAATTTTCCATCTCAAATTCCTCTTCCTCTTCATCATCATCATCATCAACATCATCTTTTCTTCTTCTTATTCTTCTTCTTCTAATGGGAATTCAAATTTAATGGTGGGTGCAAGATAGGATAATAACGATGATTTGTATGAGGAGTATGAATTAGATTTTTAGTAGCACTCATGTTATCAATAGGGGTGATTTTGAAGGGTGAAATAAGGAGCTATTTCGAGTTGTTCTTGTTAGAGTCAAATTTATTCAAAAATAGGATTAAGGTTTCATCTTTCCCTTTCTACTTAGGTGTATCTTTTCTCATCCATATTGCAAGTTTTTATTCAACTAAAAGCATATTTATACACAATAATTTTGTGGGATTTTATAATTTCATATTTGTGATTTTATTGTATTTGGATTTTTTTGTATTTTTGGAATCTATATGGTGTGCATAATGGAAAATATTCCCAAAAGTGGGTGCCAAAAATTATTGGTGAAATATTTTGTCACATGGGAAAATTAAGGGCTTTCACCAATAGTTTGGGACTAAGTACCTCTTCTTGAATGGGAAAGATCTATTTTATTAAATGTAGGAAATTATGTATACTATTCTAATAGCCAGTGGTACTTCCCTACACATGTGAAAAAATGCTTGTAGAGACTACAAGGGAGGAAATAACTAGAGAGAGAGGTGTAAAGTGACTAGTGAGAGGGTTTTTCATAATAAATAACACAGTAGATTTTATTGCTCAAAATCATAATTTTTCCATACACATAAATTAGAAGGCACCATTAACATAGAACAAGGAACAAGACACAAGAAACAAAAAGTCTCATTGCATTATGTTGCAAAATATTACAATGCTCATGGAGTGTTTTTGAGAAGGAGAGGAATGCATTATAATAGAAAATGGAATAAATAAGCTACATTTTCTCTGGATAAAAATAAGATATGGTAAATAAGAATAACCATCCTTTCAAGTGAGGAGGTCACCTCAATTTATAGCTTTACATGACAACTCTTCCTTTACCCCACATGACCTTTAAAGTTATTATTCCACTTGTGAATTTTCATCTTCCTTAGAAGTGAGGAAATAAGTCCCCTTTTATAAATCAAAAGGACTTTTACAATGCAACATTAGAGATTCACTTAAGTGAATAAGACAAAATACCATGATCATACACAATGAAGGATTATAAATGGGGGGAAGAGGATAAATAATGAAGAGAGGGGAGAAAAGATGCTCCCAAACATGGATGAAGGTGCCTCCACCCTTGATAGATATCATCTATAATGATGACGAATATGAAATATTGATATATGATGACCCTCCACTATGATGCTTCACCGATGAAGATTGATCCTTTGAAATATTTACCCCTTTGAGACCTCCCTATAATGATGCACTTATATAGCACATTTAAACTCATTAAAAAGAGAGTTTATAAAAATTTGACCACTGAAAAAAATTAAAGATTCCTTCTCTCTTGAACAAGCCTTCCAACCTTTGAAACACTGGCATGCCTCTAAACTACCAAGTTATTGATGCAACTTGAGACCATTTCTCACACAATTCAACATTATGATCCCAACCCTTAGTAAATGGTGTGACCAATTAGATGAATGAAGGTGGGAGATTGAATGGAAGGTGTTTCTAACATTTTATCAACCCATCCAATGAAGTGAGAAGCACATTGAGACCAAAATGCACCATCATGACCAAAATTGGGGACCGGGAGGGCTCCTCTCGTACTTGAGACACAATGCCCCTTTCTACGCTTTACAAACATGATTTTTTCCTCCATGTATATTGGAATTAGTGAGGTATGAAGAGGATGAAAAACCATGACCATACTGATCATTTTTGGACACTTACTATTTTTAGTAAGTTCTTCCCGAGTGACTAGTTTTGGCAATTTTGTCGAATTATCACTTTTGAGTGCTTTCCTCTTGGGGATGAACTGAATGACTTGAATCCATTATTTATTTATAATTACTATTATTATTAAGTGTATTTAATATTAAATTACTAAAAATATACATTGTCCATAATGTTTTTAGATCGAAGTGAAAATGGTTTCAAAAATTCTACTTCATACCGGGATGCTTTGCTCCAATTTTCGGGGGTTTCTCTCGTCTCGGATCTTCGTGAAAAAAAAAATTAAACTTGTAGGTATGTAATTTCATATTCAAGAATGGAAGAATCTAAAAAATATAGTCATCCATATCTTTAATCACACTCAATTTCATGGGGCAAGCAAATGCTCAAAAGAAAGTTTCCTTTTGTAGATCACAGCTCGATTTGAGGCAATTTGGATCATTGCAACTCCGTAGATCTGAGGAGACATTTTCAATGGATGGAAACTTTATGAGACTATAAAAATGAATGAGAGAATTAATTATGGCATGTAAACACTATTCTTAAAGGATTTCTCATGGAGAAGTCACGGTACAAATTTTGGGGCCATCAGAGATGGGGTTTGTAAACAATGAGTAAATGAGTGTTTCGGCCATGGTGGATGCCTAGTTTTTATTGAATGGTATAACCATAATAATAGCATACAAGGGTGGTGAAAATAAAATTGAAACATGGATTAAAATTAATAATTTTGGATTTTAAACTCTCCTTTTATTTAAGCATGATTTCCCCCTCATTTTGCTCCTTTCAAATAGAAAATTTAACTCACCCTAAAGCCATCCTAGTCAACCCAACCAAAGTGAAACCACATAATCAAGTTTTTCCCATTAAAACTAGGGGAAAAATGGACATGGGAACACCATATCCTCAAAAAATTTCCATGGGTAGCCTCAACATGAAGAAGGGGCATGAGGTTTTGAGTTTGTGAGGTTGAAAACACCTTCCTAACCACCAAGTTGTGAAACTTAAGTGACAAAGGAGGAGATATCATGTGTTAGTTATTTTTTTATCCCCCATGTCCCTTTGGAAAAAGGTAAATCAAGGCCTCCAAATTGTGCCAAGGGTTTGCATGTCATGAGGAAGGGGGTAGGTGGGGTTAGGTGAGAGGAAGATTTTTCCTAACCACCCAAGTTGTTATTTAAGTGACACAAATTATATACTTCATGTGGTGGTGAAATATTGTTCACCCATTTGAATTTTTTTATTTATTCAAAGTAGACAAAGGGACATCAGGCTATCCAAGATGCGCTCCTTCCATTTTTAGAACATGCTCTCACCATTGCATTGCTAAAAATAGCATGTCGGAGTGCATTTTACCCCGATAGATTCTCTCGGTGTTTCCTAGGATAGTATTATATCATTTTGATTTGAAAACACCCAAACAATCCAATTTCAAGACTTTCTTCTGCCTTATCTTTGAAATTTGACCCCCTTTCAATTTTAGTATGTGTGGTTCTGGAAGGCCAAACCGCCAATGAAGAAAAATATGAATTTTTGTCAAACTCAACCTATGGAACATGTATATGGACCCATTCGATTCAATTTTTCCTTTGAATCAGATTCTAACTCTCCTTTTAATTCCCAGAATCCTTAATTGAATCTTCACTAGGATCAAAGGTCTTTTTCTGCATTGTCGGGCCAATATTTGCAAAATTGTTCCTCAAAATCCCTTAAAATTTTTAAACAATTAAGTGGAAATAATTAAATTTCAATGAGAATATTATTGTTTTCCAAATCCTCCCAAGGATTTTGATATATCTAGAACAATTCAAGTAGCTTTTTCATTGCTTTTATTTCGTTATACCATGCTAAAAATAACCCGACATAACATAACTTGTTCTTAGTCCTAATTTTTCTCACATAAATTTCCTAAACTACCTCAAATGATTTCATATCTCAACCACATAATTTTGGGTGCTTAAAAATTTTCCTGTACATTCTGAAGAGTGTTCACTAGGTGTAAAAAGGCCAAAAATAACACTTTTGGAGCCTCCAAAAGCATTTATCTTCTCCTAGATCTAGATATCTTCATGAATTAGATTGAAAAAATCCCCTACACATGATACACACTTAAAAATTACATTATCACATTCCTCTTGGCCATTACAAGGGTAACATAAGAACCGATTTGGCGGAGGAAAGGTTTACATTGATCGAGAGAGCCATTTTCAAATGAGGGCTAGGTTGTCATGACAATTTTTATTTTTTTTCATGCTAAAAATTTAGCATACCAATAGAGAAAAAGGAATCTAGAAGTTAAATATGTGAAGATAAACTGGATCATCTATGAAAATAAGTTTACATGTGGTCCGAAGGAAGTCATAAGTGAGAAAATAGGAACATACAAGATCATCCATATGTGATGGTGTTTGTGCATATGGGTTATGAGGTTTTGTGGGTTTTTGGGTGTTTAGATAGAGTCAAATTTTGGAATGGGTGATTTTAATGAGTTGTGATCAATCAAAAAAATTTAGGTCTCATGTCGGTTCATCATAGAATGTATGCGGATCCAAAGATGTGTCTTAATATCTTACACTCCTAATTCATTTGTTCTACAAGGGTATTGAGGCAACGAATGGGAAAAACATATAATGCCATATAACGGGATATACTTAAAGGGGATAAAAAGAGTGATAGGGTTACATATCTAGAGGGAATTAATCTTTACACTAGGTCAACCTAGGGTTTCCAAGGTCCACGATCAAGATATAAGAAGGAACAATAATGAGATATCGGTAGTTGGGTGTGGGGAGGTATAGATCAACAATAAACATGCATGATATGATTGATATGAAAACAATGATAGCTAATGATATAATAATGGATAAGAGTATTATGTTAACTAGCATCCAAACATATGTAATACTAAGCTAACATAACACAATGAGAAAAATAAATGAACTAATCTATGAAAAATGACAAGAGATGGTTATAACACTCACCTTGTACCTGTAGGGTGGTCACTGATGAATCTATCTCTCTAGATAAACACCACACAGAGAGATAATCACTATTAGGTGGATAAGGGGAACACCATTATTGTCCTATAATCACTATAGGTGACCTAATAGTGTAAGAAACCATCCAAGAAGAATAGTATCCAATCCAGAATATGCAAGATGAACCAAGAGCTAGGTGAGAAGATGAAAAGATGGTGCAAAAGAGAAGAGAAAATGGCAATTCAAATGATTTGGATTCCTTTTTTCTTATGAATGTCAAATGAGTGGTAAGTATATATAGGATGCCATCATCCATGAGTGATTCGTCTTCAATGGGAAAACATAACATTGACACCATCACCCATGGGTGATGACATTGACCAAGGGTAGTGAAAAGAGGTAATGTGTCATAAAAAGTAAAAATAGTGTGTCGTAGATCATGGGTGTAAATAAAAAGGTGCAAAGATGGTGGAATGCAAGAAAGAAGTTGTGAATGTGATGTGCATGAGCCCTATGAGGACAAGGATAACTAGCACAATGAAGAAAAAGGTTAATACCAAATAGTAACACTCTCTGTGTGTATTGTCTCTACCCCATAATGATTATGTGCATAACTATCCCCCATTCTGGAATGCGCCTTAAGGCACCCGCTATAGAAATATATGCATCGTTGACCCTTATCTCGCACAAGAGAAATTGTTAGTAAAAAGTATGAAAGATGAAAAGTGAAAAATTGGGTGTATACATAAACCAATGTGTATGCTCTTTTGTCACACCCTCTTGGGTTATATTGAAAATTAGAGATGAGGATTTTTTTCCTTTTTGTTTTATATCATGATCTCATTGTAGGTAAAATACTAATTATTTTTATTACATGACCACATTTTACAAATATTACCTTAAAAATTCAGCCAAAATACTAATCGCATGTTGCTTTGATTGTGAAAATCAAACAATATTAAAGTTTATTAAATTTTATAAATTTGATTTACATGTTCGGATAATGGTTTATTCCTGTCTGCTTTAACTATGTTGTGATGAGTAACATAGGAACCCCGAAGTAGTTATCACCTTGAGGGAATTAACCAATATAACGGGAACTCCCACTAGCTTGACTAGTACACCTTATGAGAATTAGATCCAATTTTATCCATAGTGATGGCCTAAGTTTGATTAATCAAGCAAAGTAAACTCTAAAATTTTTAATCAAGGGGGTAAAGTAAAACTAAAAACTAGAAGGTTTCTAGTTTACCATACTCATTGCATTAACATTTGGTATCTAGAGAGAGATCCATATCTAGGAAGCTTGACCAACCACTCGTCAAGCTACTTGACAATCCTCCTTACCACTGTTATTCTCGTCCAAATTTCTCAAGTCAAATTAATTTGTATTTCACTTTCTTCTCTCAAACCACATCTTATTCCATTTTCATCAAAATCAAATCTCTTCTCAAACTTCACAAACCCATTCTTTTTTTATACCCATTACAAATTGAATTGAATCATGTCTAAGCCTTACTCTTTGGATTCAATTTCCAAATTTTAAGCACATCATTCAATCTCTATCATGTTTAAGTTTTACTCTTTGGTTTCCCTTTCCAATTTTAAGCACATCATTCCATCCATATCGCGTCTAAGTCTTACTCTTTGGATTCACTTTCCAAATTTTAAGCACGTCATTTAATTCAAATAAAAGTCTAAGTCTTAAATTTTGGATACCCATATCCTAATTTAAGCAATCCATTTCAATCCAAGTCTTGTCCTTTGGTATTCACTTTATCAAGGTTAAGCACAATCACAATTCAATCAAAAAGTATTTGTTTTGGATACATACTTTATCTAAGATAATAAAATCCAGACTCCTCTTCTTTTCTAAGTCTTCTATTTTAACATTCACGTTATTAAAATTTAATAAATTGCTTCATTCTCAAGTCTTCTATTTTAACATTCACATTGTTAAAATTTAAGCACTCCCTCATCTTTGAATATTATATTTTAACATTCACTTTGTTAAAATTTAAGTAATCCCATTCATCCCTAATTATTATGTTTTAACATTCAATTTGTTAAACTTTAAGCAACCTCTTTCATATCTAAGTCTTCTATTTTGACATTCACTTTGTCAAAATCTAAGCAATTCATTTCATCATTATATCTTATACTCTTACATCTACTTTGTAAAAGTGTAAGATAATGCTTTCTTTTCCTCCACATATCATATATTGAAATTCACTTTATCAAAATTGTATCTATCCATTCCATATCTAAGTCTTATACTTTGATATTCACTTTATTAAGTTTAAGAAAAATCATTCTCAACATCTCGTGTATTTTATTTTGACATTCACTTTGTAAAATTTTAAGCACAATCATTCTCAACCTCTAAGTATTATATTTTGATATTCAAATTATCAAATATAAGCAAAATAATTTCCAATCAAATATTTCATATGCTGAATATTCATGTTATTCACATATTTAATTGTGTCCAATCAAACCTAATCAAGTGTCCCATATATCAAATATTCACTTTATTCAATTATAGGAAAATCATACACAATCAAGTCAAAAGTCCTATCCAAGTCTTATACGTTGAATATTCATATTATTCACGTATTAAGAAAATCAATCCAACATCTACACTTTGTACATTGAACATTCACTTTATTCACGTATCACATCAATTTAATTGAATTTAAATCAAAAAATTTCAATCTCAAACTCTCGTATTGATTATCTCTAACAAAGTTGAAAATAAATAATTTTTTCCATATTTTTAATTCAAACAATGTCACAACTTGTACAAAAGTCCAAACATACTATTAATTTAGGTATTTACCTATAACATGATGGTGTTTACACATAGGAAAAGCACCCATGTACCTTATGATTCTAAAATATTTTCGAGCTATATTTTAGTTTCAATACAATGTAGTCGGGCGTGTTGGCACATCACCCAGAAAACCTAAGTTCTCACCTGAAGCACAAGTAAATATACCAGGTCCCTTCTTATGTATAGCCACCAAGATGTAATTTCTACACTCAAGGTTATCATAACATGCAAATATACCTTATGAAGAACATGAAATTACTTTAACATGAACAAAGACAACTAATCATAACTAAAAAGGAGCTATATTCATTATAATCATGATGCTTTACAATAATCAAGTAGTATAGATTCAAGATAAGCTCGGATAATATCCATCTTACAAAATCATACACAAGTCACGAATCGATATGGTCTCTAATAATATTGGGACTCACAAAACTTACACACACTCACACACACTTCTTGATAGGATTTCCTAATTATATGTATATGTAGGGTGGGAAATTTTGCTTCACCACTTGAATAACTACAGTTTAATAATAGACCATCTCTATACATATCTTACATGTTCCTATAAGTTTCAATTTCCTATATTTAGATGTATCTTTTGGTTCTCCAAAAGTATCATGCCTCCTTTTAGAATATTTATTTCTGTCTATGTACTATAAATAGCTTTTGCTTTAATATTTTTGCATGTGTTATAAATAATTTTTCTCATGTCCATGCATATCTAATGTCTATGCTTAGTTCTACATATGATTTATCCAAAATTTTATCTATTTCTGGCTTACCTTGATGATCATTTCAACATGTGCTTTTTTATATTTTTATCTTCCTTTAGAAATCCAAATGTCTCCTAACTCGATGTTCCCATGCTCAAACCTTTGTGCGTGCTTCTTCACTCTTCCACATGTACCTTCATGCTTCCACTTGTACTTTCCTTATACCTCTGTGTGTACCTTTGAACTCTGTTTTAATCCTTACAAATGCCTCTTTCATAGTTCCACATGTACCTCATGTGCATCCTTCAACCTTCATGCACATCGATACTTGGAAATTTCCTTGGCCCAACATTCCCCTACACTAGGTATATTGTCCATCCTCGGTAATACAAGAATAAATGAATAAAACAATGAAGAATTATGGTTGAATAAAATAATATGGGAAATACCCCAAATAATAAGGAATGTATGAATAAATAATGTCTACATGAATATGGTATCGGGAGGAGTTCCAAGAATTCTGCATTGATGGATGCTTCCATCCCTTTCCGCTCTTCGAGTGCTTTATTTGACCTTCCCGGTAGTGATTCAATAATGTTTTGTATTCCATATAGGGTTATTCCACCATACTTATCCTATAATTATTTTGAAATGATGTCCCATTTATAATCCATCTCTTCCAAGACATCTACCCCCTTCATTACCATAGCACATGTAACTTTCTTTGTCTCGCCTTTAGTTTGTCGCATTTGTTTTTAATGGTTTTATTCATCTCCTCTACCTTTTGCAAATATTTTACGTGCATCACCTTATCTCCTATATACAGGTAGGACTTGAGGAAAATCCTTTGTGTTTTTTTCTTTAGTGAGGCACGTGTCTATAATCAAGTTATCCTCAAATCTAATGAAGATTTTCTCAGCCTTTTGCAAATCTCCCTTCACTTCTGCGCTAAGCTCTTTGCACTCCTTTATTATTCAATTAATCTTTTCTTGATTTTATTTCTCTAGTTCTCTGTTGTTTATTCATGTCCTTTATTTTTACTTATTATTAAAAAGTTAACCAATTCTTCCAAGTTATCAATTTCCTTTATTTACCAAACTTGGCCTCAAGGACATAATTTCATAATGTGGGTGATTATTTCAGCAACCTTAGTATTTACATTAGCTAACCTCTTTTTCACCTTATTCAACTTTGAGGCCAGCTTTCTTATTCTTTATACTTAAGTCCTCAATTTTTTCCTTCTCACCACACAGTGTGGATCCTTTATTAATATATCTATGTGTAACTTCATTTGTCATCTTTATTAAGGCATTACTTTCTTGTTTGTCTCTTAGCTGTGGAGTCCAAAATTGACATTTTTTAATGGATATCTCCTCCTTTATAAGTCATCAATGGATTCCTTATTTATTTCAAAATGTAACTCCTCTATATGAGTCTGCATCACGGTCAAGAGCATCTTACCGATTCAAACATGGGCATCGATTTTTTGAGCATATCCCAACAATATAACTCTTCTTCATCCATGGAGCTTTAGAACCTTCCCCGATGACTTTTCATGTGTCATCTATATATACCATGTGAGGGCGAGGAGGTGAGGGTCATTTTATTCTTGTCCTTTCTCGAAGATTCAGGTCATGGTCCCACTATTGCTATTTATCCAATGTATCCTACATAATATTATAATGCATGGACTGGTGTCCTCTTCCTATTTATTGTTCAATCTCTTATTTTTTCCCTTCTTACTCTTTATCTTGATCTTATTGCAAATAATCTTCTTCATCATGATCCTTTATACACACCGAGGTATCAAATTATATTTCCCCTTCCTCGTGCTCCTCAAAATTCTCGGGATATTCTTCCATAATGTGTATCACATGAAGAATCCTTTCTCCCTCTAATTCCTCTCATATTATTTGAGCCTCTTCATCCTTCCCTTCTCTTCCGAGGTTGGTCATGCTCATAGTTTCAGTTGGGATTTTATAGAGGTGTTCTAAGAGAGGTGCACACCAAATTTTCTCCACATTCTGTTCACCTCCTCTTCATTCGATGTGATCTAGATGTTCCTCGGTTTCATCTCCTTCCTCGATTCTTCTTTCTATTTCTACCAAACTAGCTTAGGCTTGCATTTCTTCTCTCTCATGGGTTCCCTCCTAAGAGATGGTGTTGTGATCGATGTGTTGCACACCTCAACCACCTTTCCATCTTGTATCTTTGGGAATATATAAATGAAAATTTTGGATGTTTAATTTCCAACTACAAAATTTACTATGGGATTTAAATCCATCCCATCTAACTCCATGGTCTCCACATATGGATGCTTGGCCATGTAGCCATAGTTCTTACGTAGAGTTTAGTAATCTACGTCTACCTTGTCTACATTGAATTTTAGGGGTTATGCATCCTTGATTTTTTTATTGTGCTTCTGAAATATCTTACTATGAACACAAACAATACTTTGCACCATGGACCTACTTCCCCATTCAGCAATAATAATCATGCAAGGAAAAAGTGCTACATGACAACAAATTCTGATTTCTCATGCAAATTTGTGGGAAGCACCCTAGGTATGCACTATTCATTTTTAAAGGAATCACACATCCTCTTGTACCAAACATCCAAGTGCACCTTGTATAAATTTTTGATAGCCTCATCACAAGTGTATTTTTTTAATCTCTTCGTCGAGTTATCATTTCTTCACAGGTGCTCTCATTCTATCATTTACGGTCCATCCAAAATTTCAATTTCCCAAAACACTATCAACAACAAATTTACCCTCATATGATTTTCTTTCCTTTGTCATGTTGGTTCTTGGCATCCTCCACTTTGATCTCCATAATGTATTGACAAATGTTGTATTTTGTCTCGTGCATCATCTTATGCATAATGTGCAAAATAATCTTGTCCACTTTGATCCATATTTACCAAGTGTGTGACTACTTTAGTACTAGGTTCAATGATATTTGTGACATTAAAGGTGTGGATTACCATTTGATAATGCGATTGGGTGGTTTTTATTCCACCACCACCTCCTCAAATATATCCAACATGATCTCATCTCCCTGTCTCTCAACCTTGTGACTTTTTGATTAGTTACTCGGTGATGCGCATCATCTTTCCTACAAAATAGAAGTAATATCCATTTACTCGTGACATTAACCATCATAATAGTCATGTGGGATTTCTGAAAAGGGTAATTCATAAATGTATAACACTCTTCCACTTTCCAATGTCTTGCGCACTCAATCACCGGCACAATTTGTCCCGCTGCAATGTGTTGGCCCTTATATCGCTCTCATAGCCTATGATGTAGTGGTTTTACTCACTGATCTTTCACTTCCACATCTATGTTGCCCAGGTTTTCCCAACAATGACCTCCAGGGGATAATGCATTTCATATAACCAATCATCTAGGTAATCCTCCACTACCTTCTTCTATATAAGATCTTTCTTCACCGGTGTAATTGTTTATAACCTAAATTTTTTAAATATTGTGAATTTCAAACCCTGCAAGCCATGTGCCCTAACTCCACGACCTTGATTACTTCAGTCACTTTTTTTTGCTTCCCTAGTATCAGCAGCAAAAAACTCAACAAAATTTGAAAGATAAACAAAAATTAAATAGTATACCTCTCTCCAAGATTTCTATTACAAACCTAAAATAATATTTTGAATCACTTAGACTTGTATAATCTTGTAAGAAAAAGGATTGTGGTTACTCTTGAATTTTTATCCAAATATGGAATTACAAATTCTATGAGCTCATAAACACTAGGATGTGAGTGAAATTTTTGGTAGAAGTTAGCTACAAATTACACAAAGCTTTCAAGGATGATTTACAAAGGAATGGCATGATTTTTATAGTTGAGGGTGAGGCCATGAGAAGTGGATCATAGTTTGAATGAGCTCTAGGATAATAATTATAATTTCTGAAATAGTAAGAGGATTTGGTCTGTGCAGTTGCAGCTTTGCAGGGGCAATGATTATTTTGATTTTGTGTGGGAAGATGGTTGTATGTGTAATTTACTGCCCCTGCCATTATATGGTTCTAGAAGTGGAGTAGAATGGAGTGTGAGTAGATAAATATGATTAATTAAATAACTAATTTAATTAGTTATAAATTGTGAGAGGATAATTAACCATTTAATTAAATTAGCTAAAGGGTGTTAGGAATTAATTTAATTAATTCCAAGGGTATGATAGAATTAACTTAATTAATTTTAAAGAGTAAGAGTATGTAATTAGAATTAATTTAATTAATCAAAAAGATTTATGATTTAAATGGTGAAATTAATTTAATTAATTAAAATGGGATGAAAATAGGTGTGTATTTTTAGGGTGTCTACCTTTTCCCTTCTTTAAAGTGTTATTACGAATTAATATAATTTTAAAGATAGTATACGTATGTAGATCAATGAGTGGATGGTAGGGAAACATGGTAGGTGGTATCAATTTTCCCAGTGAAGCATTTATATGCCCTAACAAGTAGGATGCGATGGAAAATTAAGATACCCCAATGAGTGTGGATGGTAAGGGAATGCCCCCTCAAGCAAGTGGGTGATGAAACGAAGTGGTGGAAAACCACTTGATAGGAAGAAGGTAAGGAATTTGAATGAGGAAGGGAGAGATTATGCTCGTAGCATGAGCGTCATTTAGAGAGTAAAATTTAGAGAAACCTTATTTTTTGTTGCATAATAGATTTGTCACCATGATTATGAAGGAATCAATATGTTTAACTCATTATGTGTGTAAAATAAACACATACACAATAAAGAAAAGAGAGAAATGAAAAAACCCAATATACACCGTAAAAGTATGCACCATGGATATAAAGAAGCTAAGATGATAACGAAATATATGTAATTGGTCCAAAAGTAAGATCAACAATGCAACATAACTTTGAAAAAGAAGACAATTAACTATGCCCCTAATACATGCCACAATGATGATTAAGAAGATGTGAATGCCCCCAAGCACTAAACTTATGAAATGCATGGGAATAGGATTAGGTTTAAGAGCAAAGCAATCATAGATACTAATAATAACACTCTTATTGGATCCATAGTGAAAAGTTATCGAGATTTGAAAAGGATAATTCCCCTAAGAAATAAACTTATGAATTGTAGGAGAGGGAATGAGAGCGAAATTTCCCAAGAAAAGTTATATCATGAAGGAACAATGTATCGTGATAGCCAAAAAATTGGAATGATCACTAGGGTAGTAGATAAAAGTTTTATTTTATCAAGATTGCATTGAGTTGTTGAAATTTTAATTTTTTTAATTTTTAGGATTTTGTTTGAGTTTTTGGATTTTTTGAAATTTTGTGATTTTTTTGAAAATTTGAATTTATATGGATTTTTTTGAAAATTTTGATATAAAGGAGGAAGAGATGCATCTACAATTAGCCTAAATACAAAGAAACATAAATAGTCCTAATGACACAACAAAAGGATAACATGTCATGGCTTATTTAATAAACTAGGATGATAACACAATACGCATGAGTGACCCAAAGACACAAAACAAGCATTGCAAAACAAACCCAATATGAACAAGAAAGAAATACACTAAAGTTATACGTGAGTTGAGATGATAATAACTTTCTGCATTTCGTCTATAATAAAAACTATGAAAAATAACAAACTAACATGTTAACAAAAACATCCTCATAATCATTAGAAACCACAACATGACAACACAATTTATGATAACAATGTTTAATGGCACCCCTAATGTGTTCCACATTAAATAATTAGACATATATGACTACTCCCAAGTGATAGCTTAGAACACGAGAGGATTGGATTGGAACGAAGAGTGGATTGATATTAAATACTCCAAAAATACTCTTGTCAGATCCCATTGAATTTTGATCTACATTGGATTAAAATTGAAATCTAAGTGTGCCCCAAGTAAAGTTATATTGTGAAATGGTAATTGATTGTTTTTCCTCGAGCATATATATACACCACGGGAAAGAAAATTGATTATCAGAAGATGATCTGGAATGATCAATAGGATTGTTGTCAAATGACAATATTGTTGAACTGTGTTATTTAGTTGTTGAGATTTTGTCAAACATTTTCTAAATGTTTTACTTTTTGCCAGTTTTATACTATTTTTGGTTTTTTCCATTTTTATATTTTTTTGGTTTTTGAACATGTTTCAATTTTTTATTTTGAACATATTTGAATGTTTTTGTATTTTGAACATATATGATTTTTTAAACATATTTTAAAGTTTTGATTTTTAACGTATTTGAATGCTTTTTATTTGTGAACATATTTGAATGTTTTTGGATTATTTTTTGAACATATTTGAATGTTTTTTATTTTTGAACATATTTAAATGTTTTTAATTGTTTTAAAATATATTTCACTATTTTTAATTTTTAAACATATTTGAATGTTTTTTATTGTTTTTAAATATATTTGAATATTTTTTGTATTTTTGTGAAACATATTTGAATGTTTTTGTATTTTTTAACTCGATAAAGGGTGCATTGTCTAAACTCATGTTTAAACAATTGTAAGCATTTCATTCCATTAGCATAATTTAGATGATATAGTGATATGATGTCTCACTAAACTCATGACTCTACACAACTAGGAAGATGTAAGGGCTCAACACTAAGGGCAAGAAGAACATAAGAATACTAAAATAATGATATGAGAATGAAGATGACGGATTCCAGAGACACAAGGTGTTACAAGATCCATCCAGGAAAATGTGACCCATCTCTAGTCAATATTAACTAACGGATTCCAAGATTATTTTACTTTATAGGTTTTGACAAGACTTAGATCCATTGATGGCCTATTGATTGAAAAAATCTAGCTAAAGGAATTGTTGTCTCTCTTAACATAAGAAAATTCTTGGGATGTTTTTGATTAAGCACTTTAATTCATATTTTATAAAGGATTTATTTCATTCATTTTTTAAATGACCCATACATATTGCCCCATGCCACCAATAAGAGGCAAGAGCTCAACACCAAATAAAAATGTAGGTGAGTAAGGATACATGCCTCCATTCCCAGTCTCATACTACTAGTAATAAGTATGGGCTCGTCACTAAAGACTGTGAAGGAAAAAATGTGTAATGATTGATATTTTTTTGTATTTAGATTTATTTTGCATTATATGTTGATATTGTGCTTATTGGGAAGGAACGTTTTTCCCCAAATATTAGTCACATATGACTAGTAGGACACAAGGGTTAAGCATCGTAGACCGAGATGAAAAATAGTAAAGGTCTAGGAAAATAAGTTTGAGATTTTTGTTAAAGAGATGTCTTATTTGAAAGAAGGAGTTTCCATCAATAAGCTTTGAGACAAAACCATAGGTAAAAAGATCTGGAATGGTAGAAACCATAACAAGGATGAGACACAAAATTCTCAAATAGGAACAAGTTTAACTTGTGTCTAATAGGTGAAGAATGTAAAGATATGATAATGTTATGATTAAGATATCTACCAATGGATGGAATGATTAAACTATTTGTACTTACTTTTCCACTTCTAATTTTCAACCAATGCTTTAAGAATGGATTTGATAAGGATTTTTATTTTATTTTTACACTTTTTTAATTTTTCTAAGTTTTCACGAATGAGGGTTTGCAATAGACTCATTGGGAGAGAGGTCCATGTTTATAAAAGTTGAATGTACCTAATTTACAAGAATTTGGTTGGAAATATCCAAGTAAAAGAAGGGAATATGAAGATTTAATGAGTACTAAAGTACGATACTTGAGAAGATGAGGTTCAAGTCAATGGAGTAGCTAGAAGGATTTTCAATGTATCTATGATTTGATGAATCCCGATTTACGATACTTGGGTGGATAGGTTCCAAGTCAAAGGAGAGAATTGAACGATTTGATAAGTTTGGAAGTATTAGACTTGGGTGGACGAGGTCTAAGTAAATGGAGGAAGTTAAAAGATTCATTGGGTCTAGATTTACGAGACTTGGGTAGACAAGGTCCAAGTCAACGGAAGAAATCAAAAGGTTCAATCAAAACTAAAGTATAAGACTTGGGTGGATGAGGTCCAATTCAATAGATGTATGATTGGATAAGTTTTTGATGAGATAAAAAAACTATGTGATGGTAGAGCCAATTTATCGATGTGGAGAATATGTTGAAATGTATATTCACCTGTGAGTGGAAAGATGAAAGGAAAGAATGATTGATCCCTATATGTACATATGAGGCTCCTTATGGGCCGTAAAGAGTAAATATTCAATGTTTCTCTTTTTAGGTAGTGAATTAATGTGTTTGATGATATATTTACAATTATAAATTGAAATGGTTATATGAGGATATTCCTAGGTATATGCATCTTATAGAGTGTATGCATGTGGATGTATTAATATGTAAGAATCATCATTGAAGAGATTCTTGCAATATTTATTGTTTGAGGTATTATGGACACATAAGGTTGCATTGTCACGAGTGTCCAAAATTATTATGGTTGTATTTTGATAACAAGACTAGGGACATTGGGTATAGGATCCAACATTAAAATAATAGACTTAGACTCAATGATGCTTGATGATGAACCTTCTTTTGGAGAGTATTCATTTATATCAATTCTAGCACCAATTCCACATGCTCCTCTTGCATTTATAGCTTGTTTCCTTTTTCCTTCCGTGAACTAGAGAATAGGAAGAGACATCTAAGGAAGAGATAACCTATATATTAAAAATGCATGTCTGTTTTGTGGGTTTATTTTTTTTTGTTTTATCAAGTGACAGATTGTCGGTATATGCAGATGGTGGTTACACAACCATGGGTAACTACAAAAGGGTGGTTAAAAATATACGCTCTAAAAAAGAGGAAATTCTATAACTTGACTGTTTTCTTCTATTTCTCTACATTTTTCCTTTTGATCCTAGTTGTTATGATGAAGTGGTGTTTTTAGGATCCCTATGGAATAAAAACCCATACACACAAGCTAACAATTTCAATCCAGCAATGAGAAAAATAATCCACCATTGCACACATTTGTGCACTTGATTGTGCATACTCCCTTATAATCAATTCAACACAAAGTGTGCAACTTGTGAATTCACCCATTTTGCATCCTCATGGTTCCCCATTTTTATACTCATGTACCTTACCTACTACCACCCACACTAAAAATATGTGTGGTTTTTTGTGCATCACTCTTTAAAAATTCATTAACTCTTATGCATGAATGTTCTTATTACAAATAAACCAAAATAACAATGTTGAAGTATAAAATCTAATCTAAATGGAAATACCAAATTATTACAAAAATAATTGAAAGAAGATTATTTGTAGTAGGGATTAATCCTACTCCTATTGAAGTAACCAAGCAACATAGTGCCATCAAGCACTTGAATCGACATGCACATGATTACAAAATCTTGGTTAGTTTAAAGGGTCCCAACCAATACACCTTTAGCTTTCCTGGGTGGTGCAAAAACTTAGAATCATATAAAATCACCAATCCACCAACCATGAAAGACTCGTTCCTAATGTGTACTGTCATCATATAAAGAATTTTTTTGCGTCTTTTCAATTTTCTATCTATATCAATCAATTACATGTTGTTCATCTAATTGCATTAAATTCTCAATGTTATCTCCTCTTTTTTTCATCCACAAGTCCTCCTACACATGCAATATGCAGGGAAGGTAACATGAACTCAACATGTAATATTGCTTATGTGCCAAACACTAGCTGAAATGGTGTGGCTTTATTCAACCTCTTTTAGGTGGTTCTGTATGCCCAAAGTAAAAATGATACTTTATCATCATAGTATTTCCTTCTAACATCACATATCTTAGTCAAATTTTGGCTCAAGATATTTTGAAAGGATTTTTTCATATCATTAGCTGGTGGGTGATACAGAGTTATCTTATTATGAGCCACCATGAAATATGCTAACAATATCCTTATTGTATCATTAATAAAATGAGTAACCTGAACAATGGTAAGGCTTAATGGGAAGCCATACCTACTAATAATATTATCCCATAGAAAAAATTCAGTTGTAGTGGCTATACAATCCTTAGTGGGCACAAATTATGCCCATCACTTCAAGTAATAATGTACTGAATGTCATTTCATCACACAACTAGTGTAATAGGTCCAAAAAAATCTATAGCCCACTTTTAAAAGGTTTTGCAGATGCTACGGGGTGAAATGGAATCTCATATCTTTATCCTAGCTTTCAAATCCTTTGGAAATGGTCACAAGCCTTGGCAAAATCCTTTTTATCTTCGTAAAGTGTTTCCCATCATAGTCCTTCCGGGAGTATCTTATGTTTAGTGGCTTCTTCGACATAATTTCCTCCAACAAGGCCACCATGCACCTCCTCCATAATTTTTTATTTCTCATTCTCCAAAAATGCATCTGTAGTATCTTATCTCTACCCATCTTATAGAGATCTTCACCAACCAACTAGTAACATGCACTACATACAATTAACTATTTATTCTCTATAGTCTTCATTCCCTATGGTGTAATACCCGTGTGTAGAAATACTACTATATCCTCTTAATCCACTTTTTCATGCTTTAAGCTGAATAATTTTGTATCTAACATTTTATCTTATATACTATGTGCATCCTCACTTGAATTAATGTGGGAAAGATGTTTGTGTCCCATTAATCTTGTCTGGATTAACTATTAATAAAATATCAAATTCCGGAAACAATATAATCCATCTACATATGTGACCTTACAATACTAGCTTATAACATGTTTTGGAATAGGATCGGTGGGAGCAACGAGGAGCTTGAGGATCTAACATATATCCTCTAAATCCACTTTTTCATGCTTTAATCGAACAATTTTACATCTAACATTTTATCTTATATACTATGTGCATCCTCACTTGAATTAATGTGGGAGAGATTTTTGTGTCCCATATTACTCTTGTCTGGATTAACTATTACTAAAAGATAAAATTCCTGGAAAAAGGGAATCCATCTACATATATGACCTTACAATACTAGCTTATGACATTTTTGAAATAGGATAGGCGGGAGCAACAAGCAGCTCGAGGATAGAGAAAAGGTTTCAAATAATGATGGATGGGAAACTAACATCAAACAAATTCCTCCCTGGGAGACAGGTCTTAGAGGACTAGTCTACGATGGAACAAGGGATGAGACTATACTTGTTTCTCGGGACCCATGTGGGAAATGGGTCCCCTAGATTGTATCTAAAAATATTGAGATCGGGAATGAAAAAGTTTAGGGATCATTCCATAACTTAAACAAGGTGAATCAAGAAACTATTTAGAAATACCTGATAGCATTATTGATAGGACTTTGAGCAATATGGAGAATTATTTGATAGGAAACTTGTTGGAGGTAGACCCAATATAGAATCAATAAGATCTTGGTCTATTCTGAAATGGAAACCTAAAGGGCATATGGAAGTAACAACTTTACCAAATGGTTTCTTCTTGTTCAATTTTAACAATCTAGAAGACCCCCAAAGAATCCTAAATGATGGCCCATGGTTCTTGGGGAAACTCGGACTATTCCTGAGGAAATGGACTCTATGTTTAACCCTGATAAAGAAAATATAAACTAGTTTCCTATTTGGGTGAGGTTACCAGGTCTTCCATTGGAACTATGGGATGTATATGTTATTAAAGGGATTGAAAACACTCTTGGTACCTATGTTGTTGTGGATAATGTGACCCTTATAGAAAAACATGTGTTGTTTATGCCGATTTGTATCTACTCTTTGATGGGTTTGAATTTACCAAATCCATAACTCTCTGATCTAGACTGGGAAGTTGGGAACAAAGAATTGATTTTGAAAACTACCCTAAAAATGTGAGAAATGCCAAGGATGGGGGCATGTAAAGCAACAATGTAAAATGATGGTTTTAAAGGTTTATAAGGAGAAGCCAGTTAAGGAACATGTTAAAGGTAAGGAAGTTGCTTCTTTGGAACATAATACAACAAAGAATACTAATCCAAATAAAGGCATTATTATTATTGAGAATAATGGAGAGAGGTCAAATATAAATCAAGTTCAAGACTCCTAAGTTAATAGATGATGGTTTTATAGAAGTAAGGAATAAGAAGAATCAATGGAAAGCCTTGTTTGAACCATATTTCCAAATGGAAAAGTCCCATGTTCAGGATGAGAAACTCCTACCATCAAAATTTTTGGATAATATTCTAAAGGAAGTTGCTAAGGAACATTTCCCATGTAAAAAACTAGGGAAATGAGTCTTGATGAAACTCTGGGACCTTTTACTAATCCTTTTGACAATCTTTTGGGTTTTGAGGAGAATGATCTAATGATTGGAAATGAAGATCATGGAAGTTGGTAAAATCCAAAGGATCATCCAAGAAACTTTATCCCCACCGCAAGGAAAATTCTTTTAGATCAAAAAAATTAGTGGAAGAGGATCCCAAAAAGGCTAAAAATGAGATCTCTTTGAAAACCCCATCCAAAATAGGGAGTCTTCAGAGGCCACCCCAAAGGAGAAGAAAATTGGTTCAGGGAGACCTACTAAGCAGGTTGCTAGAAAAAAATAGAGTCAAAAGGATATTGATGATGGAACTCAGTCTAAAATCAATCTACAGAGCTTTAGAAGAACCAAAAACCAAGGGTTTAAATGAATATAGTCTCATGGAATGTTAGGGGTTTGAATAACCTGCTAAATGGAGATTAATTAAAGAACTAGATTCTAAACACAAACTTGATATCATGGTCTTATAGGAAACTAAGATGGAGGAAGGACCTTTTTTGGAAGCTAAACGTAAGTGTTGCAAGAATCTTTTGGGTGGTTGTTAGTTCAAAGGATCTGTAGGAGGAATGGTTGTCATCTGGAATGAGGAAAAAATCAAAGGTATGAATCTTCTTAAAATAAGTAATCATATGGCTATGTTGTTTCAAGATAAGAAATCTAAAGAATTTTGGGTGTTATCTAACATATATGCTCCAAATATCAAAGGAGAAAGAAAAATATTTTTGGTCTGAACTCTCCAAATTTCAAAACATTATTAAAGGGACTGAATGGATGATTATGGGAGACTTCAACACCCCTTTGAGTCCAGGGGAAAAAAAGGGTGGTAACATTGATTTAACTGAGAGTATGGAAGATCTCTAGGATTTTATCATACAAAATAACCTCATGGATATTGAGTTGAAGGGAAGCAGATTTACTTGGTCTAATAGGAGAAAAGGTGATCAATTGATTCAAGTCAAAATTAGATAGGGATCGACTTCATGGGGGTGGTTGAATAAAGATGCTTGTCTCTTTTATCTCCTAGGATTGGTTTAGACCACAATCCACTTCTTTTCCAAATCAAAGATAAAGAGAGGAGAGAATCCTTTTAGGTTTGAGAAGATGTGGTTACAAAATGAGGAAATTTTTGATCTTATGAAAGATTGGTGGAATGTGAAAATCAAAGGAACTGCTATGTTTAGAATTACTAAGAAACTTTCTCATGTTAAGAATAATTTGAAAGGATGGAATAAAAAATGCTTTGGTAACATTTTTGAGAAAAAGAAGTCTCTGGAAAATGAGATATCTTCCCTTCATGCATCTTTGGAAACTCTTAATAATGACAGTATTCAGGAAGGTCAACTTAAAGAGAGAGAATTATTGACTGACTACCATAACATCCTTCTAAAAGAGGAGACTTTCTAGAGACATAAATCAGGGTGCAATGGCTCAAAGAGAAGGTGATAAAAACATGAAATTATTCCACATTTCAACCCTTAAAAGGAGAAGCACAAATAGAATATTGAGTGTCACAGGGGAAGATGGAGTGATGCTTACTGATACTAAGGATATTCAAATTGCCACCTCCTTTTCAGTAGACTTCTTTCTACAACCATTTCATCTAACAATAAGGAAGGGTACTTTTTGGATTGCATTCCTCATTGATAAATGAGACTAACAATAGAATGCTCACAAAGATTCCTACAATGGAAGAAATTGAATTTATGCTGAAAATTTTGAGACTGACAAAGCTTCAGGGCCAGATGGATTTCCGGCCTTTTTTTCAAACTTTTTGGGATATTTTAAGGATGATACTTGCAAATATATTCAAGATTTTTTCAAGAACAAAAATATGCTTCATGAATTAAACAACACTTTCCTTGCTTTAGTCCCTAAAAATCACAATCCTATGGATTTAGGAATTTTAGACCTATCAGCCTATGTAACTGTATTTACAAAATGTGTTCTAAAATCCTAGCTTTAAGAATTCAACTTATTTTACCTTCTATTATCTTTGATCAGCAAGGGGGTTTATAATGGGAAGACAAATCCAAGATGGTATTTGTCTATTCAAGAGACTCTTCATACTACCAAGCAAAAAAAAAAAGGAAGCTATGTTTATTAAGCTTGATATGGAGAAAGCCTATGACTGTGTCTCTTGGACCTTTCTTCTTAATGTCTTAACCAGGTTTGGATTTGATGAAGACTTTAGGATTCTGATACAGACATGTATTTCCATAGCTAAATTTTTGTTTTGATCAATGGGACTCCTGTGGTTTTTTCAATCAGTTCTAGAGGATTAAGACAAGGAGACCCTATCTCTCCTTTTCTATTTATAATCATGGTTGAAAATCTCAAAGCAAAGCTCTCAATAAGGCTAATTTTGAAGGAATAATTAAAGGCATCTCACCTATTGTTAATAGTGACAATGTTGTTCACCAACATTTTGTTGATGACACAATGTTGGTTGGAGAGGCTATTATTCGGAGGCTAGAGAGTTTAAATAGATGATGGTTGATTATGAGGAAGCTTCTAACCAAATGATCAATTTTGGTAAAAGTTTGTATTTTTATCAATACCCTAAAAGAAGATGTGTCAAAATAGTTGGTATTCTTGGTTATGAGATTAAAACATTCCCTACTAGGTATTTGGGAATGATTATAGAACTAAAAAACCAAAGATTGTTGAATGGAATTTTTTGATAGACAAATTTCTTAAGAAATTGGAAGGATGGAAAGGCTCACTTTTATCCCACCAGGTAAAGTAGTCCTTCTCAAATGCTCAATTCAAAATTTTCATGTGTACTCTATGTCTATTTATAGATTACCTTCCACTATTGCTAATAAATTGGAGAGTATCCAAAAATATTTCTTTGGAGTGGCTCGAAACAAAAAGACAATAATTCCTCTCCTTGCATGGGAAAAGGTTTGTAAGCCAAAGAAAATGGGGGTCTTGGTATTAGAGACTGGGATAAAATGAATAAAGCTATGCTGTCAAAAATGATTTGGAGATTGGTTAAGGAAGACAGTGTGTGGACTTCCATCATAAGACAAAAATACTTGGTCAAATCTTCTAGCTAATGAATGGTGCTTTAGCAATGTTGACTTTAATGGTTCAACTTTTTGGAAATCTATAAATTGGGCTAAATACATTGTTTCCGAGGGAAGAAAATGGATGATTGGAAATGGGAGAGTGGTTAATTTCTGGGAAGACAAATGGTTAGGTGAAAACCTCTTAAGGTAACCTATCCTAACATCTATAAGGATGTTGTGGTTAAATATGGGACTAAGGTCAAAGATTACTTCAATTTTGAGGAACCTCTGGGTCAATGGAAAATAATTGATTTGGTTGGACATAACAACAATGAGATCAATTCTATTAACAAAAATTAAGAGGTGTTATTGTTAATAAAGAGAGTTTAGAAGATGATAGCTTATATTGGTCTAGAGAGGATAGTGGAATCTTCTCGGTTAGAAGTGCCTACAATGCCTTTTTCTTAGAGGAAGTTGATCCTGATAACTTCAAATGGGAAAGTGTGTGGGTCAAAGAAGTTACTCCCAAGATCAATATGTTCTGGTGGTTGGTTCTCCATGATAAAATCCTTACTATGAGCAATCTTAATAAGAGAAATTTTCATATGGTGAATAGGTGTGTTCTGTGTGAAAAATATACTGAAGACTCTTTACATCTATTCCTCCATTTCCCTTTTTTGGTATCGGTTAGAAACACCCTTCTTAACCTATTTGAAATCAAGTGGATTTTCCCATGCTCCATTAAACAATTGTGGTCCCAATGGTTTATCCTTTTAGGAGTCAAGGACTCAAACATCTTTGGACCCTTTCTATAATGCACCTGGCTTGGGAAATTTGGAAAGAGAGAAATAGGCAGATTTTTAAAGGGAAGAAGGAATCAAAAAGAAAGTTGGAAACTCATTGTTTTAATGCTATCAATGCAAACTTCTCAACCATAGCCCCACATAAGAAAATAATTCTTCAAAGTGAGAGTAAATTATCTAAGAATTGGGGTTTAAGTCCTACTCAAACTAACCTTCCTATACATAATCCTAGGCTTCAAGGTTGGGAAAAACCTAGCAAGGAATGGATAAAGCTAAATTTTGATGGTGCCTCCAAAGGAAACCCCAGAAAATTTGGTTGTGGAGGGGTCTTCGTGATTTTGAAGGAAGATTCATTCTTGGGTATCATTGTAATCTTGGAATTCAAATGAATCACATTGCTTAAAGCGGTTGTTGCTTATTGGGGGGTCTCTATAGCCTGTCAACATAGATTTGTTAGATTGGAAGTGGAAGGAGACTCATTGAACATTATTAATAGTATTACTAGTAAAGGTACTACTTCTACATCTATCCAAAACTCTATAACTAGTATAAAGGAAATGTCTAACTTGTTTGAAGAAATTACCTTTAAACATATCTATAGAGAGGAAAATATTGTTGCTGATTATTTTGCCAATAAGGGGGTTAATTGTCATGATATGACATTAATCAATGATGAAGAAGCTATAGATACTAAGGTGTGAGCACACCTCCAAAAATATCAACATGGACACGTCACCACTGGGTAATAATGACATGTCATGGTATGATAGGAAATAATGTATAAGAGTTGTAAGACTCATGTGAATTTATGGTGGGATGATATGAAGATTTGGGCTTGGATATGCTCGTGTTACCTTGAGTCATTATTTCCTTTCCATGCTTGTAACATCAACATTGCTGGGATTGTTCATTTCATTGAGTAATCTAAAGTTGGGATTTTCTGTGAACTGGTGCTCTTATTTTCAAATGGGGGTGATCTTGTGAGAATTGAGCCATATGACCTAGATGGGGTTAATCCCAAAGCCATGGAAGTGTTCGAGAGAAAGGGTTTCTCTCCTTTTCTCAAAATCTTTGAAGGTCATTATGAAAATTTGAGTAAGGACTTTTTCAGAGCTTGGAAGATGACCAAAAAAGGGGCAATTGTGGACCTGAAAGGTGTGCACATTGAGATTATTATGGATTTTTTGTTGCTAAAGTAATGGGTTTACCTATTACTGGAAGGGAGGTTTACAAGCCTAAAAAGGAAGCTACGGATGAGCTGAAGTTGTTCTTGCAAGGTAATGAAAAACTTACCACTCATTTTTCCAGTTTTCTTCGCTCTACTTTACCTAGGCCTTTTGACGATGTGGATTTAACCCTTATTCAGTTTCTTACCCTAGAAGGTCATCACAAGTGTATCTATGCCTACCATTTTCCTATGCTTAATTATTTTCGACATGGCCATAGTTTTAGCTTCCGTATTTCATGTTTTCTCTCTCTGAGTGCTTCCATCACCCTAGTTTAAAAACAACAGAAGTCATTCCCCCTTCACCAAGGTTTTATTATTTCCCTAGTTAAAAGAGTTGCTCTCGACATTGATAAAATGGGTTCCCTCACTAAATCCCTTGAGGTTTATGCCAAGGAAGAAGACTTGGAGAGGAGGAGGAGGATTCTAGCAAAGAATCAGAGTCTCAGGAAGGAGATGCTTGGGGATGATAAGGATGTAGTGGAAATTGATGCCACTCAGAATCTCGAGAGAGCTAAAGTTGAAGAATGTTCCTAGTTTATCTATCAAAACCAAAGGAGAATCAAGCATGTAGGGGAATCAGTTCTATGAATGCCCAATTGGAGCAGCAGATTGAAGCGTTGGGTCAAGTGGGTCCTGAGAAAGGGGATAATCATCTTGCCAAGATGGCGATGGATATTGAAGAACTAAAGGGATGACATGAGGCTAATGAAGAGTTCTATTTAGTTCCTCTTTAATGATTGACACAAAATGAAAATGCAGGTTGAAGATGTGGCAAAAATTAGTAATGGGGTGAGCTTGAAATCATGAAAGCCAACTACAACAACCTCTCAAATGAGGTGGATCACATCAGAGCTATTTTACATAGCTATATGGAATGGAGTGTTGTTACTATGAAATCCACTCTGCAACATCTCCAAACCCTTGGTTAGTTGGCCAATGCTTATAGGCTTGTGGATGAGCATGGAAATCCGAAGAAAAGAAAAGGGGATGTTGTTGGATGTGACCTAGCCTCGTTGGGTGTCAATATTGAGTCTCTGTCAAAGGAATGGGTAAAAGTGTTAGATGGTATAGAAAAGGCCAAAAAGTGATGTTTGTTTGGGTGGTTATTATTATATTGTTATGCTATTTTACTTTGTTGTTAGTTAGTCTTTGGTCTAATCTTTATTGTTATTACTCTTTTTGTTGTGTTTTAAACTAGTCTATATGCTCATGGAGGAGCTCGGATGTAATAGTCGATATATATGTATCTTTTTGTATGTTATGTAATGTCTTATCTACTCTTTTTGGAGCTCTGAATTGTAAGGGGTAGGGCCCCCTCAACCCTATATTGTTGCACATCCCTCCAATAAAATTTTCCTCTTTCCTTCAATAGTTCTTCTAGTGGAACAACTATCTTAACATAACACTTGATGAATTTCTTATAATATATTGTATTCCCAAGACATTTGTGCACTTCAATTTTGTTAGTTTCCTCTTATAACCCCAATATAAGTGTTATCTTCACCGGAACAACCAAAAGACCCTCTTTGTAGATGATATACCCCAATAATGTATCGAATGGCATCACAAAGATGAAATTTTTATATTCGAGGATATATTGAGTTATCTACATCTCTAAAAAAATTATCCTTAAGCAATTGCAATGGTCCTTTACCAACCCATATACTATCCAATCATCCAGATACACTTGGAGAAATTTATGGATGAAATCTTGAAAAGCTTGCTTAACAATACATGAAAATACTATGACACATTCTTTAGACCAAAAGGCATGACCGTATATGTAAATATACCCAATTTTATGGTAAAGGTGGTCTTGGCATGATCCTCACAAACAATCTGAAATTGATGATATCTAGAGAAACCATCTATGAAAGAATATATCTAATGCCCTGTTTCAAATTCAGAATCCCTCGGTGAATGGTGTAAGGAATGGATCAATTACACAAGAGGAATTTAACACCCTATAATCCACACATATTATTATCCTTTGGTCCTTATATGTTGTCAATCTCATCATTTATCTTTATGCACAAATTTGGATTCATTCTGTAAGGTCTTTTACAAACATCCCACATGACTTCTTTGAGATTTATCTTCATCTCCCTAGTGATGGATGGACACCCTTCAACTCATGGTATCCCCTAAGAAAGATATCTCTAAATTCGAACAAAAATTCAACTATCTTTGAAAATATTGCTTCAGACCAATAGTCACCAATGATTACCTCCTTAGGCACATCATCTAACCTAATATTCACCTTCTTCATCTTAAGTGGTAAATGATATACACGCGCCATCTCATCTGCCATATCTAAGACCTCACACTCACCCTTTGTGTCCTCCACATTAAATTATTTGGCTTCTTCATCATCAATAAAGTTTACTATATTTCCTTTTTCTTTCTCCTTCTAAGAAAATTCTATGATTCTCATCGATTCAATCCATGCATGTTCATTATATGGCGAGTCTAACCTCCTCACATTTGATGAGTTGTTTAGTTCACACATCCTCTCACACATGTGAAGCTTTTGCATGTGTGGTAACTAATAAAGTTTCCTTCTTCACAATCATCATTTGCTTTGGTTTTCACTTCCCTTACACAACTTGTATCATTATCATGTCTCGTTCCTTTTTATTCCCGCCCATGTGCACATATAAGTATGGAAATTTTTCTACCTTGTGAACTTTTCCACATTACACAAAAGACATGTTCTCGGGAACTCACACTAATAATGATTAGGTGATATGCAAGTGTATTAATTACCTAAACTAAACCTTCCTCTATAACCACCACGTCTTATTCCTATATGCCGTCCTCTATAACCTCCATTACTATTTCTCCCAACTCCATTATATTTCCCTTCATGCACTTGTGAACTACCCTCTACACTAGTTTGGCACAACCCTATCTCATATGCTCAATGGAAGTGATCAATCAAATAGAAATGAGTTGTATCATGTGTATGCGTGTCAAAAATCTTATAGTAGAGTGAAACATGCTTCTATGTAGCGCTAGATAAGTAGGTGGTCTCGACATCATGGCCCTTATAGCATATCTCACAAGATGTTAGTAGAGTATGCACATTCCTACCGAACAACTATTCTTCATATGTCCATCTACTTCAAAATTTGTACACCAGATACCACTTTGAGTGCCATGTGCTGAACTAGAAAATAAATTTTCCAGTTTCATGGCCATAGCTATAATTTGTACTTCAAGGAATGGGATCACCCCAATATCCACACTTATAACTTCTTCAACACATAGTGTTTCCTCCGAGCCTCATACAGATTTGTAAACATCTTATGTGATAGTTCCCTTATAAATGGTGTCAATAATCCACCCATAAATCATTGTGCATGTTGACTTTGGTGGATATCATAAAAGATATTTGATAACATATTTTTGAACCACACATCATATTCTCAGAAACTTTTAGATACTCCTTCTTAATATCATTGAGCATGTTGATGCTCTATTATTTAAACTCGGGGATATGGAATTATACCATTAAGGTGGCATATAGGATGTCATAATCCATTATTATCTAGTGTGGATCATGATTTTGATACCAACTATGTGTTTGGTCTTGCATTGTACGCATAAACTAAACAAATATCTTATTTGAAACGGTGATCCATTTGGCTCTAAGTAAGAGATCATATTTGTGCACATGCTTCACCGCATCTTGTACTCTCTCTGTACTCGGGAAAATGGAGTGATATTTCATAAAAAAATTGTGGCTATTGTGGTGGTATATTTCCTTGTCCTATATTTCCCTACTTGAGGGAGGAACAGATCCTAACCTTAAACCTCTACTAAGATTTCCTCCACTTGGGGGAGGACCAGAGTCTCACGAGCCCCCTATTGTTAGAACTCTCGTATGTGGATTAGTGGTAGAGCTTTCTTGCATGACAACACTCTATGCTCATGTTTTGCGTATGTTACTTCTTCTAAAGAGTAGAGAACCAATAGTCTGTCCTAATGTAGTGCCTACAGTACTACCCCCAAAAAATTATGTTAACTAGATATCAAATCCTGTTGAGTGGCACTAGTTTCTACCATGTGCACTTCTTTTATATGTTATGCTTCACGAGTAGATACTAACACACTCCTACTAGTATCACCTTCCTAATGAGGTGATCCTTGATTTACCTCACATTTCTCATCATCACTATGATAATCATCTATATGAACTTTTGAATCCTAAGTACCATGCGCAAGGGCTAAGGTTCCACGATGGTCTATATGCATGTCAATGGATCCCAAATATTCATAGAATCACTTTCACCGATACCAAGGGGGTTCTTCTACGCTTTCCTAATATCATAGGGTCAAAGTCTTGTGGCTCCTCACTCCCCTAAGATTTCTCAAGAATATCGTTCATCCCTACTCCTCTCTATCTCATTTCCTCTTCAATCACCCTTTTTGTGCATCATTATATTTATGCATTCTTTCTCTCTCTCTACTTCCATTTGGCTCAACACCATCCTTCCCAACCCCTTTCCTTATCCTTGCACATGGAAAGTTTTTATTAAACCATTGGTTGCCTCTCAAATATGATTTCAATCATCAATATTTTGAAAGTAAGTGGAAGTGCACGTAAGTACTAAACTCTAGGCTCATAAAGAAACTTGAACTTAGCTTCCTTTAGGAATGAATAAATAGATATTTTATATTCCAAATTGTAATTATTCAACATGCCTTTCCACTAATGATCTATTATGTGTGTCCATAGATTATGAAAATCATCCAATGTTTGATACTTATTCTAGTTCCAAAATTATCTCTTTCCCAATCAACTCATGTTGTTCCTTGTATATGCTACCAACCAATCATGTAACTCCCTTGGAAATAAGCTGAATAATTTCTCATACAATGGATCATAGAGGTTGTATTCAACCCATTTAAATGGATTGAAATTAACACCGGTGTTATATCGTTGTACAAAATATTCTTCCCCTTCATGTATCCAACATTAGATGTTATCTAAGGATAGCTAAAATTCCATGTGCGCACCACATATTGAGAGTCGAAGTGAAAGAAGGTCCTGAAATTGGAACCAAAATGTCATGTTACATTCTAGTTTCAACACAAGATCGTAAGGTACGCTAGCACATCACCTAGGAAAACCTAAGTGCTCACCTAAATTGTGCATAACTCTACCAAGTCCCTTCCTATGTCCTGGCTTCTAAGATGTAATTCCTACACTCATGGTTATCATAACATGAAAATATACCTTATTGTAACATGCACAAAGATAACTAATCATATCCAAAAGGAAGATGTATTCATTATAATCATGATGCTTTACAATAATCACTATTATAGCTTCAAGATAAGCTCATATAATCTCCATCTTATAGACTCATGTGCAAGGTAGGACTCGATGTGGACTCTAACACTATTAGAACTCACATAACTTACACACACTCATACAAAATGCTTGACAGACTACCCTATTACATGTATATAGAGGGTGGGAAATTGTCCTTCATTGCTTGACTAACTACAGTCTAATAATAGACCATCCCTATACATGTCTTGCATATTCCTATAAATTGTATTTTCCTATATTTAGACACAACCTGTGGATCTCCAAAACTGGCCTTACTCCTTTTAAAATATCTATTTCTATTTATGTGCTATACATAGCTTATGATTTAATCCTAATGCATGTCTTATAAATAAATTTGATCTTATTCATCCATATCCCATGTTTATTCTTAGTTTTGCATATGCTTTATCCACACTTTTATATATTTATGGCTTTTTTTGATGATCACGTCGGCCCGTGCTTTTTCTTATTTTTATCTTGCTTTGTAAATCCAAATATCTCATGACTCTATTTTTCCATCATGCAAACCTTCACGCATTCTTCTTCACTCTTCTACATGTACCTTCATAATTTCATGCATACCTTCCTCATGTGTCCACGTGTACCTTCATGTTCTATTTTAACCCTTGTAAATGCTTATTCCATGGTTCTACATGCACCTCATGTGCATCCTTAGCCTTCGTGCATGTCTTATACCTGGAAATTTCCTTGGCCCAACAAAGATTCAACCCTTTTGGTTGTGGACCTTTTGAAAACAAAGAAATTACAAAATAACTTGAGCATCAATGAGTGAGAAGGAATTTATTGATCATGTCATCATGAAAAATAAAAATCAATACTTACTTCACCTTTTTCAAATGGTAGAAAAACTACCCTCTGAATTTAGGCATGCACATTTAAAATATTTAATCGAAAAACATGAGTCTATTATGAAAAATGATAAATCAACTACCACATTTGATTCATTGAAATAAAATTTGTTAGCTAAAATCGAAGAGATAAAATTCCATCTTAAAAATGAAAGACACGAATATTGAAGGAGACAAACTACAACATATGGAAAATTAGAATCTGAAGGAAGAATTCATGGCACACAAGATTTGGAATGTCGTAAATGGTATAGAGAAGGCATCGACTAACTAACAGGAAACAATAGACAATGTATCCTTGTTTCGACAAAAATGAATGAAGTAATGTCTATCTTATTTCAAAACATGCATATAAGGAAAAATCAAGGAATATGAAGCCACATGGAGAGATGAGAAATGAGAAGGGGAGTAAGAATTTATGTTTTTATTTAAAAACATTCTCCACCTAGTTTAAGGTTGACAAGTTAAAACGCATTCCCTTTTAGAGTGTATAAATTTTAAATCATAGACATAGGGTAGATTTTTATTAAAAAAACATGTTTAAATCATAGGCATAGGTTAGAGTTTTATAAAAAAAACATGTTTTATAAAAAATAACCAAAGTAGGGGGTCGGTTTTAGACATAGGTTAAAAATGTATATAGTTTTATATTATAGTTTAGGATTTTTAAAACATTTTATTATGCCTCCACCATAAAAATTTCCCCATTCCAATGGTGTTTATCCCACCCAATCAAAAAAATTGATGTATTATTTTTGTGTAGGTTGTCTCCATCCTGGGATACCTTCACTTTTCCCAATATATTTATTTTTCCTTTGCACATTTGAAACATAGGAAACAAATATTTAAATCTTGCAAAATATTCAAACATAAATAAAACTTACCTGTGTATGAAGAGTGGGCCCGAAGAAGAATTCCAACACCAAAATAACCTTTGCCAATTTATTTTTCATGTGAGGAATTTTTGAGAGAGGATGTGTAACATAAAATGGATGGCGCATATTTATTTCAACCAACCATAACCACCCACAATTATAATGTTTAATTAAACTAATTAAAATATTTGAAACTAATGTCGTCCTGTTGGAGCTCAAAATTCCACCCGTCCCAAATCAGGATGATCTGGGGCTTTGAGGCAACATGGGACTGCCTCCAAGTGTGGGACTTGTAAATAAAGATAGACCTCCAGAGAATGTTGGTTTCTATACCTATCCTAATGCTAAAAATACTCCTACGAGAGTTAAAGAAAAACTATCTAATCCTAATCTAAGAATTCACATGGACCGGGAAGAGAGAGACACATAGAAATGGAATCCTAAGCTATAAAAGAGGTGATAACACAAATAAAAGGGCGTTGATCGCTCTCCACAAGGGGAAGGAAAGAGAAAACATGGGAGAGAGGGAAGACATGAGTGCCATAGATAAGAACCATGTAGACTCAACTTTCCCATGCATTGACAACATAGAAAAAGGAACCTATAAGTAAGAAATATGCACAACATGCCAAAAATAAAACATAGAGAAAAGTTAGAATAAAAATGAGAAAAGGGAAGATAGACATGCCACGATACCCAATTTTATTGCTTGAAGATATGCACAAACCATTACATTCTTGGAAGAATGTGAGAATACATTATAGAGACCAAATTAGAGGTCTAAAACTTATGGGAAGTTGGCCACCATTTTGGCATGGTGTCATTACAAAAAAGAGATATCTTTTTATAATGCGTGAGTTCAAGATTTATAGAGAAGGAGAAAGGAGAACATATAATGAGGGTGAGGCATAAAAGGAGAAGTTCAACCACCAAATATACATCATCATAATTGTTTGTAGGGAGATATGGGCACTGACATGGACCGAATCACACACCGTCGAGACTTTACGGATCGTAAAATGGTGCCCTTGTATCTTTAATTTGGTTAGTGGAATGGTTATTTGATTTTCATATTAGGCATGATTTTGTACTTCTTATGTGCCTTTGCACTCTTAGGATGATGTGTGGAATCACTTCTAACCCCGGTCATACATAAAAACCATCCACACTCTTTTCCATTGTTTTCCCACCAATTTTTCTTTGTTACGTGGCTTCGAACCTATTCCCTACTTGGCAGGTTTGAAAAAATCCCGCGGGGTTCCCATATGTTGTCACCTCCTCCATAATGCTGCAAAGGACTATCCCTTCATTGTATAGCACCTTATCTTTCGTGTCTTTCATCACACTCAAAACCCATGACACACTACTACTTTTCTTCATGGATTTTGGAATTAGCTTCTTCCCATTTTTTCCTTACTTGCATCGCGGCATTTTTGGCTCATTCATATGGAGGTGGAAATGTTGGAGAAGGTCAATATGTGGCTAGGTAAATAGTAGATGATAAAATGATGATGAAATGAAATAAACCAGAGAAGTATGATGTTATAATTACTTAGATTCTGGTCCTGGATTCTGTGTGTGAAGGATGGAGGTGTTGATGAGGGACTTGAAGGTTGCAAGTGATCACCAGCTGAAGGAAAGCTTCTGCATGGGCTGCATGTGCATTGCTCTTTGCTTGGTTAGATCAGATTTTGGGCATGCATGGCAGAAAAGATGTTTGCTCTCCTTCCTTGCATGTGTGGTCTCATTGGAATTCACTCTTTGAAGATGTGTTATCTCTCTAAGATGTGATAATGCTCACCAAACTTTTGCTTCCAACTTCCAACCTTAAGAATAAGGTTGTTTTGGGGTTAAAAGGGTAACTAATGGCAGTTCGACTTAACCTTAGGTGATGGTTAGGGGTGACCGGCATCGGTCAAGATGGGATTTTCTAAGTTTACTAAACTAGGGAGATCCTCTTGATTTCCTCTGATATCGTATCGTTAACCTGCGGATTAGACTGGGATATTCTTGTGAGCATGCGGGAATGTGGTTAGAGGGAATGTAGGCATTGATTTTTAGGGTTTGGATATGTCTTAGTTATTTATGGCAACTTACTAAGAACATGTCTTAGGTTGAGTTGGCTTGGTGAGGTGTCTAAGTGAACTGTATGTGTGGATATTATTTAAAATAAGATATTTAAATAATAAACATAGTGAGGATAATGAATTAAATTAATATTAGTGGGGTGAAAGGGATCATGGCTAGGTGAATGTGATGAAGGGTGTTTATTTGTCGAGGGACCAAAGGGAGTGTGACCTAATTTTAGTGTCTACATTTTCCCCTTTTTGCGTAGGTTGTATTGGTAAGTGATGCTAACAAAAAAACCATGTGGTTTCCCCATGTGCAGGTGAAGGTGATCCCCCTCAAACTAGGAACCGATGAGGCAAAGCGGGCGAGAATCGGTGAGTGGTTTGATAAAAGGTAAATTCAAGGAAAAGGAAGGTGGGCTCAGGGAAAAAGGATAAAAGGTCTACTCAAGCCATTCTAAGTAATGAGTCGAGTCAAAGATAAGAACTTGATAAAATGCACACACACGAATAAAATGAAGCACGCTACCAGGTTGAAGAGCAGGAAAACTCTACATCATCTAATGTCGATAGGTTTGTCCAAACAAGGTTGAAGTGAATCCGGTATCCAAGGTATAGGATATGGTCAGGAAACACAATGTAGGTTAGGTGCAGGAATGTTTAGGTATGTTTCGGTACACCAAAGGTAGGGTCAGGATAAAGGGTCATGACAATAGGCTAGGTAGGGTCATCAGGTCAATCAACACAGGTAACATTGTCACAAGGTATAGTGAACACATGAGGTCAAAGGTCACTAGCGATGGTCCAGGTCCAAATATCGAGGTCACGGCGTAGGTAAGGCCAAGGTAGGGGTAAAATAATGAGTCCCCAAAGGAGGAAAATGGAGGTAGTAAATGAGGAGGTCAGGAAAGGTAAGGTAAATGGGTTGGGTAAAGGATCAGGGTGAAGGGTGGGGTAAAGGATCAAGGTAAAGGGTGGGGTAAAAGGGGCTTAATTGAGGGCAATGTGCGGTGAGGATGACTGATGGTGGTCATGGAAAACTAATGTCGGTATAGGAAAACCGACGATGGTGAGGTAGGGCATGCGACCGATGCCGGTCAAGGGTAACCGATGTCGGTTAGGTCGGGTTGGTTATAAAAACAAAAAATCCACATTTTTATTATTCATTTGTTATTTGCGAAGTGAGAAAATGAAAAAAGGAGAGAAAAAGAGAGAAAAGTGTCCAAAGGAAATGGGATAGTGAGTTGGTAGTGTGATTGGACGAGGGTTGGGTTGGGAGTAAAGAGGTCCACGGGATTAGGGCGAGAGATTTGATTGGGCGAGAGGTTGTGAGTAGTTTTTCGGGTATGGCAGAGGCCGGAGAGGGATCTGGCGGACCACCATCATAGTGGCTAGACATGCCACCGAGACGGTGTGGCACGACGACGAGAGTAAGTGCCCAATGCTACATTGTTGATTAGATAGATTAGAAGTTTGGAGTATTGTTATTTAAGGTTTTTGTGGGTTTTTGTTTTTTTGTGGGTGGGTAAAAATAAAATTTAGGTGTGGGGGAATAACGGGCTAAAAGAGGGAGGGGAAGGGTAGTAAATGGTATAGGTGGGGTGGGTAGAGGTCCAGGGGTAGTTTTAGGTCATTGTAGGTGGGGTAAAAGGGAAAGGGGGTGATTTTTAGAAAATGGGGGCTTTAGGAAGTCGTGGGATTTTCCATGATAGAAATTGGCATCGGTCAAGTTTGGCCGGCGTTGGTTGGGTAAAACCGGTATCGGTCACCAAACAGGTGATCGATGTCGGTTACGTGGTAACTGTGGTTGGTAAAGGTTAACCGGTATCGGTCACCAAATAGGTGACTAATGCTAGTTTAAGGGTGACCAAATTCGGTTAGGATGAACCGGCACCGGTCAGGATTTGAGGCATAAGGGTCCAAAAGTGATGTGGGCTAGGTAGTTGAAATGGGTAGAGTGAAAATTGGGTGGAGGATAATGATAATTGGTGAATATGGTCATGGTAAATGTGGATTAATGTCATGCTTGGATTGGATGCAGGGGAGATCGCAATTACATATGTGGGACAGGGTTCCACCTCTACTGGTGACATTGTGTGGCATAACAACCCCTTTAGAGCTCTAGCATGTGGAGGTAGTGGGCTTGAGTGGGATTCATTGCTACCAACATGTTTTTGGCAGCCCAACTTGATGGTTGCACTCATCGATAGATGGGATCCCGCGACCAACACATTCCACCTTCCGACAGTGAGATGACTATCACCCTAGAGGACGTGTTCCAAATTTTGTGGCTACCCATATTAGGTGCCCAGGTGTATTCTATCTCCTATAAGGCCTCAGAGGATTTTATTGGGATTTGTCTTTAGCGAGGGGCAGTTGATTTGAGATTCCATAGCGTCAGTTTGAGCTATGGAGAGATGTACCTAGCCCATCTGGATGAGACGAGGCTAGTGGTTTTGTTGATGGAGGCAGTGTGTTACTATGCACTACCGGTCATACGAGAGGGTGAACACTTTCCCGATCACTAATGGGGGTACTCCATGATATGATGGTGCATGAGACATGCTTTTCCTGGCACCAACATTCTTAGTGTAACTATACTGAGAGAGTTGTGGGCATATGGGTAGTTGCTTGAGTTTAGCTTTGTGTTGTACATTTATACTACACTTTGTTGGGCATTCAAGAACATATTGTGTGTGTGACCAATAGGGATGCCCCTGAGCAGATGCATTCCCAGTGTGATTTGTGCAAGTGGGATACAATAGATGGGTGTCGGTGATAGGAGAATGGAGATGGAATAGGCCAACACATGATGTGGCCCATTTTTGGCAGTTACTGAAGGGATTGTCCGGAGTGGACATTATATGGAGGCCATATGTGGGATTCCTCTCATATAGGCATATGCATGAGGAGTTAGTTGAGCTCCAGCTAGAGAGGTGGATATAGGGTCGTCATAATGTTGGGGAGGATGAGATGATCCCGGTAGATAGAGTCCGATGGCAGTTTGGGCTCTTACAGGACATTCCTCCACCCTTCCCATAATATCAGAGAGATGACGTGGAGAGGCCCTTACCTCTACCATAGCCTATAAATGCCCTGTGGGAGGAGGAGCAGCCAATGGATTGGTGGATAGATGATGCCGGATGTATAGACAAATACATACAAGTAGTGGGTGGCTCAATTATGAGCCATACCACCCAGACTAGGGAAGCCATACCTAGCTACCATTACAGTGTAGAGAGATGCCCTACGGGGGGGTAGTATTCTGTTGATTACCCGATTGGGTATACTTGTAGACACAACCGGAGGGTTCGAGGTAGAGGTAGCGAGAGATACGCATACAAGTGGTTAGGCGCAAGATTAGATGGCAGATGGAGGAGATGGAGATGGTCGGGGGGATGGTCAGGTGGTAGCCTTACAAGCTCAAGTGGCAGGTTTACAGGGGCGATTGGCCATAGGCCGAGACACATATTGGGGCCTAACGAGCCTAGATACGAGCACAGTGGTAGGGGACACCCCACAGTACCAAGAGCAGTCCTAGATCATAGGTAGGTGCAGGGAAGGTATAGGGGCCGAGACCTATGGGACCACCATAGATCATGCATGTATCCAGGTTACGGGATGCCCTAGGTGAGGTGATATATTATCAGGACCAGCTTATCTTGGCCAGGATAGATTTCATATCCTATGCCAAGTACGAGGAACGATGGCGTTTAGTGAGAGGACGAGATCCCGCACTCATATTGTGGAGAGCATAGGAGGTCAGTGAGCTCCGAGGCCCGATCAGGGAGAGGCCACCAAAGTGCATGGCAACTAGCTCTAGGTGAGGTGCCAGTAAGGACATAGGAGGTTGAGGGTACAGGTGACACAGAGATGGAGGACATCTGATAAGATGCCTGATATGCGGTCACCTGATTTTTGATGTATATTAGTTATTTTTTGATATATATGCCGGCCTACGTGCCGAAGATAGTTGTATTTTTATCACATACTAGCCTGCGTGCTGAAGATAGTGAGGATGTACGAGTGATTTGTATATTTTGAGCATATACCGGCTGCATGTTGAAGAGATTTTGTATTGATTCATTCTTTTTTGTATATATGAGACCGGCCTGCGTGTCGACATTTTGAGATGATGGTCATGATGAGATAGGCATGTATATTGAGATACATATTTATTGATTTATATGATGAGATACATGGTATTTTGTGATGTGTTGATGTGTTTATGAGATATTGGATTTATGGCTTGTGTTAGATGAGATATGGATTTATTGTTTTGATATGGATGGAAATTAGGTGAGTTAGGCATGGTGGAGTCAGGTCGATTTAGGCATGGATTGAGTCAGGTTATAGGCATGGTTGAGTTAGGTTATAGGCATGGATTAAGTCAAGTTGATTTAGGCATGGTTGAGTCAGGTTATAGGCATGGTTGAGTCAAAGGTTATAGGCATGGATTAAGTCACTTAATTTCCAATTTTTATATAAAAAGGAGGACTAAGTGAAATGTGATGTAAATGGTGAGTTAGGCATGGTTGATGAATTGTTTAGGGTAGAGAATGGCCGAGCTAACCTCCAAGGGCCCCATGCCCTTGGAGTGTTGCCTACATAGTCCCGGTGAAAAGGGACCTCAGGCCGATGTAGTTCTCCCATAAGCTAGGGAAGAAAATGAGAAGGTGTGAAAATGAGTCGATAGGTGTTTGGGCATGTTGTGGGTTTAGGTTTGTTAGGTGTGGGTAGATTGTAGGTAAAATGATGTAGGTGAAAGTGATTGTGGTGAAAGAGGAGGATTACCCCAAAGGTAAGCGTCGAGGACCAAGTCCTGTATAAGGTAATCAAAATGTAAACAAAGATGGTTAAAAGATAAAAGGGGGCAATAAAGCCACTTGATTGGGTAGGATCATACCGAGTAGATCATACCTTGGAGGAGGTGATGAACATAAGACCCTAAATACATTGCACGATTGACATGTTCTACGATGAAAAGTAGTCACATGATCACCAAATGTCTAAGTTCCAAGAAGTCCCTTGAGGTCGTAGGAAATGAGAGTGGGCATGGTTCACAGGGTGAATATTAGGGATTTTTTTTTTTAATTTGTATATGGTATGAGGTAACAGGCCCTTCAAGCAAGAGGTCCTAGGTCACAACGGGCAATTCCATGACTAAAAAGTTTTTTTTTTGACTTATAGTTGAGATAGACTGATCGATGCGGGAAGTCTATATGGGAAAAATTGAACTCCTTGAGGTCTTCGTGAAGTTGATCGATGCGGGAAGCTTCGGTTGCTCTTATTTTTTTGAAGAGCTTTACATAGCTGTCCTTCGTGGGAGTAGTCTATTTATAAAGCAGTGGTTGGTCGAGAGGAAGATGTCCTTTTGAGGGAGTCATCTTTTTATTAGAAGTTTGACTCAAGGAGTTTGGTCCCATTGTGAGGTCTTTGCAGTCATGGACAAGACCAAGGTGAAAGATAGGACTCTTGTTCAAAGGGCAAGGTGAAATGACCATGGGATCTCATCTAGAGGTAGATGAAAAGTATCCATGAGAATCATGCTATGTGCAATGTTGTGGTACACATATTCAAGGAAAGATAACAAGTAATGGGTACTCACATGATTCTGGTTTAAGTGTTAGGGAGGTGTATGGAGTGAATGGTGCTCAAGGGACGAGCATGGAAAGAGAAAAAGGGTGAGGTAGGACGACGAGTCAATAATAAAATGGTCAAAGATGCAAGGTGTTAAGGGGCTTAGGTTCGGGTTTACCCTCAAGAGAAGATAAATGATAAGCACTTGATCCATAGGTATGAGTCATGATGTATGGTCTAAGCTAATTAGGAGAAAATTTTCCCCGTTTACTTTTTTATGCTTTGGTTACATGTTGATTTTCTTTTAGGACAAGGTCACCAACTTGGAAGGTTCATTCATCAACACATTTTTCATAGGCACGTTTGATACGTTGTTGGTAAACTTGAAGGTGATCTAGAGCATTAAGACAACGTTCCTCTAATAACTCTAGTTGTGCTAAACGTTCATGAAGAAATTCATCATCAATGAGCATGTCATGGAGAGAAATACGGAGTGAGGGGATCTAGACTTCGAGAGGTAGAATAACCTCTATACCATAGACTAAAGAAAAGGGTGTGGCCGCGGTGGAAGTACGAATCTTGTTAGTGTGAGTTATCTTATGTGTTCTCCTCTCATATTGGAGGGTCATCTCACATGGGTTAGGTTTAGGGTTTCATGTGTATCATGCACTAGGTTTACTCAACACCCTATATGTACCCTTTTTCTTTCATTTATGAGTATGCCAAGACACTTCGTTGTCTTTCCTTTATGTGCAAGCTTTGTTTCTATTGAGCAAGTTCTTACATTACTGATTGATTCTTTCTTGTAATTATGTTGGAGCTATCAAAATTCCGTCAAAGTGCAACTACTTCGTGGTGCATCGTTTTTGATTCAATTCTCACAAACTCTTTTCATGGTATCAAAGTTACACGACTTGCCATCACACCAAAAGCTCAAACTTATGGTGGAGAGGGATCTCATCATGTTAATCAGTTGCTACGCCAATACCCTCCCGCATGATGGAGCGGGTATACACCCAATCAGGCCCAACAGTATTAGTAGAAAGTGACACTAGGAATTTCGGGAGGTCACCCATCCCAGAACTACTCTAGGGCGGCATGCTTAACTGCCTGGTATCAGAGCTACATGACTTGCCATCACACCAAAAGCTCAAACTAATGGTGGAGAGGGATCTCATCGTGTTAATCAGCTGCTACGCCAATACCCTCCCACACGATGGAGCCGGGTATACACCTAATCAGGCCCAACCACATTAGGAGGCACTGACACCGAGAATTTCCCGAGAGGTCACCCATCCCAAAACTACTCTGGGGCTGATTGGGTGTACACCGACTCCATCGTGCGGGAGGGTATTGGCATAGTAGCTGATTAACATGATGAGATCCTCTCCACCATTAGTTTGATCTTTTTGTGTGATGGAAAGTCATGCAGCTCTAATACTGTGCGATTAAGCATGCCACCCCCAAAGTAGTTCTAGGATGGGTGACCTCCCAAAAAATTCCCAGTGTCACTACCTCCTAATGTTGTTGGGCCTGACTGGGTGTATACCCAACTCCATCATGCTTAACTACCCGGTATCGAGCTGCACGACTTTCCGTGACACCAAAATCTCAAACTAATGGTGGAGAGGATCTCATTGTGTTAATAAGCTACTACGCCAATACGCTTCTACACGATGGAGCCGGGTATACACCCAATTAGCCCTATAGTAGTCTTTGGGATGGGTGACCTAGAGGAAGAGATCTATATGGAACAACCTCGGGTTATGTCTAAGATCCCTCCCTCGTTTGTAAGTTAAAGAAGTCTCTTTATGGCCTTAAACAAGCCCCTTGGGCTTGGTATGCCAAGATGGACTTCTTTTTCCTTACATAAGGGTTTACCAGTGTCACTCGATCCAAATGTTTATATTCTATGGAAAGATGACTCCATACTCATTCTTGTTCTCTATTTTTATGACTTGTTGATCATAGGTAGCTCTTCCTCTATTATATATTCTGTGAAGATCACCTTAGCCAACAAGTTTTCCATGACTGACTTAGGTCTGCTTCATTACTTCCTTGGGATCTAGATTTCACAATTTGACTCGGGAATCTTGATTTCACAACCTAAGTATGCTCTTGATTTTCTAGCTCATTTTCAGATGTTCAATTACAAGTCTTCTCCTACTCCTTTTCTTTCGGGGTGAAGTTGGTTTTAGATTGCTCTACTCCCTTGGTTGATGGTACTCTTTATCAACAGTTGGTGGGGAGCTTGATTTACTTGACTCACACTCGACTGGATTTATCATATGCTATTGGGATCATGTCCAGATTCATGTAGGAGCCACATGAGCTACATTAGAAAGTAGCTAAATGGATCCTTCATTATGTTTGTGGCACCTATGCTGATGGCATTCACTATCATGGAGGGGTAGATATTGACTTGATTGGGTTCACAGATTCTGATTGGGCCGGTGACTTAGATCATCAGAAATCTACTTCTGGCTATAGTTTCTCTCTTGGTTCAGGTCCTATTAGTTGGTCTAGCAAGAAGCAGAATGCAATTGCGATATCATCTACAGAGGTAGAATACAGAGGAGTAGTTAATGCTGCCACAGAAGCTATTTGGCTACAGGGTATTCTGATAGAGTTTGGCATCCACTTTCGGTGGCCTACCATTATCTATTTTGTTAACACAAGAACTATCTCTATTTGCATAAATCTAATTTAGCATTATCGGATGAAGCACATCGAGATCCATATGCATTTCATACGGGATCTTATTCATGATGGTATCATTGACATTCAGTAAATTCAAATAGCTGATCAGATTACAGATTTATTCACCAAGCCCTTCACTGAGATGAAGTTTCTTCACTTACGGTCTCTTCTTGGGGTGAGGTCTTCTATAGCTGCTCATCTTCTTTGGGATATGTAGTCTTTCTTTTCTTCTTCTTCTTCTAGGAAGATTGTGTTTGTATATGGGCACCTTATCAGGCCTTTAGTTTCCGGGCCCCATTGACACATCTTTCTTAGTTGTTTAGGAGTGTCTTCCTCTTCCATCTAACTCATCACAACCACTACCCTAGCTTCGATGAAGGGGGGGTGTTAGTGTGAGTTATCCTATGTGTTCTCCTCTCATATTGGAGGGTCATCTCACATGGGTTGGGTTTAGGGTTAGGTTTAGGGTTTCATGTGTTTCATGCACTAGGGTTACTCAGACCGTATATGTACCCTTTTTCTTTCATTTATGAGTATGCCAAGACACTTCGTTGTCTTTCCTCTATGTGCAAGATTTTTTTTTGTTGAGCAAGTTCTTCCATTACTGATTGATTGTTTCTTACAATTACGCTGGAGCTATCACAATTCCATTGGAGTGCAACTACTTCGTGGTGCCTCATTTCTGATTCGATTCTCATAAAATCTTTTCAAATACTAGTGTGGTATGCCCATAGGGAAAAAGGAATGTGCGTATGCCAATCCTTCCCAGTATCATCAACCACTTTTATGAGAATTTTGTTGAGGGTTTTGTTATTGGATTCAGCTTAGCCATTGGTTTTTGGGTAGTAGGGTGATGAGAAACTAAGTTAAATGCCAAAGGCATCACAAAGTTTTTGCAATGTTTTGTTTTTGAATTATTTTCCATTGTCATTGATGAGGCGATGAGGAACACCAAAGTGAAAAATTATGTGGTGGTTAATGAACTCACATATTTTCTCAGCTTTTGTGGAAATGAGTAGTATGGCTTCTACCCATTTTGTGTAGTATTCGGTAGCAGTGATGATCCATTGATGGCGTTGGGAAGAATGAGGATTGATTTCTCTGACAAGATCCAAACCCCATTGAGAGAAGGGCCAAAGGTCCCAAGCAACCTGTAAGGCATGACTGGGTGTATGATGAAGATTGGAATGTTGTTGGAATTTCACACAATGTTTGACGTTGTCGCAACAATCATGGTTAAGGGTAAATCTAGTAATATCCTAGATGAAGAATACGCTTAGCAACAAAGAAGGCCACTAAAGTGACCTCCACATATGCCATCATGAACCTACTCAATGGTATAAGGAATTTGAGAACTTGTGAGGCATCGTAAAATAATACCATAAAATCCACGCTTATAGAGGAGGCCCCTGAGAATGATGTAATGAGAGACCTTTTAAGGAAGGCATGTTTCCAGATTACGAGTGAGATCGGGAGGTAAGATGGAGAGAGAAAGGTAGTCGGAGTATTTTTATACCAAAAGTCACTCAGTCGGGGTATTGGTCCGATCGAGTAAACATCATGAGGTAAATAAGAAGGTGAATGGATGTGTTGTACAATGATAAAGATTTTGGAAGCAGCGGGTGAAGTGAGTATTTGAGAAGCTAAGTAGGCCATGTATCTACAAATTTGTTGGTGGAACGTGGGATGGTTCGAAGGGTGTAACGATCAAAGGTGGCAAAAAGTATGTCTACATGATGTTTATACTTTCAAAGTATCTCGTTACGACATTGGTACATACCATTGACTTGGTTTACGACCAATTGAGAATCTCCAAAGATGTTGATTGATTTGACATCTAGGGAATAGGCGGCTTGGAGACCTAGTACGAGTGCTTCATATTTGGCAATATTGTTGGTGCATTCAAAATCTAGTTTGAAAGACAAAGGCATGGGTTCTCCATCAAGAGGAATGAGGATAATACTAGCCCCACCCCCACGCTGACACTTGGAACCATCAAAAAGAGTGTCATTTGATAAGGAGGTTTGTCTAGGGAAAGGGTAGCAATCGACTCATCTAGAAAGTCAAAATTAGAGGGTTGATCCCCAGAAATAGGTGCATCAACCAATTGGTCGGTGATAGCTTGGCCCTTGATGGACTTTTTATGAATGAATTTAAGGTCAAGATTAGCTAAAAGCATAAGCCATTGTGTGGCACGTTGATTTTGATAAGATTTGGCGTACATGAAGTGTAAGGAGTCAGTGTTGGTCACAACATAGGTTTTGTGGTTGAGTAGGTAACGACAAAGTTTGGTGGTAATGAAAACTAAGGCTAATCAAAGTTTTTCAAGATGGGTGTATCAGGTTTCGTAGTCCAAAAGAGTACGGATGATAGAATAAACTACCTACTCCCGTGTTATTCATCGCGATGAGCAAGCATGGCTCCCAAGGAGTGATCGGTAGCGGATATGTATAGATAAAAAGGTTGATCTTCTTTAGGTGGGATAAGTACGGGTGGTTGGAGAAGGTATTGTTTTAAGGCCTCAAAATATTTTTGACAACCATCATCTCATTGAAAGGAGACATCCTTCTTGAGCATATGATGAAAACAGTTAGCACCGATTCGATAATTGTGAAATGAAATGACGAATAGATCAGTAACTTACCTTGTAGGATATGGAGTTGTTTAAGGTTAGTGGTTGGAGGCATTTCGAGAATTCCCCCGAATTTAATAGTGTCAACTTCTATACCATGGAGGGAAACAATAAATCCCAGGAGATTTCTCGAGAGAACCGCGAAGACGCACTTCTTGGGCTGAAGGTAGATTCAATATTTAATGAGGTGGTCAAAGATGGTTTTGAGGATGGAAAGGTGCTTGGAGTGACATTTAGATTTGGCCAAGAGATCATCCATGTAATCTTCAATATGTGATGCATGATGTCATGGAAGATGTAAGTCATAGCCCATTGATATGTGGCACTGGCATTTTTAAGGCCAAAAGGCATGACTTGATAGCAGAAGGTCCCCCATGGGGTGATGAATGAGGTTTTGTGTTGATCTTTTGGGGCAAGAAAAATTTGGTTATAACCCGAGAATCCATCCATGAGTGATAGCATCTCATGACCAGTGGTGAGGTCAACCAACTGATCAATACTAGGTAAGGGAAAGTCGTCTTTCGGGTAGGCTAGGTTGAGGTCATAAGTCCGTGAAAATGTGGATTCCCCCTGTTGCTTTAGTAACAGGGACAATGTTAGAAATCCAATGAGGATAATCAATGGGTAAGATGAAGGAAATGGAAAGAATGCATTGAAGTTCTTCTTTGATGAGAAGAGCAATACAAGGGTGCATTTTCCTTAGCTTTTGTTTAATGGGTTTAGCATCGAGAATGGTTACGATATTATGGACCAATATGGTGGGGTCAATACTGGGCATGTCTACATAAGACCAAGTGAAAGCATGGTTATGATCTTTGAGAAAAGAAGTGATGGCTTCTTATTTAGCAAAAGATCTAAAGATTGTCTAATCTTTAGGATGTGTGGGTCATCCTGAGTATGAATGTTGATCTCAATAGTCAATTCATTCAACATGGTTTGCATCTCAGAGGGTAATGACCGATGAATATATGATTCTTCTACACCCGAGTGTAGGTGAGTATGGTTTCATCATCCTGATATTGAATGACATTAATTATAGGTGTGTTGTCATCAAGCATTTCAGGATACAAGAAGGAAGAGTGCAAAGGGCCTTGCCCTCACATTGATAAGTCAAAGGCCCCAAGGAAATGGTGTTTATGAAAAAATAAATTAGGAGGGATAGATTCAAGATCCATCGACTCTATCGATGAAGGTGGTCATGAAGGTGGAGCGGGTGAAGAAGGTGGAGAAGGGTTAGTGTCCTTAATGAGTTTAATGCATGCTTGTTTGGTAGGTGGTTCGGGGAAGCTGATACCACTATGGTCATTATGTTTGTGGATGGTACATGGAATAATAGTATGGCGGCCTTGCTCATAAAATCTAAAACCAAAACCCTTCCATGCACATTGGTATAGGAAGGTGTGGGTGAAATGGTGATTGGTAAGTGATTGGAAGTCGAGAAAATGGGTGGGTTTGTGATGGTGGTTCAGGTGTGTAAGTGGTTGTATCAAGTCCCCCATAGGTGAGACTAGTACAAAGGTGGGGAGGACCATAAAGGAGACGTTCTCCTATATGGTGATCATAGCGAGGGTGTTGGTGAAGGATTCCATACTCTTGTGGAGTAAGAAATGTGTTGACACTATATAGGCGGTACTCCCCTAGAGTGAGGCGTTGAAAAACACCTTCCAAGGATCAAGTGGTTGGTATGTAGGTAGCTGGTATGGATAATGTATCGAAGGTCGATGTGGAGGTGGGGTTAATGGATTGGGAATCGATGGGGTAGCCATGGAGGTTATGGAAGTGGTAATAATGGAGGAGGTATGTGCGGTAGAAGCAATGGCTGTATTGGTAGGTGGAGGTGTAGGTGAAGTGGTAGTGGTCACAGAGGTAGATGAATTGATAGGTATAAGCACATCATTGGGTCGGTAAAGCATGTTTCATGTTTTAAAAGGTGATGGGTCAGCTGGAATGGTATAGGTGTGTCCTTTGTGTTCAAACTTTACACAACGATGCAAAGTGGAAGGAACACAACCCATGACACGGATCCAAGGTCTACCAAGCAATAGGTTATATTGGAATTCCCCCTCCAAAGCGTAAAACAATTCGGGAACAAGCATGCGGGGCCAACGTGAATGTGGAGGATGACAAATTGCCTAATGTAGAGGTGATAGCATCATTGAATGAATGTAACATGACCAGGTATTTATGCATGTAATTGTCGTGTATGGACATTTGAGCGAATGCATGGGATGAAATGATGTTAATGCTAACGCCCCATCAATCGTCACACAATGTACCGTATGTCATTGATGTGGATAGAGATGAGAGGGTTGGGTCCGGGTCATCATTTTGGTGTGGTTCAATCTCTTCCTCGAGAAGCTAAGGGAGGCCACTTGGTGAACAAGGTGGGGTGAGGATGAAGGTGGCAATTTGGTGAGAGAGGCTACATGAAGGGCTGTGATAATGGAGGCTACGAGTGTAGGGTCATTAGGTAAAACCTAAATTGATTGAAGAACCTCCATGAGAGCTTGACGATGGGATTTTGAGGTTTAGATGAGGTCATATAAGGAAATTTTGAGGGGTGATTGGTGTAATTGTTTGAGCATGGTGTGATGTGTGATGCCATTAGAAATGGGGTACGTGGGGCTGCAGATAGTTATTTTAGGTATGGGTGTAGATGGTATGTTGGGTATAGGATTGGTTGGTGGGTCAGTTGCCTTTTCTTTACCCTTCTATGCATGTGTAGTGATGTGTATCATGTTGATTTGAGGGGAGTTGGCAAATGGAGAAGGTGTAGGGTGAGTGGTATAACGACACGATGGGAAAAAACCTACCAGAGGAGAAAACCCTATGAGGTCAGTTGGGTGGAAGCGAAATTTGGGTAGTGATGTGGTAAGTTATCCGATGCGAACCATGTTAATTTCAAATCTTGGGGGTGGCTCTAGGAGAGGTGAGGGTGGAGGTTGTGGTCATTGAGTGGGCAAGTGTGGGAATGGGTGTTGGTGAAGCAGGATCCTCATCGAGAAGGTTGTCATCATCAAAGTTGGTTTCTGGTGGACACAATTAGATAAGAATGGTTTTAAGGCCTTGCAGTTCTCCACATCGTGTCCCTGGCACACGATGGTATGCATAAATTTTAGTATTTTCAAACCCCTTTGGCTTGGGTTTGAGGGGGTCGTAAGGTCCAAGTGGCGGTAATGTGATGATAGAGGTTTCCAGGAGGTTGGTTAAAATTTTGGCATAAGACCTTGCTAGTGGATCACAATGGGAAGTAAACATAGGTTTGGGTGTAGGTGTAGGTGATTGTTGAGGAATGGTCTTTAGAAGAGGAGGGGGTCAAGCCATGGGTTTGGGTGCTAGTGTGGTTTTAGGTGTCGGTCATGTTTGTTTAGGTATGGGTATAGTAGATGGATGGGTAGGAGGGTGTGTGGTCATTTTGACTACCTTATTGTGGGGTAGTGGAGTTTTGTTTTTAGGTTGCACCTTCTTGGGTAAAGGTGATGTGGGTGTATGAGGTATAGAAGGAAAAGCTGATGGAGGAAGAGGGCGAGTTACCCATGGGGATAATGGGGGTGCGTTGTGAAGGTAGATGATGTGGGTCATGCTTGAGGTGCGCGAGATAGCGACTAAAGTGTAGTGGGTAGTGAAGCAATAGCTGAGGGTATCGGAGGTATGGGTGGTAAAGAGGCTGCAAGTGTAGGTGTAAGTCGGAGTTAGGCATCCGGGTAGGTCCGAGGTTTTGAGGAAGGAATGAGCTATTGTTTTTAGGTTTATTAAAGGGTGGAGGTTTCTTTACCATGTGGGGAAGCTAAGATCCTAAGATGGATGGTACAGCAGGTGTGATTGGTGCAATGAGGTATGAGTTCTATGGGTTTGGTGCTTCTGTTTGGGTTTTGGAGTAGGTATGGTGTTGACTTTGGAGGATGTAGCTAAATCCAGTTTGATAGGCATATGAGTAAGGCTAGTGGTGGGGTGACCCCTAAAGTGGTAATGGGTTTAGTCGAAGCAAATGTTGTCAGAGGTATGGTTTTGGGTTTAGGTATAGGTTGATTTATGAGCAAGGGTGTGGTGTGAGCTATAACAGGTTTCATGGAAGGGGTTGTGATAGAGGTGATTGTGTTTGGTTCAATTGGTCGAAATGTTTTGGGTAGATTGTGGAGGTATCAAGCAAGGGATCTCTACATCTGTGTTGATGCTGGGGAGTAAAGGTGCCCCCATAGTAGAGCCTATCCACATAATCTAAGTGATCACCAAACGTGAGAACAACGTACGTATGTGGAGTTAGTGAGGACCTAATGGCAATTTTTGTAAAATGTTTCTTAGGGATGGGGAATTGGCTAGCTTTAGCCTCTGTGGGTAAGAGATCCGAAAGTAGGTCTCTAGGATCTTGTGTGGCTGATGGAGAATGCTCGCCAAGAGGAAAAGGTATCTCAACTATGTCTATGATAGGTGGTGGAGATGATGGGTGCTCCTCTATGGGTGGAGGATGTATTGTAGGTAAAGGCTCTCTAAGTGGTGAAGCTATGGGTGAGATGGTCTCAATCTTAGCGAAAGATTCATCTATAGGCGATGAAGGAGATGAAAGGTGTTCCTCTATTGGTGAAGGAATAGGGGAGGTTGGTTCGACACGGAAGGAGGATTTCGAGGCTAGGATCTCCCTTATGAAAGGAATATGAGGTAATTGGGAGGTGATTGGTGCGTCATTAAAGATAGCGTGAACCTCGCGGGTATGGGTATCTCGAGTGGAGGTCTCACCGGTTTGATCAGACTAAGGGGCATGGTTAGGAAATGGTTTCTTGAAGATATGTAGGTTTTGGTTGGCAGGTGAATTAGGATTATCCCAGTTAACTCACCTTTCTCGAGCATTTATTGGACAATATTTTTGAAAGTGATGTAGTTACCATCACTATGACCCTTTACTCGATGATAATTATAGAAATCATGTTCTTTATACCATGTGGGCATGGGGCAAGCAGGGTCAAAACCAAAGTGTGTGGTTTTATGGGTGGAAGAGTGATGACTCGGCTTTGATAAGCTTTTCTAAGACGGAAGAGTAAGGCTCCCAATTAATTGAAAAGTCTAGACATGTGAGAGATTAGATGAAGGGGTAGCTTGATTTGATGGATGTGATGCACCGGCCTTAAGTACCACTACATTAGTGGTGCCCTTAGCTTTTGAATAATTGGTTTGTGGTTTGGAAGAAGAAGAGGTATCATTCGACTTGAATGCCGAATTCTTATTACGTAATTGGATTTTCTTCTCTTCAATGGCTCGAATCTCTAACTTTCGTGCCATAGTGAATGCTTCATCAAATGTTTGGAAGGTTTGGACCTGCAAGGTTGGTGAGATATGCCTAGCACAAGCCCGTGTGAAGAGCTTGGTGAGTTTTGTTTGTGTCAGTTGGAAGGTAATTTGGTTGATCGTGCTATGCCGAAAGTGACCAAATGTAATAGATTCGTCCTCATACTGACGTGTGGAATATAGATCGGTCATGGTAACCTTCTTGATGATATTGATAGAGAAATGATCCAAGAAGGCTTGGGCTACTTGATTGAATGAGAATATAGAGTGTTTAGGTAACCCACTATACCAATCTAATGTTGGTCCAATGAGGGACATGGGGAAGGTTCTCAAGAGCAAGGCATCATCATGAGTGATAAGATAACACCTATTTTTGAATGACCACAAATGTTGTTGCATGGGTCTTCTTTGCTATTAAAATTATTGAATTTAGGCATTTCCCAATGCACAGGGTATGAATGGATAGGAATAGATGGGTGAATGAGCTCATTACAAATCTCATCGTAGGTGAGAGTGTTGTGGGAGCAAAACCAATGCCTCCAATGTTTTCATCTTGTCCAACATTAATTTAATTAGGTCGTTGGTGGGTTGTGATGATTGGATGCATCCTATATCGTGAGAGGGTTGGTTTTGGGCATATAATGGGGGTGGCACTCCAGTGTATGGTGTTGCCATGTAGGTTGATTGGGAAGAAGGAAGTGAAATAGGGGGTACATACCCTAAGTGAATAATGGATGAAATAAGAGGTTGTTGATAGTATGTATATGGGGGTTGAAGGGTTGTGGTAACCCTAGTGGCAATAGGGGCTAATGATTGTGGAATGGAAAGGACCATGTTCGAAATGGGGTAGGGGTCACCGACAACTTTGGAGGTGGTAATGTAGCTACGGGTATGTGTGAGACATTAGGGGTGGATGATATTGTGTTTGGGGTAGTTGTCAAGGTTATGGTGGATGTAACGGGTGCTGGGGAGGCAACAGACGTGGTAGTCATAATGGGTATAGGACCTAACTATGAAACGACTGGGGGTTAGGTAGATGTGGGTAGCACGGAGCCAAATGGGGCTGATACAAGAGTGGGTGCAAGAGTTAGGTGGATAGATACAGGCATGCCATATATCAACTGACTCGAGGCATCTCGAGTGGACAAGTGGGAAAGGTAAAACTGCAAGGCGGTAGGGTTTTGGTCAAGGAGTCGTGTGAACTCTTCATCTCCGGTAGCAATAGTAATAGGTTGGATAGGATCCATGGCTGGTGATAAAATGGAAGGTAGTGAAGGACTAGGTGGGATTGGTTGACAACCGACATGAAATACGAGTGTGCTTTCTTGTATTTGGGTCAACACCATGTGAACCAATACCGATCGTAGGCTGCTTCTCGTAAATGACACGAGAGAATAGCATGAACAGGTGAATCTAGTGAAAAAAAGTAGATTAAGTACCAAATGGTGGCTAGAATGTGAAACAAGCTAAGCGATCTTTGGTTAGGGAAAAATGATGTTGGTTAGGGGTAAATCGATGTTAGTTACTATAGAAAATGGACAGTGAGTGAACAACAAGGCAGAAGGTAAAATCTGATAGGTATGAAAAATTTGATGATGTTTACAACATCAATGGGAATGATGACAGTGACATGGATTATGAAAAGTAGAAAAAATGAATGAAAATTTCCTTTTAAGTAGGTTAAAAAAGGACCAGGGAACCGACGTTGGTTGGGTATAACCGATTTACATGTCCGAGGTAAATGACGATGGTTACTGTGAAATTGAAACAATGATGAAAGAAAAGTGGTTGTGAATTAAAATCTAATGTATAATCATACTCAGAATTCTGAGAATGATGATGATATGGCCTAGGCACACTGAAGTGAAGCTGGAATACACTAGCTATGATGAGGAGCATGCAAGGATGAACAAAAAATGAAGAATGTGATCTCTCACCTCAAAACGCAAGCCAAGCAGAAACAATAAGAAAATGTGATCCTAGGAGTGCATTTTCTACTATGTTTGTTTAGCTTATGCTATTTAGGGACTAACACATGAATTGTGAAAATAGAGTTTTTGGTGAGGATGGCTTCCTACAAGGAAGGAGATCTAAAAGGTGAGGTTTTAGGTATGTTATGGTGGGGCGAGCTTCTCTTTGAAGTATGACTTGACAGAGCAGTGAGTGGGTGCCCACCGTGTCATGATCGTGTGATCACTTACAACTTCTTCTAGGTAGGATGTTGTTTAAGAATGTATGTATTTTGAATTTTTGTGAGGTTTGGTAAGACTCGAGAGAAAAGAAAAGGAAAGAAGTGCTTTTCTACAATTCATTTGTCAACCATCAGCTACACATGACTTCCAGTGTATAGGTTGCCCTCAATTAATGTGAGCCAATGCAATAAATCAGAATGGAATGCACTTATTTTTAAGCCCAAATTGACATGTAAAATTGGATGACACAATAAGATGAAGAGGAAGAGGGATTCTCTTTCACTACAATGCAGAAAACATGAAGAAATGGTTCTTTTTAATTACACCAAAAGAAAAGTTTCCTTTAGAGCAAATAGAAAGAAGAGGTGGGTTACCAAGGAAGAAAATTAGTGTGTACACTTTTCAGAAGGGAAACAAACACACAACTTTTCCTAAGAATGAATGAAATGCAAGGAACCCCAGATGGGTCCCCTGGTGTGCCAAAATGTTTCACCTTTTTCTTAGATTTTTGCTTTGGAGTATTGACAAAACAAATAGGGTAACAGGCGTAGGAGGAATACCTGTTCAAATGTTGGTTGATGGGTTGTTGCACGCATATGACTTCCGAATCCACAGCTGATCGTGAGAGATTCCTTTTGGCTAGGAGGAACTACCTGTAATGCAAAGCAAGACCACAAGAAGGAATTAAATAATATGGGTAGTGAACTGCCTAGCGTATGCTAGATCTAGGAAGTGTGATACTTCCTAGATGGTCTGTCACCCACCTTTTAAACAATTTAATGCTGTAAACAAATTAAATCCTATTATAATTTGAAATGATTTAGGTATCTCACTTAAAACACAATAAGAAATAGATCTAATCTAACAGGCTAAGCTAGAATAGAATCCAAAGGTCAAATGATTGGTTTTGGGTTCTACAGGTTTGACAGAGGTCTTGGGTAGATCACAGGTGGATGAGGGTGAGATTAAATTAAGTGGGTATGTATCTATTTTGGGCTATGTGGGAAAATACAGAGACCAATGTTGGTCAGTGTGATCAATGCTAGTTACTGTGAAATCTAGAAATGTCACAGAACAAGCTTTAGGTCTCCTTTGTGATTACACAAAGGACTTTGGTTGGTCGAGATGAGGTATTGGGTGATTGGGGTAGACTTCAACAAGGATTTAATGGGTATATGGAGTTGGAAATGTTGGAGAAGGTCAATAGGTGGCTAGGTAAATAGTAGATGATAAAATGATGATGAAATGAAATAAACCAGAGAAGTATGATGTTATACTTACTTGGATTCTGGTCTGGATGCCTGTGTGTGAAGGATGGAGGTGTTGATGAGGGACTTGAAGGTTGCAAGTGATCACTAGCTGAAGGAAAGATTCTGCATGGGCTGCATGTGCATTGCTCTTTGCTTGGTTAGATCAGATCATGGCTGTGCAGGAAAAGATGTTTGATCTCCTTCCTTGCATGTGTGGTCTCATTGGAATTCACTCTCTGAAGATGTGTTATCTCTCTAAGATGTGATAATGCTCACCAACATTTTTGTTTCTAACTTCCAACCTCGAGAATAAGGTTGTTTTTGGGTTAAAAGGGTAATCGATGGTGGTTTTGGCTTAACTAAGCAACGGTTAGGGGTAACCTAAGGCGTCGTCGGTCAAGGTGGGATTTCCTAGGTTTTCTAAACTAGGGAGATCCTCTTTATTTCCTTTGATATCATGTCGTTAACCCATGGATTATACTGGGAGCTTCTTGTGAGCATGTGGGAATGTGGTTAGATGGGATGTAGGCATTGATTTTTAGGGTTTGGGTATGTCTTAGTTAGTTATGGCAACTTACTAAGAATAGGTCTTAGGTTGAGTTGGCTTGGTGAGGTGTCTAAGTGAACTATATGTGTGGATATTATTTAAAATAAGATATTTAAATAATAAATATAGTGAGGATAATGCATTAATTTAATTTAATTAATATTAGTGGGGTGAAAGGGATCATGGCTAGGTGAATGTGATGAAGGGTGCTTATTTGTCAAGGGACCAAAGGGGAGTGTGACCTAATTTTAGTGTCTACAAGAGGATTTTTAAAATATGGGGATGAAGGGAACTAGTATTTCTCTTGAAAATGGGTATTCCAGGTGAGAGAATGAAGTAATGATTGCACAACTTCATGAGAGAGAAAAACATAATGATGGAAAGAAAGGGAATGGATGAAAGAATTAAGGGAAATGTTTGTAAATTATATAATGGGTTTCGGAATGGTGGAGTCACCCGATGTGCTTGAAAATTCCTTCAAAGGTTGAAGTATCACCCAGAACACATAAAAATTGGTGAAATAAATATGTAAAGTGCTTCATACTTTTCCCACCAAGTGTGCCAAATCTTTTGGAAATCAAACTCGCACCCATCCCAAATCAAGATGATCTAGGGCTTTGAGGCAACATGGGACTATCTCCAAGTGTGGGACTTGCAAATCAAGATATAACTCTAAAGAATGTTTGTTCATCTACCTTTCCTAATGCTAAAAATACTCCTACAACTAAAATAAAAACTATCTAAACCTAATCTAATAATTCAAAGTACTAGGGAGAGAGAGATGCATAGAAATGGAACCCTAATCTATGAAAGAGGTGATAACACTAATAAAAGGAGGTTGATCACTCTCCACAAGGGAAAGGAAAGAGAGAAAACATGGGAGAGAGGGAAGATAGGAGTGCCATAGATAAGAACCATGTAGACTCAACTTTCCCATGCATTGAAAACATAGAAAAAGGAACCTGTAAGTAAGAAATACACACAACATGCCAAAAATAAAACAAAGAGGCAAGATACAATAAAAATGAGAAAAGGGTAGATAGATATGCCACAAAACCTAATTTTATTGCTTAAAAATATGCACTGATTGTTACATTCCCGATGAAGGTTAGAATACATTGCGAGAGAACAAATTAGATAACTTAAACTTATGGGAAGTCGGTCACTATTTTGGCATGGTACTTATTACAACTAAGAGATGTTTTTTTACAATGTGTGAGTTCCATATTTATAGAGAAGCATAAAGGAGAAAAGAAGAGGGAGAGGTGTAAAAAGGAGATGTTTAACCACTAAATATCCATCACCATAGTTACTTACAGGGAAATATGGGTGCCCGACATGGACCAAATTGCACACCATCATATTTTTAAGATCATAAAATGGTGCCCTCGCTTCATTAATTTCAAGGTTGTTGGAGTGGTTATTTGATTCTCAAATTAGGCATGGTTTCTATACTTCAAGCATGTCTTCAAACTCTCTAGATAATGTGTAGAATCACTTTTTACCCCTTCAATACATTAAAACCATATGCGCTCTTCTCCCTTGTTTTCCCACTGATTTTTCTTTGTTACGCAACTTCTAACCCTATTCCCCGCTTGGCAAGTTTTAAAAAATATTGCGAGTTCTCATATGTAACCACCTCCTCCACAATTCCGTAAAGGACTAACCATTCATTTTGTGGCACCTTGGATTTCATGGCTTTCATCTCACTCAAAACCTTCGACACACTATTGTTTTACTTAGCCACTTCCCATATTTTCCTTCCTTGTATCATGACATTCGGAGGTTTGTTCAAAATGTGTTGTGACCTTGCTTGAGTAAACTCCAACCTTTTCCTTTCTCGCATAACACCATCTTTCCTTAAAATCCGCCTTAGTCCCAAACCGATGCTCCTTTATTCTCGAGTTAGGAGAACCCACAGAACACTACTTTCTTGCACTTTGTGGATGAGGAACTTAGTGTAATGTGGTTTTTATTAGAGCACAAATGGCTAAGTCCAATTTCGTTAAGTTATACAAATTTTCAAGGGGTGCAAATCTAGGAAAAAATACCATGTGAGATTCGAGTACATAAATTAAATTAATAAAATAATGTGTGAATTAATTAAATGCATTATATCTAAACTATAGAAAATAAATAAAAATAACACAGGACACAATATTTACTTGCAAAACTCAAAGGGTAAAAACCACTGTGCAAACATGGTAATATTTCCATTATTGAGAAACAAATATTTATAGTCCAGTAAAACTCCATTCACCTCACTCCCCTCTACCATGGTAATTCATCACTTGAATTTTAAATATTTGATTTGATTGATCTCACCTAACCCCACGAAGTCAACTTAAACAATTTGATTGGGTGTGACTTCTTGCGAAGCACCCTAATTAATTAATAATTGATTTATTAAAAACCAATTAAACCATAAACATAGAGTTTATATTAAATAAATTAAAATATATAATATTCTAATTTATTTAATTATAAACTATAGTTTATATACCTAGAACACTTAATATTAAATGTTCTAACATCAACCTATTTGATTCCTTTTTTGAAATTTTCTTCCTTTTAAAAGCTCTATTGGCATGCCATAAAGACAAGCATATATAGGAACTACCGTTAAATCCTCAATTTTTAGGTTGAATCCTTCATCTCTGGATTTACATATATACTTTCTCAATAAAAGAACCAAATTGTGTTTATGATAACTTCATCTCTCTATTTTTTAAAATCTAAAAGAACCTAATAAACCCTTGTGTTAGAATAATTACGTAATTTGCAGATTTGATGTTCCATTTTTTACTCTCGGCCTATCTCGTATATCCCCTACACTTGGCCAAGAACCCACAAATATGTAAACAAAACCATGTTCCTTTAACCATGAATATATGTGCTCAATCTCCTCATTTTAGATCTTGATAATGGGTATTTCCTCTTCTTCTAGAATAATTTGTGAGCTTACAACCCTAGAATTTTCAACTTCTTCATTCCTTCTAGTATGCTTGATCCTTTATGTAATCATTAAGTCACCCTTCTTACATCCCTCTTATTGTTATTTCTAGTTCGTAGAATGTTGTTTGTTTCTCGTAACTTTATACTCCTTTATTATTGACATAAATTTGAATAATCCTAATGTGAGTAATGTTGGAGTTTGTAATATTAAATGGTAAACCATTTTTATTAAAACCCGCCAATGACTAAAATTCATGGCTTATAACTTATGTTTAAAACATAATATGGTGGATCCCCTTGCTGACCAATGTAAGGCAAATGATAATTCAAACTTATAAGAGTGTCCCATGAAATGGGCCACCCACCATGTATAAAACAAGGTGATCTTATTTGATATTCGAGATAACAATAACAAAGGAAACACATGATGATGTGATATTACAAGTATCAAAGAGAATAACATGATAAAAATGATGAAAACTTGATCTCTATGCATGAGGGAATGTTAGTGACAGTTTGTAATTTCTTGTTAAGGTGTAATTGCGGGGATCTTCTAGAAATAGTGGGAGTGCTAGGTGAAATTAAATTCTCAATAAAGATAAGTGATATTTTTAGTGGGGTTTTTTTACCAAAAGGTTTTCCCACTTAAATCATGTGTTATGTGTTCATTTGTAATGTGTTATGGGCTCTTTACATTAAACTATAATGCACTCTATAAATCTGCAATCTATGTTTAATTCATTATAATTTATTGCATAGTCATAAAATATAATCCTTGGAAAATTTATGATGTATATCTAATTTTTGTTTCTACTTATCTCGCATTTCCTAACATGGTATCATAATGAGATATTTGTGGTTGTACAAGATAAATCTAATTTATAGGTGAATATTCACTTGAAGATCGAGTCATTGAAAAAAGTAAGACTTACGAAACATTAAGTAGTGTTATGCGGCCTTTTTTCAGCTATACAGGTACAAAACTCTAATCTCCTACAAAATAAGTTAAATTTGGAAGTTTTACATGATTTAAATAGTTGAGGAAGATCAAATTGTGTTTTTACTTGTGTTCATATCTTTCACAGCCTTACGTGTTATTAAAAAGTGTGATCCATGGCCTACCTCTATTTTTTAGTCTTGTGTGGCTCCTTCGGGTTATTGTGTGGCTTTCAGCCATGTTGTGTGGCATTTCTATGGTTTTTCAGAATTTCTTCCCTACTTTGTGCTCTTTTTCCTTGTGTCACGAATTTTGATGCTTTCTACTTGGTGTGTGGAACTTTTCCTATTCCGCATCTTTTCTACTTGTTGCATGGAATTCTTCCTTAATTCACTGCTTTCATCCTTGTTTGCAAAATTTATTTTGTTTGTGTGGCTTCCATCCTTATTCCATGGTTGTTTGAATTTTCTTTTGTTTCATAGACTTATCTTTTCTTTATGGAAGATCGTCATTTCAAAAACTTTCTTTTCCTTTTGTAAACAAGATTTTGTCTCGTGAAAATATTTGGTTTCACGGACATTCATTGTATCATGAATTTATTCATATTTATATGTCACACAAATTTTTTTGTTCTTTGTTCCACGTATTTTTCCTTATTTTTCTATGGAACAGTGATCCTTGGTTCGTGGCTTCCAGATTTTGAAATACTATTACCTTCTTATTTTTGCATCATGGCTTCCCGTGGGTTGTGTTTTGTGTTTTATGCCTTCTCTTATTTGTTATAATACTATTATTGATGATGTTTTATTAAGTTTTGTATGATACCCTTTATTTCATTTCGTGAAATTCTATTTTATTCACTTTGTGAAACTCTATGTTTTGTTAAATTCGTTGATCTCTAACTACGAGATCTCTAGAACTGTTAAAACTCGCATAACACTAAACCTTTCTAAGTATTTTTAAAAGCATGGTTATCTCATCTAAATTTTCTATGGAAAAATATCAGTTACTAAATAGTTCTAATTATAGCATTTGGAGAGTTAGGCTAAAACTTATCTTTGTGGATAGAAATATATAGGATCTAGTTAGTGGTGTTGAAAAATAACCCACTGGGAGACATGTTAACCCTAAAATATTGAGTGCCTTCTCTCAAAAGTCATAAGAGGCCATGTCTATCATATTGTAAAGTATTAAATATGAATTTTTATTGCATATAGGACATATGGAGTCTTTGGGTGATGCATGGAATCAACTGCAAATTATGCATGAAGGAAGTCATATTTCTCAAATCATTGAGCTAATCATGGAATTGTTCACAACTTCAATGAAAGGAGATGAGAAGATACTTAATTACCTAGCTAAAATTAAGAATATTAAGGCTCATTTCGATGGATGTAACTGTGAATTATTTCAAGATAAGTTTTTATATTTTATTATTCAGATTAACATTCATGAAATGTTTACAAACAACATCTCTATCTTGAATTCGAAATATAAAAATGAATATGATTTTCTTGATTTGGATACTCTATCATCTCTCCTAATTTAGGAAAAAAATTAATGGAGAAATTTGATTCAAAAGAGAATGCCTCTCAAGCATTATTCTCCCAAAATCAAAAAATTGTTGAAAATAAAAATATCAATCATTCTAATCATAAATCTAGCTTTAAATTTAATTTTAATCCTAATAACAATAGGAATAATCAAAATCTTAAAGTTAATTTTGATGTTACTTGTACTAAATGTGAAAATTTTGGTCACAAAGAAATTAATTTTTATTCTAATACAAATAAGTCTAATAAAAATGCTAAAAGTAAGAACATCAATAGTAAAAAGAAGAATAGAAATAAAAATCATGCTAAAAACTAAGCTAATAATGTTGAGCAATCTATTTCTCTTTATATTGCTCTCTCAGTTTCTAATGAAAATGAATGGATCCTAGATAGTGGTGCCTCTAGGCACATGACATATATTCATGAAATTCTTTCAGATGTTGTGGAATGCCATGAAAATATATATCTAGGTGATAATTATGTCATTAAGTCTAAAAGTTGTGGAAATGTTAAGTTAGAAAATGGAACTATTAGAAATGTTTTATTTGTTCCTAACTTAAAGAAGAACATTTTATCTTGTTCTCAACTAACTAGAGAAAATTGTAAGTTTGTGTTCTTGAAAGATGGATGGTATGTGAATAATAAGTCCGGTAAATTTATTGTTGCTAGTATACAGAAAAATGGGATGTATATCTTTGATAGATTTGTGTCTGAAACATGTTTTTCTTCTTCTTATAATGATGTTCAATTGTGGCATGAAAGGATTGGGCATGTGAAATTTAATAATTTGTATGAAATTTCACATCTTAACCTTGTGATAGGTCTTCCTAAGATGAAATCATACCATGGATCTTGTGAAAGTTGCTTATGTGGTAAGCAACATGTTGAACCATTTCACAAACATCATTTGTATAATTCCTCTAACTTGCTTGAGTTAATCTATAGTGATGTTAAAATCTCCTTTGGAAGTTCCATATCTTGGTGGAACCTTGTATGTTATAAGTTTCATTGATGACTTTTCTATAATTACTTGGTCTTATTACTTTAAGAAAAAGTATGATTTCGTGTCTAAGTTTCAAGAGTTAAAATCATTGGTTGAGAACATGGTTAATCGAAAATCAAAAGAGTTAGAACAGATAATGCAGGTGAATATCTTAATAAGAATTTTGATGAGTTTTGTGTGTCATGTGGAATTCAAAATGATTTAAATACTCAATATTCTGCATAGCTAAACGAAATAGTTGAAAGGAAGAACAAAACCATAATAGAAATGGTCATGATTATGCTTTATCTCTCTAAAGAACCTAAGTTTCTATGGGATGAAGTCATCAAAACTTATGTCCACATTCCAAATAGGGTTCTTACTAAATAATTACATCAAAATACATCTCATGAAGTATGTGTTATCCATTTTTTCCCTTGGGAAAAATGGACAATGGGAGTAGATTGGATTCAGACCCAGAAAATCCCTTCATGAGGAATTTTGGGGCCTTCGGGTAAAATTTTGTGTTTAAGGAACATTTACATTGTTCTTGGAAGGTTTAGTATTATCTCAAACTATTTTATTTCTTGGGTTTTAGAGGTTCAGGTGTTCTCGGCATGAGACATTGGCCCGTTGGGCCCACTTTCGATTATTATGGGTATAATTTAATCAAAATCGATAAATTTTGCTAAGGAGGTCTTCTTGAATCTCTATGATCCTCTAGTTGGGTGAAAATTCTAGGAGACCCAATAATTTAGGGAAAATTTGGGAAAAAATGGCCAAAATTCCATTGAGTGAAACAACTTGGTGAGCTAAGGGTGAGTTTCCTAAGTTGTCAAGTCCCTTGTAAGGGTGTTCGAGTTCGGGTTGCATTGGAGAAAATGACTTGGAGACCCGAGTGTAGTAAGTGGCTTGCCTTGAGTTTGATTCCTAGGTAAATGCATAAGGTGTACATTACTAAGTGTTTGAGATCGGGATCATGTCTTAGGATTAGTATCTTCCGACTTGGTGCACAATGTGTTAACTCGGTGGTAGGTTAAGGTGGCTCATTGAGCTCGGCAAATCAAAGATTGAATCAACATCTTGAGTGCTTGGACTAGAATATCGTGTAGTCGATAATGGTAAGAGCTCAAGTCATGCTCAAAATGGCTACTTGGCACATGTCAAAGCAATCTCGGGAGGTTTCGGTTTCACAGACACGAGATTTCAATGAGCTATTGAGTGTGAGGTTTGAATGAGTCAAGGAACTAGTTTTTTCAGAGTTATGAGTAGGCCTAAAAGAAATGGTGAAGGGGTCGATGAAGGAGCCTGAGCCATAGTGTGGAGGAGAAGAGCTTGATCCCGGATCCTTGAGCTTAGAATTAACAGTCTACATGAGTCGGAAATGTAAAAACATGGGTGACCTATGGCTTGATACTTAGAATAGCTCGAGGGTGTCCGGCTTGAACTAGCCATCGCCTAAGAAGTGTGTGGCGAGTTGATTTCGGTGAAGAAGACCAAGTTGTAATTTGGTGATGAGGCATGACAAAATCACTTAGTTTGAGAAGATCGCACACAAGTGGGGGAGAGATAGCTCATGGTTGAGTAAAAATGTCCATGTCAATTAAAAGGTCATTCACTCACCGTTTTGGAGGAAAATGCAATGCAAGAGCCCATGACAAGCTCGTGGGAACATCGGGTGATTCATTGGAATGGCTTGGTCGGGAGGTAGTCGAGCTCAAAAGAGAGATAACTTAATTGGCACAAAGGAAAACACGCGGGAGTTCATTTGAGAGATATCCCTTTCGAGATTTCAAATATTTTATATTCGAACTCACCTCGTATAAGTTGACAAGAAATGTGGGAAGGTTCCAAAGCCCAAACTCTATAATTCAAAGTTCGAGCTCATTCGATTTGGGTTTCGGGAGTTTATAACGTAGAGGTTTGGGACTCTTTCATTTCAGATTTGTGTCAAGATGATAATGGGTGGTGATTCATATCATTCAGCTCGCTTTGCAAAGCAAACATGGCGAGAGGCCAGTCAAATTATGATAAGCATGAAAGGTAAGCGGGAATAATAAAGAAACTTGACTAACATGGTGGAAATTAAGTTTAAAGTGGTGAAGATACCACTCGATGTAGATACGTGGTGGTACATGGTGGATGCAATCATGGGCGGCAACGAGAGTGGAGTCATCTCGAGTTAATGAAATAACTTGGTCATTGGATGCTAATACGTGGAGCTCATTCAATGCAAGGTAGTTGAGCCGTTGTTGAGAGGCACCCAGCCAATGCGCAAGGCAGACATAGTTAGTCAATATGTGGCAGTTAAATAACTTTGGTTGTGGCGTGATGCAAGGAAACCTCAATTAGAACGTGGAGAATAGAAAGCTTGGTGGAGAACTCAATACAATAAATAAATGCTTGGCCAATGCAAGTAACAAGGAGCCTGCCAAATAATTTGAGGGACAATAAAATAATAAAAGTGAATAGCTTAGATTTCAAAGCGAGGAGCTTGCTAAATAATGAAATTGGATAGCTTTCTAGCTAGCTCGGTGAGCTGGTTGGCTAGCCATTTTCAAAGTTAACCCATATCTCCCTTTAAAAGGAAAATATAATCCTATGGACCCTATAAAGCACATCAAGGTGACTCCAAAAAATTATTAAAATATTATTTTAATTAAATAATGGAGGGAAATTCAAATTTTTGAATTCATAAGGCATAATGGAGGATAATTTTTGGGGAAACTAATTATGCCATCAAGTATGCAATGCCACAACCGAGCATGACCAACATCATGATTAATTCATCTGCTACAATTTTGCCTAGTTTTTAGGATTTATTCCTTCTTTCTCTCGCATGCTTAGTAGTTATAAAATGTAAAAGGGAATGCATTATTAAAAGTTAGACATTTTTCAAAATCTTCCCCTCTCTTCACAAGTTGAGTTGTTGTGAATTTGTAGGCTTTCAAGCCTTTCTTCTGAAAATTGTAATGGCAGCTTCTACCTCTCCCTGCTATAATGGTGCATTGTGCAAGTGCTTGGAGAAATAAAATGGTGTTTTGTGACTTATTATTTGTCCTTATATCATTTTTACTACTTTAATTTTCCTTTGTTCATGATTGTAGGTATATTGTGTAGATTTGATTTCTATTGCAGGTTTTAGGAGTTATTATGCTTATATTGGAATGACATATCATATGCAGTTGGGTTTATCATGCACGTTCATCCTTCCCATGTTCATCCTTCTTCATCGGAAGATTGAAAATTTGTCTAGTAAACCCCTTTCTTGGTGCATTACCACTTCTAATTTAGGTTTTATTTCTTACAAATATCTCTCCATAATCCCTTGGAAATGTTAGTAGAGGTCTAGTTAGTTGTTTATATTACATTAGGATTAGTGTAGTGCTTAGTATAGGAAGAGGAATTTGACCTTCTCTGGAGGTTCACCTCAAGCCCACAAGTCCCACAGCTTGAGAGGTGATCCCACATTACCCAATTATGTCAAATGCCCTAGTCATCACTTGGTCATTTGAGGGGTGCGAGTTATTTTGTGATAATAATTTTTGGCATGCTCGGTGGGACCATAAGAGTCATATATTTCACAAGTGTGTGTATTTGTGTTCACTTTATTTTCATTAAGTTGTGCTCTTAGTGAAATTACAGCCTTAGGAGGTATACTCAAGCACAACTAGTGACTCCATTGGTCTTAGTAACCCACTCTCTAAGTTACAAAATTTCATTTTTCACCCATTTCCATTCCTTTTTCTTCAAAATATTTCCTTTTTTCTCCCATTCATGAAGTTGTGCAATTGTGGCTTCATTCCCAAGATGGAATTCCTAGTTATAGTAGAAAAAAAAATCATCTTCAATTCTACTATACTCCACCCCTAGATCGATTTTGTGATGAATATTAGTTTGATCATGCATGTTCACATGAGAAAGATGCGAGTCAGTTTGTTCATCCACAAAACTTCAAGGCTATTGGAGAACAATGGCATGTAGATTCTAGAGGTTTTCCTACAATGAAGAAGACCACTTGCAAAGAAAGGTTCAAGAATTAGAGTATAACATGGTGTAAATAAGGATTAAGGAAATGAAAAAGGTCTCTAATGTAGGTTCAGAGGTTTCAAATCCTTTCCCCTCTCCATATTTACAAAAATCAGATTTCCTAGATGAATTTGATCTTTCTAATTTCATGTTTAAGGGTGAGGACAATCAAGATGAACAAAATTCCAACTGGAGAGCACCATGGTATAGGAACTTGAATCCTTCACACACTCTAAGAGTGGGGAGGCAAGCTATTTGTAAAATTTGGAGGAATATTTGGATGGATAAGAGCCTATGGAAATTTTCCTTTCTATTATTTCATCATCTAGCCTTCAACACAAAGTACCTTTTGCCTTGGAAAGAAGCATTTAGGAAGTGCCTATAGTTTCAAGTTACCCTCTTGAGCCAAATTTGGAGGAATTGAATCTTCTACATCTCTCATCAAATAAAGAAATAGATGAATAGACGAGAGAAGCTAAGTCAGATTCAGAAGCCTTGATAAAATATGACATTATTGAGAGTTTCTTGCTCTCAATCGTGGAACATGACTTTGTTGATGAACCATTAATGGTGGAAGAAAATCAAGAAGGTCTTGCTACCCCTAATAGTTTTCAAGAGCAATAGATGGATGGGATTTGTCTTGCAAGTTTCATGTTAGATGAGGAGGTTAAAAATGTAGGAGAATTTTTTCTCCAATCAGAAGAAGGGGAACTCTTACATGAACAACAAACTTCAAGAATTTACGGTGGTTTAACAATGACTTCATTAGAGACTGTAAATAGTCCAAATGAGCCACATATTGTGGAGGAACTCCTTGTTGGCAAGGGATAAAAGGGAACAAAAAGGAAACACTTTCATACCGTTCATCTAGATGGAGGATTGATTGTTTATAAATAGGCAACAAGAAGGAAAGGGTGTCACCGCAACACCTTTCATACAATGATGTCTTCAAGCAAAATTCCTTGTTAAATTTGAATCTCAGAATAGAAGGCATATTCAAATGGTTAGACCATGTCCCATTAGATATTTGGCCTCTTTGGAGCCAAAAGAGAAGTCACATTCAATCACATTCACTTCATAATGTGAGGATGAGTTTCATGCCCCAAGGATTAGTTGTTATGCCTCTAAAAAAATGTAGAGTAACTAAAAGATACATTCTTTCTCTTTCCATTTGATGCCTTGTTAAACCAATTGGAAGATTTGGCTTGTCTCGGTCTTTCACTCTTGTACATGTCCATTATCAAATCATCTACATGGTTACCCATTGTAAGGAAAGGGAGATATTTTACATAACCAATTGCAAGGTTTACTTAGCTCACCCTGTGCCTCTAGTTAGCATAGAGTATGGATAGGTTTTCTTTCAAGTAGAATAATTACCTGGCACACTCTGGGTGTTTCATTTGAAGCATGTATGGTTTTCAGTTTTAGTGTGTGTTGTGTGTTGTCTTCACCTTTACACAGTGTGTTGGAAGCAAAATTTTCAAAAGAAGGAAAAAATTTAGGTTTTAATAGAGTTCCTTGATGTCCAAAACCAGAAGTGTTTTATTCAAATTCCGTGAGGTGCTATTTGTGCTTAGAAATCATCGAGTTCGGTGTACTTCATACTTAGCATTACAGGAAGGTTCATGTGAATCGAGAATAGGAAACTCACTTTGTTTAGGATCATTTTTGAGATATCTATAGTGACTCCATGCCCCATGGATGTTGAAGGCTATTTGAATCATGCTTAGCAAGAAAGAATCACTGAGAGGTCACCAAAAATGTTATCCAATTTTCCCCTTTGGGAAAAAATGGACAATGGGATTAGATTGGATTCAGACCTAGAAAATCCCTTCATGAGGAATTTCGGGGTGTTGGGTAAAATTTTGTGTTTAAGGAATGTTTACGGTGTTCTTGGAAGTTTCAGTATTATCTTAGACTACTCTTTTCTTTCCGGGTTTTGGACGTTCAAGGTGTGGTTATAACGAGACATCGGCCCTCGTGGGCCCACTTTCGGTTATCATGGGTATAATTTAACCAAAATTGATAAATTTTGTTTAGGAGGTATTACTAAATCTCTATGATCATCTAACTACGGAAAATTCTATGAGACCCAACAATTTAGGGAAAAATTGTAAAGAAAAGGCCAAAAGGCCATTGAGCGCGATAGCTCGCCGAGTAGCTCGGTGAGCTAAGGGAAAGATGCCTGACTTGTCGAGTCACTTTAAAGGGTGTTCAAGTTGCATTAAAGAAAATAAATTAGGGACCCAACTTGAAACTAACTATAGCAAGTGGATAAGCTTGAGTTCGATGTGTAGGTAGATGCATTAGGTGTACATTTATGAGAGTTCAAGTTCGGGCTCATGTCTTAGGATTGGTGTCTACAAACTCGGTGCACAATGTGTCGATTCATTGGTAGGGTAAGGTGGCTTAATGATCTCAGTAGACCAAAGATTGACTCGAGAAGATTGGGTGCTTGGACTAGAAGCTCATGTAGTCGAGATAATGGTAAGAGCTTGGGTCATGGTCAACATGGCTACTTGGCACATGTCAAAGTTATCTTGAGAGGTTTCTTGTTTCACATAAACAGAGATTTCAATGAGCTATTAAGTGTCAAGGAACTGGGTTTTAGGAGTTATGAGTAGGCCCAAAAGAAATGACAAAGGGGTGGATGAAGGAGCTTGAGCCATAGTGCGGAGTAGAAGAGATCAATCTCGGATCCTTGAGCTTGGAATTTACAGGTCTACTCGAGTCGGGAATGGAAAACGTGGGTGAGCTATGGCTCGATACTCATAGTAGTTCAAGGGTGTGCGGATCGAACTAGTTTTCAGCTAATCGAGTGTGTGACAAGGTAATTTTGGTGAAGAAGACCAAGTTGTAAGTCAATGACGAGGCATGGTGAAATCACTTGGTTCAAGAAGATTGCATAGTGGGGGCAAAGATTGCACGGTGGGGTAGAGATATCTTAGGGCCAAGTTAAAATTTCCATGTCGATTTAAAGTTCATTCACTCATTTTTTAGATTACAATGCAATGTAGGAGCCCACGATGAGCTCTTGGGATCATGTGCGAGTCATTGGAATGGCTCGGTCATGAGGTAGTTGGGCTCGAGAGAGATAACTTAGTCCCCATAAAGGAAAACACATGGGAGTTTATTTGAGAGATAGCCCTTTTGGGATTTTAGATATTTTGATTCAGAACTCACCCCAGATGAGTTGACAAGAAATATGGGAAGGTTCTGAAGCCCAAACTCTAAAATTCAGAGTTCGGAGTTCATTCATTTCAGGTTTTGGGAGTTCATAACGTTGGGGGTTGGGAATCTTTCATTTTATAGTTGTGTCTAGCTGATAATGGGTGGCGAGTCATGTCATTCAGGATCGGCTTTGTAAATCACACATGTTAGCGATAGGCTAGGTCAAATGTCGATAAGCAAGACAGTAAGAAGGAATAATAAAGAAACTCAACTAACATGGTGGAAATTACATTTAAGGTAGTCAAGATGTCACTCAATGTAGATACATGGTGGATATAGTCGTGGGTGACAAGAGTGGAGTCATCTCAAAGCTAATGAAATAAATCGGTTATTGGATTCCAATACGTGGAGCTCATTCAATGCAAGGTAGTCGATCCGTTGTTTGGTAGCACCGATCAATAATGCGAGGTGGAAGGACATTTTAAGACACCCCTATAAAATTGAAGGTGGAAAATACCTGGCGAATATCCCCGTAACCAGTTTCAGCGAAAGGTGAATTTGACAGTATTCAAAAACAAAATTTTCACTGGTTTTTCATGGCTCCATCAGTGACGTGTGACAACAAGACGTCACTAACCACTCCTGACACACATCAATGGAACGTCAATAGTCTAGACTGACGCGTGTCACTGACACGACACTGGTTCGTAATGACACACGATGTCGGCTCCCAATGACACATGACACTAGATCGTAATGATGCGCGACATTGTCTCCTCTTTATCACATGTCGATGTATGCGGTAATGACGCGCGACACTTTACCTCCCTTATCGCGCGTCACTGGCCCCTAATGACGCGCATCATTTTCTCCTGCGGCGACGCGCGTCACTTGGCTCCCATTTGCGCGTCGGCTAACTGTTGTCACGCATCATCTAAGACCTTTGAACGCGTGACACGCATCTATGACTATTGACGCGTGACACTGTACACCTAATGACGCGCGTCTCTGTCTTCTATTGACGCGCGTCACTGGAACCTGTTGACGCGCGTCAAAGGTCTTAGCTGACACGTGACAATAGGAGGAAGTGACATGCGTCAGTAGGGGACAGTGTCGCGCGTCACTAGGAGCCAGTGTCGCGTGTCAAAGGTCTTAGCTGACGCGCGACAAAATCTAGGCTGGCGCGCGCGTCAATAGTAGCTAGATGGTGGCGCATGCGTCGGTAGGAGTAAAATGACATGCGCGTCAATAGGGGCCAGTGACGCCCTATTTAGCTTATAAATACCCTTGTGCCGCTCATTTTCTCATTTTCGTTTTCCCATTCTTGAATTTTTGCAGGTCTAAATCATTGTCAAAGATGCAATTACAGCTATAATGTCGACTTCACATGCTTCCCAATTGCAAGTTCAGCAAGAAAATCAAGAGAATCCAACTCAATCGATTTCGAAGATCAACTACAGGAATCCCTTATGCCCTCACATCCATACGGCTTTAAAGATGTCTTCAGAATATCAAGATTTGATGGAAGAGTGTGAATTTATAGGGCTCGTTAATATGCCCCATTTTGAAACAGATCCGGATATTTTGAATTACCTTGTCATGCTCTGATTGAGAGGATGGTATTTTTATGTGACTACGAACGATGGCCAAATGTTCCAATTCACTATTGAAGAAAATGACATCCATCGGTTTACGGGCCTTCCTTTCAGAAATTTACCAATTATTCTGAAGGCAACACTCACGGAAGAAGACAAGAAATTTCTCGAATCAATGTACGGTTTCCATGTTGATTGTAAGTATAAGTCGTTTTAATTCATATTTTTATTGTTTTTTATTTTGATACAATTTGTTGTTATAAATTTATAGTAATTTTTTCTTGTTTCGCATTTGCAGCCCATGTCGATAAATCCGGGCGTGGTGTAGATACACAATCAATTGCACACCACTTTCTTCTTTGCACTTATTTCATTTTTCAAGCGAGAATTGTTTTGCGGGGTCGCAAACAGATATACCAAATTGGGCCATTGCATACATTTGTGCCACTATCTCAAAATGAAAATTTGATTGGTGCACATATCTATCAAAAAAATAAGAAGCGACATAACAAATTCAAAACTCTCAGATAAACCTTTCATTTATTCAACAAACTATCTCCTCGGCTTCTACTATGAGGCAATTTTAAATTTAAAAGATAAACAAATTCCTACTTGCTCTGATGAGGCTTTGAAGAAATTCTCAATTCCATTTGAAGAACAACAGGTATAAACTATTTAGTTTGTAATTGTATTTCAATTTTCGACATTACAGTGCATAGTTATTAAAACTTAAATTTTAATGTTTTGCAGAGAAGATATCTTGAAGCCCTTCCCCAAAAAAAGAAGTTATCGAGAGGAAGAGGCCAACAACACACGGAGGCTTCGGGGGACTCCCAATCTGAAATGGAAGCTCACTCCTCTCCAAACCCTCAACAGTTTGAACTCGTTAAACGCCAGAGAAGTAATACATTCTCATATATTATTTACAAATTCCAAAGTTGCATATTTATTTTTCAATTTAAATTTTAACCAAATGAATTGACATTATTTAATATTGATGAATTGCAGGGACTTTGGAACCTTCTTCCCCAACTCACTCCATACAGTCGCATGCATTCATATCTTTTGACAGACCCTTTGAGTACAACTCCTGAGGCCACCGTAGCACCAAGAAAAACAACCCCTCGACAACAAGGTACAACTTTTCTATAGTACGTTTAATTTCGTAGTTTTGACTTTATGAATTGTTTTAATATTTTCATTTTTTCTTGTACTTTTCAGCATATGTCAGTCATGATCAAACCACAGCACCGACACCCACTCAACCATTAATTTTTAAAATGCCAACCAGAGGATCAGTGAAAAAGAACATTGGTAAACGCATGCCTTTTGCTCGGCCCCTAGTGGGACACTAAACCTTGCCTCCTCGTTTGAATTCCAACTCTATCACTTGGTGGCTTGCCCGGTCTGTGGGCATATCATTTTGAACAATATAAATTTAGATGAAGATTATTTGGGCATTGATAGCAATGACCCGATTGGTTTTTTCGATACCCGCGAGATGATTAAGGCGTAAGGTATACTTCAAATTTCAATTTTAATATGCTTTACAATTTTTAATTACATTCTGATTTAAATTTATTTATCTAAATCTTGATTAATTTTTTCAAAAACAGGATCAGCCCACCCAAAGGCCGAAACAAGGAGTAGTTGATCTTGGTGAAAGCCCCCATTCTTCTCTCAGAAGATAAATGCGCATCGATTCGAGATAGTGAACAGTTGCCACGTTTTCCTTTGGAGAACTTAATTGGTAATGATTGTCAATCCCATGTCAGTGAGTTTATTATTCCTCATATCCAATAGCTTATAGAATGGGAGAGAAGGGCTAAAGTTCTTATCAATGAGATTATTAGTCGTTATGAAAATTATTGGCAGCAGGATAGTTTATACACTGCTGAGTCGAGAATCAACTGCGAAGATGGATTCCTTACTTACCCAAGTAAGATGTGGGGACATCACGTTTAACAACAACTATAAAGATGACATTTTAGATAAGGCACTAAACAAATTGGAAAATATTAGTGCCGAGGCCGGGCATATTTTAACAAATGGTCGAGGACAAGGATTTGGTATCAATCGCAAATGCCGAAAGAGATAGAGCGGTTGTAAGTACTATTACATTTAAACAATCATTCTTGTTAATTTGAAATTTTGAATTTACATTAATATTTTGAATTGACATTACTCTTTTTGTGCGTTGAAATATGAAAATTTGAAGAGTCGGGCGAAGGTTTTGCAAGTTCACTTGGAAACAACAAAAAACGACTTATCCATGACAAAAAAATTTGAAGCAAAATATTGTTTTGGTTAACAAAAAAACAATACACTAAAGTGGATAATTAAAGAGCATGGTCTGACCACGACATATTATTCAAAGCCAAAGCATTTGCTGATCCAAATTTTTTTGTCGCATGGAGATGCAACAAATCAAGAAGAAAGAATTTAAAAAATGCGGGCAGTCTTTGAGAAGATCTTATAAGTTCAGGGGTTATTTCTGGTGTTGGGGAAAGAGGTACATCCACAGTGGAAGAAGCCGTTGGGGAAGAGAGCAGAGTAGAATTGTATAAAGAAAAAGAGGGTTTTGAAAATTAGAAACTTTTATTATTGAGGAAACTTTAAATATTGAATTTGAAAACTTCTACTATTGAGTATGTACTATGGTATTTGAATTTAATTATATGGATTTATATAAAGTCTTTAATTTTAATTGCATTAGATGGTGATTATCATGAATTATATGTATGTTTCTTGTTTACTTGCATTGTCATGAATTGTATGTGGACGTAGATGATGAATGATGATAATTGATAATTAATGATAGATGATGATGAAAGACGATGATCAATTTAATGTGTATAATGTAAAATGTAGTGCTAAATATCTTGTGGGACTTTAATTATCTTGAAAATTATGTTTTGGGAAAAAATAGCAACTAAGATTTGAAAGCAGATCTTTAGGATTTCTCCTTAATAGACTTATGGTGTAGGAAAATTCTATTTTAAAGAGATTCACCTCTATATAAGTGCATAATCTCTCATTAGAGAGGTTGTTTGACATCTAAAATAGTAAGACCATTTGTCGAGAAAATAATGAAACAATCATTGATGTGGAGGCTAGATTAGCCAATTATGAAATAGTTAAATTCAGGCCATAAGAATTAGAGCTTGGGAAATAATCAAGACCATGGTTTAAAAGATATGGTTTTGTTATCATGGATATTGTTTTGTGTAGAGTAGATTGACAAGTTCTTTGTAAATAGTCAAGGTTATGGAGGCTAGATTAACCAAAGTTGGAATAACCATGTGATTAAAAGATAGGTCAAGCTCGATATAGAACTTTGAAGTTTAATGTAAAACATATAAGGTTCTTATCATGAAGATTAGTCTGTATAGATCAAGTTCATAGGTTGAAGAATCCTATCATTTTTTAATATTTGATAAGGGTGAAGAATAATTGTGGATTAGAACTGGGAGGCTATAAGTTGGAATAATTTTGAGTGTGTAAGAAAATATTGAAGGTTGTAAACTAGATCATAGCAAACTATGTGTGTAAGTATTTATGTAGAGCCTTGAAGAAGGCACACTACATTTGCGGGATAGTTTGAAGAAGCACACTCTGATGTTCTAGTCGGTTTATTACTAGAAAGGATTTTTATTAGATAAAGACTACTCTGTCAAGTTGATTTAAATAGTTGTGATTAGTGTAGATTTGGGTGGGTGACTATAGGATATGGAAGATAGCATTAGAATTGAGTTTGAATAACCGTGTTAGAGGATGATCATTATAAGTCTAAAAATAGATCTATTTCTTCATGGAGAAATCTGAAGAAGTGATGGATCTATGACAAAGTAGGGAATTTTAGGAAGAGTGTCAGGACTTATATTTATAATAGTATAATGTATTGTTTAATAGTTTATCCCGTAGTTAAAAAAATATATCAAAGGATTTTCCACATATAAAAAATAAATTAAATATAATTCTAAGAAATCAAGAAAGAATCATCAACTTTGGTAAGAAATTAAACATAATTGCAAATATGATAGGGTTTAGCTTACCTCTTGCGTATTAGATTCTTTGTGAAATCATCAAGGGTAACGTCTTTAGATCTTTGTTTTTCCTGACATTGTAGATAGAGGGGTGAGTTGCCTGACATTGTCAGTCCTGAGAAGTGCCAGCAACATCTTTAAATATATAGACCAACAATATCTTTAAATAAATGATAACAAGAGCTGAAAAAATGTAAAGTAACAAACAATAAGATGATGTTGAAGAAGATACCTATTTAAAATTGAAATCATCCCCGGTAATGTGCTAGATCTTTGTCTTAATAAAATTCAACACAAAAAATGGATTAGTAGATAGATGGGTGAGTTGCCTGACATTGTCAGTCCGGAGAAGTAACAGCTTCCTCGGATGGATGTCAACCCACGTTTTCAAAAAATAAAATATTGTATTTAACTAAATGTAAATACATAGACATCTTTAATGATAACCAGAGCTGAAAAAAATGAATAGTAACAAACAATAAGATTAAGGGGAAAAAGATACCTCCTTAAAGTTGAAATCATCACTGCCACTGGTAATGAGCTATATCTGTGTTTCAAAAAAACCCAACATGAGAAATGGATTAGTAGATAGATGGGTGAATTGCCTGACATTTTTAGTATATAGAATGTAACATCTTTAATGAAAACCAGAGCTGAAAAAATGAATAGTAATAAATAATAAGATTAAGGGGAAAAAGATACCTGCTTAAAGTTGAAATCATCACTGCCACTGGTAATGAGCTAGATCTGTGTTTTAAAAAAACCCAACACGAGAAATGGATTAGTAGATAGATGGGTGAATTGCCTGACATTTTTAGTATATAGACCTGTAACATCTTTAGGAAAACCCATGGTTAACCAAAACATGAAATGTGTATAGGAGTGTCTTTTAGTGCTTCATGCCAAATTTAATTAGATTTTGAAATGAGTATTTAAACTTATTCAAGTTTTTATAAAACTCGATCGCTTAGAAATGCAGACTAAACAACCTGTATTCTTAGCATCCAAGAAGTTAATTTTGTATAGGATTCACATCTTGAGATATTGTAAAATGTTTTGGGGAAAATGGATCAGTATCAAAATATGTTGTATAGGATTCACATCTTGAGATTCTCTCTTCAGGACTGCTTCTTGGAGTGGTTGAATTAAAATATGTCTCTTTTTTCAAATTTTTAAGGTGGTGCATATGATCATAGCTCAATAAGGTTGTTTACATATCATGTTAGTTACAAGAATGAGGTTTGAAAGATCTGATAAGGGTAAAGTGATCAAAATTGTTGTGTAACGGAAAGTTGTTTTTACTTTCTTCTAATTATCATTGTTGGTGATGAAATACTTGGTTGACCATTGCAATGATGAGTATCAAAGTATAAAATTCCTGCTACCACCTTGTTTTGTTTTCCTTTCTTTGAAGATACAATGTTCAAGTGTATGTTTGAAGACAATTTTCTTGAAGCTCCCCATTTCTATGCCTTGAATTGATTAATCATGATCTTCTTGAAGTATAATTGATAAAATCAAGTGTCTCAAATATTGAAATTTTTTTTACAGCTCAACATAAAGTTCTCTGTGCAAGGTTGGATCATCTTAAAAAGGTAACATTGTGTAAATTTTGTCAAGAGTGCCTTACTGGTACCTCATCTCAAACTCAGTCTTAGCATATATCATGAAGTTTCTTTTTGAACTTATCAAACAAGACCCTATATCATCATCAAGTACACACCAAACACTGTTTCTTTGGTCTGGGGATAAATTTGAAGGCTTCATCTCAATTGGCTGCATTGCAAACATGAAGGGAATTTCCTCTAGAGCAAAAGAGGTGAAAACTTGAATTCCATTAAATTTTGGATAAGAAATCAATTATTTGGTAGTCTCAGGCTTTCTCTGTGCATAAAGAGATCCATCTAGTCACTCATCACTCGACGCGCGTCGATGGAACATCGATGGTCTTGGCCAGCGCGCGCGACACTCCCTATTGGCGTATTGACGCGTCACTGGCACCTAATGACGCACGCATCATCGGCGGCTTTTTGATGCGCGTCATGGCTCTTTTTTGCGCGCGTCGTCGGCTCCCAAGCGCGCGTCGCGGCTCCTATTGACGCGTGTCGCTTTCTTTTTGACGCGCGCGTCGCGGCTCCCTTGCGCGTTGCGGCTCCTATTAGCGCGCGTCATGGATTCTATTGACGCGCGTCACTTTCTCCTATTGACGCGCGTCGCTCACTCCTATTGTCGCGCGTCACTGGATCTTATTGACGCGCGTCGCTTGCTCTTATTGACGCGCGTCGCTGGATCCAATTGACGCGCGTCAGCTAGGACTATTGTCGCGCGTCAGCTAGAACCTTTGACGCGCGTCAAGTGAAGCCATTGACGCCTGATTTAGCCTATAAATACCCTTCAACCGGTCATTTTCTCGTTTTCACCTTCCAGCTCTTGATTTTTTGCAGGTCTCGATGCTTCCCAACTGCAAGTTCAGTAACAAAAATCAAGAGAATCCAATTCAATCGATGTATCTTATGCCCTCACATCCATACTGTTTTAAAGATGTCTTCAGAATATAAAGATTTAATGGATGCGTGTGAATTTACAGGGCTCGTTAATATGCCCCATTTCGAAACAGATCCGGATATTTTGAATTACTTTCTGTCATCCTACAATTCAGAGGACGGCATTTTTTATGTGACTCTGAACGATGGCCGAATTTTTCAATTCAGTATCGAAGCAAATGACATCCATCGGTTTACGGGCCTTTCGTTCAAAAATTTACCAATTATTCTGACAAGGCAACACTCGTGGAAGAAAAGAATTTTCTCGAATCAGCGTTTGGTTTCCATGTTGATTGTAAGTATAATTCGTTTTAATTCATATTTTTATTACGATACAATTTCTTTTGTTATAAATTTATAGTAATTTTCATTGTTTAGCATTTGCAGCCCATGTCGATAAATAAAGGCGTGGTGTCTAATATGTAGCATTTTAAGTACATGTAATTTTTGCAATGCTAGTGTCTAAGATGAGCTTTGTAACTTTGATTGACTTTGATGAGTGCGGTGGAAAAGTTTAAACAAAAAAAGATCTTAAGAAAAGCTGATGGAACAAGAAGGGGAAATTAATTGATGTTCCCAAACTTGATGATGCAAATCAATCAAGGGGGAAGAATTACGATCAATGTACTTTAATATTAACGAGAGGGTGACTCGGCGAGGCTCTTCTTGTAAGTGTTTGTGCCTTGAATCGGGAAATGTGAATATTGAATTTGGTAGTATTGTGACATGTTTCGACATCACTTTCCAATTTAATTTTTTGTTATTTTAGTTATCTTTATTCTATCAGGTGGCAGGAATATCTATTGTTGGTCAATATTATTATGGCGTGTTTCCTCTCAGAGGTAAGCTGCTCAATGTCAGGGAAGCTACCACTCACCAACAAATGGAGAATAAAGAGATAGTAAATATAAAAAAAATCCTTGGTCTATAGGAAGATAAAATATATGACAGCATTAAATCTTTAAGATATGGCCATCTGATGATAATGACAGACCAGGTACATGATCTTTGTATAGCGTTGTTTAGTTTCTGCTTAATTCTGACACATCCTTTCTAGTGAGATCCTTTTTGACTTGTCCTTTGTCTCTTAAAGGACCATGATGGTTCCCACATCAAAGGATTGCTGATCAATTTCATACACCATACCTGGCCATCACTGCTTAAAATTCCTTCATTTGTTGTGGAATTTATCACTCCTATTGTCAGGGTAAATGTTCCCCCTGTATATTTGGTTGAGTGTATTGAGACTCTTTATATTTTTTTTAAGCCTCCAGATGTTATGTATCTCCATGTCTAATTTTGGCACATGTTGATGTAGGCAACTCACAAAAATGGAAATGTGTTATCTTTTTACACAATTTCTGAGTATGAAGCTTGGAGAGAATCATTGAGTGGATCGATAATGCTAATTTGGACCATATAGTACTACAAAGTAATGCTAGTTTGTTTTCTCTTTATATGTTTTCAAGTTCTGGTTTTGTTCACTTGCTGATTAGGTATCACTTGTTGCTTGGACCATACAGGGTTTTGGCACAAGTACTTCTAAAGAGGGCAAGGAGTATTTCATACATCTAGACAAGCACAAAAATATTTTGTGTGGGTTGATGAGAAAGATGGAGATGCTTCCTCATATCAATCAGCTTATAGAATGGGAGAGAAGGGCTAAGGTTCTTATCAATGAGATTATTAGTCGTTATGAAAATTATTGGCAACGGGATAGTTTATATGCTGCAGCTGATCCAAATTTGCTGTCGCATGGAGATTTCTGGTTTTGGGGAAAGAGGTATAGCCATAGTGGAAGAAGCCGTTGGGGAAGAGTGCAGAGTAGAATTGGATAAAGAAAGAGAGGGTTTTGAAAACTAGAAACTTTTATTATTGAGGAAACTTTAAATATTGAATTTGAAAACTTCTACTATTGAGTATGTACTATGGTTTTTGAATTTAATTATATGGATTTATATACAATCTTTAATTTTAATTGCATTAGATGGTGATTATCATGAATTATATGTATGTTTCTTGTTTACTTGAGTTGTCATGAATTGTATGTGGACGTAGATGATGAATGATGATAATTGATAATTAATGATAGATGATGATGAAAGACGATGATCAATTTAATGTGGACGTAGATTTATCATCAAGCACAGTAATTCTTCTTCTCTAGACTTTTGAACTTGTTTTAAGATAATTATTCTCTACACTTGTAACGATATGATCATAATGTCATTAGAATGGATATAGATGATAAATAAATGGAATGTGTTATAATGGATATAGATGACATTAATGATTAGAATGGATATAGATGACATTAGAACGAATAGAATTGTAATGATATGATTATGAATTATTTTTAAAAATGAAATTGTTTTAATAAATTTAAAATTAGATAAATAATTGTATTAATAATAATTGTAGTGTCAGGACTCAGGATATGATAATGATATGGTGATGATATGATATATATGGATGATGAGGAATTTTATGTGGACTTATATTTAAAATCATATAATGTATTGTTTATCCCGAATTTTATGTGAATTTTATGAGGAATTTTATGTGGACTTATATTTAAAAATAAATTAAATATAATTATGAGAAATCAAGAAAGAATCATCACTGGTAAGAAATTAAACATAATTGCAAATATGTTAGGGTTTAGCTTACCTCTTGCGTATTAGATTCTTTGTGAAATCATCAAGGGTAACATGCTAGATCTTTGTTTTACATGACATTGTAGATAGAGGGTGAGTTGCACGACATTGTCGATCGACTCTGAGAAGTGTGAGAGCTGAAAAAGCAACATCTTTAAATATATAGACCAACAATATCTTTAAATAAATGTAAATATATAGAATTAGAGACTGTAACGTCTTTAATGATAACTAAAGAGCTGATAAGAAAAATGTAAAGTAACAAACAATAAGATTATGTTGAAGAAGATACCTATTTAAAATTGAAATCATCACCGGTAATGTGCTAGATCTTTGTCTTAAAAAAATTCAACACAAAAAATGGATTAGTAGATAGATGGGTGAGTTGCCTGACATTGTCAGTCCCGAGAAGTAACAGCTTCCTCGGACGGATGTCAACCCACGTTTTCAAAAAGTAAAAATATTGTATTTAACTAAATGTAAATACATACACCTGTAACATCTTTAATGATAACCAGAGCTGAAAAAAATGAATAGTAACAAACAATAAGATTAAGGGGAAAAAGATACCTCCTTAAAGTTGAAATCATCATTGCCACTGGTAATGAGCTAGATCTGTGTTTTAAAAAAACCCAACACGAGAAATGTATTAGTAGATAGATGGGTGAATTGCCTGACATTTTTAGTATATAGACCTATAACATCTTTAATGATAAAGATAAAAGATAGATAAAGAAGATACCTATTTAAAGTTGAAACAATCCATTATCAATAGCTTCATCAAAGTCGATGTTGTCTTCTGTAGAATGTGACGAAGAGCCAATTACACTCTCAAGGTTGGGAATATTTGTACTTGTAGCTGTATTATTCACACCTCTTCTTTCACAAAGGGAATTCCAGTGCATAATTGCTCTGTCGAACGGAAAGGTTTCGATGGAGTATCGAGAAACATAACACCTCATCTGACTTTCGATTTTTATCGAACTGTTTCTCGGTTTTGATTTTATAAATGACAATGCTGAAAACCCTTTCATCCTCCACAGACCCCAAAATCATTGTTTGGCATAACTCATATAATCTGAAATATTCACTGATATCTTCTTGTAAAATAGAACTTTGATAGATTCCTCACCACAACCTTGTAATAGCACCACTTTCAGAAGGTTGATCTAAATTCTTATATTGGTTCCTCATTGTTGTTGCAAAATTTGTTGACTGAAACTTTAATAAATCGGCATTCAGTATACCTTTGATTTCCACACCCTTGAGCTCTGACGTCTTTGTAAATTGTTCCATTATTGTACCCATTGATTTATGGAAATGCTTACTGACAAAGTCTGCACGGCCACCTTCAGTATTCCAAAAATTAGGATTCATCACACCCATGGCTTCCAGAATTTTATCTTTACAGAAACGTTCCCTAATTTCTGATGACAAGGTTTCTGAAATTTTTTTAAGCTTTATTCTTGTTTCAACTATAACAGACTCAAACAAATTACGTGTCACGGGAACATCTTCTCGTTCCGATCCTGTAATAGCTTGACGTTTTTACAAAATGTGCACAGGTATTTCCCTCCCATTAACAGTGATGCAGAGGTGATCATGGATATTAAATCTCAAAAAGGTGTTAGGATTTTTAAGATCTAATAAATCTCTCCAATTTTCAAAAACAGGTGCATCAAAACTATCATTGGAACAGTACAATATATCAAGACTTTGACATACCATTTTCCTCATCCGTATAAAATCCACAATATAGATTAATCTACCTGTGCATGCTTCATCAGTGTATTGATCTCCTTTAACATTGGAAGAATACCAACCAATGTAAGCAATGTCTCCAAATCAGTTAAACAGAACAACAAGTCCCTTGCCCTATCAACTTCATGATGGTATTTGTGCATGAAACCAACCAATGAAGGATACTCCTCACGAACTCTGCATGCAGGTTCATACAAAGAGATCCATCTAGTCTCCACATCCTTCAGAAGTTTTTTGCCATCTGTAATTCCAATTGAAAATTTTTTGAACTCGAGAAAACGCTTTGGGCTGCTTGACATATAGGCATGAAGTTCTCTTATAAGGTCTTCTAATTTAGCAACATTTTCGTGGTTGCTTACCATTTTATACGCTAAATTCATTCTGTGAGCCATACAGTGAATTGGTAGCATATATGGGGCCATTGTTGTTTGTAATCTAACACAGAGCCTTGTTCGGTGACCCTGCATGACAGATGCACCATCTGCTCCAACGCATACCAACTTCGTAGCAATTTCATAATCAGTCATACCAGCAACATCTTTCAAATGAGAAACAACTATTTTATATAGGTTTTCGGCATTGCAATTTTCAACCATTTTCATAACACCCAACAGATGAGGTGTCCTTATATGATTTTCTAAAGTATAGATGTGGATACATACCCATGCGGTGTTGTCGACTGCTGTCACTTCATCAATTGAAAGAGAGATAAAGTTTGCTTTTTTTACATTCTCTTTCAAATCTTCCTTCTCTATCATCGAGAGGCATTTTGCCATTTCCCATCCACTACTCTCAGACCAATGAGACTGAGGTACATTCAGCATTCCGTTAAATTGATACAAAACTTTGAAATCGAGGAAATCCGAAATCGCTCTTCCTTTTTTAAGTATTTGAAAAAGAGTAGAGAATTGTATGAATTTTGCATGTAGATTTGTTTCTTTCATCTTACCAATATGCGATGTGATCGTTCCTCCCTTTTCCAACAGATGTCTGTGTTTTTTCTGCTCTGCCTCATATTCCATCTGCGTATCTAACATGCATGCATTCTTTTCAGTTTTCCACCTATGTGTTTTGATTTTCTAGCCATCCGCCCCTGTTACAGTTAAATATTGTTTTCCACAATGTTTTTCTATAGTGTCAGCTTCAGTTGCATTTTTTGTTGCTTTCCCAATTTCCACGTACATATTGTACATGTACATTGGATGGGATATCTTCATAATTAGATGATTGTATAGGTTGATAAATGGAAATTTAGTTGCCCAATCAAACTTGTATGTCTGCCGATGGTCCACATATTCTTGTTCGTTTTAATGCTTTACTTTTTAGTAGAATTTTGAGCAATATCACAATCACTGGTTTCCTCTTTCTTGGACCGGAGTTTGATTTTGATTTTTGTCTTCCATTTTGTTGAGTGTTTGTATCTGTGATATCTAGTTGCACTTCTGGTTGCACCCCAATAAGAACAATATCTTCAAGATCTGGCATATTATCGTAGGTTTCATTTGTTTGACTTTGATGCATGCGAGAATGCATGTCCACCTCAATAATACCTTCCACACAGTCAGTATTCTGATTCTTTGTGGTGGCATCTATATGATTGGTATTTACATATATCTGTATCTGCAGAGTTTCCAAAATACTTGAAGAGTGATTTATGAGATTTCTTACTTACTTTTAGGTTATTCGTATTCTTTGAGCTGGCACCTTCCATTATTCTGAAAAGAGTCCTGCGTCAGCAAAAGAACCAAGTAGCGACTCTGTCAGTGTCGAGGTCTTGTCGCGCATCCACCATCTAAGGTCACATGTCCTTTGTCTTAATATCTTTGTCGCGGCGTCAACACTGCCCAAGTCACGCGTCAACACTTCTTCTTCATCGCGCGCGTCAACACTTCCTCTGTCGCGCGTCACTTCTTTGCCCAAGTCACGCGTCAACACTTCCTTTGTCGCGCGTCAGAACACCTTTTTCGTGCGTCAGTATAGCTCTTGTCGCGCGTCAGTACAGCTCTTGTCGCGTGTCAACAATGCCCTTGTCGCGCGTCAACACTGCATTTCTCGCGTGTCAACAATCACAGGCTAACAGTAATATGAATCTCTGGTGCTCAAGGGTATGCGAGTTCAAATTTCATAGTATTGGTTGGCAATCACTTGAGGTATACTACCCAATGAATCACCTAGGTTTTATGAGATGTTTTCAAATGAAGGCGAAGCCAACCCCCAAAAAAATATACTATATATTTTAGGCGAACAGACACGGGACCCACTCCAAGACCTTTTCAAATATGAATCCTACTCAAGGGTATACGAGTTCAAATTTTCGAATAATTCACCTTTTCAAATTTTCCTAAAATGAAATTTTGGAATATTCTCCGGTAAAATTATTGGTAAGCTGGCTAGTGAGCCATTTTCAAATATAACCCATATCTCCCTTTCAAAGGCGAATCTATGGACCTAGGAAAATCGAGGTTTTATTAGGATATTATTTTAATAAATAATATAGGGAAATTCAAAAATTATAAGACATATATTTTGAGGCAATTAATGATGCCATCAAGTGTGGAGCACCACAAGCGATCATGGCCAACATCATTATTAATTCATTTTCAAATTTTCCTAGTTTTTAGGACTTATTCCTTATTTCTCTCGCATGCTCATAGTTATAAAATGTCATATGCAGTTGGGTTTGTGATGCATGTTCATCCTTCCCATGTTCATCCTTCTTCATTGGAAGGCCTAAAATTTGTCTAAAAATCCCTTTCTTGGTGCATCACCACTTCTAATTTAGGTTTTATTTCTTGTAAATATCTCTCCCTAATCCCTGGAAATGTTATTATAGGTCTAGTTAGTTATTTTTATTGCATTAGGAGTAGTGTAGTGCTTAGTTTAGGAAGAGGAATCCAGAATTTTCTCGAGGTTCACCTCAAGCTCGTAAGTCCCACAACTTGAGATGTGATCCCATGTTACCCAATCATGTTGAATTCCATATTCATCACTTGGTCATTCGGGGGGTGAAGTGATTTGGTGATAATAGTATGGACCAAAAAGAAACTCGATATCTCTCATTTAAAGATATTTTGTAGTTTTTCTTCCCTTCTAATTCTTAAAACTAAAAGACAAAACTTTGATCCTACCTCCTAATCTTGCATCTTTGTTGGGCAGAGTTGTTGCAAAAATTATTAAGGGTATATGATCCACTCAAACATGATATCATATAAAATAGAAATGTTCATGTTCTTGAGAAATCTTTGGGTGAATCTTCTTATATTCCCTCCTCTGTTGCTCATGATTTTGACACCTTAGAGACTGATAATCCTTCTCTAGTAAATATGGAAATATAATTCCATGAAGATGAATTTCCTTCTTCAAATATGATGGATTTGAATATTAAGGTGAATTCATCACAATCGTGTCTCAATATGGAATTCTTAAATAGGATCAAATTTTGGTTTCTAATAATCTAAGAAATATGACATGTATTCAACATACTTATCATGCATTTTCAACTTTGTATGAGGGTGAGTCTCAATCCTTTGAAGAATTCAGCCTAGATGAAAGTTGTATTAATGTTATGGAAGTTGAATAAAATTCTCTAATCAATAATTAAATTTGGGAACTAGTCCTTCTTCCTCATAAAAGAAGCACTATAAGATCTAGATGGTTGTATAAAATCAAATACAACTTTTTTGGTAAGATAAACAAGTTCAAGAAAATATTATTAGCTAGAGGGTTTTCTTAGAAACTTGGTTTAGATTATTTTGAAACCTTTTCTCTTATTGCCAAAAATTAGCACTGTTAGAATTCTTATAGCTTTATTTTTTCAACATGGATGGGAGATTCACCAAAAGGATGTTAAAATTTCCTTCTTAAATGGTGACCCAAAGGAAAAATTTACATGTATCAACCTAAAGGGTTTGAATAAACAGGTAATGAGTTATATGTATGTAAGCTTAAAAATATTTGTATGGTCTTAAACAAGCCCCTAGAGCTTGGTATGCTAAGATAAATAGCTTCTTTCGAGATCTTGGTTTCAAAAATTGTTTTACTAATAATTATTTGTTTGTAAAATATTTTTAAAAATCATATTATCGTTTGTTTTATATGTTGATGATCTCTTGATTACTAGTAATGATAATAATTTAATTCTTCAAATCAAAGAGAAATTGAGACAACGTTTTGAAATGATATATTTAGGACCATTGAATCAAGCATGGTTATTTTTCAAGATTGCAAATATATTGTTGTATCTTAAGCACCTAACCTTCTTAAAATATTTAACATGATTGATTATAAGTATGTCTTTAATCCTATGGAATTTGGTGTGAAATTAGTTTTAAAAGTTGCTTGTGATAAATTTAATCCTACTCTATATAGACATCTTGTTGGTAGTTTGATTTATTTAACTATTATTAGCCCCAATATATCCTATATAGTTGGAATTATTTCTAGAATCATGCATGATCCTTAAGAGGACCATTTCAAAATGAAAAAAATATATTTTGAGGTATATCAAAAGTACAATCAATTATGGTTTGTATTATTCTTCTAGTAATGATGCAAATTTATTTGATTATTGTGATTTTGACCATGTTGGTGATATTATGGATAGAAAATCTACTTCTGGATATGTTTTCAAGTTGGGCACATGTGTAATCATTTGGAGTAGCAAGAAACAACCAAAAATATACATATCTTCTACTAAAACAGAGTATAGAAGTGTTATTAAAGAAGCAAAGTTTGTTATGTGGTTAAAAATATTATTGGATGAAATTCATATTAGCATCAAAAGAATTACTCTTCTTCTCGTGTGTTATCCAAAGTTGCATTTATTTTTCAAATAATCCAGTTTAGCATCAAAGGATAAAGCATATTGAAATACATATGCACTTTACTCAAGAAAGAGTTCTAAATGGTGACATTGATATCAAGTTTTGTTAGATTGAAGATTAAGTAGCGAGATATTTTTACAAATACATTGGGTTCTATAAATTTTGCACCATATTAGGAATTTCAAAATTTGACTCAAATGATCATGTGGACAATGTTGATCTTCAACTCGAATCGAGATGAGTGTATGGCCTTTCATATTTTCCCTTAACAAGGAATGAGCATGCCAATGCCACCTCTTATTGGCATGGTTGTTCCAATTGTAAACTCTCTATATTGTTTTCATTGAGTTTAATTATATAATTTTTTCATGTGAGTTTACTTGTAATACCCATCAAAGCATTAGATATGATAGATTCTTACTTGTTAAAATACTCCATAATTTTATGTAGGACTTCATACTTAATCACTTTATCTTGATAATTTTGTGCATTCTTGTGTACCGCAGTTTTTTCATAATTAGTAGAACATTAGCTTTGACTTTGGGGCATGTTTTTCTCAAAAACCCACAAGACCTTAAAAAGTTGTGTCATGGATTTTCTAACAAATCTACGGAACACTTTGTAGTGTCGCAAATTTTTGAAATCCATGTAGCACTACTGACTTTATAACGTGGCATTTTTTAAAAAAAAATGTAGGACATTAAAATCTATGTGCTACAAATTTTTCAAAATTTGTGGAACACTAAGCCTTGTATGACAAATTTTCCAAAATTTTAAAAACACTAAATTTTGGCACCACAACATGTTTTTTTCAAAACCTACCGAATACTAAAGTGGTGTATTGCATATTTTATAAAATATGTGGATCAAAGTGTTTTTTTGCATGCTAGGCTATGTTGAAAGCATAACCTCCGAGAGGGGGTGAATCATTGAGCATTAAAACCTTTTCACGTATCTCTTTAACCATTCATTAAGCATCCATCAACATATAGGATAAAACATGATTAATCAAACACATAAGAATGCACCATAATAACACAAGAATACATGAACACCAAATATAAGTGGGAAACCCTCAAGGGGTAGAAAAAAATGAAACAAATATTTATTAGAGCATTGATTCAAATTTAGTTGAGTACCGACCCAACAAGGAACACCAACCCCTAGATTTAGTAGAGCACTAACCTTACAATGAGGCACAACCCCTTAGATGACTAACACTAACTAAATCCATATGATTTTCTTTTTCACCTCTGAAATTTTACACCAACCGATGATAACACTATGAAGCTCTCTTTCCTTCCATCTTCTCCAAATCTTCCCTTCTTGCTAACTCACTCAAGCACTTCTTCTTTCAAGTTGATTAATCCTAATGACTTATCTCTCCAAAACTGGATCACTCTAGAACGTCATAACACACTCTGTAGGTTTTCACAAATACCTCCTTAATATCTTTAATCATCCCTCTAGTTCGCAGTTTCTCATACCCTCAACAATAACACAAATAAGCCTCTAAAACATGCTTATATACCTGACTTATGATCATAACTCACCTAGGTCAGCCATAATAGGTAAAATAGCATCTTAATAACATAAAAATATAATGATATCACCATACATTGGACTATATATGTCAGAAATTACATGAACCAACTCAAAAAAATCCATTAGGACACAACTAGGCCTAATACACCCAAATAGCCCTCTTGCCAAAATTAAAACCTTTTGGGCCAACAATGCCATCACCAAACAATAAGAAATACTTATACATGTTTTCTTATCCTATTATAAACCTCCAGAAATATAGGTAAGCTTTGCACCACTATTTCTCATCATGAAACCCTCTTGAGAACAAAAACAACCAAGATGCCCCAAAACTAGTCTTAGGAGATGATGCTCAAACCCTCATCAAATCACCTCAACCATGCAAGTGTGATATATCAATGGAAATATCATGACCTCATGGTCATCACCAAATTCTCACAATCCAAACAACCATAACAAAGAACCACCAAAACACGTTTGCAATCAGGTCACCTAAAACAACCCAAAACTGACCCAAAACTAGTCTTGCAAAATGGACTTAAAAAGACCTCCTAAGGGCTCAATGATGATCTGAAATAACTATGGAAATGTATAATGAATTCCATACTCCTTAAAACATGAATTTAGTCAACTTTTTCAATCGAAAAGCGAGAGAAAACACAACTTCTTCATAAACTTGTAGATTTCAGTGGGGTCCACATATATCCATGACACCTAAATTACACCGAAGAAACTTGAGTGATTTCTCTACAACCTCAAATCATCATATAATACAATCCAATCCATTTTGGACAAGCTGTGGTCAATTTATTCTCCATCTCTTTTGAACTAGGGTTTAAGAAGGGTTTTAGACCTCCTTAGCTTCTTAACGATTGTTCATAAATACCTACCCCTTAAACTCTAAAATAATGTTTGGGATATCATATTATGAACCTTACCAAACTACCATGAATATATTATACCACCATGAAAATTTTACACATGCCAATGAGTAGAAGAAAGTCCAATTGGAGCTTAGTTTCTCACATTTCAAAACTCGGTAGACGTAAAAACTCAATTTCTTACTTATATTTTCAAAAAATACCGAAACTTGGACCATACATATGGAACAACCTGATACACATTTTCCAATGTTCACCTTTACATATTTGTGTCGAAATATATCCAACCTATCTCATTAGGGAACTATACACACCTAATTTTACACATGCTACATTGTCAAAAAATGGTTACAAAAAGGTCCCCAATGATGATTTATATATTTTTTTGAATGTGATCGAGCTCCTAAACATATTTATAGGATGTGTTTCTAGTCAAATTTCCTAAATTTAGGCTTGATTTGTTCATGCTTAACTCCTCTTTCACTTATGATTGTTGATTGCATAGTTAACTACTCTTCATGTGATGATTTGGCATCTCATTATTTGCCAAGTTTGTGTTGTGCACTCTATAGCTAAATTTCTATAAATTGATCACTTGTTTTCAAGAAAATGTCATAGAATTATTTTCTACATGCTTGCAATTGTTAAGTTTCCTTTCTTGATATTGGAAACTGCTGCATATCAATCTCAGTTCTATTGTGTTATCTTTCTTCCACTTGCATTGTTCCAGACTGCCAATTCAAGTTGCCCATTGCTCCAACGCTTTCCTTCTATTGTTTTCACTGCATTCCCAACCTGGACTCATGTGGACACGAGGAACTGAAAAGGATAAACTGAGGGGACCAAGTACACACATTAGATTACCATTGTTTTGTATTCTAGGTTGGAGTTTTATTTGATTTCCTTCATTTATTCAAAAAAATTTGTTTTTGAATTATATGCAAATTATCAAATAGAGTAGAGAAATCATTGTCATAGTTACAAGCATTCAAATAGTTTCAAGCATCAATCCATATAGGAAAATCCTCTGTTATTTTTGGGGAAGTTGCAGAGAAGAAAAGCTTCCAAGAAGCTCTGATTTCTTCTTCTACTTTGAGATAGAATTGAGGTTAGATTTACATTCATAGTTAGAAAAGATTTCATTTAAAATAAAATAGATTTCCTTTCTGCATAGATAAACATCCACATCGTGTTTTATTTGTTTTAGGATTTAGATTTAATTAGATTTAATTAGTTAGAAGCTTTATTTTATTTCCTCATTCAAAATAAAAAAACAACCAAAAATATTTACTTTCATTAGATTAGTTGCTTTTTTATTTCTTTATTCAGTTTATATCTTGAAAATACCAAAAACATAGTGTAGATTTCCTTTGTTTAATTAGTTTGCTTCACTAGATTAATTCAATTACATCTTGCATGACAATTATGGGCCCTAGAGAGCCCAAGGATTACATATTCAAACCAATAGTGCCTCAAGCCAAATATTTTGATAGCATTAGTAGACATAGATCAAGGTCTTAGAATTCACGTCTTCAAACAACCACAGATCCACAAACAATCATTGAACAGTTAAGAGAGTTAAACATTGAGGATGACAAAGCATATGAGTTTTGGTCAAACCAACCCAACTATAGATTGTCTTGAAAGTATTTAAACATCACATCAATGAAAAAAAATGTCCAAATGACTATATGACTATAAATGACCCGAATGAGAAAAACATTTGGTTGTGACCCATTAGTTCTGTAACTAAATGCAATGAGACCTTTTTACCGATATAGATACAGGATTACACATACAAGTTGCTAGAACACCAAGTGAGATATTCTGAGAAGATCACACAACTCCTTGTTTTAAACATAGAAGCTGAAAAGCTTATGAGTATTGGATAGTTGGAAATAGAGTTTGATCATTCACATGACCATACAAGGACCCCAACAACCAAGAACATTTGGAAGTGATCCTACAGTCCCACAACCAAAAATGCATCAAAATTATTTACTGACATTGACATGAGTTTTGTACACATTTTTTCCATACATCACCATTACCACCCGATATCATATCACAATTAAACATTCTAAATGAGGAATCCTCAACCATCCCTCACATTTTGGAACACTCCCACCAACCGGATCTAGATTCTGTGAAACCAAGCCTTTCTCACTTGTTCCATGACCCTTGTCTGGACATATTTATGAGGCTCCCATTGGTTTCCCATGAATTCCACAACCGATAGAGAGGATATCCGTAGAGCTCGATATTGATTGGAGTCTGTGTTGTCATCCTTTCTGATCCATCCATTTGACCTCATCTAGGTTAGATAGGATTTTATTGCACTTCGATGAGAAGATCCCATTATTGTGAGTTGAAGACATCATATTGCCTTGATAAACCTATCCATACCATTTTACACACACTTTTTCCCACCACCACATTTCACTATCATTTATCCATCCATATTTCCACATTTTTCCTGGCATGACCTCGGGGAGTTCGAGTGTAGGTGAAGGTCACGTGTCGATTTTCATCTATATAAATTGGTGAACCGACATGAAGAGCTAGTCTCTTTTCATTTCCATCTTCTTCATCCACCTTTCCTCTCTCCCATTATTTTGTGGGTATTTATATACCCCCGAATATGTTGGGATACGATGGATATGGATGACCCATTTTGGGTCTAGAGGCATACTACTATCAAATGGGAAGACAAAAACAATCACCCTCACTATCTACATGGGTAGACAATTACTCAACCCATTTTCATGCCTCTCAAACTCCTCCTCCTCGGGGACCAACAATGGCTCCTTGGTTAGGATCGAGGAAATTGACCAACTTACACAAACACAACAACCTGAGATCTCAAGCTCTAATAATATGAATTTTACTAGAGATTCAAGCTCATCTCCTCGGGTTTTTTTAGACAACCAATCAACATGCAATCTAAGAAACTCCCATTTTTAGATGAGGAGTACTTAGTGCATTACACTAGAAGTGAACAATGCTTCAAAATATGAGTCAACCTTTAGATAGGGTGCAAGGACATGTAGATGTCTTTCTTCAAAACAACACCACTACCCCTCCCACATGGAAAACATTGCTAATGAGGGTGGAAAAACAATGAACAATTTATAGTAGGATATCACATTTCCTTTCAACAACCTACAAAGGTTCAACAATGTACACCAAAAAAAAACACCATGCCATCATGGGTGAGGTCATCTTGGCATTGGTGGAAAAGGTTAAGGAATTGGAACTTTCTCAAACTACTCAAGCTTCATATGGTGGGCAGGGAAAGATTCCCCTTTATCCACAAAACTATGGCCAAATACCTACTACACCAAATCCTCTAGTTTACATGGGTTCCTAGCCCCGGGGATCTTCTCACTGGGTTAGCACCTTGGGTATGCCCCCCATGCTACATATGGATATCCATATAGGCACCAGCTAGAAGTGCATTCTCAAATGCCATACCAACTAGAAATGCTAACATTCCTAGATTTGTGCCTCCAAATCCATATCAAAATAATGTTCCCCCTACGTACACATGTATTCTAAGTCACCACAGGGGGACATGTACTCTTACCTTACCCATATGGTCAGCCACAGGGGATTCCTTATGCCCCAACAAATGTATATGTTACACCATACCAACCAATTCTACCTCCACCTCCCAACAAGGATCATCAATGGTCGAGTCCTATGCGGTAGGTACCTACTTAGAATATCTCAAGGATCCCTTGAATTTTCCATATGGAAGTGTCATGCTCCCAAGACCTCTGTTAGACCTTCCAAAATTTAAAGGGGAGGGAGATCCAAATGCACACATCAAGGCATATGCAACTACCATTTGAGAGCTACTCCCATGGGATGCAGTCATTACAAAGATCTTCCCTAAGACTTTAGAAGGTATTTTCTCTTGACTAGTATTACAAGATACTAGAGGATTTGATACACTCTTTTCAAACAAATCATGTCTGAGTTTATTAAATATTTTGACATGAATAAATTTCTAAGGATAGGAATCAGGGAATTCTGCACATAAAACAAGAGCATAATGAGTCTACCACACATTTCATCCAAAGATGGTGGCAAGTCCTCTACTCTTTCAAAAAATTCCTAATATGGATCAAACAGAGATCTATGACTTATTCCTTCATTCTCTTAACTAGGAAATAAAGGAGGAGGTCCAAAATTTCCCACTTAGAAGCTATGAAGAGGTGTTAGAGGGTGCTCTTTGAGATAGATCAAGCAAAATAATAGACAGTGGTTGCAAGACCTACGGCTCTAATGGGAGGTTGATCACTCCCAATCAAGGTAACTCAAGTTACCCAAACAATACAAATAACAACCAAGGACCTAAGGTCCTCAATAAAAATTGTGGTGTTACAACCGACGGTGTTACCGATCAAACAAAGAAACCCAACATTGTTAATACCCAAATACAAATAACTAATAAAACAACAATAATGGTAATAATCAAAGGAGTAACAATTTTTCTCCCATGATTAACATAGTGGACTTCAATCATCACAACAACAACAACAACAAAAAAAACAAAAGTTAGGCTCAAGGCCCTAGCCAGTATCCAAGTGGGTACCCGAATCAATTTCCAAATCAAGGGAAACGACCTCCAAATTTCAACTACAATAACCAACAAGTTGAACAATAATCAAAACTTTGGGCCACAAAAAACACAAACCAAATACCTTGGGATTATGATCCCAACTTATATTGTGGTTTCCATAGGTTTGAGGACATGATGTCAAAACTACTCGATGGGATTGTAACAAGTTTTTACAATGCTTACCCAAAGACCAAAGACAACTCTTTATTGACATGTTTTTGGAAAATCCTACGATGCCTACTCAAAATACTTGCATGGGGCCTGTGTCCCCCAAAATGTCCCACTCAGGATCTTGATCCTCTCCCAACACGTCCCAATAATGGTAAGTTAGACCCCAATGGATCAAACAAAGGGTATCATGGTGGGAAGAAATGATCATGAAGCTTTGACTTCATCAAACCCATTGGTGGCACCTCCATTGGATGGTCATCAAAAACTAAGATAGTGGGTCTTGTAGAGCTAGAGATTGAGCCCCAGATAAATGTTGCCACTAGAACTAGAGATTATTCTTTATATCCTATTCAATTTACCCATCTATATCGGATGATATTTGTGAGACACTTGCAAATCCGGTAGGGGCTTATGACTTGATCAATGACCTAACAAAGACCTTTTCTCACATCTCCTTCTTGGATTTGTTGAAGAACTCCCCTACTCATAGAGTTGCTTTATTAGAAGCATTGGGTCTTGGACATTTGATTAATGTCACTCCTCCTGAGAGGCATAAATAAACCATATAGAATTTGATGTCTATCCTCCTGGAAGCTAGAAAGAGATGTTAGATTTGTATTTGATATCAGTAAGATGCCCATAGATGTTGAAATAACATGTAGAGGTGATCGACCTTGTATTTACAAGGTTTGGATTTACAATAACTATGTAAAGTGTGATGATGATTGATGATGGGGAAGAAATCAACATAGTCCCCTTTTATTTTCTCCAAAAGTTAGGTTATGGAGAAACTAACTGCTCTTCAATGAGAAACACGTTGAGAGGTTATGATAGCCTCAAAGAAACATCAATTGGAACCATAGTGTTTTTAGTCACCTAGGACCCAAGATGGTTCTCATAGAGTTTTATATTATAGACTAGAGAAACCAACTATAATATGATCCTCGATCATCCTTGGATACATCACATGAAGGTGATTCCCTCTACTTTGTTTTAGGAAGTAAGATTCCTACACTTGGGAAAGGTCTTTCATAGCATAAGGTGACCCAAAACCCTTTGACATACACCTAGCTAATAAAGAAGAGACATGGGGGTTCATTCTGAGTTTGAGCTCCCTAACAAACTAGTTAAACAAACCAACTAGCTCAACACTCGAAACAAAACTAATTCCTACAATGGAATTAGAAAACTATGCTTGATCGAGGGGATTCTGCGGTCAAGGATGAAAATTGTTGTCATGGAGATAGTGTCAATAGAAACCACAACAAATATTTTGAGTTATTAGAGAATGATTTACCTATTCTCCTTCCATTTGATTCCATGGGCATAGGACATGCCTTGGGACTCGCTCTCTTCAGCTGATGGGATTTGCATGGTGGAAGTGATAAAAGAAAAGGAAGAGGATACAAAGAATGATCCAACTTCTATCTTCCCAAAATTGTTGGACTCTTCACTTTGAGAGAAAAGTTTCACTTTGGTGCTTGGGGTAGGTGTGATCCTCACTTCTCCGGAAGGGAAGGTCATTTTCCTTTCAAATTAGATTTTGAATGCACAAATAATGGTGTGAGAATATGAGGCTCTCCTTCTTGGTCTCATAGTAGCCAAAAGGATGGTGCTTGTAACATTAGAGTGTTGGGTGATTCACAACTAGTCGCCAAATCAAGTTTTAGAAGTATATGAGACTAGGGAAAAACACCTACAACTATAAAAATGGTGCTTAATTTGACAAAAGGTTTTGACTTCATCTCAATTGAATCCATTCCATGAGAAAAAACCTTCTCACATAGATTCCATAGCTACCTCTTCTTTCACTTTTTGTCGAGCAAAGAGTTAGAAGAAACCAACTTCATAGTTTTGGTTCATGTAAAACCCTTAGTGCACAAAAGTACCAAAAAACCCAATCTTGGCATATGTTGAGGCCAAGAATGAGCCTATCCACCCTAGACTATGTGGAAAATGATGAGGCTATCTTAGGATATCTTAATGCCTACATGGATTTACATCCAACACCATAAGAGAGGATTTTCTCTCATTCCTCACTCTTCCTCCTATTTTGGAGATCACACGATGGACCCTTCCTCCTCGGAAGGCCTTGAAATTTATGAAATAGAAGAGGAAGGAGAATTAGAATTACCTCTAGCCCCACTGAGTTTGAAGAGGGTAATGCCTCTTTGATGAAGGGATGATCGATATTAACATCGGGATGGAGGAAGACCCAAAAATTTGAAGTTAGGTTCTTCACTAACCCTAAAGAAGTAGAGATACACAAAAATCCTTAAGGAGCATTCAAAATCCTTTGCATTTAATTACAAAGAAATGACAAGGAATTTCTCCTCATGTAGTAGTTCACAACCTAGTGACCAAGTTTGACGCTAAGCCCATCAAGAAAAAATCTAGACCAATGAAACCAAAGGTGGCGTTGATGGTCAAAGAGGAAGTGATGAAACTCCTACAAGTGGGGTTCATTAAACCTAGTTGATTACTCAATGTGGGTATCAACATCATCCCCATTCTAAAAAAGAATGGGAAAATTGTATATCTGCATTGACTTTTGGGACATCAACAAAGCATGTCCCAAGGATGATTTCCCACTCCCATCCATTGATGTCATCATTGATGCAACAACTGGTTATGAGTTGTTGTCCCTTATGGATGGATTTCTGGGTATAATCAAATCAAGATCTCGAGGAAGATCAAAAAAGACTACATTTATCACTCCTTGGGGAACCTACTATTATGCAGTCATGTCATTCGGTCTTAAGAAACGTGGGTGCAACTTACCAATGAAATGACTTACATATTCCATGATCTCATTCATAAGATTGTGGAATCCTACATTGATGACCTTCTAGCTAAGGCTAGAAAAATGCATGATCACCTTGAGGTGCTTCGCATCATCCTCTCTCATCTAATCGAATACGGTGTTACGTTGAATCCTAAAAAAATGTGTTTGGTGTGATGGGAGGAATTACTTGGGATACATCATCTCTTCATGAGGGATTGATGTAGATCCAAACCAAAATTGAGAAAGTTTTGGAAATGATCCCACCATAGATGAATCTAGCATTAGGTATTTCCTTGGAAATCTCGGTGTAATCCAAAGGTTCATTCCTGATTTGACCTTCACCATTCATCAATAAACAATTTATTGAAAAAGGATTGTTGTAATATTTGGATGGAAGAGTGTCATGAGGCATTTGAGTCATTCAAATGATTCTACTATCTCACCCCACACTCATGCCTCCTAAATCAGATCACCCTCTAATTTTATATTCATGGGCTACATAGATGTCTCATTAGCTTGCATGCTATCTCAAGAGGATGATGAAAAATGAGAGTGTGTGTCTATTTTCATCATTCAAATTTTTGACTATGAGACACATGTTATACATAGGTAGAGAAAGAATGCCTTGCTATAGTTTTTGCAATGAAGTGGTTAAGACACTACATGCTTAACCAAGAAACAAGGGTTATTATCAAGACTGATCATTTGTGAACATTTCTAACATAGGGTTCATTATCCAAGAAAGTTGGATGTTTCATGACTCTGATGGGTGAGTTTGAGCTAACGTTTGTTAACCAAAAGTTTGTCAAAGGAAAAATCATCACAAATTGGTTAGCTGACAACCCATTAGATGGAGGTGATTTAGTTAACTTAGATTTTCCTAATGAATGCATATATTATGTTGAAACCAAACCCCCATATCTGCATGCCCATGGTATATTGATATTATTAATTTCATTATGGACCATGCATACCTTAAGGGGAAAACATCGCAACAAAGAAGATGGCTACATCATCATAGCCACTAAATACGTGATCATAGAACAAGTGCTCTATCGTAGAGCCTTTGATGGAATGTTTTGAGATGTGTTGATGAAGAAGAATCTGAGAATATTCTCTATGAATCCCATAGTAGAGTGTGTGGAGGTCACTTTGGAGGTCATGCCACCACTCAAAGATACATTGGATGGGCTATTTTTGGCCTACTTTAGAACATGATGCGGTAGAGTATGTGCGTAAGTGTCACAAAAGTGCCAAGATTTCTCTCATGAGATCCACATACCTAGCTCAAGCTCTACAACCAATTACAACACCATGGCCCTTTTCCATGTGGGGCCTTGGATTTGATAGGGAAGTTCTCTCCCTCATCAACAAATGACCATAACTTCATAATCATGCCATGAAATACTTCACAAAGTGGGTAGAGGCCATGCCTCTTACCACCATACTAGGATGTGTAATCACAAAATTCATTTTGAACCAAATTATCTGTAGGTATACGAGTGTCCCACAAGTCATTATCTCTGATAATGGCACATGTCTTTCAAAAATGAGGAAGTATGTGAACTATGTGAAAAGTTCAAAATAAATCACCACATGACTTCTCTCTATTACCCTCAAGCCAATGGATAGGATGAGGCAACAAACAAGATGTTAAAATCCATTCTCCTTAAAACTATCAAGGAGAACAAATGAGATTGGCACTTAAATTTATTTCTCGGCCTTGTGGGCCTATCAAACATCGGTAAGAATGTCGATGAGGGGAAACCCCCTTTCTTTGGTATTTGGTTCAGAAGTGGTTTTACCACTTGAAGTTGAATTACCTAGTCTTTGTATCTCACTACAAGGAATTTTGGGAGAAGAAGGCTATCGAGAGGCACAAATCTCTCAATTGGAAAGCCTCGATGAAGCTTGGCTCAATGTTGAGCAATGACATAGAGCTTACGTTGACCGGATGTGTTTGGTAGTATAATAAGAAAGTCTACGAACATGAAATATGTGAGGGAGACTTGGTTTTAAGACTCGACAACCAAATAGATAAAAAATACCGGTGAGGAAGGAAGTTTAGGCCCAAATGGTTGGGCCCATATCGAGTCATAGAGGACTACAAAAATGGGGCATATCACCTATGTACACTAGAAGGTGAGGAATTTGTGAGAAATCCATCAACTCTCTTCACCTAAAGAGATATTATGCATGATCCACCAACATTTCCATATGTATACTACTACATTCTCATTGCATTATCATCTATCAGCTCATTATGTAAAATTTGTAATCAAGGAACTTATTTTCAAGTAACTCTCAAAAACTTCTACAAAACATTGGCAATTATTCAAATCATATCTCTTCAAACATTCATAATATTATCATCAATATTTCTTATCACTTCATCGGTTCAACAAGACAAGACAAAATTTTGACACTAATTCTACCAAGGCTGCTACATACTTGGTTTTCCTATAGCTTTCTTCTAGCATAGTTGTATTTTCCCATAGTTAGTTCTAGAAGCTTCGTGATGTCATATCTCTTCCCTAGAAAAACCTCTTTGGTACAAAAACATTCTAAACATTTTCACTCGGGATGCTTGTTTGCCTATCTCAACCTTGGTGTTGAGCCCTCACATCTTACTAGTTGTGTGGGGTTGAGGCTAGGGGAAAGCTTCCTTCCCAAAAGCACAATTAAATTCCAAAAAAAAATAAAAATTATATATCTCAAATCAAAATCAAATCAAAAATTTTATTTACACACTTCTTTTTGCCCCACCAACTTTGGTGTTGAGCCCATGCCTCTTACAAGTGTGAGGTTGGGAAAGGAAGGAGTGCCCTTACTCACCTATGCCTTGTCCTTGGTGATGAGCCCATGCTTCCTACTAGTAGCATGGGGCAAGGTGTAGGGTATCTCAAATAAGTTAATAAATTAAAGTAATTTCATTCAATAAAAGTGCTTTGAAAATCTTAAAATCCCAAGAAAAATGAATTAGATGTACATGTTCCAAAAGAGAGTCAAAACCTTAAAACCAGATTGTGTCAATCAAGAGGCCATCTTGGATCTAAGTCTAGATAAACTTGCAAGAAATTACATTCTAGGTTGTGTAGTAAACTGTATGCAGAGTTAAGTTGTAGGTTCCTAATTGGGTTTATGTCAAAATCTTGTCTTTCTCTCACCATTTCCATCTCTATCAAAACCATACAATTCACATCCCTCTTGGCTCTCGGTGTTGAGCCCTCTTGCATCTTACTGGTTGTGTGGGGTTAGGAGTGGAGTGAATTCATTTTATTATCATATCATTATTCATCACATTTCCAAAACAAAAAGAAGTACCAAACATTACTTGAAAAGCTAAAGTTCAACATTATGTGTCTGCATAATCATCATATATCAGCATTACTAAAACAAAAAAAGAAATCATTTTGTTAGCATTCATCATCCATTGCATACATTCTAAAAAAGCATTCAAAATCAGAAATTCTAAACATCTAGAGTACATATGAAGCAAACCACAAAATAAGTCAACTCTAATGCAAAGGATAGCCAAACCAAAAGTAGTGTATAAAATATATATATATATATATATATATCATGGAATAAAGTTTTAGTACAATGCCATCACACACTAGGTGTGGTCAAAACACTTGCAATGAGCCCAAAAATACAAAAAATCATATATGTGCCTCACAAAATGGAAACGAAGAAATAAAGGCTCAATGGCCTATCAATCCCTATGGGATCCTGAGAAGGTGCATGCACGACTCAGGACTCTGCTATGCTCGGCTCATGTGAATCATGAATGCACTTGAGTGGTGTGAGTGACCATGATGAGTATGACCACCACTAACCATGGTCTCACTATGTGAATGGCTCTCACCTCATCATCTCTCTCGGCTACCTCCCTCACCCCACTGATCCTCGTGTTCTGAGAAAGAATGGTCTCCCCCACCTTCTAAAGAGGTGCAAAGACATTCGGTGTGGTGGCCAACCTACAAAGGATGTCCCACATCCTCCAATAACTTTTCTCTTGGTCTTCCCCATAGGGAGAAACAAGGTATCCACAGAGACCAATGAATAAGATCTCACCATTCTGAGAAGCATTGCTTTGAAAAAAAAAGAAAACAACAATGAGTTAGAAAACCACAAAAACAAAAAAAATAGAAATACAATACATAGTGATTAACATTTCTATCTAACAAAGTCGAGAAAGAGTAATCACATACTTGGATCTCCAGGCATCCATGTAGGGTCAGTGGTGCATGGTGTGTGTAGCTACTACAGGTGCCTATTGTGCCTCTCCCCCTCCTAAGGCAACATGTTATCCCATGATGACTCCTCATCTCCACCTCCCTCATGAGGAAGTGGATCCTCAGAAACCAATGTCTCCATCTCTGCATCTACCTCCTCTCTCGCTCAACCATGGATCTCTTGAGTATCATGCCACTCTCCGTGTCACTATCCTCCTCATCATCATCCCCCCTCTAGCGCATGGGCCCTCCTCACCTTCCTCCTCATCGGTCTCCTCCCCATCTCCACCTCAATCTCAGAGTCTATGTCAATAGGTACCTCCTCCTCTCCTCCCCCGTTGTGAGTGGGTGTGGCCTCGAGTAGGAGAAGTGGTGTGTGGGCCTAGCTACTGTAATGAGCATGGACAACCCATCTCACTATAATAAGAACTCCTTGGTGTCACAATGGTCCAACCATGATCACCTGTAGGACCACCCTGAGACTCCCTAACACTCCTATAAACAATGGCACATAGGAGGAAGAATATCAATGTATGGTAGTCCAAAGTTATGGGGACTCTACCAAATGGATGAGTCTCCACCTTCCCCGATCTATCAACTAACTGACCGGTGGTGGTACAAGCTATCATTGTGTTCCCATCCGGTCCCCACAATCTCACCATATCCTAGTAGGGCATAGTAATAAATTCATCCATGTAGTCAAGGTAGCCACTAGTTGGTGTGGTACCCTAAGCACTAACATCTGGTCCACCTCATGGGCCTTGACGGCCCCTTGGATCTGTACCCATACTCCCCTCTGATAGGGGATAATCCTCTCATAAACCCAACTCATCATGAGTGTGGGATGACTAAGTGATTTTCCCCTATAATCTGACCACCCGGTATAAATCATGGTATGTAGTGCCCAATATATCTTCTCCCTAAGCATAGGTATGCCCATACTCTATTGCATCACTATCGGGGCCCAACAATACAACAACTTGTCCCCGCCCTTATCCCCTATCAAACGTGAAGCCAAGATACCTATGATGGCCTTACGGAGTGTAGGGATAGGAGAAATGGGGGACAAAAGGAGCCTCATACCCTGTTTGGTGCCTAGTGACACCCCATCATCTCCCAAGTAAGTGGCCCAAAGTCTGGCCTATTTATAGATCCCACCGTCTCAAGTGTCAATCATTGGCCAAGTATGGGAACACCGAGTATCCTGTATACATCCTCGAGAGTGATGGTCCACTCTCCTCTAACCCTAGAAACCAGAAAGTGTTCTGGTCCGCATCCCAATAAGAGAATAAATCACACAAAAAATCTGACTAGTAGGTGTAATGTGAGGCACCCGTGTGATCCTCCATATCCTTTCTCGGTGCAGTATGTCTATCAATTGATGTCAATTATCAAGTATGGTTGGTACCACATCACTCTCTCTCTCTCGGCTCCAATGACATACTCCTCCTTTTGCATTCATAAAACAACAAAAGAGTGAGTCAATAACATAGGCAAGCTCATCAAAAACATTACAAAACAAAACAAAATCAAAAAAATTGTCTAAACATGTAAATTACTCGTTGTCCCAAAATGACAAATCACCACCCTATACTGAGCATGATTTTGTAACCGCCACCTTTACTAGGGTGGTGATTTATAACCACCGCCCTGGCAGGGAGGCGATCCTATAATGCCACCTTTGTAGGGTGTGAGCGGTCTGTGTCAAAACTTCGATGGGCCATCCCTTTAGCCCTAAAAACTCAAAAAAAAATGTAAAAAAAGACCATTTTTAGTAAAATAAAAGACTACCCCATGTGTGCCCCCTAGGGACCATTTCAAAACAAGAAATTTCAAAAATCTCCCCCTAGGCTTAGATTTTCAAATTTTTACATTTTAGGTTTTAAAAAATGAATAACTGAGGAAAACTAACCTTTTTCTGCATCGTTGGGTTTCTCGGTCTCGGAGCCATCTTCACCTCATCGCAATGGTCATTTCAACCACACTCTCACTCGAAATGGTCACCATGGGCCCAGAGCTCAAAAATCACCAATAGGATGTGTAAATGATTTGAAAAATGAGTTGTTTTTTTATATATATATATGTTGTATTTTAACTTTATTTTGAGTGTATGTGACCATATGGGCTGGAGTGGTTTGGAAGGTATATTCTTACCCCCCACAAATGGTAAGTCCTCTTGTCATTTTGATTTAGCATTTATTTTTTGATATTTTATCTATCTGCACTTGATTTCTCCTTTCATCTTGTAGGTAGCGGGAGCTTGGATGGTGACATTTGGCACATGGGCATGTCAGAGTATAGCTTCTAACTCCCCATTTCGGGAATGCCATACTCGGACTCTATGTTTTATGCCTCTTCATGGATAAAATGCTTCTTCGAGGGGGAAATATGTATGCACCCAAATTTGCACATGCTACATTGTCGAAAAATAGTTACAAAAAGGTCCCCAATGATGATTCATATCTTTTCAGAAGGTTTTTGAGCTCCTAACCTACTTACAGCTTATATTTGTATCCTAGTATGCCTTACTTAGCCTTTGCATGCCTTTTCCTAGCTTCTCACTTCATTTTAGGCTAGTTTTGACCTTTAGTGTCAAAACCACCCCCCAGGTGGTAGACTATCACCCGGGCGGGGCGGTGGTTTTGTAACCACCCCCGAGTAGGGAAGTGGTCCTGTAATTACCACTTTGCATGGGGTTGTGGTCCTATGAAAATTTTCTATAATGTTCACTCATGTATTTGTACACATGTAACTCAACTCTAGTTCAGTTTTTGGACGTGTTTCTCAATCAAATTTCCTAAATTTAGGCTTGATTTTTCATGCTTAATTCCTCTTTCACTTATGATTGTTGATTACATAGTTAACTACCTCTTCATGTGATGATTTGGCATCTCATTGTTGCCAAGTGTGCTTGTGCACTCTACAACTAACTTTCTATAAATTGATCGCTTATTTTCAAGAAAATGGCTAGAGAATTATTTTGTGCATCCTTGCAATTATTAAGCTACCTTCTTTCTTGTTGGAAACTGCATAGCCAATCACAATTCTATTGTGCTATATTTCTTCCACTTGCATTATTCTAGACTACCAATTAAAGCTGCCCATTGCTCTAGTGCTTTCCTTCTATTGTTGTCACTACATTCCCAACCTCTAGAATCACATGGACACAAGGAACTGAAAATATAAACTAAGGGGACCAAGTGCTACTTATGTAGATTACCACTATTGTGAATTTCGGGATGGATTTTTCATTTGATTTCCTTCATTTATTCAAAATTGTTGTTTTTGAGTTATCTGCAAATTATCAAATAGAGTAGAGAAATCAATGGGCACAAATAAGATAGATCTTTGATAAAATAAGATGAATCTGTGATAATATCTGCAAAAGCAGAAAAATATATCGATTAGATAACTATATTGCGGGGTTTTCTAGACAATACCAATTCGAGAGGTTATGAACTCCCTTGGAGGATGTAAACCCCATGTCATAGAAAGATAGGAATAAAGGATGAAAAATAGATAGCATGCAGAAGAAGTGTAATATAAAGTGATAAACTTAGATTGAACAGTAGATAACAATAAATGATAAATTGGAATAATGAGGGGACTCGGGTAGTGCTCGATAGGGAGATGAAATGGGCATCAAGAATGGAAAGATGATGAACAATATCAAATCTTTCTTTGGCACTCCTCACATCTAACTTCTAACAATGGCAAATATTTTCCTTGACCTCACCCTTGTAAAATTTAATTCAGCATTTTCTTCTCTTCTCAAAACAATTTAAAGTTTCAAAACATGCAGAGATTTCATATTATTCTTCTTTGTTTCAAATAGGGGAAAGACCCATATCTATAGATTGGAAGTGAGGTGAGATTAGGGTTAACGGGTGCTTGGGGGTTTGATACATCAACCTGGTCAAGTGAGTTAGGGGGACATGATTTGGTGGTTAAGTGAGATAATAGATTTGATTTGATTGAGTGGGTTCATGATTGTGATGGTGGGGGACACGATTTGATTGAGTGGGGTAATGTGATTTAATTAAAATATTTCGACATTATTAGCACATAAATGATGTTTAGGGATTTATAGGAGATTAATTGATTAATCAAACATGTAGGTTTGGTGGGAAATGGAATAATTCTATTGAGAGAGAGAAATGTGGGGTGATACCAAAACTTGGTGTCTACATTTTCCCCTTTTTGTTGAGTGGTTTGCGATAGCAAGCCATGAGACAAAAACAAAAATGGTTGGAGGAAAGCATGTGTCCATAAAAGGGATGGGGATGGATAAAAACATGACCAAAGGAAAGATTCTCTGGTAAAAAAGGATCACAATAATAATGAAAAATATGGTGGTGACTCCAATATCACATCGAGTAGAGGACAATTGTAGTCTCAACGGAGATGGGAGACAATGTTCTACGGACTAGTGAGTGGGTGGAGACTATTGTAGTATGGATGTAAACCGTGATGACCAATGGGTCATAGGAAAACATCAAAATATGTGCAATTGAATGTGAAGAGTATGCAAAATCCTTCGTATGCAAGAATCGAGCAAAAAAATCATGTGTTCGTAAAAGGATGAGGATCAAAATAAGGATTCCACTGGCACATGGAATGATATAGAAGGTAGATATGTAAATAAAATTCCCCAAGGGGAATGAATGTAATCATAAATGTGGGCACGATGAGCAGATAGGATAGAAGGGTGAGATAAAATGCTCCAATAGGGAGGGTAAATATGATTTTGAATACATGTTTTATAAGGAATGCATGTCATTGACAATAAAATATTGGGAGAAGAAAGTATAACAAATTTTGATTCATGGAAATGGGGGAAAGATTATGATCGACGTTTTCCAAGAAAAAAGTAGAGCAAGCATCGACGAGGGAAAAAGGTGATAGGTGATGGTTATCGTGGTATCCTCAAAGACAAAAATACCATGGGAAGAAATTCTTAGAAATATATATGATGATGCCCCTGTGAGAGGACTGACAAAGATAAAATATGTGACAAAGTTCTCAAAAAGATAAGAGGTCAATGTTGCTAGAGAGAAGAACGAGAACGGGATGTAATGAAAGGGATCAACGGTAATGCATAAATGGAGAAACATCAGAATTGATTGTGAATGCTAGGTGTGAGGGATGTGTTGAAGGATGTAATGAGAAAGAGAAAAGGGAATGGAAAGGAGTGGTTGATTATGAGAAGAGCAAGAAAGGTCGAAGGTGAAGGCGACAGGGGTATGGAATAGAGGGACGAAGATGGAGGAGGAGAAAAGAAGGAATGAAAGGGGAGGAAGAAGATAACAAAGAAGGATTATAGAGGAAGGGGGAAATGATGAAGGACAAACAAGGAGAAGACAAGAAAATGATAGAGCAAAAGGTGAAATTATGAAAAAGGGAGAGAGTTATTTAAAACGAAAGGCATGAAGGAGGGTGAAGCAGATGAAGGTAGAGAGGTAATGGAAAATGAAAGAGATGATAGAGAAAATAAAATTGAAGGAACCATATCATAGTGAGGAAATCCAAGGAAAATAATATGGAACTGACCACATGGAAATGCATGTGGATGGTGGGATGATAAAAAATATGGGACAACACTAAAGAGTCAGGTTATTGATGGGGAAGTAAGAAAGAAGCGTGAGGTAAGACAAGGAAGAAGATGATATAGAGGAAGTGAAATAAGATGAGGATCAGAAAGGAGGAGAGGAAAATAGAGAAAATTATGCAGAAGGAAGGGAAGAAAGAATGGATATATTCGATAAAGAGTGAGTAGCATAAGGAACATAAAGAGAAACTGGAGGGGAGGAATGACACAGATTGGAAAAGATGTGGAGATGCGTGAGATGAGGATAAGTTGATGATGAGAAAATAGAGAGAGGATGTGTGATGAAGATAGTAAAGAAATTGGCAAGTAAGAATGAAAGATGGAGAGGTGGCGAAGAAAAAGAGAGGAAGGGATAGGATAGGAAATTTCGGTGAGGGTATGTTAGGAGAAATCCATCAATAATGATCGGTAGGGAAGGATGGGACAAAAAGTGAGAAGAGGGGGAAGTAAATGAGGAATGGAAGAGGGAATGCCAACAAAGGGATGTTAGGATAACTCCCCAATAATTATTAGAGGGCACAAAGGAAGGAAGGAAGATAGAATGGAGGAGGTAAAAGGGAAGGAACAAGGCTATGCAGAATGGGGATGAGTGAGTTTTAGGAGAATTCCACCAATAATTATTAGCACGAAATAGATCATGATGATAAAATAATGTTAGGATATGATCAACGATAATGACGGGTAAGTATGGGGGTAGATATGTGGGAGAAATCTAGAATATGGAGTGGAAAGAGTAAAGAAAGGAGGGATAACGATGTTTGTAAAGATGAGGGAAAGGATAAGATGCGATAGATGAGAATGAATGAGAGAAAGATGAAGAAACAAGACACGAAATGAATGGGAAAGTAATGGTTACGTAAAATTACCAAGTGAAGGATGATGGAGATGAAAAGGGTTCAAGTAGGAAGTGGTGTTTGCAAGAATGGAAGAGGAGGTGAGAGGATGTAATGATGGGGAATGACGAGAAAATGTAGATGGTGAGAATGTGCGGTGGTGGGCGAGTGCGGGATGATTAATCATCGTTAAGGGGAATATTAAGTAATATTTCCAAGTCGCGAGAGGAGTTAAGTAAGATCACCAAACCAGTAGTGATGATATGGAAGGAGAAAGACAACATTGTATTGGTTACAAGTGTGGAATGGTTGGTTGGAGTAGACGATTATGACGAGAGATGAGAGATAGAAGATGATGGAAATATGATGGGATGTGGAAGGGTCAAATAGCAAACCATTCTTAATAGGGACTCTTAATTAATATTTCCATGTGGCGAGGATGGTTAAGTAGGATTACAAAGGTGAAGAATAAGAAGAATGATGAAAAGGCCGAGTGGTGTATATCAAAATGGAACAAGAGTGAAAGGAGGTGATAACAAGGTGATAATAAGAAATCAAAGGAGTGTGGCATTAGTGAATGAAGGAACATATGTAGTGTAGATGGAGAGTGTAAGGAAATCCTTAATTGGTATGCGCTCATGGTGGGAGTGATAATGTAAGAGTGTCAAGAGAAAAAGGAGGAGTAGAAAGGCGTTTGTAGTGGTGATTGTAAATGCTGTTGAAAGAGGAAATGGTTATACCAAGTGTCAAGCAGTTGTTTCAGGAAACCTCATTCTCATATGGGTGAATGCGTGATACTGGAAGCCACCAGAAACTTCAAATGATGGAGGTCTTAGGACCTCGTATGTGGATATGAATCTACAGTGCAAAGAAGATAGATCGTGATAAAAATAATATGGATCTGTGATAATATCTACAAAACAAAAAAAAATGTGATTAAATAACTATATGCAGGGGTTGCCCAAACAATACCAGTTCAAGAGGCTAAGAAATACCTTAGAGGATGTCAACCCCTATGTTATAGAAAGATAGCAATAAAGGATGAACAGTAGATAACATGCAAAAGCAGTGAAATACAAACTGATAAAATTAAATTAAACAGTAGATAACAATAAATGATAAACTGGAATGACGAGGGACTTAGTTAGTGCTATGATATGGAGATGAAATGGGCATTAGGATGGAAAGATGATGAACAATATCAAATATTTCTCCAGCACTCCTCACCTCTAACTTCTAACAATGGAAAAGATTTTCCTTGACCTCACACTTGTAAAACTTAATTCAGCATTTTCTTCTCTTCTCAAAACAACTTCAAGTTTCAAAACATGCAAAGGTTTCATATTATTCTTCTCCTTTTCAAAGAGGACGAAAGACCCATATTTATAGCTTAGAGGTGAGGTTAGATTGGGGTTAACGGGCAACTGGGTTTGATAAATTAACCCTGGTTAGGTGAGTGGGGGGACATGATTTGACTAGTTAGGTGAGATAATAGATTTGATTTGATTGAGTGGGGTTTATGATTGGGATAGTTGGGGAAACAATTTTATTGAGTGGTGTAATGTGATTTAATTGGAATATTTGGACATTATTAGCACATAAATGATGTTTAGGGATTTACATGAGATTAATTGATTAATCAAACATGTAGGTTTGGTGGGAAATGGAATAAGTCTCTGAGAGAGAGAGAGAGAGAGAGAGAGAATGTGGGGTGATACCAAAATTCGGTGTCTACAATAGCTTCAAGCATCAATCCATATAGGAAAATCCTCTATTTTTGGGGAAATTGCAAGAATAAAATATTCCAAGAAGCTCGATTTCTTCTTACGCTTACGAGATAGAATTGTCGTTAGATTTACATTCATAGTTAGAAAATATTTCATTTAAAATAAAATATATTTCCTTTACGCTTTGATAAACATCCACATCGGGTGTTTTATTTTTTTTAGGATTTATGTTTAATTAGATTTAATTAGTTAGAAGCTTCATTTGTATTTCCTCATTTAAGTAGAAAAACAACAAAAACATTTAATTTCATTAGATTAGATTATTTTATTGCTTTATCCATTCTATATCTTTAAAATAAAAAACATAGCATATATTTCCTTCATTTAATTAGTTTGCTTCACTAGATTAATTCAATTACATCTTGCATGACAATTATGGGTCGTAGACATCAAAGGGATTACATATTCAAACCAATAGTGCCTCAGCTAAATATTTTGATAGCATTAGCGAGAAATAGATCAAGTTCTTAGAATTCACATCTTTGAATAACCACGAGATCCACAAACAATCACTGAATAGTTAAGAGAGTTAAACATTGAGGACGAAAAAGCGCATGAGTTTTGGTCAAACCAACCCAACTATAGATTGTCCTAAAAGCATTTAAACACTCACATAAATGAAGAAAAATGTCCATATGACTATAAATGGATGCAAATGAGAATAAATATTTGGATGTGACCCATTAGTTCTCTGACCAAACCCAAGAGACCTTTTTATCGACATAGATACGGGATTATGCATACAAGTTGTTAGAACACCAATGATATATTATGAGAATATCACACAACTCCTTGTCTTAAACATAGAAGATGAAAAGTCTTATGAGTATTGGATAGTTGGAAACATATTTTGATCATTCACATGACCATACTGAGGACCTAACAACAAATAAAATTTGGAAGTGATCTTACAATCCCCTGACCAAATGCACGAGTGATTTCTCGACATTGACATGAGTTTGCGCATGTCGGTTTTCATACATCACTGCTACCACTCAATATCATATCAAAATTTGAACACTCTAAATGAGGATGCATAACTAGCCCTCACATTTTGGAACACTCCCACCAACCGGATCTAGAGTCGAGAAACCAAGCCTTTCTCACTTGCTCCATGACCCTATCTGGACATATTTATAAGGCTCCCATTAGTTTCCCGCAAATTCCGCAACTTTGTAGAGAGGATATCCACAAAGATTGATATTGAATGGAGTCTCCGTGTTCTCATCATTTTTGATCCATCCATTCAACCCATCCAGTTTAGATAGGAATTTTTGCACTCGATGAAAATATCCCATTATTGCAATTCAAAGGCATTGTATTGCCTTGACAACCTATCCATACCATTTATGCACACTTTCACCCACCACCACATTTCACTATCATTTAGGAATCCATATTTCTACATCAGCTTCCTTGGTATGACCTATGGGAGTCAAGTGCGAGTGAAGGTCACGTGTCGGTTTTCATCTTTACGAGGCACCTATGGCTTGAGAATAGGTCTAGTGTAGACCTAGAAACCATGAACCAGAACTCTAAGACACTTGTGAGTGTCCCTACACTTCATCCACATGCTCTCCATGATCTTACCATGATTATCCACTACTACATGCTTGTACTCCATCATGACACACCTCATCTAGCTGATTAGGCTACTTAAAAATCTTGCTTCACCAATGTTGAAATCCTCACCACTTTTTGACTCGTGTCAACCTACAAGAGCCTTCAACACACTCCAAGACATCATCACAACATCCTCCTAAGACTGCTTCACCTTTACAAGCTATCATGTTGACTCAAGAACACATGTTACATCATCAAGACAAAGTAATATCAACAAGAAACTACCAATCAACCTTCATTCTTCTTACTCCTTTTGACATCAATGACACTTCATACATCATAGAAAACATCACACTTTGACATCAATGACAACATACTACCAACAATATCCTCCTTTTTCATTGATGACACACACATATAGCTCATTCTCCCCCTAAAGTATTTCATGTGACATCATCTCATTTTCCCTCTTTTAAGATAAATTAAAAAGAACCATACCTACAACTCCTTCCCGACATCTCATTAGGATCACCTTTTGGTTAGAAACATCAACTAAATAAAAAGGTCCACTTGACATTTTCAACACTAATTTAGCTTATTAGAGAAACATAGTTCCCCCTTAACAGATGAAATCCTTTCACAATCTGACTCATACCTTTATCATGCACTATAAATGATACAAATATCTTAAAAAAATAAAAAAAATTGGAATCATACCTTGTTTATGAAGACCTATTGAACTCAACATGTATCTTAAGACTATATTGATTACTACCATGACTTGATGAAGTAAGAAACATATCCTTCAAGATCCCGTTGAATCACACACTTCTTCATGACAAGCACTATCACATTGTCCTCATGTATTCTTGAATTTGTGTGCCTTCTGTCATAACATCTACTCATGGAGCATGTTGGAGCTCAATCCAATTCCTTGGATTGAGTTGATATTTTCATAAACTCCCCATAAATTTGATTTTCTATATGTTTCATATTATTCCCCATGCTTCAAAAATCATTACGAGTTAAGGAGAAGTGTCGATTTGTAATAAATATCGTGCCTTAGCCAAATGAAATAGGAGATTCAACAGAAATGTCTAGGAACTATTTTAATGGATTTGTTAATCAAAGTAAAAGCTTCAAACTTGTGGGTGATCAAGGAACTCGGTGTTACGTGGGTTTTCCTAACCAACTAAAGAAAGGAGAATTGTTCCAGGACTTAGGTGGGTTTCTATTAAACCCATGAAGCAAGTTAAATCTACATGAAAAATAATAGTCATAGAGTGAAGTCAAAAGGTCATGTAATGTTCATTTGGCTATCATATTTAACTGCCAAGAATTTAGGAAATAGGCCACATGGTAGGATCCTAGAGCTTCTTAAGGTCCAAGTATTTCATGGACCTCAAGTCTGAGAACTAATTCTTATAAACAAACATTTCGGAGTTCGGGCTTGGGTCAACAAAGGTCAAGGAGCACATGGAGGGTGAAGGAAATGACACTGACAAGGATACAACAACCAAAGGTGGACACATGTCACCATTCTAGAAAACCTCAAATAATATGTATTACACAGAAATCAAGTTCACAAAATAAACCAGGTTCGATAAGGCTTCCAGTCTAAAAAGTCAAAGGCGGTCGAGGAAGACATGTGGAAACATTTTTATGGAGCCAAAAAGTTTCTAAGTCCACTCAAGTATGAAATTGCAATGGGAAGGATTAACCCCAAACCAATGAAAGACAAGAATAAAGCAAGAAATTATAACACGGGGAGGGAATGTGGGGTGATATTATTGGTCAGTGTTTCATAATCTTACAAGATCCTTAGCTAAAAGGTAAAATGTGAAGTAAGTGTAGACCTTTCGTATTGGCTAATGCTTCACGATGGATAGCGAGAATGGTCGACACTACAAAGGTGCATAGAGCCTCCTCATTTTCTCACACTTTTCATTGATCATAGTGTGTATAAAAGGTATTAAAGTGGGAATGTGGCATCATTCCATCCCACTTTAGGCTGATAGACTCTAGTGGATCTCAAGCCTCGAGAATGAGCAAAATTTATTAAAAGATGTCAAGTTTGGAAGAACAAAAGGGCGGTCAAAAGAATAAACAATAAGACACGTAAGTAAATCTTGACCCCATGATCTAATGAAAGGATAACATGTGGCAAAGTAAAATTAATGCACATGTAGGCAAAGGTATTCCCTTAGCTTAATCAAAGGTTGCCACATGTCACATTTTTGTGTTTCTGACATGTAAAACTTCAGAAGGCCATATCTTTCGATTCACTTCTCCAAATATTGAAAAAATTATATCGTTGGAAAGGTCTCCTTGAGCACTTTAAGTTGGCATCATCATAATAAGATTTTAATGGTATTTGATGGGATAAAATTAGAAAACATCTTCAGCATTTAATTTGCAGTCCAGGTGTTGGTCAATCACTGTCTCGGTGAAGTATGGTGTCTGTTTCTTCTCTAAACATGCTAGACAGAAGGAAATGAATGATTTTGGTAGGATTTCCATGCTCATTTTCATAATTTTAATGCATCTTGTTAGTAGGTGAAGAGGAAAATCATATTTTTCTTATTTCTTTCTCTCTCTCATTTTCTATATATTGTTATATTTTGTCATTTGGTGTGAGGAGGTGGATTAGGGGTAGATGCGAGAATTTTTCGATCGAGTTTTTAGTTCCAGTTTCTAGTTTCTTTCAAAACATCCGTATGTTTCGAGTTTTTGAGGAATAGATAAGGTGGCTGCATTGTAATGACATTATCAGGTTTTGAAGGCATTTTTATGTCCCCTAGCCAAAACTTACATGAATAGATTCTAACTATTTTCATCAAGCTATACTTTTCCATTTCTCATGTTTTAAAGGAATGAATGAGGTAATATTGGTCTGTTACTATCTTGCATTGGATTTACTTTGTTAAGTATGCAAGGATCTTTATTAGTTATTGTATTCTTTTCGTCACTATGATATTATTGTAGAGTAATGTATACTCTACAATAGTTCATTCTCAGTTGTAAAATCCTAAAGGAAGCATCACTTTTGAAGATATTTTATTATCCCTTAACATTATTTTGGGTGTACAAAAAAATATAGAAATTTCTTTATCTCATCTATAACTTCATGATTTATAGTTAGGATTTGAAGATTGTAGATGACATTTGTGTAAATTGAGTATCAATGAATGCAAATGTTATTTCACATATCATGTTAAATTGATTGTTCTTTTCAAGCATCATAGTTAAGGATGGATTCTTTCCATGGGAACATTAAGACACCAAGGTCATAAAATCAATTACCCTCCCCCCTTCAAATATCAATTAAAAAATAACCAATGATCTTCATACCTACTAAGCATATCATACTTGCATAGCATACATATGTTTATTCTACAAAGCCGAGTTCAAAATTTTTCCATTATCAGTAAGCTTTTCTAAGAATCCCACCAAGTCTATGACCCAATATCATTCAAAGTAGCCTTGGTCAATAATGTTATGCAAATGCAATATCTAAATTTTTCGTTATCTTTCTATTACATCTATATTTGATTGTCAAGTTCTTACAATAAATCAAGTGATAACTCTTTTGAGAGAAGTATTGTATCTATGGCTGCACTTGTTTCAAATTAAGTTACACAAACCATAGAGGAAACCAAGTCATGAAATATTTTCCTTTATTCGTATCCCTCAACTAGGTCCTCTCATCTTGGTCTAGATAGAGCAGAAGTAGTAGGGTAAAGCCATCCCCTTTGTGAAGGTGCCTCCTGATCACCTCCCGATTTGAGTCATTGAGTTAAGTGTTGAAAAAATCCCGGCTATCAAGGACAAATAACTTTTCATTGTTCATCATTCTCTCAAATACAACCCACTTATTTTAGCTTCTCATCTCCTAGGGTTCTATTTTGGGAGAAACACCCAAGTGACTTTGTTGTCAAGGACATTTATAGTTATCTCATTGCTATATTTGAGTTTTGTGTGACTCGAGATATTTATATACATACTACAAGTTTAAAAGTTCCATCTATTTCTATAATTTGATATTCTAGTGGCAACTCCCTAAAGAAAAAGTTCAGATATAAGGGTTTCATTTGAATGTAATCATTGATCTGCTTTCTATTTTGTAAATCTATAAGGATTATTATCTTCTTTAAAATATGATCCTGCAAAGAAGTTGTTTCCCAAGTTTGATTTTGTTTAGAAAAAGAAGTAGACATGGAAGCTTGTAATTGATCAAAGTTCAAAGAGAAGTTACACCAATTTAATAATCTTTATATTCCACTAGTGAGGACTACTCTAGCACATATATAAATTCTGAAACATAAAGTAAGCCTAATCTTATTCTTTCATTTACTAAGGAGAACCAGGGATTTGATTTAGAATATATTTCTTGAAAGCTTTTGTCGGACTTTTCAAGATCCATTAAAACAATAAAATCATGTTCAGCATTGGTTATATCATCTTCCACCTATAGTTCTTGTGCAAGATAACATGGTTGACCCTCCTCCTAGAGAACCTTTTAGAGTTAACACATATAAACCTATTGATTTTAATGACATGGAAGGTTATCCAAATGAGGTCCCCAATGAGATTAGAATGAGGTTGCCTAAGTTTCAAGGAAATAATGCTATCAATGGTGATCATCATTTAAAGTTATTTTAGAATCTGATGGATGATTATGAGGTGGAGTTTGAGGATGTATGTGTAAAGTTTTTGTACACACTCTAGAAGAAGATGCTCATGAATGGTTTAAATCCTTTCCTGATGGATCAATTAATTCATGGAAGGAGATGCAAAATGTATTCAGAGTTTCATATGGTGATAGAACTAATCCAATATTTCTATTATCTGAGTTTGAGAACATCAAGAAGAATCCCAATGAGTGTGTCCAAGACTTCAATACCAGATTCAATAAAACTTTGACAATATTTCCCAATAGTATAAGACCCAATGATGAGTCTTTTCTTATTAAGTATTCAAATGCATTTGATAAGAAAGCAACATACTACTTGAGAGAGAAAAAAATCCTAGAACTATGAGACAATATTTTTACCATGGCTATTCATATTTAAAATAATATTAAATTGCTTGAAAGCCGAGAAAATCCTTAGACTAGCAAGACAATTAACCTTGAAGAAGTTTTCAAAAATTTGGTAGGGGTTGTTAAGGAAATTTCTTATAAATTAGTAAGAGCTAAAAGGGTTTTCTCCCAGTCCTCATAATCAACATCAAAACAATGGACATAATATATTTGGCAATCAAGCTAGAGGAGAGCACCGGGATGAAGATAGAGGAAAAGGACATATGGGTTACAGTAACAAACAGTAGAATTTTAGAGATAACAAAGTATTCCCTAACCCTTTAGTGGGAAGAGTAGTTGTTATTGAGGAAGAACATGCCATTGATTGGTGTGACAAATGTTTGTTTCCCCATGTGCCCTGTGATCCACCTACAAATGATGATAGTGATGAAGCTTATTTTAGTGATGTATGCATGATGGAATGTCAACCAGAATGTGAGCAAGATGTATCTTCTACTGATCTCCTTTATACCTGAACTGTAGTTGATTTCTAGACTTGTGTTGAAAAGGTTAGATCTCTCCCTGTTGAAATTAATGTTGAGGCTGATATGGCCCAATATTTTGAATTTCCTAATCATGATTTTGAGTATCTAAGAGCTTTTATGATCAAGAAATATGATGGTGATGTTCCTTCTAGTGAGGATATAAAATTGTTTATTAATGTTTCAATTGCTCAAGAAAAGGAGTACAATCTCATAAATAGACAAATTAAAGGACTTGTTCCTATAGCCAAAGTAAGGATGCTTGTTCTTTCGAATATTCTCAAATATGCTCCTCATAAAAATGTGTTGAATAGAACTCATGTAATTTATCCTGAGCCAATAATTTCTTCCCAAACTCCCACTAAAAAAGAACCTTTTGTTATCTGATAAAGTTATAATAGTACCTTTCAATACTCCTCTTCCCAAGTATAATGTGTGTGATATGGCCCAAATTATAAGCTAAATAAATATTATAATTCTTGTTATCCCAAATTTCCCCCTTTGGAAATTTTGGTCAGAACAAGCCTTACACATAAAGAAAACATGAAGGGAAATGATAAAAACCCATGAGCTCATGTCCTAGAACTAGGAAAAGTGAAAAACAAAAGCCCGAGAGAGTCAAATTCGACCCTGCACAAGAAGAAATAGAAGAAATGGTTCTTTTGAGTGTTTCACATCCTAAATCTATTTAAAGGGTCGAGGGAGGACTCAACAATGGATTGGTGGGGGAAAAGAAGAAAGAGGAGACAGTTTTAAAGAGACCAGATGCAAGAAACAGAAGAAATGGTGAAGTCTGGAATTTTTGGGCTCAAAAGTGAGTTTGAGAAAGGGTTAAAAATTGACTAAGTATGGAGAGAGCAGTGGAAGAGACCACATGTCCTCGCGGTGCTTCTCAAAGATGGATCCAAATGGAGATGCTCAAACAAGCGCCACATCTCCACATGTCCCGAAGGTGGAACAGAGGTAGGATCAAATGGTCAAACAAAGTCAAAGGTAGATAGGGCAGGCCTCAAAAAAATTGGCTAAGTATGAATGTGTAAGAGAGTGCCAAGTGTCAGTGCGGCGCATCCCAAGAGTTGGTCCCAAGGTGGAGACCCAAATGAGTGCAAGCTTGCCACGTAGCCCAAATTCTAAAAGGTAAGAAGGACCGTTGAAAATTCCACAAAGAAGCAGAGGCCGACAAATGTCAACCCGACACTCCTCAAAGCCAAAATTTGGGTCAGATTTGTAAACATGCGCAAAGTGCCTCCACGTGTCCTCAAAGGGGGTAGATTTAGTTGAATAGTCAATGCACAAACAAGCCGATGGAGGCTGCCAAGTGTCTTAATGGTGCTGATTCAAGGGTCAAATAGAGAGAAGGTTCCCAATCAAGTGTAGACTAACGCGTGTCCTAGGGGAAGGCGGGGTGTTGGGGAAAAATTAGTTTTTCGCCCTTTGCCCCAAAAGGAGTAAAAGTTGCAAAATGGCCCGTGACTCCACCAAGGAAAAAGTCAACATATAGACCCGAGTCAAAGCCAAGGTGGGGAGTTGGGGAAAAAATTGAAGGTTTTCCTTTTGTCCAAAAGGCATAAAAGTAAAGATGGAAGCACATTTCCCAGCTAATCAAAAGGAGCCACATGTCCATGCAGAGCTTTAAAGCCACGGGAGTTTTTCACAGGTTTTGCAATTTTCGTGAAAAAGGAGAAAAGGTAAATTGTGGGCCCGTGGACCCAAATTTTTATCCCAATCTGGCTGCCACATATCCCAATCAAAAGAGGGACCCATTTTCAAGTTGTTTTCCCACTATTATTTGAGTAATTGATGCAAAACTTCAAAGGGGCATATCTTTCGACTTAGGGCTTGAAATATAGCAAATCTGACACCGTTGGAAGTGTCTCAACATCCTCTATGCCATGGAAGGATAAAAATCATATTTTACAGGCCCTGGTAGGTAAAAAATGAAGAAAATTCTTCCAGGCCATTAACAGAATCCAATCTCTTCAAATACCAGATCTGATTTGATTCAACCTGCTGGGGAGCCAAAAGCTGACATATTATGGGCAGATTTTAGCAGAAGCATTAATAGTAGTGGTTGAGCTTCGACCTGCGTTTCTCACTTCTCTCTCTCTCTTTCTTCTCTCTGATCAAATCTATAAATACAAGGGCAAGATTCATTATAAAAGTTTTTGTTCATTCTTCTTCTCTGCCTCCCCTCTTCTTTTCTTCCCAAGGTTGAAAATGGAGTTTGAACCTCCTCCCCTACTCTATAAATGGCGTTCTTTGCCTCTTTCTCATGTATGATGCTCTGTGTAAATTTTTGAAGCAATAAAACTTGTTTTTGTGATGCGTTTGTCCATCCTTCACTTGTTTTCATTGCATCTTCTTGCCTCTCATCATTCTAGAGTATTCTGTGCATGTTTTGGACATTTCATTTATAGATCTGGGAGCTGTGTTCATGGGGATCAGAAATGGAGTTCTATGTGAATCTGACATTTGGTTTGTGATGCTATTTTCCATCCTCTCCATTTCTCACCTCACCTCCCTTCATTTCATGGCTATTTTGATAGATGATCAGCACTTCCCTTTTCTTGGTGCTATCACCTCATTAGTGTAGGATTTCCCTCTTTATGAACTTTCTCTCTCCCTGTCTCCTTGGCATTGTTAGGATGGGTGTAATTAGACACCATTTCTGCATTAGGAGTATTTTATCATTAGGATCAGGAAGAAGAAGTCGGCTTTCTTCGGAGAGCCATCTCAAGTCCACAAGTACCACAACTTGAGAGATGGTCCCATGTTATGCAAATCACACCAAATGACCCTACCTTAGAAAAGCAGATGCATGACTCATTTAGGGGTGTTGGGATTTTGCAATAATAGTTTTGGAATTCCCAGTGGGACCTTAGAGGTCTTCACTTCATTGCAACAAGTTCAATGTGCACTTGTTGTAATTTCTAGCTTTTGGGAAGCAACTTAGTTTGCACATATGGCAACTCCATCTAGTAAATAACTCATTCTCTAAGTTGTAGACCTATTTTCCATCCATTTCCATTCACTCTTCTTTCCATATCTTTCATTATTTTCCATCATTCCATGAAGTTGTGCAATCATGACTTCATTTCCATCATGGAATTCACATTCATAGCAACAACAGTACATTCCACCTCCAATGTGCTTTACAACTCCTTCAAATCAGCATTTTGAGCAGATTCAAGATCAACATGTTTACTCCTATGAGCAGCAATGTCAAAATTAGTTTGGATATGGAGCTTTCCAAGAGTAGGGTATGCCAACAATGAAGACAATCAAATGTAAGATGTTGGTCTATTAGAGAAGATCCAAAAAATGGAGATTGGCATGGTGCAATCAAGAGAAACAGCTCAAATGAAGGCTTTCATAATTGGTTACAGGGCACCTTGTCCATGGGTTGGCCCTTTTCCAAGACACTTCATCCCTCAGGAGAAGCTGAACTTCATGGTGGAGATGTTGCCTGAACTTTTACAATGGACTGAAGAGATAGGGGCCTATGAATTTGGTGATGAGCAACCTTGTCAATGGGTAAGTTCTACACAATCATATAGTTTTTCTCTTTCCATTCCTCAAGCAACACCATCTCATTTTAAATGCCAAATTCCAAATCCAGCCCATGCTACTCCAAATGTTGGTTCCATTTCTCCATCCCCTAGTCTTCCATCCCATTTCAGTTCTTGACCCTTTTCCCTTCCAAACAGTCATCCCCTCCGAACAAACAAGAAGTTCCACCTCCCTCCCCACCACAAAAATTGCAAATCTAGTTGAACCCCAACCTGCCACTCCTCTTACTTTCCCAAGTCCATGTTGGGAAGATACTCAAGAATCCAATCAAGGAGCAGAAGAAGAGGAGCCCAACAGAAAATAAATACCAGACAATCTAATGAGTTGGGCTGCTAAATTTGGGTTTACAAAGATCCCTTTCTGGTTAAGCCTACGAGAGGAGGTAAAGGTTGAAGAACAAGTGGTGGCCAAGGCTGATTTTATAGCAGCAGAGAAGCAAGAAGATCAGTCATCAAGTTGCTCAGAGTGTAGTGTCCATGTTGGCACTCTGCTGGAAGAAGATGTTGATCCAATAGAAGTTGCACAATCAGCCATGGAAGAGGAAAGCAAATCAGCTCAAAGTCCCATTGGAAAGGAGCAAGTGGATGTTGCAATCAGAGATGAAGAGCTGCAAAAAGAAGAGGAGTGCTTTCCAGTTGTGGAGGAGAGAAATGCAGATCCAAAAGCTTCAAGCGTGAAATAGGCTATAAAAGAACCTTCAGTTCTTCCTTCTACTTCATCTCCCTCGAGTTCTAGTGTTGAAGAAGAGTTTGATCTTTCAAACTCAATGATTGAAGATGAGAGAAAACATGGTGAACAAGTTGCTGGTCAAAAAGACACCATGGAAGAGGTTGAACATTTGTAGCAGGACAGTAATGAAGCAGAGTACTTGTCTGATTTGGAGGACTGTTTTGATGGAGAGGAACCAGTTGAAATCACACCATTTTCTCCTTCATCATCCACATTCCAAACACTTGAGCCTATTGTCATGGAGGAGAGTGTTCATTTTCAGCAGTCTGCACTTTATAACAGCCTTTTGGAATCTAGTTTGGGAGACTCAAACCTTCCATGCTCTTCACAGGAGGAAGAAGAGAAACAGCAGAAGAGTTCCACCATTCCTTCCATGCCATTCACCCAAAGAGGTCTACAAGAATAATCCATTTTTAGAGTGGAAAATCAGAGCTATGGACATATCAAATGGATCAGACCTTGCCCAATCAGGTATTTGGCTTCATTGGAGCTAAAGGAGAAGGCATAACTAGTCATGCTTGCCTCTAAGCATGAGGATGATATCACAAAGTACCAAGGATCAGCTGCCATACCTTTTTAATCCAAATGCAGAGCAACTAAATGAGGTATTGTTTTTGTCTTCAGTTGATACTTTGGTGATTTGGGTGGAAGATCAACTTGTAGTTAGTTTTTGACTCATCCAACTAGCCATGTTCAGTGCCAGATCAGTTGCACGGCTGCCATTTTTTAGGAAGGGAAACTATTTCTCCCTGCTAGTTGTAGGCTTTGTTTGAGCTCCCTTTGCTCTTGGTTAGAGTAGTGTAGGTAGGTTTGTTTTCAGTAGAAGAAGTGCTTATGCACACTCTGCATGTCTCATTTGAGACATGTATGATTTGATCTTTGTATATAAGTTTTGTTTGTATTGCTCAAGAGGGGCATGAGGCTAGGCTCTTAAACTATTTAAGGAAAGAAGGCTCATGTTTTCCTGTGATAGTTGCAAATTAAAATAGGGAACAAATACAAAGCAACTAAAAGCCATTTCGAGACAGTCCATTTGAGGGACAGATGAAAACCATGGGTCAAATCAATTTTCTACTCTCAGAAACTCCATTTCCAAGGTTCTCTTATGAAAATTGAGAGTGCAGATGCGCGGGTAGGCTCAGAGACAGATGAAACATAGAAAAGGCTTACAGTCAAGCTCCCAGTGGTTCAAGGATCAGTTCCATGTTATCAAGCAGAATCCATGCCCAATGGATGTTTCAAGGCCTCTGGTCTCTTCATCTAGCAGGAGTAAATGTTTAGTGAATCACCAAATTTTTATCCCAAATTTCCCACCAGAAAGTTTGGTCAGAACAAGCCTTACACATAAAGAAAACATGAAAGGAAATGATACAGACCCACGAGCTCACATCCCAAAACTAGGCAAAGCAAAAAACAGAAGCCCGAGAGAGTCAAATTTGACCCCGCACAAGAAGAAATAGAAGAAATGGTTCTTTTGAGCATTTCCACATCCTAAATCTATTTAAAGGGTCGAGGGAGGACTCAACAATGGAGTGGTAGGGGAAGAGAAGAAAGAGGAGATAGTTTTAAAGAGACCAGATGTAAGAAATAGAAGAAACGGTGAAGTCTGGAAGTTTTTCGGGCTTGAACAGTTCAGGAAAGGGTCCAAAATCGACTAAGTATGGAGGAGGCAACGGAAGAGACCACGTGTCCTCGCGGCACTTCTCCAAAGATGGATCCAAATAGAGAGGCTCAAACAAGTGCCACATCTCCATGTGTCCTAGGGTGGAACGGAGGCAGGGTCAAATGGTCAAATAGAGTCAAAGGCGAGACAGGGCGGGCCTCAAAAAATTGGCTAAGTATGAATGTGCAAGTGGAGAGTGCCAAGTGTCAGTGTGGCGCATCCCCAAGAGTTGGTCCCAAGGCAGAGACCCAAATGAGCACGAGCTCACCACGTAGCCCAAAGTCTAAAAGGTAAGAAGGACCGTTGAAAAGTCCACAAAGTAGCGGAGGCCGACAAGTGTCAACCCAACACTCCTCCAAAGGCAAACTTTGGGTTGAATTTGCAAACATGCACGGTGCCTCCACATGTCCTCAAAGGAGGTAGAGTTAGTTGAATAGTCAATGCACAAATAGGCCGGCAAAGGTTGTCAAGTGTCTCAATGGCATTAATTTAAGGGTTAAATAAAGAGAAGGTTCCCAAGCAAGCGCTAGACCGACGCGTGTCCTAGGGAATGCGGGGGCATTGGGAAAAATTATTTTTTCACCCTTTGCCCCAAAAGGAGTAAAAGTTACAAAATGGCCCGTGACTCCGCCAAGGAAAAAGTCAACATATAGACCCAAGTCAAAGCCAAGGTAGGAGTCGGGGAAAAAGTGAAGGTTTTCCTTTTGTCCAAAAGGCATAAAAGCCAAGATGGAAGTGCATTTCCCAGCCAATCAAAAGGAGCCACATGTCCATGCAGAGCTACAGAGCCACGGGAGTTTTCTGGGTTTTATGATTTTCACGAAAAAGGAGAAAAGGTAAATTGCGGGCCCGTGGACCCGAATTTTTATCCCAATCTAGCTGCCACATATCCCAATCAAAAGAGGGACCCATTTTCAAGTTGTTTTCCTGCCTATTGGTACATAATCAATGCAAAACTTCAAAGGGGCATATCTTTCAACTCATGGCTTGAAATATGGAAAATCTGACACCGTTGGAAGCATCTCAATGTCCTCTACGCCATTGAAGGATAAAAAAATTGTATTTTGAGGCCCTGGTAGGTAAAAAATGAAGAAAATTCTTCTAGGCCATTAACACAAAATCCAATCTCTTCAAATACCATATTTGATTTGATTCAACCTCTTTGAGGAGCGAAAGCAACATATTATGGGCAGATTTTAACAGAATCATTAATAGCAGTGGTTGAGCTTCGACCTGTGTTTCCCACTTCTCTCTCTCTCTTTCTTCTCTCTAATCAAATCTATAAATACAGGGGTAGGATTCATTGTAAAAGTTTTTGTTCATTCTTCTTCTCTGCCTCCCCTCTTCTTTTTTTTTTTTTTCCCCGTGGGTCGAAAATGGAGTCTGAACCTCCTCCCCTGCTCTATAAATGGCGTTTTTTTCCTCTTGCTCATGTATGATGCTCTATGCAAATTTCTAAAGCAATAAAACTTGTTTTTGTGATGTGTTTTTCCATCCTTCGCTTGTTTTCATTGCATCTTCTTGCCTCTCATCATTCTAGAGTATTAGTGCATGTTTTGGACATTTCATTTGAGATCTGGGAGCTGTGTTCATGGGGATTGAAATGGAGTTTTGTGTGAATCTGACATTTGGTCTTTGATGTTGTTGTCCATCCTCTCCATTGCTCACCTCACCTCCCTTCATTTCATGGCCATTTTGATATATGATCAACACTTCCCTTTTCTTGGTGTTATCACCTCGTTAGTGTAGGATTTCCCTCTGTATGCACTTTCTCTCTCTCTGTCTCCTTAGTATTGTTAGGATAGGTGTAGTTAGACATAATTTCTGCATTAGGAGTAGTTTAGTATTAGGATCAGGAAGAAGAAGTTGGCTTTCTCCGGAAGGCCATCTCAAGTCCACAAGTCCCACGGGTTGAGAGGTGGTCCCATGTTATGCAAATCACACCAAATGACCCTACCTTAGAAAATCATATCCATGACTCATTTGGGGAGTCTTTGTGATTTCACACTAATGAGCCCAATTGTGGAATTTCTAAGGATCTGTAAGCATAAAAGTGTTCCTTTGAGTATTTAGGGTTTAAATAAGATAAAGATGTTGTGACAAGAAGGATCTTGTTGATATGAGATCATCCCCCTACAATTGTTGAAGTTGAAGCACAAGAAATTAAAGAAGAAATGGAAACTCCTCCTAAAGTATATCTGGGAACTTCTTTAGTGGAAACAAAATTAGATGTTGACCCCTTTTTCACATCACTTATTATAAATGGGTGGCTCTTACACAATTATATGTTTGATTCTGGAGCTTCATGTAACATCATGCCTCTTGCAGTCATGAATGAGTTAAACCTTAAGATAATTGCTACTTTTGGGAGATGTTATGTTATGGATTCTAGAGAAGTACATGTGGTGGGCTATGTGAAAGGATTGATTTTACAATTGGTAGCACATCCAGGAAAGTAATTGACTATGAATGTTGTCATTGTTGATTGCCCGCCAAATGGGGGATGTTGTTGTCAAGAAAGTGGGAAGATAGTGTGGGAGGTAGTGTCCAAATGGATATGTCCTATGCTTCCATACCTTTGGAAGGGAAATTGGTCAAGTTATACAGAGAAGATAAGATGTTACATCTCATTAAAGATCCTAACAATGCTTCTTATGAAGTACTTTTTGTTGATGTTGACATGGAGAATTTTATTGGCAATGTTGATTTTGAAGACCGAGTGTACTGGATGCAAGTACTTAGTTTGAGGAACCTGAGTTCCCATGGACCATGACCTTTGATGGAGATTTCTCAAGTAATGGTAATGGGGCAGGAGTGGTGTTGAGTTCTCCAAGCAGTGAGTCTTTCAATTTTTCTTTTAAATTGAATTTTGAATGCACCAATAATGTGGTTGAGTATGAAGCACTATTATTGCTAGGATTGAGAATTTCTTGGAGACATGGGATAAAGGACCTCATAGTTAAAGGGGATTATGAGTTAGTGATTAAGAAAATAAGAAAGTTATATGTAGAAAAAAATCAGAGGTTAAAACAATACAGAAATGTAGTTTGGGATCTCATTGAATGTTTTGATTCATTCAATATTGAATACCATGAGAGAATAAAAATATATCAGCTGATAGATTGGAAGTCTTGGGTTCACAATATGATAATCAGGATTCATCCCCTTATTGCAAGTTTGAAGTGGAAGTATTGGTTTGACCTTCTATACCGATAATATACAACACTAGCAAGTATTTGATAATGATTCACACATCAACATATTTTTGAATTTTCAAGATGAGTTCACTAACCAAGATCATTGATTTAGAACCTATGATAGAGGTGTGTGAGGGAAGAAAACCCTCTTTGGTAAAGAAGTAATTCAGTTAAAAACTAATGTAATCCCAAGGGGATTAGTTAGTTTAGAATATTCCTTTGATAGTAATGACAGAGCAATTTGTAAATCTACTACTTTTACCAAGAGATGTTGTGGATTGAAATCTGGGTTCAGGACAAGATCCTAGAAATGTATGGTTAGGCAATAATTTGAATAAGGATGAAAGAGAGGCTTATACTAAGTTGTTAAGAAAGTATCAAGACTTCCTTTCTTGGTTTTATTCTGAGTTAAAGGTTTATAGGGAGGATTTGTTTCAACATGAGATACCCTTGGCACCCCACACTAAGCCTTTTAGAAAAAAATAGAGGCCTATTAATCCTATTCTTGTAACCAAGATGCAAGAAGAATTGACAAAGCTAAGGGATGGTGGGATAATCCAACCCACTAGATACTCTTCATGGGTAGAAAATTAGTACCATTCAGAAAGAATAATGGAGACATAAATATTTGTGTAGATTTAGAAATCTCAACAAAGCATTCACTTAAAGATAATTATCCATTGCCAAATATGGATAATTTATTACAAAAGGTAATAGGATCAGATTTTTATCTACATTAGATGGCTTCTCTAGATATAACCAAGTGGTGGTGAAACAATCAGAGCAATTCAAAACTTCTTTCACTACCCCATGGGGAGAACATATGTCTATGTCAGGATGTCATTTAGATTAATGAACACTGGAGAAAATTTTCAAAGGGCCATGGATGTGGCTTTCTCTAGTCTTATCAATGATTTTATTGCAATATATCAGGATGATATAACTATTTTCTCTAAGAAAATGGGTGACCACTTGGGAACCTTGAAAAAATGTTGCTCAGATGTAGAGAATATGGGATTTCATTAAATCCTAAGAAGTTTCATTTTGGTGTGCAAAAGGAAAAGCTACTAGGACACATAGTGTCACATGAAGGATTCATGATGACCCTGAAAGGGTAGAATCAATTAGTAAGGTTCCATCCCTATGTCTAAGAAAGGCATTCAATCCTTCTTTGGATAATAAATTTTGTGAGAAGGTTCATCTCTAATTTTTCAGAGATCACTATCCCCATCACAAGTATGTTGAAAAAGGATCAGGTCATTAAGTGGGAAGAAGGGGTTATCCAAGCATTTAAAGGAATAAAGGAGGCACTCAAAACTACCCCTGTATTGACTAGCCCTGATTATAGAAAGGAATTTTCAGATGTTTTCATTTTCCTCTGAATTCACTATTGCCTCTTGTTTGTTACAAAATAATGAATAAGGTCATGAAAATCATATTTCATTTTTTTAGCAAAGCTTTGCAAGGATCTGAACTAAAATATTCTATCATGGAAAAGAAATTTTTTCTCTAGTCAAAGCAACCAAGATCTTCAGACCTTATATTCTTAGCTCAAATATTATAGCATATGTACCTCACACAATGGTAAAGGACATATTGTCTCAGATGGAGGTATCAAGTAAAATATGTTTGGGTTAACAAGCTTCAAGAATATGACATGGACATATAAACTACCAAGCTGGTGTGGGGTCTAGGCCTTGCAAAATTTGATGGTAGAGAGCAATCTGTAGGTAGTTGACATACACAATGTTGAAGAATGGGCCACACCCTCATGAAAAGGTAAGAACTTCAGCTTGGTATAAAGATATAGTCTTTTACTTGATGAATTTGAATTGTCCTATGCACTTAGACAAGAATCAAAGGAGGACACTCAAGTTAGTTTCCAAAAGTATATCTTGATTGATCATGGACTAGCTTGGAAGAACCTAGAGGGATTTTTTGCTAAGATGTATCACTAAAGAAGAGGCCCCTAAGATAATTGCATAATTTCATGGGGGAGTATGTGGAGGTCATTTTTTCTAGAGATTCACTACTCATAAATTTTGAGGGCAAGTTATTTTGGTGGCCTTTATTTTTCAAATATACCACCTTGTTGGTTAGAAGGTGTGAGAGTTGTCAACATTTTCTAGAAGATTGAAAGCCTCTGGGGCCCTACCCCTACAGTCTATGTCATAGAAGCTCCATTTAAACAATGGGGCTTAATTTTATTGGTGAAATATCATACTCTTCAAGTGCTAGTCATAAATGGATATTAGTAGCCATTGACTACTTTACCAAATGGGTTGAAGCCATTCCTACCAGAAAAAGTAACTCATCAAGTAGTCATGGAATTTATTCTCAATAATATAATTTACATATTTGGGGTTCCTACCAAGATAGTGTTGATAATGCATGAGCTTTAGAGCTAAACCATTGGCAAAAATGTGCAAGGAATATGGAATAAACTTGTATTATGCATCAAATTATAATCCTCAAGGAAATGGCCAAGAAGAATCAAGCAATAAGAACTTGCTTAAGATCCTCAGGAGAACACTAGAGAAAAACAAAAGGAAATGGGGTGAGAAACTAAAATTTGCACTATGGGAAGATAGAGTTACCACCAAGAGGTCTACTAGAAAGATTCCTTTTGAGTTATTTTATGGAATTCAAGCCCTTTTTCCCTTGCACTTGTAACTTTTTGCATATCAGTTCATGCAAAAATTTGAAGATGGAGAAGAAGTAAGTCCATATGAGACAAGGATCAATTAAATTATGGAATTGGATGAGGAAAGAAGAGAGTCCCATCAAAGACATGTCAAGTTTAGAGAAAAACTTAAGAAAATATTTGACAAGAAGGTCACTCCAAGAGTTTTCAATGTTGGAGACTTAGTCTGTTATGGGACAACAAACATGAAGACAAGGGAAAACATGGAAAATTTGATGCCCATATGATGGGACCATATTCTATTGACATCAGGATTGGAGAGCATACTTTCTTTCTGAAAGACTTAGAAGGACATTTATTGGAGTTTCCCATCAATGAAAAGCATCTCAAACATTTCTTGGACTAAGCTGGAAGGTCAGTATGATTTTGTATAGTGTACAATACTCTACTTTATTTTTTTGTGTTTTGTTTGTGTTGTTGTTTCCCTTTTTGTGCTTTGGTCTATAGTGACTAGGTTTCTATAGTTTTCTATTTTCCCCTAGCCTATTTTACATCTATTTTGGAAGCCCTATGTGTTTTTGTCATCGTGATCCTTTGCCCAATGGACTAGGCATCTGGTATTTGTTCTTTTGGCACCCACTAAGGGGTGCCCATCCCTGAGAAGGAGTCATTATTGGAGCTCAATCTAGTTCCTTGGATTGAGCTGGTATTTTTCATGGAATCCCCATAAATTTATTTTTTGTGTGTTTCATATTGTTCCATATGCTTCAAATATTAGTCTAAGTCAAGGAGAAGTGTCAATTTATAATAAATCTCGTGCCTTAGAAAAAAAAAGAGAGGAGATTCAGCATAAATGTTGGGGAATTGGTTTAATGGATGGTTAATCAAATTAAAAGCTTCAAATTTGTGGGTGATCAAGGAACTCGGTGTTTTGTGGGTTCTCCTAACCTATGAAACAAAGGATCATTAGTTTGGGAATTAGGGGGTTTTATTAAACCCATGGGAAGTAAGTTAAAAGCCACACAAAAAAATGGACTTAGCCAGCAAAGACATTGAGTGAAGTCAAAAGGCCACGTGACATTCATTTGTCTATCATATTTAATCACCAAGCATTCGAAAGTAGGCCACATGGCAGGATTCATGTGTTCCTCAAGGTCCAAGCATTTTGTGGACCTCAAGTCCATGAAAATAATTGTAATAAACAAACATTTTGGGTCCAAGCTTAGGTTAGCAAAGGTCAAAGGAACACATGGTGGTGAAGGAAAGCGATACATGCGAGGATCAATGACCAAAGGTGGACACATGTCAACATTCCATAAAAATTCAAAAGATGCATTACGTGGACCTAAAGTTCATGGAATAAACCAAGTTCAATAAGGCTTTGGGTTTGGAAAGTCAAGGGTGGTCAAGGTAGACACATGGTAACATTTTTATGGAAGCCCAAATTTTCACAAAGTTCAAGTTTGAAGTTATGATGTGAAGGAGAAGCCCTAAAAAATGAAATACAAGCACAAAGAAAGAAAGTATGACATAGGAGGGAAACATGGATTTTCTTATTGGTGGGTGTTTGTGATGTATGACAAGATCCTAGAGCTAAAAGGAAAAATGTGAAGTAAGTGTGGAGCTTTCCTATTGGCTCATGCTTGCGATGGATAAAAGAATGGTTTGACACTACGAAGGTGTGTGGAGCCTTCTCATTGCCTCAAACTTCACAATGAGCATAACATAGATCAAAGGTATTAAATTGGACACATGGTGTCGTTCCATCACACTTCAGGCCAATAGACTCTAGTGGATCTCAAGCCTCATAATGAGTGAAATTTAGTAAAAGAAGTCAGGTGTCGAAAGAAGGAAAGGGTTGTCAAAAGACAAAGCAAAAAGATGCGTAAGTAAAACCTAACCCCATGACCCAGCCAAAAAGAGAACACATGGAAAATGAAAATCAATCCACACATAGGAAGAGGCAGTCCCAAGCTAATCAAAGGTTGCCACGTGTCACATGTTCATTTTATTCATCCCATGTAAAACACAAAAATTTAGAGGCCATATCTTTTGATTCCTTACTCCAAATCTTACAAAATTTATATCATTGGAAAGGTCTCCTCAAGCCCTTCACTTTTTTGGAATCATAAAAATCAGATTTTGATGGAATTTTCTAGGAGTAAAAAAGAAAATGTCTTCAGCATTCAAGTTCTGAGACCTAGTGTTGGTTAACCACCCATCTTAATGAATTATGGTGTTTGTTTCTTCTCTAAACATGCTGATGATGAAGGAAATGAATAATTTGGTAGGATGTCCATGCTCCTTTTCATACTTTTAATGCATCTTGATTGGTGGGTGAAGAGGGAAATCAGATTTTTCTTCTTTCTCTCTCTCTCATCTGCTATATATTGTAACAATCTATCATTTTGTGTGAGGAGTGGGGGTAGTTGTAGAATTTTTTTATTAAGTTTTTTTAGTTCCATTTTATAGTTTCTTATAAAACATTTTTATGTGTCGAGTTTTGTAAGGAAGAGATAAGGTGGTTGCGTTGTATAACCATTAGCAGGTTTTGAAGGCATTTGTTTATGTCCCCTAGCCAAAACTTACATGAATAGATTATGATTGTTTTGATCAAGCTATACTTTCTGTTTCTCATGTTTTAAAGGAATGAATGAGGAAATATTGGTTTTGTTACTATCTTGCATTGGATTTACTTTTTAAGTACATAATGTTATTTCTTAGTTGTTGTATTATTCTTCATTGTGATACTATTATAGAGTAGTGTATATTTTACAATAGTTTAGTCTCAGTTGTAAAATCCTAAAGACAACATCACTTTTGAAGAGCTTTTGTTATCCCTTAAGGGTATTTTGGGTGTATAAGACAAATATAGCAAGTGCTTTATCTCAACTCTAACTCCATGATTTGTAGTTAGGATTGTGAATACTATAGATGACATTTGTGCAAATTGAGTATCAATGAATGCAAATGTTATTTCACAGATCATGTTAAATTGATTGTTCTTTTCAAGCATCACAGTTAAGGATGGATTCTTTCCATGGGAACATTAAGACACCAAGGTCATAAAAGCAATTACCCTCCCCCTTCAAATATCAATTAAAAAAACAACCAGTGATCTTTATACCTACTAAGCATATCATACCTGCATACCATACATATGCTTATTCTACAAAGTTGAGTTCAAAATTTGTCCATTATCAGTAATATTTGCTAAGAATCCCACCAATTTTGTGATCCAATATCATTCAAATCAGCCTTGGTCAATAATTTTATGCAAATGCAATATCTGAAGTTGTTCATTATCTATTTGTTAGATTTGTATTTGATTTTCAAGTGCTTATAATAAATCAAGTGACAACTCTTTTGAGAGAAGTATTATATATGTGGTTGCACTTGCTTCAAATTAAGTTGCACCAACCATAGAGGAAACCAAGCCATGAAATATTTTCCTTTATTCATATCCCCCAACTAGGTCCTCTCACCTTAGTCTAGATAGATCCAAAAGTAGTGGGTAAATCCATTCCCTTTGTGAAGGTGCCTCCGATCACCTCCTGATTTGAGTCATTGAGTTGAGTGTTGAAAAAATCCCCAGCTATCAACGATAAAAAAATCATTTTCATCATTCTCAATGACAACAAAAACCTTGATAACAATAGATCAATAAACAACTTATCTTTTCTCGATGCCAATAATATTTTTAGTTTTCAATAATGTCTTCAACCATTCCACTAAAATTAATAGTCTTTCGTGATACTACAAACCTGGTTACGTTCATCACACCTACTTTGGAAGATCCTACTCAACTTCCACGACTTCTAGACACCATAATGATAGCATCCAGAAACCTTACTCACTTAACAAGCACTCCAAAATAGCTTACTTGATTAGCACTTGTTTGACATAACTAATATGAAAAAATCAACATGGTTCTCAATATGTAAACCTTCTTAGAACTTTCTTGATGTTGAAACTCGTTAACTAGCCTACTTAAAACTCGTGGACCACTTACAACACAACTCCATGCATTGAAATGATTTGATCAAGTCTTCATTAAATACTTAAAACACATACCTTTACTTTTCTTGAAAACCATTCTTCTTATCTTACCTTATTACACTAAGAAACACATACTTGACATAGCAGAGATATGGTGATAGGACTCAACTAACATTACATACCCAAAATTCGACTCAAACACCCGATATCTTCATGCTTAATACTTTATGTCGATCCTTAGATAACACCTAATAAAACTAAATTCTTATGCTTTCACCAAGCAACTTACTTATTAATGAGTTGAGAACACATGATTGAATTCCGCCTGATTCATCATCCTAAATTCTATAACTTAATCAACTCTCCTTAATCTTATGCATATCTTACTTTGATTGCTTCTAGAAACTAGTCATACAAACCTCACTTTTTTTTCCCTTGAACCAGTAACAATGGACCAAAAAAATCTCCAAACTATCAAAAAACCTTCTAATACAACAAGAACCTTATTGAAGCACATATATGCAACACATGTATTCACCATGTATGAACATGCTTGATCATGCTCCCATAACACCATGCACTCAATCTTTGAATATAGGTACTTAAATATCATGGAGTTAACAAGCTAACAAGCTCACCATAAAACTAGGATCTCCTTCATGGGCTAGAAAAAAATTATCTAGAATCAAAATCTCTCATTTTCCATGTAGGGAAATACTTAATCATGCTCCCCATAACACCATGCACTCGGTCTTTGAATATAGGTACTCAAATATCATGGAGTTAACAAGATAACAAAATCACCATAAAATCAAACTCTCCTTCATGGGCTAGAAAAAAATTCTCTATAATCAAAATCTCTCCTTTAAACATACATCATATCTTGTTAACTAGGTATTCATATCACTCCTATAGGCTTATATAATTTGGTCATATTGGTCTTATCAATCCAATCTTCATCTCGGGAGACATAGACCTATATCAGGTCTTAAAACACATTCTCAAACACAATCATGCAACTTCACCTTTGAAATCAAATTTACTACCATGTACATGCTTCATACCTTTTTGATGTAACATAAAAACTAGAAATTCAACATCAAAATAGTGACATTAAATTCATACCTTCATAATTCCTTTTTAGGCATCATAGACCACAATTATGTGCCTATACCTTCTATTGTAACTCTTGAAAGTATCAAAATGTCCTTCTATGGTTCTACAAGTAACCAACATGAACCCAATCATATCCATGAGCTATATACCTTTTCATGGTAGTCATGAGTCTTTGTATATTTTGTAAACCTTATCAACTTCCTTCAATCTTTCGACCAACCTTAGAGCACTTTGCCTCTTGATATCACTGTGACACATAGATTTTGTCATTATCCTACCTTTAAGGTCACACAAGCATCACTTTTGACCTTCCATCTTGACTTAAAACTCATAGCACCCATACATTTGATCTTCACAAAACAACTAACATCATATCTAAGCTTAAACAAGCACCTTTTCTCCAAAACAGTCCTTTTACAGATTATACCAAGCCATGACATTTATCATGTATTACAATCCAAAATAGGTCTCCACTTTAAAAATTATTATGATAGGCCTCTATCATACCACCTTCTTTATGAAATGCAAACTAATTCTAAACATCATACCTGATTTTACTTTTTGAACAACATACCAATGCTCTTTATGCACAAGAAATAATCACTCTTCTTATCAAATCTACCTTTGTATTGTGCATCCCCAAATCTTTCCTGTAAACCATTTCCAAAATACTTTTCTCTCAACATTCTAATCATGGACTAAAATGTAAAAATCCATATTTCTTTATACTTTCGTTTATAACTATCAAACTTTTGATTATGACACAACTTGGTCTTTAAGTCATTGCATACATACACACAACACTCTTCTACCAATCTATCTACTTCCAATTCCTTTATACATCTTCTTGAAGCATGAAACTAATCTTGCAATCTTGTTGTCTGATAATTCTTGAGTCTTATATAAAAATCAACCTTTACCAACTTCACGGACCTTACATAGCTATATTGAGTCTCAACATGACTCCATTCTTGTTAATATTCCATAAATATTCTTAAAACATGGCTACACACCCTTCTTGAAGCTCTTTATTATGTAACATGCCAAGAACAAAGCAACATACCTTCATGAATGATTCAAAACTTTTTGCACACCTTAAAACATATCTCAAGATTACTTCATACATGTAATCTCCTTAGAAAATCACACCCATGATTCTATTTATTGATTAATGTCTTCAAGAATCTTAGAGAAGACATCCCATGTCTTTACATAGCTCTAAAACTCCATAAACTTTGGAGATTCCCAAATATCCATACCATTTCACTCTAGAGCATGATAAACTCGACTTGACATCCTCCCCGGTCTTCTTAGGCTCTGTTGACTTGATGAAAACATCATTTTCCTTGTCCTCTACTAATTGAATTTTTGTTAAACAAACATTTCCTTTTTAAACATTTCAACCTTTGGGTCATGCTCAATCATGGAAAACATACCTTCTTTTCTTTGTGAGATCGACATCTTGATTGTCTCCTTCTCCTTCTTATCCTTATCATAACATCGGCTTCTTATATGTACTTAATACCTATATAAATGACTTTATAGGTCCACAATTCATGTTATGTTCCACTACCTTTGATTCATCCTTCTTATTTTTATTTCTATAATCAGACTCTTTGAATGACATAGGCTTTAAAAATTTCTAGACTTTAGGAGTTTCAACTCTCTTGACCTTCCTTGATGACTTATGGAGACAAAACCTAGAAATATGACCTTCTTAGTGACACTTATAATAAATAACATACCTCATTCCTCTTGACTAATTTTGACTATGATTTCTTCCATTTCTCCATGGATACTCACTTTTGAGGTGCATCCTACCACATTCCCTTGCCCTATGACCAAATTCATTGCAAGTATAAAAATAACCATGAAATAAAATTTCATGCCTCATAGCATTTAGTTACTCGATGGGATTAGACCTTTTATTTCTCTTGGGATATATCTTCATGGCATAGGAACATTCAATTTTATCTTCTTTATAGCTATGTCCCGCTTCTTGATTTGGAATTTCAGACTTCTTATCATCTCCATTGAAACCAAGACCTATTTTGTCATTTGCAACCTTTTGACTACTCAAAATATCATCTATAGCCACAATGCTCTTTTAAAATCTCTCAAATTTCTTTAACCTGTTGGATACCCTCTCCAACTTTGCCTTCAAATCACGCCATTTCTTATTCATACCAGATACATTCACCCTACTTGAAATTTAGAGATTATATCTCTTTCTTAAGCTTGATACATTCATCTTCTTTGAATTTTAGAGTTGTTGTCACTAAATAAACTCGAGTTTCATACTCGTTGATGATTTCTTAATTCTATTCATTCATGCAACTAATATGTTCTTTATATTCCTTGATTAACCACTCCATATTGATATTATTCCTTCTTTGAAATATTAATTATGCTTACAAGGCTACCTCGGATGACTTCTCATGATCTTTCTCCAGATTTCTCATTTTTTGCTTCGAGGATCACCTAAAGATTGTTAAGCTTGCTTCAGAGGCCTCACTACGATACCAATTATTGGAAGCACAACCACTAAGATGGGGTGAATTATTAAGAATTAAAACATTTTCATTCATCTCTTTAGCCATTCATTAAGCATTCATCAACATATAGGATAACCCATGATTAATTAAACATATGAGCATGCACCATAAGAACACAAGAACATATGAACACTAGGTAAAATTGGGAAACCCTCAAGGGGAAGAAAACCCATTAAAACAAATATTTATCATAGCATTGATTCAAATTTAGTTAATCACCAACCCAAAAAGGAACACCAACCCCTAGGTTTAGTGAGGCAACAACCCCTAGATTTAATACAACACCAACCCTATAAGGAAGAAATAACCCCCTAGATGAATCATCATCAACTAAAGCCACCTGAATTTTTTTCCACCTCTTAAATGTTACTCCAACAACTAATGATGACACTATGAAGCTCTCTTTCCTTCTATCTTCTCCAAAATTTCCCTTCTTTTAACTCGCTCAAACACTTATTCTTTCAAGCCGATTAAACCTAATGACATATCTCTCCAACACCTGATCACTCTAGAACATCATAACACACTCTCTTACCTCTCTAGGTGGTCACAAAAACCTCCTTCACCTCTTCAATTAGACCTCTAGCTCACACTTTCTCATACCCTCGACAACAACACATATAAACCTCTAAAACATGTTTATATACGACTTGTGAACATAACTCATTTAGGTCAGCCATCATAGGAAAATAACATCTTAAAAACATAAAAACATAATGATAGCATGATACATAGGAAATTATTTGTCAGAAATTACATGAACCAACTCAAAACTCCATTAGGACACAACTAGGCCTAATACACCCAAATAGTTTTTCGCAAAAATTGAAACATATTAGGAAAACAAGGCCATAACCAAACAACAAGAACCACTTATTAATGTTTTCTAAGCACATTATAAACCTCCGAAAGCTAGATAATATCTACATCACTATTTCTCATCATGAAACCCTTTTGAGAACAAGGACAACCAAGATGCCCCAAAACTAATCTTCATAGATGATGATCAAACCCTCATCAAATCACCTCAACCATGTAAGTGTGATATATCAATGGAAATATCATGAACTCATGGTCAACACAATACCAAAAACTAGACTGGAGCATCACCAAAACACCTTTGTAACTATGTCACCCTTCAATGCCCAAAACTACCCCAAAACCAAACCTCAAAAATGGACTTCAAAATACCTCATAAGGGATCAACCATGATCGAAACCACCATGGAAATGTAGAATGACTTCCATAGAAATACAAATTATTTAGAAACTTATATATTTCATTGGGTTCCACATACAACCATGACACCTAAATTACACCTAGAGAAACTTGAGAGAGTCCTCTACAACCTCCAATCATCATACAAGCCAATCCAATCCATTTTTGGTGATTGTGATAAATTTCTTCTCCATCACTTTTGAACTAGGATTTAAGAAGGGTTTTAGACATCCTTAGCTTCTTAACGATTGTTCATAAATATCTTCCCCTTAAACTATAAAATAATTCTTTGAATTTCATTTTATGACCCTTCCCCAAGAACCATAAAGACCTTGTCTCGCTATTCGAGTTTACACGTACCAACGTGCATAAGAAAATCCAATTTGAGCTCATTTTCTCCCCTTTGAGAACTCAGTAGTGCTAAAAACTCAATTTCTTGCTTAAATTTAGAAACCAACACTGAAAATTAGACCACACCTGTGGAACAACCTCCTACACCTTTTCCAATGTTCACCTTTCAATATTCATGTTGAAATATGTACATCCTATCTCATTAGGTCACCTATGGATTGAGAATAGATCTAGTGTAGACCTAGAAACCATCTCCAACCCTTGAACAAGCACTCTAATACACTTTTGAGTGTGCCTACACTTCATCTACATGCTTCCTAGTTGTTACATACATGTACTCCACCATGACACACCTCATCCGGTGACTAGACCTCCTAGCTATGCCACTTTAACAAGCTTGATTCATTAATGTTGACCTCATCACCACTTTTCCACTCTTTCCAACCTACAAAATCCTTCAACAAACTCCATGGCATCATCGCAACATCTTCTTAACACCGCATCACCTCTACAAGCCATTGTGTCAACTCAAGAATACATGCTACATCATCAAGACCAAGAAATCTCAACAAGACAAGTATCAATCAACCTTCATGCTTCTTACTCCTTTTGACATCAATGACACTTCATACATCAGTGATAACATCACACTTTGACATCAATGACAACATACTACCAATAATCTCCCCCTTTGTCATGGATGATAAATCCATTGATTGCAAACACATATAGTTCATTTTACCCCTAAGGTATTTCATGTGCCATCGGCTCATTCTCCCCCTTTTGACATAAATGAAAAATAAGCATACATGTACCTACTTCTTCCGACATCTCACTACACTCACCTTTTGGTTGGAAACCTCAACCAAACAAACAAGGTCCACTTGACCATTTCAACACTAATTTTACTTAATATAGCAACATAGCTCCCCTTAATAGATGCAAGCCTTTCAAAAATTGACTCGAGCTTAATCATGCACTATAAGTGATACCAATAGCTTGACAAATAACATGAATCATACCTTTCTTATGAAAACATCTTGAACTCAACATGCATCTTGAGATTGTCTTGATTACTTCCTCGACTTCATACATTCCTTACATACACGATGAATCCCTCGAGTCCATAACACCACTATCATGACTTGATGCGGTAAGAAACAAAGCCTTCAAGCTCCCCTTGAATCACACAATTCTTCATGACAAGCACTATCACACTATCCTTATGTTTTATTGACTCTATGTTCCTTCTTATCACAAAATATTCTCATGGAGCACTGAACACAACTATAAAGCTCACCCTTGCTTGAAACTACCTCAAGGATAGCTAAAATGACAACACAAACCTTGATAACAATAGATCAAAAACAACTTACCTTTTCTAATTCCAACAATACTTCTTAGCTGTCAATAATGTCTTCAACCAATCCACTAAACTTAGCAATCTTTCATGATACTACAAACTTACTAGGGTAATCACACATGTTCTTATAGATCCTACTCAGCTTCCCCTAACTTCTAGACACCACAATGATAGCATTCAACAACCTTACTCACTTGTGAGACACTCGAAAATATCTTACTTGATTAACACTTTCTTAGCATAACTAATATGAGGAAATCAACTTGGTTCTTAACCTACTAATATTCTTAAGACTTTCTTTATGCCACAACTCAGTCATCTAGCCTACTTAAAAATCATGGACCACTTATAACATAACTCCATACATTGAAATGATCGATCAAGTCTTCATTAAATATTTGAAACACATACCTTTACTTTTCTTGACAAGCATTCTTCTTATATTACCTTATTACATTGAGTAACACATGCTTGACACAACAAATATGATTGGAAGGACTCAACTAAAATTACATACCTAGAATTCGAATCAAACACTTGATATCTTCATGTTTCATACTTCATGTTGATCCTCATAGAACACCTCATATAATTGAATTCTTATGCTTTCACCAAGCTAATTACATGTCAATGAGATAAGAACACATGATTGAATACCCTGAGTCCTTGTCCTACATTATCTAACCTACTCAACTCTCCTTAAGCTCGTGCATATCTTACTTTGGCTACTTCTAGACACCGGTCATACAAACCTCACTTTTCTTGGCCTTGAACCAGCAACATTGGACCAATAAACTCTCCAAACTATTAAACAACCTTATAATATATTAGGCACCTTCTTAAAGAACATCTCTTTACAACACAATGATTCACCATGTTGGATCATAATTGATCATTCTTCCCCTAACACCATGCACTCGGTGTATGAATATAGGTACTCAAATATCATGGAGTTAACAAGCTAACAAACTTGCCATAAGACCAGGCTCTCCTTCATGGGCTAAAACAAGCTTATCTAGAATCAAAATCTCTCCTCAAGACATAGATTATCTTGTCAACTAGGTATTCATATCACTCCTATATCCTCAGTAGCATAAGGTCATATTGGCCTTATCATACCAATCTTCATCTCAAGAGACATAGACCTATATCAGGTCTTAGAACACGATCTCAAACACATTCATGCATATCCACCTTTAAAATTAACTTTACTACCCCTGTACATCCTTCATACCTTCTTGATGTAACATAAAAACTAACAATTCCACATAAAAATAATGACAATAAATGCATACCTTCATAAGTCCTTCTTAGGGATCATAGAACACAATTTTGTACATGTACCTTCTATTACAGCTCTTGAAAGTATCAAATTATCCTTCTAGGGTTACTAAAATTCACCAACATGAAACCAATCCTATCCATGAGCTACATACCTTTTCACAGTAGTCATGAGTCTTCGTAACTTTTACAAACCTCTATCAACTTCCTTCAATCTGGCACGACCACCTTAGAGCACTTTTCCTCCCGATATCATCATTGTGACACATAGATTTGACTATTATTCTTCCTTTAATGCCACACAAGCATCAATTTTTTACCTTCCATATTGACTTAAAACTCAGAGCACCCACACATTTGATCTTCACACAACAACTAACAACATATAAAATCTCAAACATGCACCTTTTCTCTAGGTTAGTACTTTTACAATAAAACCAAACCATGATATTTACCATGTATTACACTGAAAAATAGTTCTCCACTTTAATAATTATTATGATAGGCCTCTGTCATACGCTACTTATTTATGAAATGCAAATTGAGTCTTATTAGAAATTATATAATTTGAGGGGGTGAATTAGTGCTTATTAAAACTTTTGAAGTAATTAATATTTGTTCAATCTTCTAATCTTTAAACTACCTTAACCATGATAAGCATGCACATTCAACTAGGAGAGAGAAATGAAAAACCAAATTCATGATCACATGTAGAGACCAGATTTAATGTGGGAAACCCATAAGGGACAAAAACCCACTGAAAGGAGAAATCAAAGTAATATCAAGGACTATGGTCTAGCGAGTATTAAAATGATCTCTCAAATTGATGAGCACCCACTCACCCTGAAGCTTTAACTCCATTTTTGAAGCACCCACACCAATACAATATCAAGCACCCACTTGATTACAATGTCAAGCACCTAATTGAAAGGTTTAGCAATCACACACTTCTAGGAACCACACACTTGATAGGAACCACACACTTCCAACTTGGTGAGAAATAACTCGGACTTGGATCATACAAGAAATATTGATCACCTTCTTCACTTGGTTGCTTATACCAACTTGATGTGATCTTTGTTTCATCCCATCATCTCATTTGCATTCTTATTTCAAATTAACACTCAACCCTTATCAACTTCAATTTTCTCTACAACTAATATCAGGTCTCAAATATTTTCTTTAGAATTCCATTATCATAGTCGTATGGCTCTCTATATTAGCTTTAACTTCTCCTTTTCATTCAAAATCAATCTATACTTTTGATATAGGCATGAACAATATTTTTAAAACCTCAACATAACTCTTTCTCAATCTCATAGAACTGCACTCTAGCTCTCTTCTTCTTATCAAGAGCATACATCTTTGCAACATACATCATAAAGCTCTTCCAAACTTCATTCCATCTATTTCCCTCTTTTCACAAGATACTACATTCACCTCATCAACATTCAAAATCCACACACAAAAATAATTTATTTCCACCTTTTAGATTAGACAACCTCACTTTTCACTTAAGCTTCAAAACTCTTCACGTGCCACAAATCACAAAATCATACAATGAAGACAAAATAACATCATAAGATAGTAATTACCCAAGTGGTCTTTAACTATTCAAATTTTGATGCGTCGTGACTCTTGAAATGCTTGAAGGGAGAAAATAATCAATTTCTAATGGTTGTCAGTTGTTGACCTTCATGAACTAACATGAATTGAACTCTACCAATAAGTTGTAACAATCATTTTTTGATTGACAAACTCCTATACATGAGTTACACCGAGACTATATGTTACTAATCTTCCAACCATTCTTTAACAAAACTCCATTATTTAAAAAGGTTTAACCATTTTTCTTTAATTTTCTATTTGAATGTGTGCGGGGTGACTTTTGAAGCATGGGCGGAGAGAAAGCATCTATTCAAACTCTTTTTGCATTACAAGGTGTAGGAATAATATCATTTAAAGTCTTGAACCACTGCTAGATGCCATTCAATTGTTGTTCATCATATTGTTTTATAACCTAGTCATGGATCAAATATATCTTTCCCAAAAACATTATCACCTTTAGAGAGTATAATTCCAACTTTATAACCTAGGAGTGCATTGAGTGCATAGCCAACAACATTTATAATCAAAGAACCTTGACAAAGAGTCTCATGAATCACTTTGTGACAGAGTGTGCAAGACCGAGATATTGTTCTTTTGTTAACGTATGATATTCATTGTCATATTTCAAGCCTGTTGCATAGATTCTTCACCTCCCAAGATGTCTAGGTTTATTTACTTTATGATACGAGAAAATTTTTGCAAGACATGCAATATGAACTCGATTGGGGTTTCAAATACCAAACTCCATTTCACCGATTTATGAACTATACCACCTCATATTTCACATTTACAACACCATTTTCACATGTCCACCTCAATGGATGTAATCACTATATGTTTCATTTATTCATTTTCATGGAACAAGAGAATAAAGTCGAGGGTATTAAATGTCCAGTACAGGTCCTTTATGATAGTGATAGCTCATATTACTTAGTCCTCCAAAAGACCCTATCCAAGATATCTAGAATGTATCTTGAGAAGATCATTTCTTTGAGTATCTCACCATGTTAATTGAAACCACAAACTTGATGCAAAAGTATTATGAGGAATAAGTATTTAGAGGTTTAGTTTGCACTTCTCCAAGAATAGTTCAAATTTTGTAGAAGGGAGAGTGCAAGCACAACCTAGAAGTCACTTTTCTTGAGAAAAGAGGTATATTGTAACATTTTCAATACCATTTGTTCACCAAAACCATTTGATATTAAAATAATCTCTTTTTATTTTGTATAAGGGATTGAGATCATATTTCATTTTTGACTCATGCTAATGCACACCAACAATCTTCAAAACTTCCATACTTAACTTGGCATGACCGCATTTTAGTAGTGAGAGGAAGGAAGGACTAGAATTACACCACTTGAATGAAGTAATTTCTTGAGATATTCTAAGATAAATAATGAACATCAACCACAAGAATTCACACCTAGTTTTTAACCTTATAATCTCCAAAATAACACTTGAATATGGAGAACTTGAAAAACCAGAGCAATTTTGTACAACACAATTATGCTTGAAAAACATACATACCACCATTTTTCCTGGAGAGGGGATTTTACACTTCGAGGAGTTTTTCAATTTTCACAAGTCATTTGGATTCAAAACAATTCATTTTGTCCCTCTTTGCTTCAAGGAGGCTTGAGGAGAGATAAAACCTATTAGAAAGATGTTCATAACTTCTTTGTATATCAACCAATTTCCATAAAACTTTTGAAAAAGTTCGGGCTTAAAGTTATTTTTAAAAATCCCTTATATTATTTATCTGAAGAAGGCTCAATAATTATTTTTGGATGCTAAGAATCGAGGGTGATCAGATTGCATTCCTTAATAAACTAGTTTTAGAAAAAAACTTGAATAACTTCAAATCCCCATTTTAAATTTTGATGAAATTTGACACCCCTCTCCACACTCCATAGGTTGATTAGCCATAAATTTTCCTGTACATCTCAAACCTACTTCATTTACCTTAGCATTCACTATCAATCCTCAAAGACAATTTTGGTGAACATTTGAATTTTACCTCCAGGAGCTAAAATAAACCTTTTGGATGCTCATACATGCCCTAGAAAATGTTCTTAGGATACTCCAATTCTTACCTGGTCTTGTCATGACTTGCAATGAGCTCTTACACCTCATTAGGCTCTAGAACTAGGCCTAAATGAGCTAGTTACAACTGTGACTCCCAACATTTGACTTGTTACTCATTCCAAAAGCTCTTTCACATGCTATAAACATCATGTATGACATGTAGAACACATGTGCTAAGCTTACCAACCATATACATACCAACAATGGTCTCTTGCTCACCGACCGGGCTTGCAACATCCTAAAACCATCCTAGAATCAACTTGAAACCTCTTTGTGAGCTCTAACTATCACTGAGAAGGCACTACCAATCAACCTTCATGCCTTTGACTGAGCTTCACTTCACCATTCACACCTTTTCCATCAATTCCACTTGACATCAATGACAACACCAATGACCAGGGTTCAACAAGTCTAAACATAAAACTTGATTTTACTTTGTGAACAACATACCAAGGCTCTTTATGCACAAGAAATAATCACTCTTCTTATCAAATCTTCATTTTTATTTTGCATCCCCATATCTAACCTATAAACTATTTCCAAAATACTCTACTCTTAACATTCTAATCATGGCCTAAAATGTGCAAACCCATATTTATTTTTAATTTCCTTTAGAACTTTCAAACATATGATTATGACACAACTTGGTGTTCAAGTCACTACATAAATACGCAACACTCTTCTACCGGTCATCTACTTGCATTGCCTCTATACATCTTCTTGAATCATGACACTAATCTTACAATCCTCTTGTATGACAGGTTTTGAGTCCCATACAAACTCAACCTTTACCAACTTAACAAACCTTACACATCTATATCGATTCTCCAACATGATGTCATCCTTGTTAATCCTCCATAAATATTCTTAAAGCATAGCTAAACACCCTTCTTGAAGATCTTTACTATGTAAAATTACAAGAACAAAGCAACATACCTTCATGACTGATTCCAAACCTACTTGCGGACTTGAAACATATCTCGGTCCTTCATACATGTAATCTCCTTAGAAAATCACACCCATGCTTCTATTTTTTTATGAATGTCTTCAAGAATCTTAGAGAATACATCCCATGTCTTTATAGAGCTATAAAACACCATAAACTCTGGAGATTCCCAAATCTTCATACCATTGCACTTTTGAGGATGATAAAGTGACTTGTATCCTCCTAGTCTTCTTAGGCATTGTTTCCTTGATGATAACATCATTCTCCTTATCCTCTCTTGACTGATTTTTATCAAACAAAATGTCCTTTTTGAAGCACTTCAACCTCTAGTTCATGCTCAATCATGGTAATCATATCTTCTTTGCTTGTAAACAAGTCGACTTCTTGACCATTTCCTTCTCCTTCTTAGCCTTTTCTATAACATCTAGCTTCTTGACTGTACTTGATACCTCTTTAGTTGAATTTACAAGTTCATACTTCATGTTATGCTCCACTGCCTTTGATTCATCCTTCTTAGTCTTATTTGTATGATCAGACTCTTTGACTGACTTAGGCTTCCATACCTTTTTGACTTTGGGAGCTTCAACTCTCTTGACATTCCTTGATGACTCATGGAGACAAAACCTAACAGTATGACCTTCTTGGTGACACTTATAACAAACAACATACGTCACTCCTCTTGACTGATTTTGATAGTGATTTTTACATTGCTCCATGGATACTCACTTTTGAGGGACCTCCTACCACATTCCTTTACCCTATGACCAAATTTATTGTAAGCATAACATTAACCATGAAATAAACTTACATACCTCATAGCATTTGGCTACCTAATGGGAATAGACATTGTATTGCTCTTGGGATAGACCTTCTTGACATAGGAACCTTCATTTTGATCTTATTTAGAGCTAGGGCCTACTTCTTTACTTGGCATTTCATAATTATTATCATTTCAATTGAAACCAAGACCTATTTTGTCATTTACAACCTTCTGACTACTCAAAATCTCATCTAGAGCCACAATTCTCTAATCAAATATCTCAAAGGTATTCAACTTTGTTGGATACCTAGTCCAAATCAACCTTCAAGAACTTCATTTATGATTCATACGTGATGCATTCATCATGCTTGACATTTAGAGATTTTATCTCTTTCTTAAGCTTAACACATTCGTCTTCTTTGCCTTTTGGAGATGTTGTCACTAACTCAACTTAAGTTTCATACTCATTAAGGATGTATTCGGGCTCTTCATTCATGCCATGAGATATGTTCTTCATATCCCTTGACCAAAGACTCTAGATTGATATTCTTCCTTCTTTGAAACATCAATTCTTCTTGCAAGGCTACCTCAGATGACTTCTTATGATTTTTCTCCAATTTTCCCATTTTGTGCTTCAATGATCACCTCAATCTTGTTAAAATTTTGCTTTAGAGGCCCCTCTCTAATACCAATTATTAGAATCAAAACCACTAATAAGGGTGTGAATAAACAATAATTAAAACATTTTCAATTATCTCTTTAACCATTCATTAAGCATTCATCAACATATAGGATAAACCATGATTAATCAAACACATGAACATGCACCATAAGAACACAAGAACAAATGAGCACTAGAATAAGTGGGAAACCATCAAGGTGAAGAAAAACCACTAAAATAAATCTTTATTAGAGCATTGATTCAAATTTAGTTGAGTACCAACCCAACAAGGAGCACCAACCCCTATATTTAATAGAGCATTAACCTTGCAAGGAGGCACCAACCACCTAGATGATTCAAAACCAACTAAAGGCACCTGATTTTTTTCACCTCTGAAATTTTGCACCAACTAATGGTGACACTATGAAGCTCTCTTTCCTTCTATCTTCTCCAAATCTTCCCTTCTTGCTAACTCGCTCGAGCACTTCTTCTTTCAAGCTAATTAGGCCCAATGACCTATCTCTCCAACACTTGATCACTCTATAACATAATAACACGCTCTCTTCCCTCTCTAGGTGGTCACAAAGACCTCATTCACCTCTTCAATCAGCCCTCTAGCTCGCACTTTTTCATACCCTCAACAACATAAATAAGCCTATAAAACATGCTTATATACATGACTTATGATCATCACTCACCTACATCTGCAATCATAGGAAAATAACATATTAAAACATAAAAAATAATTATATCACCATACATAGGACCATAGAGGTTGGAAATTACATGAACCAACCCAAAACTCCATTAGGACACAACTACGCCTAATACACCCAAATAGCCCTCTCACCAAAATTGAAACCTATTGTGTCAATAAGGCCATCACCACACAACAAGAACCACTTAGACATGATTTCTAAGCCCATTAGAAACCTCCAAAAAGCTAGATAAGATTTTAACCACTATTTCTCATCATGAAACCCTCTTGAGCACAAGGACAACCTAGATGCCCCAAAACTAGTCTTCGGAGATTATGCTCAATCCACGATCAAATCACCTCAACCATGAAAGTGTGATATATAAATTGAAATGTCATGACCTTGGGGTCATCAAAAATGATCACAATACCACAAATCATATCTGAAGAACCACCAAAACACCTCTGTAACCAAGTCACTTTGAAAGCGCCCAAACGCCCCAAAACCAATCTTACAAAATGGAATTCCAAAGACCTCCTAAGGAATCAACCATGATATAAAAACACCATGTACATGTATAATGACTTCGATACTCTCTTAAAAATCAATTTATTTAACTATTCCAATGCAAAACCCGAGAGAAAACACTTCTTTAGAAACTTTGATTTTAGTGGGGTCCACATACAGCCATGACACCTAAATTGCACCTAGAGAACCCTGAAAGAGTACTCTAAAACCTCAAATCATCATACAATCCAATCCAATACATTTTTGGTCACTATGATTTATTTATTCTCCATTGATTTTGAACTAGGGTTTAAGAAGGGTTTTAGACCTCGTTAGCTTCTTAACGATTGTTCATAAAGCTCTGTCCCTTAAAATATGAAATAATTCTTGTAATGTCATATTAATACCTTTTACCAACCACCATGAATATCTTGGACCACCATGAAAATTTTACACGTTCCAACAAGCACAAAAAAATCTAATTCGACCTCGGTTTCTGCACTTTTTGAGATCTCAATAGAGGTAAAAACTCAATTTTTTGCTTAAATTTGCAAACCAACACCTCAAACTTGGACCACACCTATGGAATAAATTTCTACACGTTTTTCAGTGTTCACCTTTCCATATTTATCCCGAAATCTATCTAACCTATCTCATTAGGTCACTTAAGGCTTGAGAATAGGTTTGGTGTAGACCTAAAAACCATGTCCAAAACTTGAACCACCACTCTAAGACACTTGTGAGTGTCCTTACACTTCATCCACATGCTCCCCATACTCTTACCATGTTTATCCAGATGTTACATACATGTACTCCATCATGACACACCTCATCCAGGGTGAATAGGCCTCCTTACTAGGCCACTTGAACAAGCTTGCTTCACCAATGTTGGCCTCCTCGCCACTTTTCCACTCTTGCCAACCTACAAGAGCCTTCAACACACTCCATAACATCATCACAACATCCTCCTAATATTGCATCACCTCTATAAGCCATCATGTTGACTCAAGAACCTATGCTACATCATCAAGACCAAGCAATCTCAACAAGACACTACCAATCAACCTTCATGTTTCTTACTCCTTTTGACATCAATGACACTTCATACATCAATGAAAATTTCACATTTTTATATCAATGACAACATACTACCAACATCCTAAATCACTTTGATGATTTATGGATTGTAATTCCTTTTGTATAAAAAGGTGACTTGGCATGTGTTATGAGGAACAATTGTTATATGATTTCATGCTAGCCTAAATCATTTTGATGATTTATGGATTGTAATTCCTTTTGTATAAAAAGGTGACTTTGGCATGTTTCCCTACTTAATATTAAGGAGGGGTGTTAGGGTTTGTAATACTAAACTAGAAACCACATTTATTAAAAAATGTCAAAGACTAAAATTCACGGCTTATAATTTATGTTTAAAACATAAGATGCTGATCCCGTGCCAACCAATGTAAGGTGGATGATAACTCATATTTGAATTATAAGAATGTCCCATGTAGCGCGCCACCTACCTTGTATAAAACAAGGTGATCTCATTTGAAATTAGAGATAACAACAAGTTAAGGCAACACACGGCGGTGTGATATGTAAGTAATAAAGAGAATAACATGATGTATATGATGCAAGCTTGATCTCTGCACATGAGTGAATGTTAGTGATAGTTTGTAATTCATTGTCAAGGTGTAAGCTGAGGATGCGCGAAATAATGAGAGTGTTGGGTGAAATTAAATTCTCAATAAAGATAAGTGATATTTTCAGTGGGTTTTTACCAAAAGGTTTTCCCACTTAAATCTTGTTCTATGTGCTCATTTGTAATGTGTTATGGGATTTTTTCATTAAACTATAATGCACTTTGTAAATCCACAATCTATGTTTAATTCATTATAATGTTTTGTCTGAGACATAAACTATAATCTTTGTCAAATTTATGGTAGATATCTAATGTGTTTATTATTTATCTCTGCATTTCCTAACAAGTAATCTAAACTTTTAATGTGAATATTTGTATCCCTTATGTTATTTTCTACCTTTTTATCAGTTCATGCCTATAGAATATTATACCTTTCAATCAATTAATTAGTACAACATTTTGAGACCAATCATATTCATGAATTTTTTTCCTTTGCCAATATTTCTAATGTTTAGGTGATTATTTAACAAATTTACAATATTAAAATTTCAAAACAAATCATTTATCCTTATTTCTATTGACAAGAAAGCAATGATGTGACCATTTTTGGGTCTTATTGCAGTATAACCATTTTGTAATTTTTTAAATCATAAATTTCAAAATGGACACGATTTTCATTTTTTTAGGTCTAATCATAACATAAAGAACCTCAACAATTGATACTTGTACACATTGACAAAATGGACACGCTTTCATTTTTTTAAGTATAATCATAACATTAATAACCTCATTAATTGATACTTGTACACATTGACAATTGTCAAATCAATTTAAAACCATATCTCAACCTTACAAACAAACAAAAAGTTACAATCACAACATAAACAATTGTTTTCTAATAAACCCATACATCTTCACAATCAATACAATTTCCAAACTCTTCAATTAACTACACATCAATTCCATAATTTTTATTCTCCACCATTAACAAGAGATCAATTCGAAAAGCTTACAAAGAATAAGGCAGAATTGACCGCTATGCGGCTCTCTTGTTTTTATGAGGTACTATCTCTTTCACTTTATGCATATGGCAAGTAAAACACTTTGATTGCAACTTGAGTATAAGGCTTGCCTCTTATAATTAAGTCACTATTAGTTAGTTGTATATTAACTAGCGTTCATCATTGTAGCTACCTTAACCATTTTGTAATTATCTTTTGGATAATAAAATGATGGACACACAATCTACAACGTGTGTATTCTCGGTTTCTCTTCATTCTCTCTTTGTTCACATCTTGTAACATTAATATCAGAGTCGTTAGTGCTCGAAGAGGTGCGGAGCTTGATGAAGCCATGGTGAAGGAGATTGTGCATAATTATCGTTGATTTACGTAAAATTTCAGAGAAAAATACAATCGCAACCAAATGGGAGTGAAAAATCACAGTCAAGGAAATAGAACATTTGCAAAAGGTGAAGCATACATTCTCATTCACGAGTGCAAGATAAAGGAATTCATGCAAAATACTATTGACAGTGCAAAATTAGTTGAGGGAGTTTTGAGGGCATATTCGACGACATGTAAGGAGACAAAAACATTAAAATCATGAATGCCAAAGAACTTGTAGGATGCATTTACAAATGCGTCGAGAAGATGACATTTTTCGGTATTTACAATTTATTTATTTTTTCATTGGTAGGGCTCCAAAGTAAAAACACGAACACGAGTCATGAAATGCGTTTGCTTCACTCAAAATGTGACGTTGGCAATTACAACCACTTACGGAAGGCAAATACAAACGTCGAGGCATGAGTTTTACATTGTTCAAGAATGCAAATATAAGGGCGAAGAGATAAACATGTAAGGCACAAGCAAGGGCACAAAACTCGCAAACTATCGTCACGATTTGACCTCGGTATCATAGGGGATTAAACCTTAGGCAAACTAGGTAGTTGCCTAGGGTGCCGACTATCGGGGAGCCACGAATCTAAAAATTTCCTTTTTGTCGGTTAATTTTAGAACCTAACTTTAAAATAATTTATCTTAAGACTTATTATTGATAAACCCATTTATAGATATTATTGTATAGTAGCATAAATTTTACGCATACACATAAAAACATTTCGTAATATTTTTCCATGTAAAAGAAAATATCACATATTTATAAGCACATAATTTTTTTGTATTGTTACTGTTCTTCGATGTAGCTTCAAATTATGTAGGTGTGTAATTTGTTCTAGAAAAAGGTTAATATATTTTTTATAATGTTGTTGGTGTATCTAGTAGAGGTGAGTATAATTAAAGGAAAAAGTATTTAATTTTCTATTCTTAATTTTGTGGGGAAATTTTCTATTATTTTGTTATGGAGGAATCCAGTAGGCCTAGTCCAAATATGACTCTTCACAAAACCATGGGAGCTACATAAACGTTTTTATTTTTTGAAAAAAAATGGTGCTTTATTTCAGGATAAAGTTCATGTCACCTACTTGATAAGGCTAAATTAGACTTGTAAGAAGCCTTGTATAAAATATTGTATTTTTTGCATTATGAGCATCTCCTACGATTAATGTTTTCCATCCACGGAATATTTTTCATCCTTATGTGATAATTTAATAATATATTTTTATTATTATTTTATTATGACCATGATGTAAATTTAAAAATAAAAAATATAGACATTTTTTATTTATTTACTTTATGGAAAAAAATATTAAATAAATTTTTGAGGAGGGCGCCCACTCAAACTATTGCCTAGGGCACTCCCGACCTTTAATTCGGCCCTACACGGTATTTAATTCTTTTTGTAGGGCATTAAACTCCCAACATAATTGTCATTATCTCTTTGGTTATTTCTTTGTGCGAAATTGTTTGTTAAATTGATTGTCAACACTAAATTGATTTTCAAGTTAGAACAACATAATAGATTTTTATTAATTTTTCGAAAATAGATTTTCTATGAGACAAATATTTTATCCTCAACTTTCGTACGGAAAGTAAAAATCCATATGTAATTGATGAACAAAAATTTGTCATGAATGGTAAATGGGAATGAGAAACCACATACGGATGCAAATAGATTCTTAGTGTGGCAAAACATAGATGATAAAGTCAAAGCCATTATTGGTCTTGATGAATGTTATTAGTGCAAAAAAAGAGGTCACACAACATGGAATTGTAGACTCGATCCAATGATGTTCTCAAGGGAAAACTCGAAGACAAACTAAATGAAGTTAAAGTTGTCATTGTTGAAGATACTAGATAAAAATAGTGGGAAAGAAATTATTGATGAATGTGTATTTCAAGAAGCTCACACTTTGAGTACGGGAAGGGATGTAGTCTAGATGAAGCTCGGGTAAGATGGTTGCCCAATTAGTTCGAGAAGTTTGTGGATCTTGGGAATTAAATCCTTACAAAGGTCATGAGACAACTTAATGGAGCATTGAGCATGTACCTCAACATGGATGGTTCAATAATTCAAGAGTTTGTGGAGGTAGAATCCAAGAGATTGAGAATTTAGTGCGGGAACTATACCTTTACAAGGTTTGCAAGGCAATTTAATGGAGTTTTACTTGGTCCAAGAACTCTTTTCAAATAGAACTTTTGAAAACTGCATGGCTTTGTTTAATTTTGTCGTCTTTTTGTCAATGTATTTGCTTTTGCTTTCTACACTAAGCATTTACAAATGCATTTAAAAGAAAACAATTTTTAGGGCATTTACAATTCTATTTTTTTGTTGTTAGGGCTCAAGTAAAGACACGAACATACAATCACGAAATGTCTCTCGCTTCTTTCAAAAGGTTATGAACAGTTCGATTATTTATAAAAGGAAATACAAATGTTAAAAACACAGAGTTTTAGACCGTTTGAATATGCAAATCATAGGGTAGAAGAGATAGACATCCAAGACACAAACAAGGGCACGAAAATCTACAATTGCCAGTCATGAATTGACTTGTTAATTAATTTCTTTGTAAAGCATTAGACTCCCAACATAATTGTCATTTTCTCTCTAGTTATTTTTATGTGTGAAATTGTTTGTCAAGATTGCTTTGATTTTCAAGTAAGAATAGTGGCATAGATTTTCAATTAATTTTTTTGAGAATAGAAATTTTATTAGACAAATATTCTAGCCTCAACTTTCACACCTAAGAAGTTGAATTCCAGATGTAATTGATAAACAAAAAAATGTGGGGAACACTAAATGAGAATGAGAAACCACCTACATATGCAAAAAGATTCCTAGATTGGCTAAGGAAAGACAATAAACCCAAAGCCATTATTGGTCTTGATGGATGTTATTGCTACAAAAAAAGAGGTCACACAACATAGAATTGTAAAATTCAAGCTAATGATGTTTTCAAGAGAAAATTCAAAGACAAACCAAATGAAGTTAAAGTTGTCATAGTTGAAAATCCACTAGATGTGGATGGTGATGAAAAAATCATTGATAAATATGTATTTTAAAAAGTGCACACTTTGATGACTAGAAAAAATCTAGTGTAGATAAAACTCAACATAGATGGTTGCCCAATTAGTTCAAATATTTGTGAATCTAGGAATTAAACCTAACAAATGTCATAAGACAACTTGATGGATTAAGAAACTCGCACTTTGATGACTAGAAAGGATCGAGTGCGAGATGAAACTCAACATAGATGGTTGTCCAATTAGTTAAGATATCTCGTGAATCTAGGGAATTAAAACCTAGCAAATGTCTAGAGACAACTTGATGGGACATTGTGCATGTAGTTCAATATGGATGGTTGTCCAATAATTCAAAACGTTCTTAACTCAAGAGTTACGGGAGGTAGAATCCAAAATCTCAATAATTCAACTCAAGAACTATTTTCAAATAAAACTTCCAAAAAATATGAGACTTTGTTTAGCTTTGTTGTTTTTCTACCAATGTATTTGTTTTTGTTTTCTATACTATAAGCCTTAAAAAGGGGTATTAGAATATAAAGCTTACCTCTTATAATAAAGTTACAATTACTTACGTATCAACTAATATTTGATTGTAACCACTTCAACCATTTTGTAACTATCTCTTGCATAATAAAATGAGGGACACAATCTACAACTTTTACATTCCAATTTCTCTTCATTCTCTCTATGCTCACATCTAACAGAAATAAAGGTTGGGACCCCATAATTTTTAACAAGATAAGGCAATGTATATTTCCATGGACATGAAAAATTGATGACAGCAACTCTCTAAAATTGGACAAACTAAAATAATTAATTTCAAAGATGATGAAAATTCACAAAATCTATATCAAAATGCTTTCTATTCTTTTTCCATCTCACTTGTTCCATCAAATTCAAAGTTTCCAACATCTGCCCCGTTATCTAGTGTTTCCACTCCTCTATCATGTAGGTCTCGTTCCAACTCAGATGTACCAAATTCAATAATTCACTCAAGTTCGGAAGGTTTAGGTGTTCGTGGGTTTTTGAGAACCCTTAATTTCTTGGCTGAATTTGTCACTGGATCTTTCCTTCTACGGTTGTGCCCTCTACATTGGACCATACGTAAAATTTGCTCTACTGTCTACCTAACAGTCTTACAAGTAACATGTTTAAAATAAATTAGCAGGATGCTCTACAAAATCCACATAATTATCAGATTAAGCAAAACAGATTTTGCATATCCGTTTTACAAGCAAAGGTATTTTAATTTAGTCAATCAACTAAAAATAATTGTCTAATCAAACAATCACATCGAAGAAGACAAATGCTTTTAACAACAGGAGCATATCTCTAAAAACATGTCAACAGTCAAAACGATGCAGATGTACATTACCTTAACATTGCAGACGCGCATTACCTTAACATTAAGAAATCTTGTCATCAGACATCATGAACACAAATATACATGAAAATAAAAAAATAGTAACCCTGTGATAATATGCACCAAGCAATACCTTCTGTTAAGGAGGAGAGTTTATCCTCTTAGATATACATTTCAGAGATGATTTCTATTGTATTTTTGTATGTCAAAAACACAGCCTGAAGCTTAACAACTCAAATTTGAGCATTGATTGATATTTCTAAAGATTGCTTCAACACACAAGAATACAATTACATAATAAAGTGAGGTCTAACCAGATAACAAGCCCAATCACTTGGAACCAAAAGAAATTGAAAGTTTTGGACGAGAATTATTTTTCCCTAGCAATTTCATCTGTTTTGCGCGTTCTTCCTCTTCTTCCAGCTTTTTGCGTCTCATGGCCTCCTCTTTCTGTCGTTGAAGAGCCTCTAGTTCACGATAGCGCTCCTCTTCTTTCCGCTGCTGTTCAAGAGCCTCTCTTCTCTGTGCCTCTTCAATTTTACACCTATTCTCCTCTAGCATTCTATCTAGTTCTTCTCTTTCTTTACGGGCTTGCTCCTGCAATTAGAAAATATATTAGCAATACTAATATTAAAAATTCTTACAAATATAAGCCTTCATTCTTAGGTATAGCATTAGCAGCAATAAACCCTCATATCCAGCTTACTTCCTTCCTTCTTGCTTCATTTAGAGCTTCTTCCTTCTCCTTTTCAAGCTGGACTGCAACATCCTCTACCATTTTCTTCCTGCCTTCTTCTATTCTTCTCTGTATTTCTAGTTTTACATCATCTGAATTTAGTGCTTCTTCAACTCTCTTACGAATTGCTTCTTCAACCCTTCTAGCTGTTTCTTCTTCTAAAAGCTTCAACTCTGCCTCACGTTGCCGTCTGTAAAAATAAATAGCATGTTAAAATGGGGCACAATACATTGCTGCACATGACCATAAACCTCTAATTGGAATCCCTTCGAAAACACTTAGATGCTTAAAATGAACTCTGAGAAGCCATGCACATGCTTTACAGTTGGTTCCATTGTCAGCATCATAAAACCTAACCTTTGCCACCCAGTAATCTGAATATAAGTTTATGCTTTTAAGGCATACCTCTACCAGATTCCTGAGCCAAAGAAACGATTTTTCAAAGTCGTGACAGTAGATAAACGAGGCAGCAATTGGATCATCAAATATAACAACTTGGAACTTAAGCAGTACCTTCCTTCGGAAAAAAGCCTGCGGAGAAGTATGTCAAGTAGAAAGCGGAGGTATTTAAATGTAAGCATGAAACATTTTCAATTTTGACATTTCCAGACTGATGTGACATAAAATATTCTCATACTAAATATAAAAACACCCGCTTCCATATGTCATAAAACTTAAAAGGGAATATAGATCAATTGCACTATACCCAATTTTGAGGAAACCATAATGTGGATCTTAATAACATTACTAAAGAGCGCCAGCTAAAATCAAAACACCAAAGGCTTTCCACTGAACCCTGTAATGCAAAGTAACTTTCACCAACAGCATCTGATTCATTTATTTGTGTGCAATTCCACCACTACTTCCCATTTAAAAAGAGAAATCCTCTGAGAGTTAATTCACTGACTAAAAGACCATATGTTTTCTTACACAGCCTGGATCGTGATTTTAAAATTTACAGTGCCACTCTGTAAATAGCAGTATTCTGCATTTTTTTCTGTATAGCAGAAGTATGCAGGTTGTAGATAAAGTGTGATTTGTTTATCTACTTCACCCAAAATGCTGAATGCCAGATTATTTTCAGAAACTGAAACAGCAAACGTGTAAAATGATTCCATTCTACACTGGTAACTGTATTTGCTGTCAGACCAGATGGCAGCAGAGTAAATAGAGGTACAGACTCCACAGACAATTCTTCTCAGATAGAGCAGAAAGAGTTTATGTTGATAAGCACATTAATTAAGGCAACATAATATTACTTAAAGGGAGAAGTCTTTGAATACATCCAAGGTACCAGCCCAAGAATTTTGGACTGCAGTCAAAGAGCTTGCACAATAATCTCAGCATGTCTAAGCTGCACACGGATCAAGGTTAGGTAGAAGATGAAATAGTATATTACTTGAACACGTACCAAAAACAAAAAGTATGGTGGAAAATCACGGAGAACAACATTTCTGGTTGCCCCACAAAACAGCATCTAGCACATCTAGGTACAGACTGTGAAGATCAAGAAGCGGCATAATAAGCATTAACTTACTCGGTATGGAGATAACAAAAATACATTGGAATGTTCCTAAGTACTCATTAAAATTATAGGACATAAAAGACTTTTCCTATCTTCATGGAAATGTTTGTTGAGGAATCTGATAGAGAAAATTCTCTTTGATATTCAATTTCATAAACATAAAGGCATCTTTTTGCAAGCATACACTGCAAGCTATATTTTAATGGAACAATATTAAATAAAACAAGTTTCTGATACCGAAACATGTGAAGAAGGGAGCAATAACAGAAACATGCACTCATTTCAAATACCCACATTGCATAACATACCTAAATGGTACCCACATGAACATTTTCAAACTTAGAAGATATGTTTAAGCAATAGAGAACAAAGTGATATAGGTAAGAATTTTTCTATGGCTGGTAAGACCACTTGAAGAGGGGGCAGCATTCTACCTTTTCTTCTCTTCTTCTTCCTCCCGGAGCTTATCAGTGGCTCGCTTCCACTCAGATAATCCAATGCTTGGACTTTTAGACTTGCGAATAGGACTCCTTGAGGGCTCCTACTTCTATGTCTCTTGTGTCGTCTTTCAGATGGTGAACGACTTTTATGTCGTCTGTGAGAAGGTGAAGGACTTCTCCGCCTGTCAAAACAAAAAGCATAAATAAGGTAAGAAACATTTGTGAACATAAAACGCAACAAATAATGTCCTAGGTTCTCAGACCATCTATTGGACATCAGTTTCTCAATATAACATTTATTGTTACCTCCACTTTGATGTTATGCTAACCCTTGTGTGCTCCATCTTTATCACCTCATGTCTGGCCTTTCCTGATCAATCAACCCAAAAACATTTATCTGCACCCATCTCCCGCTCCTTCCCATATGTATGGAGGATACTTAGATTTGTTGGTTCATTCTATATTCAGTTTCTGCCCATTTTTAGCTCCCAAACATATTTTGGGAAACATAACTAATCAGTTCTTGCTTCCAACATTGTTTGTTTGTGTAACAAGGGACAACAGCTTGATGTTCTAGAGTAAATGCAGGGATAAGGACAACAGATTCAAGACACCTGGAACTTATTGGCGATATTGTATCAGCTAAAAGCTTCTTCTATGTTGATCCTACTCATGATTCACAACAGTTCATTCCCAATGTGTTTTCTCATTCTCAAAACCCACCATGCTGAAATGTTGGGCTAAAGAAACCTCTAACTAAGACACATTTGCGGATTGGCATGAAGTTAATATCACTTTTGTATATCCTCAGTAGATGCTAAATTCTTTAAACCCTCCGAGTTTTATGTATTAAGATATTTAGTCTAGTGTCTCTTATAAAAGGTTAATTCATTCCTCAACACTAAAATCCATGTTCTTGGTGCTGCCAAAAATTATATTCAAAATGTTTCTTAGCCTTAATATTTTACTTGCAATTCCATTTAATATAAAATCAGTGCTTGATTCCAGTGATGGGCTTTGAGAACGATCAACACACTTGGAATATTATCAGGGTATAAGATTTTATGCATTTCATTAACCCCACTTTTCCCTGAAGAAGACATAATATAGACAATAGAAATAACATACACAGATATGAAGGCAGCAACGTCAATAGCTTAGCTTTAGGGCAAGGGTAGCATAAATCACTACAAAAAAACACAACAATCATAACAAAGAGACACATTTCTGATTTACACTTTACCCATATAATACTTATATTGAATTGGTTTCTCTTCCAAGAAATCACTTGCAACAACCAATCCTCACCAAAAATTGTGTCTACTCTTATCAAAGATTTATAAGTTCCACAGTCCACAAATTGTTGTGAAAGAGGTTTCTGGAAAAAACAGCATTGAAAGGTTTTTAAAAATCAACATTTCATGTTACCCATCATCAGGACAATACACAAAGGATAATCCATTATTATGATGTTTCATAAAGTGTGATCCATCACCAAGAAAATTAACAGAGTGTGACCCATCATCAGAATGAATCTTGAAGTATGGCTTGTACAACCCACAACATTGATTTTTCAAAAAAGTTATACAAAGCTTTAGAAGAAACAACATTTAGCGTCAAACTTTGTGACACATCATCAGGATGACTTACAAAGTGTGACTGGGGATGATGATATAAAACAAACAAAAAAAGACATCTATGCAGTTTTTATCCAGAAACTCCTTTTTCAACATCTACTCCTACTTAATGCAGAACTCATTTATTGCATTTACGAATTCATAAATCTTGTTACATAGAGCATGGCAACATTGAAAGGTAAACCAAGATTGAGCCCAAAATACTTAAATTCAATGAGTTGTGGGTGAAATGTATGTTGCTAAGTGACACACACCTGTGACGAGAACGTGAATAAGGAGAAGGACTTCTGTCCCTCCTACTTCTCCTGATATGCCTGTAACCCACAGGCGATGGAGATCGCCTTCTCTTGTATGATGGGGATCTTGAAACCGTCCTAGGCATCTTTCTTCTCCTAAAATCAAATCTTCCTCCTTTGTTCTCTTGAAGTCAAATCTTCCTCCTTTATTCTCTTAAAATCAAATCTTCATCCCTTCACTCAAATGCCAAATACAAAATATCAGCAAATTCAGAAAACAGTACCCGTGCAAAATTCATATTCATAGATCTTTCCAGGTTAAAGTTTCAATGGAGCTGCTGAAAATCAAAACCTAATATGTAAAGTCTACCTCACCTTCAACCACAAAATAGTACACACATAGCCTTCAGGTGCACTAAATACAAAGCCCTAAAATCCTGCAATACTCCTGTAGAAAAACGCATATCTCAATACACATTCATTTTTAAGCCAAAAAGAGGTAACGAAAAACATGATCTATAAATGCAATTCTAACGCACCTGCACATCTGAGATGATATTTAAGTAGGCCTTTGGGAATTCCATTCAACCCCTAGAAACACTGAAATAACTTTGATCTGGACTTACTCAATTATTCTAGAAACAAAAAAAAACCCATCTGGATTTTGAATAGCCCATTACGACCATGGATACAAATAACAGATAAATATTATAAAAGTTGATTGAACTATACAGTGTTTATTTAGATTTAGAAAACCCCAACGTATCCAAAACCCTAAATGTCCTAGCAAAATCCCTAACAAGACCATTTTTCAATAAATATTTGGGTGTGCTAGGTATATAAAATTACAGCAATCCGCTAGGACTTACCTTAGAAATAGAGCTGATATTCGGCTGCAACTGAAAATGTAGAATTTCAAGTTCGGAAAACTCTCAATTTGGGCAGATCTATCTATATGTGTATGCGCTTCAGATGATTTATTCTCCTTACTACTGGAAATTTAATAATTGTGGGCACTCGGCCGGATTGGAACACACTGACGTAATTTTCGTGGAAATGAAGGGTGGGGCTTTGTTCTTCACATTTTCCTTTGAGGTTTGAGGGGAAGATGAGGGATACCCCACATGGACCACAACGACAAAGTAAAGCGGCTTCCAAAACAAAATACAAAATTTGCAATAACACATAATACAAAATTTACTTCTTGGTAAATATAATTTGCAATAACACATAATACAAAATTTGTATTAAAGACACAAGAACTTCGGCTCTGTTAGGGTTTTATGCGTACGCTTGCGATATCCTGCTACATAAATTGTGCCCCTTCACCTTTCTAGGGTTTTCCTTTGGTCCTATCATAGTGTTAGTCGACTATTTTCCCGTGCCGCTAAGGTGGTGAGTTGCTTATAAATTGCCAACTCTCCATCCATTACAATGATTGCATTCTGTTGGTAGTGGAAATGGCTCCCAAGCATGCTCGAAAGTTTGTGTTGAAGGTCTACGACGAGGTATGGATTCTGAATCATCCCCGGATGTTGTTATTTCTAATGAATGTTTAGACCCTGTGGTCAAATGGTATCGTAACAATTGCCTTATTGTGTATTTATGTGGCCGCATTCCCTCATAAGCTTATCTGCAAAATGGATAAAGAACCATTGGGAGTCCAATGGTATTCTAGTATCAGGTATCTCGTAACCTCACCAAAAGGTTTTATCTCTTTTCATTTCGCGAGCCTTCTCAGCTCCAAGCCCTCCTCCTTAAGGCGACTTATTAGTATTTGGGAAATACCCTTTTAGTGCTTTCTCAGTGGACTCCCGACTTTAGCCCCACTAGCCATGTTTCATTGAAAATTCCAGTTTGGATTGAACTTTCTAGGCTCCTTGTTCATCTCTAGTCTTTCCTTCCAGAGATAGTTAAACCCATTGACAAGGTGATATGCCATGAGCAAGAGCATTTTTTACGCTCATCCCAACAAGCGAGTTTGTGTTGAAGTTGACCTTGTGAAATATCTACGGGACCACATGGATATTCAAGTTGGGTCCCTGTGTATCTCTCAAAAGGTGGTTTATTTCAACATCCCCAACACGTGCTTTTGTTATCAAGCCCTAAACCACTACATCTGCAACTCTCCTCTTCTAGCTCGTTCCAAGACATTGGTTACACAACCTTTGGTATCTAAGCCCAAAAGTGATATGTCGATTGATGGTTGGACTACGGTTGGGAATAAGAAGGGATCTAGTGCGAAATCCGCTCCAGTGATGACGCATGCCCCCTCCGTCCCCCTCCTCCGTCTAAGGATGAGTCGGGTTCGGATCCACCCCGCTCGTCGGTTTCCATTCCTTTTATACCCTCGCAGAGTTGAGTTTTACCTTCACGATCGGATAATTCTAGTAATCTCACTTCAACATCTCTTCCTCTGTGATGCTCTCACAGTCCACCTTGGGAGGTGTCCCACGGCGTGCGAGGAGATAATGGGTCAAACGTCAGTCCACTCATGTTGAGATAAACATATTGTATGAAGCACGCGTGGGTCCGAGCCCCTCCTTTATGTGAGTTTTGCAAGCGAGTTCCGCCATTAATGGAGGATTATTTAAGCAAAAAATAACATGAAGATATTTACACATCATGCATCCAAAATAAACAAGATGTCATATGAAAATAGATCCATGATATATAAAAGATTTAAAAGAGTTTTGAGTAGCATACTACATTAAAAGGGTCATCTCGGACCATATACATCAAATGATGAAAGAGATCAACCCCTAAAAACCCATCTAATAAGAGATCTAACTATGTTTTCCCCATTATAACCCTTGTTACAGACCCCAGTACCCATACATATGCTTAATGATATCCTTTACAACCCTCTAGCACCAAGAACTCTAAACCCTAGCATCATGAGCTCCAAACCCTTAACATTTCCTAACATTTCTGTAACACCTCATTACCCTCCTTCTCTTAGCACTCCTGTACCTTCTAGTTCCTTCGCACTACCTTCTCCCCTCCTCTCTTTTTCTCCTTCTTTTCTGTCCTAAGCACTTCTTTAAATAGGATCAACGTCCACCACCATGACTTCTCTCATGAGTAGATCACGTGCCAAGTGTTAATGTGGTCCTCCATTGGTGAATGCTTATCCTCTTTACAAAACCTTCCACTAACTATAATGATGCCTCTAGGAATATTCCCTATGTGGAATATCCTTTTCTTGGCCTCAAGGTTCTAGGGCACCTTATCCCTTAGTCGGGTCCTCCATTTTTCCTCAAGTGACTCCATGATGCCAAATATGGCTAAGTCCTTTAAACCCTTGTTCTACCTCCCTGCGCGTGCCTGGTTTCACTTAAACCCTTCTTAAACCCTTTTTGCATGTTTTCCCTGAGTACCCTTCTATTTATTGATCTGTGTGCGTGTGCCTCTTGGTACTTAGCCAATATTTAGGGTCCAACATCACCCCACACTATGCGTGTTCTTTGTCCTCGGAAACATTTTTGCTCCTTCAAAGAATAAAGAATAGTGGAATTGAAATAATCTAAATAAAGAATGGAAGAATGGAAGAATATGCTATTATTGTTGCATGAGGAGTGGGAACTCCTTCTTTATGGATGCCTCAATCTTCTCCCAGGCATCCACTTCTCCCTCCTGCTATTGAAGTAGGTCACCCACTAATGTGCTTACTTCATCAAAACTTAGTTCATCACTCTTAGCTTTTAGTGTATCTACAATGCTTTCATTTGCTTGCTAAGATCACCTAGTAGTGCATCCATCCTGTGAGTGACTTGGGGTATAGTTCCTTTAGCCTATTCTTAATCGAACCCCGGTAAGGTTTTGATTGCTTCAACTTCTTCTCAACTTTGGCCAGGATCTTATCATGCTCCACCCTATTTCCTTTGTTCTTTTCCTGAAATTCTTTTAGATCCACCTCATGTGTAGCAACCAATATGCTTATTACCTCCTCTCTCTCATCGGCATGGTTGTCATACACATGACTTTGGCCATCTACACGGTGGTCTTTTACTTTGTGGAAAGGAGCTGGAGTACTTGAGTCATTGTCTCCCCATATCTTCAACTTTTTTCTTCCTCTTATGGCATGCCATCACCTCTCTCTCTGACTCTAATGTGAGTGGCCACCTTTCCATGGTGAGGATGTGGGTCAAGTCTTCCAAGTAGTGCATGGTTGACTCGTATTTCTACTCAGGTGGGGCCAGTCAGGTGTTTCAAGATAATGGCATCTGAAATGGCCTCTATCTTCTTGTGGACTTTGTGCACCTTCACCTTTTCATCCCTCAATTCATGCCTTAACTGTGCATTGATCAATTCCTTTTGTTTTATCTCCTTGTCCCTCAATGATCTCCTCATTCTTTTTCTCAAGCTCTTCCTCCAAGACCCTTATTCTATCATTTCTACCAAAGAGTCTTGCTTCCACCTCCATCGATACTTTGTTGAGCGCATTGCAAACTTTCTCATCTGATAGTTGTTGGGCATTTACTGAGGGTTTACTCCTTGGCATCTGGTATCTTCATCAATGCATCATGATTTACCTCGAACTTGGGTTCATCAACGTGGGACTCAAAAGCCCAGGATAGCATTTTCCTCATGTCATGGGTACGCACCCTCTTCATCAAAAGAAGACCAAGTGAGGAGTTGGTTGGTGGGCATGGTACTTTGGAAGCACATGTAGTACCTTTCTTGGATCATTAATATAAGTCATATCGTGTTCTCCACTACTTGTGCCCTTTCCACTTGTGTGTGTTGTTGTTGGGAAGCTTATTGCTAAGTTGGGGTCTCCGCCCATGCTCCCATACTCCTTTCCTACACTTGCACTCTCCTCAAGTTTCCTTCACACTTCTTGATTGCACTTCTCTCTACTTCATGCTCCACCAACTATTGGATAATACCTACCACCTCCCTCTCTATAGTGTTATCCATTGCTCCTCGGTCGGGGGTAGGGGGTCTTGATCTTTCATGTTTACTTCCTCACTCCCCCTTTTCATGAGTGCCTTCCTTGTTCTCATCCCTCTCTTCATTTCCTTCTTCATCTGACTCATGTACATCATACACAGGATGATTCTGAGCCTCACCATGCTCTTCATCATCTTCATCACCCTTGTCGGCCTCCATGCTTTTCTATTTCTCTGAGTCGACCCTTTTGTCACCCTTTGCTTCTTCCTTATTGGTGACTCCAATTCAGGGACTTCTCTTTTTCTTCTCTCTGGGTGACTCTTCCCTTACCATGGTGACTCTTCCTTTTTTTGTGACTCTTTTCTAATGGGAGACCTCTTCCGGTGGATGTAAGTACTTGTGCCCGTGCCCACGACTCATGTGCCCCTATTATATGTACTATCGTCTGCACACTCGATGCCTTTTTCTCAGGAGCCTCCCCTCTTTCTCTTTTCCTTGGCACAACCTTTTTCCTTGTGGTGGGGTCCTCAAGAATGGAGACATCATCTTCAACATAAGCACCTTTTTCATACTTAGGCCTTAGGTGTAAAATACACCCTTGTTGTCCTCCTCCTGCAACAAGGAAATGTTACTAGTTTCAACATGTGCACGTCATGGGAGACATACTTCTCCACATAGGCATGCTTCTTGGGGTATATTAACTTCTACATGCAGCTCATGGTAATCTTGATCTACTACACTTAGATCAAACTTGAGTTTCTTCACCTCTTTGAATCGATTGACCCGGCCTAGAAGTATTGCATCATGAAGGAGAAAGGAAACTTACACCAAGGACTCTTGGTGCCATCTATCAAAGTAAATTTTTGATACAAAAATGTTATATATGAAAAACTCAGCCTCTCCTTGTACTAATGAAGGAAATTGCTTGGGTATTCTCCATTCAGCCCCAAATGCATCGCGCATCCACTTATACCACTTTTCAGGTGTGCCTTATGAGTGGTCATCATGGTGTCACAAGTATATTATTCAAACCTCTTGGTGGGGGAGGGGTTCTCATCTGGGTATTCCCAAACAAACTTATCCAGCCCATCGGGCACTCCAATCTCTTGAAAAGACAATGGTGAGGAGGACATTACCAAACATGATCTTCTCTCCATCATGCACGTGGTGTTTATAATCTCCTCTGCAATAAAAGTTGAGAGGTTATAGATGGTCCCCTCCGAGATCTTGTGGCATACATTCAACTAGGCCTTGTTGATATGTGTCCATCTCTCTTTCCCATTCAGCTTTGTGACCAAGCGCGTGGCCATCCTCATCATAGGGTTGGTGATTGCAGAAATGTCAAAGTAGCGTGAACCCTTCTTGTAGTCATAAGCTTCAATGGTCTTCTTAATGGCTTCTTTGTCTCCCAAATCATCATCCAATGATTCTCCTTCATAGATAAGGCGGTGAACTTAGAAATCAGTTGGGGGTTATGCATCATCCTCGACTATGAAATAGAAGTGGTCTTCATGCATGCGTGACATCAACCATTGGTATAGTCACTCAGGCTTTGCCAAAATAGGGAAACTCGTAGAGTTGCAACAACCCAACCTTCTCCATTTTCACCTTCACTTCATCATCATAGATAGGCATTCCATCTAGTGTCCTCTTCTCTATAGGGTGAACCAGTTCTAGTGTCATCTCATTTTTGTGGTGCTTGTTTGATGGTTGTAATCACTTATGGCCATCTTTTTGACATGAGACACCCATTCCTTACCAAGTAATACATGTCATTAAGTACTGCATTTCCATGTACCATTCTTCATTGAAATTGGTAGAAACACTTGTTTTCCCTTGCCCTTGCCCTTCTTTGGTGAAACATTTTTCTACTTTCCTTGGTGTCATTCCTTTTGGGTCCTTAAAACTTCTTCCTCTCTCTCTAGTCTAGTCTCTGGCTCTTCTCAACTTCACAGCTCCACTCCTTTGTGAAAATTCCTCCAAATCTTGTGCCCTAGCTATGCTAACCCTAACCTAGAAAACCCTTTTTCCACAAGATGGTGTAACACCCATGGGATCCTTCCACACAACCTTCTCTGCTTACACACCTATGTACTCCTTTCCACTCTAGTTTGTTGATCAAAACTAGTTATGCACGTAAATCTTCACAAATTTTCTCAAACCTTCTTTAAGGATGCCCTAGTTGTGAGAGCTCTTTGATAACTTAAAACACAAGGTAAAGAATAATGCACCCCGATCTTCTATTTATAACTTTTTCTTTTCTCCTGTAATAAATGTCATGCCACCTACCAATGTACTTTCACAATAAAGGTGGATTTTTCCAATGCCAACCTTAACACTTTTCCTCCGCACTCAATCCTACGTGAAAAACTTTGGCAACCTTCAAGAGTGTGCAAAAACCCCTTATTGACCACAGATCCTTACACGTGCGCTTGCTATACAATGCTGAAGGCATTCTTCCTATGTGTCCTAATCTTGGTTCTTGACATCACCTACCTCATGTTGTTCCTGTGCTTTTCATTCTTGTACGTGGTTTCTATAAATCCTTTTGACACCATCCTTCCCTCATGTTCACCTCTTCTACGTGTGATCTTCCAATCCACGTGTTTTTTTGATTTTTCAACTTGGGCCATCAACAACCATAGCTTCTAGACACTTGTCACATCACTCCACCCCACACAAAAATGGATGTGCGGTCCTCTGCACATAGAAATTTTTTTTTGAAATAAAAAGTGGCTACTAGCATGCAAAAAAATACAAAAAAAAAAAAAACAAGAAAGGAAACATAAAGAAAGGAAACTGCATCAAAGAAAATCCTAGGCTAACTAGCAATACTGCCTTATTTACAAACACAAAGAAGACTTATTTATAGTAGGGCTTCAACCTACTCCCATTGAAATGGCCACAGAAACCATGTTCCATCCAGTGCTTGTAATTGGAAAGTGCTTGAATCAAGTATATAGGATATAATGTATGGGCCCAACCAATGGACTTTGAATTTCCCAGGATGGCGCAAAAACTTGGAATCATACAAGAGAACCATCTTCCCAACCTCAAACTACTTGTTCTTGATGTGTCTATCATGTCATGCCTTCTTCTAGATTTTTCTATTTTTGACTCAGTGAGCAATAGCCCGCCTCTCATCCAACTGCATCAACTTGTCAATCCTCTCCTCAAGTGCTTGTTCATCATCTAACCCTCTGTGCATGTTATATATAGATGATGGTAACATGAATTCAATAGGTAACACAATTCCATACCAAACACCAATTGAAAAGGTGTGGCCTTGTTCAATCTCTTATAAGTAGTCGATATGACCATAACACAACAAAATTTTTTTCATCCCAATCCTTTCTTCCCACATCACAAATCTTGGTCAAACGTGTGATTCAAAATTTTGTTAAATGCCTCAGTAGTCCCATTAGCTTGTGGGTGATAAGGGGTAGTCTTGTGATGGGCCACCATGAATTCTACCAATAAAATTCTAACTGTCTCATTTAAGAAATGAGTACCCTATCACTTGTTAAGCTCAGTGGGCATCCATACCTATTGATTATATTTTCCCACAAGAACCTAGTTGTTGTTTTCATTTATGCAATCCCTTGTAGGCACACTTCTTCTACCCACCTTGTAAGGTAATATGTGCATGTAATGATATAGTGTGAACATGTCCTTCATGTGGTTGGAGAAATAGGGCCTACTGAAGTCAATTTCCCATTTCTCGAATGGCTCTGCACTGGAAATCGGTCTTAATGGCATTTCATCTCTTTTCCCTGGTTTACCAAAAGTGTTGACATTAGTGGTCATAGGCCTTCTTGATACTTGATACAATCTTTGTAAACCATTTCCCACAAAATCCTACTAGAAGGATCTTGCTGTGCATGGTTGCATTCCCTGCATAGTGTCCCCCTGTAATTCCACCATGAGCCTCTTCCATGATTTACGGTGTGCTCATGCTCAAGCATGCACTGACACAAAACCTCATCATGACCTAGCTTGTATAAGTCTCCACTAATTAACATGTAGGGGTGTGACACGTATGGCTAACTGTTTCCTTTCCAAAGTCTTCATTCCCTCCGTGCCACACCCATTTTGAGAAACACAACAATATCTTCCAAGTCGAGGGGTGCACTGCAATCTGAATAGTTGTGCATCTGGCATTGTATCCTCAATGCTCTGCATCCTCCTCTCTGAGTCAATCCTTGATAAATGGTTAGGCCCCAAATTACTCTTACCTAGTTTTACAACAACCATAAACTCAAACTCCTGAACAATAGGACCCACCTGCATATGCCCTTGTAAGATGGGCTTGTTCACCAAGTACTTTAATGCCATGTGGTCCATGTAAAAGATAAAAGGTGTCACTAGAAAATACTACCTAATTTTTTGTGTAGTGCGTAGATCATTGATAATGCCTCGTGCTCTGTGGTAGTATAATTTTTTTTCTTGGGGTTAGCTTCCTACTAGAAAAGCACAAGGGATGGTCAACAATTCCCTCTCTAGGTTGTGCTAAGATTGCTCAATCATCCATCCTGAAGCATCAACATGTACATGGAATGGCTTATCCCAAGAGGGAAAGCATAATATGGGTGCGGTGATAAGCCTATTCTTTAATGTGTCAAATGCCATCTGTTGTGCCTCTCCCCAATGAAATGTACTTTTGTGCTTCAACAACTCCTCAATGGCACGTGGTGATCTTGGCATACCCTTAATAAATTTTGGTAATACCCTGTATGCCCAAGGAATCCACCTGTGCACTGCACTCTGGTGGTAGGCTCCCCCAATCCCATAATAATGACAACTTTGGCAGGATCCACTAAGCCTTCTTTACATATGATATGTCCCAATAAGGTGCCAAATGGAGTAGTAAAAACACATTTCTTAATGTTGAGAGATATACTCAACTGTCGACATCTCTCAAACATCAGCCTTAGATTGTCACAATGGTCCCTCACTAATCCATATTGTTCATCATCTAGGTAGACTTGTAGAAATTTATGGATGAAGTCTGAAATGCCTGAACCACAATGCGTGAAAAACACAATAGGTGCGTTCTTCAGTCAAAAGGCATGACCGTATAGGAAAAAATTCCCCATTCAGTGGTGAAGGTTGTCTTTTCTTGGTCCTCCTTTGTAATTCTAACCTGATGATATCTGAGAATCCATTTGTGAAAGAATAGATCTGTGCCCGACTACTCCTTCAGGATCTCTTCGGTGAAGGGGGTTGGAAAAGGATCAATGACACACACCGCATTCAAATCCCTAAATAACAAAAATCCTTATCCTCCCATCCTTCTTAATGTTGATGACCATTAGACTTATCCACTTTGATTCCTCAACAACCTCAATGATGCTGATGTGATCATCTTGTCAATCTCCTCCTTGACTTTGATGCGTAGATTTGGATTCATTGATAAGGTCTCTTTGAATTGGGTGTGCACCTTCCTTTAACTTGATCTTCATTTCTCCCAAGGAGTGGTGAACTCCTTTAAGCTCATGGTACCCACGTAGAAACAAATCCTGAAATTCATACAATAGATCAATAATCTTTGAAACCTCCCTTTTCTATCCAAGTAATCTCAATAGTAGCTTCCTTAGGTTCTGCCTCCAGAACCAATGTTAACCTTCTTGGTTTTAGGGGTTCATGGTAGGTGTGTGCTTTCTCATCAACACTATCCATAACCTCACGTGTACCGATAGTATGGTTAACATCTAAGTTTTCCACCTCTTCACCATCTATCATGTAGACCAATTTTCCTTTCTCTTTTTCCATGCATGTGTGCTCAAGTTGTACCTCCTCTGATTCTTCCTCATCGAAGTGCACTTCCAAGCTAGGTTCACCCAACAACTCCAGTACTCTATCCTCCTCCACCATGGCACTATCTCCCATAGTTAGGCACTTAACAACCTGTAGCACCTCATTCACTGATGGTTTAGTACTTCGATACTGAAATCTTGAAGGAGATCAGTCGTCAACTCTACCAGTTTCATTTCTGATGGCACAACTCTGAGTGAATGTACCATGCATGTGTGTAACCTTGTAAGGTGGAGTAAAGCTTATGCACCCATAAAGATGGAGGAAATATTTTTGCACCTTCCATCAGGCCTTCTCACATGCTCTGGATGTGAAACGAGGTGGGTTCCTTCCCATGATAATCTTGTATAGTAGTAGGTGCATTGCTTTGGAGAAACCTAATAGAGAATGTGATTCTCACCTCATGCCACTCTAGAAGGTTATCATGATGGGTCACCCACCAATGTGTTGTGGTCCCGAGAAAAGTATAGCTAAGCATACTTCTCCTTTGACCTCACATCTCCATTGGGTCTCCATTTCTCATAGGAAAACATCAGGGTTGGCTCCCCAGTGTAACTTGGAAATTATTTTCCTCCCAGGTGCACTTGATTGAGCACTGCCTTTGTTACTCTCATCACAGAGCCTCTTAACTTACCTTTCCGACTAACTCATATGTCATGTGTGCCCAATTGTCACATGCCACACTAGTTGTATCACTTATAGATTGAGTGTCTTCCCATTGAATAATGCCTTCTTTTTTGTTGGTTACACAACCTCAGGGTCCTGATAGTGCACACATAGATTTTGTCTAGGTCTTCTTCTCCCAAGGGCTTAGTATAGGGTGTTGACTTTCCATCATCAAAGGAATGATAACACATTCCTCCTTGTTCTCAAAACTTATATACCCCTTATTGAAAATGTAAGTCAACATTGTTCTTATAGCACCAGGGGGCACCCAAGTAACGTTGGAAAGTTTTCCACCTCAGCAAGTGCCAAGACTTCAAAGTCTCAGTGAATTTCACCCCTTGGATAGTGATAGCAACATCCTTTAAAACACCAATGGGCATTTCCTTTGTCTTATTAGCCATATACAACACATTTGAAGATGGTTGTAATGGGGGCCTTCCCATTTGATTCCATGCATCTAGGGTGAGAACATTAACTTCACACCCATGTCAATCAGAATATTACTTAGGAGCCATCCATCAACAACTGCATTCAAGGTAATCTCCTTATCATAGTCAAGGTTATGAGGAGGTAGATTAGCATGCAAAACCTACCTCTCGCACTCTCCTCCAACACTTGGTACTTTATCTCTCAACCATTCTCCTAATAGAGGGATGATATTCTCTTGGCGCAACATCTTACACACCTCTCTGACATCATCTATATCTACTCTGAGGGACCTCAACACTTTTCTTCTACTCCAACTTCTTGGATTTCTCTTTTAGACATTGAATTTCCCCTTGAAGACTTTAATTACTTCCATGGTCTCTTGATAGACTTCCTTCGATGTGGGTAGGGTCTGGATACTTCCCATGTACCACTTCTTCTCTTGTAATCAGTGGTCTCTTTGCTTTGGTATCTCCTTGGCATGTGCAACCTCATCTCATGTTGTCACTAGTATAGGTTCTAACTCTAACTCATGCCACCCTTGGCATCCATTATTGATCAACATGCTTTACGCTCACCATCTAGTGCCCTTATCCTTCCATTGCTTCTTTTGGCTCATGTGTTCAAACAATTTAGGCATTCCTCATACTTGTGCTTTTTCCCACACCAAGAGCACTGCAACAAATCGGGACACTCACACTTGTAATGTTTGTAGATCCATAGTTATAGTAGGTTCCATGAGGGAATTCACTCCTTCCCCCCATGATTTCCACATGACCTCTAAATCCTCCTCAAAATCCTCTACCTTGACCTCCTCCATCCATGTGCCCCTTCATAATGATGACCATCATCCTTGGAGCTTTACAACACTAGTCTAGTGCACACCAGTATCAATGGCATCATGTATTTGGTCAATCAATCTACAATCCTTGGTGTCATGAGTAGTAGAGGTGTAAATTTTGCAATAGCAAGACACATTCTTATGGATCACGCGTTGCTATAGTAGTGGACACCTACTTGCATCATGATCTTCGTGGAAAATCTCACAGTCTACCATCATCATGTACCGATATTTGAGGAAAATTATCCTTTGTATGCCCTTCTACCTCACAATCCATACACCATAACCCATTGTGAGTCTCATGATGAGTTCATAGAAAATTTCTCATTGCTTTTTTCCATTGTAGCAATTTGGGCTTCTAGGAATGGACTAACTCATGTATCAATGCTTCCTACTACCTACATGTGTAAGGAAGCCTCCAAGGCCTCACGTGGATCTATGAAAGTATTATGTGAAAGCACCCTCTAAATGGTGTGATCAGTCCTCGATGAACCATTGAGCATGTTGTGAAGGGTGAATGTCATAAGATAACTTGGATAGGAGAGTCTTGAAACATGCATCATACTCCCACACACTCTCTCCACCATTCCTTGTTGAATCTCCTTCAACACATGTTGATGTTTTTTTATTCAAACTCAGGTATGTGGAACTCGCAAAAAAGGCATTATGTAGTGCAATGTAATCCACCATTTCTGGTGTGGGTCATACTTCTTGTACTAGATATGTGTGCGTCCTTGCAAATGTGGTTGCAAAATGAACTTACCTTCCACTCTGGGGAAGTGATTCCCTTCACATGCCATAGTAACTCACACTTGTGTACATGTTCGTGGCATCCTCAATGCCCTTGTAATAGGTAAGTGGAGTGACATCTCATAAAACACTTGTTGATGGTGTTGTGGACCTTGTCTGCCAGATCAAGACCTTGATTCCCTCGGTGTTTCCTCCACCACTGACCCACTAGATCCACTAGTGCCAACTCCTCCAGATCCACCAGATCCTCCTCTATCATAGGTAAGGGGCCTAACATAGTTTGCCCTGTGATCCCACCATCATGCTAAAATGCGCACGATAGTCTGTGATACTGAACCACTCCCAGATGTGTTTTTGCCACTCCCCTAGATGTGATACTCAAACCTTGTGATCCCACACCTTGTCCCAAATGTTGTGCCAGAAAAAATACCCCCAAACATAGGAAATGATTGTGTAGCCATAGATGTACCAAATGAAAAATTATACCTCCTAGGTGTCGCTCGACTACCAATACCGATACCAACTGGATTATCAAAACTTATCTCAGGAACTAGAAAACTAAGTGCAAGGGTCTAGGTCCATGTGGGTTAAGATGTGCCTATGACTCTCCTCCTTTCTTCATATGATGAGCTCTCTCTCAGAAGCCGAGGGGGTTTCTCTTTCCACGCTTTCCAAGATGGGGTAGCTCAGACTACTCTCAGGTTCCATGTCCTGCGTGAACCTCAAATCCTTCCCACAACATCTGCCTCCATAAATCCATCACTCCTGCTGACTTTGTGTTGTCTTTCCAACTCCCTCTCCCGAGCTTCATTATACTTGAGCCACCTCTCCTCTCTCTCCATTTCTACCGCAAGGTCCGCCATCCTCTACCATGCAGCTTCCATGCATGCCCTATGCCTAGAGTTTAGCTAACCATGGGAAAGGCTTCCAAACTCAAAGTAATGACCAGGATCTTGATAGCCTAGTGGAATAACATGTAAGAATGATCCTCTAGGCTCCCTCAAGAACTCAAACTCAACAATCTCTGGGAAAGAATACGTAGAAATAACATATTCCAGGTATAACTAGTCAACACTCTACTCACCTTAGTGATCAACAACATGGGTCCATGTCAGATCGGCATCATATAACCATTGATATTCCTCCTGGGTCCAAACATGAGGTCTATAGTACCAACTTGACCTTGATGCATATGTTGATAGCCATTCATACAACTCTACTGGGAAACAACAAAAAATGTCTCATATAACTCATGATACAGGTGATCCTCTACCCATTTACATGCATCAAACTCAGGTCAGTGTTAAATCTTTGAGAAAACTCATCCTCATGTTTTTGAGCCATGCTTGACACTATCCAAGGTCAAGCACTCTGTCATTACACATTTCTCTCACAATAGCTTCAAAAGAGGTCCCAAAAATGGAACCAAGATGTAGTCATTATTTTACCCTCAATACCTCTTTCTAACCCCAGTGTGTCGACCTATCACCCAACATATGTTGGGTGCTCACTCCGAGGCAGTGCGTGGGTGCTTTGAGCCCCTCCTTTATGTGAGATTTTGCAAGAGATTTCCACCATTAATGGAGGATTATTTTACAGAAATAAAGTACATGCATCTACTTAAAAGGAAGAAGATATAACTAATAGATCTACACATTAATGCATCACAAAAGGTAAATAAACATTGTATGAAGCACAAGGAACCAGATCTGAGTCATGACAAGCCAAATAACATGAGGGTTTACACCCATAAACAAGATGTACAAAATAGATCCATGTATATTGATTTAAAAAGAGTTTTAGTAGCCATACTACATTCAAAAGGGTCATCTCAGACCATATACATCAAATGACAGAGATCAACCCCTAAAACTAATCGATAAGAGATCCTAACTATGCTTTCCCCATTATAACCCTTGTTATAGACCCCAATACCCATACATATGCTTAATGATATCCCTTACAACCCTCTAGCACCAAGAACTCTAAACCCTAGCATCATGAGCTCCAAACCCTTAGCATTTCCTAACATTTCTGTAACACCTCATTACCCTCCTCTCTTAGCACTCCGTACCTTCTAGCACCTTTGCACTACCTTCTCCCTCTCCCCTCTCTCCTCTTTTCTATGTCCCAAGCACTTCTTTAAATAGGATCAGCGTCCACCACCATGACTTCTCTCATGAGCAGATCATGTGCCAAGTGTCAATGTGGTCCTCCATTGGTGAATGCTTATCCTCTTTGCAAAACCTTCCACTAACTGTAATGATGCCTCTGGGAATATTCCCTATGTGGAATATCCTTTTCTTGGCCTCAAGGTTCCGACACATTGATGCACCTTATCCACTTATCATGCCTAGTCGGGTCCTCATGTTTTTCCTCAAGTGACTCCATGATGCCAAATATGGCTAAGTCCTTTATGAGTGGTGGGAAGCGAAAATTCAACATACCACCTAATTCCTCCACCAATTTGATAAGCAAGTTTCTCAAGTGCATAAACGGGCATACTCGGCTCTGCACAAAGAATTGAGAAGGATCTATGCTCTTCTTGAGTCCAATTCTTTCAACATACCCCTTTAGTTATAGGTTGTTGATACTCAACACAACCTCAAGCTCATGGAATTTCACTTAGCCCATGGAGTGCAGATCCAATCGAGGCTACACTGGCTGAAGGTGGGAGAAAAAGCATATAATTTTTTTTTTTCAAATCCCTTCGGGCTAAACATGCTTGTTAACAAATTAAAGCTATTCAAGTTTCTCAACAAAGTGGCTCAAGAGGCTATAAATGAGATCTCAAACACCTTTATTAAGCATTAGCGGTTAGTCTTCCAAGCTCAAGAGGCTATAAATGATTGAGCTGTCACTTTACAACAATGTATCGAGGTGGTTTTGGTCAAGATTTCTCCTAAGGATTGTGACCAATGCAATGCTCCTCTTTCTTTGGATGAGCTTTATGTTGCTTTGTTGTTCTTAGTTGATGATAAATCTTCGAGACTGGATGGATTTCCTTGTGAATTCTACAAAGCGACATGGTCTTTTATTGGTCCAGACTAGATTTAGGTTTATAATGAAGCTCTCAATCCAATTCTCTTGGGAGTTTCATCAATCAAGGAAACATTAAGTTCATTCCTAAAGTTGGTGATCCAGAGCATATTACTAGTTAGAGGCCTATCACCTTGTTGAATGTTTCATACAAAATTATTGCTAAGGCTCTGGCTCTTCACATTGTTGATCTTTTACCCAAGATTGTTTTCCCTGAGCATACATGATTTTTCAAAGGCCACTACATACTGGATAATATTATAGTTGTCTAGGAAGGAATGGAATGGGCTTGGTTGTCTCTGCAACGACCTTTGTTTCTCAAAATTGACTTTGAAAAGGCTTATGATCGTATTGAATGGCCATTTATTTTGGCTATGCTCACAACCTTAGGATTTGGAGAATTTTTTACCTCGATGGTTTGAACTTTGTTCTCCAATGTGTCTCATTTGCCTTGATATCAATGGTCATAAGTCTCGCCTTGATAAGTCTCTTCCACTTTATCGAAATGGGTGCCCTCGCACCCGCCATGTTTTTCTTAGTCATCGATGCTTTTGGTTATATTACTACTTGACATGCTAATCAAGGTGCATTCGGGAATATTTTTTCCGAGATCATATGACTCAACTCATTAATGGGAAATTTTTATGACTCTTTTCTTACCCTTGCTAAATCTGAGTAGAATGTGGTTGTTGTTTTTGATTGCCTTGACATTTTTTTCTTACTTCAAGATCCAACATTCAAATGGCTAAGACATTGGGCTATTAGAAAATTTATTGGGCAATGTCCGGGTCGGTTGAAAGCTTACCCTTGGAAGTGGACAATATGCGAGAGAGAAATTAAAATTTTTGGGCATTCCTTTTGCCTTTGATAGTGATTTCGCCACTTTATGACAATATGTGATTGAAAAAGTTGAACATAAAATTTCACGGTGGTCTCCTAAACCCCTTTCCTTAGCCAGTAAATTCCATGTGTGTACCAAGATTCTTATGGTCACCCATGTTTATTATTCTCTCGTGCATTGGTGCCCATCCGACTTCCTTCACTAAGTTTTCTAAGTTGTTATGGGACTACAATTATCCAAAATAACTCCCTATTTATTTTGACAACTTACGTCCTCATTCTAACTTTTAAGTACAAGGATCTTACTTTTACACGCATTCGATGGTTTCCTTGGCACATTGCTTGGTCATAGCTTTTTCACGTGCCCTTGAGTGCCCTTCCTTTCTCTTCCTTATGCCATTCCTTTCCTTCGTCTCCTTTCACACTTGCTTACGTGCATTTCCACCTTCCCCTTCATTCTTCTATCTTCTTCCATTCTCCCTTTTCAATTACTCCTAGCACATCCACCTTTTTCCCATAGTCCGAGCACTACTTACGTGCACCATTTGACTTGCCTTTCATTTTGGCCAAATTCCCTCCATAACTACTCCACACACGCCCCTTCCTTTCTTTTTGCACCTCGCTTGCATACTTGTATCTTTTCAGTACGCACCTTGTCTTCCCACTTCGTGTGCACCCCTTTTGTGTACCCATCCTTTGCATTCTCGTGCCTCTTACTTTCACGCACCCGTGTATTCTTTTGCGCGCTACCAGTCACTGTGCCATGTGGTAACATGTCAAACTTGAGTGTATCACACATAACCTATCAAAGTGTGCCAACTAGATGTTGATCCTTATGACAAATCATTACATGACACGTGGAAGAAAAGACAAAACAAATGAACAGTTGGCCAATCCTTCACCAATCAGCCCATATTGCATGTCGTTACATGTTTAGGTTGCACTACGAGACCTTGAGATCGCAGCAACTTTTGCTACAGAGCTCATATATGTGAACTTTTGGCCTTATTGGAAAGTTGCTAACGTGGGTTACATATTGAACCATTCAAAACCAGTTTTGGCAGGATTTGGTAGACAGAAAATAGGGAAACACATCTCAGGCTATTAATGCATAGATTCAATTAGCTCAATGACCTATATTTGATCTAATTTTCCCTTCTTCCTTCTTTCACAAGCAAAACAAACATGGGAAGGAGGATCTCGACATCTTTGCAAGTGAATTTATAGGTAGTTATTACTTGTTGTTAGTGGTTGATCTTTTGAATATGAATTTCCCTCTTCTTCTCTCCTTCTTCTTCTATAAATTACAGAGCATTGCTCATTGTAAAAGATTGGACTCCTTTAGTTTGGAAGAGAATTATTTAGGTATTGCCTTACATTTTGAGTTGTAGGCCTTTAGATCTAGCTCTTTGCATGTGGATATCAACCTCATCCACCATTGTAATCAAATGTGCATTTCTTAGAAGTAATAAAATTTTATTTTGTGGCTATTATTTGGCTTGACTCGTTCTTATTACATCTTCTTTCCTCTCTTTGCATTGTTTGTTTGGTGTGTGTTTCCTAAGTTCCTTTTCCATTGTGCTCTATGAAAATGAATGTGTGAGTGTGCTTCAAGTTTGTGACACATGCGTCTTCCCTCCCCTGTGCATATTCTCCTTCATTTTTGATCGAGCTGATTGTGTTGTTCCCATATTTCTAGTGCTATCACCTCCCTTTAGTTTATATTTACCTTTTCATGCATCTCCTTCTCACCTGTGTCCCTTGGAATCATAGAGTATTGATAGATAATTGCATTTCTATTCCTAGGAGTAGTTTTAGAAAAGAGAAATAGGTAGAGGAATTGGCATTCTCCGTAGTTCTATCTCAAGTGTGTAAGGTCCCACGACTTGGAGAGTCCCATGTTGCCTCAAAAGCCCTGGGCCCATCCCGATTTGGGATGGGTGCATGTTTGAGCTCCAACGCTTTTGGAATACTCGGTAGGACAAGCATTGCTGCAAGCTTATGTTGATCAAAGAATACTTGTCAAAGATCACATAAGGAGTCCACATGGGAAAGAAGGCCCGAAACCAAGGGCACGGAAGGATAGGAAGGACCCACGCATGGAAGGCAAGTTTAGCTTTTAGGACTTAACCAATTTTGAGCATGAAGACCTATTTTTAGAAGATGGCGTGTGGAACACACCAACGATGCAGGGATGTGTGCACCATGCATTGTCTATCTTTAGAGAATTAGATCAAAGCATTTTTACATGGAGACGAGCTGAGAATAGAATTGACACTTGATTAACTGCAAGAGGACTATAGATAGCACACTTGCATGTGTGGCTATGCTTGTAAATGACATGTGGCTATCAATAGCATGCAACCTAATTCTGGAATAGATAAGCGGTGAAGGGCAAGTCCCCACCATATATATATGATGTTAGGTACATAGTAGAAGTATGTATGAGTGGGTGAGTGTGAAGTGTGTGTATACGCATATGACTGAATTATTGTATCAGTTCCATACACGCATTGGTATAGATTGACAATACTGTAAGGAGCTTTTGTATTTATTAATAGATGGAAGATATTGGATGAATCTAAGTTTCATTTTGTGTGTATTTGAGTAGTGCATGTTATTAATTCAATCATGATTCTTGTTTAAACTTGTTCTTTCATAGATCCGAGGGCAAAGCATGTATTGTAGAAATATGGATTAGTTATGAATCTATATGTTTCTTCCTTCATCATGTTAACATCCTACTACAACAACCCTAAAGAGGGACCGATACCTTTGCGCGCTTCGGGTGAGAGCTCACCAAGGCCGAGTGATGTGCCACAAGCAACTAGGGTGTTATCTAGTAAATTCTAGGATGCATCATTGGTTCCGTTGTCGGGACCTCTTTTTCAATTATTTTCAGGATGGTTCGCAATGAAGACGTACAAGTTAACTCTAGTAAGTATTGAGGAATGGATACACGATCTGGAGGAAGAATATGCACAAAGTGGTTCAACAAGTGGATCTGAGTTTAATGCACGCACTTGGGTAGAACAAAATCTGTATGACAACTTATATGAGAGATTTTTCACTATCTTTCCAATAGAACTATACGAGTGGCTTACTACTTATGCATCTCAACGGAATTGGAGGTATCATGCACTTGTCTGGACACAGGAAGAATTTTAGGCCCTCTATGATGTTGATCTGATCTGGAATCGCGCGGTGGATACGTGGTTTCGTGGTGTTCTAAATAGTTATATTCTAGAATATTCAATTTTGACGTACTCTTTCCTAGAGGTAGCTGAATTCCAATTTTTGCGGTATCTAAGAGGAACATATTTACAAGGTATTCCATTGGCGATCAAGATATTAATGGTAACTTTGAACCTAGAGAGTAAACCAATGGCTAACTAAACTTCGCCACGCGTGAGGGCAGGAACAGGTTTGGTTTAAGATGGCAGACCTAGTCGGCAGAGAGATAGAGAGAGGAAAGGTGGCTTAAGTATAATGAGGCACACGAGAGGGAGATAGAGAAGCAAAATTCCATTGTAGAAAGTATGGTGTGGAGGAGAGAGACGAATCGTGAAGGATTTACAGCTCACGTAGAAGATGTGGAGCCAGAGTATCAGGAACTTCCCCATCTTGGAAAGCATGATAGAGATCCCCCCTATACCTCACATGAAAGTGTGCCAACAGAGACTACCTGGACCGTGGGCACACATGTTAATCCACCTGGTGACCTAGCCCTTGCGCTTGGTTTTTAGTATCTAGTATGACAAGTAACCAACAAACTAACTTGGGAAGTAGGAGAGAAAGAGTAAGTCAGGGATCAAGTACATCAATGGAAAGATAGATGAATTCAATTTCATTTGGAGGAGTATTCTTAGGCACATCATCCACATAGAATGTGAGCATGCAGAATGTTGGATTCACCTCTGGAAGTGGAACTACCTCATAGACTATAGGGGTTTAGTACAAGACTACCGTCGTGAGCATAGGGGAGTACATCTATAGGTCATATTCCGACTACAGGTGGTGGATCAAGAGGTATAGGTGGTTCTAGTTCTAGTGGATCTGGTGGTTTTGGAGGTAGAGGGAACACAGGAGGTTTTGGATTAGGTGGTCAAGGTCCACAACAACCACAAAATATCTATATGGAGATGTCTCTTCATCTCCCAAAGTATAGAGGTATAGAGGATGCTACCAAACATGTGCATATGTGTGAAATCTTGTGGCGCGCTAAAGGGATCACAACTACTGAGTGAAAGGCAAGTCAATTCACCACTACATTATAGGGGCACGCACACAACTAGTATAGGAAGTTTGACCCTGATCAAACTTGCGTGGATTATGCAACATTGAGAGATGCTTTCTTGAAAGAGTTCCATATCCCTAAGTTTGAGCAGAAGAGTATAAGTGCACTCAAGGATATCAAGCAAGGCACTACTGAGAGTGTACGTGAGTATGATGCTCATTTTAAGACACTTCTATCTAAGCTATCTTATGATATTCACGTTAGCCAACATGCACAGTGGTTCGTTGGAGGATTGATTACAGGTTTTAGAAGGGCACTGTCACATAAGACATACACTGATCCACTCAAAGCATTGGAAGCAGCTTTGTGTGTTGAGGTAGTTGGGAGCATTGAAATTGGTGTTAGTCCATTCCTAGAGGCACAAATTATAGCTATGGCAAAGCAGTTAGAAAAGGTATCAGCAAATTCAGCCCATGAAACACGCTCAGGAATTTTGTGTACAGATTGTGAAGTGGAAGGTCACACTAAGGATAGTTTCCCTCACAGATCTGTACACTCATTATTGCTGGACTGTGAGATTTTCCATTTGAATCATGATGCTAGCCACCTGTCCTTCGTTACAATGCATGATAAACAAGAATGTATTTGCTTTTACAAAATTTATAGGTCCACGACCCATGATACTGAGGATTGTTGACTGATTGGTCAGATCCAGGATGCTATAGACCTTGGGGTACGATAGACAAGTATAACAAATAATTCTAAGGGTACGAATGAGCACTAGGATTGATATCATAATCAAACGCGCTATGATAGGAATGAGGAGCATTTTGAAGGAGGTCGTGGAAGGGGACGTGGATATCATGGTGGATATGGAGGACGAGGCCGTGGTGGAGGAAGAGGTGAGTTCCCTTGTGGAACATGTTATATGTGTGAATCTCCTGACCACTCTAGGCGCGAATGTCCTTATAATATTGCATGTTCTTTCTACAGAAAGAACCATAGCTATGAAGAGTGCCCGGACTTATATGAGCATCTGAGTAAGCAACATAAGCAAGAAAACAAAGGTGTTAGGATGGTTAGAATCTAGTGCATGGTAGAAGATTAGTGGATGCCCAAGATAACAGAAGGGCATGAGTCATTGATAGTGAATATTACTACACGCGCTGAAGCAGGACGCACGAGAGAGGCATTGCACTGAAACCTACGATCACCAAGGAGGAGGTTTTGTATGCAAGGTACCAGATCTGCTCATTAGAAGGAAGTTTACTAGGATACCATGGAAGCGCTAAGGGATATTCAGGGTGAGATACAGTACCTAAAGGAGCAAAAGAAAACATCAAAGACATTCCAAACTGATATCGATGATCTGTGAGAGGTGTACAAGATGTTGCGCCAGGAGAACATTATTCCACTATTAGGAAATTGGTTAAGAGGGAACACTCCACACGCAAGTCTTAAGACCTGATAAATGATTACGTATGTAAATCTTCCCCGATAACATTAACTATGAAAAAGAAAATACTGAATGCTATTGTGGATGGGTGGTCATTTGAGAAACATATTGATCAATACAAGTGCAAAAGTAAATGTGCTTGCATTAGATGCATGTGTACAAATGTGGAGGCCTCCATTGTAGCCATCATCTAATGTGTTATTCATGGCAAACCTGACTAAGGCCACTCCCATAGGATTTTTGAAAGATGCATCTATAACTATACAAGGGGCCAAGTTCATTGGGGATTTTGAGGTATTAGCACTCGCTGAAGCCGACAATTTTCCAACCCTACTTAGATGCCCTTGGTGTTATGTGAATAATGTTGACTTGTGATTCAATAAGGGGTATACCAGCTTTGAAAACAAGGAGGAAAGGGTTGTGATACCTTTGACAGATGGAAATTCTACGCCATATGTTGAGCCTCTAAGTGAGGAGGACTTAAACAGAGTCTATTTACGGGATATTTAGGACCCAGTGGTCAATGAGCCATCAAAATAAGGCATCCTACAGTGGGAGGATTCTCATTCTATTTGTGATACTACGAGTATTGTTGTGACAATTGGGCTCATGGTACATATGAATTAGTAAGACGTGAGGTGAAAAGCATGGTTGTGCGTAAGAATGGACTTTGTTTGATTTGACACATAGGTAACACAATACCTTGGTATACAGGGGCAAAATATCTTCCTACATTTTTGAAGGCCATGGAAACACAGTGGACATATCAAATTAAGAGAAGAGATATGTTAGTATATACACTACGCAGGACAGTAACACATTGGTGGGTAGTCCACAGATATAATCTTATACACTGGGAAAAGATTGGAATAGATTTGTCTACTAGGTTTATAAGGAACAATGCACCTACGCAAATCTACACTTATCATGGTAATCAACCTATTCAACATCACATTTAGCAGTGTGAGAGACTCTGGACAGCAGGACAAGAAGCACTACCACCTTCACTCTGGGTGCATCGATTGTATTCTATGCTACAAGGATGCGCACGCACCTGGTAGGTATATGAAGAATTACATTGAGAGATTGGAAACTAGAAATATTTGATTGCAGGAATGATCCATACTTTTGACTACTTCTCGACTAAACCTCCGTAGCAGAGGCATTAAAAATTTTCAAGTGCTTAACTATGGGAGATAGTGCAAAAGTAGAAGATCATATTCAGGAATTATTCAGTGAGGTGAGTTGAGCATGTTTTGAAAAGGAAGAAGAAATGGACTCCATACTACTTGAACGCACTTGCCTTGAGAAAGAGAAAGGAAAGATGGTTTACGTCGTGGATGATGAGGAAGTTGAGAACCTAGATATTGAACATTCACATGGGGTGCGCGAGGTCTTAGATAGTGTAGACAAGGATACGCGTGCCTACCACGAACCCATGAAGACAAAGAAGGTGAATATAGGTTCGGAGAGGTGAGCCTAAGGAGGCCATAATTGGAGACTACTGGTCAGACTCAAAGGTAGCAAAGATCATTGAGTTACTCAGGGATTATCAGGACTTATTCCCTCAAGGATATCATGAACTTAAAGGCGTGCATGAATCACTTGGGGAAATGAAGATCAAACTTAAGGATGGTGCATGACCTAGTTAGAAAGAGACCTTACAAAATGAATCCTAATTTGTGTGAAAAGGTAAAGGAAGAAATTGATAAAATGTTGAAATCTGGAATTATCAAGCCCCTTGATGAGTCAGAATGGGTTAGCCCAATGGTGATCAATATCAAGAAGGACGAACGGATTAGGATATGTGTGGACTACAGGGAGCTGAATGCTGCATGCATCACAGATCCATTCCCTATGCCATTCACTGAGGAAATACTAGGAGTTGCAAGGCACGAAATATATTCCTTCATGACGGGTTTTCGGGTATCATTAGGTTAGGATTGCTCAGGAGGATCAAGAAAATACAACATTTACTACTGAATGGGGTAGTTTTTCCTATACTGTGATGCCCTTTGGATTGAAAAACATGCCTGCTATATTCTCACACATAGTTGTTTAGGCATTCAAAGATTTTATTCATAACTTCTTACAGGTCTACCTAGATGATTGGATAGTATATGGGCTTATGAAAGATCATTGTGATAATCTGCGCTTAATGTTTGAATGATGTAGACAATTGAGTATCTCTTTGAACATCAAGAAGTGCATATTTTCTACACCATTCGGGATACTGTTAGGACATATAATATGCGAGGAAGGTTTGCTAGTTGATCTAGCCAAGGTTGTAGTCATTTTAGGCCTGGAAGCACCTACAAGTCAAAGTGAGGTGCACAAATTTTTAGGTCATACATGATATTATAGAAAATTCATAAAAGGGTATGCCAAAATTGCTGCACCCTTGGAAGAATTATTAAAGGGGAAAGGTACATTTTATTAGGGATAACCGTAGAAGCGCGTGTTTGAGATATTAAAAGATAAACTTACTACCACACCCATTATGCACTTTACCTCATGGGATAAACCATTTCATGTGCATGTGGACACTTTTGGCATGACCATTGGCGTTGTGTTAGCTCAACTTGACGAAGGTATTATAGATCATCCAATTTGTTTTGCTAGTAGGAAGCTGACTCTTGCAGAACAAAATTATACAACTATAGAGCGCGAAGCTTTGTCAATGATCTATGCATTGTACAAGTTTCAACAATACTTGTTAGTAACACCATTTGTGTTTTATATAAATCACATGGCATTGAAGTACTTGGTAAACAAGCCCATCTTATAGGGGCACATATGCTAGATGGGTTCTCCTATTTCAAGAGTTTGACTTCACAGTTGTGGTGAAGCCAGGGAAAAGCAATTCTGGACTAGACCATTTATCTAGAATCAATTCAGGAGAGGATGCACAGACAATTGAAGAAACAATGTCAAATGCACAATTATATAGGTTACAATGCGCACCCGTGGAATTTTTGTCTTTCTATGAATAGGTATGACATTAGAAGGAATGAAAGCATTAGAAAAGAAGCAACTTGTTATATGCACGACACCATTTATGTTAATCAATGGTGACCTCTACAAGCTAGGTAGAGATGAAGTATTACGCCATTGTGTATTAGAGCATGAGCATAAGGATATCATGGAAGAAGCTCATGGTGGTATTGCAGGAGGCCATTATGCAGGTGATGCGACTGCTCGAAAGATCCTACTTGTTAGATTATGGTGGGAGACATTATATAAGGACTGTAAAGAATATTTTAAGGTGTGTGATCATTGTCAGCGCCTAGGAAAACCAGGGCAAAGAGATGAGATGCCTTTGAGATCGATTACTAGTGCCGAACCGTTTGAGAAATGGGCCATTGATTTTGTAGGACCTATTTTTCTAGCTACACGTAGGACTCGATTATACTATATCATTACTTGCACTGAGATGATCTCACATGGTGGGTAGAAGTAGCACCTACCAAGGGCATTTATGCGGCTACGACATTTAGGTTTCTATGGGAGAATGTTCTTACAAGATATGGATGTCCCTTAAGCTTGACAAGTGATAGAGGTACATAATTTTTGAATGATACAATCAAGATCCTATTAGATGAGTTTATGGTTACACACCATAAAACTACACCTTATCATCCTAAGGAAAACAAAATTGTTGAGGCCTTCAACAAGATTTTGAGCTAGAATTTTACAAAAATTTGTGATGTTGGAAGAAACGATTGGGATGAAAAAGTGTCATTTGTTCTTTGGGCACATAGAACAACCTACAAGAGATTGAACAAAGCCACACCATTTCAGTTGGTGTTTAGCGCAGAAGCTATTCTCCCTATAGAATTTATGTTACCTTATTTGTGCATTGCATGCACTGGAGGTCTAACTGATTAACATGATTTAGAAGAGCATATTGAAAAGATGATTCAACTGGATGAGCACCAAGCCATAGCACGATGGATTCAGAAGTAGGAAAAGGCCAGGCAGAAGGCATGGCATGACAAAAACATAAGGGATAAGAATTTTGAGATTGGAAAAATGGTACTTCTTTATGACTCAAAGTTCTTACACCATCCAGGCAAGCTCAAAGTACATTGGTTGGGGCCGTATGTCATCACTTCTATACTTGAATCAGGTGCTTTCCAGTTAGAAACACTTAATGGAACATGGCTACCCAGTTACTTTAACGGGAGTAGGCTGAAGCCCTACTATAAATACGTCTTCTTGGTGCTTGTAATAAGACAATATTTACATTTAGTTTAGGTTTTCAATTATGAATTTCCTTAATGTATTTACTTTATTGGTGTTATGCTTTATCAATTTAGTTGTTGTTTTTGTGTAATAAGCACACTTGCGTGCATATGGCTAATTACTGTATGAAGAATGTTTATGCGTAGAGGAGTGCACATACTTTTAGTGTGGGGTGGTTGTATTTTTCCAAGAAAAAGACTGTGGGAATTAGAAGGTGAAAGGAATAAGTTGTTATGGGTGTGCTTTAAGTCAAAAGAGGATTGCTTCTCAAAAGTGACCAAGGATGGATATGAATGAAATAATAGTATAATGCGAGGTAACTGGAGGCCATGATAGCTACCAGGAGAAGGTATAGTGATGAGGTACTCGGGCGTAGGAGCGCACACTAAAGAGAAGTCTGTGACCAGAGGGTAGGAAGGTGCGCTAGAAGGTTATAGCTGGGCACGAAGATGTATTGCGTGGAATGAATGGATTTGGTCAATGAATGAGGGGATATTTGGTAGGTGAAGGAACAATAAATACATTAAAATTTGAAAAAATTATATAAGGATGGAATGCGGATTCATTTTTACCATTGTAACTAAGATTATTTTAAGAAAGAGCCAAGTGCGAAAGAGCTGAGTGATCGAGTTAAGGTGCAAAGGGTGTGAAACTAAGTGTGACAACTAGATCTATGCAACAAGAAGCTTGCATCCCAGTGGTAAAGGGTTTGAGTGAAGCAGGTAGTCGAAAAGAGTTAGGTTACGAAGTTTCCACCTAGGGCATGATTGAATCAAGCTAGGGTTTGATTCACAAAGTTGCAAGAGTGAAGAGGAGACATTTGCAAGGTAAAAATGGCACCGAAGAAGGCATCTGCAATAGTAGTAAAAGGAAAGAAGAAGGTGGTCGTTGAGGAGGAAGAGATGGCACCCAAAATCCATTTTTAGAAATGTAATATCCAGAAGGAGTCATCATCGGCCAGAATGGGATTCACCCATCAAAAAGAGAAAAGTAAGTGAATACAATCACATGACTTCGGAGAACAAGAAGGAGCTCGATTCCTTGCTCACTGCTAGAATGAACAAGCACATGGTGGATGACATGCTAGTTTATGATGATGCAGGTGAGAAGATTTTGAAGAGAATTGGGGTCTACCAATTGTATGAGCTTCCATATTTCGGGAAGTATGAGCCCTTGTATTAGTGGCTCATGAGTAGGGTGCACGAGGACTTCTTCTACTTTGCAGGATGTAGAGTTAGAATCTCATTCACGCTTGTCTCATTAGTTACTGGTCTGAAGGCTACATAAGAGGATATAAAAGGTGACCTCATAGATAAACATGTGATTTTAAAGACTAGACAGGAGTTGGGGTACCTAAAGGGTCCACACAGAATGGACATAGACAAATTGAAGAACTGTCCAGTTGTACAAGTTATAGAACACCTTGTTACAAAGTTGAATGATCAGGAGCGGTGGTCACAGGTAAATACTATGTGGTTACATGTGGTGCATAAGATGTCAGAAGGGACAATATACAACATTGCAGGCTATATTACAGAGTAAATAGTCGAAGAAGTGCGCACACAAGGGAAGATCAGTTTTGGGGTTGTTCTACTATCACTGGTATTCATAGAGATCAGAGTACCGAGAAGGATCGAAGGAAAAATTATGGGAATACTCCATGGAGAAAAAGTCCCCAGCTGAAAGATTCAGCAAGTACCTATGCAAGGGGGCCATGCAAGATGACGTAAAGCAAAGGGTGGAAAAAATGGTATGATGTACCACAAGAGGGGGATGATGAGGACATGAATGCGGTCAAGGGGAGCACATGTTTAAGAGGGTATTTAGGAGAAAAAGGACCCAAGGTGCTACTCCAACCATTATGCCTAAATCACCTAGACTCTCTCCATAGAAGGAGGAAGCGTGCAAAGAAGGAGGAGACCGAAGTTGAATGAGAAGGCGAAAGAGTCGAGGAAAGCACGACTAATTCTCCTATACTTCCCAGGAAGACACGGAAGAACAAGGTGAGGCATCAAAGGAAAAAGAAGAGGATGAGAAAAGACCTAAGGAGACAGTTGCAGAGAATGTTCAGGACATGGAGACATAAGTCCCAAATTTGGAAGCTAAAGTTCCTAAGTAACAACGGTCTAGAAGAACAAGTGGAGAGCACATTCCACCAGCCATGGGGTATGTAGAGGACGCGGGAAAGATTATCTACGCTTGCTTCCAGAGCACGATAACACAAAAGGATTTATTGAGTTGGGAGTTAATGGATGAGGATATGGCGATTGTGCACACTCGAAAATAACTATTGTGGTTAATGCACACCCACATGAATGAGCCTGACTTTGATGTGTGTGAAGATTTATGCGTTTGAGACGAATGAAGAAGGAACCTCAAGGTAGACACATGACAGTAAGAAAGCCTACTACCATGTTAGATGAGCAAGAGTTAGCAATGCATTGGTGAAAATTTCTGCTAAGGTGGCTAGAAGAAACATGGACAAAGCGCCACGATCGAGTCTTTGCGTGAGGAGTGAAGACAAAGGACACATAGATAGCACACATAACACGGAGAGGGACTTGCGTAGAAGAAGAATGATGTGTTTATTAGCATCGTAGAGGAGATTTGGGACAATGTCATTAGAGTAAGGCCACACTTGGAGGCCAAGGTACCATAAACATTTCACAAGCAATACACTATCCGGGAAATTTGGTGGACTTGGTACTTGAAGATGAAAATCTACACATGCGGCACCGGGAAGCTCAAAACAAGATGCTGAATGGGAGAAAGCATCAGTGATGAGAAAAATTACATCTTATGAAGGGCTATTGCAAGCATTACAGGAATTATTGAAGAAAGAAGACCATACTTTAAACGTATGCACAACTCCAGAGGCGCTTATCAACATCAAGACCCTAGAAGAGAACAACGAGGTCTAGAAAGTGATGAAAGATGAGACATTGGGCTGCGCAGAAAGATTGTCAATGGTTAAACAAAAGCACGAGGCCCTGACAGCAGCACAAGAGCCACACAAGACTTGGTTAGAAGAGCTTGGAAAGCTAATTGCGTAGAAGATGGACCTTTTAGAAGGAAGAATGACATCAATGTCTAGTGTTGTGTTGGTTCTGCAAAATGAGAAAGGAGAGATTGCGAGGGATGAGTTAGAATCCATTGTTATGGACATCCCAGAAAAAGTAGAGCAAGAACTTCCGAATGGCAGGTTTTGGAGGCCGAAATAAAGGAGGAGTATCCAGAGTTGATATTGTAAAATGATACAGAGGAGGTTGCCTCATAACCTCATAGAAATTATTTATTTATCTACATTCTTTCCATTCTTCTATTCTTTCCTTCAATTTTTGGAGATACCCATTGTCAGGACGACAATGAGATTAGTGTGGGGTAATGTTGATCAAATAATACTTGTCAAAGATCACACAAAGAGTTCACATGGAAAGAAGGCCCAAAACCAAGGGCGTGGAAGGACGGGAAGGACCCGCGTGCGAAGGCAAGTTCAACTTTCAAGAATCAGCCGATTTTGAGCATGAAGACCTATTTTTAGAAGATGGCATGCGAAACACACCAACGATGTAGGGACATGTGTACCATGCATTGTCTATCTTTGGAGAAGCGGATCGAAGAATTTTTACATGGAGACAGTGAGAATATAATTGACACTTCAGTTAACTGCAAGAGGACTATATATAGCACACTTGCATGTGTGGCTACACTTGTAAACCGTAGTGCCCATACCTGCATCCACCTTTGCAGGGGCCTACATGTGGAAGAACCTAGAGAGCGACACCTTTTAGGCGCCTGCTTGAGACTGTCACATCATGCACACATTAAATACAAACAATTTTCTTGGATCTCGAATCAAAACCAAAAGTGCATTTGGTGGAAAGTAGACGTGGGGGGAGAGATATCAAGTATGACAGGAGTGAATTGCTCAGAAAGTGCATATAATGGAGCAGGTGGGGAATGTGGACAACTCAACCTCCATTATAATTTGTCACGTCCCTTCATATGCCTGTAGAATGTGGAAACATGCATAAGACAAGTAAACTATTTGCCAGAATTTTTGGAAATAATCAAGGGCTTGTGAAATGCAATAAATGTAGGATATACACAAAATGGGTTTGTTGAAAAGGTTTAGAAACCTGCAAGTAACCTCCATGCCTATGTAAAATGCGAGCTTAGTACAGGAGGACATCCATCAAACCATAATGGAAAATCTGACTTTCCCTTGCCCACCTTTCTTGGCCTGTGCCAAATGCGAGTTCTGGGACAGGGATGAACTTCCAACAAAGCATAAAAGATTGAGGAATTTTGTTAGATGTTGTATTTGTAAATGCTCTGGTATACATGAATGCAAATGTGGAAGCATGCGCTTGGCATGTGAGTTGTTCGAATAAATGCCCGTAATGTGGCCTCATGGACGATATTAGTTAGCAGGAATGGTGGTCATCCTGTTGAAGCTTCCTCTTTCTCGTATTTTCCCCAAATGTCTATTTTGTTTTCATAGAATGCTAGTGTGATTTCAGTGTAATCGAGAGAGAAAAGACATCCTTAGGGCTTGGGCCTATAAATTTAGCTTTGTCAGCTCACCACATATTGGCTTCTAAATGTTGTAGCTGCCTCTAGAGATCTCAAGTGCAAGTCACATGTTCTAGATTTTCATCTTTTAAATGTGATTGTCATCAGAGCATGGTCGGATCTGAAGAAATGGGAACAAAAGTTATTTATTCCCTTCAACACATTCATGATCTAGAAGCAATATCATACCTTTCATGAAAAAATGCTGTTGCGATTGATGAACTCCTTATGAGCCCTCTTAGATCTAGTGTAGACCAATTGATGGAGTTGGCAGGCCTCAATGTTACAACACCCATAGTAGAGGTTTACAAAATGAATGAGTATAATTGGGTGCTAATTATTTGTGGCCCTAACAAAAATGGTGGTAATGGACTGGTGGCTGCACACCACCTTTATCTTTTTGGATACATGGCATTTGGTTACTATCCCAAATTCACTAATAAGCCTCTTTACCATGGGCTTGTTACTTAGCTAGAGGCACTTGTTGTTCCTTTCTTGCCACCATAGGATTTTCCAACAAATCGCCACTGATTTTGACATTATTGTGGATGCTATTTTTGGGTTTTCATTTCGTGGCTACAAGCAAGTGCAATCGATGGGTGCGATGTCAACTCCCCAACTTCTACCTTGCCAGTTCATTTCCAGGCATGGTTCATCTCCCCTTATCTCTCATAACTCTCGTACTTTAGTTTTTCATTTGCAACTTAATATAATTTAAAAATATTATGATTATAATACATTTAATTGTTTTATATTAACTTGTTGCAAAACAATAAAATGTCATGTCGTAACTCACGAAATCAAAATAACCCTTTTGTATTAAACCATGAACTTCAACCCTCATTCTGAGGTGATTTAGAAAACTTCCTACCCAACTAGATTGCTACAATATTGTTTTATCGACAAGACAAAATTGACTTCCCAATAAAAATGTTGACCATCTCCCTGTTTAAATAGATAATTTTACATTTGTCGAGACTCATTAAGTACCCTTCGTAACTCCGAAAATGGGATGTTAAGCTTCATTTGTGTACTTGGTTATGTGAGGAGTCACCTTAACCTTTGGTTTGACCCCGAATGAACATTTGTGATATTTTTGATGCCATATTGGGAGCAATGTTACACTGTTTCGTAGTTGTAAGAAGCTACTAAAACTATAAAGTTGGCTTTCATTTTGAACCGTTGTTTGAAACCTAGATAGAGAAATTATTATCGTCTTCACAAACCTCTAGTGTTTTTACTAGACAATTACATAAAAATTTGAGTTTAGGGAAAAACACTTTTCTAGATAGTTTGGCAATGGCATTTTGTAGGCCTCTGGTCACAGTTTGACTAGGTCAAATTGGACCAATTAGGACCGGTGGCTTTAGAAAACTTGTTGTCGTTTGAAGACTGTTTTCTAGTTCTGAGTTCCATCGACTCTGTTGAATTCTCCTTATATAGGGGAACTTGTAGGAAGTTTCTCGTTGTGCGTTTATCCATCGAACGTTAGTTTTGGACATAGTTTTCTGAGCCCTCGAGCTAACTTTTATTCTTTTGCAACTGGTCAATTACGACCAATGGCTCCAGAAAACTAGCCACCAAATGTGAACCGTTCGCTAGTTCCAAATTATGTCAGTTGTTATGAACTCTTGGTATATAAGCGTACATGTAGGAATTTGACCGTGGTGTGTTTTCTCTTCAGAATACAACTTTTGAAAGTGGATTCTTAGCCTCTCGAACTCGATTTGAATGTTTTTGTAGCTAGCAAGAAAATGTAAAAATCGAAAATTGTGGGACTCTTGTCAGGTTGCCAAACCACCGTGGAAACTTTTGACACATGTAAATAACTATTTAAAAACTCTATAGTGTAACTTGTTGTGTGAAATAGAGCTTTTGACAAAATGGTGTTTTCTCTCTCTTCCCTTCTCTTTCTCTCTCCTTGGATTACAAGATGAAGTGAAATGAAATGTAATGAATACATGTCCCTAAACCTTTTCTTTCGATTGCAATTTGTAATTATTATTATATGTAAATGGGAAACTGAAAAATGTTAATTATGTTAGATTAGGGTGGATGCCATGCCAGTGATTTATCATTGATTTCATGCTCACGTGGTTTTGCAGGATACAAGAATGATGGCGAAAAGGTGATGTGTAATTCATTATTTATCATTGTAATTTATGTAGTTCATTGTAAAATGAATATATGTATAATGTAGTCTCATGTTATAGAAAAGTTATATTTTAAATTTGTTAATATGCATGAGATGCTAGTTTTGAGGGACATCTAGGAAATGTGTATTTAATCATAAGTTCAATTTGATTCATAGTACGTATGGTAAAAAGATTATATATATATATAGTAAATGAATTTGGAGTAATATCTTGTAGTGCATATTCAATGTTCAATAAATGATTAATTAATTAGCTTGTTGTTGATAAGAACCTTGCATATCATAAATCAATAAATTGCAGAAGATAACACAACACAAGAGATATGGGGGAAAAGATGCCCTAATATCAATATATGCAGAATAATACCCTTAAGGTAGGGAAAAACTATACAATGCTCCTTAAGGAAGGAGTAACTCCACAATCTCCCAAGATGGGAATCCACTTCGAGGGGGACACCTCCAATATACCTCTACCAAGTAGAAGAATCAACTCATACATACATTACCTCCTCATAATGATACTCACATCCTTTAAATAGGATGGGTAACACCTAATCCCAATGTAGGCCGACCCATTACCCAATTCCTATGTGAGCCCATATAACTAACTAAGGGGATGTGTGCCACATGTTGGCATCTCCATCAACCCATATATATTATATTATCATATCCCAAGGTACATAACATTGCCTCCCTCTTTGACATGTTTTGTCCCCGAAACATAAGAAGAAGCCATATAATGAGTGTGCTTTAAATTATTGCACACTTGTCGCCAAGCTCGATCATCCAACCACCCATATGAAATCCTAGTGGGTGATGCTGCTCTAAACTTGATTCCATATTCCATAGTGCTTGTTTGATTCCATCCGGGTCCATATGTGTTCCTCCTTGACATCCATGCATATCCATAATGATTATTCCTTTGATTCCATGTCATACAATTATTGTTCCATTGATTCAATGTATAGCCAAAATTATTACTCCTCCAATTCCCTGTATATCCATATAGATTGCTGACCTCATGTGTCCAAGCATGTCTCCATGATGTTTTCCTCTCATGATGATATGGGTGTCTATATGGTGCAACCTTAGTATGTGCAACCTTATCAATCTTTTCCTCTTCAAACTTGTTTGTTATTTATTTTTTCTCTTGAGTAGAGAAATTATTTTTTTCTTTTTCATCATCCTCTCCTTTTGATTCATCCTTATTCCCTTCTTCACCATCTTCAAATTCATCTTCATGATCCAATTTTACATTATTTTTTTCCTTGCTAAGTGTGATATCTTGCAATGTAATTTTCTTTCTCTTGTACCATAATTTCATGAATTTCTTTTGCACATTAATATTAATTGTTCCCAATGTCTCTAACCAAGGATATCTAAGAACAATATCCATACCATCCATATCTAAAGCATAAAAATTTGAATGTAAAACATATTTATCCATAGAAAGCTTTAAATCTTCAAAAACTTGAATTTTCTTACCATCCATTTGAGATTCCTTGATATGCTTTGTTTGCACATGTAGATTGTGAGCTACATCCATATTGATGAAGTTATATTGGCTGCTAGGGTTTATGGAAACAATTACCTTTTTTCTTTGAATGCACCCTTCAAACTGAAATATTGAAGCTTCTTTCCTTGGAGATGCACTATCCTGTGCAGCAGCTTCATCATCAACATCTTCTTCTTCTGATGTTTCTTCTACTTCTACTTCTTCTTCTTCTAATTTTTATTTTTATTTTTCTTCTTCTTCTTCTTCGCTTCATCTTCTTCTTCTTTTGTTGCCCATTTGTCCATGAAAACTTGTTCCAGTTCCTCCAAAGACCAATTAGACTTTTCCTTTTCTAACTCAGAAAACCAAATCTATGCAGGGCCACTAATCCACAACTTGAATAACCAAATATCTGATGGTTTAGAGAATTTAACCCTAAATTTGTTCCACCATTCTCTAGCATCAATCCTGCCATCTCCAAAAAAAGCTACCATCCCCATGATCCACAAAACTAGGGTTTTAGGAATAGACCCTTTTGATCAAAACTTTTTCTAACCCTTTCGGCTAAATGTCGGCCAAAAATCAGAAATCACAGAACACAAACCCCAATTTAATTTTTGAGAGGTTTCCAAAAATGTAAGAAATTCAGAAAATTCCTCAAATTGCGGCCTGTGGAGCAAAATAGTGAAAAACAATAAAAATGAAATAACTTTGTCAAAATAGATCCAAAAATTCTGAAATTTCAGTGGTATTACCATTTAATATATTAACAACAACCCAAAAAAATTATTTCCTAATTCGTCATTATTCAGAAGATATAGACAAAACCTTAGAATTAGGGTTTCAACCCTAAAATGGACACAACTTTTGCAAAACAGCTCCAAAAAATCTGAAATTCGGAGGGAAGATCACTTGAACTATTTATCCACTCCCCACAAAAATTATCTAAAAATTCTAAGTCTATCTCAAGATATAGACGAATCACCAACATTAGGGTTTCATCCCACAAATTGCCTCGGATCACTGCTCTGATACCACTTGATAAGAACTTTGCATACAATAAATCTATAAATTGTATAATATAACACAACACCAGATATATGGGGGCCAAGATGCCCAAATATCAATATATGCAGAATAATACCCTTAAGGTAGGGCAACACCATACAATGCTCCTTAAGGAAGGAGTAACTCCACAATCTCCCAAGATGGGAATCCACTTCGAGGGGGACACCTCCAATATACTTCTACCAAGTAGAAGACTCAACTCATACATACATTCCCTCCTCATAATGATACTCACATCCTTTAAATATGATGGGTAACACCTAATCCCAATGTAGGCCGACCCATTACCCAATTCCTATGTGATCCCATACAACTAACTAAGGGGATGTGTGCCACATGTCGGCATCTCCATCAACCCATATATATTATATTATCATATCCCAAGGTACATAGCAGTTGTATTCTTACCTTGTAAATGTAATAAAGAGATTTAATCAAAATACTCAACCCTTGTATAATATCTGAGCATAACATGTTGTCATGTGTGATAATTTTTACCATAGAAGACATTGAAAACCGTAGAATGAACTTAAACTCTACACTCGATGGAACCTCCTAGTTTGGGTAAACAAGAGCCCAAGAATGGGTTTATCATCTTAGTCGTATGTTTAGTGAATTTTTCATAAACTTGACAGATAGGAGCGATGACACAATCAAACTTTTTTTGGAGTATGTAGAGCTAACTCCTCCTTTGTATCCTAGTGGACTACCTTGTCTTCTGAAGATAGATTTAAAATTAAATTTCTTCATCGAATGAAATCCCTGTTGGATTCAAACAACATAAATGGATATCGGGATATAGTTGTTTTATGTCTTGCATTCTTGTTAGTGAACTCTTTAGTCCCTCGTAGCTAAATGTCTTATCTTTGGCTTGTGACAATATGGTTCCTTGATCTCTCACGAAGGGTTTATAGAGTAAATACGTTTTAACCTTAATTTATCTATAATAGGGATTAAAGCCCTGGGTGAAAATTAGAATTAAGCTAAACCTTAGTTGATTTGGAGGATAACATGTGGGTAGAAAATTATAAGTAACTCTTTTGCAAAACACAATTATTTTGAAAGATGTTGGCTCTAGAGAACCCAAGAAACCGAAATCTTGTCCGTAATACCTTGTTATGTTAGTTGATGACATTAAGAAATAAATAATATTTCACATGTGGAATCGTGAAATGCGAAAAATGGGACCTTACCTTGAACACAAACCACTTGTGGTTCATGTGTAGTTTATAATGTTTCTAACCATGTACTTCTTTAAGATGTCATATAATTACTTTCGTAACTCTTTTGTTATAAAGCGATGGTAATAATGAGACCTTAATGTGATGAAAAAGTAAAGTATAAGATGAAAACGAGATTTGAGGTTAGTAATAATGCCACTCTTGGAGTCCTTATAACTTAAGTAAACTTTTCATGAGTTACAAAGAATATGAATTGCCTTGGTGTGATCAAACTTTGAGAAAACAATATATATATATATATCAAAATGGAATTCCACAAGTCATTGAACTAGAATAACTATTGTAAGGAAATAACTATATCGTGATAGAAGAATGTTTTTGGGAAAAATCTATCTTGCATCTAAATCTCCCTTAAATCCTAATATTGTGTTCTGGACATCAAGTCACATTCACTAGAGTTGTAAGGGTAAAAGGTAGACATTGAATAAATGTTCAAGAAGAATATTCTTAACATAAGAACAAGATAATTGAGGACTTATATGCAATTTGAGTAATGCCAAATAAGTATGTAAGTTATGGAAATTTTCGTAAAGGATAAAAAGCCAACTTAAAATGGTCAAACTGTAAATTAAATGTGGAATGAACTTAAGAATCTATAGATGGAAAAAGGATAAAGTTTTCCTTGCATAATAATGTTCTTGGAATGTTGATTGTAACTAAAATGCAATTAAAGAAATGATGTTTTGTGGTTTTTCCAATCCTTGAGTACTTTTCTTGTTATTGGGTCATTGCTAGTATTCATTCATTGGGAAAAGTGTGGCGTCAACATGCCTATGGTGTTTTCATATGTCTATGTGAGTCAATGACTTGTAAGTGTCATATGTGTCTTTGAGTATTCTATATTTGGAGCCCTAACTATGTTGTGTAGTGAGTAATGTAAGTCAATTTTTTTATCTGGTATAATTACTTGTTGTTTTTGTGTGTGTAAAAATTGGGTTGTCACATTTTGGTATCGAGTGGAGGTTCATGCTCTCGAACCTCTGGGATGGATTGGAGTTGTGATAATTCTGCATGATGGTGGTGGATATTGGATGAGTAATGTGATCTAAGTGTGATGTGAATAATGCTGTAATTATGACCTTATTGAATGCACATGTTGTGTATGCCACTTAGTGCATATTTTTTATCATGTTGATGTGCTTGTGACGAGATTATTCTCTCTCCGTTTCATAGATTCTATGAAGAGTCCATGTGTGATGTACCACCTTATTATGTGTGAAAAAAATGTTATTATTCGATTACAAAGTGTTGGGGCATTATGGCATTTTGTGATATGTAGGTGTGCTGATATGTTGTATGAAAAGATTGGTGTAAAGTGAATTAGATCATATTGTGATGTCGTCACCGTGTTGTTATGGATTGTGTGCATCACTGTGTTGTATTGCAATTGACTATATGTTGTAATATTAGACATTGTGTTCGTCATACGTATGATTTTTGTAATATGTGATGATTTACGTCATGATTTAGGGGCATATGGTGAGTGTATGATCCCTATTGTACAGTGATTGCACTTTGGTTACATAATGTGGTAATGTGATGTATCGTAACCTATGAAAGTAATGATTGTGTTATACCCCATATAAATACCATGCGTAAGATGCTATGGTTACTTTGTGTGAATCACCATTGTGTTAGTGATGTAGTTTTGTGTATGTTGTGAAACTTACACTAGACGAACCTAAGGGGAGAAATTGTCAAGAGTGTATGTGTGGAGAGAGGAGGCGTGGACCAAGTTTTCATAATCTTGAGCTGAGTACGAGTGAGGAAGTGGAGTCTTATATAGACTGAACATACACTTTTATCTGTTTAGTATACTTTGAGCTTGCTTATTATATTGTGGGTGCGCACCACCTTAGGCTCAACTTATGCAACTAGAGTTCCACGCTCTTTCCTATTGGATTGTTCATTGAACAATCCCATGTAATTTTGAATATGTTGATCCTTGTGGGAGTTTGGAGGGATGATTCAGATAGAGATGATGACAGTTGTATTATTTGACTTGTATATTTTTATGAGTTGAGGCTCGATGTCCGAGTGTCAAAGAACTCGATGAGTACCCCTATGGTGGTGGTATGAGGCCACATAGTGATTGTAATGTGCTATTTCTCAATACATATTTTGTTAAGTAAATTGATCATTATTTATTTTCTGCTAGAACCAATCGTTTTCTTGATTGACATGTTCTTATATATTGGGCATTTAATTGTTGCATTAACATTTGGATTTTGCACTAACCATGGCTAATTAGCCATTTGTTTTTCTTAGTTTTAAAGCTTTCTTTTCATATTTAAAATTTTATAGCCTAGCCCAAGGCTTTAGATCTTGCCACTTGGCATTTGAATGGTTTGTTATGTTGGTTCTAATGTCGTAATGTTTTGGAATAGGGTCATGGGATTCACCATGGGGTGGTGGAACCTATGGGCCCGCTTTGTTGTATGGGGGTACGCCCCAAGGAGGTCATAGCATCATGTAGTTTTGAACTACATGCCACTACACCACTTGGGTGGGGGTGACGGGGCTCTATGTGCCTAGGGCCATAGGGTGACCCAACCTCATTTAAATGGAGAAATGAGATGGGCCTCTATGATTGAGAGACCCGATATTATTTATGGCACTCTATGCTTGAGTGACACGATATTCTAGATGGGGCTCTATGGTTGAGTTACCCGATATTCTTTATGGCACTCTATGGTTGAGTGACCTAATATTCTTGATGGGGCTCTATAGTTGAGTGACCCGGCTTGGTTTTATCACTTTGTGATTCTTTCTCTTTATGAGGTATATGGAGTTGTTTGGTGATGCTTTGGGAGGTATATGGAGTTGTTTTATGATGCTTCATGAGATATATGGAGTTATTTCTTGATATTTTGTGATGTGTGGAGTTGAGTACGGTGATATATTTGAGGCTAGATTCTTCCCTTGGTTGGTATGGACTATTGGATATTGTCTTAGCACTATGTTGGTACAGTCATGGATTTTTACGTCTTGTGATACTCGTTGTATATGTATCAAGCGATGATGATTCTATTTGTCACCACATCTATGTCTTTGGATCTATGTCTGTGACATAATTATTGGAAATTCTTTGCTATGTGGACTACTTGTTGTCATTCCATGGAGGAATTAAAGGTCTTGTGATGTGTTACAGTCATGAAAGTATGTAGCAAGGTGTCTTGTGGGTTGTTTGTGTTGTGTTAAGTTTTGTGGGACATCATGATGTTAGTTACTGTTGGGCACCCACGAACATAAGAAAATTGAAAAATTCTAAACAATGAATATTATAATCTTGAGATAAGAAATACTTGTAAAGGAAGACTAACTAAGTAATAAGGTAAACTAGAATTACCAATCTTCACAAAACATTAAGAGTTTATGAAATTGTTAAACTTTCTTGACTTCCCTATGGTCGTGTTCTAATGAAAGAGATATTATCTTTCGATGGAATTTATCGTCATTAGCTTCCTTCATTGATTAGCGAATTCTCTACCCTTGGTGTTATATCGCATTGAGGACGATGCTCTTATAAGGAGAGGGAGATGTAGTTCCCATACTGCATCCACCTTTGCAGGGGGCCTACATGTGCAAGAAACTAGAGAGTGATACCTTTTAGATAGTCGCCTAGACCTCTCACATCATGCACACATTAAATACAGACAATTTTCTTGGATCTCGAATCAAAACCAAAAGTGCATTTGGTGGAAAGTAGATGTGGGGAGAGCAGATATCGAGTATGACAGGAGTGAATTGCTTGGAAAGTGCATATAATGGAGCAGGTGGGGAACGTGGACAACTCAACCTCCATTATAATTTGTCACGTCCCTTCATATGCCTGCAGAATGTGGAAACATGCGTAAGACAAGTAAACAGTTCGCTAGAATTTTTGGAAATAATCAAGGGCTCGTGAAATGCAATGAATGTAGGATATACATAGAATGGGTTTGTTGAAAAGGTTTAGAAACCTGCAAGTAACCTCCATCCCTATGTAAAATGTGGGCTTAGTACAGGAGGACATCCATCAAACCATAATGGAAAATCTGACTTTCCCTTGCCCACCTTTCTCGGCTGTACCAAATGTGAGTTTTGGGACAGGGATGAACTTCCAAAAAGCATAAAATATTGAGGAATTTTGTTAGATGTTGTAGTTGCAAATGCTTTGGTATACGTGAATGCAAAATGTGGAAGCATGCGCTTGGCATGTGAGCTATTCGAATAAATGCCCATAATGTGGCCTCATGGACGATATTAGTTAGTGGGAATGGTGGTCATCCTGTTGAAGCTTCCTCTTTCTCATATTTTCCCAAATAATCTGTTTTGTTTTCACAGAACACTGGTGTGATTTCAGTGTAATCGGGAGAGAAAAGACATCCTTAGGGCTTGGGCCTGTAAATTTAGCTTTGTCATCACCACGTATTGGCTTCTAAATGTTGTAGCTACCTTTGGAGCTCTCGGTGTAAGTCACATGTTCCAGATTTTCATCTTTTAAATGTGATTGTCATCAGAGCATGGTTGGATCTAAAGAAATGGGAACAAAATTTATTCAGTCCCTTCAACACATTCATGATCTAGAAGCAATATCATACCTTTCATGGAAAGATGTTGTTGCGATTGATGAACTCCTTATGAGCCCTCTTGGATTTAGTGTAGACCAGTTGATGGAGTTGGCAGGCCTCAGTGTTGCAACACCCATAGTAGAGGTTTACAAAATGAATGAGTACAACCGGGTGCTAATTATTTGTGGCCCTAACAACAATGGTGGTAATGGACTAGTGGTTGCACACCACCTTTATCTTTTTGGATACATGGAATTTGGTTGCTATCCCAAATGCACTGATAAGCCTCTTTACCATGGGCTTGTTACTTAGTTGGAGGCACTTGTTGTTCCTTTCTTGCCACCATAGGATTTTCCAATAGAACTAACCACTGATTTTGACATTATTGTGGATGCTATTTTCGGATTTTCATTTCGTGGTTCAAGCAAGTGCAATCAATGGGTGCGATGTCAACTCCCCAACTTCTACCTTGCCAATTCATTTCCGGCATGGTTCATCTCCCCTTATCTCTCATAACTCTCGTACTTTATTTTTTCATTTGCAACTTAATATAATTTTAAAATATTAGCATTATAATACATTTAATTGTTTTATATTAACTTGTCAGAAAACAATAAAATGTCGTGGTCGTAACTCACGAAATTAAAATAACCCTTTTGTATTAAACCATGAACTTCAACCCTCATTCTGAGATGATTTAGAAAAATTCCTACCCAACTAGATCGCTACAATATTGTTTTATTGATAAGACAAAATTGACTTCCCAAATAAAAATGTTAACCATCTCCCTGTTTAAATAGATAATTTTGTATTTTTGGAGACTCGTTAAGTACCCTTCGTAACTCTGAAAATGGGATGTTAAGCTTCATTCATGTACCTGGTTATGTGAGGAGTCACCTTAACCTTTGGTTTGACCCCGAATGAACATTTGTGATATTTTGATGCCATATTGGGAGCAATGTTACACTGTTTTGTAGTTGTAAGAAGCTACTAAAACTATAAAGTTGGCTTTCATTTTGAACTACCATTTGAAACCTGGATAGAGAAATTATTATCTATCTTCACAAACCTCTAGTGATTTTACTAGACAATTACATGAGAACTTTGAGTTTAGGGAAAAACACTTTTCTGGATAGTTTGGCAATGGCATTTTGTAGGCCTTTGGTCGTAGTTTGACTAGGTCAAACTGGACCAATTAGGACCGGTGGCTTTAGAAAACTTGTCGCTGTTTGAAGAATATTTTCTAGTTTCGAGTTCTATCAACTCTGTTGAATTCTCTTTATATAGGGGAACTTGTAGGAAGTTTCTCATTACACATTTATCTATCGAACGTCGTTTTGGACGTAGTTTTCGAGCCCTCGAGCTAACTTTTGTTCTTTTCAAGCAATCGGGTCAATTATGACCAATGGCTCTAGAAAACTAGCCCAAACATGAACCATTCGCAAGTTCCAAATTCCGTCGATTTTTATGAACTCTTGGTGTATAAGTGTACACATAGGAATTTGATCATGGTGTGTTTACTCTTGAGAATACAACTTTTGAAAGTGGATTCTTAGCCTCCGAACCCAATTTGAACATTTTTATAGCTAGCAAGAAAATGTAAAAATAGAAAATTGTGGGACCCTTGTTAGGTTGCCAAACCACCATGGAAACTTTTGACACATGTAAATAACTGTTTAAAACTCTATAGTGTAACTTATTGTGTGAAATAGAGCTTTTGACAAAATGGTGTTTTCTCTCTCTTCCCTTCTCTTTCTCTCTCCTTGGATTACAAGATGAAGTGAAATGAAATGTAATGAATACATGTCCCTAAACCTTTTCTTTCGATTGCAATTTGTAATTATTATTATATGTAAATGCCAACGATTTATCACTAATTTCATGCTCACATGGTTTTGCAGGATACAAGAATGATGGCGAAAAGGTGATGTGTAATTCATTATTTATCATTGTAATTTATGTAGTTCATTATAAAATGAATATATGTATCTTTGTAGTCTCATGTTACGTAAAATTTATATTTGAAATTTGTTAATATGCATGAGATGCTAGTTTTTAGGGACATCTAGGAAATTTTTATTTAATCATAGGTTCAATTTGATTCATAGTACGTATGGTAAAAATATTTGATATATATATATAAATATTTGGAGTAATATCTTGTGGTGCATATTCGGTGTTCAATAAATGATTAATTAATTAGCTTGTTGTCTTCTTACCCTGTAAACTTAATAAAGAGATTTAATCGAAATACTCAACCCTTGTATAATATTTGAGAATAACATGTCTTCATGTGTGATACTTTAACCGTAGAAGACATTGAAAACCATAGAATGAACTTAAACTCGCACTCGATGGAACCTCCTAGTTTGGGTAAACAAGAGCCCAAGAATGGGTTTATTGTCGTAGTCGGTATGTTTATTGACATTGTCATAAACCTAATAGATAGAGAGACACGGTCAAACTTTTTTTGGAGTATGTAGAGCTAAATCCTCCTTCGTATCCTAGTGGACTACCTTGTCTTCCGAAGATAGTTTTAAAATTAAATTTCTTCATCAAATGAAATCCCTATTGGATTCAAATGACATAAATGGAGATTGGGATATAGTTGTTATATGTCTTACATTCTTGTTAGTGAACTCTTTAGTCCCTCGCAGCCTAAATGTCTTATCTTTGGCTTGTGACAATATGGTTCCTTGATCTCTCACGAAGGGTTTATAGAGTAAATACGTTTTAACCTTAATTTATCTATAATAGGGATTAAATCCTGGGTGAAAATTAGAGTTAAGATAAACCTTAGTTGATTTGGAGGATAACATGTGGGTAGAAAATTATAAGTAACTCTTTGCAAAACAAAATTGTTTTGAAAGATGTTAGCTCTAGAGAACCCAAGAAACCAAAATCTTGTCTCGTAATACCTTGTTATGTATCGCTTATGAAATTAAGAAATAAATAATATTTCACATGTGGAATCGTGAAATGTAGAAAAATGGGACCTTATAATGCTTCTAACCATGTATTTCTTTAAGATGTCGATAAGTACTTTCGTAACTCTTTTGTTATAAAGCAATGGTAATAATAAGACCTTAATGTGATGAAAAAGTAAAGTATAAGATGAAAATGAGATTTGAAGTTAGTAATGATGCCACTCTTGGAGTCCTTATAACTTAATACAACTTTTTCAAAATGGAATTCTACAAGTCATTGAACTAGAATAACTATTATAAGGAAATAACTATACCGTGATCGAAGAATGTTTTTGGGAAAAAGCTATATTATATCTAAATCTCCCTTAAATCCTAATATTGCGCTCGGACATCAAGTCACATTCACTAGAGTTGTAAGGGTAAAAGGTAGACATTGAATAAATGTTCAAGAAGAATATTCTTAACATAAGAACAAGATAATTGAGGATTTGTATATGTAATTTGAATTATGCCAAATAAGTATGTAAGTTATGGAAATTTTTGTAAAGGATAAAAAGCCAACTTAAAATGGTCGAACTATAAATTAAATGTGGAATGAACTTAAGAATCTGTAGATGGAAAAAGGATAAAGTTTTCCTTGCACAATAATGTTCTTGGAATGTTGATCGTAACTAAAATGCAATTAAAGAAATGATGTTTTGTGGGTTTGCCAATCCTTGAGTACTTTTCTTGTTATTGGGTCATTGCTAGTATTCATTCATTGGGAAAAGTGTGGCGTCGACATGCCTATGGTGTTTTCATGTGTCTATGTGAGTCGATGACTCGTAAGTGTCGTATGCATCTTTGAGTATTCTATATTTGGAGCCCTAAGCGTGTTGTGTAGTGAACAATGTAAGTAAAAATATATATCATGGTATAATTACATCTTGTTGTTTTTTTGTGTGTAAAATTGGGTCGTCACATAAACAAAGTGTGTGACTATTAATAGCATGTAGCCTATTTCTGGAATAGATAAGTGGTGAAGGGCAAGTCCCCACCCTATATATATGATGTTAGGTACATAGTAGAAGTAGGTATGAGTGGGTGAGTGTGAAGTGTGTGTATACGCATATGACTGAATTATTGTATCAATTCCATATGCGCATTGGTATAGATTGAAAATACTGTAAGGAGATTTTGTATTTATTAATAGATGGAAGATATTGGCTGAATCTAAGTGTCATTCTGTGTGTAGTTGAGTAGTGCATGTTATTAATTCAATCATGATTACTATTTAAACTTGTTCTTTCATAGATTTGAGGGTAGCATGCATTGTAGAATGATGGATTAGTTATGAATCTATATGTTTCTTCCTTCATCATGTTAACATCCTATTACAACAACCCTAAAGAGGGACTTGGTACCTTTGTGCACTTTGGGTGAGTGCTCAGTCAAGGCTGAGTGATGTGCCAACATGACTAGGGTGTTATCTGGTAAATTCTAGGTTGCATCAGCTTAATTTTCATTATTGCTAATTTTGGTGGGTGACTTAGTGACTTACATCCTTTAGAGGCTTGTTTCAACACATTTGATGAATCTTAACACTCAGATCTACTATTTTTTAGCAATCCAAGTGCCTTTTTCATGAGAATGATACATACTAGAAAAAGCACAACTAAAGAGTCATTTGATTATCTCCACTTTCTCGAGAATAAGAAACAATAGAACAACCACACGCGTAACTCCATCTCTAAAGACACCGTGCACTTTCCACTCCTCTCAACAAACCTTTCGTGCACTCCATCATGGCAGCACCACCACCACGAGAGAATCTTTCCATTCGTAAAATTTACTAGCGGAAGTACTCTCTCTCTAAATGTGCAACATGACATGCTTGTAGTTGCGCTCAAAAGCATTCCATATTTCACTAGTGAGAATCAAGTCACTCTTGTTTAGCACGTCCAAGATGTTGCAAATGTGTGCTCTGTTTATCTAGTTACACATGATGATGTAGCGTTAGGCTACTAATGTCTTCACTCAAAGGAAAAGTGCTTTAGTGGTATAGATGTTTGAGACCTGCATCTATTACTAGATGGGATGAACTTGGCATAGTGCTTTGTAACTACTTTGAAGATAAGTCAAATCACCTATCCTTGGTGGAGCACCCAATGAGTAGATGAATGATTTTAATATCAGATTTCAAAAAAATTGGAATAAAATTCCTCAAGTGGTAAGGCCTACAACCCAACATGCTTTCTTATATTATCTAAGGGCTTTGAATAGTGACATTTCAATCATGATTCATTATATGGGGGTAAAAACTTACCATCTACTTATAACATTGTTATCATGGCAGAAAATAGCCTTATCTAGGCGGGGAAGTTAGATCCTAGACCGCTTATGCCCTTATTCCTTGAAATGCCCCAAGTGCCCCAACATTTCATTACTCCTATTCCTTAATAGACCACACATCCCTCTGCACCCACATCCTGTTCTCCTACACAATAGAAGGAGAATGAAAAAATGAGAGCCCCGATTGGAAACTTATCTAATAAAGTTAGATATTTAGAAAAGCAAAGATGGCGTAAGCCTTGAGAATAATTCTAATCAAGGGTATAATCAAAGCCATCAACCCTTTAGAAATCAATATACAAATCAAATATATGGGAAGAACCAAAGAGAATGACAAATGTCATGCTAATGTGTATCTCCCTCTTTAGTCTATTTCCCTCGTGCATCCCCTTCCAATGCCTAGTTCAAGCCAAACACTTATTTTAGTACAAAACAACATGGTCCAAGAGACAGAGTGGTAATTTTCTTGTAACATGCTTCATCAATACCATTGCACCAATTCCTTGCGTGCGTGAGCCCCGCATGATTCAAAGTGCCTCGGATAGTGAGCCTTCCACTAACATGGGTGAACCAAGATGAATAAGCACCAAAAGTTTCTCATGAGGTCAACCTTATGTTCTTTGGCACAAAAGACTTTTGTGTGATAAATCAAGTGTGGATAGCTCAAGTAGGTCATGCACCTAGGTCGCTATTAACACAAGGTACAAGAGGAGAATGCTCAAATATGGCGTGTAACCTTCCGACCCTACCATATAAGATGATCCTTAAAAGAAATAGCTACAACTCATATTTAAGCGTCAAAGGATGCTAATACACCCGTTAATTCCGATGTGTAAGCTCTAAAAGTAGAGCGTGCCCTTCCTTTGGGAGGTCAAGCCTTTATGCAAGCTAAGGCTTCGTCTCTACGCTTGAGAAATTAAGAAAAGATGTTGATGTGTCTCAAATGCACAAGTCCATGGGCCTTCCATTCAACATTGTGGACCATATGATGAAGGAAAATGTAAATGTCATAATGTGGGACACCCTAGCCATTCCATCTCAAAGATGACTTGTTGCATGAAGCTCTGGTGTAACTCTTGTGCAATGATCTAGTTATCTAAAAGCCTCATGTTGTTGTTAACATCTGTCAAGTAGAGGAGAAGCAAGTAAGAAAAGTTGTCAAAACCCCACCCTTCTATATGTCCTTGATAGTAGGTAAACACCTTTTGCACAATTATATGATTGATTCAGGGGCTAATACTTCTGTTATGCCAAAGAAAATTTTTGATGTCTTAGGTCTAAAGTACACCCCATGTCTAAAGGATTCTTGCAAATTGATGGCTCAACTATCACCACTCTAGGAGTCATCAAGGATCTTGAGTTAACCCTCCATGCATGCCCAAGTCTAACCATAACTCAAGATGTGTCAATCATTGACCTACCTCCTTTGTTTTCCCTTTGTCTATCAAGGGATTTCACTACTAAGGTGGGTGGTTACTTGTCTTCTGATTGGTCTCATATGTTAATAAGAATAAGGTATGGTACCTGGTTTACCATACAAGATAAACATATAATTTCCTATCATGTTGAGTCATATGACCAATTCCCTCTCCAAGCCAATTACCTAATCCAAAAAGGCCAAGAACAAGATTTAGTTTCAGAAGAGCAACCTATTCCTCCACCTATACTTGATTTATCAACACTCCATTGACCTTAATCCTAGTATCAAGACCATCGGAAAAAAGCAGAGGCCTGTCAATCCTAAGATAGAGCCCCTCATGAGGAAAGAGTTATCCAAACTCATTGAGGCAAAGATAAGATTCCCATCGAATACTCTACATGGGTCGTAAATATTGTTCAGTGCGCAAGAAGAATGGTGAAATTTGACTTTCGTTGATTTCAGATATTTAAATAAGGCATATTTGAAGGATCGTTATCTTTTTCCTTCTATGGAGTAGATTCTGAAGATAGTGGCTAGCGCACGAAGATTTTCTATCTTTGGATGGGTATTTTGGTTTCAATCGATTATGGTCAAGGAAGAGGATCAATTCAAGACAACATTTACAACCAAATGGGGAACATATGCATATTAGAAGATGTCATTTGGTTTGTCAAATGTAGGCACAACATTCCAATGAGCCATGGACATTTCCTTTAAAGGATATATCAATGAGTTCATCCTAGTTTACTTAGATGACATAATTGTCTTCTCAAAGCAGAGCATAGATCACATGACACATCTAGAGAAATTATTTGAGAGATGCAAAGAATTTGGGGTGTCTCTTAACCCCAAGAAGTGCAACTTTGTTGTTATGCAAGGAAAAATTTTGGGCCATGTGGTCTCTAAGGATGGCATTGCCATTGATCATGAGCCTTTTCTACCATCCTCACTCTCTCCTTGCTAGTGCACAAGAAGGCCTTGCAATAATTCCTAGGAAAAATCAATTTTGTTAGGAGATTCATTCCTAACTGCAGGACTAGTTAGGCCCATCACCCTCATGCTCAAGAAAAGACACAGTCTTTAAGTGAACAACAGAAGGAAAAGAGAGCTTCAACAAAATTAAGTGAAAAAATTGTTGGTCCGCCAACACTCATCAATTCAGATTATTCCAAGGATTTCATCCTTTATGATTATGGAGATGATGTTAGTGTTTTTGTTGTCTTGACACAAGAAAATAAACAAGGACTGGAGCATCCAATGGATTTCTTTAATCAAACATTGAAGGATTATGAATTGAAATATAGTCACATGGAGAAATAGGTCTTTGCCATCATGCATGCGCTAAAGAAGTTCAAAAGTATGGCCGACACAAATCATGTCAAAGTGTTAGTTTCAAACTCATGTGTTAGGTACTTCATAGTGAGAAAAGAGCAATATGGGTGACAAATCATGGAGTTTGATGTGACTATCAAAGCCACAAAGCTAGCTAGAGGTAGTGTAATCTACAAGAAACTTGTTGAGGATGCATAGTCTAAACACGAAACTTCATTGTTCTTAGATGAAGAGCTCTCACGTCTTTGAAACTAAGCGGGATGAAGATCCGAGCACACACAACTAGATGAAGGACATGATCACATTCCTTCCTCCTCAGCACGTACCCTCCTAGTTTGAACAAAATAAAGAGGTGACATCCAAGGCTTCAATTTGTTTTGTATGCATTGATTGATGGCATTCTCTTCAAAATAAACATTGATAGTGTGCTACTGATATGTATTGACGACGCACATGTTGATAAAGTGTTAGCAAAATTTCATGATGGATTATTTAGTGGAAACTTCTCTTCCAAGGAAACATCAATGAAGATCATCAAGGTAGGATACTTTTGGCCTACCTTGTTCATGGACACACACAAGTTGGTCGGAAAGGCAAAAGAATGTGTTTTCTTTGTAGGAAAGAAGAAATTGGAAACACTTCCCCTCTTATCAATCTAAGCAGATCAACCTTTCATGCAACGGGGTCTCGAATTCATTGACATGATTAACTTGCCCTCAAGTGTTGGCCACAAGTGGGTGTTGATGTCAGAGACTAATTCACTAGATGGACCAGAATCTTTGGTGCTCAAGGAATCAATCGATTCAATCATCCTTGATTTTCTCGAGGGCATTATAACAAGGTTTGGCATTCCTTAGACTATTATCTCTAATAATGCAAAAGCCTTTTTGTTACTAAATTTCGATTGGGCACTCGGTCTTGGTATCTATTTAAAGACTTCTTCCAACTACTACCCTCAAGGTAATGGCTTGGCAGAGTCAACAAACAAGAACTTGATCAGAATCATGAAAAAATAATGGATATCAACCAGAGGCAATGACACACAACGATCTTGTGCGTGCTTTAGGAAGACTAAATCACAATGAAGAAGGCAATAAGTACTTCACCTTACAAAATTATTTATGGAAAGGAAGCTAAACTTCCTTTATCTCTTGAGTTTCCTTCATTAGAACTTTCCCAAAAGTTGGAATTTGAGGGCACTGAGATCAAAGAAAAATTAGAATGGAAGAGCTGGTTGAACTTGAAGAATAGATAAATTGTTAGGAAATTTATATGTTATTGTGAACATTATTTATGTGTGTATTTGTAATATATGAGTTGTCATATAAACAACTCATATAATTTTGTAATAGTTTAATTATATTGGTGAGTTGTGATAATAACACACATAGATTATCTCTAGAGAGATATTAGGAGTTGAGTGAGAGATATGAGGGATTAGAGATAGGTGGAGAGATTAGTGGATAAGACTTGACTCCTGGTTAATAGGATCAAACATTTGTATAAAAACTCCATCTCTACATGAATAATACATCATGTATGAATAAAAATCAAAGTTTTACTTGTGTTATATTTTATTGTTTCTACATTTGAATCTGAACCAAAAATAATATTTGGTATCAGAGCAGGTATGCAAACCTGACAATGGATTTTCTATGATTGAGCAAGAGCATTTTTTAAGAAAATCCGTCTGAAGAATAGATTGTAGTTTTTGTTCTAGGATTTGGGTTTCTCTGAAACTTATTGGGTTTCACGAAATATGGGTAATACAACTACAAAAGAAATTTCAGCCAGAACCTAGATAATATTTTTGGAGAAAAATGCATTTCACCGAGCCTGCATTATACAAGTTAGGAGTTTTTGTAAATGTTTCTTTTGCCACACACGGTATTCAGTTTGTGGTCAGTTCATGGGAGATTGCAGACCTGCCATGCCACATGGATCACATGTACCTTCCTTCCAGTCATGCATTCATTTGGTCATTATTTTTTAGTCTCTGATTTATTTTACCGTCCACGTGTTGTTTTGGTTTTTGTTTATTTTTAAGAAGAAAAAGAAATGTGGTATTTCTTCTCTCTTAGTTAATTCATTAGGGAACAAGTCTTATTTATTGTTTAGTTACGTAAGTCTAAGTTGTATTTTTTAATTTTAAGTTATATATGGTCAAATGTTTAGTTGAGAAAAAGTAAGTATACATTACTTTTTCATAAATTTATTAAGTTTTAGTATTTAATAATGGTCATAGTAATTATTTTTTATTGTTTTGTTTATTTCATTTTTAGATTATGTTTATTTGTTAATTTTATTTGTATCATTACAAACATCATAAAGTCATCTTAAGTTAAATTGTTTTGTTGTATTGTCTTGTTCATCGTCTTTTGTCTAAATTCGAGTCAAAATTTTTAAAGTCATTTTTGTGTCATTTAGGTGATTATTAGGAAAATTGTAAAAAAAGGTTGCTCATATTTCTCCTGGTCGCATTTTTGCTTGTACGCGATGACCAAGTTTAAATTGAGGGGGAATTTCATATTGATCTTAAAAGCTACATTTTCTAAGTAAGTAGCATCACAGATAGAGCTAGGAGGCAACAAAGGAAGGAAGGTGATCAACGCATCTCATCAGTCACCAATGATGGGGCCAAATTTTGCTATGGTGACTTCATTTTTCAGTTGTGTGTTTGCTTTTAGCATGTGTGATAGTAAATAAGAATAGATGGATAATTCCTATTTATAGTTATGAACACATTTTCCTATATTTTGTTCTCTTTTGTAAAATATGGATGGGGAAACGTGTATGCTGCTATGAAAGTGGTTGGTGGTCCACTAGAAAACTAATTTGGGAGTTTGTGAATCTCTTCGAAAATCACATACAAAGTGGTTAATGGTTCCACTAGAAAACCTATTGGAGTTGATGGTACTCTTTGAAAACCATCGGATTGTAGAACATGAGTAGGTACTAGATAGAAATCACCCATGTTCACACTAAGGGGGTGAATGTTAGGAAATTTATATGTTATTGTGAACATTATTTATGTGTGTATTTGTAATATATGAGTTGTCATATAAACAACTCATATAATTTTGTAATAGTTTAATTATATTGGTGAGTTGTGATAATAACACACGTAGATTATCTCTAGAGAGATATTAGGAGTTGAGTGAGAGATATGAGGGATTAGAGATAGGTGGAGAGATTAGTGGATAATACTTGACTCCTGGTTAATATGATCAAGCATTTGTATAAAAAATCCATCTCTACATGAATAATACATCTCATATGAATAAAAATCAAAGTTTTTCTTGTGTTATATTTTATTGTTTCTACATTTGAATATGAACCAAAAATAATAGAAACTATGTGATGATCAAGCTAGAACAACATCAACAATTGACAAAGAAGTGGTTTGACAAAAGAGCTAGACCTCAAGCTTTCAAAGTTGGTGATTTAGTCCTAAAATGGGATGCTGATAGAGCCAAACCATGGTGTCATTCAAAGTTTGATGCAATTTGGAGTGGGCCATACATTATCAGTACTTACAAGGAGGCTAACTCTTTTGAGTTGTCTCACCTTGATGGAGATGCATTACCAATCCCAATCAATGGGATTTATCTCAAGAACTACATTAAGTCTCCTTTATCATTGTACATATTAGCATAATTTCAATTCCTCCAAGTGCGTTACGTGCACATTCTTTATTTGTATATATTTCCTTCCTCTCGTGTGTTCCTTGCATGTGCTCTTTTGTTGCTTCCAGGTGCCAGTTCAAGTCGAGAACTTCCAAAGGTTATTCATAGTTTAGATAACGCTTGGGATGAGTCCATGCCCAATGGATACTTCAAGGCTACTAATCTCCTTCATCTAGCAGGAAGATGGCCCTGAAAGTCACCAAATTGTTGTCCAAAATAACTCCCCTAGTTATTTTGACAACTTACATCCTCATTCGACTTTAAATTTCAAGTCTCTTGCTTTTGCGCACACTCGATGGTTTCCTCGTAACATACTCATTTTATGACTACAATACAAGATATTTTTTTAATCATAAAATGAGTATGTTAAATTTTGTATCGAGCTAAAGATTGTAGCTCTTGGACCTATTTGAGTCCATCACTGACAAAAACTTAATTTTTGATTAACTAGAAAATGGTTAGAACAAGGGGACATGCTACAAATAACTTGATCTTTGGTCGGTGAAGCAACTACAACAAAAAAGTTGGATGAGATCCTTGTTGTTCTTCATGACACAAGGAATCAAATTGTTGTACTTGAACAACAAGTAATGGAAAACAAGGAGGATAATGTTGTTAATGGCAATGAGCCACCTCCAGAAAATAATATGAATGTTGAAAATCCTGGTGGGGAAAATAACAATAATGTAGCTAATAATGATGTTGTAAATTCTAACAATAATGCTATAAATGTGAATGCAAATGCACCTAACTAGCCTAAAAACAAGAAGGAAAGGTTGGAAGATGAACTTACAAATGACATAAAAAGGATAAGTCCACCAAAATTTGATGGTACCACTCTAGGGGATGGGGATGAGAATTGGCTCAACGAAATGGAAAAGTACTTTGCAATAAGGAAATTTTCCAAGGAAACAAAAGCAATATGGGTAGCTTATCAACTTTCCCATGAAGCATCTTCTTGGTGGGACAACCGTAAGGTTGAACTTAATGTTGATGAAGCTAACATCACTTGGGATCAATTTAAGGGATAATTTAGGCAGCGTTGGTTGCCTCAATTATATTATGACCAGAAGATGTCGAAATTCTAGAATATGACCCAAGAGAAATTGATTGTTATTGAGTATTGGGAGAAGTTTACAAAACTTCTCAAGTATGTACCACAATACCAAACAAATGAAAAGTTCTATATACGTAAATTTATTATGGGGTTGAATCTAGTTATAGGTGGAGAGGTTGATGTACACAGTCCATCAACTATGGAAGGGGTTGTTGAAAAGGCCATAAGGTAAGAACATAAATTAAAAAAAAATCTATGCATAAGGAAGAAAAACATAAGAAAGTTTCTAACTCTCCTTCACCCCTTGCACCTAAAAAGGTGGTATGGAAGAAGTTTGGGAACAAAAGTAGATTTGGGGCTGATAATGGAAAGAAAACAACAAATAAACTCTTGTAAATAATAAAAATAATGGGTAGAAAAACAACAGTGGCCAAAATAATAATTCCAAAGATGAGAACAAGTTTGAGCCTAGAAAAAGACATGTTGGGGGTTTTTATATTTGCGGTAAGGATCATTATGCAAGTTACTACTCTCGGAGGAAGAATGAAAATAATCAGTAGCACAAGATACATGCTTGAAGGTGATAAACAAGCTAAAAAGCAAGCTATGCCTATAAAAGTGCCAAGTAAGTTGTTTAGAATACTTGTAACTATAATTTTTGATACTGGTGCTATTGAATGTTTTGTTTCTAGTAAATTAGCTTCTAAATTGAAAATAAAAGTTAGTTTTATGAAAAATTCATGGAATGTCCACTACGGGAATAATGTTGTTCACACGGTTGATAAATGCTTATTTAGCGCAACCTTAGAATTACCAAGTTTTACTACGGAAGTAGACCTTTATGTTGCACCTTTAAGGTCTTATGACATCATAATAGGTGTGAATTGGCTAGTTAAACATAAGGAAAACATAGATTGTTATGGAAAACACATCAAATGTTTAGATGATCTATAGAAAACAAAAGACATTCAAGGTGTAAAAAGAGATATTACAGTTAGAGAAATATCAACCATGCAACTTAAAAAGGCTAAAAACAAAGGATACATACTTTTTGCTATAAAAATTCTGAAACAACTCAAGAGGGTAATGATTTTATGGAAAATTATCCACTGTTACGAGAGTAAAACGATGTGTTCCGGAGGAACTAATCAGTCTTCTCTTTGAAATGAGAGTTTGAATTCACTATTGAAATCAAACCACGGAACATAACTTATATCTATGGCAACCTTACTACACAAATATAATAAAATTAGTTGAACTAAAGGTACAATTGCATGAACTATTGTCTAAAGGATTGATAAGACCGAGTGTCTCACCTTGGGGAGCACCGATTATATTTTCAAAAAGAAAGATGAAACACTTAGATTATGTATTGACTACTAGAATGTCAAACAAAGAAACAATTAAGAATAGGTATCCTCTTCCCAGAATTGATGATTTGTTTGATCAGATGCTTGGTGCATCAGTTTATTCTAAGATCGATCTGTAATCTTGGTATCATCAACTAAGAATAAAAGAAGAAGACATACATAAAACAACCTTTAGGATGAGATATGGGCACTATGAGTTCATTGTTTTACCTTTTGGTTTAACAAATGCACCTGTATCTTTTATGAATTTGATGAATAATATTTTTCAAGAATACTTAGAAAAATTTGTGCTTGTATTCTTGGACAATATTCTTATCTATTCAAGAAGCGTGGAGGAACATAATGAACATCTAAGGATTGTACTTGAAATTTTAAGAAAGAGAAAACTATATGGAAAGTTGTCAAAATGTTCATTTTATGAAACTGAAGTACAATACTTAGGCCATGTGATAAATAAGGATGGAATATTAGTTGATCCATCAAATATTGTAGCCATAATTGAGTGGCAATAATCCGAAAAATGTGCATGAAGTTAGAAGTTTCATGGGGCTTGCTGGATACTATAGGAAGTTTGTAAAAGACTTCTCTAAGATTTCTACTCCAATTACTTCGCTGCAAAAGAAAGACAAAAAGTTTGTTTGGAGCGACAAATGTGAGGCTATATTTAAAATGTTAAAGGAAAAGTTAACAACAACACTTGTTTCAAATTTGTTTCATATCCAAATGGAACCTTCACGGCTATGAGAGATGCTTCGAGGATGGATTAGGTGGCATATTACTACAAAATGATCATGTGATAGCATATGAAAGTAGAAAGCTCAAGTTACATGAGCTGAACTATGCTCCCCATGATCTAGAGCTTGTTGCCATTGTACATGCACTACAAGTTTGGAGACATTATCTTTTAGGGAAGCCCTTTGAGTTGAAAACAGACCACCTAGGGCTAAAATACATCTTCACATAGCCTAATCTGAATGCAAGGTAATGAATATGGTTAGAATTTTTGTCTCAAGTATGATTTTGATATCAGTTATATTAAAGGAAAATAAAATAGAGTGGCAGATGCGCTAAGTCATAGGAAGCACATTTCTACACTTGTAACCTTGAGAACTCAATTCAAAGATGAGGTAAAGAAAGAAATGACATCATATCCATACTATCAACAAGTAAAAACAACACTTGATGTGGATTCCAATGATAAGAGATACAAAGGATTTTGATTCGATAATGAAGGAATCCTAAGGTATGAAAATAAGGTGTATATACCCTTGGAAAGTGAGTTAAGAAATAAAGTGTTGAATGAATTTCAAAATTCACTTTACTCGGACATCTTGGAGTGACAAAAATGCTTGCTGATGTAAAACAAAAATATTTTTGGAAAGGGATGAAGAAGGATATACTTGACTATGTGTCACATTGCTTAGAATGTTAGCGTGTTAAGGCTGAACATACGCACCCAGCCGATTTATTGTACCCTCATAAAATTCCATGCAGTATAAGTGGCAAGTAATAAGCATGGATTTTGTTCAAGGATGCTTATGTCTAAAAATAAACATGATGTTATTTTGGTTGTAGTTGACAAATTAACAAAAGTAGCTCATTTTATTCCATGGAATATGAAAGATGATTCACCTATTCTCGCAAAGATATTTGTACACAAAATTTTCAGATTACACAGTGTACCGAACTAATCATATCTGATAGAGATCCAAGAATGACATCACATTTTTGGAAAAATTTAAATGCAGCCTTAGGAACAATATTAAACTTTAGTTTTGTGTGCCATCCGAAACCGATGGGAGACTAAAAGAGTTAATTAGATAATGAAATACATGCTTAGGATGTATTGTATGGATCAACAATACAAATGGGAATATTACCTTCCTTTGGTTGAATTTGCATACAATAATACGTATCATTCCTCTCTAAAAATGACACCTTTCAAAGCATTGTACGAATGAAGGTGTAGAACCCCTGTTAGCTAGGAAAACATAGAAGATAGAGAGGTAGTTGGACCTGAAATGCTTACTGAAATGGAACAACAAGTAAAATTAATCCGTGAATGATTAAAGGAAGCTACTGATAGGTAGAAAAGTTATGCAGACCTGAAAAGGGTTGATAGGAAATTTGAACTTGGTGAAAAATTCTTTTTAAGGGTCAAGCCTAAAAAGAGTTCTATTTCCTTTGGAAAATCAACCAAGTTGTCACCCGATATGTAGGACCATTTGAAATAGTTGAAGTGATCAGTCCTGTAGCCTATTGATTAACATTGCCTCCTGTATTGGCACAGATGCATGATGTTTTTCATATTTCCTTGCTTAAGAAGTATGTTTCAGATTTGTCGCATGTGTTAAACTGGAATTATTTACAGGTCCAAGACCCAGGAATAATCGTGGTTGAACCTATAAGGGTGCTGGAAACTCACAAGTTGCACTTGTGTAACCAAGAAATAAGTCAATGCAAGGTCCAATGGGACCAGTTTAGTGAAGAAAGTGCAACTTGGGAGAATTTGGAAGACATGAAAACTACTTTTTGCATCTGTTTTAGTAGAAAAAAATTTAGTTTTCTATGATACTTAAGATATTTGATTTAAAAACTATCTTTTGATTTTGTTGTTTTCAAGAAAAACATTTTAATAAGTGTTGTTACAACCATTTTGATGTTGTTATAAAATTCTAGAAACTTGAATTTTTACAAGTTATACTTACTATTTGAGAAATTGATGATTGAATAAGTTCTATATATCATTTATTTTCTTAAACCTGTTTTGATTAAAGTTAATCATTAGGACGATGATTCTTTTAAGGGGGAGGTATGTAATACCCCTTCTATTTTTATAATTATACTTGGATTCTGTGATTGGTTGACAAGCATTTACATGGGATTGTGTTTGGCTTGATGTTCACTGTTAGATTGTTATTGCATGTTTGTTGAAATAACATCATTTATTTATTGATCTGGAAGACTTATAATTCTTTAATGGTGAATCTATACTTATGTTTTGAAAAGATTATGAAGTACTTACCTTTCTGTTTCTTGAAATGAGCATAATGGCTTCAACTCTTGGATAGTACAATCTGGGTTCTAGAGCAGGTAAGTAATAAGGTAAAGGGGTATGCTTTACAATTATTTCCTTTTGAATGCTTCTATTAAGACCATTTTATCGACATGAAGGTTCGAGAATAACACCTTATATCAATTTACATAGATATTGTGTACATGGTGTCTAAAGGGTAGTCATTTGCCTTATAATCAAACTCTTTGTTGATGCCCTCGCCGCAACATGGTAAAAAAAACCCTAAAATGCAACCCTCTGCACGTCTCTACCGAAAACCCTAATATGAGAAGCGGCTATGGAGGAAAAAATGACCACGCAGAGAGCCAAACCCTTTCATGGATAAATCTTGCGTTTGGAGAAGACAACTCAGGCACTGGAGGAGTAAATGAACATCCACCTGGAAGGTGGCACCGTCTTGAGCTAAGGATACACATGTTGGGAAAAACAACGATAGACCAGAGGCTTCTGGTAACACCAAGCCGAATGGAAACATTGAAACCAGAGCCCCTTCCTCTCATGCCACGATCTCACAGGCCCGAGTATATGGCAAAACTGGTTTCGATCTAGCTCATGGCAGGGGAATGCTCCCCTCAACGGAGAAAATGTGAGTTGGATGAGCGGCGGATCTGGGATACCTACACTCTTTCCAGAACTACTTACCTAGGGTGGTGGAAGTGATACAGTGATCGAGAGATCCAATGGTCCCTCCTTCACAGATATAGTATCTAAATAGTCAAAGACTAGTGCAAATACTACTATGAAGCCTGCTGAGAAAAACCCATGCGTATCCTTTGGAGATGAAGTCCTCAAACAGAGTCTTTCTATCAAGACCATGCCTTAATTTACAGATTCGTTGGTCTTTGGCCTAGTTTACCTGTCCTACACGAATGGATCTCCAATCAATGGATCCCACTTCTAAAAGGAAGGTTAGATCTCTACCCATGTGCTAAAGGAATCTTCATTGTTGCTTTTGAATCCATAGCTGATAAGGATATCATTACTAATCAGCTTTGGATCTACCAAAAAAATACCTTATGTTAAAACCCTGGTTCCCAGCATTCAACCCTCTCACTGAATCCTTCTCCCGTAAACCGATCTGGATCAGATTACCCCACCTACCTCTACAATTTTGGGATCAAAAATGTCTGACAACCATAGGCAATACATTGGGCAACATCATTAACATTGACTCCCAAACCTCTGAATTCACACATACAACCTATGCCAGAATTCTTGTTGAGGTTGATACCTCAAAGGATCTTCCAGCTCATATTGAGCTAAAGGTGCAAAATCAAACTTGGACTCAACCTCTGGACTATGAGGGTCTGCCTTTTAGATGCAGGAAATGTTTCTCTTTGGGACATTCTGCTGTTAATTGTGAGATGATAAAACGCAAAAAGGAGAACGCTAACTGGTGGAAAAATGCCCTCCGGAACATCTGAGATTCGAACCTCAGAATATCCCTACTTCTGATGCTGAGAAGGAAGACATGCTGGAAACGGTCCCAGAAACCCCTTTGAACGAGCTCACAAACCATGCAAATAAATATTCAGCTGGGGATGAGACTCAGTGGATCGGAAACACTGAAACAAAAAAGTCTGTAGTGGATAAGGAGAATATTCCTTGATTTCCTTGCTCAAACAATCCTTTATAGAAATCTGCGAATGAATGGATTACAGATTCGTAACAAGAAGAAAAATGTTTGAATTGAAAACAATAGTTGTTAAGTTGACTTTGTTGTTTTTCAGCTGTTGGTTTGCTGGTTGTTGGCCTTATTCATGGCAGGTTTTTTGCTGCCGTTGGGCTTTTTGATAACATTTGGATTTTGATCCCTTTTGTTCTGTTGATATAGTTATATCTGGATTTTGAGTCTTTCTGTACAAGGGTATAGTCCCTTTCAAAAACTATTTATTGTATCAATTTCAGTGATCTAGGGTATTATTCTAAATCGACATACTATTTTGGCTAAAATTTGAAAGGTTTACTTGAATACCTTGTAAAATATGAATTAGTATTTCCAGATCATGTGGAATGTAAATCTAACTTAAGTTGTTCAGGTTGCATGGCTTAATGAAGGTTTACTGTTGTTAAATTAAGCCTGGTTCATTTGATAAGTGCTAAAGGGACCTAATGTGGATGATTATGTTCATGGTGATTAAATGTATCCTAAACAAAAACTATTCTATGTGGGTGTGTTTAAGTACTAAGGACCTAAGGATAAAGCTATGTGTTTTTGAATTAATAGAAGACCTAACCTAAGTTGATGGTTGAAGGTGATTAATTAAATCCTAAACTATGTTACGAAACCCTAAGACCTAACCTAGACATGACCATGGTTAGCAATATGGAAAGGGGTAAGTTGCATGGTAAAATGAGTTGGGATTCCACCCCACTCGTACTTGGAATTTTTAATGACTTTTATTAAATGGGAAACCACCATTTGCTAGTAAGGAATTTGGTCAAAGTTGGCGAATTAGCCAAATCTATGGACAAAGGGATGGATAAATTTTAGTTAACTGTTTGATTGGCCTCTAAAATTAAACTAGTAATGAGGTGGTTGGCGGGAACAAAGGAAGGAAGTGACAGTCCTTTACCAACATTAATGGCGGTGAAAGACTCTAAACTACCTTGGAGAAGGAGACAGTGTTTTTGAGGAAAAATAGAGAAGTTGGTTTCATTTGTTGTTTTTGCATCAAGCTCTTGTAGCTTTGCATGTCAATTTGCTATTTTTTTATTTGATGATCTATTTTGAAAGCGTATGGAATCATCGGTTGCATGATGGAGAAAATAGTGTAACTCTTAATGGCTTGGGCTATTAAAAGAAGTGAATGGAGAATAATGTTAATCTAATTAGGAGGACTAAAAATTGTAATAAATGAGACTAAACATTATAGAATAAATGTAATTAATTATTATAAATGAAACAAAACCCTAAATATGCAAAGAGAAGAAAATGACTTAGTTGATTGAGGGTGATTGTAGCAAGTGTGCAGAGTCTGAAAATAAAAATGGAAGTGCAGATGATCACTCAGGGACCCTGTAAAGTAAAGACTAGATATGGAAGATCGAGATGATTGAGATGCACTTGGGCACCTTGGGGCACCCTAGACTAAGTTTAGTTCTCTAATCTCTGTAAATGCTCTTAGAAATTGATTTCGATATGGTCGTAAGTTGTCTCCAAATGCTTCTATCTATTGTCACATTGGATTCACCAGATGAGTTATAAAATGACCTACAATACAAAAGGAAGTATCAAACCCTAGAAAAATAAAAGATGTAAATGAATGGGTCGGACTAACCTCAACCACCAAACTAGTGGTCTTATCACTAAAGGATTGCACTACATTTCGGACCGGATGTAGTTCTGGTGAGTGTGTGCATGTCGTGCCCTAGGTGCTCTCATGTTAGTCACACTTTGTGAAGTAGTGAGAAATAGTAACTATAGAAAATGTAAATAGCATGTGTGCATGGAATATAATAGAATCCCTCCCCCTATGTAGTGTGTGTGATGCAAATCTCCTAGCCTTGATGCATGACACTATGTGGATACAAGTGATGCAATGGATACAACTCTAGATGGAGTGATAGTAGTGTGTGATGCTAGGACCCTCATTATGGTCTTATAACTTTATATTTATAGGGCTCTCAAGATTAATTTTGTAATTAATCCCAAAAAGGCCATGACTAGGAAAAGGATAAGGATGAAAAATGGCTAGAAAGGCCCCAAAAAGAAGTGGGAAAGGATGTGCATAGATCGGGGCGCCTAGGGTGGGACCGGGGTGCCCCAGGGTGCCCCATATAGGATGGGGGCACCCTGATTTTGGGCTAGAATGATGGGTAGTTACGAAATGGATGGATAAGTGTTTAGAAAAATATGTGGGAATGATGAAATAAATATAAAATAAAGATGGCCAAAAGGTGGGATTAATTAGTACTTTATTCACTTGAGAACCTTCTAAATAGTAGTATAAGACAGGCTAAATAATGTCTAAAGTGCATAATTTTGTGTCTACATTTTCCCCCACTTTATGTTGGTGAGTGGAATGCTCGATAACATAAAGTAGATAGAGATGCATACCTGATATCCATGTAGAGTGTAGAAGAAGATGTGTCGATGGACTAGACTCAAGTGTGGAATGAAAAAATAAAAATGTGGAGGAGTGTGGATTCTAAAGATGAAAAATGCACATAAAAAGTGATGAGAGTGAACCTAGGGTGAAGAATGTGTGTGTGTATTGTTGTTGTGTGTAGTGTACCTACATGGTTAGTAAAGGAAAATGCCTGTAGTGGTGTGTTGTTGTCATTGTTCATTTATTGTTGTTGTTGTTGTTGTTGCCCCCAATTTGACTATCTTGTTTCTCATACGGATGGACCTACAAGGAGAAAATGATCAAGTAGTCAAATATGTATGTATGTAAAAATGTTGTGTAAAATACATGTATATAGAAATGTGTAAAGTACACAAATGTAAAATATGCTAGAAAAAAGTGTAAATGGAACATGTGCACCTGATCCATGTCGAAAAAAAGGGTGTAGAAGGATATATCTTGTATTATCGTGAGTTTTTGGGTGATCTCATGCCACCCTGGCTGAAGAAGTATAGGGAGGAAATGCATTGTGTCCTCCAACTTTAACCACTTCTGCTGAAATGTGTGAAGAGATCTTTGTATTATCCTAGTTTTTGGGTGATCCGATGCCACTTGGATGGAGAAGTGTAGAGAGGCACACCCACTTGTAACCCCAAGCCTATAAGCTCTCCACATAATTGCGAAGGACACCATGTCTATTGAGGCCGTTGTGTATGGAGTTCATAGACTTGGTTTGAACTCACTCGTTGTGTGTGAACCGGTGTAAATACATGTGTTAGTAGAAAACCCTCAATGATGCCCCCTCTTTGGGGGGCATGCATGCGACCCTGAAAGGAGAATGCAGCCCCAAAAGAGGACCAACCACACTCTGACCTATGTAGAACTCTTCCCTGTAGGGGAAAGGGAAATGCTTGGTAGATACCAAGGTGCACAAAAAGGGGATGGCTAGCCAAAACAAGTGTTAGTTGAAAACACATGCATGTAATAAGACAAGTGTAAAATACACAAACAATGTAGAAACTACCAAAAAAGTAGTGTAAACATGCAAGAAAACAAGAAGACCACACAAAGTGGGTTTCAAACATGGGACATCACTCACGATGTCGCAAGACACAAGGCCATCATGGCCACAAAAACAATAGACAAGTGTGCACACAAAAGCAAAGGGAAAAATCCCACATATAATGGAAAACAACACAGACAAGTAGAAACAAACAAGTAGTCATGGAAACATGTAATCTTACAAAAAACAAGTGTTGCACATGGAACACCCATTAGCATGTTAGAGTGATAACCAATATGTCAAAAAATGTGTATGAGTAAGTAGTATAAGATGCTAAGTACAAAATGAAACAATAACACTGGATAAGATGAATGTGGATGCCCCCAATGACCTAGTATAGGAAGGGTAGAAGGTGAGCATCCATGTCCACATGTAGAGTCCTATATCTATGATCACACTAAACAAAGGTGTGAATGTGCATGTGTGTATGATAATGACATATAAGAAATCAAATCTAACATGTGTAGTAAAGTGATCATAAAAAACACTAGTAAGCAAAGTAAATGCCCCCAAGACAATGCAATATGTTGTGGATGGATGGAATGGAATGCAAGATGGAATGATAGGAGCAGCGTGCCCCGAGTGGATGGAAGTGTATGTAGTGAGGTTCATTTGTTTTCCCCCTCAATAATCAAGAATGAACCATAAATGAGAGTGCATCATCGGGAAATGGTCGAGTAGTGTTGGTTGTATCTATGCATGTATGATGAGTGTGTGTATGTAATGGTGATGAAATGTGACATGTGGAGAGATGTGCGTGAACCCTATAGCTGAAGTGATATATCATGACTTGTTGAATGAAAGAGTGATGATTTATCCCTAAGTGTATATCACTATAGGATGAGTGTATGGGGATGAGACATATGGAAAGATGTGCGTGGACCTATAGCCTAAGCATATACCATGACTTGTTGAATGGAAGAGTGATGATTTATCCCTAAGTGTATATCACTATAAAATGAAAGATGATGTGAGGAGACATATGGAAAGATATGTGCATGGACCCTATAGCCTAAGTGTATACCATGACTTGTTGAATGTGTGAGTGATGATTTATCCCTAAGCGTATATCACTATAAGATGAGTGGATGGAGATGGGTGATGATGTAGCCTAAAGTGTATGTCACTATGGGATGGATAAGAAGGGAGTGGTGATGTAACCTAGGGTGTATGCCACTATAAGATGATAATGGGGGTGGTGATTTAGCCTAAAGCGTATACCACTATAAGATGATAAAAGGGGTGACAATTTAACCTAAGGTGTATGTCACTATAAGATGATAAATGGGGGTGGTGATTTAGCCTAAAGTGTATACCACTACAAGATGATAAAAAGGGGTGACAATTTAACCTAAGGTGTATGTTACTAATGCTAGAAATGTTGGATGAGAAAATGTCACATGATGAATATAAGGTCCATTTGATTGGTAAACCCTTGGAACAGATGAGTATGGACCGAGGAACTAAAGTGCATCATAGGGTGGTGAGTGCAACATGTAGAAAAGAAAAATGTAGTTTAAGTGACCATGAATAGGGATGAATATGTGATGTAAATGTGGTGTAAGAAATGCAATATAGGATGTGTAGCATGTGTAATGTATGGAATGCACTAATAGGTGTATATAGAAATAGAATATGTAAGGATGATAGATGAAACTAGACCCATATATAATGGAATCTAGTGTAGTAAGTAGAATGTATATGATGGATAGATGCGTGATGTAAAGCATACAATGTAGGAAATGTAGGGTATGTAGATGATGTAAGATGTGGATGTAGGTGTAGATAGAATATATAGTGATGGGATGGAAAACTAGATCCATATATAATGTGACCTAGCGTAAATATAGAATGTAAGAACAAGATGCAAAACTAGATGTAGATGAGATGACGACTAGTGTAGTATGTATAAGATAAATGATGTATAAATGACTAATAGATGAGGGATGTATAAGATAATGTAAGATGTAGGCTATGTATAGAAATGATGATAGAATGTAAATGTGTAGAACCTAGAGTGTAGTGTGTGGGGTTTAGTGTAATGGTAATCCCTCAATAGTCTAGTGTGAACCGAAGCACAAGAGTGTGTCATCATCAAGTAATGAGAGGGTAGCTAATGATGTGTGATGAATATATCGATATGTGAAGAAAAAATGAAAATGCAAAGAGTAGAGATGTAACTATGTTAATGTGATGAAAAGGGGGGGAGTGTGTAGTGGCTATCCCCCAAGTGAGCATGAAGGAGAAATCACTAATAAGGTGAAGGATGGAGGTCCATTGATGAGTATTAGGGATGATGAAAGTGTAGGACCACGATCCACGAGGGGGATATAGTAGATAAATTTGGTGCTTGTGAATGAAAGCTATGGGTATGTGAAGGATAAGTGAAAGATGAAGGTTGAGATGGTGAATGATGGAGGAAAGGGGTGTTGTTGAGATGGGTCATTGGGTAATGCTAGTACATGATGCACATGAGTTAGATGAGCCATGGATGGGTGGAATGAGTAATAAGAGGTGGTGGTGTAGAAAATGAGAGGAGGCCTAGTTATTTGGAGATCATGAATAATATGGCTCAAAGCGTGACATGATTCGGTATGATGCCCTGAATCCAATGGTAGCGGAAAAATGGTTGATCATGATATTGTATTAGTTGAGAAGGAGGGTAGTGATGATTAGATGGTAGAGAAATGAGTTGGTGATGAAGAAGGTGGCCAAGAATGTCTGTGGCATAACATTGGAAGGAAAGATAAGAGGTGGAGGTAATGGTATAACTAGTGGATCAGTGAGGGGATTGGTAGGGGATGTGGATGGTAGAGAGCTGTAGGAGTAGTAGGAGCATGCGAGGTAGAGGCACCCTTAAGTTTCTATCTCAACATGGAGAGACATAATTGTGGCTTCCATGGACTGAAACTGAACTTGTAGCACTTGTATAGCCTCCAATAGGTGTGTGTTAGATGGAGGATTGCAAGGGTGAGAATCATCAACCATGGTGGTGGATATAGAGCATATTGGAGATAGTGGTGGATGGTGTTAACACAAAAAGGAAATGGAGGAACAAGGTCATCTAAATTATCATCAAGAGTAGTATCGAAATCATATTGGATAATGTGAGAAATTTTATAAGGAAGGGTGTGTGTTGGTGGTCATCAAATAACCATGAATGCGTAAGATGTACATGACCATGGCATATTGTTCATCCATAAAGGGAGGTAATGGACATCCCTGAGCATACCAAATAGTGAAGTTGGGTGTATAAAAAAGAAAGGAACTACTACAAATGTGAGTTGTGCCAAATGGCATGGGGAATGTGATATCAACACGATCAAGATCAAGTGTGCCTCCAATATAATCTAACCAAGATTGGCCAAGTGTGAGTGGAGAAGTAGTAGGATAATGTGCGAGATGGAAAATAAGGTGGAAAACACATGGGCCATAGGCGGAAGTGAGAATGACAGAACCATGATACAAATGTGGATCACATAAAGGAGTATGAAGGTCATTGAAGTCAAAACCAAGTTGAAGGAGACCATCATGTGAACATACAGTGGTTGTACATGATGTGTTTAGTGGTATGTGTTCCCAATAATAATTATTTATGAAGAGAGTGCAAGTGAATGGTGGACATGTTAAGGAGGCGGATGATGGTAGAGAAAATGGTATAATATCTAGAGCTGGTAAAGGTCCCTGGTATGGACATGATATAGTGGTAGTAATGTAGATGGTGGGGAAGAAACTATGCTAAGCATGTGAATAGTGGCTGAAAATGGCATCTCGTAGAGAAAAGGGGACAAGGGAGGAATAGGAAAAGCAACCGAGTATTGTAGAGTAGGCATGGTAGATGTATATAGAGCATTGGTAACACATGAGTAAGTGGTGAAGTAGAAAGGACCATATCAACCATGTAGATGGTAGGAAGTAGGTCATGGGGAGTTGGTCGAGGTTGAGAACCAATCATGGTGGAGAGAAGAAGGAGATGGAGGAGAGGTAATATAACACTAGAGTCATTTATGTCCTCAGGAGGGAGAGCCTGGAAACTTTTGCTACAAGTTGAGCTAGGGCTACAGGATTAATGGTGCATAAATAAGTGGTAAAAACATCTTCAAATCACAGGATCCATTCCAGAAGATGGAAGTTGAATGAAAGAAGGACAAGGGCTATAACCAGAAGTAGTAGTAGGAGTGTCGATGAAAGCATGACCATGACTATCAAATTGTAGAGTAGCTGAAGAATTAGAGGAAGAAGACTTTCTATGACATTTACCCATGATGGGAGGTGCAAATGTAAAACCTAGAAGGTGCTATAAAGAGACGTAGGTTCACCAAAATGATTAAAAAAATAAAACCTAAATGGCTAGAAGTATAGGGGTATTAATGTTAATCTAATTAGGAGGACTAAAATATGTATAAATGAACTAAAATAATATGGAATAAATGTAATTAATTATTCTAAATGAAATAAAACCCTAAATATGCAAGAGAAAAAGGAAAGAAATCACTTAGCTAATTGAAGGTGTGTTGTCACATAGTGTCGCAGATCTGAAAATAAAATATGGAAGTGTGAGATGATCACTCGGGACCCTGTGAAGACTAGATCTGGAAGATTGAATGTGTGAGGCACTTGGGAGGGTATTGGGTGCCCCCAGGTGCCTAGTCTAGATCTAGGTGCTCTAATCTCTGTAAATGCTAGAAACTAATTTTGGTATGATAATGGTAAGTTGGTTCAAATGTTTCTTCTGTCTGTCACATTGTTTGGATGAGCTATAAAATGACATGCAATACAAAAGGAAGTATCAAACCCTAGAAAAATAAAATATGCAAATGAATGGGTCGGAATGACCTAGCCACCAAACTAGTGGTCTTATCACTGAGTGTTGCACTACATTTCAGACTGGATGTAGTTTTGGTGAGTGTGTGCATGTCATGCCCTAGGTGCTCTCGTGTCAGTCACACTTTGTGAAGTAGTGAGCAATAATAACTATAGAAAATGTAAATAGCATGTGTGCATGGAATATAATAGAATCCCTCCCCTATATAGTGTGTGTGATGCAAATCTCCTAGCCTTGATGCATGACACTATGTGGATGCAAGTGATGCAATGGATGTAACTCTAGATGGAGTGATAGTAGTGTGTGATGCTAGGACCCTCATTATGGTCTTATAACTTTATATTTATAGGGATCTCAAGCTTAATTTCATAATTAATCTCAAAAATGCCGAATGGAGAAAAGGATAAGGATGAAAAATGGCTAGAAAGGCCCCAAAAAGAAGTGGGAAAAGATGTGCATAGATTGGGGCACCCAAGGTGGGACTAGGGTGCCTCGGGGCACCCGGTATAGGCTAGGCCGCCCTAATTTTGGGATAGAATGATGAGGCAATTGCGAAATGGATGGATAAGTGCTAGAAAATAGGCTCAAGTATCTAATCAAGTATAACCTATATCAGCATTATTATTTATAGTTGTGGAAAGTCGATTCAGTAACACTTGAATCAAATTGATGTATTAGTTTTGCTTGAACTTTTAAGGTATGGAAGTTGGCTTAGAACTTAATCCCCTATAGGCGTAATTGTATAGGGTCTTTTGTCTTCACCTACAAATACATTCCTATTAAATTAATTGTTTTTTCTCAGAGTTCTAAGCATAGAGGATATAGGGCTTTTATTGAATTAGTATGAATTGATTCTAAGAGCTCTCTCGAGCCTAAAATTTGAATGGTGGATTGATCATGGTTTGAGTTACTATATGTTACTACACTTTATGATAATGATATGATATATGGATTCATGATTTTAAACAATAAATTCCCTAACCTATAGTAACATATTTGGGAAATATTACCTCGGGTTTAGTGAATCCTTTACATTCTAGTTTATGAGCAGCCTCCTTGGCCATATAGGACTATTTGGTATGAGTGAATAAGTTATTGGGAGTATATCTTATAATGAATGATCGATTAAATTATTATGTGTATAACTTATATTAGAAGCTTTGACCAAGTTATTGTTGTCTAGATCATACTTGAATGTTTTATTAAGTTATTTTCTATGCATCATAATTGAATGTTATAATTGAGTTACTATATATTCCTTAGATTAGTGTTTGTAATGATTCAATGTCTGTTTGTTCAAAAAGTGTATGTTCCTTTCTGAACCTTAAAGTAATTTCATTCAAAAAGTGACATTCCTTTTATGAAATTATTAGATAGAGCATGTTGTTATGAAGATTTAGATCTTATCATGCCAGTTCATATGAACTGATAGATGCTAACAATCTTGCAGATGGATTTCGTGAAGGATGAAAGAAGGAAGAAGTTTAAAATTTTACATTTGTTCTATTGATTGAAGAAAGATGTCTTTCATATTCGAATGTGTAAACATTACATGATGTACTTGTGTATTTCAAAAATAAAAGGGTTAATGACCCATATATTATACTTAATCAAAAGAGAAATTGTTTGATATACGTTATCTTAAGCAACTCTTTATTCAGTTTCATGAAATAATTAAAGAAGGTTCCTTTTTATGATCATTGTATTATACATTTCTTGCATTAAATGATATTCTCAACTTAGTCATTATATGAATTATATTCAAGGAAGTTACTATAAATACATATGGTGTAGTATCTAAATTGAATAAAGGAAAAGATATTCCTATATGTTTTGAATATCATTATGCTTCTTAAAGAGAGTGTGTTGTATTACCTAAGTATCTATGACTGAAATTAAGTTATCAATATTATGATGTAATAACTTAAGTACGAATGTAAGTATACTTAGAAAAATATAAGTTGTCCATAATTATGTTGATTGTATGAACTTGGATGACTGTTTTAGTTTAAAACAACAGTTTATAATTATTAAGGATCATTAAGCAGTCATATATATAAAGGAATGAATTACAAGGATGACTGCATTACCTATTGAATGGACACTTATTTGATGTTAAATAATGTGTTGATATTATGAAATCTTTAAGTTAACTATGTATACTTATTTCGGAATGGAAATAAAGACAAGAATATTAAGTTATATTTAACATGATTGATATTAAGGGGCACTATACTTACTTGTATTTACCTAATTAATGAACATGGTATGATTTAATGATAATGCTATATGCAAATTTATAAATCTACAACTTATACTTTATTGAATCACATTATGTTATCCTTAATTAAAGGAAAGAAATTCTTGAAACTTCGTAGATCTTTAGGTATGGTACCTATCAATGAGAGAAACTTGGGTGAGATTAACAAGCCAAGAATTAATCAAACTAATTAAACTTGTTAAGATACAATCTCGACGGGCCATCGTAACATAGTTACTACTACACAATACCCAACTAATGACATAGGTCATTAATTGGTTACTATGGAGAAACTACTATGGTGTGATAATCCACCTAGCTCCCCTAAACGTAATTGTCATAAAACTTGGATCCAAGTAAGTGATAGATACCAATTTGAGATGGAGGTATGGTCTAGTACTAATGTCATCTTATGATGACTACGGGAAAGGAAGAGGATCCAAAGTGACGCAAGTCAATTCAGATATACTTAATTTCCCATAGTCACCCTAAGCTGACTTATCAACACTAGTCTATGCATACTATCCCTAATTAGTATCTAGCATGGACCTTGGAAGTGATTGATGTAAATCAAATTAGTTCTAATCTAGATAACAATTTCAAGTGTGGTGAAAGACATATTCCTTATGATGATTATGTCTTCATGGAATTGGGCATGACATACATGACCCAAAACTTTGGCCAAAGTAACGCAAGTTGTTGATTGCGTTGTCCTGATTTCACCTAGACTAAATATGTAAGATATCTGATGGGTTATCCATAATAGATACCCAAGATATGCACTTTAGAGATTAACACTTGAATGCCCCTGAATAATTAAGGGAACCACAAGTATACTTTGTGTACACATTTGAATAAAATTAGATACGAGGGATCGGTTTCCCAACTCATAATAGTTGCATATGGTTTATTGTTGTAGGATGGATCTAATAAGATAATGTTGGTTCTAAATTATGTGAATTTAGACCAGTGAAACATTATGATAATTTTTTTCCCTTGTATTGTAGTCATAAAATGAGTATGTTACATTCCTTGTAACATTGCTTGGTTACAATTCTTCTATGCACCTTTGAGCACCTTGACTTTCTCGCCCTTATGCCCTTTCTTTCCTTTGCCTCCTCTTGCACTTTTACGCGCATTTCCACCTTCCCTTTCATTCTTCTATCTTCTTCCATTATCCCTTTTCCGTACTCCCAAAGACGTTTGGATTTTCCCACAGTTCACGCACCACTTGCGTTCACCCTTTGACTTGCCTTTCATTTTGGCCAAATTCTCTCCATAACTAATTTGTGCGCCCCTTCCTTTCTTATCACACCTCGCTTGCATACTTGTATCTTTTCAGGTATGCACCTTGTCTTCCCACTTCTATGCACACCCTTTTACACAATCATCCTTTGCATTCTTATGCCTCTTTCTTTTGCGTGCCCTACACATTCTTCTACGCTAGTCACTGTGCCACGTGGAAATCTATCAAACTTGAGTGTATCACATGTAACCTATAAAAGCATGCCAATTGGGTGCTAATCCTTGCGAAAAACCATTATGCAACATGTGGCGTAGAAAAGATAAAACAAATGAATAGTTGATTGATCCTTCAACTAATCAACATGCACCATGTTTCCTTACATGATCAAAGGTTGTACTATAGATCTTTAGATCAAAATAAATTTTGTGATAGAGATCAGATTTGTGTGCTTTTGGACTTATTGGGAAGCTATTAACATGTGATACTTATTGAACCATTCAAAATTAGTATTGGTAGGATTTGGTAGGTAGAAAATAGGGAAACATGTCTCGGACATTAATGCACAAATTCAATTAGCTCAACCACCTAGATTTGATCCAATTTTCCCTTCTTCCTTCTTTCACAAGCAAAACCGACATGGGACAATGGATCTACCATCATTGCAAGTGGATTTACATGAAGTTATTACTTGTTATTGGTGGTTGAAATTTTGAATGCAAATTTCCCTCTTTTTCCTCCCTCTCTTCTCTCCTTCTTCTTCTATAAATTGCATAGTAGTGCTCATTGTAAAAGGTTAGAATCCTTCAATTTGAAAGAACATTATTTAGGTGTTGCCTTGTGTTTTGAGTTGCAGACCTTTAGATCTGGCTCTTTACATGTGGATATCATCCTCATCTACCATTATAATTGACTGTGTATTCCTTGGAAGTAGTAAAAGCTTTATTTTGTGGTTCTTATTACATCTTCTTGCCTCTCCTTACATTTTTTGTTTGTTGTTTGTTTCCTCATTCCCTTACATTTTCCTTTTCCATTGTGCTCCATGAAAATGAATGCGTAAGTGTGCTTTTGACCGTGGCATCCATGTCTACCCTCCCTATGCACATTCTCATTCATTTTAACTCAAAGATGATTGTGTTCATCCCCTCTTTTTGGTGATATCACCTCCCTTTAGTTTAGATTTCTCTTTTCATGCATTTCCTTCTCACCTTGGTCCATTGGAATCATATAGTATTGATAGATAGTTACATTTCCATTCCTAGGAGTAGTTTTAGTAGTAGAAACATGTAGAGGAAATATCCTTCTCCGGGAGGTTTTTCTAAAGCATGCAAAGTCCTACAAATTTGAGATAGTCTCATGTTGCCTCAAAATCCCAATTCATCCTAATCTGGGATGGGTGTAAGTTTGAGCTCCAAATTTTTTTGGCACGCCTAGTGGGACAAACATTAAAAGCTTAAATTTCATTTTTACTAAGTTTGGTGTGTGACTTAGTGATTTCCATCCTTTGGAGGCTTGTTTCAACACATCTTTCAACTCCTAACACTCAAATTTATTTTTTTCAACGATCCGCACACCTTTTTCATGAGAAGGATACATACTAGAAAAAGCACAATAGCTAAAGAGTCCTTTGAGTATCTCCAACTTTCTCCAAGAAGAAGAATGATTAGAACAACCACATGCACAACTATATCTCCAAGACGCCACACACTTTCCACTCCTCTCAATATACCTTCACGTGCTCTCAATCATGACAACACTTCCACCACAGAGAAAATTTCTATTTGTAAACTTTATTAATGGAAGTTCTCTCTCTTTGAAATCACAACATGAAATGCCTACAACCGCTAAAAACATTCCATATTTCACTAGTGAGAATTAAGTCACTCTTGTTGAGTACATATAGGATGTTTCAAATGTGTGCTCTGTTTATTTGGTTACATATGATGATGTAACGGTTAGATACTATCGTCTTCACTCAAAGGCAAAACACTTCAGTCATATAGAAGTTTGATACCTACATCTATTACCAGATGGGATGATCTTGACATAGCACTTTTTAACTACTTTGAAGAAAATTCAAATCATATGTCCTTAGTGGAGCAGTTGACAACAACAAAGAGAGAACCCAATGACCAGATGCTTGATTTTAATATCGATTTCAAAAATTGGGGCTAATATTCCTCAAGTGGTAAGGCCTACAACCCAACATGATTTCCTATATTATCTAAGGGATTTGACTAGTGACATTTCAATCATGATTCAGTTTATGGGGGCTAGAACCTTACCAGCTACTTATAACATTGCTATCAAGGCAAAAAACAACCTTATCCGGTAGGGAAGTTAGATCCTAGACCACCTATTCCCTTGTTCCCTAAAATACCTCAAGTGTCCTAGACTTCTATTACTCCTATTCTTGAGTAGAGCACATAACCTACTACATCCACATCCTATTATCCTACACAACATAAGGAGGATAAAGAAATGAGAGCCCTGATTATAAACTTGTCTAATAAAGTTATATCTTTAGAAAAGCAACAGGTGTAAGCCTTAGAAATAATTCTAACCAAGGGAATAATCAAAGCCATCATCCCTTTAGAAATCAATATCCAAATCAAAGATATGGGAAGAACTAATAGAATGATAGATGACATGCTAATGTGAATCTCCGCTTCATAATGTTACCCCCTCGTAACCCCTTCCGGTGCCGATTCAAGCCAAACACTTATTATAGTACAAAACAACATGGTCCGAAGAGAAAGAGTGGTGTTTTCCTTGTAACATGCCTCATAGTCAATACCATTTCTCTAATTCCTTGTGCACACATGCTTCCATCATTAAAAGTACCTCACACAATGAGCCTTCCACTAGTGTGCGTAAACCAGAAAATGAAGAATCACGAGAAGTTACTCTTGAGGTCAACCTTATGTTATTTAGCTTGAGAAGAATTCTATGCGATAAATCAAGCTACGTATAACTCAAGTAGGCCACATGCACGGAGTTGCTAATAACACAAGGTACAAGAAGAAGAATGTTCGAATCGGTGTGTGACCTTCGCCCTTCGCCATACATGATGATCCTTAAAAGAAAAGAGATGCAACTCATCTCTAAGCATTAAAGGATGCTAATGCACTTAACATTTATGGTGTGCAAGTTCGAAGTGGCACATGCCCTTCCTTTGGTAGGTCAAGCCTCACGCAAGCTATGACTTCTTTCTCCATGTCTAAGCAATCAAGAATAGTTGTTGTTGAGCCTCAAACACACAAGTCCATGGGCCTTCCATTCATAACTATCGACCAAATGAAGAAGACAAATGTAAATGTCACAATGTAGAATGCCTTGGAATCATCAACATGTGTTAGTGGTGTATCCAATATTTTAGTGATTATACTTGTGTTTCATCCTTTTCTACCTTTTTCTCATTTTCTCTTCTTCATCTCGGTTGAAAGGCATGGGGTACTTGCATTTATAGGTTTAATAAATTCAATTTCAGCCCTTTCTTTCTTGGATGGAGAAGGCTCTCTGTTTGGATTTGTTTGTATCTTTTATGACCACCGAGCTTTTGTTTCTAAATTTTATCTTGTAACTTCATGAGTTTTCATCACTCTCTCCACTATTTCTAGAGATATTTGAAAAAGATACATGGCCTCTAGTTGTTCAACCTCTATCACTAGAACATATTTTGTACTTGGTTTCTCAATGCTTGATTTCATATTCTATGGTGGATTATTGTTGTGATATTTGGATTCCTCCCTCTCTTCTATTGATGCAACTTGAGTAGATGTATCTTGGACATATTTAGGGTGAAGGTCGGTCCCAACATATGAACCTAGGCCATGTAACAATTATGTGAATACCTTCTCATGAGATATGTCTTGCTCCTCTTTCCCCACAACTCCAACCGATGCACCTTGTTCTTCATGAGTTGGGGCGAATAGTAGCCTTTTGTGACACATGAGGTGGGGTAGTATCAACTATCTTGGGAGTTTCGATACTTTGGAAAGTACTTCAAGGCCCGGGTAGCTCCTTGTATGGGTGCATTTTCAGTTTTTATGTTGTATATGTTACCACCATTTCCCTTTTCACACTTATAAAGTGTTTGATGATTAGTTCATCCTCCACTTCCTTAGAAATGGGCTCTAATATTGGGCTCATCTGGGTTGCTTGGGTGAAACATTTCCCATCATTCTCTTTCCTTTGCTCGGAGATCCCTCTCGAATACAAGGCCAATGCACATACTTAGGGTTTTCCTTAGGGAATAGTTACCTTAGGCTTGGAGGTGGTATGAGGCACTACTTGGATTGGGGTGGCACTGAATAACAAGGACATATTTTATTGTTTTCATCAATCTTTCTTGATTATTTGTGTCAATTCAGACACATAGGTCCTTGTTTTTATTGTGGCAACAATCAAATCTTCCACTACCTTTGTATTTGGTGTTTTAATGGAAATATGTGGAGATTTATCCTTCAAAAGACTAGACCCATGACACCTTTTCCAAAAGGTGGAAGCACATCCTTGATTTTAACCGGTGGCCCTATACTCCCTTAAAATTGTAGTGTTTTACAAGGATATATCAACTCCTTTCCCTATGAGCCAAGATAGGGTCTTCTTGATGATCTGAGTGGTTCTATTATGTAAATATATAGTCTCTTGTGTGGCCCAATTAAGAGGTGGTGTACTGATTGTGCTGCAATGTTATTGTCTACATAATACTTTCTTACTACGTCTCCTTCATCCACCAAGCCTTTAGGAACAACTACAATCTTTTGGTCAATGAATTAGGTAAGGGTCATCCAAGAGAAATCCCTAAGTATTTCCTCCTCCTCATCCCTACAGTTCATCGAGAAGTCCTCATAATGAGGCCCGTGCTCATATATATTTCTAAGGGCTCCCTACACTATCTATTTGATGTCATAATTATCCTTGACCTCAAAAAATTTCATAATAGCCCTATTCATATCATCCTCTAAGTCTTGGGCCTTGTCTACTATAGGGAATTTATATCTCCTAATGGTGATTGTGAACTTGACATTGGTTTTTTGATTTCCTATAATAAGCTTGTGGACATCCAAAGCTTCCTTGACAACTCCAACAATGCCCACTTGTTATCTAAGTATCTAGCAACATAAATGGTGTGATTTGGAAGAAAATCACTCTAATGTAAGTGAAGAATAAATTGGATAAAGTAACATCCATATTCAAAAATCACTTCCCTTTCCTAGATGACATCCTTTATTGTTCCCTTTTAGGCTTGAATAAATAAAGGATAGGATCAAAGAAGGCATCATACAATGACCTGAAATTATACTTTTGATTCTCCAAGTTGAGTTGTGGGTATACATCATATACCTTATATTGAGAAAACTCTTTTTCCTTCACCAATCTAGGGTAATACTAGGGGTATACAACATTGTATACATGATATGAATTCATGAATAATTTACATTTGGTCTTATAGCCCTCCTGGCCCCACCCCCTACAACACCCCAAATAGAATTCTAATGGTAATGGAGTGAGCCCCTCCCCCCTCAATCATAATCATTTACATTGAGGGGTGGGTATATCACTCATGTTACAAGTTTTAGTATGGATTGCATCACTAGATTTCATATTCATACTCCCATATAGATGAGTTCTATAGGGAAGGTCTCTATCTTTAGATTGGAAGTGCCTATCTATATAGATATATGGTATGGCACAATGCCAACTCTATACTTTATTTAGTGTGTACTATAGTTATAGTAGAAACACAAACATTATGGGATATAGATATAGTTGTAGATGAGTGTCGAATCTAGATAGTCCCCCTTGACCCCCTCTATCCCCCCTTCTATCCCCGAGGGCCCCTATATTTTAATGAGAATATCTTAACTCTATATCTATATTTGAACTGTAGAGGGTGGGGAAATCTCTCTATCTGTACTCACCCACCCCTAGATATTTGTATATATATCTGAACTCTATATCTATATCTATATGGGGACTAGCGTATCGGGGCCTAATATGACTATATATTATACTACCAATGATATTAATCACTAGAAAGAAGTACTCCAATGATCAATAATGAGATGTATATAGATAAAGGGTGGGGCCGAGGAGCATCCATGAACTATAGATAGAGGAGGGTCGGAGATACTATACTCGATCAAGGATTGTTTGACTTGATCTCTAGTTGGAGGTTAGGTACTCACCCATATAGATAGAGGGGGATTTTGAGTGGGAGTGGAGGATTCAGAGTGGGTATTCATCCCATATATATAATAATGGATTTAATTGTTAGAGGATTCAATAATTCTACAGTCCCACTATTTAGAGTTTCATCGTAAACCCACACTCTCTCCATATTTGGCCATCTCTCCATATCTTGGTCCTCCATCTCCAAGTGTGGTAGGATGAGCTTTGATTTATCAGATGATCCCTTCCCATATATCATATCCATCGGGGTGGTCTTGGCCCCCTACATCTATATGGAAACAACGCCATCTCCCTTAAGGGAGGATGGCCCATTGAGTCATGTTTGTGAATAGTTTATTTTTTCTCAATATATCCCCCTCTCTATCATACAAAAAAGAAAAGAACAAAATTGAACTATCCCTTTAACATATACATGAAAAATAATTGACTTATCTTGACTTCATTGAAAGGAATTTCAGATATGCCGAGAATAGAGAATTTTAAACTGACATTTTGGACTATAATCTATTATCCCCTACCTTATAGATCAAGATAATATTTCTATGGGGCCCCTCTATATAGATATGCATCATCCCACCCCCTATCCATATATGGATCTCACCTCCACATATATGTGTGTGTGTGTGTGTGTGTGTGTGTGTGTGTGTGTGTGTGTGTGTGTATTAGGAAACACCATATCAATAATCTTCTTGACCTGTAGGGATAGAGATATATCTACATCATCCCTCATGACTATATAGATTCTATATATATGGTATAGGATGAAGGTCGAGCCCCCTGAAGAGTCCATATACTATAGTTATGGTCTATAACTATATGGGATGGGGAGATGGGGTCGTGATCACTGCTCCCCTACGATTCTATTTAGGGGTATATATATATATGATATAGAGGGTGGGGTTGGATGTTAGGAGTCCCTCTCTAGAATTATAGATAATTATCCTTGAACTAAATTCATTCAGAAATGACCTCGACCCATATCTCTATAGGGGGGCGGCCGGGGCGCCCCCATATATCATATATAGATAGGGTGCCCCCTAACCCCTCTATTAATAGGCCCTCCCCTATCTATATGGGCCGCCTCCCACCTATATTCTATTCTAATATAGGTGGGAGGGTAGGGGAGGGTAGGGTAGGGTGGGGTTGGGGCCTAGGGGCGCACCATACCATATCTATGGGACCCAGATAGATAAGATCGATCTATAGGGAGGGGGGGGGTCGCAGGGGAGCAGAGGACTCTAACTATGCCCCATATATAGATAGAGGTCACATAGGGGTCCCACTTGACTAACTAATCACATAATGTATTCACTAGTATCTATCCTATAGAGTTTATAAGCCACGTCTAGCTTGACTATCTTCTATCTTATCTAGTCTAGTTGGGCCCCCAATCATGAATAGAGTAGTGCAGTTATGGATCTAGTTAGATCTGGGCTATCATATAGAAATAAGGGTCCTCCCTCCCTAGCTATAGTCTACCACACCATCCAAGATAGAGGGGAATAATAAGTCGATGCACATATGACTTTGGAACCTACCCCATGAGATTATGAGGGGAACAACAATGGTGAGATAAGTTCTATGAATATACACTGCCATTTTGATGAACTATCAATGAATGGAGTCACTTATTAACCCCTTCAATATATAGGTGTCTTTCCAATTAGAATGATTTGGATTTACCTATACACCTAATCATGGTAATGATATGTAGACTCATTTCCCACCACCTTATTCAACGGCGTGATGAAGTCCCAATATCTTCAATGAAATCAACTCTTCTCAATATCTTGGGGATCTTGGTATTAGAGACTCTTGGCTTCTTAATTTATTGGTTATTCAATACCTTGGAATAATTTACATGATTGGAATTCCAAATTTTGTTTACTTCTTCCAATAATATATCCGCTATCTCATCAAGCATTTGGGAGTCCCAATATTTCATCAAAAGTATCTAGAGTTATTGATAGAACCAAAGCATAACTCTCATATCTAACCTCCCTCTTTGTTGGGTTATAATTCTCTACACAAGCCCATATTAATTCAGGGTATTGAGATGATGGGGGAAATGCAACTGCTAGGGAAATAACATTATTGTCAAAATTTTCCATGATTTCCTTCCTATCACCATACATGTAATATTTAAAGGAAATCATCCAAGTCCGCATCACCTAGGCTATATCTCATAATCCTTGAAATGATATCGTACTATCAAAAACAATAGAGGCTACATTCAAGAACTTACCTGCATAAAAAGGTAGTTGTATCTTTTTTACGAACCAATAGAATCCCTTAAACACTTTTAAAGCTTCAAACACAATCCTTGCATAACTCAATCACGAAATTAGGCATCATTCTTGTTTTAGGTCTTGAAAACTCTTAGTAATCTCTAAATTCAAACGTAAAGTGGAAGACTTAGTGAGATTCAACCATATAGTGAACCTCACATGCTTTTATTAATGGCGGCCATATCCTCCGATTTTTTCATATTTACGACCATTGATTTCATAATTTGTGTTTGAATATGGGCCTTACATGTGGAAAGATGGGCCACCTCATGATTACTTAAGGGCATGCTAATCATTCATATTTTTGTCCCCTTATATGGTTTGACAACTTTTTTACTTTTATGTTCCATTGGGTGTTAACACATGTCCTTTTCTTTGGTCAATGGGGGTAGGAGATTAGTTAATAGTCATGAAAAAATGTGAAATTTATAACTACGAGGATGAAACATTTCCCCAAATGTATGATGTCTTCATGTGTCATCACATCTCCTTCTCATCAAGCCTCGAAGATGGAAGAACTATTAACACTATTACGAAACTATGAAACTACCAACTCTGCAAAGTGTAAAATGATCCACCCACCAACTGTCACCACATCATGCCACATGTCCTCCTTTTCATTCCTTAGAAGTGAAAGTATAATTTATAATCTTGTAACAAATATGAAATTGTAAACTACACAAATATAAATTTTCTTTCTTCCTTGTAGCATTCAAGATTCTCCAAATATTCCTTCTGTTGGGCCTCAGGGAAGAAGTTACAATTTCCATATTTACATGAACTTTGACTTTGTATAAAGTCATCAAATGAAGGATTTTTCTTGGAATAATTCTTCATTAAGGCTCATAAGTGTAATCGTAATTTGTAATTTTTAATAAATTACAAAATTTCTTATAAGGACCATGTACCCCGGATGCTTTGAATATTTCTTTTATTAGGTTGTGAGGGTAGAATTATAGTTTGTAACCTTGCAAAATGTAAAGTTACAAAATACCAAGTTCCAAAGGTTAGGGGCCCTATCTTCAAAGGTCCAAGTATGTAATTATATCACAAATAATGTCTCTTATGCCATTAAACCTGTAAACCATCAACATAACAAAAAATAAAAGAAACATTGATACATTAGCAAAAACATAAATAGTTTGATTGACGACAACATGTTTTCAATAATTAGAGCTTGGGAACGCATAGAGTAATTGTGAGAAACTAGATAGATTATCAAAATTACTAGGCTACATCATTTATTTTTGTGGGATAATACGAATTGTGCCATAATTTCATCAAGATCAAATCAGCACCAATATTGGCTCTTGCTTGGGGATGGGCACCCTCAGTGGGTGCCACAAGAACCACATAAAAACTCACAGATGAAGTATACCGGATGCATAATCCATTGGGTAGGGAGTTACATAACAACACACTGGTTAATTTCAATCCAAAATACCATGATGTTAAGAATGAAAAAATGATCACAACATATCGAAGGGAATAGAAAACAAAAAAACAAATGACAAAAAAATAACGCTGTACAATGCACAAAAAATATAAGGAGACAATAAATTAATCCAAAAAGTTCTTAAGATGTTTATAATTGATAGGTAGCTCAAGTAATTATCCATCCAAATATCTTAAGAAGGTGGTTTTTTCTCCAATTCGAGATCAATGGAATAAGGACCCATCTAAAGAGAATCAAACTTCCCAAGTTTTCCTTTATATTTATGTTCATATCTAATAAAGAACTAAATCACCCACATGAAAATTCTTTGGAGTGAAATTTCTATTAAATATCTTCTTAAGTTTTTCGTTTAATTTACTATGTCTTTGATTGAGTCTCTCTATTGATATCATCAAGTTTAATAATCCGGTTGAACATTACAATGTAATGATCAACTCCCTCTTCATCTCCCAAATATTGTGTAAACTGATAAGCTGATAATTGAAAATGGAGAGGTAAGACTGCTTAGACATCATACACAAATTCAAATGGGCTCTTCCCAATATATTGCTTTGATGTAACCCTATCATCCCATAAGGAAAATTTAAACCGCTCACTTGAATTTCTCTTATTAACTTCCAAGGTTCTTCTAAATATTTTGAGAAAGATTTTGTTACTTGATTTAGCTTTCCCATTCCTTGATGGTTATAATTGGAAGCATATGTGAGGATTATCCCATACTCATCACACATGGTTGCTAAGGGTCTATATCTTAAGGTCATTACATTTTCATAAACCATTTTGGTAGGAACACGAATCTGAAAATGATGTGGTTTAAAAGGAAATCCATGACCACTTGGTGTATTTCCTTCTTATTGGGAATTTCATCAACCCACTTAGTAAAATAATCTGTTTCCACTAAGATCCACTTGTGGCCAGTAATAGAATCATCAAATATCTCATCAATAAAACCAACCCCCATTGTCTAAAAGGAGCCTTAATTGAAATAGGATTCAAAGGGAGAGACCCAAAAGCTCTTAATCTACCAAAAAAATAGTGACATTATTCACATTTTCTTACCAATTGAAAAACATATTTGAAAACGGATGGCTGCCAATATCATGCTCTCAATATCTTATGAGAAGTTACCTTAGAAGCATAATGACCACCACACATTCTCGTTATGAAACTCATCAATCAACTTAGGAGCTTTATCCTCAGTTATACACCTTAATAGGACCCCTTTAGGATTTTTCCAAGCCAAACCAAGGTATGTTAGGATGTATTTTTGGGACACTAATTTTAGTTTCCTTCTCTAATTTTTTTCCATGATTGAATGACAATTTATATATTTTAAATAATAAACTATGTCCTTGTACCAAATAGACGCACTTACCTTTTCATGAGGGTCACTTAAATTAGCATCATCATTTTGCACTTCAACAACTTGTAATTTTTTTCATTAGCCTTTCCAAACTAAGGCCTCTCACCAATTTGGTGGTTTGATGTCCATGTCATACTCCTAGATTTTTTTGACCCACCTACACATTTTACTTGATACTTCCATATGTTTTAGGATGTCTTTAACCATGGTGTGTGGCACATAGGCAATGATCCTAGAGCTCAGGATGTAAGGTATGAAGATCTTAGTGGATTTTACCAAGGAAAAATTCAATTTTTCCATGATTGTATATTTCAATTTAGATCCTTGTAATACCTTGCTAAAAATGCAATTGGTTTCTCATGGCCTTCATCATCCTTTTGTAACAAAACTGAAGCAACAATAAATTCAGATGCAAAGGAGAAAATCTAAAACTCCTTATAGTCAAGACTGACCAACATAGGGGAAATTTTTAATGCATATTTTACTCCTTTAAATACTTGTATTACATCATCTCCCCATTTGATAACATGATCCTTCTTCAACATACTTGTGATGGGTAGAGTGATCTCAAAAAAATTAGATATGAACCTCCTCACAAAGTTGATTTGACCAAAGAAGTATTGTATACATTTATTAGATTGGGGGACAAGTACCTTATCAATTTACTTTACCCGTTAAGAATCAATCATAGCTCCTTGAGACATAATTTGTCCCAATAAATTTTCCTTTTGCACACCAAAGTGGCATTTTCTTGGATTCAATGAGATACCAAATTACCTATGCCTTATCAAAAATTTTCAAGGTGGTGCAAGTGGTCACCTCTCTTTTTAGAAAATAACTTTATATCATATTGATAGACCACAATAAACTCATTTATGAATCTAAAAAATGCAACATCCATTGCTCTCTAGAAGGTAGCTCCAACATTCATCAATCCAAAAGGAATTATGTCATAAACATAGGTTCCCTAGGGAGTGGTGAAAGTAGTCTTGTATTGTTCTCATTCCTTAACCACCACTTGATTATACCTTGAGAAACCATCCAATGTTGACAAAATTTCTGACCTTGTTACCTTTTGCAAAAGGTTATCCATATTTCAAAGGGTAGTTGTCTTTTATTAAAGAATTGTTCAAATTTATAAAGTTGACACACAATCTGATATCCACATTATTCTTCCTTCTGGAACTAGATTAGAGACCCACAAAGAGTACCTAGTAGATAATATGTTTCTCCTATCCCTGAATTTCTTCATCTCTTCCTTCATTTTAGTTACAAGGATGGGGTTCATTATCTTATTATTCTACCCGAACAACTTAGTGTGAGGTTCGAGTGGTATTACATGATGGAATAGGTATTCCCTATACACCTTTAACTCAGAGTAGGACTAAGCCAAACAATCGTAATATTTATTTAATAGTTTGGTATAGGCATGTTTTTCATCTACACTTAAGTTGTTGCCTAACCAAAAATTTCTTAGATCTTGACAAGTTCCTAAGTTGCATTCAATGTGATCTCTTGATGTGTGGGTGGACCTATTCATAACTCTATCAACACCATCAAAATCATATTCAAGGATGATTAGCCCTCTTAGGATGGTGTTAGTTTTTAGTTGAATCACCTCCTTCCCAAACAAGGTCTCCTTCCCATCACATACCTCTATCATAGGCTCAAGATCAATTAGTTTATTAGAAAATTCATCTTTGCAACTTAATAATTTCATGATATGGGAGTCATCATCAAACACTTGCCAATGTTGAATGTTGTCAAGTATGAAAGGCCTAACAAGCACTTTAACTTCAAACTTGTAATATGGGGATGTAATTTGATTATCATACTGAGAGGAAAGCACTACTAATCTATCAACTATTACATTCTGACTACTTTCATGGTACTCAATGTTGAAAGAGTCAAACTACTTAATCAAATCCCACATTACATTCTTGTATTTATTTAACCTCTAATTTTTGGTTGCATATAGTATTATGATTTTCTTTACAATAAATTTAGAGCCACCTTTCATAATTAGTTCCTTTTATTCCATGCCTCTAATAAATCCAAGTAAGAGTGCCTCATATTCAGTAATATTGTTTGTGCACTTGAATCTTTTTTGAAGGATCCTTGGTTAGGGAATCAATACTATACCCGCCCCATTACCAAGATTAGAGCATGCACCATCAAATAACACATCCCAAGGATAAAAGGGTCTTCTAATTAAGTCAAGATCAAGAAATTACCCACAAAGTTACTCAAGTCCACATGTGTAAACACCTCATATGAAATTACCACAACTTGTCTTTTATGTAATTTCAAGTCTCACATGTGTACAACACCTCATATGATAGCATCCATTTAGATGGATAGTCCTCAATAAATTAATCTTTTCCCCAAGTGTGGGACTTGTAAAATGGGAAAAAACTCTCCAGATTAAAGGTCTGGTTCCTCTACTCCTCTGATCAGATGTATGCATGAAATTTGCAGAGGTTTAACTCAAAATCCTACTCTAATTCTGCCAAGGAGACAAGGATAAGAGAGAAAAGAAGATAAAACTAAACTAACAAGGTGATACACCAAAGGAGTGGTGAACATCTATTTTTGTAGATTGACACAGATTATAAAAATGCAACACAAATCATGCACAAATTTGCTAAAATTGTAATGAAGGATCAGGATAGAGCAAACAACACAAGAAAGGATTGAAAATTCATTCACAGAGCTTGCATTGTCATTTCCATTTTTAAATACAGTGCATTACAACAACAAAGGAGGTAGAAAACATGTTGCAGTCCTAAAAAAGGTCTGATATTCCACAAATTCACTTGCCAGGGTGAAGGAGGGAGCCTGCAGAACATAAAAATGTCCAACCCTTTACAAATGAGCCAAATCTGGCTTTTAACAATGAAAACCCGAGTTCAGGAAGGAGAAACATGGGAAAATGAAATGAATGATTCAACCACCAACCAGATCCATCAAAATAGCATGGGTACCCTTAAAATTTCATTCCCCAAGATTTTTGACCATGCTGGAGAAGAATGGAAGCCATACTGCATTAAAAATGGTGGTTGAATGTCGGTTCTACTCTTTTCCCCATGCCAAAGGTGTTTTTCTCATTTTTCTCTCACTAAACTCCACCAAAAACAAAATTGAAGATTCCATCATGTAGAGGACTTCAATAGATTTCCAATGACACCAAAATTGAGAAAAACCGAGCTCTGGATCGAAAGATATGCCCCTCTGAAGATTTAGGGAAAAACTGGGGCAAAATCGGTCAATGGGCAAGGCCGAAACCTAAAATTTTTCCCCTTTTTTGAATTTGGGAAAATTCCCCAAAAATCTCCACCCCACCACTCCACTGCCACGTGGCACATTCCCATTGGTCTCATGGGTTCAAATGGCCATTTTACACTTTTTTGAATTTTGGAAAAATTCCAAAATTCCTCCATGCCCCACCGCTCCGGGACACGTGTCATCCTCCTATTCGCGGGCCTTAATCAATTTTTTTTCACGTGGGCCTCATGTGCTCCAAATTTTTCCTTTTGACTGCCATTTTCGAACACTTTGGAAAAATTTCCAAATTCTCCCCATGCCCCCGACCTCCACCGAGAACAAGACATGTGTCATCCTCTGATTAGTCCGTGGGGTTTGCCAAAATTTCCATTTCCTCTTTGGCGGGCTTGCGGGCCAATTTTTTCCTTTTGCCTTTGACTTTAATTTTGGAAAAAATCCAAAATTTTTCTCTCCACCCTCCGACTCCCGCCGTCCATGGACACATGGCACACTTTGATTTGGCATGGGCCTTAATCAAATTTTTTCTCTATGGGCCATTTTTTGGCAAATTTTTTTTTGCGCACCTTTTTTGACCACTTTTTCAACTTACCCCACCGGCCCCGGTCCGATCTCCGCCACCACGTGGCCTCCTCATTTCGTGGGTTCAAGCCATTTCTTTTTTCTCTTGGGCCCATGGGAAAAATTTCTTTTCACCCCACCCACTCCTTGGAAATTTTTCCAACTTACCTCCGCCGACCCACCATTCCGCCGCCACGTGGCACATTCCTATTGGTCATGGACCTTCCCAAGGAAAATTTCCTCAAAACTCCACTGAGCCATAACTTGCAAAATACAAGGAGTTAGAAGGAAAATTTTACCTTTTTGGAAAGGTGAGAAAATTCTCTATCTGATGAAGCCATTTCTAGATAATTTTGAGTGCCTGAAAAGTGAAAAAAATTTGACTGAGGCACAAGGAAGGAAGGAATGAAAGAAAGTTAGTCAAAAATAAGCAAGGGGCTTATTTTGGATAACAATTTTGGTGACTCAGAGGGGTCATCCGCCTGCTGGATGAATGATCAGTGGCTACTGAAGCAATCCATTGGGCATGGAGTCATCAACTTAACTGCTTGGTACTCTCAACTCATTAGAAAATTTCTAGAAAGAAGATTGTGAGAGTAGAACATCACTTGATCTAGAACATGGCCTGCAAAGATGCATCCTTGGGACAACAAAGCTTGTGCCAAAGCACTTAGGGAAATGTAAAACTAAGCTACAACAAAACAATGTGCACAAGCACTTGGAGGAATGAAAATCTAAGCTAATATGTACAAGGTGAGGAGTTTCCCTTCTAGTAGAAATGCTTTAGATGGATTCCATTAACTGGAATCTGTAGTTCTTCACCATCCAATGTAGACAATTGGAAGGCATTGTTGTTCTTACATTTTGTGACCATGTAGGGGCCACTCCAAATGGCATCAAACTTTGAATGCCTTCCTGGCTTTGCTCGGTCTGCATCCCATTTCAACACTAAATCTCCAACTTGGAAGGTTCTAGCCTTAGCTTTCCTATCAAAGGTTCTCTTGATCAAGGCTTGGTCCTTCTCCATTGTTTGGGCTGCATGCTCTCTGATTTCTTGGAGTTCCATCAATTCTACATATCTAACCTCCATGGGTTCAAACTCCAACAATTCCAATTGCTTCATGAGTTCCAATGTTGGCAACTCAAGTGACATAGGCAAGATTGCCTCTCTTCCATAAACAAGTCTGAATGGAGAGTTACCGGTGGATCTCTTGGGAGTTATCCTATCAGCCCATAAGGCTGATTTAAGTTTAGTGTGCCAAGTCCTCTGATTTTCATCAAGAGTCCTCTTGATGATCTTTAATAGGTTCTTGTTGGTAGACTCAACTTGGCCATTACCTTGAGGGTAATAATTTGATGAAGTGCTCAGATAGATCCCATTCTTAACAGCCCATTCAGTTACCTTTGATCCTATGAATGCCAATGCATTATCTGATATTATAGTGGTAGGTATACCAAATCTGGTTACTATCCCCTCATAGAAGTCTAGAATGCTAGATTCATTTGCCTCTTTGAGTGCCACCACCTCAGTCCATTTGGTGAAGTAGTTGCTGTTAGAATCCACTTGTGTCCTTGGCTTGAGTTTGGGTTAATGACTCCAATGAAGTCCAAACCCCATTGCATGAATGGCTGGTCAACTGAAATTGGGTGCAATGGAAGGGCTGCTAATCTTTCCTTGCCTGTGAAGAATGCACAATTTTTGCACCTCTTGATCCATGCATAACAATCACTAAACACCTTGGGCCAATAATAGCCAGCCTTCATAATCTTGAGGGCTGTCACTCTTGGAGAAAAATGACCCCCAACTGATCCACCATGGAACTCTTCTAACATTCTCTTAATTTGATTTGTCCCAATGCATCTCAACAACACTCCATTTATATCCTTTTGAACAAGACACCATCAACAAGTGCATATGGAATAGCCTACAATCTGAAGTGTCTTCTCTTGGTTTTGTTCATCTCTGGAGGGCATAGGCCTATTTGTAAGAAGTGCATTATGTCTTGGGTCCAGCAAGGAGTGAGCATACCACCATTCTCTTCTTGAACACCTCTTTGTTCTTGGTTGTCTTGCAATGCCAAAACAACATCCTTCCCATTGCTTGCTTCCATTGATTTTCTCAAGACCAGCTGCTCACACAATCCCTTTCCTCGACCAGCTTGGTGACTTTGATCTCAATGTCATACTCCATGACATGAGTAATCCACCCTGCATGTTTTTCATTTAGGTCTTTGTTGAGGAGGAAGTCCTTAACTCCCACATGAGAAACCAACAGTTGAACCTTGTTGTTTGAAACTAGATGCTTAAATTTCTTCAAGCTCCTAATCACTGCAAGAACATGCTTCTCAATGAAGGAATACCTCACCTCATAGTCCTCCAAGCTTTGGCTAAAGAAGGCAAATTGCTGCTCTATGCATTTTCTTTGTTCTGTTGTACTAAAATTGCAGAAATTGTATCATCACCACCAAATGCATAAAGGATAAAATCCTTAGAGAAATTTGGGTTAATGAGAGTTGGAGCTTGTGAGATAGCCTCTTTGATTGCCTCAAAACTTGCCTTACCTTCAGCTGTCCATTTGAAAGCCATACTTTTCTTCAACATCATAGTTATTGGCTTGACAAGGGCTGCAAAGTCTAGAACAAACCTTCGAACAAAATTGATTCTTCCCAAGAAACTTTGAAGGGCCTTCTTGTGACTTGGTAATGGCAAAGTGTTTTTATTGCTTCAACCCTCTCTGGATCAATTGCTAATCCCTCTTTGGAAACAATGTGGCCTAGGAGCTTTCCTTCATGAGCTAGAAAATACATTTTTTGGGATTCAAGGATACCCCAAATCTTCTACATCTTTGGAACACTTGTCTCAAATGAAAGAGATGATCTGCTGCACTTTTAGAAAATACAGTAATATCATCTAGGTATATCAACACTATTTTGTTGATCAATCCTCGAACGCCATATCCATTGCCCTCTCGAAGGTAGCCAAGTGTTAGACAACCCAAATGGCATTTTCCTATATGCATAGGTTCCCATTTGGTGGTGAAGGCTGTTTTGAACTGATCATCCTCCTTTACCATGATCTGATTATACCCTGAATAACCATCTAGCAATGAAAACCTCTAGAGCCAGCAACAACTTGCAAAATCTGCTCCATAGAAGGAAGTGGGTAATGATCCTTGAGGGATGCTCTATTCAAATCTCTAAAGTCTACACACAATCTGATTTCTCCACTCTTCTTTCTAACTGGAACCAAGTTTGCAACCCAACTTGAATGCTTGATGGGAAATATGATACTTGCCTCTATTAACTTATTCAATTCCTTCTTCATGAGAGGCTCCATGTGTGGATTGACCGGTCTTTGTTTTTTCCTGATGGGTTTAGCACTTGGATCTAATTCAATTGTGTGTTGAGCTAGCTTGGGATTGAAACCTCTCAAGTCTTCATAGCTCCAAGAAAATATATCCAGGAACTCTTGGAAAAGTTGCATGAACTCATACCTTTCTTGCTTGGTTGTCACTTTACCAATTTGAAGTGATTTGCCTTCTCCCACCGAGATGGGCACTGAATCTTCTCCCTTGACTTGGATGTTTGCTTTCTCCTTCCTAAATTGATCATTAGGATTAAAGATGGACTCCAAAGTGACAAGTCCTTTTGGTAGTTTGTTGGTTCTCAGCTGTACCACTTGATCACCATATTGTTGTTCTAACTTTTCCTGATTTTTGGCTGAGAACTCAACTTCTTCTTGCAAGAAATTGATGATTTGTTGGTCACTTTCAAACACTTTCCAACTTACATTATTGTCTGGCACTGATGGCCTTACAATCACATGAATGTTTGGCTACACTTTATCTTCCTTGATACTTTCCACAACATCAAAGGCTGCTCCAACTACTGCAAGCCTATCAACAGCTTGGTTTTCTTTCCTAGGGATGGAGTTGATGCCAAAGCCTTCAAAATCCTCAATGAGGTCCCACACCCTATTCTTATAACTCTTGAGCAGGTCATTTTTGGCAGCATGTTGTCCTTTAACTTGATTAACAATCAGCTCACTGTCACCAAAGACTTGTAAGTTTTTGATACCTCTCTTCTTGACCAATGCAATCCTTGTATCAAAGCTTCATATTCAAGCAAAGTGTTGTTAGAACATGCAAACTGAAATCTAAAAGCTGAATAATACTTAATGCCTTGAGGTGAAACAAGCATAGCTCCCCCCTGCACCTTGTCTACTTCTTGATCCATCAAAGAACAACTGCCATACCTCATTGTCATCTTTATGGTCTGGCTTGGTGATGCTAGGAATAGGCTGATTTTCTTCATGCATGTAATAAACTCCTAGTTCAGATTCTCTATTTCCTTGTAGGGATCAAAAGCATGTACCTTGCTTGCCCATTCATCAAGAGTCAAATCTGGGATGCTTCCAACTTTGGTGTCAGCTTCATCTGTGCCTGGATAATCCTCTTGATCAAATGCTGAATAGTTGGCATTGATTGGGCTTGGAGTATGAGGCTCAATGTGAAAGTTTGCAATAGGTTCAGACCTGATTGTGGCCTTAGTTCCATATCTGGTCCAAAACAACATGTGTGACCAATCAGCAGATAAATAGCCTCCAATTCTAGCTGTGAAATCCCTTGACAAACATAGGGCAAAAAGTGGTGGTAAATCTATCACTGACACATCTTGCAAAATAGTGACATTGGGGCATGCATGCAAAGTGAGGCTCAAATATTTAATTACCCCTACTATTGTTACTATTGTCCCATCCAGTTGCACCACCCCTTTGGATATGACTTCATATTGGAGGCCCAGCTGATCAGCTATTTGCTTGGGCATCACAGAACTACTTGCCCTTAATCAATCATACAATTGTGTACTAGTTTATCCCCAATGATCAATGAAACATAGAATGGAGGGGGCTTCAAAACTTTACCTTGCTGTCCTCCAAGCTTCCCCTCAGGCTGAGCAACATTTGTGAGTACCTTCTCTTGCATATGAGCTTGCTGATTTGAAGTTGACCAATTCTTCATGGCAGCTTGTAGTAGATCCCTTTGGCCTGGGATGGATAGTGATTCCCACATAGATATATTCACATTTGTCTTCTTCATTTGTTCAATGATGTTAAATGGGGATGAAACATCTCTTTTTCTACCCCCTTAGCCTGCACATTCTTTTCTTGTACATGGGCTACAATAACTGGCATTTGAGCTGGTCTAGAAGGTGGCTTGGGCTGTCCTTGCACATTTGGAACTACATTTTGCTTGCCAACACTTTGTGGAGTGATGGAAGGTTGTGGATCACCTAGAGCTAATGACTTCCCTTCACCAATATTCCTCTTCTTTGACCATGTGTTAGCTGCTACATTCTGAGAAATTGTTTGATTCATACCACAAAAATCTTCAGCCTGCCAATTCACAAGTGTAGTCTCATTTGGAGTTGTATTTTGCTGAGATGTTCCTTGTTGTTGGTTTGTTTTACTCACCTCACTCTCTACGCCAATTTTTGTCACCATCAAAGCTTGGTTCAAAGCACCATTGAAGCACATAGACTGGTTGTGAGGTTCATTGCATGGGAAACACCAATCATACTCTTGAGCTATATTATTTTACACCGGCACTAAGGCTTTAGAGGTAGATGCAACATTGGGGTTATAGGCTGAAATGGTCTATCTGGTAGGAGGCCTTACTTGATTTTGATTTGTAGCTGGATTGGGTGGCCTATTAGGCTGATATGGTTGCCTATTAGGCTAAGTTTGAGACTGATAAGAAGGTCTAAAACTTTGGGCTTGCTACCTCTTGAGTGTAACCAGCTCATTGCCTAAATTTTGTAATTGTTTCATGACTTCTTGAAGTTCATTTGAGGCACTAGAGGATGAAGTAGAAGTTTCATTTGAACTCTGATTTCTAGGAGTGGGAATAGGAGCTAAAGTAGGTGCTTGACTAGTGCTTGGGTTTTCCAAGTTTGGATATAAGGGCATGGGAGGCCTAGGAGCCAGTTTACCAGCTTGGATCAAACAATTCTCAGCCCTAATGGCAATGCTATAAGCTGCAGGTATATTTGCACCTCCCATGGATTGGATTAACATAGAAATATCAAAATTTAAAGCTTTGAGATAGTATAAGAAAGCACCTTCAGCTGTTGGCCTTACTGTCACTGGGATTCTATCCCATGTCCTTTGAAATCTGAAATTGAAGTCTGTTAGCTGCTCATTGGGAGCTCTCTTGATAGTCAGTCATTGTTCCAATAGAGACAAATTATCTCCCTTTTCTCCAAACTGGCTCATGGAGAGCTATGCACAACTGGTTCCAATTTTGGATAGAGCCTACCCCAAGGCTCCTGAACCATTGCAAGGCTTTCCCTTTGAATGAAGATGCCAACAATTTGACAACAATTTGCATCTCAACAATCTCATGGATTGCACAAACATTAGCAATGTCTTTGACATGATCACCAGGAGTGGTCTGATTTTCCCCAGTAAAGTATGGGATGTTCTTCAATGCTGCAACTAGAACTGGGTTTTGTGCATTGAGAGCAAGTGGGCTGCTGCTAGTGAAGTTGACATAAGGGTTGTGTTGTGCCATTTTGATTGGCCTGAGAACCCTTGTTGATTGGGTGAAAGGTCTACCAGGTGGAGGAGTTGATAGAGTTCTATTTGGTGGAGATGGAGACCTTTGAATTCTTCTTTCCTCTCTCTTCTTCCTAGGGATAACTACAGATACTCAAACAATCCCTCTTCTCTAGCCCTTGACCTTGTTTGGATCCTTCTCATGAATCTTCAGACTTGGACTGCTGAAACCAGTTGATTTTATCTCTTTGGAGTCGCCAGATGTGCAAATCAAGGCTCTTTTTAAGCAAGAAACTTACAAAAATGCACATCAACTTTGTTGTAATGAAGATGAAGACCTCTAAGGTCCCACTAGGCATGCCAAAACTGTTAGTGCAAATCAATCAAGCACCCCTAAATGACCTTCAGATTTGCAAGTGAGAATTGGGTCATTTAGTGTGATTGCACAACATGGAATCTTTTCCCAAGTGTGGGACTTGCAAAAATGGGAAAAAAACTCTCCAGATTAAAGGTTGGTTCCTCTACTCCTCTGATCAGATGTATGCATGAAATTTGTAGAGGTTTAACTCAAAATCCTACTCTAATTCTGCCAAGGAGACAAGGATAGAAGAGAGAAAAGAAGATAAAACTAAACTAACAAGGTGATACACCAAAGGAGTGGTGAACATCTATTTCTACAGATTGACACAGATTATAAAAATGCAACACAAATCATGCAAAAATTGCTAAAATTGTAATGAAGGATCAGGATAGAGCAAACAACACAAGAAAGGATTGAAAATTCATTCACAGAGCTTGCATTGTCATTTCCATTTTTAAATATAGTGCATTACAACAACAAGGAGGTAGAAAACATGTTGTAGTCCTAAAAAGGTCTGATATTCCACAAATTCACTTGCTGCAGGTGAAGGAGGGAGCCTGCAGAACATAAAAATGTCCAACCCTTTACAAATGAGCCAAATCTGGCTTTTAACAATGAAAACCCGAGTTCAAGAAGGAGAAACGTGGGAAAAATGAAATGAATGATTCAACCACCAACCAGATCCATCAAAATAGCATGGGTACCCTTAAAAGTTCATTCCCCAAGATTTTTGACCATGCTGGAGAAGAATGGAAGCCATACTGCATTAAAAATGGTGGTTGAATGTCAGTTCTACTCTTTTCCCCATGCCAAAGGTGTTTTTTCATTTTTCTCTCACTAAACTCCACCAAAAACAAAATTGAAGATTCCATCATGTAGAGGACTTCAATATATTTCCAATGACACCAAAATCGAGAAAAACTGAGCTCTGGATCGAAAGATATGCCCCTCTTGAAGATTTAGGGAAAAATTGGGGCAAAAATCGGGTCATGGGCCAAAACCTAAAATTTTTCCCTTTTTTGAATTTGGGAAAAATTCCCCAAAAATCTCCATGCCCCACCACTCCACTACCATGTGGCACATTCCCATTGGTCCATGGGTTCAAATGGCCATTTTACGCTTTTTTGAATTTTGGAAAAATTCCAAAATTTCTCCATGCGCCCCCCCCGCACCACACGGCACACGTGTCATCCTCCTAATTCATTTCATTTTTCCTCACGCGCTCGTGGGAAAATTTTTCCTTTTTTGCCATTTTAACCACTTTGGAAAAATTTCAAATTCTCCCCATGCCCCCAACCTCCACCGAGAACAGGACACGTGGCATCTTCTTATTAGTTTGTGGGGATTTGCCAAAATTTCCATTTCTCTCGTGGGCCTGGGCCAATTTTTTTTTCCTTTGCGCCATTTTACTATTTTGGCAAAAAGCCAAAATTTTCTCCGCCCCTCCGACTCCCCTGGTCCATGTGACATGGCACATTTGGCACATTGCCTTAATCAAATTTTTTCCTCACAAGGTTCCCTGGCAAAAATTTTTCTCCTTTGCACCTTTTTTGACCACTTTTTCAACTTACCTCCCCCCGGTCCACCTCCTCCACCGCCACGTGGGACTCTCATTTCGCATGGGTTCAAGCCATTTATTTTCTTTCTCGCGGCCCACGGGAAAAATTTTTTTTTTCCTTTGCACCCCGCCCACTCCTTGGTGATTTTTTCCAACTTACCTCCACCGACCCGCCATTCCGCCACCACGTGGCACATTCCTATTGGTCATGGACCTTCCTAGGAAAATTTCCTCAAAACTCCTTGAGCCATAACTTGCAAAATACAAGGAGTTAGAAGGAAAATTTTACCTTTTAGGAAAGGTGAGAAAATTCTATCTATCCGATGAAGCCATTTCAGATAATTTTGAGTGCCTAACAAGACAAAAAGTAAAAAAATTGACTCGAGGCACAAGGAAGGAAGGAATGAAAGAGGAGGGGTTTTGTTTTTACAATAACATCCTCCTTAAATCCTAAACAATCAAATGTCATGTTTTGTGCTCAGAATCCTTAGTAATTATATCAAAGGAACAATTATTTTTAATTGGCTTAAGATCTAGGACATGGCAAAAAAATTGTACTTGGGAAGGGATGTATTGGAAGGGAGAGTGACTATTTTCTCATATGGTATACACTCTTTCAAAATAGAAACAATGAGAGGTATACTTGGACTTAGATCAATAACATGGAGTTTTGAAATCCATATTTCTCTTGGGGGCACCTTTGGGGACATTGGTCAAGATTGGCATCTTGAATTTTGAAGTTGGAGAAGGCCCCTTTACTTGTCTACTTCTCAAATTATATTCCTTCTCTTGGGAAACACCTACATTAATTAACAACTCCCTATCATCCTTGGAAGGGTTTTCTCCATCATAATTCTTTATCATTATAGTTCTAATATACTCAAAATCATGATTGGGTAGTTCACAAGATTGAGTTATATCAACATCAACATCAACATCAAAAGGGAGATAACATACCTTATTTAAATTTTCCCAAAAATCATCTTTAGTATTAGCACATAGGATATTAGTAGAGGTCATATCTTGTTCAAAATATACTTGATGATCAAGCACATATGCATCATCAAAATATGACCTAGCAACATCTTCATCCAAAAACATGGGGAAACAAAAATTTATCACACGAATAAATGATATGTTCTTCTTCGGTTGCTACAACTTTCACCTCAATGGATCATGAACTACTCTATTATCCCCGAATGCATGTTGTCTATCATCATGACCGATAGGTATCTTTCCTCTATCATCAATTATATGATCTCCTCTAAATCTATTCGATTACGATTCTGAATTTGATGTTGATTATGATGGCTAGAAGAGAACCCTTTCTCAGCTATTTCCAATTTGTAGGAAATTTCTTTTCTCGCTCCTACCAAGGTCTTAACCACTTCTTCTAGATATATAGGTTTACTTATTTGTGGTTTTTCAAGGTTGAAAAGTTTTACCCCTCCCACTTTGTAGTTTTACCAACAACATTGATGTTATTTTTTAATTTAGATTTCCATACTAAATGCTTGTCTCAATTTGATGGGGTTCTTCTCTCTCAAGTACTAGGCTAACTTCTTATAAAATACATCAGAATATTTGATCAAACAAGATTCATCACTAGGTCTCAAACTAATTTGCAATCTTTTCAAAGATTTATTAAATCTTTTGTTGAAATCTTGTACACACACATTAGGATTATTCTTTATATTTTCAAATGCATACAAGAGGAACCTAGGATCAGTCCTATCACCATATCGTATCTTAAGAAAAATATTCATTTCATCCCAAAAGCAATTGACGTGAGGTAATGCATTAAACCATTCTCTAGCATCCTCTTCCAAAGTGTGTACAAACTTCAAAAAAATCCTCATATTCCATTTCATAATCATCCATAATATTTTGGAATATCTTAATATGTTGATCACCACTAATAGCATTATTTCCTTAAAATTTAGGTAGCCTATTCCTAACCTCATTAGGAACCTCATTTGGATATTGAGACATGCTCTTGAGATTGATGGGTCTAAAGGAATTAAATCTTAAAGGAGCATGGGGAGGAGGATGATCCATATTTTTATGAACTGGGTTTTCAAGAGGATGATCAATTGGTTTGTGAACATGTGGTCTATGAACCAAAGGATTAAGGTCAGTATTATAAGGATTTCTCATAGGAACAACTTCAAAACCAAAGGCTCTATTCTCACTTATGAATAAATGGGTAGGCTTGGGACAAATTTTGGCATATTTTAGTAGAGCACCCTATTGAAACAAGGAATGAAGGTGGTATTCTAGGTTAATTGGTTTAGAGATATCAAAATAAATGGAATAATCCTCAGTCAAAGGAGAATCACAAAAATAAGAAGAATAGATGTCCAGTACATCTTAAACGTTGACCTCTTATGGATTCTAAACTTGTTTCCTTCTTTACAAAGTATTCAACTCAAGATGGATTTTCTTAGAAGGGTTTGATCTGAATGATTATCTTATTCCTTCCATATTTTTAAATGAAGAACCACCAACAATATATTATAACCAATATATCATTGGTTTAACTCAGAACATAGGATTGAGTCATCACTAGATATTGTACTCTAGAAATGATGAATCAACCTTGAAAATACATTGAATAATACTCGAGAACCACAAATAGATGATACTAGATAAACTCTTCAAAAACCCATGGCCATCAAACAAGTATCAAACACATTTTAAAACTAGGAAAACACCAGATGGATAAACCCTCTAAAACCATATACTCAAATATCCATTGAGTCACCCCGAAATGGTGTTATTGATGAGAAATTAGTGTATGCAAGAAACATTCAATTCATAAAACTTGAAGAAACATCACCGAGAAACTTCTCAAAAATTCGGAATTGATAAATCTAGTTTGAAAATTACTCCAAGTTCCCCAACAATGACACCAATTGTGTGTTGAAGATGTTGACAAACATACATAGCTTGCAATAACACCAATGATTCATAAAATCTAGATGATACTTGATAAAAAATATTGTCAAATTATACACCAAACCACGAAAATAGTATCATAAACAAACCAAGATAATTATGTCCTTAGAAATAATGCAAATTATGTGTTGGTTCCCAATATAACGCCCCAAATAAGGAAATAATGTAAAAGGGGTAAAAGAAGAAAAGATAGACATTTTGATATGTTATTTTATATCTAGGGATGGATCTATTTGTTTATATTGACCGTGCCTTATGGGAATGATAAGGAAGCACGTGACTAAGGATGTTGTTGTTCTCTTGTTGCTTTATGGCTCTACCTCAAACCAAGATGAAACAACTTGAGGGGTGGCTTGAAAGAGAGAGGGGAAAGTATATTTCAAACCCTCGTAATTGTTATAAGCTCAACATAAAATCAAATGTAACCAAAAATTGTAATGTTCATTCAAAATAATGGTCACATAAGAATTGTAAACATTTGATACATCAGACACAAGCCACTAAAGATACATAAAATATGATCACATACATCATTTCTGAATAAATTGTTAAAAACTTGGGATATGATGATGTTGGGGTGTTAAATTTCATACATTATAGAAAATACACTTGAAATGTGCATGATGGGTGTAAATTGTAGCAAAACACATATAAAATAGGCAAAGGTAATGTGATATGTAGGGGTAGGACAAGATAGTACTTAGTTAAATGAAGTGGGGGTAGTGGATCTACTAGGAAGAAGCACAAGTTCTCATAATTTCATCGTCTTGCTTACAAAATGTAGGAGGACAAAAATATAGAGAACATAACATTCAAAGGGGAATTTTCATTCATTGATACCAAATTCACACAAACACTACCACATAATATCTGAAACTTCAACACAAATACTTGCACATAAAAATTCAATAAAATATTTATTGCATCATTTCATAAAACCCAATATAAACTCAATGGCTATAAGAAGTCACCTTCAAAGAAATATTGCAGAAAGGATTTTAAAACTAAATAAACATTGCAAAGTAACACTACAACACAATATTTATTCAATAACCAATTTTATACAATAACCAAAAATAAATCCTTCGTATTTCATTGATTTAACAAGATTAATAATATATCAAAAGTTATATTCATCAACTATGCTCTCATTTACATTCCGGGATGTCGAAGGAAGCATGGAAAATGGTGTTATGTATTTCAATTTGGACAAGTGAGAGATATAGAATGCTCTCAATGTCTACTAATGACTATACAATGTAATCACCTTAGCAAAACCAAAACTAGAACCCCATAATGAAGACATACCTTCATTCTTATACAAAATTTCCCATAAGGGAATATACCTAGATACTCCCAAGAAACCATTGAAATCCCCAAAAACACGAGATGATAACCCTTTATCTTCAAAATAGATAGATGAGTTATTACAAATGAATAATATTCCATCTTGATGTGCAACCATATGCAAGAATGAACTAATCAAGTATCAAGATCAGATCTACCATACAAGATTTAGAAACATATATGTTAATAACCATTATCCAACCACATAGATCCATTGTATTAATCAATGCAAAACAAAAATCTGAATACATACATAAGAGTATCATCATAGGCATCATGCATGCCCATAAACCAACAACATAACCTTACAAGCATTCATGGAGTAAGATCCCTAAACCATGCAAATCAATACATATATATAGGAGTGGGGAATTTCCCTTCACCACCTAAGCATCCTCAAAATAGGTTGCATGCTAAGAATAGCCATGTGCCACTACAAGATAAATACAAAAGCATGCAAAATCGCTAATAATAGATTATATAATAATAACTACAAATATAATCCTATTATTAGCCAAAAATGTGCATGTCGCTTGATCTCCCACTTTTCCAAAATAGCCTTTGCTTAGTCTCCAAGTCTTCATACCTTTGAGTGCTCACACTCAAACCTATCTTTAGCCTATCCATGCAAAAAGTGGCTAAGTACTTGAACCTCATATTTCTTGAGTGTGCCCTTTTTCTACATATTTTTTACACATACCTACGCGCCCCATTTCCATGCACCCCAACCTTATGCTGCCTTTAGTACTTAGGTTGTAATTCATCAACCCAACATTACCCCACACTTGCTTCATTTCCACCCTCGATAATGGGTAATCATGCCTTATCTCTCCAAAATAAGACTAAGGAATAAAAGAATGTTCTGTACATAAAGAATGAATAAATACCACAAATAATCTGGGCACCCTACTCCTCTGATGGTAGTAGTAACTCGGATATTCACTTTTGATTTCTTCCTCTAATTCATTCCAATCACTAAGCACCTTATTTGTCTTTTTAGGGATATCCACGAGTACTCCTTCCATTTCATCCATAGTCATGTTTCACCTTCATTTTGCAATACTCTAAGAACATTTTCTAGACTCGAGATCATCCCATCCATCACATCCATGTGTCCACACTATCAGCTTTCCAATCTCCTTTATTCTATCTTTATGAGGGTCTGAGATGCTACTAAGTGCATCACACTTTTTCTGCTAATAATATCAGCCTCTCCTCATGCCAAGTGTCTCATTATTCTTTTCTACAAGGACTACATTCTCCTCCACTAGAGTCCTTTGTCTTGATTATTGCCTTAGGATCTGCACACATATTCAACGCCAAATCTACCTTTTTCATCTCATCTTTCAAGGTTTATAGCAAAGACTCATAACTATAATCCGACACACTATTGTTGCTTTAGTTCTTTCCACCTATGCTGACAACATCCTTTGGTTTTGGCATCCTCACTATGCCTTCATCCATCACCATATGAACTAGTGTGCACAAATAATGCATATAGATGGGAACCTCTAGCCACTTTCTCTTCCAAATGGCCTTGCCTTCAAAATTTCATCACCTATCTTCTCTGCCATGTCAAGTACCACTCATGCCTTCACCTCAACTTTCTCCTTTTCCTTTATCAAGCACTTGATCTCTACTTCTTTATCCTTTCTATCTTCTAACAAATCCTAAATAGTTTCCGCTTTATCTATATTTTGGTGCGTAACCTCTGTAGATACCTTTTTTCAATGCATTACTTACTTGCTCATCTGACATCGAGTTGGCTTGATTGTTACATGGTGGGAATGTGGGGATTTCTTCATCCTCCAAGAGACACATGATTCTTCACACACATCAAAATCAGGCTCATCCATGTGAGTTTGCATACTCCATGATAACTACTTATGGGTGCATGTGGTTGCCATCTCGAGATCCATCAACTCCAGCCATAAAGCTCCTTGGGCTCCAAGGTACTTTGGAACCTAGCATGAATGATCTTGGTAGGATCATTGATATAACCAACTATAGGAGTTTCATACATTCCTTCACCTTTTTTCCCGAGTACTTACCTTTTGGAATATGCACTCCCACATCAAGCACTGGTCCTTCACCGTTTTGTATGTAGTAGTAGGTGCACCAGATGGTTCACCCTTATCTTCACTCTTCTTTACATCAACAACATCATTTCCTACTTCCCATTCTTCCAACCCTTCTACATCATGTTTCAATTATTTTCCCGAGGTTCCTCTACATCTATAGTGTCAACAGAGTCTTTTGCGCATTGTCTTTTGATTTCTCACCCTCACTATCCTTAGTGGGGATGTACTTGCACCTTTTCTTTTCTAGTTCTTCCTTCATAGAGAGTTTCTAGGTGACCTCCTTGGTGGTTGTGATGGCCCCGCATGCACCTTGAGTCCTTGTTCTCCTCAATACTCTCCTATATTTTTCTCCTTAATGCCCTTATCAAACCTATGCCTACAACGCCTATTTCCACCCCTTCTTCTTCCTCACCTTCTTCTTTTCCTAGAGGAGTTCACTCTCACATTCTCTTTTCTCCTATAGTTGGTTTCCTTCTTTTGCCATGTTCTAGGCCACCATTATCTTCCCTTAGTTCTTCCTCCTCCTCCTCTTCTTCATCATCAAGGGGAAAAGTAGACTCCTCATCCTGCAACGTGCCCACAATATGTTTCCCCTTGGGAAATTCAGGGAGCTTGAATTCATTCTCAACGTATTTTCCATTCTCCAACTTGGGCTTAAGGTAGATGTATACCTTAGACCACTCCAACCTTCCCAATTCCAAACTCATAGATTTGATATTAATATCATCTAAAATCAACTTCTCAATATAAACAAACTTACTTGGGTAGACATATGTCTTCTTCTGGAGTGTATGATAGTCACAATCCACTTTTTCACATTAAAGATTAACCTACATGCATTTGAAAATATGTGTACGATGCTAAAAAGTAGTGCACATAGTGAAGGCATATGGGAGCTTGCACCAAGGGCTCCACTTTCCATCCTTCATGCCAAAACCCTATGCAAAAATGTTGGTAAACAAAAAACTAAACTGTTTCTCAATACCAAAGGAAGATCCTTGGGTATTCTCCATTCATATTCAAATGCAAATGCACATAGGAACTCATACCAGAGTTTTTTCCTCTTCTTGTAGGGTCCACTCATGGATCCATCACATGTATACTTTACAAATCTATTTACAAGGGATCTCTTTTCTTTAGGGTATTGCCAAATATTATCTTTTTTTGGCCCCATGGGCACTCTAATTTCTACAAACACAATGGAAAAAAGGATAGCACTAAAAACTTATCTTATCCCCTTGGTGTGCCTCTGCAATGATAGTCTCAATAATGAAGTTAGAAAATTGTAGATCACTCCTTTTGTCATCTTCTTGGCAACATGTAACCACATTTTGTTCACTTGTGACCAGTGCTCTTGATTGTTCAACTTGGTGAGGAGGTAGGTGCTTTCCTGAATAACAGGGTATTTTATAACTTACAAATATCCATTCCACACCCTCCCTTTCACATAAGATAACACTTTTTTGTTTCTTCTACTCCTTCCTTATCAAGTAAGATCACTATTGATCTCAGTGCTCGAGCTTCTTAACCCTATCAATCTCCCAATTAGGGGGCATGGTAAGTCTCATTTCCCAAAAATAAAATAATTCCTCATGGACTTGGCTCATCAACCACTAGTAAAGCTTTTCTAGCTTTCCAAAGTATGGGAGCTCATAGAGCTGTAAAACTCCCACATTCGACAAAATTTCTCTCTCTCATCATATCATATAATGCCATGTCATTTTTGTTCACAAAGTTATCTTTACCACCAAAATTTTTATCCAATTCATCCTTATTATCCTTTTTCCTATGATTGTAGTCACTCACTTTACTTTTCCTGATGTGTGACTCCCAATCATGGCCCATGAACACACCTTCTGGGTACTGCATCTCTAAAAATTGACTTTTGGGGTATCTTCCACCTCCACTTCTACTTCCTTTTTTGCTTCCTACCCCTTGTAGTCACTCAGGTGCTCACTTTGGTGTGCCATAGTGACTATAAAAGAGTGTTCTTGCAATCAAATCAAGCTCTACAACTTTAAACCCATGTGCCCTAGCTTAAAACTTCGTGTGCCCTAGCTTTAGACTTGAACCCTAACTTCTGATTTTCTTCCCCCGCATGCTTTTTTTTTCACAAACACTCTCTCTCTCTAATGGAGCACCAACCAATCCCATGCACAAATATCTAGTTCAATCTCTATCATATTCTCTCTTCACACTTTCTCATGTAAGCATGCCTATTATCTCACTCTTCAACTCACTTTTCAACTCACTCAAATGTTTCACAATGCAAGGTGAAAATGATAATGCAAGCCCACCTTTTATAAATTTTAAAATTTCCTCACATTTATTTCTCTCCACCTACCACCGTACTCAACATTAAATGGCATTTCTTTCTTTTTTTTTTTGCATTGAATTTTCATGCCCCAAGTCATAACCTTTTGGCATGCCCACTACTTCTTGGCCACATATTCCCTTATGCATGCCTTCATGCACCAAAGTGCCTATCCAATGTGCCTCAAACCAAGTAGTTTCCACTATTACAACCTACCTTGTGTTACATGTGTGTCCATTCATCCACACGTGGTCTTTATTCATGAGAAATTTTCTTTATCCACACCCTTACTTCAAGCACCTACACAATATTTCTCTATGCATACCCATCTTCTAGAGAATGTTCAAACTTGGTGACCCATTTATCCTGTATATACTCCACCCCACACTAAAAGTATGTGGTCCTCTATGCATGAATTCAATATATAGTAATCAACTTTTGGCGTGTGTAAGTGTGCTTATTACAACAAAACACAAAACTAAATTGACAAAAAGCATAACAACATTGAAAGGAAACACATATAAAGGAAATGCATTAAAGGAAATCTAATCTAATGGAAATACTACCTTATTACAAACACCAAGAAGACTTATTTATAGTAGGGCTTCAACCTACTCCCATTAAAATAACTAGGAAACCATGTCCCATCCAAATGCCTATAACTAGAAAGATCTGAATCAAGTATGTAAGTCACAACATATGGTCCCAACCAATGCACTTGGAACTTTCTAGGATGGCACAAAAAATTTGAATCATACAGAAGAACCATCTGTCCAACTTCAATCTTTTATTTTAATATGCCTATCATGTCATGCCTTCTACTGGCCTTTTCTATCTTCTGACTCCACCTAGTAATATGTGCCTTTCATCCAACTACATCAGTTTTTCAATGCACTCTTCAAGTGCTTTCTCATCATCCAATCCCACCTGCATGCATAATATGCAAGGAAGGTAACATGAATTCCATTGGTAAAACAACCTCCCACCAAACACCAACTGAAAGGGTGTGGCTTTATTCAACCTCTTATAGGTTGTCCTATATGCCCAAAGTACAACAAAGACTTTATCATCCCAATCCTTTCCTTCCAACATCACAAATCTTTGTCAATGTATGTCCCAATATCTTGTTGAAATCCTCAATAGTTTGCCATTGGCCTATGGGTGATAGGGTGTTTTTTTATGGTGTGCCACCATAAATTATGCCAATAGTATCTTGATGGTCTCATTAAGAAAATGAGTGCCCCTATCACTTGTTAGACTAGTGGACATCCATACATGTTGATTATGTTCTCCCATAAAAACCTTGCTTGTTGTAGTTTATCATGTAATCCTTTGTAGGCATTGCTACTTCTTCCCACCTTGTAAGATAATATGTACAAGTTATAATGTAGCGTGATCTATTCCTACATGTGGGTGGGGAAATAGGACCCAAAAAGTCAATTTCCCACTTTTCAAAAGGTTTTGCACTAGAAATAGGCCTCAAAGGCATTTCATCTCTATGCCTAAGATTTCCAAGGTGTTGAAAATGGTCACAAGCCTTACAATATTCTATACAATCCTTGTAAATCATTTCCCACCAAAGGCTTGCTCCAATAAAATCTTGCATGTGGTAGCATTTCTTACATAATGTCCACCTACAATTCCACCATGAGCTTCCTCCATAATGGTAGTACGCTCATGCTCAAGTACACACCGATGCAAAACCTCATCCCACCTAACTTGTATAAATCTCCACTAATTAACATGTAAGGGTGTGACATGCATATAACAAGTTGTTTCTTTTCCAAATCTTTCATCCCTTCAAGTGCCACACATGTATATAAGAATACAACAATATCCTCTAAGTTAGAGGGTGCGTGGTTTAATCTAAAAATTTGTGCATCATGACATTGTGTCCTCAATGCTCTGCACATCCTCACCAGAGTTAATCCTTGACAAATGATCTAGTCCTTGAGTTACTCTTTCCTGGCTTCACCACAACTGTAAAATTCAAATTCCTTGGAACAACATAATCCAATGACATATGCCCCTGCAAAATGGGCTTTTCACCAAGTACTTAAGTTCCATGTGATATATATAAAAATAAAAGGAGTTTCCAATAAGTATTGTCAAAACTTATGCAACGTGTAAATCATGGAAAAAATTTGTGCTCTATAGTTGTATAATTATGTTCAGCTAGGGTCAATTTCTACTTGCAAAAGAAAATAGGATGATCAACAATACCTTCTCCATGTTGGGATAATACTACGCCAATGGCCATGCTAGAGGTGTCCACATGCACATGGAATGGTTTGGTCCAAGAAGGAAAGTGCAAAATAGGCACAAAAGTAAGCCTTTCCTTCAATGTCTCAAAACACATGTTGTTGTGCTTCACCCCAATGGAACTTTCCCTTACTCTTCAATAATTCCTCTAAGGGTGAAAAATCCTAGCATAACCTTTGATAAAATTCCTATAATAACCTATGTGTGCCCAAGAATCCATGCACCTCACTCTGGTTAGTAGGTTCCTCTAAGCCCAAAATAACAACAACCTTAGCAGGATCTACCAACAAGCCTTCTTTACATATAATATGTCCCAAAAGAGTCCCAAAGGGTGTAGCAAAAAACACTTCTTAATGTTTAAGGAGATGCTCAACTATTGGCAACACCTCTCAAACATAAGTCTTAAATTATCACAATGATATTTTACTAGCCCATAAACTGTCCAATCATCCAAGTAAACCTACAAAAACTTATGAATGAAGTCCTAAAATGCTTGCACAACAATGTGAAAAGACTATAGGTGCATTCTTCAATCCAAAAGGCATAAATATGTATGCAAAACTTCCCCACTTAGTGGTGAAAGTTGTCTTTTCTTGATCTTCTTTAGCAATCCACACTGATGATATCCTAGAAAATCCATCAGTGAAGGAGTAGATCTCGTGCCACCCTAACAATGCCTTCCAAGAATCTCCTCTAGTAAATGGTGTGGGAAAGGGATCTATTACACAAGAAACATTCAACTCCCTATAATCCACACAGATCCTTATCCTTCCATCTTTCTTTATGCTTATCACCATAGGGCTAACCCACTCGACTCCTCAATGGGCTCAATGATTCCAAACTTCAACATCTTATCAATCTCTTCCTTTACCTTGATGTGCAGATTAGGATTCATCCTATAAGGCCTCTTCCTAACGGCAGTGCACACCTTCCTTTAACTTGATCCTCATCTCACCCAAAGAGTGATGTACCCCTTTCAACTCATGATAGCCTCTAGGAAATAAGTCCTGGAAGTCACACAACAACTCAATTATCTTTTGCAACCTCTGAGTCAGACCAATAATCACCAATGATGGCCTCCTTAGGTTTTGTATCTATCCCAATGTTGACCTTATTTGTTTTCATAGGCTCATGATATATGCACACCTTCTCATTTGCACTATCTAAGACCTCATGTGTACCACAATATGATCAACATCTAGATTCTCCACTTCTTCATCATCAATCATGTAAACCAATTTTCCTTTTTTTTTTCTAGGCAGGTACACCCAAGTTGTTCTTCATCTGTCTCTTCTTCTTCAAAGTGCACTCTAGATCTGACTCACCTAGTAATTCCTAAATAATCTCCTCAACCTTTGCACTATCTCCCATAGTCAAGCACTTCATAATCTGTAAGGCCTCATTCACTGGAGGTTTAGTAGAAAAATAGTCAAAGGTTTGAATCATACCTATAGTCAATTCTTGCCAATTCCTTGTTTCTCTATTCAACTCCACATAAACATACCACCATGTGCACACACCACACAAAGTGAAGTAGAACTTGTGCACCCATAGTGAAGGTGGTAAGGCCTCTTGCCCCTCTATCCAGAGTCTCTCACACTTTTGAATGTGGTGTGAAGAAGAATCCTTCCCATGAAATTCACATGTCTTGGTAGGTGCATTTCTCCTAAGAAATCTAGTAGAGAAGGTGATTCTCACCTCTCGCCCACTCTAAAGACTATCTCTATGTACCATCCACCAGCGCATTGTTATCCCACACAAGGTATATATCAACATATTCCTTCTTTCCACTTGATCTATCCATTGGGATTCCATAGCACACGTAAAAATACATCAGGATTTCCTTCACCAGTGTACCTTGGTACTTGGTTACTACCAAGCACCTAACATAACATGGCCTACTTACATGAGTAACTGCACTCTTCATCTCACACCCAACCATTTCATAAGTCCCATGTACCTAGTTATCACAAGAAACACTTGTTGTATCACTCATAGACTATGCATCATCCCATTGAATAACTCCTTCCTTTGATGGCTCAAGCACTTTAGGATCTCTAATGGTGTGCATACATAAATTTTGTTCAAATATTCTTCACTCAAGGGTTCTACATAAGGCACATAACTTTTCCATCTGTCAAAGGGATGATCACGTGCTCTTATTTTTCTCAAAACTGATATATCCTTTATTAAAAAAATCAATCAACATTGTTCATAACACCAAGGGTGCCCAAGTAAATTTGGAAAATTATCTACTTTGGCAAGTGCCAAGACTCAAAGTCCCCAGTAAACTTGGCCCCTTGTATATAGTAATAGTGGCATCCTTCAATACTCTAATGGGTGTGGTTTTAGTTTATTTTCACCATATATAACACATTTGAAGATGGATGTAATGGTGGCCTCCCCATCTGATTCCATGCATCCAAGGTGAGTACATTCACTTTGCACCTATATCAATCAAAATATTACTCAACATCCATCATCAACAACTACATTCAAAGTGATCTCTTTATCATAATCAAGACTATGAGGAGGTAAGTTTACATGTAATATCTATCTCTCATGCTCAACTCAACATGCGCATGGTATCTTCTCCTTAACCATTCCCTAACAAAGGAATGATGTTTTCTTGGCACAACAACTTACAAACCTCCTTTAAGTCATCAACATATTTATGAGGAAGCTCAACCAATTTTTCCTACTCCATCTTCCGCAATGACTACTCCTTCAAGCATTATATCTCACCCTGTAAGTTTCTAATAACCTCCATAGTTTCTTGATAAACTTCCTTTTGATGGGAAGGATCTGGATACTTTACATGTAATACTTCCTATTTTATAATAACATGTTTCTACTTCAGGGTCTCACGCACACGTATAATTTCAGCGTGCATAGTAACCAACACCGGTATTATCTCAGGTCATTGTGTACTAACTTTGACATCCAATGATCTTCCATAATGCATTGTACTCTAACCATTCCCACACCCTTATCCTACTTTGTGCTTTTACTCATATGCTCATATAAATCTAGGAATTCTTCAAACTTGTGATTCTTTCCACACACGAGAGAAAATAATGTTCTGAGGGAATTCACACTTATAATGATCAAGGGATCCACATGTATAACAAGTTCCACGTGGGAATTCACCTCTTCCACCATCACGACCTCGACTTTGAATCCTCCATGGTAACCTCTACCTCTACCACCTCCATCAGAGCACCCTTCATTGTGATTATGATTATGATGTTCACCTTGTTCCTTAGAATTATTTGCAACACTAGTTTGATCGATGTACATAAATTTCAATGACATCATGAATATGATCAATCAATCTATAATTATCTATATCATGAGTGGTAGACTTATAAATATTACAATAACATGACATGTTCTTCCTTATCACATGCTACAACAAGGGGCACCTACTTGAATCATGATCCAAATGATAGATCTCGCATCAATGTAGGTGATTATTAGAAATGGCACAAACTGGCAAAAAAATTTTCATAGGAAAATCCTTAGTATGTCCTTCTAGTTTCTAAACTATTAATCCATACACCAAATACCACAAGTCTCATGGGATGAATTAACACGACAAATTTTCCAACTATTTTTCCATAGATTCCGAGCTTCCAAAAATGGGCTAACTCCATTTCTACACTCCCGAATGACCAAAAATTGATATAGAGTTGCCTCTGCCTTTTGAAGTGGATTTGTAATAATGCCGCATATTATATAACTTACCTTCTAAAATGTGTGAGAAAATTCCAACAAACCATTTTTCATGCTAACACGAGGTCAAATTTCAGCGCGCATAAAACCAACACTTTTATCTCGGGCCATAACTGTCACTAAATTGAAATCAACTAATCTTCCACATTTTGAACATGTATATAACCATTCCCATACCCTTATGATTAAGTTTTATCTACTTGCTCATATGCTCATACAAATCTAGGAACTCTTAAACTTGTGATTCTTAAACATTCACAGTGAAAATAATGTTCTAAGGGCATTCACACCTATAATGATAAGGGGATCCACATGTATAACAAGTTCCTTTGGGAATCCACCTCTTCCACCATTGTGACCTCGGCCTTTGAATCCTCCACGGTAACCTCTACCTCGCCTCTTCCCTCCACGTGAGCACCCTTCATTGTGATTATGATTATGATGTTCACCTTGTGCCTTATAATTGTTTAAAGACTAAATTTGATGTTTCGATGTACATAAGTTTCAATGTAACATCATGAATATGATAAATCAATCTATAATTATCTATATCATGTGTGGTAGAATTACAAATATTACAGTAACATGACATGTTCTTCCTTATCATGTGTTGCAACAAGGGAAACCTACTTGAATCATGATCCAAATGATAGATCTCACAATCCAAAAACATGGCACGCACATCGATTTATGAGGGAAACTATCCTTAGTATGTCCTTCTACCTCACAATCTATACACCAAATACCACTCTGCATGTCTCATGGGATGAATTAATTGACAATTTTTCCAACTATTTTTCCATAGATGAAATCGAGCTTCCAAAAATGGGCTAACTCAAAGTTGTCTACACTCCCTTTCGCCTTAGTGCATAGAGTTGACCTCAAGTGCCTCTCATGGATCTATAAAATTATTATGTGAGAGTGCCCTTCTAAAATGTGTGATCAAACCTCCAACAAACCATTGATCATGTTGCTAACTAGGGTGAATATCATAAGAAAATTTGATAACAAAGTTTTAAAATGGGCATCATACTCCCTACACTCTCATAGCCATGCCTACTTAATGTCCTTCAACATGGTGATGCTCTTATGTTCAAACTAGGTGGTATATGGAAAAATACTAAGAAAGCATCATGCAACGTGGTATAATCTACACAAGTCTGGTTTGGATCATACTTCTTGTACCAACTATGTGTGTACCCTTACAAAGTAGTAGAAAACTGACTTTCCTTACACTTAGGAGTTGTAATCCCCTTAGTATGCCATAGATATCTCACACATATACATGTGCTTAGATGTATATTTAATTCCTCTGTATTCTATTAGGTGAAGAGACATCTCATAATAAACTTTTGGGGTTGGTGTGGACCATGCCCACCAAATCTAAACCTGTATTACCTCCTATATTCCCTCCACCTCTAGAACCACTAGATCCACTAGATCCCAAACCATGTGATCCTTGATCCTCCTCCCATGGGAACTGAAGACCAGAGGATGTGCTACCTTGTGTTCCAATAGTTTTACTAAATTGAACTCCCATGGTCTGTGAAGTTTTCTACTCCCATAGACATGTTACCAACATTTCGCACACCCACATTTCTATGCCGATGATGTGCCAAAAATATACCTCTAACTAGACCCCCAAATAACAAAGATGACAATGTGTGCACACCATAGATGAATGTGATATATGATTAACTCTGAATTTAATGGAAAATAAATCTACCTATTCTACTACTCTAACACCTACACTAGCTTGTTTTCTTAATAATTCCTTAGAAATTGGAAAACCAAGCACAAGGATAGGTTCAGGAGGGATCAGATCCACATCTATGTATCCTTTTATTTTTAGCCACGTGCTATTATCTAAATCAAGAGGGTTCTTTGCCATGCTTACCCAAATGGGGGAGTACCAGATGCTCCAGCTCCACATGTCTTCTACATGAGCTCCAAATCCTTTGTGAGCCATCTCTCTCCACTACAACACCATTCATTCTGAAACATCATGTTTCTTTGCTAGGTCCCTCTCATGTGCCTCATTAAACTTAAGCCACCTTTTTTCTCTTTTTCTCTCTACCGCCAAGTCTACCATCTTTCACCACACCTGCTCCTACCCCCATACATGGTGGGATTTAGCTAGCCATAGGTCACACCTCTAAATCTAGAGTTACAATCAAGATCTTAATCGCTAAAGGGATAACATGCAAATAAGATCCCCTAGGTTCACGCAAGAACTAGAACTCAACAACCTATGGACAGGAATAATTAGAAACAACATACTCCAATGTGTAACTATGCAAAATACCACTCCACCAATGATCTATAGTGTGTGTCCAAGTCAAATCGACATCATGCAAATTCTAGTAATCTTCATGCATCCAAACAAGTGCTCTATACCTCCAATTTCTCTTTGATGCGTATGCTACCAACCACTTGTAAAAATATATAAGGAAATAGGAAAATAATGTCTCATAGAGCTCATGATACAAATTCTATTCAACCCACACACGTGCATCAAATTCAGTCCAATGTTAAATCTATGAGAAAAATCTTCCTCTAAATTCTCTACCCAATCCTCAATACTAGCCAAAGTCAACCAATACATCTTCATCATGCAACATCCTTGCAAATATCTTGAAAAGAGGTCCCGGAAATGGAACCAAAATGTAGTATTTTATTTTACCAAACAACCCAAGGTGTATTGACACATCACTCAAATAGACTTGATTACTCACCCAAAGCATGCAAGGGTACCATGTCCCTCTTTTATGGTAGCTTTTCAAGGATTTAGCATGATAAACACACATATAATCTAGATCCATAATAACCATTCAAAATTAAAGCATAAATAGATCTAGATCACAACCATATGCAAGAATGAACTAAACAAGTATCAAGATCAGATCTACCATACAAGATCCAAAAACAAATATGTCAATAACCATTATCCAACCACATAGATCCATTGTATTAATTACTACAAAACATAGAAGTTGAATACATACATAAGAGTATCATCATAGGTCATGCATGCCCATAAACCAACAACATAACCTTACAAGCATTCACAGAGTAAGATCCTTAACCATGTAAATCAACACACACACACACACACACACACACACACACACACACACACACACACACACACACACACACATAGAGGAGTGGGGACTTTACCTTCACCACCTAAGCATCCTCAAAATAGGCTGCATGCTAAGAATATCCATGCGCCACTACAAGATAAATAAAAACATGTAAGCTCGCTAATAATAGATTATCTAATAATAACTACATATCTAATCCTATTATTATCCCAAAACTGTGCATGTCACTTGATCTCCCTTAGGATGTAATTCATCAGCCCAATAGTGGATAATATTACATCTTTTTAAACTTTTGTTATGAAAATGTATGTCATGAAAATTGAAACTTTTCAACATGACAACTAAGCCCATAATTAAAAATTATGTTTCTCGGTCACTATGCATCCTTCCTCTCACCAGCCTTCCCTCGCCTCAACCCCTCACCTAGGATTAGAGGAGATTTCTAACAATAATATTAAGTGTGTTTCAATGTGTAGGGAAGATATCCTAATGTGATAGATGAACTCATTGAGATTCTGTGAAAGACAACTTCCTCCGAAGGCCTAAAAAGGTCATTTTTGGCCATTATGCAGCCAAGTAAACACCCTCTAAAATAAATCAAGGAAAATATAAAGCATCCGAGGGATATTTTAGATAATATTGAATATTTCCAAGGTGTTTTAGGAATGTTTGGTTGTGAAAATTTGATTTAGGAACAATCTTTTCAATAATGGGTAATTCAAGGGTGTAAGGAATGAAAGTAAAAATGGTGATAACTGACTTCTCTAGACGAGTCCTGGGAGTTCCAAAAGGAATTAAGAAGAAAACACAATAATTAGAAATCTCTTGAAATCCTCCACAAGATGGAAACATTAAATTTTATCCAAGACTTAATTATTTCCCGAGGTAGTTCAAAATACTTTAGTTTCTTCTCTTGGTCAAAGATGGAATTTGCCCTAAATTTGAAAATTTAGGAAGAATCGTGTCCCAACAATGGATATAATGATTTCATCATGTTTTTGGAGTTAAAATAATATAATTTTTACCCCAAAATACTTTTTTATGCTTCCGCAAATGAAAATCAATTCATGTGTCCCAATTTGGACACATAAGACGAAATATGCTTTTCTACTATGGGAAATACACACTTTGGACTCCTTTGTGTCCCATTTGTCCCCTAGGGGAAAGGGTGATAAGGGGACTCTAAAGTGTGACCCCTCCTCCATACATGCTCCAAAGTCACACTTTTTGTCCTAGATGTCTCATAAGTCCCATATGTCCCCCATTGTGCAAGGGGGACAATGGAAAAAAAAAGTGTGAAACCCTCTCTCCTAGGTCAAAATTTAGACACCATGTTGTCCCCTCCATCCCCTCTATCCCCCAAGGACAAGGTGGGGCACAAAAGAGTGAAATCACTCAACCCTCGTTAGCCTCTCGGTCACTTTGAAACACCATACTAGCCCCTAAAAACAACATTTAAGCCCTCAATCTCATCTAGATCACAATTTGGACACCATTTTGTCCCCTTTATTCTCTAGGGGACACCAAATTGTTACCCCATTCATCCACTTCATCCTCTTTCAGTTCGGATAAGCTACCCAAGTCACAAGATGCCAAAATCATGCAGAGAATTGGTGAACTTCTTTCATAAAAAATTTAATCATTTTAACCTTCAAATTATTGTTAATATCCTTATGACATCCATTAATGTCCAGACATTATACAATATAAAATTGTAGCAAGTTTCTTTTTTAGATCTATGGAGATATGACATACAAAAACCACGAAAATTGGAGCAAAGAGTCCTAGAGAAAAATCCAAAATTTTGAGACTAGTTTCACTGCAACTTAACACTTGTAAGTTCCCTTTATAAAATGAGAAAATGTGTGAAGTTGTGGATGTCTAAAATAGTAAGTTTATAAAAATTGTAAATCCTCAACATTTCCAACATTCCAAACAAGAAAAAATATCAGGAGGTGAAAATTGTGAAAACTTCCTAAAAATAACAATCCTAGATAGGACTTGCTGAAAATAGTAAGTTTTGTAATTTATCTTAGAAAGTTATGCCAATTCCCATTCTTCCTATCTCATTTATTATTTGCACCATTATAAGGCCGAGAAGTTTTCTCGTGGTCCAAAAAGGGAATAAAACCCCCGTGCTCCCAAAACATCATTCCAAAGGTGATTTTTGCATATCATAGTTTGTTGCAAAGAGTGGGTGGTTCAACCCATCCCAATTATGGTAGAAGAGAGTCATCAGGTTTAAATTCATTTGAGAAGGAAATTTATTTGTCACCGAGGTGATTTTAAATATCAAATGAGCCATGAGGAGGGAAGTGAATTTATCATTCTAACTCCTACCTTGTGATTAGATCTCTTAGAAGAAGGATAAGAGACATCACCCGATTCACACTATGACAAAGAATATACTAGAGTGAATCAATGTGTGTGAAAGATAATCACTTGGACAATGGGTGAAATAAATTACATCATGAGGTCTATGAAGGATTTGAAACATCAAGAACTTCATTGAAATTCAAGTCATCAAGGAAATGGTCATCAGGAGCATGATAAGAGAAGATCACCATGAATAATGTTGATAAGAACCTCAAGCTCACAAACAATGAATATCTCACAAAATGGTTTTTAAACACTTAACCAATGATTTGTAATTTTCTCACATATTGCAAATCAAGGATGCACCGTTTTCATTGTTTCAATGCAATTTTGAGGTCAAGAACACAAAACCCATTCTCAAACATTCCTTCAAGCTCCATTCATGGGCCAATCCTTCTATATGCAGGAGGAAACTTGTTTCCATGGGGATAAATTGAGAAATAGGTTATGGGGATATCTTAATTACATTTCAAATTTGGTGAAATATTTTTCACAAATTTTAAATGTGAAGCTCAAGGAGTGAGGTGATGATCATTATATCTTGACTCTTCCATTATGTTCAAATATCTTCAAGAAATAAGTCTGGATGAGCTAGTCAAGCTACTGAGGTACCCAAAATCATCATGTTTGTAGGATAAAGAAAGAATTTATGTCCATGAGAATCATATGATCAAGGTGTATGAGTATCCTAAAATATGATGTCATTCAAGGAGAATTTTAGAGCCAACAACGATGAATGGGTGATTTCCATGTGAAGTACCATGTTTGCAAGAATGGGCAACTATCTCAATTTCACATGTTGCAATTCACTTAATAGTGTTCTTAAACACTCATCCAATATATGTTAGTGTGTTCAAACCTCAAAAGAAGAAGCATATGAAATCACCTCATTTCATTTCAACAAATGTCCATAGAATAATAATTTCATTTAAGGAGTAATCCTTCCATCTACGTGATGAAGACAAATAAGAATAAAAAGGTATGAAAATAATGGAGTTGATTTTGGTCATGAAATTAAATTGTAAAGGCCTAGAGGATTAAGGAAGTGATCCTCGTATTCTAACTCCTACCTTAAATTCAAAAATATGTGTTCCCATCATAATGTAGATCTCATAACAATGTTTCTAAACACTCATTCAATGCCTTGAAATGTTTCCATATCTCATAGAAGAAGGAGGTTGTGATCACATTGCTTCAAGTCAGTAGATTATTTATTTGAAGAGGCTTCACCTTCATCATATTGATTAACCCTCTCTCATTCATGAAACATTTCCTAAAAGCTTCATCGGAAGAATATTCTTCATCGGGAAGATATTTCATGCATCCAGATTTCCATCTCCCTCTCTTATTCTCTCTCCTCCCTCTCTCTTTAACATTCTATTCCTTCATTGAGAGTGTGTTTTTCACTCTTTTGTCTTATTCTCTTAAGTGACTTAATGTTGTATTTTAAAATTTCCTTTTCAAAAAAAAAATAAAAGGACTTAAGTTCATTCCTAGAAGAATGTGAAAATTAACAAATGGTGGTAAAATGAAAAGTCACATGGAGAGAAGAGGAAGAGACATTTTTGTATGTTATAAATTGGAATCATTTCTCCATTCCACAGGGTTAGAAATTATTGATTATTATAAATTTTTGAGCTTTTTATCACTACTACATCAAGAAATAAGATCTACATTTCCTCTATGTATTTTTCTATGTTCCTCTGTCCTCTTTACTCTCCTACTTTGCAAGCATGGTGATCTTGTATAACCAAGAAGGAAATTTGTGTCCTTGATTAATGAATTTGTAAAAATTTGTGTCTCTAGTTTATTAGTCTTGATAATTTCTTACATTTTTGTGTTCTTCTAATTGAATTTGTACCTACTCTAGTTCCTATTGGTGATAATCGATAGTTCCTACTCCCAACATTAACCCGCTCTCCTATTTGTCTTACTCCTCTTTACCTCCTTTCACAACAAATTACTCCCTTGTACATTGTGAAAGTACTTTTCCATAGGTTTTTTGGAGTATTCCTATGTGATCCCCAACCTAACGTACACCCCAAAACTTTAGTTAGTTTACATTAAACAATGGGAGCATCCTCATACAAAAGGAGGGGATTAACCCCATGACCATTGGTGAAAATCAATAATTTGCACTGTGAAACATTATTTCGCTAATAATTTTGGTGATTCCATTCGGGGAAGATCTACCATTTGGCACCCTTAAAATATATTTGAAAATACCAAAAATAGATATTCTAAAAATCCATTAAAACTAAAAAAACTAAAAATACCAAAAATTATATTTGAATGTTCAAAGCCCTATTGAATCCCATTGAAAAATATGCATTTTCTAGTTGTATTTATTTCTAACACTTTGAGAAAGTTGATATTAAAAGATATACACTCAAGCTAATAATTCAAGTGGAATTGATGAATCCACATTCAAAGAAATACAACATGTTGGTTTTAGAATTTCTATTATCTAGGTAACAAGACAAGTTCCTAAAAATTCACTTAAATATCCCATTGTAGAAGAAATTGTAGAACAACTAGTCCTCATTCTTCCTAAAGAAAAAAGAGAAGAATACCCAAAAGAAGAAGATAAAGAAATGGTTGTACCTATATCATGGGGACATTACATTGGTCCACTAGATTTGGCTCCTCCATTACATAAATTTCCAAAAGGATCAAGAAAGAAATTTCCCAAATTCTATGGAGATGGAAATGAACATCTAGATAATCACATTACAACTTTCTTAATAACATGTGGAATTCTTGGAGTGGGACATAAAGATGTTACCATTCAACTATTCATGGAATCATTACAAGATGTCATAGCAGACTAGTTTTATTTCTTTCCATCACATTCAATCACTGATTGGAATGATATGAAAACCAAGTTTGAAGTGAGATTTAAGACTATAGAAGATGCTAATGCCCTCCTTTCTAAACTAGCTTTTATGAAGAAAAAATCGCAAGAACCCTTGAGAGAATTCATAGTGAAGTTCAATAAGTTGATCAAAAATATTTCTACCGATGCTCTCCTACTATGGATAATCGAAAAGTTTATTCATGAATTCCTAGTTTCTGAAGTTAGTTTCATGTTATGAAGAGCTCAACCAAATAATCTAGACAATGCTCAATAACTTTCCATTGAAGTGGAAGATGACCTTATCATGTCAGGGAAGATCAAAAACCATTCAATGAAGGATAAGGCCCAAATTTCTAAAGATGAAAAAGTTGACCCATTACCATAAAATTTGGTCAATGATTTGATTATGTTAAAGAAGTAAGGTTCTCAACATGCCTCATACCAAAACTGAAATATAAATCAAATTTTAGGAGAACCTCAAAGGTTCACCTTGGAAGCTCTACCATTTAATACAATATGTGGAACCAATGAAGATGAAGGAGAAGAAATTGTTGAATCAAAAATTGAAGAAGAAGAAGAAGATGAAGAATAATGTGCCAAGATTGGGTATTTTGAATACTCACCAGATGAAGATTTTGAATAATCCATGGATATCTACTCTTGTGCAGTGTTCACTCACAAATGGAGAAATAAGCCTCTTCTTCCACTTACCCAAGTGAAGCATTTGAATCCTCAAATGACAACTCTATGAAAAACAACAACAAAAGGAGGATTATTGATGTATACTTCCATGGGGCTAGCAAATAATAATATCAATACTACCTCAACCAAGACTCCATCTGCATCTTCGAGTAAGTCTCTTTCATCTCCTCTTAACAAATTAGTTTCAACTTCTATTGATCTTAAGAATGCAAATCCTACTCTCGTCAAGGTTGTCATAGTTCTGATGTGCTTACAACTTCTTCACCTTTTGACATCATTGACCATGTTAAGAAATCCAAAATTCATATTTCTAATTCTGAGTACTTTAGAACTCATCCCAAGTAATTTTATAGGCTTATCTAGTTTATTAGAGGAATTAGTTCTTGTTCATGTTCCAAAAATGCCATTGCTAAAGAACTACCTCTTTCTCCTCATACCACTCCCCCTCATAACCTTCTTAATTCCACACCCTCCACCTATGGGAAGGTATACCATTTTTATGTGGCCTTTTTATTCAATGTATATAAACTAAATAATTACATTATTGAGTTTAGTTCCTCTCGACAATGTCATGTTTGTAAAATTTGGTAAAGCTCTTATTATCTCTCTTACCCCTGTTATTGGCCATTCTACTTCATGGAAACCAAATAAGAACTACTTGTTGGCTAATTCAAATATGCTCAAGTATAATTTATAGATTTTCTTGATAAGAAGATCACGATGAACATACTTTTAGTAGAAATGCCAACCTCGTATGCTATGTTGTTAAGCTGTCAAGTTTATGTAAGGATGTTCTTTGGAGATATACGAGATGGATTGGTAACATGTCACCATTATAGTTGATGGTACGATGAAGAAGATCCTTCCCATAAGGAAAATGAAATATTCCATTCAAAATCTAGATGCCCTAAGGGTTGACATCCTATTTCAAGAATCAAGGTATTATAACTTTTTCATAGCTTTAAAGGAAGGTGCTAAATTTCCCATGTTGATGGAAGAGTATCCAAGTGTGATGGTGTCAACTAAAAACATCATGATGACTTGATGGATACACAATTTGATAGATGTACTTACCATTGAGTATGGATGTAGGTTTTATTTTTGATAGTGATGAAAATCATGGAAATCTTGACTTGAAGCAAAGCAATCTTGAGGTGGTGAGCGGTGCAGTCATGAATGAAAAAAATGAAATCAAGCAACTTATTAGTAGGTGAGTCCTATTTTTCCAATCTTATTCTCAAGGATTAACATGAAGACCCATTCAATGAGTATGATTGTGAATACGAAGCTTTCTCTTTCCCATTGGGAGAGGATGACTCTTTCAAGAAGGAATGCATGAATGAAAAGATTCTTGGGTCTCTTAAAGTTGACTCTACTCAAGAAGAGGATGAATTCATTATGGAGATGAATATATAAGTTCATAATGGTCAATATTAGGAAAATTATGATCTTGACATTTCAGCCCCAACCTTGTGCTCATTATCCTTTCAAGAAGATGAAAAAATTCTCAACAAGGAATGTGTGAATAGGAATTTGTTTGAATCTTTTAAGGTTGATTATGCTCAAGGAAAAATGATTTCATCATGAAGCCGGAATTTGAAGCTCAAAATGACCAAGATGGGAAAGGTAATTTTTTTCATTTTTCATATATAAATTTATTCTCATTCTCTTTCAAAGATAATGAAGCTATGTGCACATCATGCCATATAGAGACGTGGATAAAAAATAAGAATTTTTTTATGAAGGGTAGTGGCTTGGAGCAATTGAGAAATGTGGAACATCAAGAGGCTTGTGATAGTATTGAAACTCTTGAAACACCTACCGAGAACCAACTCATGGAAACAATGGTCATGAAGCAGATGAAAAATCAAATTCAAATGCCTATAAAATATCATAAGCCTCGGTGTGAAAATAACAAGCATAATATGATCAAGACTCATTCTCATAGCAGTGAAGAAAAATCAACAATTGGAATGAACTTGGAAATAAATGAGAAGATGGAAAGAAGATGTCAAAGCAAAAAAGGAAATGAAATTACTAAGTGGACCCTAAATTACAAGAAAAATCATGTAAACTTTATTAATAATTTGAGAAAAGGATCATATTTCATTGAGGTTGTTAATGGATTTGTGAAAGAAAGGAATTCAGTTATACCCATGTATGGGTAAACATTCTAGAAAGAATTGGTGTTAAAGTGAAATCAGGTTGTCTTACACATGTAACATAGGTGAGTTAGGATGTTTTGTTATGGTTTCCATTTTTTTGTGTGTTTCCCTTCCCATTGTGTTTCCTTTCCCTATCGTGTATTGGTTTTGTTTGTTTGTTGGTTGTGCGTATAGCTTTATTGATTATCCAATGTGGTGAATCTTTAACCCAATAGAAAAATCACTAGTATGTTACCCATGAGATACCTAAGGTTCTTTATTTCCCCTTATAGTCCAATTTTCCCGAGATAGAGCCATCTGTTGTTATGTAAAATGTATAACATGAGTAATTGAAAATTTTCAACATGATAACTAAGCCCATAATTATAGGAGAGTTATAACAACATTATTATTATTTTCATTGTGTAGGGAATATTACCTAATGTGATATATGAACTCATTAAGATTTTGTGAAAGACAAATTCCTCCTGGATGCTTAACAAGGTCATTTTTGACTATTTGAAAGCCAAGTAAACACCCTCCTGGAAGTGTTCGGGGAAAATATAAATCATACGAGGGAGATTTTGGAGAACATTGAAGGTTTTCAAGGAGTTTAGGAAATTTTGGTTGTGAAAATTTGATTCATGAACAATCTATTCAACATCGGCTAATTTAGGGAGTAAGGAATGAAAGTTAAAATGGTGATCGATGAATTATCTAGATGTTTCGAGAGTTCCAGAAGGAGTTAAGAAGAAAAAATATTCATCAAAAATCTCTTGAATCCTCCACAATATGGAAACATGAAATTTTTTCCAAGACTCAATTATTTCTAAGGTAGTTCAAAACACTACAATCTGCTCCTCTTAGTCAAAGATGGAATATGGCATAAATTTGAAATTTTAGGAAACATTAGGTTCTAATAATGGCTCTACTTATCTCATCAGGTTTTTTGGAGTCAAAATCATATAAGGTTTGACACCAATACACTTTTGTATGCTTTTGGGGTGAAAACATCAGTTCAGGTGTCCTAATTTAGACATATAAGGAAAAATCTACTTTCCTAATATGGAAAATTCACCCTTTGGACACCTTTGTGTCCCTTATATCCCTTAGGAGACAAGGGGGACACCAAAGTGTGAATCCCTCTCCTCTGTGCATGATCCCAAGTCACACTTTTAGCTCCCAGTCGTCTCCTCTATACCTTGTAGTGCAAGGGTAAAAGGGGGACACCAAAGTGTGACCCCCTCTCTCCTAGGTCACACTTTGGACACCCTTCTATTCCCTTTTTCCTCCAAGGGACAAGGGGGACACAAAATTGTGATCTCACTCAACCCTGTCAACCCTTGGTGACCCAGAGACACCCTTCAGGCCACGAAAACCATATTTAAGCCCTCAATCTCACCCAAGTCACACTTTGGAAACCTTTGTGTCCCTTTTATCCCTCAAGGGGACAAATGGGATACCAAATTGTGACCCGCCTTCCTCCACTTCAATCTCCTTCACTCCATACAAGTGACATGGTCACGAGCGAGTCAAAAATCATGCAAATATTTGGCTAACGTCTCGCATCACAAATTTACTCACTTTAACATTTATATTAGTGTTGATATCATCCCAACCTTAATGTCCATATATGCTACAAAACTAATTTTTAGAAAGTTTCCTTTTTATATCTATGGAAATTCAACGGATGAAAAAACCTAAAAATTAGAGTAGAGAGTCCTATAACAAAACCCACACCTTTCTAAAAATAACAAGTGTGTGAATATTTGAATGCCTCAAAATAATAATTTTCCAAAAATGATGAATTGTCATCATTCGCAACATTCTAAAAAAGCAAAAAATATCGGGAGGTGAAAATTGTGAAAACTTACTAAAAATAACATTCCTAGATATGACTTGATAAAAATAAAAAGTCTTATAATTGAGCTCGAAAGCTATGGAGACTCCCATTTTACCTATCTCATTACTTTTTACCACTATTGTAAGCACATGAAGTTTTCTCATGGTCCATACAGGAAAGAAACCCCCATAGCCTCCTAAAGCATTAGTCCAAATGTGATTTCTGCATGACACAATTTGATGTAAGAAGTTGGGTGGTTCAACTCATCCCAATTGTGGAAGAAAGGATTCAACATGGTTAAATTCATTATAGAAGTAAATATATTCATCATTGAGGTGATATTTATAGATCAAATGAGCCATGATGAGGGAATTGAAGTTATCATTCTAACTATGACCTTATGATTAGCTCTCTTTCCAAGGATACTAGACATCACCTAGATCACACTATGACAAGGAACAAACTAGAGTTAATCAATGTGTGTTAAAGAAAATCACCTAGATAACAAGTGAAATAAACAAAATCATGATGTCTATGAAGGATTTTAAACATCATGAAACCTCACTAAAACTTTATTCAATAAGAAATGTTTATTAAGAGCATGAAAAGAGAAGATCACCATGTGTAATGCTAATGATCACCTCAAGCTAAAAAAATGCATATCTCATGAAAGTTTTTTTAAACACTTAACCAATGCTTTATAATGTGATCACATCTTAGGAGTTAAGGAGGTGGAATTTGTAGTGTTTCAATGTAGTTTGGAGGTCAATAACATGGAACCCATTCTCATATATCCCTTTTCAAGCTTTGTTTAGAGGCCAATCCTTCTATATGGAGGAGGAAACCTATTTCCATGAGGATAAATTTACCAAAATGTTGTGGGGATTTCTAAGTATGTTTCCACTCTAGTGAAATATTTTCACAAAGGTGAAATGTGAAGCTTAAGGAGTGAGGTGATGATAATCATATCGACTTTGTCATTATGTTTAAATATCTTAAAGAAACAAGTCAGAGTGAGCTAGTCAAGCTACAAAGGTACCCAAGATCATCATGTTTATAGGATCAAGAAGTCATCTATTCCCATGATAAACATATGAGAAATAATTTGTATGAGCATTCTAAAATATGATTCCATTCAAGGAGATTTTTTGTGTAAACAGGAATAAATGGGTGATTTCTGTGTGAAGTACCATGTATGTAAGAATGGGAAACTATCTCAATTTTGCATGTTGCAATTCACCTAGTAGTGTTCTTAAACACTCATCCAACACCTGGTAGCACGTTCATAACTCAAAGGAGGAAGCATATGCAATCACCTCATTTCATTTTAGCACATGGCAAAAGAACAAGAATTTCATTCAAGGATCAATCCTTCCATCTGCATGATGACGAGCTATTTTAGTGAGTGACATAAAAACATAGAAAGGTTTGAGAATCATGGAGTTGATTTTGGTCATGAAGGTAAATTTTGAAGTCCTAGAGGAGCAAGGAAGTGATCCTCATATCTTAACCCCTACTTTGTGGTAAAAAAAGATCATCATGTTCCCATCACAATGCAGATCTCATAATAGTTTTTGAAACACTTATTTGATTCCCTGGAATGTTTCCATATCTTAGGGAAAAAGGAGGTTTTGATCACAATGTTTCAAATCAGTAGGTTATTCATTTACATTGGCTTCACCTTCACATGGATTGATAAACCCTCTTTTATTCATGAAACATTTTCTCAAAGGTTCATCAAAAGAAGATTCTTCATCAACAAGATCTTTCATGTCTTTGGATTTGCATCTCTCTCTTCTTCTCTATCCTCCCTCTCTCTTTCTAACATTATATTCATTCTTTGAGAGTGTGTTGATTATGGTAGATTTTGATTCACTTCTATTATAATGAATAAATAACCAAAATACATAAAATAATAGGGTTTAATGATACCTACGTCGAAAAACCTAAAGATGTATAGCTACAAATGGGTGCAAGAGAATCCTTCTTTAAAATAATAAGGAAACTTACACAAAAATGGATAGCTTGACGAGAGATATATCATATAGCTATGAGGTGAATTTCTTGACAAAAGCCAATCTCAAGAATTGAAAGGGCTTCCTTTGAAGGGTTTCAATTTAATTTAAGACAATCAAGTGATAAATGATGAAACAAATTATATTATAATTATTATGATATTTAGATAATACAATCATGGAACAAAATCAGCCTTCCATAGGGATAGGAACATCATGTTCTGTATAGTAGATGGCCTAGGCTAAATCTATGGCAAGATAAATTTCTTGAAATAATCAATCCACTCTTTCTTGGCGGTGTCTTTTTCTTCTTAGATGATCTCCATCTGATCCTTAATGTCATCTAAGTTTGGTGTCAGGATGATGGTCTAGGGGCTCAACCCTTATGTGATGTCGTATTGATCCCAAGAAAAGGGTTGGGAGATGATCAAGAGGTTGTAAATGTTATTGATTGGATGTGCTTCACCTAGAATGGTCATCTATAGACATAGATCACTTAAAATCTAGAGATTAGTAAAAATAGATCTTGATAATGATTAAAAATATGTAGCTTATGAAAAAGGCACCAAAGACATGAATCTTGGGTGATTCAAAGGAATCATGGGAAATTTAGGGGGATCATTTGGCGATTCAATGGAATTACTAGCGATTGTTGTGGAAATGAAAATATTTAAATAAATGTGAATTGAGACTTGAGATTTGTGTTTTGATGATTGAATTGTTATCAAGGGGGATGCGTAGACAAAATGAAATGCAAAGATAAAATAGTACCTTACTTATGACATGAAATAAAAATGATGAATGATGCAGGAGGACCTTATGATGGTGTGAGCTTCCCAAAATTCTTGATGTGGATGTAGAGGATGTCTAGATGTTGTTAGTGATGTCATCTTAGTCTCCAAATCACCATAGCTTTGATGTATTGATTAGGATCATGATTCCGTGTAATTGATGATTTTATATAGAATCGTTGACAATAAGTTAGAATAGTTGACGGTCCAGGAAAAAGTGAGAAAAATCACTTGAAAGTGGTTGTAACTACTTCCAAAATGGTGAGTTTTAGGTCACAGATGAAATTAAGATGAGTATGTTGAGGAGGTTAGGAGGTTGTGGAGGTTTTGTCCTTACTAGAATAAAATAGGTTTAAGTGGTTTAGGAGGTTTAGAAGATATAAATGAATATTTATGGGAGTAAATGGATGTTATAGGGGTATACTTAGATTTAGGACTTAAGTATAGTGTTTGATATATGAATATGAGTTGTGTGGGTAAGTCATTGAGGTGTGCCCAAAAATTGTCTCTACATTTGCTCCTTTTTGTCAAGTGGTTTGTAATTGACAAAATACTAGACAAAAACAAGTGAGATGGTTGGATTTGTGTGCTGAATAGGTGGCCCCCAAACCGGGGGTCATTACGACAAAGTGAAACAATCTTTGGTTTGAATGGATTTATGGATGAAAAGGATTGTGTAAGGTTACAAATATAAGCTGGATGTGTTTCGATTTAGCATGCCCAATCTTTGGGCATGAAATATATTTCCACAAAGGAGGGCTTACACGAGCAGGAAGTGAAGTGATAGGGAAACCAATAGGTTCTTGACCTATAAACATATGACTTACAGGTGTAGCGGTAGGAAAAGGTTCTGAGGAAGCTATAGTATTCACGGTGTGTCGGGAAATATGGGCTTGGTATGAAGTATATTTCCATAAATGTGGGCTTATGTGACCAAGAAGTCAAGTTATAGGGGAATCAATGGGTTATCAACCTATAGATGTATGACTTAAAGGAGACCGTAGGAAACACGGTTCCTAAGATATTTGTAATTTCTATGGTGGATTGATAAATATAGGATCTATATAAATAGAATGAATATGGATTTTAAGAGGGTCTTGGGGCCCAAAAAGGAAGCACATACTTTGAAACCATGTAATTTTATGAGGATGTATAAAACTATAGAAGCTATTTGAATGGGTCAAGGCATACAACAAGTAGGGATGATGATTAAAATAAAGGTTTTGATAAGGTTTGGTCATCAAAAAAAAGATAATGGGGAGTAATCATTGGTGATTACCCAGGATTTCTGGTGATTTATGTAATCGTTGGTGATTAGTGAGATCATGGTGATCTCGGGAAACAACAAAAAACTTTGATATAAAATATCCCATGGGGGGTCATTTTGTGTTGTTTTGATTTTGAGAGAAAAATCTTTGGTAAACCATAATATTAATTTTTTTTAGTGTTTATAGAGATATAAAGGAAGCTAGAGGTGGTTAATGACTTGGGACCTACCCTAATAGAGGTAAGTGGATTTTTTTAATTTTTGAAGTTGTTTTTATGTGTTTTTCTAATAAATGAGGAAAGTGAATGGAAATTGCATGTGATTTCTTATGAAATTGCTAACAATTTTAGAGAATAACATGAAAATAGAAGGAATTTCTAGTGATTTAATAGAAATGGTGGAAATTCTAGTGATATGATAATAAGAATTTTTATTTTAATATTTTTGTGTGATTTTGATGAGATGTGTCCGATAGCTTGTTGTTATTTTTATGATACGGGTGAGGGATGGATTGACTACATGGGATAAGATCCCAAAGTTCTTTGATAGTGTTCCTAAGAATATATTATATGATAGTTGGGGGCATCTTGAGGAGGTTAGTTTGGGAGGGATGCATCATTACAAATGTATCCAAAAGGATATGGGATTATTGTTGGATTTATTTGAGAGGTGGGATCATATTACAAACACCTTCTAGTTATTAATAGGTGAGATGACTATCACCTTGGAGTACTTTCAAAAGGTCCTACTATTACCAATGTAGGGTGAGCAAGTATATATTATAAATGAGGTGGGAATAGGTATTGCTATGAAACATTTGTATCAAGATGATGCTCTAGATGTGGTATATTCATCCTGGGGCTTTTTCCTATGGTTCTTTTTCAATGACTATGAGGATGGTTGGGTATTAGTTATGATGATGATTAGTATTAGTGCTATGCCCTACTAGATTAAGTAGGTGGTAGGTTTTCCAGGATGTTGACTAGAGTGGAGGGGATATGTCGAGCACACGATAGTGTTCATTTGGGATCCTTCTTTATTCGCTCGGACATACAAAGATTTATGGGCTTGGAGGATAAAGTAAATATTTGGTGTTGATGTTGCATTTTTTCTAGATTTTGGGCCTATGAGCATATAAAAATGACTCAAATAAGGGAATTACTATGGACCTTATGGGTTAGCCTACACTATATCACAGGTTTTATGAGATAACACTCAAATGTTTAGGTTATAGGGCCCATGAGAGGAGAGGTGTATTACACACATCTTATAGTAGGATTACATGTAGATGATGTAGTCTGGAGGCCATACATAAGTTTCCCAATATGGGTCTAGGAAGAGGGGAGCTAAGGGATACTCAATAGGATATGTGGGTGTGGGGTCAATGAAGGCTGAACACTATGAGTCAATCAGATTTGGTCATGTCAAGTGACAGTTTGGTTTAGTATGTGATGTTCTGAGGCATCTATAGCCTACAAGCATGATGGGGATATAGATGTGGCATTTCCAGTGGTGTGGGATTTAGTTTTTATGGAGGATGAGGTGGGAGTGGGGGTTAGGATCGATGCACAAGGAGAAGAGGTAGGTGTGGATGATGTCCGGGTTATAGAGGCATATCTTGCTTGGTGGTAGGGTTAGGTGGATAGTTTTGAGAGATGAGTATGAGCATGTGTAGAGGATCCATAAGAGGGTGGTGTTGAGTGAGATGGGGGTATGATGGAGTGACTATTTTAGAGGTGGACATGGTGATTTTCCAATGTAATAGTGGATCATTTCTCAGCTTGTAACCAGCCTTATTTTTTGAGATCCAACTGAGACATTTAATGTTGATACTTTATTGATCTCTGTCTCTGATTGATGTAAAGGAAATCTCTGAGTTAACACACATTAAAGCCTTATTATAAAATAACACATGACATCTAAGGATCTGCACTAGTGTTTGAGCTTGTCTCATTCAGATACATTAGGAATTTATAATATAATATGTTGTTCTTATTTTATTGATCTATACATATTGTGGATAAACAGAGATACTAATTAATATTATTGAACCATGCTGATGATACATATAGATTTTTCTTCCTCTATCTATCTAGAATAAATATATATTTATATATTGTAAAATTATTACCATATTGATACACCAAAGGTCTCCACCATATTGTCCAAGATCGTTGAACATTATTCCACGAGATCAAATGCATATGAGAAGTGGTAGGCTTACCTTTTCTTCCATGCTGAGAGATGGGCAGCGCCAGATATATAAGAACGAACATCCTTGTTGCCCATACAAGCAAATCAACGTGAGATTGAGGTGCTACACCGATTTCACTGGGAACAGAAATGGTGGAAACACACCATAAGAACTCTGACAGGTTTCAATTTGAAGATAACGACGATGGAGTAAGCTCCATTGATGAAGATCATCAAGGACAAGTTCACCCTTACCACAGTAGATTGATGAACCTTCTATGAGGCAATGAAGAATTTTTAATTTTAACTGGTGATATCGTTCCTTACAGTGGAGTGGTCAGATTGACGTTTTTTTATAGTCCTCCGAGTATCAGATAATGAGACTGACGACACCATCTGGGATAGATATTTTTCATTTTCGAGATTAGCAAGCATCGATATTCATTGGAGGGAATATGATACGTTGAATGTTGAAAATCCACGAAAGATGTTAATATGGTAAGAGATAAATAACGAGATTATATTTGAATCAAAATGAGAGGAACTTATCTATGGGAACATAATACCGAGATCCGGTAAAGGCTTGGCATTGAAAAAGCATGGCGGAATAGATTCAGAAATGAAATGATGACTGAACCATTATAGATAGAGAAACGTCATGATGGTGCTGATTGTACTAGAATGTGAGCCTGTGTTTAGCAATGCCTGCAAAATAAAGAATCCTTCAGGTCGTGAAAATGCCTGAGAAGCCGAATGTATGTCAAACCAGCATTATGAAACATTCATAAGGAATGATTCAGGTTTGGCTTGAGAAATCCCATGGTTAAAGATCTTTTTTCTGATATGACAAATGATTCTTTCTTGAATAGACCATCAAATATAAGAAGCCATTATTAATGTCAGTCCTTGATCTGTTTCTGAGGTCTGGCTTGAGATATGTTGATGGCTTGCACACTATCTGATAATAATCCACAAGAGATATTTCCACAATCTCATGCCGCAGGTGACTGGAGAATGATCGTAAGAGATGAACTCGAACCGAGAAGGTTGAAAATAATCGAATGCCTGACGCGAGGTGGCGTAAACACACCGAGGCGAAAAAGGTAAAAGAACATCCAGGTCACGCCGAACCATCATGTTGAATCTTAATGTGGTTTTTGATCAATACTTATAAGATTTCAGATTTATCTGATCTTCATCAATCTTCTGATATAAATAAAGCCATGAGTCTGCAGTCCAGATCGCCGGAATTTTTATTGACACTATCTTCATGATATCCGTGACGATTCAGCAAGAACATTACATGGCAGATTGATGAGATGTTTAATCCATCCACTTGAGAGATGTTGTGACTGACATTTACGAAGATTCGTTGGTTTTCCGAATATTGAATCAAGCGCCGATGTTACATGGTCGAGTACGTCTGAACGGGAACGTTATGTCGCCAGCATGGCTTCAAGACTGAGTTTGACAGAGAGTAGAAGAATCGGGATGTGCAATATTGAGTTAGACGCCTGATGTACTTCATAGCTGCATAACAGCCCGGCAAGGAAAGAGGAGGTCCAGGATGCAGACTCCATGAGCTGAATAACCACAAGTTTTCACTATGAATAAAATGTAACTTATGACAGATAGGCACCCTCTGAGTTTAAGAGGTTGAGGAGGAGAAGTCAAACAAACTTCTTCAGAATAACTCATAATGATAGAGAAGATAATGCATAATGTGTATTATCATCTTGATAATCAGAAGGTATTTTTCCTAACTGAGAGAAGATTGCAGATTTTTTTAGAATATATACTGCTCATCAAGATCTAATAGTATTCATGCAATATGTATGTACATGATCATCTAGTCTGACATATGATGATACCTGAACACCATCCAGTGATGTTAACATAGAGGTGTAGAGCATGATATCCAATTTTGCATGGCGCAATGCTTGATTTGAACATGAGTTTGCAAAAAGAGACATTTGATAATGGTTTGTATTTTACATCGCTTTTACATTGATATGATCCCATCTTGCATTGATGACAAGTTTGAACCCTGAGATAAGAACCATCACACTACAGACATTATGTATCCATAATCATTAACAGTCCCCACAGATTCAATTATGTTTGTAGGATCCAAAGTTAAGTTTGAATATATTTGATTGCGAGTAACTTGGAGTAGGTAGATGCAGGACTATTCTTTGTAATTTCTGATAGATATCTGGATCTATTTGAAAATATCATACATTATTGTGGAGGAAAATAATATGGTTTCATACAACAGACTGTTTATAAGCAACCAGCGAAGGGGGTAGATGACATATAGCATATTTCATGTTGAATGATAATAATAGACCAAAATCTGAATGAGGTCATAGTAATAAGAACCGAACTGAAGTTCATCTAGTAATGACCCATTCAGTTAGGAACACCATTTGATGTTAACTTGATTGTGTGGATTTGAGGACACCACATTTTAGGCTTGTGATCCAGATATAGATATATCTGGCTTTATAAAGTATGGGCACACGTCAACCTTCATCCCAATTAGCAGCGCACCAGGAATATGGACAGACAACTCATGTGGATAAGAAACTCAGTTCTTTTCACCTGTCTGATCCAAACAGGTGTTAGATAGTCACCTTCACACATCTAATGGTTAGAGTAATAGAGAAGGGAACTTCCGCCAGTGATGAGAACCACAGAGAGATGAAAGAGTACAGACAATAATATACCAGCAATGATCAATACATTTCATGTGTTTTATGTAGATGTGGTAGAGAAGGTATCAAATATTTAGCCTGGTTTGAGAATTATAAAGGCGTTGTGTGAAGAGAATGAATCTTCATTCATAAATTAATGATTGAATTATGTTGAGACTTCATTAACACATCAAATTAATATTTAACTCAATTTCCCTATCATTGAACCACATTTTGAGAATCAATAAACACAGTATACACAATAACCAAGATAGCCAGAAGATAATCACCAGTGAAGGTCGTAGTATTCGGTTAAGGTCTGATTACACTGCAGAGAGATCATCCGAGTTTGAGTTGGTTTAAAGACATCGGTTATTGAGGAGACTTGACATCGATCATAAGGCAGGCCCTCCATGATTTGAACCAAATGAGCGCCCAGAAACCTTCCAGGCGGGATAGGGTTGTCCGCCGCTGACTTTGATATTAGGACCAATGAAACCCATGAACCAGGGGTTAGAATGGTCATTTTGTCCCTTAGTGATATAGAGAAATGACCTGAGGCTCAGAGGGTAACCTTTGTATGAGTGATCCAACAGCCCAAGAGAGATGCACACTTTAGGAACATGAGAAGTGGCACAATGAAACCAATTTGGTAACAGAGTAATATAAATGATTGAATAACATATCAGATGATCTCACAACATACACCCAGCGTGAGATCAATCAGTGCTTTTCTTTATCTAGGTCATATTGCAGATACAACGATACAGAAAAATGATATGTCGATATTTGAATGAGACTGTGAAGACAGCATTCACCGAAGATCACAATGTGGAAATAATAGAACATGTTCAGAAGAAAGCACAACTGAGATTCACGATCAAAGTAATTACTCACACGATATGTTCACATGTTCATGTCCAAAGATAATGCCACGATTCATTGAATAGCGTGATGGCCCGAGGTGATTTAGTGGTGATCCTTAGACTCCCATGAGAAATCACAGACATAGTCACGAACATGAGGAATGCCACAGAAATGAACGATTCATCCGCTTGACGTGGTGATTTTACAATGATCGACTGGATTGTCACAGGTAACTGTAACCAATGAGGAAAATGATTTTATGCAAAATAGAGAGACATGTACTATCTTTAGAAGGATTCCCATAGAATGTGATGAATGACACTCACATAAATATTGTTTAACATCTTAATCATGCAGATGGTTTCAAGTCTCAGAAGCAAATCTTTCAAAAGACTGTTCATTTATCATCATGCTTTTCACATGCATTCACTATAAATGAGTTTGGGGGAAAAATCATACTTAGAATGAAAAGACAGGAACAATGAGGATGGAGGTTATCACATGATAGAGAAAGAAAACTGATGTCTCTGCAATACAACACTAGTAATATGCAGACCAGAAAGAAGAACCCTGATTAATTTCAGATATTAAGCATCACACAAGCCTCCCACTTAGAGCTGATGGTAAAGCAGAGGTTAGCATTTCCTACCAATATCGTCGACATCCGAACAGAGCACCGGCGTCGATGTACAGAACCCTAGAGGCTTATTCGGGGCATGTAGAGTTCAAAGGGTGCCGAGGCACTGTTCGGGTCAAACAACGCCAGATCCGGCCAGATTTTATGAGTGAGCGCGGGACTCATGCCTGGCCCTGATCGCCCATATCAAACACTAGTGGGTGAGTGGGACACCCAGGCACATCGTGGCAGGGATTCACGCCCGATAGAACCCATGCAGAGGCGAGTCACTGGCATTATTTGATTGAAGATACCACTGTTCATGGGAGAAATACACGTTGAGGCACACATAATATAATCAGGTTGAATATCATGACCAGTCGCTGAGCGTAGATGAGACGAGTCTGATCGAACATCCACAATCATAACTGACTAGAGTAACTTGATCAGGCATATTTGATAGCGGTTTCATGAGACTCACCAGCGAATCATGAGGCATAACATGTATGAACATCATAACTGGTCTGACTGATTTGATTAAGATATTTCATGAGAAGGTCAAACTCTGATTTGTCTTAAACAAAGGCCTGAAGAGAACAGTTAGTATTGAGTCTGCACCGCCTGAACCGTCGCCGAATCTTTTAGCCATGGTAATGTCCACTGGCACTTAAATGATTCATGAGGTTGGTGGATATTATATTAGAATATTTTATGTATATAGAAAAAAAATAAGAACCAATGAACCATTTTTAGAATATGAAAGACAATATTTGAACAACTGATGTCTCCATCACTCCGTAAAACTTTGAACAACCATCCTCACCTTTTTTGCAGCCTGCTGCTGAGAGATCTTACAAAGCACACTGATGAAACAATTTTTCTCATGAGCTATAATATAACAGCCATGATGAAAGGACCTAATGTGTTATTAGAGGTCTTATTTATCGTAGAATTTGATGAACTTCAGAAGCTCTCAATGTGGACGATAAGGCTTAAACTATACCGATGCGTTGATGGGTTTGTTAAAAATTTGTGTATAAGAAAATATGTTTTTAGGACCCATGGTGGAATATTTGAGGCTAGAGATTATACTAATTAAAGTATGCATATGATCATTCTGAGGAGGTTGGATGTTTGAAGAGGAAGGGTTAACATGTCCATAAATGAAGGGATTTGATTATTGATATTGATGGTAAGGTAAAGGGGGATTTTAAAAATGAGGATTATTTCATGTATATCAGAGGTCGAGTGAGGGAAAATGGTTATGAAGGGCATTAGATATATGATAGGGATAAGGGATAAAAGTGTTCATTAGGAGATGCTAAGGTTTTAGATTTTGATGTGGGTAGGTATAACCATATTGTGGGATACAAGTGGTAGGGGCTGGTTTTGAGGATGGATGGGTGCTTGTAATTATACTCATATTGATAAGTGGAAAAGACATGGGAATAGATACCACTAAGTTCTAAATCGAGGATGTGGATTTTTGTGAGGTAATAGGATGAGATGTAATCAAAGGAATCGTGAGAATAAGGGACATCGACTTGAGCCCGGGTTGATGGGGGTAGTAGTTATGAGATGATATTGAGTTTAAATTTAGAAACGAGAGAAAATGAGGCAGTGAAAAATGATGTTCCCGTATAACTAGTGATAACATAAGGAGACATTTGCTCTAAACTAACTAATATGAGGGGTCGATGAGTTGAAAATGATCGTAATTAATGGTGGTAATATGTGGGTGATATTATAAATTGGGGAAATAGAGACAGATGCCCGGAAAAACAAGGTAGCTACTAAGAGCAATAGGGTTGGTGTCTAAGATTTATTCAAATATTGGGTCACCACTATTGAAGAATTATGGAGTGGGTGAATTGAGAACTTCGATGTCTCCGGATAAGTGGCCGGGATATCAGGAGGCTCTTGGGTTATTTATTTTGATCATTGGAAGAGATATGACATATTTGCGACACTCAAGGTGATATTATTGTCTTGTCAAGACCATAAGTTAGTCAAACAAGTAATAAAGAAAGAGAAAGAGAAATTATTAAAAGAATGAAAACCACATGATCACAAGAGATTTTTTTATATTATCTTGATTAATTTATAAAGATGTGAAGATATTTTTTTTTACAATGAGGTATCAAGAATAAGGTAGGTTAAAGATGGTTTCAGGTGTGTTAAGGTTGGATTCCTCAATATACCCGAGGGTATGAGAGGCCCAAATCGTGTGTTTGTCATTACAAGGAGTGATATTGGGCCTACCCCTCATTTCTGACTCCCACAATGATAAGGGTGTTAGGTGATTAGTCGATATACCACACACAAATTATTTATACTTGGCCAAAACAATGAGTCGACTTCCCCTTGGTGATTAAATCCAAGTAGGTAGATTTGGAAGGAAGTTTTGAAAATGTAGATTTGATTTGTAACGTGATTTGGTTATATTTGAGGGGAAATCATGAATGAAATCATTTAAACCCTATTTAAACTATATGAGCAGATAAGAATGCAAATTTATTTTAAGGCCCGAAAAGAAAATTGACTTAGATGAGGAAAAATCACACTAGATGTGATGCTTAAAAGGAACTCGAAAGGAAAAGATAAGGAATACCTTTTGTTCACTAAATATTCCTTTTTTTCTTACTTTGCACATTTTTGAAAAATATGTCAAATAAATTTGAACTAAAAAGTTAGTAAGGAATGAAATGAGAAATAGTTTTTTTCTATGGGAACATAGGATTTGATAAAAAAGGGACTAGTGTCTCACCGGGCATACAGAATTTTTGTGGTATATTTTGATTCACTTTTATTATATGGAATAAATCACCAAAACTCAGAAAATAATAGGGTTTAGTGATACCGCATTGAAAAAAATTGAGATGTACATGTATAAATGGGTGCCATAGACTCCTCCAAAGAATAAGGAAACTTATACACAAAAAGACAACTTGACAAGAGATAGATTAGATAGATATGAGGTGAATTTCTTAGAAAAGGCCAATCCTAGGAATCCAAATGGCTTCCTTTGAAGGGTTTCAATTTGATTTCATAAAATCAAGTTATAAATGGTGAAAATATAATATTATAAGGATTATGATATTTAGACAATATAATGATGAAAAAAATCAACTTTCTATAGGGATAGGATGATGTTGTTATATATATTAGATTTCTAGGCTAGGTTTGTGGTAAGATAAATTTATTATAAGTAATCAATCTACTCTCTCTTGGTAGCATCTTGTTCTTCTTAGATGATCTCCAACCGATCCTCAATGTCATCCAGTTCACTTGTCAAGATGATGGCGTAGAGGCTCAACTCTCATGTGATGTTGTATTGATCCCAAGGAAAGGGTTGGGATATAATTGAGAGGTTGTAAATGATATTTATTGGTTATGGTTCACCTAGAATAGTCATATACATATAGAGATCACTTGAAATCTATATTAGAAGAAAATAGATCTTGATAATGATTACAATTATGTAGCATATGAAAAAAAGGCATCAAGACAAGAATAGTGGGTGATTCAAATGAATCATGGATGATTCAAAGGAATCATGATTCAGAAGGATCACTAGTGATTTAATAGAATCACTAGAAATTATTGTGGAAATGAAAAGATTTAAATAAACGTGAGTTGAGACTTGATATTTTTGCTTCAATGATTGACTTGTTCTCAAGGGGATGTGTAGACAAAATGCAATGCAAAGATAAAATAGTACTTTTTATGACACGAAATATAAATGATGAATGATGTAGGAGGACCTTATGATGGTGTGAGGTTCCCAAAATACTTGATGTGGATGCAGAGGATGTCTAGATCCTTCTAGTGACATCGTCTAGTATATAAATTACTAGAGATTCACCGTATTGTTTAGGGATCACGATTTAATGGAATTGATGAGTTTATATAGAATCATCGGTGATTAGTTAGAATCACTGGAAATCCAGAAAAAGTGGGAAAATCACTTGAAAGTAGTTGCAACTACTTCCAAAATGGTGAGTTTTGGGTTAAGGATGAAATTAAGATGAGTAGGATTATGTTGAGGAGGTTGGCAGGTTGTGGAGGTTTTGGCCTTACTAGGCTAAAATAGATTTAAGTGGTTTAGGAGGTTTATGGGAGATAAATGACTATTTATGGGAGTAAATGGATGTTACAGGGGTAGAATGAGATTCAGGACTTAGGTATAGTGTTTGATATATGAATATGAATTGTGTGGGTAGGTCACGAAGGGTGCCAAAAATGGGTGTCTACATGTGTTTTTTCACTCTTTCATCTTATTCACTTAAGTGACTTAATGTTGCATTGTAAAATTCCCTTTTCAAAAATAAGAAAAGGACTTAATTTCATTCCTAAGAGAATGTGAAAAGTCACAAATGGTGGTGAGATGAAAATTCACATGGAGGGAAGAGGAAGAGATATTTTTGTATGTTATAAATTGGAATGGCTTCTCCATTCCAAAGGGTTGACAATTGTTGATTTTTTTATGTTGTTGAGATTTATATAACTACTAAATAAAGAAATAAGAGATACATTTCCTCTATGTATTTTTATATATTCCTCTATCCTCTCTACTCTCCAACTTTGCAAGCATGGTGATCTTGTATAACCAAGAAGGAACTTTGTGTCCTTGATTAATGAATCTACAAAAATTTATGTCTCTAGTTTGTTAGTATTAATTATTGCTTACATTGTTGTGTTATTCTAATTAAATGTAGACATAATATATTTATTTTTGGTGAGAATTTGATAGTTCCTACTCACAACATTATCCCTATCTACCTATTTCTCATACTCCTTTTTACCCCCTTTCACAAAAACTTCCTCCCTTATACATTGTATAGGCACTTTTCCATAGGTCTAGTGGATTATTCCTATGTGATCCCTGACCTAACGTACACCCCATAACTTTAGTAATTTTACATTCAATAATGGGAGCCTCCCTATACAAAATAATGAGGGGCTTATCCCCATGATCATTTGTGAAAATATATAATTTTCAATGTGACAAATTATTTTACCAACACAAATAAACTCTTTTGTCAACTTGTGTTATGTCATCATTTCTTGTATGTCGTGGGGAGGATTTTTTTGTATATTTCAATAAAATGATTTGATTCCTCTTTTGAAAGAATAATTAATGGATAAGAATAAAGAACAAGGAAGAGAAATAAAGAATAAATAAAATATTCAAGAAGGGTCAAGATCTATTTGTTTTCCCTTCAAATTTGCTTCCACTTTACCCTTGTATTTGTCAAAGCACTCAAATATTTCCAAAATGGGATTATTATAGGCCCCATGTGATAAGGGAATATTATTTATTGATTGGATGGATAGGACACTATCAAACTCATCTAAAACAACTCTCTTTTTCTTAATCCTTTTGGTCAACTTATTGATATAAATCTCCAAATGAATGAATTTCTAAATGAAATAATAATTTGGAGATTCTAGTTCACTGCTACATTTTGTTAAATAATTTCAATTAGATTTTTGGATCTATAGTTCCTGGAGTGTATTTACCTATGAGGGGAAGCATTTTTTAAATATTTGACTCAATATCATCCATGTACTCCCCTTCCTTTTCCTTAATGTTCTAGAGCTTTCTTATGAAATCTCAAATTCTCAATTCTTAGTTTGATAGTGCCCTCATATTCATATTATTTTCCTTGGTAATATGAGGGAACTATCCCTTCCTTCTCCACCAACTCATAGTAAATACTTGTGATACTTTCAATCTTGGACATAATGCTATCCTAATATTCAACTCATCATGATACATTTCAATTAATACTTTACATGCATTCATTTACTCATAGACTTGATTGTAGCATTCAATTACTTATTTGATAATTTTGTTATCCTCACTTATTAACCTCTTCTCCCATTCCTTGGTGGCTTACCCTATGCACTTTAGATCATCATAATTCTTTATCACTCGGAGTGATAACAATGGAAATTTCTAGACTCACTAAGGAGGTTGTATCCATTTTTGTACGTATGTTGAAAAGGTGTCAACTTTTTCCCTTATTATTTCTTGGTCTCTTTATCTTTGTCCATATTTTGGAAGAGACCTCCCATTCCCATCAGTAACTTCGCATTTGAGACCTTCTATGGTTGGTTTCCAAAGTGGGACTTTTGTTATCTATTAGTTTGAAGGGGAAGCTTCATCCATTAAGACATCAACTTGTGGAGAAACAATATCCACAAACCTCGTCTCCTTGAGGTCCCACCATTGTTCTTGATTTTTTTTTGTTTATTTGGTGTTCTAGTATATCTCGAAGGAGATTATTCTTTCAAGGTATTCTTCCTCCATTTTCACCATTACCTTCCTTATTTTTCGAGTGTCTCTCCCAATCATACTTCATTCAAAGTTGATATCCTCCCTTGTGTTTGTTTCTAGGGACACTTGGTACAACCATAATTTCTTATGATTTTGAGAATGTAATACTAGAGTCTTCAACATGTGATAGTGGTGTATCCACCCTTTCAGTTGACTATACCTGTGTTTCATCCCTTTATTCCTACTCCTTTGTACCTTCTCCCGTATCGTTGAAATGTAAAAGGAACTTGCATATGTAGGTTCAATACCTTCAATTTCATGCCCTTATTTCTTGGATGGAGAAGGCTCTTTATTTGGATTAGTTTGTATCTTTTCCCAAACTTGAGATTTTTTTCCATATTTTATCCTCGTAACTTCATGATTTGTCATCACTTTCTCCATTGTTTCTAGAGTTTTTCAAGAAGATTCATGGCCTTTGGTTGTTCAACCTCTTTACTATAACTACTTTTATACTTGATTTCTCATCTCCGATGTTATTACTTCTTCTATGGTGGATTTTGAGGTGATATTGATCTTCCTTCCTTCACTTCTATTGATGCAACTTGAGTATATGCATCTTGGACATATTTAGGGTGAAGGTCATCTCTAACATCCCGACTTAGGCTATGTAACAAGACTATGAAGACATGCTCATGAGATATGTCTTTCTCTTCTTGCCCTAAAAATCCAATTAATGTAAATGTTTATTCACGAGTTGGGGCTAGGATAGTAGCTTCTTGTGACACATGAGGTGGGGTAGTATCAACCACCTTGAGAGTCTCGATAGTTTAACAAGTACCCAAAGGCTTGGGGAAGCTCCTTTTATGGATGTATTTATAACTATTTCCGTTGCATGTGTTACCACTTTTTCCCTTTTCATCCTTATAAAGTTCTTGGTGATAGGATCCTCCTCCACTTCCTTAGGAATGGGCTCCAATATTGGGCTCATCATGGGTTTCTAGGTGAAACACTTCCCCCATTCTCTTTCCTTTTATAGGAAATCCCTCCGGAGCAGAGGAAAATGCACCTAATTGAGTTTTACTTTGGGGAATAGTTACCTTGGGCCTAGAGGTAGGATGAGGAACTACTTGGATTGGGGTTTCCTTAAAAATAGGAGATATTTCTTTTCTTTCACCAATATTTCTTCAGTTCTTTGTGTTAATTCAAACACAAAGGTCCTTAATTTTCTTGTGGTAACACTCAACTCTTCCACTACATTTGTAGTTTTTCCCTTGATGGAAATGTATGAAAATTTTCCCTTCAAAGGATCTAGACCTATGACACCTTTACAAAAGGTGTAAGCATATCCTTGATTTCACATGTGGCCCGATACTCCCTTAAAATAATTTTTTTTTATAAGGATATATCAACTCCTTTCCCTTTCAACCAAGATACAATATTCTTGATGATGTGAGTGGTTTGATTATGAAAATAAATAGTCTCATGTGTGTCCTAACCAAGTGTTTCACCATTTTCTTTACCTTTTGAATGACGAAACAAATAAGGGTAAGGGTAAAGGAGGAATACCTATTTATGCTGGTCGATTGATGGTTGTTGCATGCGTTCTAACTTCTTGATCTAGTGCCGATTGTGAGAGCTTCCTTTTGGCTAGAGGAACTACCTGTAATAGAAAACAAGACCACAAAAGATAAGTTAAATGATATCTGATAGTGGACTGCCTAGCGTATGCTAATTTTAGGATGTATGATACTTCCTAGATGGCTATCACTCCACGATTTAAAAGAACTTAATGCGAGAAATAAGTAAATTCCTACTATAGTTGATATGATTTAGGTATCTCATTCAATCACAATAAGAAAATCTAATATAATAAAGTGCTAGGTTATAGTCGATATGAAGGGTAGGTAGTTGTGGTGTTATAACTAGTTAGGTCAGGTTCTAGGTTGTTTAGGTCATTTGGTAAAAGTTAGGTTGGCTCTGTTATTAAAAAAGGTGTAAAACACGAGACAACCATTGGTCTAGTATAACCGATGATGGTTTAGAAGGGACCGATGATAGTCATGGATAGCAAGCGATGGTAAGGTCAAGGTGAAAGGAATTTGATAAGATCTGATTGTGGGGATTGAAATGGAGCTAAAATGAGATGGAAGGGTGGATGGGGAGGTCTGTAAAGGTCTCAGGTATACTTAGAGGGGTATGGGAGGTAAAAATGGGTGATTTGGTGGTGTGGATAGAGGAATGGCTGAATCTACAAGTAGGTAGAAGATTGGAAAAGAACATGCAAATTATATACTGATAATGAAGTAACAAGGCTATTATACTGAAATAGACTATACTAGTAAAAGGTATACTTACTATGGTACAAACTTGATGGTTGAATGGTGATGGTAGTTGATCAGAAGAATGGTGTTTGGTGCCACAATAGTGCTCCCTGGAATGCCTCTATGGATGCAATACTGGATATGTCCTCGTGCTACTGTGGATGCGGGTGTGTGAAAATATGGTGGTTTTCTTTGCATGTAGATATCTTCTTGTTTTATTGCTCTTAATGTGCTAATGCAAAAACAAGGTTGTTTAGGTGAATAAATGGTAACCAACGAAGGTTCCGGGTTTCATCAAGGCGTCGGTTTAGGGGTAGCTGGTGTCGGTTAAGGCAGGATTCCCTAGGTTTACTAAAATGGGTAGATCTTTCTAATTTCTTAGGCCCAGTTAGTTTTTTTCTTTTGGATTAGAATGGAAACTTCCCTTCTAATGAGTGGGAATGTGGTTAGAGAGATTTTAGGAATTGATTTTAGGGTTAGACCAAATCTTAGCTCATTAAGGCAAGTAAGACTTAGTTATTGTTAGTTATGGAAACATGCCAAGAATAGGTCTAGGGTGAGGTGGCTGGATGAGGTGTCTAGGTGAGGTAGAAATTAAGATAATTAGATAATAAATATTGTGAGGATATATATTAATTTAATTATATTAATAGTGATGTAGGGTGGAAAGGGCCATGGTTAGATGAGTATATTAAAGTGGTTATTGACAAGGGACCAAGGGGAGTGTGACCCAATTTTGGTGTCTAATTTTTCCCCTTTTTATTGCATAGCTTGTATTGGTAAGCAACGCTGACAAAAATAAGATGTTGTTGCCCCATGTGTGGGTGAAGGTGATCCCCCTCAAACTAGGAATTGATGAGGTAGAAGACTGAATTGGTGAGTGGTTTGATAAAAGGTGGATGTGATGAAGAGGAAGGTGGACACCGGGGGTGATGAGGTAAAGGTCAAATCAGGTAATCAAGGTAATTGGCGTGGTCAAAAGGTAGTAATAGTCAAATGCACATACACATATAAACAGTGGCATGGTACCATGTTGAAGAGCATGCAAACTCTACATCATCTAAGGTCGATAGGTTTATCCAAACAAGGTTGAGGTGATTTTAGTATCTAAGGTATAGGATATGGTGTGGAAGCACTTCACAGGTCAGGTGCAGGAATGTTTAGGTATGTTCTGGTACACCAAAGGTTAGGTCAGGATAAATGGCACGACATTAGGAAAGGTAAGGTCATTAGGTCAAACAACACGGGTAATAGTGTCACAAGGTATAACGAGCACATGAGGTCATAGGTCAAGTAAAAATGTTCCAGGTCCAAGTAGCAAGGTCATGGCATGGGTAACAAAGTGTCACATGGTATAGCGAGCACATGAGGTCATAGGTCATTAACAATGTTCTAGGTCTAGGTAGTGAGGTCATGGCATGGGTAGGGCCGAGGTACGGGTAAAATAACAAGTCCCTAAATGCAATTAAGGACATGTATAGGTAATGTAGGCTTGGAGGTAGGTTGTGATAAGGGTGGGTAAGGCAAAATGGTGGTTGGGTTGGTTAAGTTGGGTCAGAAATGGGGAAAGGGTAGTTGACAAGAGTATGACGGTAATCGATGCCGTCGTACAGATAACCGTTGATGGTCTAGTTAAATCAACCATGGTTTTCTTGAGCACACGACCGATGTCGATCCCGAGTATAACTAACCGCAGCGGTGGTGCTAGGGCACAAGACCAATGTCGATTTAGGTATAACCGATGTCGGTTAGGTTGACGTGGGTATATAAAAAGAAAAAAGCCGTATAATATGGATTCATTTATATGTTTTGGATTTTGTGAAAATGACAGAGCGCTGAATGAGTTGTGCTTTGTTGGGAGGAAAGGACGAGGGATGATATCCTACTGAGGTGGAGAGATCCGGTTGGTGAGAGGGTCTAGGTAGACGGGTCCATGAGCATAGGGGGATCGATTGTGATTAGGTGGAGGTCAGGAGGATTGGATTTGGTGATTGGACATGACAGAGGTAGGAGAAGGTTCGGGTGGACCACTGGCATAATGGCTGACATGCCACCGTCTTGCGCCGATTTACACCGAGATGAGGTAGGATTCTATCCAATCCTGTATTTGTGATTGAAATAGGCTATTTAAATGGGGTTGGGTGAAAATTTGGGTGTAAGTTTATTATTGGGAATGTATGGGTAAAAAGGAAGGAAATGAGGGGTGGGAAGGTCCAATGTAGATTAAATAGGATTGGGAATAAAGCTAGGATAGGTTTGGGTAGGTTAGAGTGGAGGATTAGGGTAGATTTTGAGAGTTTGGAAAAAATGACCCGGGGGGTTGGACATATTCGGCTTTGACATGCTGGACGGTGGACCGATGCTAGTCAAATGTTGGCCGACATCGGATTATTTGGCCGACATCGGTCAAGTAATGGGTGACCGATGCGATTACACATGACCGATAATGGTCATTGTTGACTGGTGTTAGCTGAATTTTTGGGAAAATAGGGCAATAGAGAGCAAGGGTAAGAGGTAAGGATATGTTAGGAGATGTAAGGGTAGGTTTCATGAGAGGAAAATAGGGGAGTAGGTATAAATGGCATGAATATATTGGTCTAACAAGGGGTAAGTGGTTGGGTGGGTACGATAAGAAGTGAGGGTTAGATATGAGGTTTATGAGGTAAGGGGTGTGTTTGGTATGGTAAGGTTTTGACAATAGTGTGTTTTGTGGGGGTTCGGGCAAGGTACTAGTTACGGATGAGGGATATGGTACCTCCCTTGCTCATGGAGGTATGAGGGTATGACGATAGGCGAGGACTGGCACCATGTTGTAGAGGTTAACTTGATTAGGGTCGATGCTACCGACACGTGATTTGGAAGATGAGGTTAATGGTTGATCTCATCGATAAATGGGACTCATGACCAATACCTTCCATTTGCCGACGGGTGAGATCACAGTCACCTTGGAGGATGTGTATAGGATCTTGGGTCTACCGATAGTGGGGATGTAGGTGTATTATATCTCCTCAGAGGCCTTTGAGGAGTTGATGATGACCGTATTTGGTGAGCGGCTCTGCAGAGATGATGTTTCATAATGCCAGATGAGCTATGGAGATATGTACTAGGCCCATCCAGAGGAGATGAGTTTAGTAATCAGTGTTGCTTTGATGGAGGCAATCTGCTACTTTTCATTATCATATGTGGAGGGTGGGAGATTCCCATGATCATTGATGGGGGTTCTACATGACATGGTGGAGGATAGGACTAATTTTTATGGGTGCCTCGCATTCTGGTTTAGTTATATAGAGAGCTATGGGCTTATGGGTGGTTACGAAGATTTAGTGTGTGTTGTACCTTCCTACTCCATTGCTGGGTATATGAGCACATTGTATGTGTGTGTCCAATTGGTATGCCTCGAGTTGATGCATTCAATCCGGGTTTTGTTTGAGTGGGCTTCACGTAATGGGTGCCTATAATTGGGGAGCACCGAGCAACTAGATCTACACACGATGTAGCCTATTACAAGTAATTATTAAAGGGTTTTTTTGGCGTGGACATCATTTAGAGGCCCTATGTGGGTTTTCCATCATATGGGTAGATGGAAGAGGAGCTATAGGAGCTACAACTGCTCCGGTGGATAGAGGGGTGACATGCAGGAGAGCATGAGATGATACACTGTGGACAGGATTAGACGATAGTTCGGGTTGCTTCAGATATACCGCCACCTTTCCCACAGTATAGGAGGGATGATGTGGAGAGGCCTCTACCTCCACCATATCCGACAAGACTTGACAGGGCAAGAGGAGCAAGTGAGAGACCGATGGATTAATGATTTCGGGGTTACGAGATAGATACAGGCGGTGGTGGGTAGCACATTTACAAGCAAAGTACCACCAAGGATGGGGTAACCAGATTTAGCCACCATCACAGTGCAGAGGGATTCCCTACGGGGGTAGTAGTGACCCTAATTACAAAGTTGGCTATAGTGCAGGGAATTTGATAGACTCATAGGCATAGGTTGTTATTTTACAGGAACAAGTGGCCACTCTATAGGCCCAGGTAGTGCAGGGGACAGTACCCATGCAAAGGGTGGAGATGGAGATGAGGTACATGTGGCTGCCCTATAGGTGTATATTACAGGTTTGTAGGGCTAGTTGGCCACCGCAAAGGTGCATGTTACCAATATTCGTGCCTAGATACAAGCAGGGGTGGGACAGGTCCCCATGATAGATATAGGCACAAGAACAGGCCCCTTAGGACAAGCATAAACAAGGATAGGGTCCCTTAGACAGTACCAATGGGATAGGGTCTTGAGAGATAGGTGTAGGGGCCAAGGCTGATGACACCACCACAAATAGTACCGATAGGCAGGTTGAGGTATGCCTTAGACAAGGTCAGGTATTATCGGGATATTTTGATGGCCACGAGGATAGATTTTCTATCCTATGGGGAGTATAGAGCACAATAGGCCTCGAGTGAGAGGACCAAGTCACATACCCATAGTGTAGAGAGCACAGGGGGCCATTGAGCCCCGAGGTAGGGTCGGGGTGAGGCCACCAGTTCATGGAGGCTAGCCCCAGATTGAGGTACCATAAAAGATCCAAACATGACCGATGATGGGTGGTGAGATGCTAGTTGGATGTCGTATGGGGGAGAGGAGGAGGAGGAGACATGTGAGATAGATATGGAGGATATCCAACATGGTGATGTATGATAGCCGTATGTACCTCTTGTTTTGTATAGTTATTTATTTTTATATATATACCGCCTGTGCCAAGAGAGTGAGGATGTACATGAGAGTTTTGAGATTTTTGATGATATACCGCCTATGTGCCAAGATGGTGAGGATGTATCTGAGTGATTTGAGATGATTGTGATTATTATTGGGATATATGTTCACATGTATTTTTATACAGACTATTTGATTTATAGATGATGGTGTTTATAGTATGGATGGTGTACATGTTTTAATTTTTTTTATATGTGTGTGTGTGTGTGTGTGTGTGTGTGTGTGTGTGTGTGTGTGTGTGTGTGTGTGTGTGTTTGTGTGTGTGTGTGTGTGTGTGGAAATCAAGTGGATTAGGCCTGATAGAGTCAAGGTCGTGTAGGCATGGTGAAGTCAGGTCTGTTTAGGTATGGATGGAGTCAGGTCTATTTAGGCGTGGATCGCATTAGAGTTGTTAGGCATGGTTGAGTCAAGTTGGTTAGGTATGGTTGAGTTTCTAATTCATTAATTTGTGTAATTAATGATGATGTGGATCGTGTTAAGATGATTTGTAGGAAAATGTATGATTACAATAAAGAAATTGTAGACAAGGTGAAATGAATGTGTAAGTTATGATGGTAAAGATGTTAAGCAATTGTTGTTTGTTTGGTTTAATTCCCAATTATTGATATAAAAATGAAACTAACTAGGGTAGAATGTGAATAGGAAAGGGAAAGAGGAAATTGGTTAGGGTAGAGAGTGGCCGAGCTAACCTCTAAGGGCCCCATGCCCTCAGAGTGCTGCCTACATAGTCCCAGTCAAAAGGGACCTCAGGCCGATGTAATTCTCCCATAAGCTAGGGAAGATTAGGGTGAAATAGTGGCATGGGTTAATGTAGGTCATAGGCATGATTGATTTTAGATCATAGGTGTGGTTGAGTGGTTTTTAAATATAGGTGTTGATGATCTAGCCCTGTATAGGATAGTCAACAAGTAATGAGGAAGGTGAATGGTAAGAGGTGGTAAAAAGAGCCACTTAATTGATAAGAACCCTAAGGAGTTGATCATACCTAAGAGAGGCTCATGAACAAAAGACCCTAAAGGCATTGCATAATGGACTATTATAAGGGGGAAGAAAGTCACATAATCACAAAATGTCACGTATGCAGAAATTCCCTTGAGTAATGAGGAAATTAGGAAAAAATGGCAAGGAGGTGAGAATGGGTGGTTGAGCGTAATTTAGTGTATGAAAGTGTGTCTCATAGAACAATAAACTCTGGATCAAGAATAAAGCGAGTCCATCACAAAAATTTCATCTTCCTTTTTTTTGTTAATAGACCGACCGATGCGGGAAGTCTATATGGGACGAATATATTATCTCCTTGAGGTCTTCGTGAAGCGATCGATGCAGGAATCTTCCGGATAGTTATTACATTTGTTTAATGAGTGGATATAGTTGTCCTTCAAGGAGAAATCTATTTATAGCGGTGGAATTTAGAGTGAAGATGTCCCTTTTTTCAAGGGGAGTCAAATTTTGCTAGAAGTTTGACTCAAGGAGTGGTATCCCCTTTTTTTAGACGTTTAAGTCATCGAAAATACTATAGAGGATGATTAGGTTCTTTTTTAGAAGACAAGACCGTAGCACACAAAGATTAATTGTGGAAGAGGTGGTTTTGAGTGATGAACGACCATGGGATTTCATCTTGAAGAAGATGAAAAGTATCCATGAGAAATCATGGTATGAGTAGAGCCGTGGTACTCATATTGAAGACAAGGCTAAAAGGTGATGGGTAATCACATGATTCTTGTTTAGTCATGGATCCTCAAAATGGGTAATATGGAAGTTGAACAACACTCAAGGGATGAGAAATCAACTAAGAAAGTGATATAGGACTTGATATCAACAATAGAATGGTCAAAGATGTAAGGCATTAAGGGTCTCGGTTTGGGTTCACCTTTGAGTGAAGAAAATGATAAACACCGATCCATAGGCATGTGTAACGATATAGGGCCCAAGCCAATTAGGAGCAAATTTTCCCGTTTACTTTTATCCTCTTTGGTTACATGTTGATTTTCCTTCAGGATGAGGTCACCAACCTGAAAGGTTTGTTCATGAACATGTTTGTCATAGGCACATTTGATATGTTTTTGGTAGATTTGGAGATGGTCAAGAGCATTAAGATGACGCTCATCTAATAATTCAAGTTGCACCAAATGATCCTGGTGAAATTCATTGTCATTGAGCATGTCTTGTATTGATATGTAGAGAGATGGAATCGGACTTCGAGAGGTAAGACATCCCGTATCGTAGACTAGAGAAAAGGGGTGGCAAAGATTCGAAGTGTGAATACTAGTGCGATAAGCCCATAAGGCGAAAGGAATGTGTGTATGCCAATATTTCCTAGTATCATTGACTACCTTCATAAGAATTTTGTTTAAGGTTTTATTGGTGGATTCGGCTTGACCATTGGTTTACAGGTAATAAGGTGATGAGAAATTGAGTTGGATGCTAAAAGCATCACATAGTTTGTGTAGGGTTTTGTTTTTGAATTGTTTTCCGTTATCAGTGATAATGCGGTGAGGGACACCAAAACGAAAAATGATGTGATGGTTGATGAATTCACATATCTTCTCGGATTTGGTAGAAATGAGGGGAATGGATTCTACCCATTTAGTGTAGTATTCAGTAGAGGTTATGATCCATTGGTGGCTTTGTGAAGAATGAGGGTTGATCTCATCGATAAAATCCAAACCCCATTGAGAGAAAGGCCAAAGATCTTGTGTGACCTGTAAGGCGTGACTAGGTGTGTGATGAATATTAGCATGTTGTTGGAATTTCATGCAATGTTTGACATAATCACAAATGATCATGGTTTAGGTTGGCCAAGAATATCCTAGGCGAAGAATGCCTTTTATAACAGCGAGAGCATTAAAGTGACCTCAACAAATTCCATCATGGACTTCCTTAATGGTGTAGGGAATTTTAGAACTTGTAAGGCATCGCAGATAATGTTGTCGAAACCATGTTTGTAAAGAAGAAAACCCATGATGACATAATGGGAGACACTTTTACGAAAGGCACGTTGTTCATTATGAGTGAGATTGGTGGGTAGAATGGAAAGGGAAAGATATTATACATATTTCTTATACCAAAGGTCACGTGGGTCGTGGAAACAGATTCGACGGAGTAAAATTCACAAGGTAAATTAGAGGGTGATTGTAGTCTTTATATGGTGACAAACATTTTAGAGTCACTGGTGAAGCAGGTATTTGAGAAACCAAGTAGGCCATGGTATCCGCAAATTTATTGGTAAAACGTGGGGTGGTTTGAAGTGCGTAATGGTCAAAGGTGGTCAAAATTATGTCTACACGATGCTTATATTTTTGAAGTATCTCATTACGACATTGGTATATACCATTGACTTGATTTATGACCAAATAAGAATCACCAAACATGTTGATTGACTTAACATCTAAGGCATAAGCATCTTGGAGACCCAATACGAATGCTTCATATTCAGAAATATTGTTTTTATAATCAAAATTGAGTTTGAAAGACAAAGGCATAGGTTTACCATAAAGCGAATGAGGATAACACCAGCCCCACCCCCAAGGTAACACTTGGAGCCATTCAAGAAGAGTGTCATTTGGTAAGCAAGCTCGCCCAAGGAAAGGGTAGCTATAGACTCATCTAGAAGTCAAAGTTAGAAGGTTGATTCCCAAAAATAGGGGCATTGGCCAATTAGTCAGCAATATCCTAGCCCTTGATGGAATTTTGATGGATGAATTCAAGGTTGAGGTCAGCCGAAGCATAAGCCAACGCCAACGCAAGATGTTGATTTTGATAAGTTTTGGCATACATGTCATGTAATGGGTCAATATTAGTAATGACAAAGGTTTTGTGGTTGAGTAGGTAATGGTGGAGTTTGGTGGTGATGAAAACTAAGGCTAGGAAAAAAAATTCGGCATGGGTATATCTAGTTTCATAGTCAAGAAGGGTACAAATTATGTAATAAACCACTTTCTCTTGGTGTTGGTCATCATGATGAGCGAGCATGGCACCTAGAGAATGGTCAGTGGTGGAAATATATAGGTAGAAGGGCTGGTCATCCTTAGGAGGAATGAGCATTGGTGGTTGAAGGAGGTATTGTTTCAAGGATTTGAAGGCTTTATGGAATTCATCATCCCATTTGAATGAAACATATTTCTTGAGAAGATGATGGCATGGTCGATAAAATGGTCGTAAAGTCTGCAAGATAAAATGACGAATTGATTGCAACTTTCCTTGTAGGCTGCGAAGTTAACAGAGATTAGTGGGTGGCGGCATTTCAAGAATAGCCTTGACTTTAGTAGGATTGACTTCTATGCCACACAAAGAAATGATGAAACCTAGGATTTTTCTGAAAAGTACCACAAAGACGCACTTCTTTGGTTGAAGACAAACACAATACTTGATGAGGTGGTCAAAGATGACTTTAAGAATGGGCAGGTGTTTGGTTCAATGCTTGGATTTGGCAAGTAGATCATTGACATAATCTTCTAATATGTGATGCATGATGTCATGGAAGATGTAATTCATGGCTCACTGATATGTAGCACTGACATTTTTGAGGCCAAAGGGCATGAATCGATAGCAGAAAGTCCCCAAGGGGTGATGAAGGTAGTCTTGTGTTGATCCTCGGGAGATAGTAATATTTGATCAGAGCTCGAGAAACTGTCCATGAGTGATAAAATTTCATGGATAGTGGTAAAATCAACTAGTTGGTCAATGCTTGGTAGTGGGAAATCATCTTTAGGAAAAGCTAGGTTGAGCTCACGTAAGTCCGTGCAAATTCAGAGTCCCCCTGTCACCTTTGTGATAGAAATGATGTTAGAAATTCATGGGGATAATCAATGGCTAGAATGAAGGAAACCAAGAGAAGGCATCGAAGTTATTCTATGACCGTAAGAGCAATATGAGGATGTATTTTCCATAGCTTTTGTTTGATGGGTTTGGCCTCAGGAATGGTTATGATATTGTGAACCGTGATCTTTGGGTCAATACTAGGCATATCGGCATAGGACTAGGAAAACACGGTGTAATGATCTCAAAGGAAAGAGGTGAAGGCTTCTTGTTTAGTAGCTTCTAAGGATTGGCCGATATTTAGAATGTGTGGGTTGTCCTGAGTATTAATGTTGATTTTGATGGTCAATTGCTCAACATAGTTTGTGTCTCAGAGGGTAACGACTGATGAATATAATAGTATTTTACACCAAGGTAGGTGAGGATGGACTCATCGTCTTGACATTGAACGACATTAATTAAAGGCTTATTGCCATCCATCATGTCAGGATATAGGAATGGGAGATAAGAGGGAGTCTCGCCATCACATTGATAGGTCAACAAATCCCTGGGGAAATGGTGTTTACAAAAAAAAAAGTTAGGAGGAATAGATTCATGATCTATGGACTCTGTGGGTGAAGATGGTAATGTGGGTGAATGAGAGGGGGAAGATTTCTTATCCTAGATAAGGTCGACACAAACCTTCTTAGAGGGTGGAGCATGAAAACCAATGCCACTACGGTCATTATGTTTATGAGAGGTACATGAAATGACAAAGTATAGTGGACTTGTTCATAAAAGCGAAGCCAAATTCTTTCCACATGCACCGGTGGAGGAAAGTGTGAGCAAAGCAAAGTAGTTAGTGAGGGAATGTAGGTTAGAAAAAAATAGTTGGGCTAGGGATGGAGCTTCGTGTTTATAGGTGGTAATATCAAGTCTCCCATATGTTAGGTTGGTATAAAGGTGGGGAGGACCATAAGAAAAAACATCACCGATACAGATGTCGTAGCTAGGGTGTTGATGCAGATTCCCATACTCTTGTGGGGTGAGGAAGGTATCAATATTGTATATGCGGTATTCCCCAGAGTGGGGTGTTTAAAAACACCTTCTAAGGGATCAATAGTTGGTATGTGAGTAAAGGTATATATGGTTCACTAGATGATGGGGAAAGGGGCACGGTAGTAGAGGCTATAGCTGTAGTGGGGATAACAAGGTTAGATGTAACAGTAAGTAGTGGCAATTTTGGTGGATGGGCTTGCGAGTGAAGGTGAAGTGGTTACAAAGTGGAAGATGCCTTACTAACACAAGCACATCATTGGGATGATATAGCATATTACAGTCTTAAAAGGTGAGGGGTTGGAAGAGATGGTGTAATTATGTCCCTCGTGTTCAAATTTGAGGCATCAATGTAAATTCAAAGGGACACAACCCATAAGCATGGATCCAAGGTCAGCCAAGCAGCAAGTTATATTGGAACTCCCCTTCTAGGACATAGAAAAGTTCTAGGACAATGCGGGGACCTACGCGGACATGGAGAACAATGGTACCTAGGGTAGAGGTCATGACATCATTAAAGGAATGCAACATAACAGGTTACCATGCATGCAATTGGTAGGTATTTACATTTGGTTGTATGCATGGGAGGAGATGATGTTAATACTAGCACCACCATCGATCATAACGCGCGTTGTATGTGTATATTATCGATAAAGATGGAGATGAAAAGAGCAGGTCAGGGTCATCAGACTGGAAGGAAGCGATCTCTTCATCCGAAAAGTTGAGGGCAGCCCCTTGGCGAGTAGGTGGAGGTGTAGATGAAGGTGAAGACCTAGTGAGAGAGGATACATGGTGAGGGGTAATGATAGAGGCGATGGGTGTGGGGTCATTTGGTAAGACTTCAATAGATTGAAGGACCTCCATGAGGGCTTGATGATGTGACTTCAAGGTTTGGATGAGATCATATAAAGACATTTTGAGGGGGGATTGGTGTAGTTGTTTTAGCATTGTGTGATGTGTGACTCGTTGGAAATAGGATATGCAGGACCTCGAATGATGACTTTGGGTATGGGTGTGGATGGTATGTTGGGTACAGGGTTGGTTGATGGGCCAGTTAATTTTTCCTTTCCCTTGTCTTTTTGAGCACGGGTGGCAATGTTGATCATGTTAATCTGAGGGGAGGTGGATGAAGAGGGTATGTCATGGAAGGTATAGTAGTATGAGGGACAAAACCCTAGTGGGGGATATGATCCTTATGAAATGAGTAGGGCACATTGGCATTTTGGTGGTGGTTTGGCCAACTCTCTGATATGAACCATGTTAATATTGAATCTTGGGGGTGGATCAAAGAGTTGTGGGGTGGAGATTTTTGTCACTGAGTAGGTAATGGGAGAAGATATGTGGAAATTGGTGAAGGTGAAATGGGGTCCTTGTCAAGAAGATCGTCATCGTAAAAATTTTCTTCAGGAGGACACAATTAGACAAGAGTGGTTTTTAAAGCCTTTAGATTCTCTACATCATGTCCCGGCACACACTGACGGTAGGTAAAATTTTTGGTTTCATCAAACCCTTTTGGTTTGGGTTTGAGTGGGTCGTAAGGTCTAAGAGGTGGTATGTGATGACAAAATTTTCGAGGAGATTGGTTTGGATTTTGGCATAGGACCCTGCTAATGGATCACAATGGGAGGTGAATGTGGGTTTGGGTACAAGTGCGGATGATTATGGAGGAAGAGTCTTTACACGAGGGGGAGTAGGTGGGTCTACTAGTTTTGTGTGTGGTGTGGTCTTAGTTGTTGGTTTTATCTCGCTTGGGTAGGGGCATGGTAGAAGAATTGACAATGGAAGGTTTGGTTGGTTTAACTACCTTATTGGAGGGTAGCGGATTTTTAGCTTTAGGTTGCATCCTTTTGGGCAAAGGTGACAAGGTGTATGAGATGTGGATGGAAAAGCCAATGGTGGAAGAGGGTGGATTACTCATGGGGGTAACCAAGTGCTATAGAGGTAGGTGGTGTCGGTTGGGTAGGAGGTGTGAGTTAAAGGAAGACAATGTAATGGGTAGTGAGGAAGTTATCGACGATAAAGTGGAGTTATGGGTGGTAAGAAGGTTATGGGTGAGGGTGATAGTTGTGTGAGTCACTTGGGTATATTAGAGGTTGGTGATGGGGAAATGGGTTGTTACATTCTTGGTTTACCGGTGGATGGGGGTTTCTTGGCCAGGGTTGAGGGGTGAGGTCCTAGGATAGGATAGATGAAGGAGTGAAGGTGAGAATGGTGTGGTAGGAAAGTTTGGTGTATGAGGTCTAGGAGGTGGATCTTCTTTTTAGGGGCCGGGTTAAGTTTAGTGTTAGTTTTGGAAGATGTGGCTAAATCTAATTTGATGGGTGGGTGGGTAAGGCTAGCTATGTCGGTATGACCCCTAAGGTAGTGATAGGTTTAGGTAAGGGAGATGATATAGGTGTGGGTAGGTGTTTGGGTGTAGATGTATGTTGGGCTATGGGAAGAGGTGTGAGTTGGGCCATGGGCGGTGATGTGGAAGGTATTGCAATAGTTGTGGTTGTGTTTGGTTTGGTTACTCAAAACACTTTTAGATAGATAGTGGAGGTATCAATGAGTGACAAATGCATTTGTGTTGAAATAGGAAGTAGAAGGCATCCCCAAAGTAAGGCTCTATCAACATAATCCAGGATATTAGACAAGCATGAAAATGGTGCTGTTGTAAGTGGGGCTGACGTGGATCAAGTGGCAATCCCCGTAAAATGTGTTTGAGATACAGGGAAATGGCTAGCCTCGGACTCTGTGGGTAAGAGAGACGAAAGCAGGTCAACAGAATCTTGAAGGTCCGATGGTGAGTGGTCATCTAAAGGCACTGGTACTTCTATAGAATCCTCCATGGGTAGAGGAGAGGATGGGATAGATGAAGTGGACTCTCCTTGTGTTGGTGTAGGTGGTGGACTTGTATCTTCTATGAGTAGGAGAGGTGCCACTGACAATTGTTCAAAATTTTGAGGGGTCAAAGGTGGCGTGCTAATTATAGGCTCTTCCATGGGTGAAGAAGGAAGTGAAGGTGGTTCCTTTGTGGGTGGAGGAGTAGATGAAATAGTCTCTTGTGCAGGTAGGGGAGCTCGGGCTAAGATTTCATCTATGGAAGGCACATGAGGCAATTGGGAAGTAACTGGTATGTCATCAAAAATAACATGGACCTCGTAGACATTGCTATCATTGTTTGAGGTATCACTAGCTTGGTTGGAAGATGGGGCATGATTAGGGAATGGATTCTTAAAGATGTGTAGGTTTTAGTTAGTGGGTGGATTCGAGCTATTCAAGACTAGATCTCCATTGCCTAACATTTCTTGGATGATATTCTTAAAGGTGATGCAATTATTGTCACTATGACCTTTGACATGATGATAGTTGCAAAAGTCATGTTCCTTATACCATGCGGGCATGGGTTACTCAAGATAAAAAATAATATGTGGTTTTATAGGTGGAAGGGTAATGACACCAGCCTTAACAAGATTTTGTAAAACATAAGAATAAGATTATCCTATGGAAGTGTACTTTCTTTGTTCTCATCTAAACTAAAAATCTTGGACATGAGAGAGAATAGAATTGGGCTTGGCTGAGTTTGATTGATGAGGAGGGCCAACCTTGAGAATTATGGCATTGGTAGATCCTTTGGGTTTTGAATAGTTGTTTTGGGGTTTCGAAGATGAACAAGTATCACTTGATTTGAACGTGATGTTCTTGTTATGAAGTTGAATCTTCTTCTCTTTGATAGCATGAATTTCCAATTTCCATGCCATGGTGAATGCCTCGTCAAAAGTGTGAAAGGTCTGTACCTACAGGGTTGGTGAGATGTGTCTAGCACAATCCCGAGTAAATAGCTCTATGAGTTTAATTTGAGGTAATTGAAATGTGAGCTGGTTAATTAGGCTGCGCCAATGAGCAACAAAGTCAGCGATAGACTCATTGTCATACTGTCATGTGGAATAAAGATCAGTCATAGTAACCTTCTTAACAATGTTGATGGAGAAGTGATCAAGGAAGGCTTGGGCTACTTGATTAAATGAGTAGATGGAGTTTCTTGGTAGCCCACTGTACCAGTCTAATGCAGGTCTTGTGAGGGACATTGGGAAATTCCTCATAAGTAAAGTGTCATCATGGGCAATCAGGTAACACCCATGTTTAAAGGACCGCAAATGTTGTTGTGGGTCTTCTTTGCTATTGAAGCGGTTGAATTACGACATTTCCCAATGTACAGGGTATGGTCAATTAGGAATGGATGGGTGAATAGGCTCATTACAAATTTCATCATAGGTGAGGGAATTGCATGAGCCAGAAACCGATGCTTCTAGTGTCTGCATCTTTTCCATCATTAACTTGATGAGATTGTTGGTAGGTTGTGGTGGAAGGGTTCCTCCTATGGCATAAGGGGGCTGGTATTGAACTTGTGACATGGGTGACATTCCATTGTATGGTAATGCTGAATAGGGAGGTTGAGAACAAGGGACCAACATCGAGGCTACGTATCCAAAATGGGTGATAGACAAGATAGGGGGTTGTTGATATTATGTGTATGTAAGTAGGATGGTCATCGTGACTCTAGTAGTGATTGGGAGTAGTGTTTGTGGGATGGAGAGGACAAGATTATGGAATGGAGTAGAGGTCACTGACACCATAGGAAGTTGTGTTGTAATGGGTATTTGTGAGACAATGGGTGTGGACTGGGCTATGGCCTGGGTGGTCGATGAGGGGACAACAAATATGATAGGAATGAGTGATACTGCAGACACAATGGTCATGGCGGGTATGGGTCCTATGTACGAAACTATCGGGGTGAAGCAGGTGAGGGTAACACCGCATTATTAGGGGCTGATGCAGAAGCAGGAATAAGGGCGGAGAGATGGATACAAGCATGTCGTATATCAACTGACCTGAGGAGTCTCGAGTGGAAGAGTGGGAAAGGTATACTGTAAGGCCGTAGGATTCGATTAAGGAGTCATGAAAATTATTTGTCTCTTGCAGAAATGGTAGAAGGTAAGGCTGGATCCATGGGTGATAGGATGGAAGGCAGTGAGGGACTAGGTGGGATTGGTTAACGACTAGCATGGAATATGAGGGCGTTATTCTGGTTGCGAGTCAGCATCATGCGAACAAGTGTTGACCTGGTAAGAATGTATTCTATAGATGACATAGAAAACAATAGGAACCGAGAATAATGGGATCCAAAAGGTGAATCTGGTCAATGTATAGATTTGAAAATCAAACACAGGCAACCGATGATGGTCAGGTTGACCAGTGATGGTTGAGGGAAAACCGATGATGGTTACCAAAACCGATACCAGTCACTATGGAAGAAAACCAGTCTCAAAGAATGAAACAAGAATGTTGGATGTGTATGGGGAAACTGTGTATGACAATAGGTATCAACAGGGAGAAATATGATGATGCCCTGAGGGCTAGAAACAGAACAAAAAGAGTGATGAAGGCTATTCCAAGTAAAGTAACTAGAAATCCTAGAAGCTGACACCGGTTAGGGTTTAACCGATGACGGTCAGATGTGAACCGGTGATGGTCACTGGACCGACATCAGTGACTGTGAAATTAGAAAGAAATGAAGAAATTGGGTTTTGTGAATTAAATTAAGTGAAGAATCAAACTTAGAAACCTGAGAATGAGGAGATGGGGCCCGACACACTCAGAAAAAGTCAGAATACTCCAACTACAATGGTGGAGTGTGCAAGGAAGAAGAAAAATGGAGAGTCATAGTCTCACACCTCAAAACACAAGTCAAGAAGAACACTAAGAAAAAGCACAATCCTAACAGTGATTTTCTTATGTTTGTTTAGCTTATGCTATTTAGAATTGACTATGTGTATTTAGAACATAATTTTTGGTTAGGAAGGCATCCTACGAAGAAGGATATCTAAAAGGAGAGGTTTCAGGTATGTTATGGCAGGGGTGGGCCATCCTCTGAGATGATGACTCGATAGAGGCAATGAGCTGGGGAGTACCTACCAATCTAATCATGTGATCACAGACAGATGTTCCCGGGTAAGATGTTGTTTAAGAAATATGTGTATATTTTAATTTTGTGCAAGTTTGGTAAGACAGAGAGAGAGAGAGAGAGAATGTGCTTTCTACGATTCTTTGTGTCAACCATCAGCTAGGCATGACTTCCAGCATATAGGTTTCCCTCATTTTAATGTGAGCTAAATGCAACAAATCAAAATGTAATGCAACCAATTTTAAGCCCAAATCGAAAGATTATGTTTGATGATAAAAATGGTGAATAGGAGAGGGTATGCTCTTTCACTAAATGCAAAAACCAAGAAGAATGGTTCTTTTTAAGGCACCGAAGAAAATTTATATTTTAGAGAAATTAGAAAGAAGAGAAGATTACCAAGGAAGAAGATTAATGTGTAAGATTTTTGAAGGGAAAAAAACACAAATTTTTCCTAGGAATGAAGAAAATGCAATAGAACCCCTGATGGGTCCCACCGGTGTGCCAAAATATTTCACCATTTTCTTTACCTTTTGAATGATGAAACAAATAAGGGTAAGGGTCGAGGAGGAATACTTGTTTATGCTGGTCGGTTGATGGTTGTTGCATGCATTCGACTTCTTGATCCAAAGGCCGATTATGAGAGATTCCTTTTGACTAGGAGGAACTACCTGTAATAGAAAACAAGACCACAAAAGAGAAGTTAAATGATATATGATAGTGGATTACCTAGTGTATGCTAGTTCCAGGATACTTCCTAGATGGCTGTCAATCCACTGTTTAAAACAACTTAATGCAAGAAATAAGTAAAGTCCTACTGTAGTTTATATGATTTAGGTATCTCGTTCAATCACAATAAGCAAATCTAATATAACAAAGCTAGGTTATAGTTAGGTCCGAAGGGTAGGTAGTTGTCGGGGTGTTGGAACTAGTCGGGGTTAGGTTCTCGGGTTGTTTGGGTCCTTTAGTAGAAGGTAGGTTGGCTCTGTTATTGAAAAATGTGTAAAACACGAAATAAACGTTGGTTTTGTATAACCGATGATGATTTAGAAGGGACCGATGACGGTCATGGATAACCAGTGATGGTAAGGTTAGGGTGAAAGGAATTTGATAAGATCGATTGCAGGATTAAAATAGAGCTAAACCGAGATGGAAGGGTGGATGGGGAGGTCTCAGTAATTTGGTGGTGTGGATGGAGGAATGGCTAAATATACAAGTAGGTAGAAGATTGGAAAATATAATGCAAATTATATACCGATAATGTAGTAACAAGGATATTATACTAAAATAGACTATGCTGGTGAAAGGTATACTTACTGTGGTATAGACTTGATGGCTGAATGGTGATGGTAGTTGATCAAAAGAATGGTGTTTGGTGCCATAATCATGCTCCTTAGAATGCCTCTGTGGATGCAATACCTCGAATCTATCCTGGTGTTGGTTGTGGATGCCTGGGTGTGTGAAAAGACGCTGGTTCTCTTTGCTTGCAACTCTCTTCTCATTTTTTGCTATCAGAATGTGCCAACCCAAGAACAAGGTTGTTTAGGTGAATAAATGGTAATTGACAATGGTTTCGGGTTGACCGGCATCGGTTTAGGAGTAACCGGTGTCGCTTAAGGTAGGATTCCCTAGGGTTAATAAAATGGACAGATATTTCTAATTTCTTGGGCCCAGCTTAGTTTTTTTGCAGATTAGAATGGAAAATTCCCTTCTAATAAGCGGGAATGTGGTTAGAGAGATTTTAGGAATTGATTTTAGGGTTAAACACAATATTAGCTCATTAAGGCAAGTAAGAATTAGTTATTGTTAGTTATGGAAACATGCCAAGAATAGGCCTAGGGTGAGGTGGCTGGATGAGGTGTCTAGGTGAGGTAGAAATAAAGATAATTAGATAATAAATATTGTGAGGATATATATTAAATTAATTAAATTAATAGTGATGTAGGGTGGAAGGGGCCATGGTTAGATGAGTATGTTTGAACTGGTTATTTAACAAGGGACCAAGGGGAGTGTGACCCAATTTTGGTGTCTACACCAAGAGGTGGAACTGGATGTGTTATAATTTTATTTTCTGCATAATACTATCTTACTACATATCCTTCATCTACTAAGCCTTCTAGAACAACTACAATCTTGTATTCAATGAATTAGGTGAGGGTTATCCTAGAGAAATCCCTAAGTCTTACCTCCTTCTCATCCCTACAGTCCATCTAAAAGTCCTCATAATGAGGCTTATGCTCATATTTATTTCCAAGGTCTCCCTTTACTATTCATTTGATGTCATAATTGGCCATGGCTTGAATTTTTAATGATATCCATGTTTATCTTATCCTTTAGGAGTTAGGACTTGACCATTGTAGGGAATGTATATCTATCAATGGTGATTGGGAACTTGACATTGGTTTTTAGTTTCCATGTAATAAGCTTGTGGACATCCACAAACTACCTCGACAACTCCAAGAATGCCCACTTATCATCTAAGTATCTAGGTGACATATATGATGTGCCTTGGAAGACACTCACTCTAATGTAAGTTAAGAGTATGAATTAGATGAAGTAACATATGTATTCAAAAATCACTTCCCTTTCCCTAGATGTCATCCTCTATTTTTTTCATTTAGTATTGAATAAACAAAGGATAAGAGTAAAGAAGGCATCATGCACCAACCTAAAATTATACATTTGATTCTCCAAGTTGAGCTGAGGGTATACATCATACACCTTATACCGAGAAAATTCTTTGACATTCACCAATCCAAGGAATTAACTATGGCATGCAACATTGTATACTAGATATGAAGTCATGAAGAATTCACATTTTCTCTTAGACCCCTCTTGAATATGCACCACCATTTTGATGAGTTGTTGATGAATGGAGTCACTTATTAACTCCCTAGTATATAGGTGTCTTTCCACTTAGAATGATTTGGATGTACCTAAACATCCAATTATGGTAATGATATGCAAACTCATTCCCCACCATCCTATTCAATAAGGTGATGAGGTCCCCAATCTCTTCAATGAAATCAGCTCTACTCAATCTCTTGGGGATCCTGGTAATAGAGAATTGGCTTCTCAAGCCATTGGTTATTCAATACCTTGGAATAATTTGCATGATTGGCATTCCAAAAATATATACTTTTCCAATGACAATGTTATCCAAATAAATCCCCTAGTGATTTGGATAACTTGCATACACACTCGGCCCTAAGTTATCTATGAAGAATTGTGCACACTTAGAATCATTTGGCACACTCCCTTGTTCATAGTTTTCCTACATGCCACTTCCCTTCCTCCTTCCACTTCCCCTCGCACCCTCCTTCCACACGTTCACCTTCTTCCAAGTCGGTTTCCTTCCACCCCGTACACCTAAGTCTTTGATTCTTTGCATGCCACACCCATTACTTTGAAATATTTGCACCTTAACCATACGTTATTTGCTCACTAGTTTGATTCATTTCCCCACGTGCATCGCGTGTGCTCCCCCGCACTTTCCTTTATTTTCTCCATGCACCCTTTTGTGCGATCATCTTTTAACGTGCTTAAGTGTGTGGCACGTGACCAACAAGGTGACAAATCCAGTAACAAATGATTGATTAACACATGGCAGAAATGACAAATAGTTGTACATTTGGCCTCCATCTCAACCAATTGGCCCGCACCACATGTCTTGTATATGCCAATGAATCGACATCTTCGATAGCTATATCATCAGCTATAAAGCTCGGATCGACATGCGCCTAGACTTGTCGAGAAAAATGCTAACATAAACTATAGTGCCGTAAATTGAGAATTCAAATTTTGGTAGATCTCGTAGGTGAGAGTTGGGAAAATGTCTCTCTAAACATTGATGAGTAGATCTGATTGCTCAAACCACCCAATTTAGTATGATCCTCCCTCTTTGTCTTCAACACGTCAAATAGGTATGGGGAAGCGTATTTCATATATTTCCAAGAAGATTTATAGACATTGAATGCTTTTGTTGGTGGTTACGTTTCAAATTTTGGTTTTCCTTCCTTTTCCTTTCTTCCTCTATGGATTCATCTATAAATATAAGAGTAAGGCTCATTTGTTATGTTGGATACTCTAGATCCTTACAAATTTCGCTAAGGACTCCATATTTTTGTATACTAAGTCAGACCTCCATGTTTGGCTCTTACATGTGGATATCAGCCTCCTTATCACTATAATAGTTCTATGCATTTTGGAAGTAATAGAAGCATCGTTTTGTGACTATTCTCTATCCTAGCATGTTTTTGTTTCTTCTTCTTTCCTTTTCTCTTGCATTGTGTATTGTTGTGCTATTTCAGTCCCTTGTAGTTCCATGCTTGGTTGTGTTCCATAAGAACGATTTGGTGAATGTGTTTTTGTTGTGCTACTCATGCCTAGCCTCCTCTCACACATTCCCTGTCATTCTTTTCTCAGAAAAGATAGTGTTCATCCCTCTTTTCTAGTGCTATCACCTTTTAGTGTAGTTTACTTCATGTTATCCTTCTTTCCCTGGTCCCTTGGCATTCATAGCTTAGTTTCCCCTTTTCAACACTAGGAGTAGCAGTAGCAATAGAGATAGATAGAGGAACCGGCCTTCTCCGGAGATCCGTCCCAAGCTCACAAGGTCCCACAACTTGGGGATGGTTCCATTGTTGTATCAGATATCTTAGTCCCTTTTAGAGATTTGAGATGCGGGTGCATGTTTGAGCAACCAACAGTTTCTAGCACGCCCGGTGGGAGAAGCATTGAAAGCTCAAATTTCATATCTCTAAGTTCTGGTGTGTGGAATTAGTGTTTTCATCCCTTGAAGAGGTTCCTTTCAAACACATCTGGTGACTCCTAATATTTTAAGATCTCTGTTTTAGCATCCTGAGTGCCTTTCATGAGAAAATTACACACAAGAAGAAATGCAATAGCTGAAGACTCTTTTGAGTATCTCCACTGTCCCCGAGAGAAAAATTCATCCACAAAATCCCGCGTGCACATCTCTATCTCCAGCATGTTGTGCCCATTCAACTCCCCTACAAACAGACAACCTATGTCCCCCTGCAATGGCACATCAGCCACCTCCTACATTAAGAAGTTTTGTAAAATTTGATGGAAGAAGCCCCTTACTCTAGGATGTACAACATGATATGCACAATGGCATGCTCAAAATTATTCCTTACTTTACTAGTGAGAATCAATCCACCCCTCAAGAGCACATCCAGGATGTAGAAAATGTGTGTTCATTCTATCTGATGACACATAATGATGTAGCAGTCTGGCTGCTTGCAACCTCTTTCAAAGGTAAAGGACTTCAATGGTATCGAGGCTTGAGACTTAGATCTATCACCACTCGAGATGAACTAGAACAACTGCGTGCGGTTATTTTGAAGACAAGTCAAATCACCTATCTTTGGTGGAGAAACTGATAAAAACAAGGAGAGTGCCCAATGAGTAGAAGACTAATTTCAACATCAGATTTTAGAATACTTGGGATAGAATTCCCCTTGTGGTAAGACCTACAACCCAACATGCTTTCCTTTATTATCTGAAGGTTCTCAACTAGTGACATCTCAGTTATGATCCAATCTATGGGAGGTAGGACTCTACCAGCTACTTATAACATTGCAGAAGGGCAAAAATAGTCCCATTCGGGTGGGAAAGTTGGCTCCTAGACCACCCATGCCCTTGTTTCCAGAAATATCACAAGCACCCCATCCTTCTGTGGCCCGTATTCCTACTCCTGAGCAAAGCGTGAAACCGATTGCCTCAACATCCTATTCTCTAGCACAATACAAGGAAGATGAAGAATTGAAGGAATTGATCAGAAATTTATCAAATAAGGTCATATCATGAGAGAGGCAAAGAAGCGAAAGCATATATAGGAATTTATAATTAGTGCATGGCCAAGGAAATCATCCTTGGTGGAATCAATATAGAAATTAGAGATACACGCCCAACTAGCAGAATGATAGGTGGTAGCCTAATACACATCTTCCTTACAATTTTTCCTCCCGTGCCTTTTCTCTCAAAGACTCAAAGTGCGAGCGAGCACTTGTTCTAGTTCAAAACAACTTGGCACAAGAATCAGAGTAGTGCTTTCCTTGCAAAATGCCTCATAGTCAGTACCATTGTGCTAATGTTGCGTGCACCCAAGCCTTCATGATCCAGAATGCTTCATCCTATGAGCCCTCAATAAGCACCCATGAAGTAGATAATCCTGAAGATCTAGAAGTTCCTCTAGAAACCAATTTGATATTCTTTGGCACTAAGGAATTTTGTGTGATCAACCAAGCTACGAGAAGATACAAATAGATAACATGCTCAAGTAGCAGACAACATGAGATATAAGAAAAGAATATTAGAGTCTAGAATGCAGGTCACATTCCCAAAGAATACGGGAAGATATTCGGAAGAAAAAGAATCGACAAGACCTCCTATAGTAAAAATGTTCACCCCCTATGCGGGAGGTCTCACATAAAGCTCCTTTCAAGCAACGCATGCCCATCCTCTAGTAGACCAGGCATCTATGCAACTAAAGTTTTGGCTTCCACGCCGAACACTCAAGAAAGGATGTTGTTCCCCAAATTCACAAGGTAGGAGGGATTCCGTTCAATATTACTGACCAAATGAAGAAAACAAACATAAACGTCATAATGTGGGATGCCCTGACCATTCCATCTCGGCCGGATCTCGATGCATGAAGCTCGGCACAACTTCCGAATGCTAGCCCAATTAAGCGAAACCGCGTGCTTCACAAAATCTACCAAGTAGAGGAAAAACAAGTAAGCAAAATTTCTAAAACCCCACCCTTCTATATGTCCTTGATTATAGGAAAACACCTAGTACATAACTACTTAGTTGACTCATGTGCCAAGTATTTTTTGTTATGCCTAAGAAGATAGTTGATGTATTAGGTCTAAAATATAGCCCTTTGTCTAAAGGAGTCCTAAAACTTGATGGCTCAGTTTTAACTACCTTGGGAGTCATCAAGGATCTTGAGTTAACCCTCCATGCATGTCCAAGCCTAACAATTACTCAAGATGTGTCAATTATTGACTTGCCTCCTTTGTTTTCCCTATGTCTATCAAGAGAATTTACTGCTAAAGTGGGTGGTTACTTGTCTTTTGACTGGTCTCATATGTTACTCAAGACAAGGTATGGTACCTAGTTTACCATACAAGCTGAGCCTATATTTTCTTATCATGTAGAGCCATATGTCCCATCCCCTCTCCAAGCCAATTGTCTTATCCAAGAAGAACAAGTTTCAATTCCTGAAGAGCAGTCTCTTCCACCCTTTGTTCTAGACCTAGTACTTGATGAATGGGCGAGAGGCATCAAAAATTTGATCCCTATGCTAAAGAAGTAGAAGCCTATGAAACTAGGCTTGGTACTTACTACATTCTAGAAGAAGACGCTACGCTCCCATGCACGCTCATAGGAGAGAAAATTCAAACTGGTCTATGGAAGTTATACTTTGATGGATCCAGAAGCAGAAACGATGTAGGAGCAGGAGTGGTTCTCATTTCCCCTAAGGATGAGAATTTATTCTTCGCACATAGGCTACTGATTTGCATGTTCATACAATGTGGCGAGAATATGAAGCGTTGGTACATGGCTTGCTTATTACTAAAAAGAATAAAATTAAAGCACTGCAGATATTTGGGGACACAGAATTGGTCATCCACCAAGTCACCAAAAAATTCCATAAAAAGAATAATATTCTTAAAGCTTACAAACATAGAGTTTGGGACCTACTTGAGAGCTTTGATGCTCTTAATCTGTAGGTAGTCCCACGCAAAATGAACAAGGAGGCTGACCAAATGGCCGTGCTTGGTTCATAGTTTTCTCCTATTGAGGAATTTTTAAAGGGAACACTCAACACATTAAGATGGTAATCAGACCATCCATTCCAGATAATAACACTATCTAGAAAGTGTTTGACAATGACGTGTAGATCGTCCATTTTATCCAAAATGAAGTTGAATTTTCATCAAGTATGCAAGCTAACTTGCATGACTATGGTGACCAAGTAATATAGCTGAAGACAAATAAGTTTCCTAAAGGGATGGTCACCTTAGAGAAAATTTTTAGCCCTAATGATGAATTCAAGGGTGAAGAATGATACATGTGCACCACATAGGAGGATTTCTCCTCATATTGTGCGCAGTAAAGGGCCGCTTGCTCAACAGACTTGTGTGCATGAAGAAAAATAGGCCTTCATCTCTCTCTTCCAAAAATACAGTGACATTTTCTCATGGGAGTATGAAGACCTCAAAGGTTTTGATCCAAGTTTTTCTCAACACTCCATTAACCTTGATCTTGGCATAAAGCCCGTCAGACAGAAACAATGGCTAGTCAATCCAAGGATAGAGCCCCTCATGAGAAAGGAACTATCAAAACTTATTGAGGAAAAAAAAATTTCCTATCAAATACTCCACTCCGGGTTGCAAATCTAGTTCCGAAGACGTTAACAAGAATGGTGAAATCAGACTTTTTGTTGATTTCAGAGATTTGAATAAGGCATCTCCAAAGGATCACTATCCTTTGCCTTTAATAGAGCAGATTCTATAGACTGTAGTTGGTGTGTAAAGGTTCTCCATGCTAGATGGGTACTCGGCTTTCAATGAGATCTTGGTCAAGGAAGAGGATCAATTCAAAACAACATTTACAACCAAGTGGGGAACATATGCATATCAAAAATGCCCTTTGGTCTGTCAAATGTGGGTGTAATGTTTCAGCATACCATGGATATTGCCTTCAAAGGTTACATCAATGAGTTCATCTTAGTTTTCCTTGATGATATAATTGTCTTCTCAAAGCGAGCATGGATCACATAGTGCACCTAGAAAAGGAATTTGGGAGGTGCAGAGAATTTGGGGTATCTCTTAATCCCAAGAAGTGTAATTTTACAGTGTCTTAGGCCAGGATCTTAGGCCACATGGTTTCAAAGGATGGCATCGCGATTGATCCTGAGCACGTTTCAGCCATCCTAGCCATTTCCTTTCCGGCACGAAGAAATCCTTACATCCTTCCTTGGAAAGATTAACTTTGTTAGGTGTTTTATCCCTAACTTTACAGGACTAGTTCGGCCCATCACCCTTATGCTCAAGAAGGACATAGCCTTCAAATGGATAACAGAAGGAAGAGAAAGCTTCAACAAGATCAAGAAATAAATTTCTTGTGCGCCAACACTCCTCAATCCAAATTACTCAAATGATTTCATCCTTTATGCTTATGGTGCCAATGCAAGCATTGTTTTTTTTTTATTGATAAACGCTTTTAATGGAGCTATAGCGAATGGTGGGGAAAGGGACCCCAACCCTACAACAAGAAGAGGAAGAGAGAAGAAAGAAGACGGGTGAAGTGATTGAAGTAGAAGAAAAAAAGGAGGCGAAGGGAGGAAAGGAAGGCCGAGACAAGAGCAACAGACGAGCCAAGAGAAAGGCGAAGGCTCCATCTAATTAACCAGAAGATGAGCCAGCCCGTGAAGAAGCCGCATGCAACAGGAAATGGAAGGTAGACAAAGCACGATCTTTGAGTTCATTCAGTTGATCCACCACAGAATGAATAGGGAAGAGGGCTGCATTGATGTTGACCACCGGAAGGAAGCGCTGATCCAAGGTTGGGTGAAAGTTTTGGGCAAATGTCACCAGGTCTCTGTATTGACCACAGAGCCAGCGAATGTCTCAACCCGAACCAATGGCCTGTTTGTCAACTTCCTCCACCCACAGTAATGGATCCGGTGGAGAGAAATCAGTGAGTTGTGCTTGCAAGCCGACATGGTGAACTACATATATTTGATCAAAGGTGACCCGTTCGACGTTCACAGTATTAGAGTGTAACAGTAGGCAGAATGAGACAAAAGCGGAAGTAATGTCTGAATCAGTTCGGGGGCGACGAGCATGGAATCAAAAAGAATCTCCAAGGATTTCTTCGATAGCCTCGACCTCTTCAGGTGAGGAGAATTTGAAGATCATTGCTAGCCGACACCTGTCAATAGCCGAGACGTCAGCCAATTCATGAAACTATCCCCGGAGAGCCACAAATGGGAAGCCAACGAAAGACATTGCACCAAGAAGAAGCAGAACAAGGGCCAAAAGGGATAATGCCTGGAGTGGAGAAATCGACATAAAAGGAACACGGAGCGTGTGAGAAAGAAGTTGAAATGACCCGGAAGAAATGGAGGTGACAGGGAGCCCGCGGACGTGACCGAGAAGACCTGAACCGTGTGTGAGGGAACAATGGCAGGAAAGAAGTAGAGGAACGCCGTCGAAAGAAAGAGGAGAAGACAACACGCACGAAAGAACTGCCAAACGTAAGAAAGACTCGTCAAAGCTACCTGAAGTACCATCTCGATCTTGGGAAAGAAGGAAGGGGAAACCTTGCCAATCATGAGCAGCGCTGGAGGAAATACAAGCAGAAGGATTGTCAATGGCGAAGTTAGCTAGAAAGTCTGCGGCACGATTGGCTTCCCGAAAATTGTGGGATATATTCTAGAAATGGATTTTGCCAAGCCAATGAAGGATTTTTGGGATGAAGAGATTCAGCTTCCACGAAGGGGAAGAACTTCTGGAGACTACGAAAATTAGGATTTGGGAATCCCCTTCAATAGATAGTTTTGAAAAACCAAGATATGCCACCATCTTGACCCCTTCAAGAAGAGCCTGGGCTTCTGCGGAATTACAAGTGCCCTCTTTGAGAGGGAAGGATCCTGCTTTGATGAGGCGACCTCAATCATCTCTGAGAATGCAGCCAACTCCAGATAAACCAGGATTACCTCTGGAAGCTCTGTCGAAATTTAATTTCCAAAGTGACCCTTAGGAGGAGGACGCCACCTGATTTTCTTCCTTTGAATCATTTTTTCAATTTGAGAGAGCCCTTTTCAAACAATTGACTCAGGTTTAGGAAGTTTGATAAGGGGCCAATTATGAAGGATTGAGAGATCCTTAGAAGAGAAGGAGGAAAAGGTGGGACACTTGGCACTAACACACTCCGAAATGGCCACCTCAAGCTTAATAAGGAAGGTAGGAAGCTCAACCGCTTGCTCCCTAAAGAGATGGAGGTTTCGTTCCCACCAAATATGCCAGAGCAAAAAATAAGGGCTGACATGCCAAATAGAGCTGAACAGGCATTTGGTGTTAAAGGACAGCCAAGAAGAAAGATTAGCAACAATGCTTTTGCAAGGGACCCAGGAAAGGTTTAATTTGTTAAGAAGCCAGTCCCAGCAGTGGGAAGAAAAGGGGCAAAACAAGAAGAGGTGATCTAAGTCTTCCTCCAGCAGCACCACACAAAAGGCATTTAGAGGGGCCAGAGAAACCCCACGAACGCCTTTTAGCTTGAGTAAGTACCTTCTTGTTCAAAACTAACCAACCAAAATATGCAACTTTCGGGGTGATGTTGGGATGCCAGCAACCGAGAGAACTCGGAGTCCCCTTACCTGCTTGAGAGACAAGAATGTTATAACCGGCTTTAACTGAATAGGAACCGGTGGAGTCGCCTACCCAAAGTAAGCAGTCATCTCTGTTGAGAAACGAGGCATTTCTATCCCGGATAGAATCCATGAGGAAGGTGGAATCATGGGCGGAGGCTCCAATAGATGAGAGGTCTTTCCAAAGCCAAGAAGGCGAACCATCAGGGTGTTGGCAGCCATAATTTGAGACTAAAGTACCCCAGCACTGTTTGGAAGAATTCATTACTCCGTTGAGGGTAGGAAACAGATTGAGTGGGGGATAACCATTCCAGCTTTCATCCCAAAAGGATGACAAACCGACCGTTGTTTAACTTCCAAGTGACCATCTCAGTGATGAGAGTTTTGGAGTTACACAGGAAATTCCAAATATGAGAGCCTCTCGGTAACTCGGAACAAGAAAGAAAATAATCATGCCGTTGGCCTTCGAGATACTTGTGGGAAAGAACCTGGAAAGCGAGTTTGCTGGCTTCAGAAATGAAGTTCCACACCAATTTAGCACCAAGGGCCTTATTTTGAAGGGTGAGATCTAAGATACCCATACCGCCCAATCTCTTTGGAAGCTTTACCAGATCCCAGTTAGCTAGATGGAATTTGCGCTCAATGTTGTGACCTTGCCATAAAAAGGTGCGTGCCACTTTTTCAATTTTGAGCAGGATAGTTTTGAAATCTGTAAAATAGATAACATGTAGATTGGAATTGACAGGAGCACCGAGTTGATGAGAAGAACGTGGCCAGCCAGAGAGAGCCATTTTCCTTTCCAAGACAGAAGTTTGGAAGAAAGAGAATTCAGGAGCCCGTTCCAGAGGTGCGCCTTTCCTTTGCCATGGAAGAGTGGAATTCCCAGATAAGTATGAGGGAGACTGCCCAAAGAGAAGCCGAGAATTTCTTTAATCCTGCCTTGAAGCCGAGGAGCCACGTTGAAGAAGAAAATAACAGATTTGTGAAAGTTTAAAACTTGACCCGCAGCAAGAGAATAGGAATCCAAAATGGAAGAAAGGCGTCTGGCTTCAGGGACAGTCCCTTGACCGAAGAGAAAGGTGTCATCCGCGAATTGCTGATGGGAAAGAGGAGGGAGGTTGGAGGTGATGTGAAGACCTTTCAGAGAACCCTCTTGAATAGCAAACTTTATGCCGCGACTGAGAGCTTCCGCTACCAAGGTGAAAAGGAAGGAGGAGAGTGGGTCTCCCTGTCTAATACCTCTACTACTCTGAAAGAAGCCTTCCGATGAGCCGTTCACAAGAACAGAAAAATGAGGGGAAGCAATGCAATTAAAAATCCATTTACAAAAGTGATCACCAAAACCCATAGCTTGCAAATATTTGAGGAGGAACCTCCAATTAACACGATCGTAGGCCTTACTGAAGTCAAGTTTCAACAACATACCCGCTCTAGAGGAATTATGAAGAGAGTGTATTAATTCGTGAGAAATAATAATACCCTCAGTGATAGACCTGCCTAGAATGAAACCACTTTGTTCCCGGGCAACCAATTTGTGCAACAGGGGGCAAAGCCTATTAGCAATAGCTTTAGATATGATTTTATAAGAAGTGTTACACAAAGATATGGGTCTGAAATCATCCAACGTCTCAGCCGGGGATTTTTTAGGGAACATGCAAATGAAAGTATGATTGAGATTACCTAATATCTTCCCTGAAATCCTGGATTCCTTGACAACGTGCCAAACGGAGGGACCAACAATATCCCAAAAATCCTGAAAGAAGGATGCTGGGAAGCCATCAGGTCCGGGGCTTTATCCCGTTTCATAGAAAAAATAGTTTTCGGACCTCCTCCAAAGAAAAGGGCGAAATAAGCATATCATTATCAACATCCGTTATAGAAGATGGTATATGCAAAAGGAATTAGGACTGCACACCTACAAGGGATGCCAAATCATTCAGGAGCTTCCTAAAGAAATCCACCGCTTCTGATTTAATCTGAGCTTGGGAAGAAGCAACGGTGGAATCTTCGAGCTTGAGAGTGGAGATATAGTTGAAATTTCTTCTAGCTTTGACTGAGGTGAAGAAGAACTTGGTATTCTTATCCCCATCCAACAGCCAAGTTTCTCTAGATTTTTGGCGTCAATAAGTTTCCTCTTTCAGAAGGAGATCACCCAGATCCTTAAGGAGAGATTTTTCTTTTGGAAATCCTCCTGAGTCATCCCATGGTCCAGAATGGACTCATTAAGGGTGCGAAGATCCTTCTCAACTCTGTGTTTTTCTTGGAAGATGTTTTTAAAATTTGAATAGTTCCAGCATTGTAATTTAGCTTTCAACAACGACAACTTTTTGGAGAGTTGGAACATCCTAGTCCCTTTGACAATAAAGGAATCCCACTAGACCTTGACCAATGGCTTCAGAGAGGAGTCATGAAGCCACATGTTCTCAAATTTGAAAGGGGATCGATGCGGAGGGAGGTCGAAATTTAGAACCACGGAGATAGGAAAGTGAGTCGAGGCGAGAGAGAGGAAGAACAGAGATTTTTAGAAGGAAGTTATTTTGCAGCCAATGTTCAGAAACCAAGAATCGATCAAGACACACGGCAAGGAACTGAACCTGGATATCCTATTATTCCATGTGAACCATCCCTTACAGGGCTCCATGTCAACTAAATGAGAGGAGGAAATGAAGGAAGTAAAATCCACCTGAGAGCATGGTTGCCATTGAAGACCTCCACACTTATCACGATAAGAAAGAGTAGCATTAAAGTCACCTGCGACAATAATTTTGGAGACTACGTCGGAAGTCAAAAGCAGACTTAGGCTATTCCAGAGAGCTCTTTTCCTAATCAGAGAGGAGGGACCATAAACATTACATAGGAAGAAGAAATCCTTGGAATGTTTAATCATAACTTTACACCAAATGAAATTAGAATCAACCAGAAGGGGCTCAATCACGCAACTGCTAGATTTCCACAAAATGCCAAGACCACCCGAGGCACCGACAAAGTTTGAGAAGTAGCCTTCCTAACCTTTCCATTTTCTGAACCATCCGCTTTTGCATCTAACTTCTGACATTTTTGTTTCCTGAATCAAGCAAATATCCACTACAACATCCGAGGCGTAGCATTTTAATAGACGCTGCTTGTTAGGGGCATTAAGGCCCCTAACATTCCATGAAAAGAGGATCATATTTGCTTCAGAGAGGACTCGCCTCTCCTACTCATAGACGGGAAGAAAGAATGTAGTTGAAGTTGCTTCCCATTCAGCAACTTCGTTGAGAGAGAGCTTACTTTTGTTAGGATGACCAAGAATGCTTTTTGGTCCGAAATCCACGTTGAGCAAAGGTGGAGTGGGGAGAAGCGGACCATGATCAAGTTATTTAGAGAAAGATTCTTAGTAGTATCTTCTAGGTCTTCCAGGGGGTCTCCTTCTTTAGACTGGAGAAGATCATCTTTGTCAATAATCCATTTCTCTAGGGTGGATGAGCTACCTCCCATACCAATGGAAATGCCTTCATGGAAAAGGGATAAAATCCTAGTAGAGTCCTTAACAACGGCAGCCATTTCTTTAACAAGGGAGAAAGTATCGGGGTCCAGAGCAAGGGGTTCAGGAGCTGGCAGGGGAGAATGAGGGACAACGGGAAGAGACTGTGAGGAAGAGAGTGGGGGAAAGCGGGCGCGAGGCAGAGGGAAGGTGGGATACTTTCCGCCATTGCAAGGCACTGTTAAAAGGGGGTTTTTACAAAGTTTACGAGTGTGACCTGGCTTTTTGCACTTGAAACAGAGGTTGGACAATCCTTCATATTCTACTTTCTGCTTCCAAAGACCAGATGGGGAGTTGATATGAATGACTTCCTGAGGCTTAAGAGAGGGATTGATAGAGATGCATATTCTGACAAAGGAAGAGAGAGTACCGTTCAAAGAAATAGGATCGATGCGAATGACATGACCCAGGCTTAAGAAAATTTTAGTGAGAATGGGAGCAGATGAAAAATCACTGGGCAAGGAGTAAAGTCTTATCCAAACTTGGTACCCATCCGCGTCCACTCTGTTGCAATCAAAGAGAGGTTCCCAATCGTGGATCACAAGGCCTGAGTCAGATAGGAGAAAATATTTCCTATCCATAGTGTCATTTTTTCTTAGCAGTGCTTCGAAAGAGCACTAAGAAAAAACCTTTTCCAGGAAGCAAATACTCAGGCCGCTACCCCACTATGTTTCACACCAGTTTCGAATGCCAGAAAATGAAATCCTTCTCCTGATAAACTTTGTGAAAATAGCTCTTGAGTAAAAACACTTAGTTTGTGCAGCAAAGGTGACATCTTCAACTAGGGACACGGAGGGAATATCATCCTGAAAGGCGTGCTTGTCACAATCCATCGGAATCAAATCTGACATAGAACCTAGAGGACATAATCTTTTTTTCAGAGCTTCCGACAAGCCCTAGCCCGCCTTGGGCGCCATTGCCACGTCCCAGGGGGGTGTAACCAGAGGACCATTTTTGGGACATGGATTCAAAAAATATGGCCATTCTGAAACATGATGGAATCTCCTCTTGGCCATTCCAACTTTCCAGCAATGGACAATCCTTCATAATGGATCTAATGCAAGCATTTTTTGTCTTGACATAGGAGAATAAACAAGGATTGGAATAGCCAATGGCATTCTTCAGCCAAACACTAAAGGATTATGAGTTGAAATATAGTCACACGAAGAAGCAGGTCTTATCCATCATGCGTGTGCTCAAGAAATTTAAAAGCATGCTCACCACAAACCATATCAAGGTGTTAGTCTTTGACTCATCCGGGAGACTTCATCATAGGAGAAAAAATTAGTGAGAAGAGAGCACGATGGGTGACCAAAATCATGGAATATGATGTGACTATTAAGGCCACAAAACTAGTAAGAGGTAGCACACTGTAAGTAGATTGTTGAGGATGTGTAGAACAAACTCGAGGCTTCATTATTTCTGGATGAAGACCTCCCGTGCGTAGAACATGAACAGAACATAGACCCCGATGCACATGACTGGATGAAGGACATGATTATATTCCTTTCAAGGGTGCATACCCCCTAGTTTGAATAAAGAAAAGAGAAGGCATCTCAGGTTGCAATCTATTCCTTATGTTTTGATTGATGGACTTCTCTTCAAAATAAATCTAGATGGTGTGTTGTTAAGATGTATCAGTGGTGTAGACTAAACAAGTGTTAGTAGAATTTCATGATGGATTCTCTGGTGGACACTTCTCTGCCAAAACTATAGCAATGAAAATCATAATGGCAGGTATCTTTTGGCCTACCCTGTTTGCAGATGCACATAGGTGGGTCACAAAATTCAAGGAATGCACTTTCTTTATAGGAAAGAAAATATTGGCAGTGCTTCCCCCGACCAATCCAAGTGGATCAGCCTTTTGCGTAATGGGGTCTCGACTTCATAGGCATGATCAATCTGCCTTCAAGCGCTAGACACAAATGGGTGTTGATAGCTATAGATTACTTCACCAGATGGACAAAAGTTGTCGTGCTTAAGGAATCAACTGAGGTAGTCATCCTTGAATTTCTCGAAGGTTTAGTCACAAGGTTTGGCATTCCTCAAACCATTATCTCACGATAATGCAAAGCCTTCCTTAGTGCTAAAATCACTAATTGGGATCTAAGTTTGGGCATTTACCTGAGAACCTCTTCCAACTATTACCCTCAGGGTAACGGTCTGGAAGAATCAACAAACAAGAACTTGATCAAAATCATGAAGTGCACAATGAATACCAACCAAATACGATTGCATAAAACGGTCCTTCACATGCCCCTGGGTAGATAAAATCACATTCAAAAAGGAAATAGGAACTTCTCCTTACAAGCTTCTCTATGGAAAGGAGGCTACCCTTCCTTTGACACTAGAACTAAATTCATTGGCACTTGCCTAGCAAGCTGGAATTTGAGGGTGTGGATCAGAGAGAAATCAGGATGGAAAAGCTGGTTCATCTTGAAGAGCTTAGAAACTCTATTATGATCAAGCTAGAACATCTTCAATAAGCGATAAAGAAATGGTTTCATAGAAAGGCTAGGCCTCAAGCTTTGAAGTTAGAGACTGGTTCTAAAATGGGATGTTGATAGAGCTAAACCCGGGTGCCATTCAAATTTTGATGCACTTTGGAGTGGCCCATACATCATCAAGTCCTGCAAAGAATCTAAATCTTTCGAGTTAACTCATCCGGATGGAAGCGCCTTTGTAAATCCCAATAAAGTGGATCTATCTCAAACCCTTCCATTAGGTTAGTTGCATCATATTAAATATATTAGAGTAGTTTCAATTCCTCCAAGTGTGCTCCATGAACATTTTTGTTTGTACATTGTTCTTTCCTCTCATGTGCTTCCTGTGCATGCTCTTTTTTTCTTCCAATGTTTAGAGCTTCTCTCAGCATTTGTGAGATTAAGGACAAAGTGCATAAATGATACTCAAAGTGACAAAAGGGGCATTTTCATGATTGAACAAGCAGAATCCATGCCTAATGGATGCTTTAGGCTCTTGGTCTCTTGCATCTAACATGAATATGGCCCCAAAAGTCACCAAAACTATTATCCAAATAAATCCCCTAGTGATTTGGATAACTTTCATACACATTCTAGCCCTAAGTTATCTATTGAAGAATTTCACGCGCTCAGAATCATTTGGCACACTCCCTTGGTCGCAGTTTTCCTATGCATCCCTTCCCTTCCTCCTTCCACTTCCCCTCGCACCCTCCTTCCACGTGTTCACCTTCTTCCAAGTCAGTTTCCTTCTACCCCACACACCTAATTCTTTGATCCTTCACACACTGCACCCATTACTTTGTAATAGTTATTCCTTAACCATACAATCTCTCGCTCACTTTGGTTTGATTCATTTCCCGCATGTGTTGCACATGCTCCCCCGTACTTTACTCTATTTTCTCCATGTGCCCTTCTGTGCTAGATCATCTTTTGACACTCTTAAGTGTGCGGTGCTTGACCAATAAGGCACCGATCCTCAGTAACAAATGAATGATTAACACGTGGTAGAAAAAAAAAATAGTTATACATTTGGCCTCCATCTCAGCCAATTAGCATGTGCCACATGTCTTGTATACACCGATGACTCTAACATATTCTAACAGCTATATCATCAGCTACAGAGCTTAGATCAAGTATGCACCTAGACTTGTTAGAAAGTGCGACATCAGCTATAGTGCGAGAAATTCAAAATTCAAATTTTGGTGGATCGTAGGTGAGAGTTGGGAAAACATCTATCTGAACATTGATGAGTAGATCTGATTGCTCCAACCACCCAATTTAGTATGATCCACCCTCTTTTGTCTTCAACACATCAAATAGGCATAGGGAAGCGTATTTCACAAATTTCTAAGAAGATTTACAAACATTGAATGCTTCTTGTTAGTGGTTGCGTTTCAAATTCAGTTTTCCCTCCTTTTCCTTTCTTCCTCCATGGATTCATCTATAAATGTAAGAGTAAGGCTCATTTTTATGTTGGATACTACGGATCCTTACACATGTTGCTAAGGACTCCATATTTTCTATATTTTGAGTTGCAGACCTCCATGTTTGGCTCTCGCATGTGGATATCGACCTCCTTATGACCGTAATAGTTCTATGCATTTTGGAAGTAATAGAAGCATCATTTTGTGACTATTCTCTATCCTAGTGTGTTTGCATTTCTTCTTCTTTCCTTTTCTCTTACATTGTGTATTGTTGTGTTATTTCAGGTCCCTTGTAGTTCCATGCTTGGTTGTGTTCCATAAGAATGATTTGGTGAATGCATGTTTTTGTGTTACTCATGCCTAGCCTCCTCTCACACATTCCCTATCATTCTTGCTCAAAATAGATAGTGTTCATCCCTCTTTTCTGGTGTTATCACCTTTTAGTGTAGTTTACTTCATGTTATCCTTCTTTCCCTAGTCCCTTGGCATTCATAGCTTAGTTTCCCCTTTTTAGCACTAGGAGTAGCAGTAGTAGTAGAGATAGATAGAGGAACCGGCCTTCTCTCGGAGATCTGTCCCAAGATCACAAGGTCCCACAACTTGGGGATAGTTCCATTGTGGTCTTAGACACCTCGGTCCCTTTTCGAGATTTGAGACGTGGGTGCACGTTTGAGAAACCAATAGAGATATTCGTTATCTCATAATCATCTAGGAGTCCCAACATTTCATCAAAAGCATCTAAAGTTACTAATAGAACTAAATCACCTCTCCCATATCTAACCTCCCTCTTTTTTGGGTCATAGGTCTCTACACAAGCCCATATTAATTATAGGTATAGAGCTTATGGGGAAACACATCTACTAGGGAAATAAAACTATTGTCAATTTTCTCCATGATTTCCTTCCTATCAGCTACATGTAATCTCTAAAGGAAGTCATCCAAGTCGATTACCTAGGTCTATATCTATTATTTTTTCCAAGTCGAAAGTGAGGTGGGATGAGGTCGAGAAACTAGTTATTTGGGTATTCATTGTTTTAGAACAGAAGGGTGGATCAATTTAACTCATGGGACAAGTGAGGATGTACAAGAAATTTATCTTAATATCGACATGATCTCATAATATCAAAAAACACACAGAGGCCACGTTCAAGAACTTACCTACACATAAAGGTATCTCTAGATTTTTCTAAACCAATAAGAGCCCTTAAAAGCTGTCAAAGGTTCAAACATAATCCTCACACAAATTAATCACATAAATTATGCATCTTTCTCATTCTAGGGATTACAAAATCTTAGTAATCTCCAAATTCAAATTCAAAGTGCGGGACTTAACTTGATATTCAACCATATAACAACTCTCACATGCTTTCATCAATGGTGGACATATCCCCCTACTTTTTATTATTTGCGATCATTTATTTCATAATTTGTGTTTGAATATGGGCCTTACATGTGGATAGATGGATCACCTTAGACTTACTTAAGTGACACGTTACCCATTCATTTTCTTATTCCCCTTATGTGGTTTGACATCTTGTTTTACTTTTATGATCCATGGGGTGTTGACTTGTATCCTTGTCATTGGTCCGACGAGGGTAGGAGAGTAGTTAAAAATAGTTCAAAAACTATGAAGCTAGTAAGCGTGGGGTTGTAAAGTTTCCCTAGTTGCATGATGCCTTCATATATCACCATGTGTCCTTCTCATTGAGCCTCATGGATGGAAGCATAGTTAGTAGCATTACAAAAATTGTGAAACTACCATTTCTACAAAGATGTAAAAATTCCCGCCCACCAATTATCACCAGATCATGCCACATGTCCTCCTTGTCGGGCCTTAGAAGTGAAAGTGTAACTCGTAGTATTTTCTTGCAAAGTTACAAAATATAAAACGAATATCCACATGAACTTTGAATTCACAAAAATTTCATCAAATGGAGGAATATTCCTAGAATATTCCTTCATTGGGGCTCCAAAGTGTAATCACAATTTACAAAATTTTAAAATATTACAAAATTTTCTTATAAGGCCCATGTACCCCCAGATGCTTTGAATATTCATTCTATCAAGTCATTGGGGTGGAATTGAAGTTTGCAACCTTCGCATGAATGCAAACTTGTAAAAATGCAAAATACAAAGTTTAAAAGGCCAAGGGCACTATCTTCAAAGGTCTAGGTATGGAATTGGATCCTCAATAATGTCTCCTACACCATTAAACCTACAAACCATCAAAATGATGAAAAATCAACGAAATTTTAATCCATTAGCAAAAACATAGACAACTTTGATTGGAGGATAACATGTTTTCAATAGTTAGAGCTCGGGGAAGGTACAAAGTAACCATGAGAAACTAGATAGATGATCAAAATGAATATGCTACATCGTAATTCTCATAGAGGAATACAAATTGTGCCATGAATTTTAGCAAGATCAAATCGAGGCACCAACAGATTCAATAAAGACAACATCAAGACAACTACTTAATTGTAAGTATATTTATTTAAACTCATTTCATTTTAAAAAAGTTGGGGGATAACCCTTTAGCAAATTCAGAAGGTTTAAATATTGATCCCACTTTCCAAGTGGCTCTTCCGAATTTAATATGAGCCCTTCTATTGAAAAACTCAACACCATAGATCTTAGGGTGGATAGAAACCCTAAATTTCCTTATGATCTAGTTGTCTCTCTTTCTTTTCCTCATTTCTTCTCCTCTTGTTTATTTACGAGTTTATAGATCTTTCATGGAGGCCAAGATTATTGGATTATTTATTACTTACTCATTTTATTCCACATATTTTGTTCATCTTTATTTCATTTCCATTTTATTTACAAAACCCTCATTAGTGTTATTGGAAGAAGTGTACATATTTTGGTTATATATAAATATATATATTTATATACATACATATATACATACATACATACATACATACATACATACATACATATATACATATATACATATATATATATATATATATATATATATATATATATATATATATATATATATATATATCCTTTTTATTTAAATTTGGAATCAACTAGGTGGTGGCTAGGAATATGAGGGTTTGTATATTTACCAAAGGTGTTAAGGAGCTATGACCGGGGGATAGAGAGTGGCCACAACCCATGGAAACAATGCGGGGGAGGGGGTGAATGATGGGCTGCGGCCATATTGTATGGGATAAACAAATTGGAAATTACTAACAAGTGTATAAGGGAACAATTGGTGAGATATGTAGGCTCAAGGAGGAGGGCATTTGGGGATCACGGCTAGGCGGTGGCCCTAATACCATTGTAATTTTTTAATTTAAAAATACAACCAAAACCCTTAATTTTAATATATATATATATATATAATCTTACTTCCCCTATATTCAGGTCAAAATGTTTTAATTAAAGTATAAAACATATAAATAAGTTTATATTTATTTATAAGTACACACACACATATATCTTCACATTTCTATATAGAGGTAGATAATTTTTCCTCCTCTTTCTAAGAAAAAGTTCAATATTTTCCTTTAAAAACAAGCAAGGAAATAGAATAAATTTGAAAATCTAAGAGCTTATTTCATTAAGAGAAATTGAGAACTAAGGAAACATAGAGGAATGCTAAATCTGAATCAACATCCATTTAAGTATCAAACCATGATAACTATTAACCATTTATTACTTTTTTGTATTAGAAAATATACAAAAACTAGGCATGGATGATTTCAAGTTTAACCATCCAAACATTGGCATTTCCACAACCATTTTTAATAGTCAATCCAAAGTTTGAAAAGTATTCTAATAAGCATAAAGGATTAACCATAAATGATTTTTCATCTAACAAAAATATTTCCTTTGTAAAACAACAATAAATACAAGTCTTTCACATAGCCACCATATACAAATTCTCTCATTCAAACTTAAGATTACATATCTTGTTTCATTTTGGAATCCCAAAACAAAAAGAATATCAAAATTATTTCCTTCATTCCCAAAGCAATATTTACAAATTAGAAGTGGCACATTGGTCTAAGAACACCTATTATTCTAGTTAAATATAAAAGTAATATATTTATTCAAGTTCAAGTGTTTTATTCTAAGGTAAAGCACATAAAGAATTAAGATAGAATGATAACCTCAATTCACAAATATCTTAGTAAGAAGCTTAATCCTTTCCAACAAAATATTTGTGGAAGGAAATAACAATGAAATTTTACAATCTAGTGCAATCCATTTTATATTCCTCATTTTTCTTACACTTTATAAGGAACTACAACTTTAAAATGAAAGTGTAAAATCCTCCCTATAAATGGGAACAACATGCAAATATTCTATTGAGAGCACCATGGATTCTTTAAGAAAGATAAGAACTCCATATCCATCTTCAAGTATCAAGTCTCCAAACATAAGATAAGTGGCTTGGTTATCCACCCAACCAAATGACATCATTACATGTCATCTCCAAATAAGGAGGACATGTTATCCTCCCTCCAAGCCCATGGGAGAGAGATGATGCATGCCTCCAAGATGCACAAAGGGATTACAGAAAATAAATATATACACAAAATAAATCACTAGAAATCATAGGCCAAACATATACAAGAAGCTATATGCTTCTCAAGAGGGGAAGAGGGAGGAAAATACCCATTTAAATAACTTTTTATTATATATAACTAAATGAATTTTCAACTTTTCTAAGAAATCCCAAGCTTCTGAAACTCCTTATTTCTCCCATAGACCATACCACTCTATGTTTCCTCCTTGCCAAGTTTTTTTCAAACATTAGGGATTTCCTTGGAAAGAAAGGGAGATGGGTTCCAAACCATATGGAAAATCATCTCCCACATCAACCAAATTAGAGGAGGATAATATAAATCCCAACATGGGTTTCCCATTAAGCCATGTGGGAGAAGGAGGTATATTTCCCTCTTCCCCAACATTCAAAAATCCACACCTAAAGGGGGTGGATCTAGAAAAACATATAGGGATTCAATCAACTAAAAACATACTCAAACACATGCAATAATACATTAAAATTTCATTTGAACACTAAAAAAACCAAGAGATGTGAGGCCTACCCCAAAATAAAAACATGACCACACCCAAAGAGAAATCCAATCTCCAAATTCTCCTTCCTTATCCAAGCTCCACAAAAGATCTAATTCAAAAATGAATCAAGAAGTTATAACCTTCTCCAAAATGGAAGTTTGAGTAAGAAAAGCCTTAAAATACTCACCCGGTGGGATGGTGACATGTGCCACCAATCCTCTTCCCAAATCCATGTAACCCAAGTAACTTTGAATAATAATACAAGAATCATAATGGAGGAGAATTTCAAAAAGTAAAAAAAAAAACAAAATAAAATAGCACTCCAAAATCCGAGGGCTTCCAAAATAAAAATCATAATGATGATAGGAAAAGAGAGGGTAAAAAGGGAGGGAAAATATATTTTTAACCTTGGGAAGATTCCCCCACCCATAGGTAGGGTCTAAGGGGTTTATTTTGATGTAAGAATGACCCCAACTTTCAAAGCACCCTTCCAAATTTTCACTTTTAGCCCAAATTCGAGATTTGGGAAAAGTGGCTCATTAAGAGAGGTGGTGGGGCCCACCTATTCCATGATTAGGTACTCCAAAACATTATTAATCAAATATAATATTAATTAACCCATATATAATTAAATATGGATAGTTTAACCCATAACGGTGGCTTAACATGTTATTAGAATAATTAATACTAAATTGATTCAAATGGAGACAAACAAGCCAAGGTGATCAACAAAATGACTAACACACATGAAACGATGATGGATTTCATATTTCCATCCTATAAAATTATATGCAAATAAAGAATGAACAAACAAGGGAAGAGAATTCGGCCTGAATGGCAGATTGTATAATCTCGGAGGTGTACTCCTTGAGTCCCATGTTTTCTGTGACATGAGCCAGCCATTACTGCACACTCAATTGTAAACATCAAACCTACTTGATAAAATATGTTATTTGAAACAATAAAAAACATTTCAAGAGTTCAATCCATTCATATGAGACTAAATAAATAGTTATAAATTCATCCATCCATTATACAAGATGTTAGAAATCGGGAAAATCAACCATGACATGTTGCACAACTGTACATTACAAGATACATACTTTTCTACAAATATGTCAAGATCTATAAATCATAACATCAAAATCAGATGATGATGATAATTCTAATGAATTGTCCTCATAGTATAAACAAATGAACCTCCAAAGTCAGGTTAACATATACAAGATAAACAAATGACAAAATAATGTATATCCAAATAAAATAACCATACTAAAGGTATATATAATTTCTCAATCATGACTAATATAATGAACCAACGTGATAAAAAAATATGGGTGAAATTAGTGGGCACTATATTATATTACAAATTTGGATTTCAAATCACCCACACATGCATCTAGGACCATAACATATAGAGAGTGCCATAGTGCTCATACGCTATGGTCTAACCTAGACGTTTTGTTCCCTATTCCTCTAATGGATTTTTTTCTGATTTGAATCTTTTTGGTACATTTCTAGTTGGTCCTATGTGAGTTTTATAGATATTGAAAGGAACAAAAATAATATTGTTCCAATCCGTGATCTCAGATGATAATAGCACACCACATTAGATTTGCAAAACAAAAGAGCTAAAATACCATATATGGAAATCCATCATAATCCATAATGCTCAATACATTACAATACAATGACTTCAATTATTCAATAAGAAAGATGCACATATAGGAGGAAGGAAGTGAAACTACTACCTAAATCAGTGGTGAAGAACTCCCACTAACTAATACTGGTAGTTAAGTTAACTCCAAAAGACTAGTAAGCTAACTCCACACAACTAGTACACCTAAGCAAGCTAACCCAACAAGTGTAGGGCTAACACAAGTGTAAGAATTATCCTGATAAATAAATAATAGCCTACACTAACACACTCCCATAAGCATAGCTTAGGTGGGTGGAAAAGAAGGTGGGTCCCGGCAACAAGGCCTGATGAGGTACCCACGTACAACAACTAGGAAAAATGGACACCACAAGGTACCCAAAACCAGTAATAACAAAGTAGAGAGAGAAAAATCCTGCTGCAAGATATCCTCGAAGCTTGGCTCTAAAAACTCATACAATGCTGAAGAAGTGTGGTGCGCACTGTGGTTTGAATCCATTGCTCAATCATATAACTCAAAAATAATTGACACTGGGCTTCACCAAAATAGCTCCATGTAAGGAGACTGTCAATGGAGTGATGTCGAAAGTGAAAAAAAAACACCAAACATAATTTGATCAACTACTAAAAATAGGTGTGCCACGATCCAAGAACAACCAAGGAAATAAGGTAGAAATGAGATCCAAATAAATAAGAGTGCCACAAAGCCAAGGTAATAAGGCAAGGACATGAAACCTGAAGAAGCATTATCAACACCACACCCTCCCATACTGCAGAATGGGTAGAGTGACACCACATATCTGTATGAGTTGTCAAAGTCAACTACTCAAACACCAACAAACTAACACTGGGCTCCACCAGAATAGCTCTCCCATAAGAGAGACTGTCAACATGCCAAAAAAAAGTGTCAAAAATACAGATCCAAAATATCTCAAAAAACAAGAGATATATAAATATATACACCCATAGATACAAGAATGCAATACCCAAAATTTTAGGATGTCGGGCTTAACCGAAATTACATCCACAAGTGATCACAACACCCTCCTGAATTTGGCACTTTATAATTGAGTGCATGTAAATATTACAATGAGTAACAATGCCTTTTACCTACAACTAGATAATATATCCTAATATATAAATAAATAAAAGAAATATATACACACATAAGTCAATACCATAGATCAAGGAGCGATAACCAGATCGTACCAAGCCAAGAACACAGATGCTAATCAAACATCACGATCAATAAGATGAAAGTAATTCACCGAATAACTTTACATAAACCTTTGCATCACCTCACTACCTTGATTTGCGTGGAATTCTTGGGGTTTCATAAGTTGTTCTTGGGGGTGTTCATGAGAACATCTTCCTTCTTCTTTATCTTTCCTTATAGCAGGATTCTTTCCTTCTTTTGGTTCGAGATTTCTTCATGGATATATTGTACATGAGTACCTCATCAAGCCTAGTTGCCGGGACTCATACTGTGGACATGCCACTTCTATTTTGGCCCCTATATTCACTTGAGGGGGGGTGTTAGAGTAGGTATTTACCTTAGCTCATGTTCACCTAGGTATATTATTTACCTTTATTGTATTTATCCTCACCCACTTATGTGTGTGGATATTTCTTTTTATTTATTTAGATATTAGGAGATATTATCTAGTTGTTAGGTATAGTTCTTTCTTTGATCTATGGTATTGACTAGTTCTTTCTTATATCTATGGTATTGGCTAGATCCTTGATGTATAGTTCTCTCATAAATATATGGACTTGACTAGTTCTTTGATGACTAGTTCTTTCCATGATTTATGGCTTGATCTATGACCTTGGTGGTTCTTAGATGGTTATTCCTTGCCTATATAAGCAAGGGCCATTCTCACTATATTTCATTGAGTTCCATAATAATATATGATATTGCTGCTCATTTGTTTGCAAAGGTTTATGTAAAGTTATTCTGGTGAATTAATTTCATCTTATTGATCGTGATGTTTGATGAGCATATGTGTTCTTAGCTTGGTACAATATGGTTATCGTTCCTTTTAGATATAGAACACGAGATATAAACAATTTATTCATCTCTCATTAAGGAGTTCATTGTATTTTCTTTATTCTTAGCATTCCAATGAAAAATTAAGAGCAATCACAAGAAAAGTTATTCCAAGACTCCCTTGAGCTTCATATACTCTACATACTCATCCTAGGGTGGTCATCCACTTTGATCTGCAAGCACAAAAGTTATCCTCTCAAGTCAAGATATGGAAAAGGACAAGTACAATCACATTTTTTAAGGTCATGATTATCAACATGGCTACATAGATTCTAGATTTCACATGTTATTTAAGAATGACATGTTGTTTGATCCCTCTTCGAGTAATAGAAACATCGATGATGCACGGGGGTCCCCACAACCTAACTAATGTTTGTTATATAGGAATCCTTCACCATCTATGGTTTTTAATATTCAACCAACTACACAAAAAACATCAAACAATGTCAAAAGTATAAATTTAATACATGAGTAGATCAAGAAGTAATGCATAGAGCAAGGAAGTTTTAGGAGATGAAAGTGTAGAGGGACAATGGCATAAAATAAGGGCCGTAGCTGGGGTATGATTTTTTCTGTATCATATGCTTTGGTTCAAGAAGTTGTTCATGAAAATTTTTTAGGGGTGAAGCTTTGTCAAATCATTTCCATCCTTTTCTAGTCATCATTTATCCCATATTAGCATACATTTCAGGATATCAGCTAAGTCATCTTGCCCTTTTTATTGTTAGTAATTTGTTACATTGTTTATTATTCTTATTCAATGATTATTCTGATATTTCTACAATTATCCTTGGAAACTAATTGATTAGGATAATTTTCCATTAGTTACTACCCCTAAAGATTAACCATCTAGGTTAAATCATCTAGTGAACCCAATGTTTTTCTATTGTGCATCGATCTATCTTCTCCTCGCTAGCATCTTTCGTCTAAGGTTCCTAACGATTCTTTTTTATTTTACATCATGGTTGAATCTAATTTTGATGCATTTAACACTAAAAATTAAAATTATTTGAATACATACATAGTTTCCAACCCTAATAATATGGATAGTTTTTATATGCCACTCATAAGGAATCACAACATCTCTATACTTCTACTACTCCTAATTTCACCTCCATAGTTCCCACTTCTTCACCTACCTTCATGGGAGCATATAGTCTTAATGGATCCATTCCTATGTATACTTACCATTTTTCATCTCCTATTATCCCTCATATCCAACCTAATTTCTCTTATGGTGCCCATGCCTTATAATCCTTAATGTGTGATCTGTAAGCCCAAGTTCTTCAATTACAATGGGGTGCCACTACCTCTTCTTCTATAGATTCCTCACTTATTCTATAAATTCCTCTTGCACCCGAGGTTACATATTATCCTCTTCATCCTGGTTTTGTTTCACCTAAAATCCCACTCTTTAATAGTAAATTGGAACCATAAGAACATATTATATCATTTCATATGTCTTTCTTAGATTATGCTTTCGATGATACATTATAAAAAGTTTTTTCCTATAAGTTTACAAGATTATGCATTGCGTAATGGTTCTATGATTTTCCTATTCATTTATTATTATTATTATTGGTAAATAGTTTTGAAGGGACTATACCCTGGAACAAGGAGGGCTCACCAGCTGGATATAACAATGAAGATACAACAACAAAAGATCAAAATCCAGATATAACCATGTTTCCACAAGTAACCAAGACCGGGTTACAAACAAGAAGCAAAAAAGGGCACAGAATGCCTCAAGACCATAAAAAACCAGCATTGACACAACACAAAGAACGCAAAAAAATAGCATGATTTTACTATTCATTATGTACAATCATTTATTATATTAGTAAATCAATTTTTGGCACATTTTTATATTAATATTGGTATTAAAATATCTTATGCACAAATGGATAAAATGAAATAAGGACCTAATGAGCACCTTAATGACTATGTTATGCGTTATAAGACTAATATTACTAAAATGAAAATGTCCTAGTTGATTTTGAATTATAATACCTCTTTTTTCTAAGATTTTACCTTCTATCTAGAGTTAGTAATATTTTATACTTTTCCTTCCTTAGATCACTTATGTCATATCCTTAAAGACCATGAAGGAAAGCTAATTTCCATGGATAAGATAAAGTATAGTGATCAAACCTCTATTCAATCTATGGCTGAATTCCAAACTAAACCTAATTTTAAGAGAAAAACTATTGAGCCATGAGTTGAGCCTAATGCCATTGTTAATGCAATATCCCAACTAACAAAGCTCCAAATTCAAGCTCCTCGACAACATTTTACTAAATTATCTATACCACCTCACGCATTGTTACATATCCTTGTTAGTGATCTTGTCTCTCTTCCTCCACTTCTCAAATTAGACTCTATCCATCCTTAAGGTAAGAATATTGATGAAAAAACATATTGTGACCATCACCGATGTAATAGCCACTCTACTAATTGATGTTTCAATATTAAGCATGTCATTCAATAATTAATTAATTTTGATGCAATTTGAAGACTACTAAAAGTTCAAGCAAAGATAAACTAACAAGACTAACACCACATAATCTATTAACAAATGATTTATAAATCTAACAATAGTTACATCAATGATAAAAGCTTAATGGAATGCTTGAAACAACTAACATGATATAAATCAATCCTAGCTAAAGCATGCCTACTTAATATGAATTGCTAACTACAAAAGACCTAATTAGATCTAGGAGGGCAATCAAATTGGGTTTGTTGCTACTTCAAGAGAGGTGAGATGGTCTCTCCAACAATGAATACAAGGTCATATTGGATACCCATCTACTAACCCCATTGAAGATTGGAGGAAAATATTGAGCTTGGCTCTTAATCATATTTCTTATATGATATGCAATTCAAAGCATGGTGTAAAGTTTAAAGGTATGTGGGTATTCCTTTTTATAGTTTTCTATTTGGGGAAAAATTGCATCTTGGTGCATGTGGGACTAAAAGCACAAAGTAGATTAAGGTTTGTTAATCTTGATTAAGGCTTGCTAATCATAATTAGTGAATTAACAAGTGATTAGGATGTGAGGAGCCTTAATCAACCACTTAGGGTCAATTAAGAGGCTAGGATAAGATTTTGAATCCTTATGAGATGTCTTGGAGGGAAATGGGGTGATTTTGAATGGTTAGAAGAGGGGTTTGAGCCAATAATAGGGTTTATTGACCAAAACAAGGGTAAAATAGGCTTAATTAGCTAATAATTGCTAATTGTTTGTTTGGAAGAGGATTTTGACTTACGATGTGTCATAAATTGGCATCCTGAATGTGAAAGAGGCTAGGTAATCAACAAAGCATTGTTAATTAACCAAAATGGTAAGAAACATTAGTTAATTAGCATAAAATCACTAATTATAATGGAATTGGTAAGAATGAGAGTGATTAGTGTGCTTTTGGCAATAAGATTGCAAAAGTAGAATTTAGGTGTCTACATTTGCCCCTGTTTGAGGTGAAGTAAGTGACATCACTTCAAACATAGTAGAAAAGCATAAACAAGTAAATTTTTGAAGAAAAAATATTAGAATGAAGGATTCCCCCTTAAGTGTCGATGGGGTGTGTTGTTATAGGCTCACAAAGCACCCACGGAGAGCGATCAGGCTTCTAGGTTGATCACTCTAGCGTCCAGTGTGATTGCACAACATGGAAACCTCTCTCTAAGTGTGGGACTTGTTAAAATGAGAGAGGAATCTCTAGATTAGAGGTTGGTTCCTCAAACTCCTCTGATTTAGATCTAATGCTTGCACAACTACAGAGGTTCAGATCCTAATCCTACTCTAAATTGCAAGGAGACAGGGATAGAAGTGCAAAAATTGAAACTAACTAAAGGTGGTGATGCACCAAAAAGGAGTGGTGAATATTTTTGTCATGCAAATAGACACAAACCAAAGGTTGCAACATAAAACATACACAGGCTGATAAGCTATAATTTATGATCTGAAATGAAGCAAATAATACAAACAAAGGACTGAAACCCATTCACAAAGCTTGCATTATTATTTCCAATGTCAAAACACTGCATTACAACCTCAGAGAGGTAAAAACTATTACAGTCTTTGAAGAGGTCTGATTCTTCAACAATCCCTTGCTGGAGGTGAAAAAGAAGTCTGCTATGTCCAAAAAATGTTCCTCCCTTTAGAAATGAGCCAAATCTGGCTTTTACATTGCATGGGTCGAGCCCAGGAGACAGAAATGTACAAAAACGTGAGAGCCCATTCCTCCTTGACTACAAATGCATTAAAATGGCATGGGGACCTTACAAATCCATACCCTATCGTTTTTGACTGAATTTCAGGAGAATACGACCCATTCTGCGTTAAATTTGGTCGCTGAAATGTCACTCCGGCCATGAACACGTGTCAGAGCTGTTTCTTAACTTTCTCTCTCTAAACTACACCAAAATTCAAGATTGACCCGAAATCATGTAGAAAATTTTATAAGCTTTCCAATGATATAAAGAACGTGTAAATCGAGCTCTGGATCAAAAGATATGTCGATCTAAAGATTTAGGGCACAAAATAGGTGAAAATGTGTTTTGAAATTTTTTCCCGCGCTCTGCCACCTGGATAACACATGTCAAGCACTGATTAGATGCGTAATTATCTGTCCTTTTGCTCACCCATGGGTTTTCCCTTGAATTTTGGCCTTTTTGATGATTTTGGAAAAAAATTCACTTTTCCCCCGTGCCCCCGCCACTTGGGACACGTGGCATGCATTGATTGGTCGACAGGGGCGCGGGGAAGACCTTAGCTTTTAGCTTTTCAGCCAAAACTTGGCCAAATTTTCCAAATCCTCCCGAGCTCCACACTTCCCTGCTCCATTGGACACGTGTCCTCTTTTTATTGGCTCGGGACAGTGCTTCAAACCTTGCCCTTTGAAAACTTTTGGACGTTTCCCCTTGTGACATGTGTCATGCTGCGATTCATCCACGGGCCTACCGGTTTTTCGTGTCCTGCGCGTCTTTTCGGCCCAGTGTCCTAAACTATCTCTGGGACAAAAACTTCCGATCCACCCGAAATGGGCTTCCTTGTCCCTTTTCTACCGATGACATGTGGCATAATTTGATTGGCTTTCGGCTCCTTTGGCTCCCCGCGTCCGCCGTACTACACGGCCCCGGCTGTCCCAGTGCTAAAGTTCTCTGTTCCGGTTGATCCGAGCGGTTCGCATCCTTCGCGTCCTCACGGCCTGCTGTTCCAAACTGCCCTTGTGCAACAGTTAGTCAATTTTCTTTTCTCCTTCGGCCGAACCGGCTTTCCGTGTCCCGCGTGTCCCAACTGTCCCGGTGCTCTGCGGCCCGGGCCCTTTCGGTGATTCGCGCCCTGATGTCCCAACTGTCCCAAGGACTGCCTGGACTAGGACTTAGCCATTTTTCATGATTTTTCTTGGCCCAAGCTTGTTTTTTGTAACTTTTTCACCTTTTCTCAGAACTTGCTCTTTTCAACCTGGACAGGAGAGTTAGAAAAAATCGAGGGGACCCTAAGAACATGATTTTTTGCCCTGAATCAATCTATTTTCCTGGGACTTGAGTATTCTGATGCATGTTATCATATTTACCCTGGGGGTGAATATTGGATAATAATTTGGTGACTCAGTGGGGTTACCTACCTACTAGGTAGAGGATACCAGTTGCCTGAAGCATTCCATTGGGCATTGAGTTATCAAATATTCAGTTTAGAACCCCAACTGACTCAGAATGTGCAAGGAGGAAGATGGAATATCACTTGATGGAAGCAAGGACTACAAAACATCTCCATGGACAGCAAGCTGTGCCAAAGCACTTAGGGAAAACAAAACTAACCTACAACAAAACAATGTGCACAAGCACTTGGAGGAATGAAAATCTAATCTAATATTTACAAGGTAGTGAACTTCCCTCTAGAAGCAATGCTTGAGATAGATTCCATTGACTGGAATCTATAGTTCTTCACCATCCAATGAGGCCAATTGGAAAGCATTGTTGTTCTTGCACTTTGTGACCATGTATGGGCCACTCCAAATGGCATCAAATTTTGAATGCCTTCCCGGTTTTGCTCTATCCACATCCCATTTCAACACTAGATCTCCAACTTGAAAAGATCTATCCTTGGCCTTCTTATCAAAGGTCTTTTTGATCAAAGCTTGATCCTTCTCCATTGCTTGGGATGCCTGATTTCTAATCTCTTGCAGCTCCATCAACTCTGCATACCTCACCTCCATGGGCTCAAACTCTAGCAACTCCAAGCTGCTTCATGAGTTCCAATGTTGGCAACTCAAGTGACATGGGCAAGATTTCCTCTCTTCCATAGACAAGTTTGAATGGAGAGTTACCTGTGGATCTTTTGGGAGTTATCCTATCAGCTCACAAGGCTGATTTCAGTTTGGTATGGCAAGACCTCTGATTCTTGTCGAGAGTCCTCCTAATGATCCTCAACAAGTTCTTGTTTGTAGACTCGGCTTGGCCATTACCTTGAGGGTAATAGTTTGATGAAGTGCTTAGGTAAATACCGTTCTTGACAGCCCACTCAGTCACCTTGGATCCAATGAATGCCAATGCATTATCAGATATTATCATAGCAGGTACACCAAATCTGGTTGTTATCCCCTCATAAAAGTCTAAGATGCTAGACTCATTTGCCTCTTTGAGTGATCTGCTTATATCCATTTGGTGAAGTAGTCCATGGCTGTCAAAATCCATTTGTGCCCTTGGCTTGAATTGGGATTAATGACTCCAATGAAGTCCAAACCCCATTGCATGAATGGCTGGTCAACTGAGATTGGATGTAATGGAAGGGCAGCAAGTCTCTCTTTTCCTGTGAAGAATGCACAATTCTTACACCTCTTGATCCATGCATAGCAATCACTGAAGATTTTAGGCCAATAATAACCAACCTTCATGATTTTTAGAGCTGTCACTCTTGGTGCAAAATGACCACCAGCTGGTGCTCCATGGAACTCTTCCAACACCCTTTGAATCTGATTTGTGCTAATGCATCTCAGTAGCACTCCATTCACATCTTTCTTGAACAAAACTCCATCAACAATGGCATACAGAACAACCTGCAATCTGAAGTGTCTCCTTTGGGTCTTGTTCATCTCCGGAGGGCATAGGCCTGTGCCTAGGAAGTGTATAATACTTTGGGTCCAGCAAGGAGTGGGGGAAGCACTATCTTCTTCTTGATTTCCACTTGGCTCATGGCTGTCCTGGACTGTCAAAACAACCTCTTCTTCATTGCATACTTCTTTTTGCTTCCCCAAAACTAGCTACTCACACAATCCTTTCCCTCTTACCAGCTTGGTGATCTTGATCTCAATGTCATACTCCATGACATGGGTGATCCAACCTGCCCTTTTCTCATTCAAATCCTTGTTGAGGAGGAAGTCCTTAACTCCAGCATGTGAGACCAGCAACTGGACCTTGTTGTTTGAGACTAAATGCTTGAATTTCTTCAAGCTTCTGATTACTACAAGCACATGCTTCTCAATAAAAGAGTACCTCACCTCATAGTCATCTAGGCTCTGGCTGAAGAAGGCAATTGGCTGCTCATCATTATCCTTGTTCTGCTGTACCAAAATGGCAGAAATAGTGTCATTACCTCCAAATGCATAGAGGATGAAATCCTTGGAGAAGTCCGGGTTGATGAGAGTTGGTGCTTGAGAGATAGCTTCTTTGATTGCTTCAAAACTCTCCTTGCCTTCTGCTATCCACTTGAAAGCCATGCTCTTCTTTAACATTTTGGTGATGGGCTTGACAAGGGCTGCAAAATCTGGGACAAACCTCCAAACAAAGTTTATCCTTCCCAAGAAACTTTGAAGGGCTTTCTTGTGGCTTGGCAATGGTAGTGCTCTTATGGCTTCGACCCTCTCTGGATCAATTGATAATCCTTCCTTGGAGACAATATGGCCAAGGAGCTTTCCCTCATGTGCAAGAAAGATGCACTTCTTAGGATTCAAAGACACTCCAAATCTCCTGCACCTCGTGAAGACTTGCCTCAAATGAGAGAGGTGGTCTGCTGCATTTTGGAAAAAATAGTGATATCATCAAGGTAAATCAGCACCACGTTGTTAATCAAACCTTTGAATGCCATGTCCATTGCCCTTTGGAAGGTAGCACCAGCATTGGACAGCCCAAATGGCATTTTCCTGTATGCAAAAGTTCCCCATTTGGTTGTGAAGGCTGTCTTGAACTGGTCCTCTTCCTTCACCATAATCTGATTGTAGCCTGAGTAGCCATCAAGTAGTGAGAACCTTTCTGAACCAGCTACAACCTGCAAGATTTGTTCCATGGAAGGGAGTGGGTAATGGTCCTTGAGAGAGGCTCTATTCAAGTCTCTGAAGTCAACACACAGTCTGATCTCTCCACTCTTCTTTCTGACTAGAACTAATTTGGCAACCCAACTAGAATGCTTGATTGGGAATATGATCCTTGACTCAACCAGCTTCTCCAATTCTTTCCTCATGAGAGGCTCCATGTGTGGATTGACTAGTCTTTGTTTCTGCCTGAAAAGCTTAGTACTTGGATCCAATTCGATGGTATCTTTGAGCTAAGTTGGGATTGAAACCTTTCAAGTCTTTATAGCCCCAAGCAAACACATCAGGGAATTCTTGACACAGCTGTATGAACTCATACCTTTCTTGTTCAGTTGTCATCCTTCCAATCTACAATGGTTTGTTGTCTTCTACTAAGATGGATCCTGAATCCTCTCTCTTGACCTAAAAGTTTGCTTTCTCCTTTCTAAGCTGATCATTGGGGTTAAAAATGGACTCCAAAGTGATAAGTCCTTTGGGCAGCTTGTTAGTTCTTAGCTGTACCACTTGGTCACCATACCGCTGCTCCAATCTTTCTTGATTCTTGGCTGAGAACTCAGCTTCTTCTTACAAGAAATGGATGATTTGCTGGTCATTTTCAAATACTTGCCAACTGACATTGTTATCCAGCACTGAAGGCCTCACAATCACATGGATGTTTGGTTGTACCTTATCTTGTTGAATGCTTTCCACAATGTCAAAAGCTGCCCCTACTGCTGCAAGCTGTCGTGACTTGATTCTCTTTCACGGGAATAGACTTGATGCCAAACCCTTCAAAATATTCCATGAGGTCCCACACCCTATTCTTGTAGCACTTGAATAGATCATTCTTGGCAGCATGTTGTCCCTTGACCACGATTTACAATCAATTTCATTTGTCACCAAAGACTTTCAAATTCTTTATTTTCTTCTTTATTGCCCAATGCATCCCTTGCACCAAGGCTTCATATTCAGCAGTGTTATTGGAGCAAGCAAACTGAAATCTGAAAAGCTGAATAGTACCTTATTCCTTGAAGTGAAACAAGCGTGGCTCCACCTCCTGCACCTTGCTTACTCCTTGATCCATCAAAAAACAGCTGCCATACCTCATTGTCATCCTTGTGGTCCGGCTTGGTGATGCTAGGAATAGGCTGTTTTACTTCGCGTATGTAATAGACCCCTAGCTCAGATTCTTCCACTTCTTGATAAGGATCAAAAGCATGTATCTTGTTTGCCCATTCATCAAGAGTTAGATCTGGGATGCTTCCAACCTTGGTGTTAGCCTCATCAGTGCTTGGGTGGTCTTCTTGATCAAATCTTTGAGCAATTGACATTGATATAACTTGGAGTGTAAGGTTCAATGTGAAAGTTTGCAATAGGTTCGAGACCTAATTGTGGCTTTGGTCCCATACCTCGTTACAGAACAACATGTGTGACCAATCGGCAGAAAAATATCCCCAATCTTGGTGTGAAGTCCTTGACAAGCAAAGGGAAAAGAGTGGTGGAAGGTCTATGATGATACATGTTGTAAAACAACAACATTTGGACATGCATGCAAGGTAAGACTCAAGTTTCTAATTACCCCAATTGTTATTCTTTGCTGTCCCATCCAGCTGCACTACCCCTTTGGATGTTGTTTCATATTGAAGTCCCGGTGATCAGCTATCTATTTAGGCATTCCGAGCTACTTGCCCCGAGTCTATCATGCAATTGTGCACTAGCTGATTTCCAATGATTAATGAAACATAAAAAGGAGGGGGCTTCAACATTTTACCTTGTTGTCCTCCATGATTTCCCTTAAGTGGGCAGCATTTGTAAGCACTTTGTCTTGCATCCGAATTTGCTGATTGAAGTTGGCGATCCTTCATGGCGGCTTTAGTGAGATCTCTTTGGCACAGGATAGATAGGGATTCCCACATTAATATATTAACATTTGTCTTCTTCATCGATCAATGATGTTGAATGGGGATGAAGTATCCCTCTCTGCTGTCCCTTGGTTTGCACATTCCCTCCTTGCACGTGGGCAGCAATTTGAGTTGGCCTAGGAGCTGTTCTCGGCTGCCCTTGTGCATTTGAAATTGGATTCTGTTTGCCAACCACTTGTGGAGCCATGGAAGGTTGTGGATTGGTTGGGGCTAATGGCTGATCTTCACCTAAATTCCTCCTTTTTGACCTTGTGTTGGCTCAACACCTTGAGAGAGACTGCTGGTTCATGCCACAAAAATCTTACTCTGCTGCTAGTTTACCAATGTGGTGTCATTTGGGGCTGATTACTATTGGAATGTTTCTTGTTGTTGGTTGTTTCCTTGACTGCTCTCACCCTCTACACCAGTAGTTGTCACCATTAGTGCTTGATTCAAAGCACCATTGAAGCACATGGATTGGTTATGAGGCTCATTGCATGGAAAACACCAATCATACTCCTGAGCAATGTTGTTTTGTGTTGGCACTAATGCCTTAGAGGTAGATATGGCATTTGGGTTATAGGGCTGAAATGGTCTATTGGCAGGAGGCCTTGTTTGATTCATATTTGCAGCAGGATTAGGTGGTCTTTGTGGTTGGTATGGCTGCCTATTAGGCTGAGCTTGGGGTTGATAAGAAGGTCTAAAACTTTGGGCCTGCTTTGCCTTTTGAGAGTAACCAGCTCATTGCCCGAGGTTTTGCAATTGCTTCATGACTTCTTGAAGCTCATTTGGGGCACTTGGAGATGAAGTGGAAGCTTCATTTGAACTCGATTTCTAGGAGTGGGAGAAGGGGCCAAATTAGGTGCTCTATTGGTGTTTGGGATCTCTAAACTTGGAAACAATGGCATGGGAGGCCTAGGAGCAAGTTTGCTAGCTTGGATAAAATAATTTTCAGCCCTAATGGCAATGCTATAAGCCATAGGGATAGTTATGCCTCCCATAGATTGAATCAACATAGAAATATCAGAATTTAAAGCTTTGAAAGAGTAGAGAAAAGCACCTTACATTGTTGCTTTGGCCCGACCTTGCCACTGGAATTCTTTCCCAAGTCTTTTGAAATTTGAAGTTGAAGTCGGTCGGTTGCTCATTGGGAGCCCTCTTGATGGTTGTCGGCTGCTCCAAAAGAAACAAGTTGTCTCCCTTCTCTCCAAATTGCTCATGAAGTGCTATACATAGATGATTCCATTTTGTGATAGAACCAGCTCCAAGGCTTCTAAACCACTTTGCAATGCTTTACCCTTGAATGAAGATGCCAAGTAACTTGACATGACCACTTGCATTTCATCGATTTCATGGATTTGCAAAGGTTAGCAATATCTTTAACATGATCACCTGGAGTAGTCTAATTTTCTCCAGTGAAGTAAGGAATGTTCTTCAAGGCTGCAATGGGAATTGGATGTTGTGCATTGAGGGCAAGTGGGCTGCTGCCTGTGAAGTTTACGTAGGGGTTGTTTTGTGCCATTCTGATTGGCCTTAAAACCCTTGTTGACTAAATGAAAGGCCTACCAGGTGGAGGAGTCAAGAGAGTTCTGTTTGGTGGAGATGGAGACCTTTGAATCCTTCTTCCTCTTTTCCTTCTTCTTGGAGATAATTGCAGGTATTCAAATAGCACTTCTTCTTCTCCAACTCTTGACCTTGTGGTGATTCTTCTCATGAGTTTTCAGGCCTGCACTGCTGAAACCAGTTGATTCTTCCCCTTGGAGTCGCCAGATATGCAAATAATAGCTCTTTTCAGCAAGAAAATTGCAGCAGATGCACATCAACTTTGCTGCGATAAAAATGAGACCTCTAGTGTCCCACCAGCGTGCCAAAATTGTTGTTGCAAGCTCACGGCACCCCCAGAGCCAGATCAGGCTTCTAGGTTGATCACTCTAGCGTCCAGTGTGATTGCACAACATGGAAACCTCTCTCCAAGTGTGGGACTTGTTAAAGCGAGAGAGGAATCTCCAGATTAGAGGCTGGTTCCTCAAAATCCTCGATTTAGATCTAATGCTTGCACAACTACAGAGGTTCGAGATCCTAATCCTACTCTAAATTGCAAGGAGACAGGATAGAAGTGCAAAAATTGAAACTAACTAAAGGTGGTGATGCACCAAATAGGAGTGGTGAATATTTTGTCATGCAAATAGACACAAACCAAAGGTTGCAACATAAAACATACACAGGGTGATAAGCTATAATTTATGATACGAAATGAAGCAAATAATACAAACAAAGGACTAAAACCCATTCACAAAGCTTGCATTATTATTTCCAATGTCAAAACACGCATTACAACCTCGAGAGAGGTAAAAATGTTACTGATATTTGAATAGGTCTAATTCTTCAACAATCCTTCTTTGGAGGTGAAAAAGAAGTCTGCTATGTCCAAAAATGTTCCTCCCTTTAGAAATGAGCCAAATCTGGCTTTTACATTACATGGGTCGAGCCCAGGAGACAGAAACATACAAAAACATGAGAGCCCATTCCTCCTTGACTGCAGATGCATTAAAACAGCATGGGGGACCTTACAAACCCATACCCTATCATTTTTGACCGAATTGCAGGAGAATGCGACCCATTCTGCGTTAAATTTGGTCGCTGAAATGTCACTTCTGGCCATGAACACGCGTCAGATCTGTTTCTTAACTTTCTCTCTCCAGACTACACCAAAATTCAAGATTGACCTTGGAATCATGTAGAGAATTTTATAAGCTTTCCAATGATATAAAGAACGTGCAAATCTGAGCTCTGGATCGAAAGATATGTCGATCTGAAGATTTAGGGCACAAAACAGGCAAAAATGGGTTTTGAAATTTTTTCCCGCACTCTGCCACCTGGATGACACATGTCAAGCACTGATTGGATGCGTAATTCTCTCTCCTTTCGCTTACCCGTGGGTTTTCCCTTGAATTTTGACCTTTTTATGATTTTGGAAAATTTTCACTTTTCCCCGTGCCCCCGCCACTTGGGACACGTGGCATGCATTGATTGGTCGACAGGGGCGCGGGGAAGACCTTAGCTTTTTAGCTTTTCGGCCAAAACTTGGCCAAATTTTCCAAATCCTCCCGAGCTCCGCACTTCCCTGCTCCATTGGACACGTGTCCTCTTTTTATTGGCTCGGGCCAACGCTTCAAACCTTGCCCTTTGAACTTTTGGACGTTTCCCCTTGTGACATGTGTCATGCTGCGATTCATCCACGGGCCTGCCGGCTTTTCACGTCCGCATGTCTTTTCAGCCCAGTGTCCCAAACTATCTCGGGATAAAAACTTCTTATCCGCCTGAAATGGGCTTCCTTGTCCCTTTTTTGTCGATGACACGTGGCGTAATTTGATTGGCTTTCGGCTCCTTTGGCTCCCCGCGTCCCGCGTACTTCTGGCCCGACTGTCCCAGTGCTAAAGTTCTCTATTCCGGCCGATCCGGCGGTTTGCATCCTTCGCGTCCTCACGGTCGGCTGTCCCCAAGCGCCCTCGTGCAATGATTAGTCGATTTTCTTTTCTCCTTCGGCTGAACCGGCTTTCTGCGTCCCGCGTGTCCCAACTGTCTCGGTGCTCTGCGGCCTGCCTGGCGCCCTTTTGGCCGATTCGCACCCGATGTCCCAACTGTCCCAAGGACCGCCTGGACTAGGACTTAGCCATTTTTCATGATTTTTCCTGGCCCAAGCTTGTTTTTTTAACTTTTTCACCTTTTCTCAGAACTTGCTCTTTTCAACCTGGATAGGAGAGTTAGAAAAAATCTGAGGGGACCCTAGGAACATGATTTTTTGCCCTGAATCAATCTATTTGCCTGGGACTTGAGTATTCTTATGCATGTTATCATATTTACCCTGGGGGGGTGAATATTGGATAACGAGGGTGATAGAAGAAGTCAATCGACGATTGAAAAATATGATCGAAACAAATATAGGAAATAGGAGAGGGATAAACATGATTGTTTATTACCCCAAGTGTTTTGGAAGAAAAATTAATAGTGATAAGACATGATAGTGGAGAATTTAGGAATAGCTATTTTCATCCAATATTCAATAAGAAAATTTGTTTCATCATGTTGCCCCTATGATTTAAATCATTGACCTTTATTAAAATAAATGAAGTGTAAGATAACATGAAAAGATAAATTACTAATATTTGTTCATTGCTAAAAATGTGTAACTCCATGCAACATACATAATGCAATGCAATACGAGAAAGTAAACCAGCTAACCTAATAGAGAAATAATTATAATCACACATACTCAAACAAACAACGTTCAAGACAATTGCACCAATGTTTTTGTTATCAAGCTTCAGTTCCCTAATGTTCATGTTTGTAATGACAAGGGTTAAAATTGGTGCCATAAGAAAGGATACATGCAAGGGGATTACTAGAGGACACACGTAGTCCCATAGAAAGAATTCGTGCACTATGAAATAGTCCCACGATAATTCAACTGTTGTATGGGAATCGACATAGTAAGCAAGCCAACTTTGTTAATGGAGGTAGATCACAATAATCCACAAGTCGTTAATGGAGGATTTTTAGTGTAAAAATATTTCCTAAATCTACCTAAAACATTATAGGCATGTAGATCATCTTGAGATATTTCTGTCGACATGTGGAACTCAAAAAATATAGCTCATACGTAAAAGATATTGCAGGTCAAAGTTTAGGTTGAAATTGGTCAACCTTGGTCAATAGTCCAATCCAAACGTGGCACATGGAAAAAATGGTAAAAGGTGAAAAAGGTTAAGTTTTGTTGTTTTGACCTCCAGTCTTCGAAAAATAGTTAAAAAATTTGTGGGCCCCACTTTTTTACGGATGGGGCCCTGTAGCAAGTTCGGCACACTCTTTTGTAGGAGGGGTGTCTTTGCGCCTTTGATTTATATTACCATTATCAAATTTTCGATTATATATGCCATTTATATCTCTAACATTTCCCATGTGGGATTATTGTTTTGGAGAGCTATTTTTGCATTGTAGGTATATATATTGCTTGATATTATGCATCTTAGGCAAGCTATATTATTATCTCGGTGGGGTGATCAACTCCCCCTGAATTGATCACGTTGAAATCCATATTGTTCAAGACAAATTCCACATATAACTCGAGAGGTTAACATTTATGTGGGTGAATCAATGTATATGGCACATCAAACTATTCAATGGTCTATCTATTAGGTGGCAATGACTTGACAATATAGTCAAACACACAACTCGACACTTATCCCAAGTGCAACACCCACCTAACTTAGCCCTTATAGCAGGTGGTTTAATTAATATCTCAACGCATGACTCGGCCCTTATCACGGGTGATCCAAACTATTTGGCGCGACCGAGAAAACCAATCAAATACGTCAATCAAATCCACACAACCAACTCAACTAATAGTGGATGACCCGGAAAAAGGGGTTGGCATAGATTATGCCATAGGATAAGACATTGGCCCATGCCAATTTAAACACCCATCCTGTCCTTCACGGTAAAAATGTGGGACTTTTATCTCGGGGTAAACAAAAAGCAGCGACCAAAATGGAGTGGATGAGGCTCAACCCCACGACCTAGGGCCTTCAAACAAGATGCTCAAACCAACTCACGCAATGGGCTCAATTGGATATAAAATGAGCTCACAAGATTTATAAAGAGACAATGAGTAGACTATGTGAAAGCGGGAAGGAGTTCTTAAAGGGTAGTTTATAGAGATAAGGTTTTTTGAGGCACTTCTAGTCTGAATTAGGACTTGGTGTAAAAACCAAAATTTCTTAGAATTTTTATACAAACATGATGGTGGTCTTCATTCTTCATGAAGTGGTGTAAATTATATGTTGTAGGTGTTTTATATTACATTTGTGAGGGAATCACACTTTGTTGAAGTGTTGTAGGAGCCACATATTGATCTTGGAGTAGTTTCTGGTATTTTTCAAAGTTCCTTAAGTCATAGATCAACTCATATGTAGGTATAAAGGTCTATTAGTCATTATTAAAGGGTTAATTTTACTTCATTGGATGTTGAATAGATCAATTCTCTTTTCGAGAATCTAGAGACATAGCCTTCGGGTGAACTTTGTTATCAATCTAGTTTTTGTGGATTTATTTCAGTTTTGTGAAGCTTTTGATCAGATAAAAATCTATAATTTGGATTAATTTGATTAATTGGATTAAGCAAGCACTTAAAAATGTGAAATTGAACTTAATTGGAACTTTCAGTATCCATAATCCACAACAGATAAAACTAGATGCACATTTTCAATTTTTGGAATCTAGAATTCAGATTGAGTGCATGATAAATTCAACTTGTGATTATTCTTAATGGATTTGTAATAGATTCAGTTAAATAACAGAAGTTAGATATTAAAATGATTAATTGATCATTAAGAAAGAGTTGTGAAATTAGGGTTTCAAAACACCCAAAATTGGTTCTAAAAGTACTCTTGATCAATTTTAAATCTGTCAAGGTTAAGAATCTAGAAATTTTGAAAGTAAAGTGAAAAATTTAGTATCATTTTCAGGTAAGACATGTTGGTCTTTGCAGCGGTGCACTTATATTAAATATGCACAAGCACATCCATGCCGAGTGTATAAAGATGCGTGCTTTAGAGCTGCATAGTTAGAAGGCACACACGCCTACACGAATGCGCTTGAATGGGCACGCTAACGTGAAAAGTGCCCGGTTTGTGTAAGCTAAGGTGTGGGAAAAAATCAAGTGTACCTACACAAATGCATAGGTGCACTGTGTAGAAAAGGGGGCATTGACACTTCAGGAGATTGTTGCCACAATGGGGGCACTTTGGTGCCGTATGGTGTGCATTGGGGTGGAGGGACAATTAGATGGTCCCTTAGAATATTTAGAAGAGTTTTTAGAAAAACTTAGATGGTAGACTAAAAGAATTGGATAACAAAATAAAAGAATTGGATGATATAATAGATGAATAAGATCATAACAAACGACTTGGCTAACCCTACAGATGGACTTAGAGTGATTAGAGATGTGGGAGTGACATGGGAATCTCTGGGCCTATAAGGTAACATTTAGACGATGTGACCAAATTTTCTTGGAGATCACACTGGAGGTGACCGGTCTATCACACGTGGCTCACATGCCACAAATTACCTTAGATCATAGCCTACTCACAACCTTAGCTGAGAGATGGCATAGTGAGAGTTAGACATTTCACCTTCCGACCGGCGAGATGAGTATCACTTTGGAGGATGTGTGGTAGATTTTGTGAGTTCTTATTCGGGTGGTCGGTTGATTACTTATGATGGCTGCCAGGACCATATTTGGCAGAGCGTAGCCGAGATGTTTAAAGTGGTAGACATACCCTAGACAATTTTATATTCCTCTTTTGCATTTCAAGTTTTGACATGTGATCTTCTTCTAAAGATGTGTTCTTTTGGTTATTGGAGATCATTCTTGATATGGATAAATCTTTTATGTTCTTAAGATCACTAGACTGAAATGGAATGGCTTCCTTGAACCCATTTTTCACTTCTTGTAGGTGAATTGTAATATGGTTTAAGAGTTGCAAACTTATCTCCTTATCTGACTCATCCTTGGATCAATTTCAGTGATCCAAGGAATGTTTTAAATCTACTCAGTTGAATGAAGGGTAAATTGACATTCAATAAAATTGAGGGACATATCGGACTGAACTTTGTTGTTACAAGTTCTTAGATTTTGTGTGAACGTGTTTCCATTCAGTTGTATGTTGTGCTTGGGTCTTTGGAGATCGATCATGGTAGGACATTGCTGACGTAAATGAAATACAGCTTGTTCATGACATAGGAAGGATTTGGAATCCTAAAACTAAAGGATTATCCTACGGAATCCTAAGCTAGGTAAGAATATTTACTACCTAGCTATGTTACTTAATTGAATTTTTATCCTAACCTAAGCTTTGTGCTAAAGGATTATGGAGAGGTTACTAGGCTATTTAATTTAACCTAAAACCTAATGCTATAAGATTATGTGATGATCTAACCTAATGCCTAAAACTATTATGTTGTGAATTAATCTAACCTATGTGGAAACTACCTAAGGTAATGTGTAAGGCCTAAGGTGATTAATTCTAAACTAACCTATGTTCTAAGGGATCTATCCTAAGATTTTTAAAAGGGAACCTACGGGGTCGCATGCATCAAAGGTGATGGTTCCAATGGCGTTTAAGTTGTTGATAAGATTTTTAAGGCATAAAAGTCTTGCTAGTTTTGGCAGGGCTAGTTGACTTGGCGGAGGCTTATGTGGAAGTTTCACTAAAGATGGAATTGCATGTTAAATGTGAGTTGGAATTTTCCATATTTGGGAGGTAGTGGCGAGAGAGTTGAGCAAGAAAATTGGAATTAATGAAATTTATTGGCCTCGAGTTTTGTTCACAAACCATCTAGGAAACTTGGAAGGTGGGTTTGTGGGAGGTTGTTGGTTTTTTCATGCTTTCTAGATTTTTCTCTACATGGAGTGAATCTGGTTCTTTGAACCAGCAGTTTGAATTTCACTGCATTGCTATTTTTAGCTCACCTGGTCTATTTTCAATCATGGGAAGGTATATGAGGCATTCTGAGGAAATTTGTTTGTTTTTGATCTTTCGTGGAGAAGAAAAGGAGTTGAAATCTCGGCTAGAAGTCTCCTTCGATTTGGTAGAAGCACTATCAGGCATGATAGGCTCTAACCATTAAGATCTCTTTCTTTCTTCTAAACGTTTCATTAAAATGACTCTACTCTTATGAGATTCTTGTTCTTCATGTTTTATTTGGTTATTTTCTTGATGGGTTTTATAAATCTCTGGAAATTTGGATATGAAATCCTTAGCAAAATAACATTAAGTTTGGAAACTTTCTTTGTGTGGGTTAAATTTTGAATCATTCATGGGAAACTTGCTTCTGTAGCTCTGTTTGTCATTTATGGAACTAGTATTTGAAGTGTTGTGTTTTAACTGACCTTTGTTTCTATTTATATGGTTCTAAGTTTTGGGAACCTTGAATCTCGTTTGATCTTGCATTGTTTAAGCTTGAGCTTGTATTCGAGCTAGTGTTTGGTTTGGAACTTGTATTGGGTTTGTATTTGCATAAGAATTGGACAATTCTTGATGCTCTAAAACCATGTTTGGAACCTTGGGTAACTCGGGACTATTGTTTGAAGTCCGTATGTAGCTTTGTACTCATGTTTTATTCTTGTGATATTCTGGACTATTAATGGAAGTTCATGTTTTCACCGCACTCATATTTTGTTACTTGTATGGTTCGAACTCTTGTTGGAAACTCATGTTTCATTTTGAGTTGGAAATAGGGCTTCTTGATAAGATATAAATTGGTAATGGAGGCTCCCTATTGTTTTGAACTGTTAATGTATATTTGTAATATATATTGCCTCGTATTAAGACACTTGTGTATATCCGAGCTCATGTTTGAGACTTTGTGATTTGACACTGTACGTGTAATTTGGTACTTAGTGTTGGAATTTATAGCTGGAATGATGTGTCGGTTATGTTCTGGTAATTTTGAGTTGGTTTTAATTTCATTTAAGTTAAAATATTATAACTCTATTAATTCGAACTACTTACTCAAAGGAAATCTGGTAGAGTAGTTTAACCGAGCTGTTTGAATATCTTTTGGAAAATTAAACTAGAAACATTTTCGTTAGATAATGGAATTGGAACTTCTTTTGTGGACTGTTCGTCTTCTTTGAACTAGCAATGGCATTTAAGTAGGGAAAGCCTTTTCCCCTCTGTTTTGAGGAAACCCACATCTTGGGTTGATTGTTTTGTTTAAAACAATGTCTCCTCTATTGGAAACATGAAGTTGAGATAGTTTTGTTTTGGATTATTGCTCTCTTGAAACCACGAACCACTTGCTCTTTGTAATAAAATGTTGAAATCTTGTAATGAAGTTTCAGTCTTTGTTGAGCTCGTGGGTAATTAAGAATTGTTAGTTTTCTGTTAGGGATTTTCTATTTCTTGATTGGATTTAGTAAATGAATCCTTACTCTTTTTTAAAGAGAAAAGAAATTTTGATTCATTTGGGACAGTATGTTATTTTTGAACTTTACTGTGTATTTGTTCTGAATTGAAATGGGAACTCATGCTTTATTGAAGGTAAAAATTGTAAGGGAGACTTGCAGTATGTTTTCTTCTTACCTTGAGTTGGTTTTGTTCTCTCTTCTGGGAACTAGTGTATGAGCTTATTGTTTGGATTAGAAAGGGAATTTGTTGTTAAGTGTAGTGAAATGATTTAAGGATGGAATCACATTCTGATAAGATTCCTTTTCTATGTTGTTGGGTTAAGTTCATTTGATTGAAACCTTCTGTTATTGATTCTCTTAGGGAATGGAGATTTATTATGTTGATTAGTCTTCTTGTACATATCATTTGACTGAAATGATGTAAAAAGAGATTAGATGTTTCGGTCTTGTTGAACAGAAAATGTAAACTTGTTGACAGATTGTTTGATTCTATATTCCTTCAGGGATGGACATGGGATTTTGTTCTGATGAATATCTTAAATGTTGAATGTTAAGGTAGTTGTCCTTTAAATGAAAAAGTTAAATTCATGTTATGAACGGTTGTTTTGTGTTTGGGCATAGTTTGTAATGGTTTTTCTTCTTCTTTTGCTTAAGAGTTAGATGAATCATCCTAATGAGAACCATGTTGTAAACACTTCTTTTGTCTTATAGTAAAGATAAATGTTTTATTCTATTATGATAGAATTAGGAACAATGAGATGATATGATCTGTTGTTTGTTTAAAGGTAATTGATAGGATCAATTAAACTTTAATTTGTAAGGCAGATGTTGTGGATTATATTCTATTCTTCTCTTAGAAGTGAATTCAGATTTATTAATGTACTTCTTTCTGATTGTTATTACTTATGCTTATTAGTATGATATATTAATTATTTCATTAAAGCAGATTTGTTTTAATGGAACAATTAGTGGAATGTAATTCATTTTAAGGCTTAGTGCTTATCATGCTTAGTTCATTGAACTAACCCGTGCTAACAATTTTTGCAGATGGACTTCGTAAGTGATAAAAGAAGGCTAAACTTATGAGATGCATTGGTTGATTTAAATCTGATTCCTTGTGAAGAATTCTAATTCGTTCTTGAGATTGTATTGAAAAAGAAAAGTAGTATTCTTTTTGAATGAAGGTGGTTGTTATGCAGTACGCCTAAAGTGCATAAGGCTTGTAAATGTATAAGTTATAAAGATTAATTGAAAGATGAGAATTTACTTGTATTGGTTGTGTAAATTATCTTGTATTCATATGAAAAAGATGGATTTCTATCTTGTTGATATTATTCATATTGCTTTTATGCTTAATTGGTTATCCTTTGATAGGTAGGATAAAGGGATTTAGTTCAATTTCTCTAATTAAGATGCAGCTTGTTAAGTTGCAGAATATGATGTTCTTATCTAAACTATATTATATGGTAATGTAATGTGTGTTGAACATACATTAAGAAATGTGGATACTGGGTAGGATATACCCTAACACTTAACATGTAGATAAAGAATCTTTATCTTTCTTAATTGAATATATACCAAAAAAGGTATGTTAATGTGATTACTATTTATTAGACTTCCTTTGTATGAAGTCTACTTAAATTGGATATATACTCGAATGTTGAACCTGTCTAAAAGTTATTGTACTTTTAAAATGAAACTTGATAACATTGTTTGGTTGCGATTAATTGGCAATTTAACTGTGAGATCTAACATTGAAAACAACCGTAAGTATAACAAATTTCTTCATGGACTAAATAAAGAAAATTTAGGAAATAACTTATTAAGTGTTGGATTAGGGTTTGGCAGGGTTGCTGAAATCCAAAAATAATCTAAACTAATAAAGTATTAACAATCTCCTTGGGGGTATGTACATCTCGATGAGGTAGTTTTTGTAGGATGTTGGCACATGCCAACTACAGGGTTGTACTTTTGAGAAGGCTTGGGTCTTCTCGAGAATACAGATGTTGTAGTTGACATGTGGCATCACCCTTCCGCATTGATCATCTAGATCTACACCCAATGGGAATTAGGACTTGAACTTAGTTTCCCTCTAGGTCTAGATAGGAGCATATTTAGGATATGAATTAGCTTCCAATGGCTCAGGGTACATTGGCACATCCGGTCGACTTAGGTCAACTGAGTATGCCCATTTACCCTAAGCCATTGTGAGCATCTTCCTATAATAGGTTATGTTCCTATCTAGGGCTAGGGTTAAACCTAGAACAAGTGGACTGACGGTAGTCAGTAAAGACCAATCATGATAAATGAGGAGTGAGGTGAAGGATGTATTCCAATATGATGAGTATGTCGTCTAGGAATAGTGACATACACAGTATGTTATAAATCTTTGGCCAAAGTATCGCAAACTGTTGGTTGCATTGTCCTATGTCACCAAGTTTAAAACAACGTGATATCATATGAATATTGGTAGTAGATATTCAGATATGTTCTTTAAACAAATCACTCAGTACCTAGTGTGGGGTAGGATGAAAAAGTATATGAAGTACATGATATGTATTTGATACATAAGATAACATAAATAGGTTAGTAGCTTACTGAGTTATGGAATGAATAGATCAGTGAATCACCGAGTCATTACAGCTGCATATTTTTATCCATTGAATTTGATTGACATGGAATGTTTGTTCTAAATAATGCTTTATTTAGAACAGTGAACACTAAAATAAAAAATTCCCTTATTTCTAAAGTCTTAAAATGGGAATGTTACACAGGTCGGTTGATTACCTATGATGGCTGCCATGACCGTATTTGACAAAGCGTAGCTGATATGTTTGGAGTGGTAGACATACCCTACCGAGGTATGACTACCGAAGTATGACTATTGACATTAGTAGGTGCATGGAAGATCAATGGTGGGGATGGGTTCCTTTATTTTTGTTAGCCTTTGTCGGTGACATATTACTTCCGACAAGATTGGTGCTCGGTTTCCTTTGGGCCTCATTGGAGTGATACATAGCCTCATACAATAATAGGTTTACTATTGGGGACAATATATACTAGCCCACTTATATGCATATCTTCACTTGATAGCCTAACATGTTCAAAATACCTTGGGACTTACCACCCTACTTCAGATATGGGCATGGGATCATATCACCATTGGACACCTTGTAGGAGCATTGCGATCCGAGTTATCAGTGAGCCATCTATCATGGGTTGGGTTCCAAATGGAGATGATATTCGTGGCCACATGGGAGAAATAAATTATTACAGGTGAGATTTTGACAAGGTACAACCTCATATGATTACATGACAGTCGTATAGGTTATATCAGTGGCCTCAGGATGTGATAGAGTTGAGTACTGCAGCTGTTGATCACTTTATTCTTGGGAGTAGAAGCTATATCCTTGAGTGGTACAAAGTGGATAGGTTCTAATGATAGTGTGGTATCATTCAAGGGATTCCTGGTGATGAGTTGTGGTATGGGTACATATACAAAGAGAACTTTCATATAGGGCCCCAGATCAGGCTAGGATGAGATCGCATCATCTTCTTACAGGTGGTTCCACAACCTTGGGTGTAATGAGCATAAATAGTGGATCCAAGGACGACCCTGGATTATGCGGGATGGTATGCTATAGTGTTGCCTCAATGTTTGATGATTCTTTAGGAAATATTAGATGCGGAAGCACATGGGGTACATGGCCTATATCTTAGAGCATATGCTCAAGAAGATCCCCATGTAGGTCCATAGGTAGGGCTGCAAATGAGACAACAAGTACAATAGGTAGTAGTGTAGTAGTAGATGATAGTGCAACACCAAGTAGTGGTTCAGACCATAGATACCGACACCATAAATTCCACTCTAGGTTCCATTACGGGAACCATTCAGAGGTACCTCCATCACCACCACATGTGAACCCACCACATAGTCCACCAGGAGGTGGAGGAGATGGTGGAGGTGGAGAGGAGATGGAGGAGGATATATAGGTTGGTGGGTAGGTGGTTTCCTTGTAGTATCATTTACAACAGGTTATAACCCTACAACTTGAGTTACAAACCGAGAGGATCGAGACCATTACACAAAGAGGTTAGGTGACTACGAATTAGGATTAGTTGTGGACCAAGAGAGATCATATCACCTGTAGAGTGGGATCAGCTCGGGAAAAAGTGGGACCATGTGACCATAGGGATATCTCACTATAGGCTAAGAGGGATCAAGATTTATCAATAGAGCCCATCTGCAGGTAGGGCTAGCTAGTGTGAGAGCATATCGTGTTACTCTTCGCAGGTAGGTGCCTTTTCGGGAGTATAGGTATTGATTGGTCGAGTGCCTCCCTAGCACGCGAGGCTACTTATTACATGATGTAGTATCATGTGGCCTTCGAGTGAGTAGAGAGCTCTAGACTATAGTCGAGATAGTTGGTAGTATGTTATGATTTAGATCATAGATTCCATCGCAATCAATGTGATCAGTATAGGGTCCTTTGGTACAACATGCCTCAGATTAGTATGGCTCAACACAATATGGTGCAATGCCTTCCACACGTCCATCTCAGCATATTTCCCCACCTAGTGGCAGACCTCAACCAAGTAGTCTCGGAGAAGGTTAGAGTCATGGTTGACTCTCTTATTGATATATTAGATGTATATTTTTGGTGTATCGCCTTGATATGAAGGCATACTTTTGTATAGATGTATATGTATTATTTTTTATCATGCCTCGTGATGAAGGCACATTTTTTGGTACAAATGTACTTTATGTATTGTTTTTTATTATGCCTCATGATGAAGGAACATTTTTGACCCATGCCCATGATGGATTTTTGTATCTGATATGTATTGAGACACATTGATTTTGTACATATAAAATTGATATTTACGATGATGTATGATGATTGATGGATTACCGATGTATCACATTTTGTTTATGAGATATCATGCTTAATCTATATGTTTATTATGGTTTATGTTTGTATCACATGTTGTTAGATTATGATATATCATCTAATGATATCACTTTACATGTTGATGAGATACTTTGTGTTTTACCTATCACATTTTGTGTATGAGATAACATGTTTAATCCACATTTTTATTATGGTCTATGTTTGAGGGGGGATAGAAGGTGGTCCCTCTTTCCCCTCTTGGTGATATTATATGATGTTAGCTTAGCATACATGTTTAATTTTCATGTTCATGATTATGTAGCTTATCCTTTATTGATATATGATGTATATATGTGATGATAGATGATATGATGATGAAATGACAACAAACTGAACAAGTAAACAACAAGAAGAAATTAATCAAATCTAATCAAGACAACACAACTATATACAAGTATGTAAGATAAAATGAACTCAATACAATGCATAATAGATTAAAGTAACACTCAATCTAAATAAACAAATGAACCTAGTTTAATTTACAAAAGAAGAAAAATAAATGTAACTAAAACTATACAAACCAACAACTAGAAGTAAGCAAACTACTACTTTGTTTTTGTGGGACAATTTCTAGACTTTTTTCCCACTATTTTGGGTATTATCTCGAAACAATGTTTTGTTGTTTTGGATTTTTCTACAAAATGTATTTGAATGTTTCAATTTTTCCAAGGAACATATCTATATATTTTGGGATTTTCAAAATTTTATACAAATTTTTTGATGTTTTCTAAGAAATTTCCAAAGTGAACATGACAGGAAATGAATAAATGTGGATGTCCCCAATGTTAGGTGGGATGTAAAAGGGACAAATGCGATGTGTTATGTGTAAGAAGTGATGATGTGAAGTTTCCCCAATGTGAGATGGGAATATTCAAAGTCAAACTATTCGCATTCAAAAGTAGGATCAGCCGAGATCAAGGCAAAGAGGGACAAGCTCACAAGGGACTCAGATGAAGGTAAATACCAGCTTAGGAAAAAGCTATCGTACTCCTAGACCTGAAATGCTTGTGAACAACAGACCCTCCAATGGCACCAAAAACCGGTTTTCACAAACACATTTTTCCAAAGTGCCACCATTGTGTGGTTTTCACTATTGGACGCACCTATTTATTTCTCTTTTTCTTTTTATGTTTTTAATAATTTTTGTCATTTTCTAATATTTTAGGGACCCCACATCTAAGCATAGAAATAATTAATATGCATTGCGTTCATGGGTTCCCAAAGCTCTTTACCATCTGAATAGGTAATCTTATAGGCACCTAAACCAAAATTAGCAACCACAACATATGGCCCTGGCTAATTAGGCTCAAATTTTCCCTTCTTTTCTCAATATTTTGTGGTGTTGAATTGATTTTATTTTAACACCAAGTCTCCTACCTCAAATTAATGAGGTATCACTCTTTTGTTGTAGCTTCACCTTTCGATCCTGATACACTTTAAGGTGATTGAGGGCATGAATTCATTTCTCATATAATAGCTCTAACTATACTAGTTGATCTACTATGTAGTCCTCTTCTTCATTCAGGTAATCTTTAAGCTCGATATGCAAAGAGGGGATCTTGATCTCTAGAGGTAGCATGGCTTCTATGCCAAATACTAGGGAGTATGGAGTGACACCTATAGGAGTGTGGATAGATGTTCTGAATGCCCTAAGGGTACGATGGATATGTAAATTCCAGCTATGACATGTTATATTCACCATATTCTCCATAATATGGATGAGGGTTTTATTGGAAGCTTCAACTTTCCCATTACCTTGAGGGTAATAGGGGTTGAGAATTTGAGATATATTTGAAAACATTTGCATAATGCTTTCACAATTTTATTTTTAAAGGGCTTACCATTGTTAGTTATAATGGAAGAGGGGATACCGTATCGATAGATGATATGGTTTAATATAATTTATATATCTAGGGGGCTTCAAAATATGTAAGAGGAACAACCTCTACCCATTTTATGAAATATTCAATAGCAGTGATGATGAACTTATGGCCATCTGAGGAGACATGGTTAAGATTACCTATGAGATCAAGTCCCCACTTTTAAAATGGCCAAGGTTTCATGATAGTATGTAAGGATTGTGCCAATGCATGTATCAAATTAACATATTTATGAAAATCCAAGCATTTCTTCACATGTTTGTAACAATAATTTTCCATGGTAGGCCAATAGTATCCTACTCTGAGTATCTTATTTTCTAGGATGATCCCATTAGTATGAGCCCCACAGATGCCTTTGTGCACCTCTTTGATTGCTAGGATGGATTCGTCCAAATTTAAACAAAGTGTAATAGATTCCCGTCATAGCCTCGGCGAGAAGAGGGTGCCCCCAAGTAGGGTATAGTGGGCTATACGCTGGATGAGGTTTCATTTATTGGTATGAGAAATTTTTGTGGGAAAGGTTCCATCGTGAAGGTAATTAAAGATGTCACAATACCATGGGGAAAAGGGACCAACAACTTTGCATACCAAACAAGATTCTGGCATGTCATATGTTGGCATTCGTAGATGCTCAACGAAGAACGACATATCATTGTTCCTGGTGGGATACTCAACATAGACCCCATTGTGGCCATAACATCTGTTGCTTTATTTTTTTCTCTTAGTATTTGTTCAAATGTTATCTTCTCAAAGAACTCCTTCAAATAATCAACCATTCTCTTGTACGGAATAAGTTTCTCATCTTTAACTTTATATTCATTTGTTACCTATTTTATAATCAGCATGGAATCACCAATTACATTTACTTGTCTAATATCCCACTTAATATCTAGCTTCATCCCTAAAATAAGGGACTCATACTATGCTATGTTATTTATGCATGGGAACTCGAGTCGTAGAATGCCTAAGGGATTAGGTATCCTATAGGAGTGACCAACACCACTTCGGCACCCGAACCATGAAAGGTAAAGGATCCATAAAACTATAGTTTCCATATGATAGATTCCTCGAGGTACATTGTAGATACATCTAGGAATTCTAAATTCAAAGGTTCAATACCTGGTAGTGGGGATTCAACTATTTGATTTTATAGAACCTTTCCTTTCACTGATTTTTAGTGTACATACTCAATGTCAAAATTGCCAAGTGAGATGATCCAATTAGCCATCTTTCCTATCAGTGTAGGATTTAACAAGTATTTTAATGGATCTAATTTTGAAATAAGCTTGACCTTATTATTGAGAAGATAATGACGTAGTTTCTAAAAGGTGAAAACTATGGCCAAGCAATCCTTTTCTATCTATGGATAGTTGATCTCGTAAGCTATCAACATTTTTCTTAAGTAGTACACAACTTTTTCTCTCTACTCCTTGTCATATTGGGCCAACAATGCCCCAATTGCAAAGTGTGTGGTAGAGATGTAGAGTAACAAGGGTTCACCTTCTATGGGTGGCATTAGAACAGGGGTTTAGCTAAATAGTCTTTGAGCAAAGCAAATGCTTGTTGTTGCTAGGTCCCCAATGAAACTGACATCTTTCTTGAGTAGATGCGTAAAGGTATGAAAATTATCTGCAAGCTGAGAGATAAACCTTCTAATGGCTTGGATCTTTCCTTGTAAGATTTATAGTTTTCTGATATTGTTGGGAGGATGCATTTCTATTATAACAACAACCTTGGAAGGATCTACTTCTATTCCTCTCCTTGAAAAAATGAATCTATAATGTAATTACTTGTATAAATCTGATTATTAGCAGTAATATAAGACCAATGAACACAATATTTCAGATAAATAATCTCAATGTGCAAGTAGAATAGCTTAGCCACTTCGAGGGGGAAACCTCCAAACCAGTCAAAAAGACTCAAATTTTGAATATGATGATCAACTACTACCTACTAACCCCAAGGCCTTTGTTATGGCCAACACCAAGGCCTCCCCACTAATGAAAATGTAACATATATGAAAGAGATACATAATGATAAGAAGTTATGATAGCCACAAATCAGCTATATACATCTAATATAAGATATATGATTAAGGGCATAACATGCCCCTCCCCTTTGAAGTAACATTGTCCCCAATGTTGAGAAGATCTGGATGGTCTTTGTAGGAAATTTACATCCTCCCAAGTTGCATCTTCATTGTCTAGATTTTTCCACTTGATCAAATACTCAGTGATGACCCTTTTCCTCAATTGCTTAGTGTGTGTCTGAAGGATGCATTTTGGTTCTAGGATGATTCTTCCCTCTTCATCAATCTCAAGTAACACTGTCTAGGTTGATATTGTCTTTCCAATTACCTTCTTTAGGCAAGATACATGGAAGACTAGATGAATTTGAGTAGAAGGAGGAAGTTACATTTTGTATGCTACATTTCCAATCTTTTGTAACACTTGATAAGGGCCATAATACTTAGATGAAAGCTTTTTATCCTTTTTTTGTTGTTTTAAGGACATTTACTTATATGGTTGTAAATGCACAAAAACCCAATCATCGACTTTAAAATGTCTTTCACTACAATGTTGGTTTTCTTGCTACTTCATGTAGTTTTGTGACATGGCCAAATTCTCCTTGAGACTAGAAAGCACCTCTTATTGGTGTTGAATATGTTCTTTAACTGCTTGAACCTTTGGTTGGACTCTCAAAGATGAAGTGATAGATGGTGGATGGTACCTATATAATGCCAAGAAAGGAGACATTTTAGATGAAGTATGAAAGGAGGTGTTAGACCACCATTCTGCCATCGGTAACCATTGGACCCATCTCTCTTGCTTATCTAATGTAAAACAACAAAGATGTCCCTCCAAGAACTTGTTTACCACCTCTATTTTCCCATCAGACTGGGGATGATAAGAGGAACTATGAGCTAGTTGTGTGCCCAAGCATGAGAACAAGTCAGTCCAAAAATTACTAGTAAAGATAGGGTCTCGATCACTCACTATAATCTTTGGTGTCCCATGTAGCTTATGAATTGTATCCCTGAAGGCCATTGCTACTGTACTTACAACAAATGGATGTGATAAAGCACAAAAATGGGCATATTTGGTGAGTTTTTCCACCACCACCATGATTATATTTTTACCTTCTGATTTAGGAAATCTTGTGATGAATTCCATGGACACCTCTTCCCACCTCTGGCCAGGAATAGATAGAGGTTGTAAAAGACCTAGGGACTTAATTGTTTCGCCCTTATTTTGCTAACAAACCATGCATTCTGCCACAAAATTTTGGACATCCCCTTTTATCCCTTCCCAAAAAAAATCATGCTTGATTCGATGATAAGTCTTTAAGAAGCCAAAATGCCCCCTACTGGAGAAGCATGAAGCTCAGATAAAACCCTATTTTTAAGGATTTAATTCTTACATAGATATGATCTATCTTTATACCATAAAACATCTCCTTTCCATACAAATTTTTCTGACATGCTTAGATCTTGTTGGAGATTTTGAATGATATTTTGTGTACCTAGGTCATTTTTCCATTCAGACCTTGCATCCTCTATCCAATCCTCCTGTAATATAGATATGGCACACAACAATTCCTAGGTAGATTCATCCTTCCGAGATAAAGCATCAACAACTACATTCTCTTTCCCTTTCTTATATATTATCTCAAAATCATACCCCAAAATTTTTGAGACCCATTTCTATTGTTCTTCTAATGATAAACGTTGCTCTAAGAAGTATTTCAAACTATCATGATTTGTCTTTACTTTGAAATGTCTTCCCATTAGATATGGTCTCCATTGCTTCACTACATGAAGTATTGCTAACATTTCTTTCTCATAAACTGGTTTAGAGATATTCTTACCTTTGAATTAGTGGCTCTCGAAGGAAATGGGTCACCCTTCTTACATGAGTACTGCCCCCATACCATACCCTGAAGCATCACATTCAACAATGAATGTTTTTGAAAAATCTGGGGTGGCTAGAATTGGAGTGGTGCACATGGCCTCCTTCAACTTCTCAAAGGCCATAGTAGCTTTCTCATTCCAATGGAAAGAGTCCTTCTTCAATAAATTTGTGAGTGGTGCTGCGATACTACCATAATTCCTTACAAATCTACGATAATAACCTATAAGCCCCAAAATCCTCAGAGATTTTTTAGGGTTTTGGGAACCTTCCATTCAAGCATGGATTTTATCTTGTTAGGATCCACTTTAACACCTTCATAAGAGACAATATGACCCAGATATTCAACCTCCTTGACACCAAAAGAACACTTAGAAGGATTTGCATAAAGTTGATGTTGTTTAAGAGTTTCTAACACCTTATTTACATGATGTAGGTGTTCCTCCCATGTTTTACTATAGATTAATATATCATCAAAGAACACTAAAACAAACTTTCGAAGAAATGTCTTAAAGATGAAATTCATCAAGCTTTAAAATGTAGAGGGTGCATTTATTAGTCCAAAAGGCATTACCAAGAACTCATAGTGTCCTTCATGTGTCTGAAGGTTGTTTTATGAATATCTTCATCCCTAATTCTAATATGATGATATCCAAAATGAAGATCAAGTTTTGTAAAGTAAAAAAACCATGTAACTCATCTAGCAAATCATAAATTACATGTATAGGAAACTTATCTTTAACTATGTACTTATTGAGATCTCTATAACTGGACACATGTGCCAATTGTCATCTTTTTCCGTACCATAATTATAGGAAAAGAGTAAGAACTCTGACTATGATGAATAATTCCTGCTTCTAACATATCTTGAACTATCTTTTCAATCTCACTCTTTTACATATAGGGGTACCTATAAGGTCTGATGTTGGGTGGTTGACTCCCTGGTACTAGCTAGATGGCATGGTCATGGTCTCTTTTTAGAGGCAGACCCTTGGGCATTTCTCCAAACACCATTGAGTGGTCATCTATAACTACTTGCATATCTGTGGGTATAAATGTATTGGAATGATGTGCTTCTAATGAAAACATTTGTGCCACAAACCCTTCTGCACCCTTTCTAAGAAATTTTTGCATCTAATACGAACCTACCATCTGTGGGTACTTTTTTCCTAGTCCTTTTAGTTTAAAATTCCTCCCTTCTGACTAAAATTACATGAACAACTCTTGGAAATTCATTTCAATGGTTCCCAAGGTGGTAAGCCAATGAACTCCTAACACAATGTCTGCTCCTCTTGTGGCAATGGCATACATATCACTAGTTATCAAGTAATCTCCCATGGTGAGATTAATGTTATGGAATTTTCTTGAACAAATAACAATTTTCCCATCAGTGATCATGACATGAAATTCTAGAGCTGTATAAACAAAGCAGTTCAAGCGTACCACCAACTTATGATTGATGAAATTTTGAGTACTTCGCAAATAAATCAACACTGTTACCTCTATTTTTTTAATAATCCAACTAATTTGAGAGTTTGGGAGTCTTCGATACAGAAATTGCATGGCATGATATTGTTGGCTAGGGATCACCTAATTCCTCCTCTGGATCTACCTCTTCGTCTTCTTCATTTTCTTCTTCTTAAGTAGGTCCCTCAATGTAGAACAACTTCTTTTCAACACACTTATGTCCTAGTCCAAATTTGTTGTCAAAATTAAAACATAACCCTTTAGATCTCCTTTCTTCAATTTATTGAGGTGTCGGTCCTCACTGCCAAGGGAATGATGGTGGAAGGGTGCTACAATATCTGATATTACTGATAGCTTGTTTCCTACTTGAAAGAACTTTTTCCTCTACCTTATGTGTCATGATCATAGAGTTTGAAACCTTATGAGGATTAAACATATGCACCTCAGTCTCAATTTTTTCTTCAAGACCCCCAAGAAATAAGTCATTCAAATTATATTTGGGAATATTTTCCACCCGTAAGGAAATGTTTTGGAATTGATGGATGTAATCTTTGACTGCTCCTGTTTTTATGTGATTTGCTAATTGACTGAAATAACTCTCTGACACACTATAACTATAGTGCAATTGTAACTCTTCGGTGAATAATTTCCATGTAACATTGAGGACACTCTTTTTCCTTTGAGCACATAACCATCGATACCGAATGAATTGGTCAGGTTCAAGATACAACAATGCCATGATAACCTTTTGTCCTAATGAAATCTGATGAAGATCAAAGAAATTATCCATCTGGTTAATCCAATTGAGTGGATCCTTTCCATCAAACTTACACATTTCCACTTTTGGAATCATGTTATGGGCTTACAGAGTGTTTTTATTTGGATTGGTCATGTTTGCAGATCCACCCTGGCTAGTTTGTCTATTACTTTGACCTAAAGATCCACCCTAGTTAATATGAGTATGATTGAGTTGTGGATGATTAGGAAGGATATGATGACCCATGATATTGTAACTAAATTGGTGAATGAAATCCTCCAATCATTGTCCAATATTTTCTACATCTTCTTTGTTGGCCACTCTACCCTCAAGGTTTCACAACTCTAACTCAAGATAGCTGACCTTATGGTCAGTTGAAGTAAACCCTAACCCTGAGGACTCTGTAGATACCCCTTCTGACTCTAACTCCTCAAATATTATCTCATCCTTATCATGGGTTTACCTGGAGTGATGGGATTCTTTTTGCCTCTTGTCGAAGGCCCAACCATGATGCCCCAAAATGGTAAGATTTAAGGATCAAGGTCGAAATTTAGGGTTTGGGATTTCAATAGGAATTTGGCCAAATTTTATAAAAATTAAAGAACAAACTCAAACTAATTTTTAATCTTATTTCTGGAAATGTAAATAAATTTGAAAAATTCCACAAATTGCACCCTAGGTAGCCAAATTATGAAAAACATAAAACCGCTATAATTTTTAACAAATCAAAAAATCTTAAAAATTGAAGGGAAGCTTACTTGATTTATTTCACAATACCAAAAACATTTTACACAAAAATTTGCTACCGATTTTGAGATATGGATGAACCTTCACAATTAGGGTTTGACGCAGTGTTGGCCAAGTTCAAGCTTTGATACCACTTGTAATGGAATTACTTGTATAAATCTAATTATTAGCATAAATATAACACCAATGAACACAATATTTTAGATAAATTATCTCAATGTGCAAGTAGAATAGCTTAGCCACTTTGAGGGGGTAACCTCCAAACCAAACAATAAGACTCAAATGCGGAATATGATGATCAAATACTACCTACTAACCCCTATATATACTATTCCTATGCTATGGCCAACACAAAGGTCGACCCAATAATGAAAATATAAATATATATGAAAGAGATACATAATGATAAGAAGTTATGATAACCACAAGTTGGATATATACATCCAATATAAGATATATGATTAAGGGTGTAGTAGAATCCTCATAGTTTTCTAGATAACACGCCGAAGACACAATTATTCGGCTTTAGTCAAACCTTGTAGTCCCTTATATGCTGAAATATGCATCACAAAAATTTTGGGTGCTCTTCCTGAGTCCTGTATTTTTCCAATATGTCATCCACATAATCTTCCATGATGTCACTAATCATATCATGAAAGATGACAGTCATTTCCGTTGATAGGTAGCACCTACATTCTTGAGGCCGAAGGGCATGAATTGATAACAGAATGTCCCCCATGGGGTAGTAAAATTTGTCTTATGTTGGTCTTCCTTAGCAATATTTATCTGGTTATATCCTAAGAATCCATCCATGAGTGATAGCATCTCGTAACTAGTTGTTGAATCGACAATCATGTCAATGTTGGGAAGAGGAAAGTTGTCCTGAGGACAAGATTTATTAATATCTCAGAAATCGGTACACACTCTAATACTCGATAGGATTTTTTTGAATCGGGACCACATTGGAAATCCACTCTGAATAGTCAATAGGCCTGATGAAGCCTACTTCTAATAATCTTTCTATCTCTTCTTTAACCAACAAGGTGACATGAGGATGCATCTTTCAGATATTTTTTTATGGGCTTGGCATCCAAGTGTACAACAAGATTGTGCACCACTAATGCAAGATCAATTCCTAACATGTCTACGTAAGACCAAGAAAATATATTTGCAAATTCTCTCAAAATCCTTGTAAACATTTTATGTTCTTGAGCTGAGAGTGAAGCTCCCAACTTAACCATTCTAGGAAGCTCCTCTGTGCCAATGTTGACATCTATTGTCTCCTCCACCAAGTAACTTGGACTCATCTTCCATGTGTGTAGGATTAAGGGGGAGATTAAGATCCTCTTCTACCAAAGGTGGCTCAAAGAGATCCTCATCTTTAAGTGGGCCAACTATCTTGTCCATAGGTTTTTCTGTTTGTTTGTCCACAAGCACCTCAAAGAGGTTTTTGCTATAGGACTTGGAATTTTTCTTTCCACAAGGATTTTCTGTAGGAATTTTTCCCTTGCTTAATTTTTTTCTTAAGTGACCACACAACTCTCCTCCCCAAAGTATGCACATGCATTGAGCTGAATGGAGAATCCTTTCTTATGGTCATTTCTTGGAATATTGTCATGAATACCAAGGAACTCACCAATAGCCTCATCGTTCTAAAAGATGTCGATTGACACATGTTGTTGTTGGTCCCAATTCATGAGTGATGGGTAAATGAGGTTTAGTGTCTAAGTTATAGGGGATACGAGAGGGGGTTATGGTTAGGATAGCCACATAAAAAAATAGGTTCGTGGAGGCAAGATATTCATAAAGACTACACCAGAATCTGTTTCACTTTCACCTTCAAATGAACTATCTTCACACTCAAAATATGTATCCTTTACCTCTGAGGGGTGAGACTCATACGGATATACGCTAATTCCAAAATTACCTACTATATGATGAGGTATTAGAAGGGATTATAGTATACCTTGTTCATTATGGCTGTAACCACATCCTTTATACCCCATAGTAAGCATCATTCAATTAGGGATAACATACCTAGGTGATTGGTAGCATAGATCCATTTCATCATCTTCAGGATGAAATAAAATATCTTTGAGTATCTTTTCATCTTCTAATAATCCACCAGAGTGAAAGCATCAAAAGGGCAGTTCTCCCTTGATCTTTGAAACTTGTAACACAACCTACCATGTGCTTTGGTAGATAGGGGAATGTTGTGAACTAGAAGGGCTGCTACAAATCATATTCTCTATAACTGGTTGGTCTAACCTTCATCTCCCACGTAGTGAAAGGAGTCTTTGATGTGGAAGCACCATTTTCATTGGGAGACAAGGTATCTGGATCCACTCGTGAAGTAAGGGCCTTTGACTGAATATGAATAATGATCTCCATAGAAGGACACTCATAGATGGTGGGAAAATAGCTTGAAAATTCTCTGCAATGAGAAAATGGTTGGGGGTCCCCCTATATTGTAAGGGTCTATCCTTCATAGTGTAACTTTAGGAACTGATGATACGTTGAACATATGGTTTGCATGACATGAATCCATGGGTGACTGAGCAATATGTTATAAGGGAGCTCTAATTCTAAGACATGGAACTTTGTATCATGGTTTATAGGACCCACTTCTAGTGAGAAAGTGATCATACTAGTTGATTTTCATTCTTCATTATCATATGCCTTTATGGTGATGACCTTTATCTCCAAATCAACTTCTATGCACCCTAGTTGTCGAACTAGTTTAAGAGTACAAATATTTAGACCCGATCCATTGTCACAAGCACTCTTTTGACCTTCTTACGTTTGATTATTACTTCAATATGTAAGGGCAGGTTATGGGAGGGATTTTATTCTAGGATTTTTGTTGGTTGAAGGTTATGTGTTCGAAGGAGTGATTTTCACTACCATTTCTTGTAAGCATGTTGGGTCTATATCAATAGACACTCCTGATCCTGTAAGGTTTTGCAAAGGATGTCCTTATGAATGTTAGAAATTTTAAGAAGGTATAAGATTGAAATCTTAGTTTTGGTTTTCTCTAATTGATCTAATACATCATAATGACTCTCTTGAGGAGGAGGAGGAGGTTCTAAGATAACAAGGAGAGCTCATCACGTTTCCATGATGCACTCCCTTGATCTGATCTTGATTGTGTTGATATGCTCAACAAGTGAATCAACACAACCTATTAAGGCATCAAAATGGTCTATCTTTGATACATAATTGGTACTCTTATTTTGAGACGACTGTCCCTGATCCTGATTTTCCTTTCCTTTGTGCTTGGGGAAAGGTTCTTTAAAAATCCCCATGTTTGTGTTTAGAGATTTGGTAGGGGCAGAAGAATCTATTTCTACATCACCACTATCGATTAAGTCCTAAATGTAATGCTTTAATTTCAAGCACTTGTCGTTTTTGTGACCCTTGACACGGTGAAATCCATAAAACTCATTTTCCCTAAACCATGATGGCTTAGGTGTGTCATCCCTATAAGGTGTTTTTTCAGGATATCGAAGAATTTTGGCAGCCTCTAACTACTTTAGTATTTACGATATTGAGTCAGATAGAGGGTGAAAACATGACGTTTTTACTCCTTAGGCGGAGTTTATTTTGCAAGCTTCAAAGGAGAATTATTTTGAATAGATTGTACTCATTTAAAGTCTACTATTCCATCACTGACAACATTTTTTGTCTTATTAGGAACAAAAAAATGTTTTCATTAGTTTTGGAATCATTATGATCACGTGAAAAGGGTTTTGGGTCCCTCTAGCTAAAAACTATTTTTCGATTTGAATCCCCTTTTTAATCACCTCTTTGAATGTGTTACAACAATGCATTTGCAAGTGGAACATAACGTTAGGGTGAAGGTGTTATTTTTCAGGTATGGAGAAAGGAAGTGACTAGATAACCCTCTCCATCGTTGTAGGAAAGAAATGAAATTTTCGTTGTTTCGTTGTTTCGCATTGCATAGATCTAGCATGGTGACATCACTCTCTATATTAAAATAGAAGTGACATACAAAATGTTTTGCTAGTTTTGGCCATGTAGATATGGATCCCTTGGGGATGTGTAAAAACCACTCTAGCGCCTATCCTCCTAAACTCGTGGGAAGAGGTGAACAACCTCTTAACATGTCATAAAATTCTTTGATATGATCTCAAGGGTCACCTTTTCCCTTATATTTATCAAACTTCAGACAATCAAAATGTCATGGGAAAGGTACCTATAACATGGCTCTATCAAATAGATAAGGGCACAATTCATCAAATTGGTATTTTCTGTTATTACCGTTTTGCCTTCTTGCAATGCTAGAAGGGCATTCTTCATGGTGGACCACTCTTGATTGAAGAGTTGGTCTTGTGTGGGTGGCATGTACAAAGGGTTAAATCTAGGTGTATTCCCACCCTTATTCTCTACAAAAAAGTCCTCATAGGGGTATTTTCATGTCTCTTGACGAGGAGTATTTGTTTGGAACTCATGGTATGAAGCTTTAGGTTTAGCCTTTGGTATAGCTTGTTTTAATGGTTTTGGTTGTTCCTTGTTTACATGTGAAGCCAAACTTGCCAATTGGCGAGTAAGGGCTTGCACTTGTTGTTCTAAGGTTACTTCTTGAGTGGGTACTTCATTATGATCTTCATGTGGAGGAGGTTTCTCATGATGAGCATGTTCCTCATGGTCTTCACAATGTACTCTAACAATAGGTATACGATAGTCTGTCATTTTCAAAAGGTATCTCCTCATCATTCTGTCATCTAGAAGTAGAGGCATGACCTGGGTTTAATATTTCATTGATATGGTGACGAGGATAGTCTATTTCTTCTTCTCCATGAACCATGCCGAATGAGAGAAGGGTCTATTGTAGAAGGTAATCGGGCTCCTAGTTCTATGACACATAAAAGGACCTCATGTTTGTTTTGAAACAAGTAATCGTCAAAGTGGGGTGGATGACATTCCATGTCTACATGAGGAGAATTATCCTCACCACCGCTATGATCAATCATGACATTATCCTCCAAAAGTGGGTTGTCACTTCCAAAGGGCTCGTTTCCTAACTTGTGATACCCCATTCTTGTAATAGGGGAATAACGTGAAATATTTTACTAAGGTTTATTAAAAGGGACCCTAGGTAAATTTTCACAACATAACGACACTAAGTCACTACAAAGAATGGTGACTATCAAATAATCATGAATCCAATAGGTCAATATGAACCCAAGGATACTAAATAATAAAGAATGATCTACCCTAACAAGGTAATATGTGATGAGAAATGCCTAGGACAATACAATGACGTACAAAACTCAAATCCAGTCACAACAAAATTTTACTCCCTATGGTTTCCAAAGTAGGTTTAAATCAAATAGTGACAACACAATATCACCACTTAGGCCAAGTTTGAAATAAACAAGACCTAAATGCTAAGAAAGTGTTGATGCGATCCTCTAACAAGGTATACTAAAACTAGTTTTGGACACAAACAAAGTCCAAGTTTTTGAAAATGGAAGTTAACAATGTGAGCAACATAACAACACTATTTGGACACATAAACCAAGATTTACGATGAAAGCAAGATTTTTAGTATCAAAATGATGTTGTCGCGATGCAAACAACATAACCTCAACACTCAAAAAACTCAAAGCAATGTTAATATAAAAACTAAGCCTAAGTATATCAAGAAGTTACTATGCGTGCGAGTAGCGTAACAATACAATTTAGAGACTTAGACCAAGTTTCACAATGGAAACAAGACGTAAGTATCAAAATTGTATGGCTATAATGTGGGTAGCCTAAAAATCAAAGGAGATAATGATGATATCACCTAACTACAATGATAATTAGTCTCAATATGGGTTTGAGACAAAGGGCCTACTAGAACATGAAGACATACCATTCACACTTTCAACACTTGCATTCTAGCATTGCAACCTAGTCATGCAAGTAGACTAAAAAAGTGGTGGACACAATTATTTCTAGCAGTATCCACATATGTTGTTCTTATTTTGTCCCAAATGGGAAATAAGAAAACAAAGGTGTAAACCAAGTGGTGATGAAACAAACTAAGTGTCACTTTGGTAGAGTTTCACCTTGTCTTAGGACAAGTGAAAAACTAGGACAAAGTAACACGTCATAGGTCTCATGATGAATAACACATGGTTTCAAATTTAAGGGACTCTTCCCTTGTTTAAATAACAAGTTTTAGAATCCAACACACCTCTCAACATAGTAGTGTGTCCGTGAGAGCATCAACACCTACTTTGTAGCATCGTGTGTCTTTAATGGAAGAAGCATGCCTCTGTAAAAATCACACATTCAAATTGCGTAGGCATAACCAAAGTGAGACATCAAATGCACACTTTGAAGCACCAACACAACTTATACACAGAGGACAAAAATTCAATGAAGTGTAGGCACGTCTAGTGAAGCATAGGCACATCTAGTGAAGCATAGGCACATCTAGTGAAGTGTAGGTACAACCTTTAGAGCATGATTGCTCCCCTTTGAATGTGGGCATGTATCTTCCTATAGGTGGTCAAAACATGGGTTTTGACAAGAAAACTTGAAAAAGATCAAATCTTTGACTTCCTGCTAGAATTTTGATAGCACTTTACCTCCTTAGATCCTACAAAGAACATCAAAATGTAACATCTACTACTAATCTAGTTGAAAAAACTATAAAAATTGAAAATTGATCTACAAAACTTTGAAATTTACTCTAAAAAGCTTGAAACTAATCTAAAAATCTTAAGGGACTAATATAGAAAGCTTCAAACTAATCTAGAAATCCTGAAACTAATCTAGAAAACTTGAAACTAATCTAGAAAGCTTGAAACTAATCCAAAAAACTTGTAGCTAATATAGAAAGCTTGAAGCGAGTTAGAAAATCCTTTAAAAAATGAATGCAATGAGGTAAGCATCCCACCTTTGGGCATGCTAAATTAAGACTACTAAAAGTTCAAGAAAAGCTAAAATAACAAGACTAACACCACATAGTCTATTAAAAATGATTTATGAATCTAACAATAGTTACATCAATGATAAAAGCTTAATGGAATGCTTGAAACAAATAACATGATATAAATCAATCTTAGTTGAAGCATGCCTACTTAATTAGATCTAGGAGGGACATCAAATTTGGTTTGTTTCTACTTCAAGAGAGGTCAAATGGTCTCTCCAACAATGACTTCAAGGTCATAATGGATATCCATCTACTAACCCCATTGAATATTGGAGGCAAAGATTGAGCTTAGCTCTTAATCATATTTCTTATATGATATGCAATTCAAAGCATGGTGTAAATTTTAAAGGTATGTGGTTAGTCCTTTTATAGTTTTCTATTTGGGGAAAACTTGCATCTTGGTGCATGTGGGACTAAAAGCACAAAGTATATTAAGGTTTGTTAATCTGATTAAGGCTTGATAATCATGATTAGTGAATTAACAAGTGATTAGGATGTGAGGATCCTTAATCAACCACTTAGGGTCAATTAAGAGGCTAGGATAAGCTTTTGAAGCCTTCTGAGATGTCTTGGAGGGAAATGGGGTGATTTTGAATGGTTGGAAGAGGGGTTTGAGCCAATAATAGGGTTTATTGACCAAAACAAGGGTAAAATAGGCTTAATTAGCTAATAATCGCTAATTGTTTGTTTGGAAGAGGATTTTGACTTACAATGTGTCGTAAATTGGCATCCTGAATGTGAAAGAGGCTAGGTAATAAAAAAGCATTGTTAATTAACCAAAATGGTAAGAAACGTTAGTTAATTAGTGGAAATCACTAATTATAATGGAATTGGTAAGAATGACAATGAGTAGTGTGCTTTTGGAAATAATATTGAAAAAGTGGAATTCATGTGTCTACACAATTGAATAGGATTTGCCTCATGTGCCTAGACATATAAACGATAATGATAAGCTCAAGATATTCAATGACCCACTTCCCAAACACAAAAAGTTTGTCTTTGAGGTAATTGCTAATCATTTTTATCATGTGGTTCCACCTCCACAATCTACCAATACTCCTCTAGAATTTATTGTTGGTGCTACTACTACTTTACCACCAGTCATTACCTTTATTGATGCAAACTTCCATACTTCTTTCAAATCTTCCAAGCTTCACATTGATACATTTATTGACAATCAATCTCTCAATAATGTAATGATCAATCCTAATTTCAAGCATAACACATGTTCACTTCCCTCTTACATTCTATTGGATTTTCATTATCCCAAATCAATCTTAAGTCATTGAACTCCTAGGGCATATAACTCTTCCCATCATAGTTGGATTATCACTATTTGCATGTCATTTGTTGTAGCATAAAAAGTCAAGCATTATGACATGGTCTTAGGTATTTCTTGGCTCAAGGATATTAGGTTTGTTCCATCTATTGTGCACCAATGTGTCAAATTTATATATGAGCATCAAGTCATCACTAATCAAAGTATCCCACCATACACCCCTTTACATATTTCTCTTATAGCTTCATAATGCCCTACAACTAGTGCACTACCCACTCGAGTTAGCATTATGTCTATTCCACCTACTATTACAGTACTCCTACTTCTAGTGTCGATATCCTTACCTACTTGAGTTAGCATTATGTCTAGTCCACCTACTATTACAATCACTCCTACATCTAGTGCCGATATCCTTACAATTTTTCACACACTCCTAGTGATAATCCCATAATTTCACCACCGACTACTACTTGTATAGGTCTCCTCAGTTTTTAGTGCCCATCACTCACTCCCAGTGTATCTCTAGGTCTTATAGTACACCACATTGGACTAGGCCATCACACAGTTTCATGGTACACATTGCACATTTAGGTATTCTCATAGGTCTATTTCACTGTGGTCCTTAAGGAAAATATTTCCTACACACATATTCAAAATTCCCCTCTTACATGACACTAGTCCCTTAACTCATGATCACATGCTTCCTTCATTCACAATGAAAGATAGTGGGCCTTCACTCAATATACTCATTGGATAGATCATATGATACTCACACAATGGAGGCATACAACTTCCCCCTTGTTTCTTGATGACACACTTTGTTTATAGGTTAAAATTGACTATTGAGGAGTGGCTACACACCCAAACCTCACTTTACACATATACACACACACTAAGAGGAAACCTTACTTCTCTTCTCTGGATGCATAATAGCTATTCATCAAAAGAATTTTAAAATATGAATATTTCCCCTGGGGGAATTCTTGATCACCCTTCCTTCTCTTCAGAGAATAGGTTTTCATATATGCCCTCAAGGGGCCTAAAAATATAAAAAAATTCATATATGCTAAAAATCCAAAATATTCAAATATATACACACATCCAAAAATATTTTCATCACTCTTGCTTGGTTGTTTCTATTACATGCCTATATTGATCATGTTGTACACTACTTATCATGTTATGTGGATACATAATATGTTAGATCATTTTTCCATACATGTGCGTTCATGTGGTACATTGAGTTGGATGTAGGCTATACACATATTATTACACAATGTAGGATGTTTGATTGTTCTCTCTACCAGCTTCTTCTACAACTACTATATAACACCTCTACCATCCTTTCATATGTACTTTCTCATTTGAGAAATGGATTGCAACATTGACATGTGATTTTTCTTGAGTTATTGCTCCTTATAACTAAATGAATCATGTTGCTAGATTAATATTTATCTCAGTTGAGATTTTATTGATTAATCATCCATTATTTGCAAGGTACTCTTGAATTGTGATGTTATTTAATTGATTCGTGAAATGAACTAGATATCTGCAACTTGTGGAAAGTTTGATTTCATTCTTAGAACCATTGGGTAAGCTAGTAAAATGGGAAAATTATCCTAAGTCAATAATTAATTATTACTACTATTATTATTGAATCAATTAAGAAAATACCTTGGATCAGTTTCATTGATCCAAGGCATTCCTTAATTTGATCTGTAATTGTGATTAATGCAGGAACTTACAGTTAATTGTTGTGAATTACCTAAGTATACTAATTAATCTTGGTGACTTATTCCAGTTTTCTTATGATTCAGTCCCATGTTGAGGACCGGAAGGTGTTGAGAGTTGGCTCGAGTAACACTACTCCATTTTAAAAACATTTCTTGGCTGGTAAGGTTCAGATGTGGTAGTTATTAAGCCTAGACTATGACTGATGTGTTGTTAACATTTGAATTTTAATGACCTAACCTAAGACCTAAGGCATATGAATTATATTGGTTGCTTAGGAACCTAACCTAAATGATCTATGCCTAATGGTAATGTTTCTAAGATTAATTTAATCCTAACCTAGGATGAAAGGGAGTCTTAAACCTAACTCGAAGCTAACCCCATTGACATTGGGAAGGGGATGCATGGTCAGGTAAGAAGTGGTGGTTTCTACCACCTTCACATATATTGGATATTTGATTTAATTTCATTAATGGCGAAACTTCCACTCCTTAGTGGTAAGCCAAACTTGGATTTGGTAGGTTGATAAAAATTACTCTAGCACAATTATTTGGATGGCTAAGTAGTTAGAACCTAACCTTGGAAAGGTTAGAGGAAGTCGGTGGGTTGGAAAGAGGAACAGACCATCCTAACAAGCATTAATGATTTGTAAAAGTGTTTCAAACTTCCTAGGGGAAAACATGCCAGATTCGAGAGAAGGAAATATTGTTTTGGATTTCCATTTGGTCATTTTTTTCTCCTTCTCGCTCTGCAAATAGAGGTTTTGGCGTTTGATCTAGTTTTTTATTTGGTTTGAATCTTGGCTTCTCTATTTCATGGAGAAGATGTTGGGAGAGATTCCAGTGGAAGACTAGAGAAATTTTTGTGAAGATTTATTACTTCAACTATAGAAGCTATCACGGGAGTTGGAAGAAGGATCCTGGGAGATGGAAGAAAACTTCGGGAAAATCTACCAAGCATGATAGGCTCTAATCCCTTGAAAAAAACATTCTATATAATTAGTTCGTTAAAAGACCTCTGCTTATGATAGAATACATTTCGTAGTTCAGGGTTTTTATCATTACACAATAAATGAACCCTTTTCTTGGTAAGTAACTATTTGAACTAGTTTTTGATCTTACAACTGTATACTTGTTTTATCATGGTTGAAATGTTGATTTTCTTTACATGAATGTGTTATTCATTTTGAAATAAACTCATCATGAATGCAGTGGAAATAAAAAGTTTTATTCTTCAGTTGTATGTGTAAATACTTTACAAATCAGTTTTGTTATGGTGATATTGATCTTGTCATGTTATTTTGATGACTTTGGGTTGCATGTGCTTATATTTTACAAATGGGTTTTTGCAGTGTTGTTATCAATATTTGTATTGTTAGTTTTCAATTGCTATGGAACTTCTTGTGCTTATATTTTAAAGAAAATAATGACCTGTGTTGTGGGTTGAGTGGGAACTCAAGCACTTAATTGAGTTAGACCGGGTTCGTGCCTCAAGATGGTGCTATCTATTTCGGGTCTATTTTTGAATCTTGTTTTGAATACTCAAACTCATGATCAATGTAACTATGAGTTCATGGGGATTTTACTTCTTTATAAACCTAGTTGGGTATGATCTTGGTTGTATTATTCTTTGATCAATTTTAAAAGGTTTGTTAAGTTTTTGATAACTCAAGTCAGGTTAGATCTAACTATAGCTTCGGGTATTGTTTATACCCATTGTGATTAAATGTATTCTCTATTTTTGTGTATGTAGGTTACTGAATTGTTCTTCAATTTATCCATTTGGATTTTCTTGATGAACCATGGAGGGTTATCTGTTCTAGGTTGTATGAACTTTGGGTCCTTCTATTTCATCATGGTGACTGTTATATTTCCTCTATACTGCCAGGATAGACGGGTTGGCATAGTGTTGAATAGGATTGTATTAAGCCATGAAAGTGTAATGGCCACCTGGGGGATATTGTGTATCACTCTGTGAACTATTTGGCTCTTAATCAAACTTCCAATATGTTGTTTTGACTAGTAGATTTAAGTTTGATCATCATTTTTAATGATCTTGTAGGGTTAGGCATTCTATTGAACCTCAACCTGAACCAGTTGGATGGTTTGTTAAACTTTCTTAAGTATTGATCATTTTAAATTTTTTTAAACCTTGATCATCTTCGTATGATCAAGGATATCATTCAATCATTAAAAGGTTATTCAATTGTGATTTTTCTCTACTGTGTGGAATCATTTTGTTTCTCTATCTGAGTGATGTAATCGGTTAGGTATGATTTACACCAGTCTTATATGGAATACTTGTATGGTTCCTAGATAACCTTATCTCATAAATCTTGTATAATTTACTTTAATAACTTGTATACTTCTCATTTGGTTGGAGCCAAATAGTTATGGCATGAATTGCTTTGTATAACAAGTTAAGATAGATTGGGTCTTGAGAGCTTGTTGTCGTTATCTCTTTACTCAACTGTAATCTTGTCCAACCTTTGGATTGTTAGACTATTGAATTGGAATTCATTTTTTTTTGCAATTAATTGGATTTGAGTAAAATATTTTAATCATGTAGTATGGGCTACATGATTAAGAAATTTCTACTCTTGTTTTCTCACCTGATATTAGGTATACTTGGCTTTGCTTTATTGGTGTGATATTTCTTAAGCGGGAATGTATACCTATATATTTTGAGGTTACTTGTTTGGTTGGATGATTGATGAATGTTAAATTTGTTTGTTGATAGTATTCTAGTTGATAGAAATCAGACTCATTTGGATTTTTAGAAGCTAACATTGCGTAGGGTTTTGTGATACACTTGAGTATGGTACTTCTGAAGTGTTCAAATAGGAAAAGATATTTCTAAACCCTTGAATGTTTTCTATTAATAAGCAATGTTCCTTTTCAAAGTTGTTAGTTAGAACATATGGTTCCAAGGATTTAGCTCCTATCATGCTCAATTCAAATGAACTGACCAATGCTAACACTCTTGCAGATAAATTTTGTGAAAAAGGAAAAGAGGAAGACTTATGGAAAGCTACATTTATTCTATTGATTGAAGAAATGTAGTTTGATGAAAAGATTATGTTTAATTTATTGAACTATTCTTGTGAATAAGTATGTAAGGCCCGAGGCCAGTACTGTAAACTATTGAAGGAATTTGAAATTTTTCTTGTCTATTTGAATGGACATCTTAAATTGGAAATGATTGAATTGGTTGCTTAAATCATTCTCTCTTGACTAGATTGGTTGTGTGTGAATGATGTTTTCAATTTAAAAGAGTTATCTCACTTGGAAAGTAATCTTGTAGGGAATCATTGATATACATTGCTTTACTTCTTGACATTGTTTATAATCTTGGGAAGGTTATATAAAATGTTACCAATCTTACATTGTTGTTATAAAGCAAGGAATATTATTGTTGATCCATTAATATGAGGAAAAAGGGAATAGTTGGGAATCTTTTCCTTTTTAATGACTTATATGAAAGGTATAATTATAATGTATTATCCTTGAAATAGTCATTAGATGTTATAACTTTAATTACTGAATTTACTAGAATATGACAAGTAATGAATAAGTTATATTCAAACAAGTTATATGTTGTGGAAATTAAGTTATGAATGATTATGCTTAATTACATCATTACGAACAATACTTGTATGACTGTTTTAAGAGAAATGATATAAAATAAAAAGGGTTGCATGATTAATAGTAAAGGGATCTAAGTGATTATACTATAATGAAATCTATCTATCCTAATAAATGAATAAGTACAATAACGTAAAGGAATTGTACTTAAGAGGGATAGGATGATAATATGGGGTTAGATGTATAAATGAACCTAACCTTTAAGGCATTAAGAACAAAGTTCTTCTTGCTGTAATAATGAAGTCATAAATATGATACATATTTGACTTGCATGCATAATGTAATTATGTTATGAAAACTTGATACAAGGGATTGTTCACTATTGGGTGATAGAATGAACCCTTCAAATAGACTATGAGGTGGATGCAAATATCCTTCTATCATAGATGAGTTACACTTAGGGATTAAGTTTAACTAAGTGATTACAGTTTGGAATAGTTGAATGACTTAAAGGAAAGTAAATGTAAGTCATGAGACTATTGTGGGTTGAATACATAGAACCCATTTGGGAGTCATTAAAATGAACTTGAATACTCTTAAAGGTATAATTGGATGTATGAGGCTATTTCCTAAAATATACTTATAAGATGTTTCTAAGATATGAAATCAACTAATGAAGGCTTCATACTTTAAGAGAATAAGTAATGAGCAGAAATAAAACTACAGATCCTTCTTATTGACTTGAGTAGAAACATAACATTCCATAATGGGATGCTAATAAAACCCAAGTTAGTCCATTGAAATGACACCTAAAGGATGCAAATAACTAGGATGGGATTAACAAGATACAAATTAAAGGGATTAATGAACTTGTTAAGAAGGGAGGTTTAGATTTCTAGAACTTAATGGGTGGTTGCAGCATAACCACTGCTACACAATACCCATCCAATGATGGGGTTCATAGGGTTGTTAATGTGAAGCATTCGTTATGGTGCAATAATCTGCTCAGCTCCTCGAATCAAGACCGTATTGGAATGGGATCTCAATTCACTGTTAAACACTAGGTAGTTATGAGTCCATGGTCTGCGGCCAATGTCAACTTGTATTGACTACGGGTGATGAAGTGTACTCGAAGCGATAGGGGTTGATTTGAATACACTTGATGACCCTTAGTTACCATAAGTGGATTATCTACATTAGCCCATGTGGTTTATCTCTTCTTAGTATCTAACACGAAAAATGAGAAGGATTGATAGGAGTCAAGAAAGTCTAATCAAGATAACAGTTTCAAGTGTGGTGAAAGACATATTCCTTCATGATGAGTATGTTATCTCGGAATATAGGCATGGAAAACATGTCTGAAACTTTGGCCAAAGTATCACAAGTTGCTGGTTGCGTTGTCTTAAATTCACCAAACTAAGGTGTGGGATATAGGATGGGTACTCGCAACAAGTATCTAGATAAGCACTTGGTCAACTCATTGTGACACCTAAAATCCACTTATGCATGATTTAATGCTAAAATTGCACTAATTATCCTATTTATCATCATTTCTGTAATAATTAGTGCTTTTCTACTAATTAGCTAACATTCCTCTTCATATTCGTTAATTAACAACCTTTTGTTAATTAATTAGACTTCCTATCATTAAGGATGTCGATTAACGACCTTTCGTTAATTAATATCCACTTCTACTTGGGTTAATTAATTATACTCACAACTCTAAATCAATAAATTACCATTTATTGGATCAAATTCCTCTCGTACATCCCGTAAATCATACTAATTTTCCTCTAATTAACTTATATAAGCTTACCTCTACCTATTAATTAATCACCTTTGATTAATTAAAACATCCCCAAATCCCATGAATTACTAATGACAAATTAAAATCTTCTAAATAAAAATTACCTTTTATAAAGAAACCTTATCCATTCCTAATCATTTTTTACCTTTATCCCACATTCATCAATTTTTAAGCCTTGCCTCTTCAGAAAGCTATATAAAGAGCCATGCTTCTTACCTTTCTTCTTACATGCCATGCTTTGAATAGTGAAAACTATAGGCATTTTAATCTTGATCCATTCTCCATTGTTGGAAATAACTTCTTCATATTGCATCCTTTCACTCAAGCTTGAGTAATATAGGAAGATCCAAAATGGCCTTGTAGCCATTCTTGGTGAGATTCCATGCTCAATTCTTGAGATCTCTTCCATTCCATTTTGATTTCTTATGTTCTTCATAGGTGTATAGTTTATATTTTGGCAATCATAGAGAATAGAGATTTATCTTGTTAGTATGTTAGTTTGGTTTTATTCAAGTTTATATGCATGTTAATAATGTTTAGTCTCTTTAAGTTCTTATCATGATGGTTCATGTTTAGTTAATTTTCTTTGGAACTAATGTAGATTGTTTTAGTTTCATTTATCTAGCTTAGTTAACTAATCCATTTACACATTTGGCCATGCAGTGGGACTTACTCCATTGTCCTTTGCACTTAATTTCAAGTTTTTGTAGTTAAGTTTCAATTTTGGTTACTAACCATCTTTTTGCATATATTGATATAACTTATTTTTCTTAACTTATTTTGTTGAGTTTGCATGTGTTGAGTCTTAATTATAGGTATAAAGGATGTGAAGTGATATCAAAATTGGATCTTGATCGAAAAATTTCAAGATTTCTCCATGTTTTCATTTTTAGAGCTTACTTTTTCAACATTCTACATGCTAGTTTGTCAATTTCTTGAAAATCTTAAATTATTGAGTATGTAGGTTAATATTTGATAGTGCTTTGAGTATTTTATTTAGATATTAATGTGGTGGGTTTCTGTCAAAATTGAATCTTGGTGAGAAAATCTCAAGATTTCTACATGTTTTTCATTTTTAGAGCTTACTTTTTCAACACTCTACATGCTAGTTTTGTCAATTTCTTGAAAATGTTAATTTTTTTATCGTGACTGTTAATGTCTAATAACATTGAGTCTTCTATTCTTATATTAATGTGATAGGTTGTTGTCAAAATTAAATCTTGGTTGGAAAAATTTGACCTTTTTGCAGATTGAGGGACATTTTTTTAAACATTTTTAGGTACATGTTAAGTGCATACCCGTGAGCATAAGAGCATATGTGTAACCCATCTTCCGGAGGCCATAAATTTTGCTCCCAAACTAGAAATGACTCCATTTTTTTGCGTTAGAAATGTATTGAAGTGAACTATGCAATGCAAATAGAAATTTAGGATTTATTCTTACATAAATTTTAGGTTTTTCCTTTATTGTAAAATGGTCATTTTCTAACAAGTATAATGTTTTGATGAATGTTATATTTCCATGTTTTACTTGATTTAGACAAAATCTTGTGTATTCTCTTCTCTTGAACATTTTGGTGATATTGAGAACCAAAAAAAACTTTGATCTCTATCCTTTCAACATTTGGATTAACTTGGAAATTTTACTATTCATTTTGCTTAAGGGAATAAACCTTTACAAAACATTTTGTTATGGTCCTTTGATATGTAGTTTTCAATTTCTATATAGTTGGGATAAATTTTGTGTATGCTCTTCTCTTGCACCTTAGGGTGATATTGAGAATAAAAACAACTTTAGTCTTCATTTTCTAATGTTTGGTTGATTGCTGAAACTTCATCTTTCATTTTTGGCTTAAGGAATGAACATTTATCAATATTTTTGTATGGCTCATAATTTGCAAATATTTCCTTTACTTTTTAGTTGGATTATTTGTTGTGTATGCTTTTCTCTTGCATCCTTAGATGATCTTGAGAATCAAAATCAAATCTTAATCCTCTTTCAAATAATGTGATTTTCTTGGAGAACTACTAAACTTTGAATGCAGGACCTAAATACGTTTTCCAAAGAATCGAGATCAAAACAAAATACTAATGCAATTTGATGCAGGTTTCAAATGGTGTACAACTAAACCACATTAAGAATAAAAGATAAAAACACACCACATTCATAACACTATATTTACAGGTTTGGATAAGGGTACGCCTTGTCCGCTTAACTAGGACATAACCCCTTTGACATAAGCCTTAAGCTACAACAATGGGGGTGGTCCTAGGAACCCTAAAGTAGTCCATGTAAGAGGGAACCTTATAGATGAAACAGAAGTGCTTTACACACCTACTTGAATATTTTTACATTTTTCAGATTTAACATCAAAGTTATCCATATTGTGACCCCAATGAGAGTACACAATGAACACATTAATTGCTCATTGTACTTGAAGGGGGTAAAGTAAAGCCGAGATAACCCAAGACTAGTTAGTACAAATTTCTTGGTAAATCGAGCTCACATCTAGATAACTTGTGACACCTAGTTGAGCTCTCCACCTAGGAGCCAACTTGACCAAATCATTATTTTAAACAACCATCATTCATCATGAAACGTGTGAAATGTTACTTTTTCTTATTTTTTCAAAAGTCGAGGTGAAACTCTGTTGAAGTGAGGCCAACATTTTTCATCCTCACTTGTACTACTTCCTTCACTTTATTTTGACACTTTTTTATCAAAAGAAGAGTGACCACATGTGTATTGCCAATTGATTGTGTCACCACTTTTATGTCCGTTTATGCTCATCCATGTTTGTGGTTGGGTTGTTAAACGTCTAAAGTGTGTGGGAATGTTCTCATATCATTGGAAGCCATTTTGATCTTGATACCCACGTCAAGATCATCATCATAGTTAGGCTTGGTTCATCACTTGATTCTCCTTTGAACTATTATCTTGCTTGTATCATATCACAAAAATTTTGATACTTACGTCTTGTTTCTTGCAAACTTGACCTAAGTGTTTAGATTGTAACGTTACACTACGCACATCGTAACAATTCCTTGGTATACTCTAGCCTTGGTTTTCTTTCAAACATTACCTTGATTTTGAAAGGTTTTATTGTTACCTTTGTGCATGTCGTATTAATATTATTTTGATACTAATACCTTACTTTTCCATAAATTTTGGTTAATGTATCTTAGTGGTATTGTTGCATTGTTCATATTCGTAACTTCCACTTTTTTAGGATTTAGGTCTTGGTTGGACTTAAACTTGCTTTTAGTATACCTTTTTGGAAATTGAATCAACCTTTTGTTATTTCTTACGTCTTGTTCACTTTTGAACTTGGCATAAGTGGTGACATTACGTTGATCATTTTACGTCAACCTACCTTTGACACACATTTTGCATAAGGAGTATTTCCTTGTAGATTGTCTTTGTGTTTTGAACTTGCATGATTGTTCCTTATGTTTATCCATATTATAAACTCATTTCTAGGAAAATCCTTTAGGACATTCAATCCTCTTGATCTTCTTTTTATTTTCCTAAATTCATGGTCATTTTTGAACATATCTTTCAAACCTTAGCAAAAAAATTCCTATCAAGAAAATTTTGCATCAATCAAACATTGGAAATATTTCCTTTGTATCCTTTATGTTGCTAAAATTTTGATCAATCCTTTGACATTTACACCTCCAAAATTGTTGTCCAAACCTTGTTGGATTATCAATATTATGTCAACATGATGTATGTTTTCCTTATCTTCCCTTGGAAAATCACATAATCATCCCTTGTCTATTTGTAAAATGTCTAGTTGGTTACCGTTATGCTACCCAAATTGACATGGAACTTCCTTCTATTTGAAGGAGTTTAATCACACTATCTAGGTATAGGCATTTAGACTTAGTGAATTCCAACCATGACTGATTATCATAGGGTTCATTATACATACAATGATAAAGAATCAAAAAGTAGGCGTTCACATCAAAATATTCTCATCATGACTAAACAATGCTTGGTTCTTCATGCTAGAGATCCCATCCAGGTAACCCGTTTCCCACCTTCATCTCATAGTCAGTGGTATGGTTTGGATACTTTTGATCCAAATTATTATTTAGGTTCCCCCCACTCTTCTTCTAATTCTAATCCAATTATTTCATCTTCTTCTAAGGATTCCAATCTAGATATTTCCTCCGATTCTTCTGATGATTCGAATCCAAACTACTATTACAATTCATCTAATTTGTCTCCTAATTTTTTGTCCTCCCCTTCTTCACAGGACCTCCTTCAGAATACTTCTACTACAATTTTTGGACCTCCTTTATCATTCATTCAATTCAAATCCTAAGACGTTGTCCTCCCCTTCTTCGCAAGACCTTCTTTATAGAACATCTAATGTGATTCTTTAATTGCGGTCCTACCCTTCTTCGCAAGGAACCAATTTTATCAGTCAACTCAACAAACCCTTCCTCCTTTGAAGATTCGTGTGAATCAAAGTCCTTCTAGTCAATCATCTAAGTCAACTCCTACATCACAATCTATGGAATTTTGGATACGAAATCCTCCTATTCTTCCTCCACGATATCGTCTTATAGGGAAACCTATACCAACCAATTCTAAATCCACATCTTCTTATACTCACGAGACATATAGCCCTAATTTTACTATGTCTCTTGAGTCATATTCTTCTATCAATCATCATCAAACATCTTCTAAGTCTTCCACACTAGTTGGACCTTTTTCTTCCAATCAAACCCATGTGGTCGATCAACAACCCATACCAATTGATTTCTTTTAGAATGAAGGAGTGATCATGGCATTTATAGGGTCACACAAAGATATCTATATAAAAATTATGATCAAGGATTCTATTTAGAACTCGATGCATTCACGTATTGTGGGGAAAAGTTTGATTCCTTTTATCAAGAAATAGAGGAAGATCCTAAGAGCATGCAACTTGATCCTCCTCTTATTATTTCATCCTCACATTATTCATTCTTTGATGAACTTCTTGGGTCTAGTATTGAGCCATGGCCCATCTTCTCATCACCCAATTATTCTTTACATATCACAATTCCTCAATCGCAATCACACTTTGGGTCATCTCTAAGTAGCCCATCGCCTTCTTCTATATATGGGCCACCTCCAAGTATCCCTTCATCATCTACTTATGGGTCTCCTCTGGGTAGCCCATTACCTTCTATTTTGGGACCATGTCTAGCTAGCCCATTGTCTTCTATATATGGTACACCTCCAACTATCCCATCATCTTCTTTTCTTGGGTTGCCTCCTAGTATCCCTTCTTCCTCTATACTGGGGCCACATCCAAGTAGCCTTCCATCTTCTATTTGTGGCTCGCCTCCTGGTATCCCATATTATTCAATTCTTAGACCATATCCTTTTCATCCATCACATTATGCTATCAATGATTGTGGCAAGCCCACCATCATTCCTCTCATCAATTCTAAATGTCCATGTTCTTCTCCCACTTCTCAAGATCAGACAAGTCAAGCATTAACTTATAAGAAACCTAGACAAGTTCTTTATCAAGATAAGATCAAAACTCTCGAAGAGCTCCAAAGTTCCCAAAACTCAAATGATTATAAAATTTAAAATCAAATGTGATTCCAAAATGCACACCAACGTACCCATAAAGTATGGTGCAAAGTGAGAAAACCTATGGATAGGGAATTCAAGATCCCACATATGAAACCCATGTTTCAAAACAAATCACAATCATTTTTTGAGTGTGAACTCACCACGATCATCGAGATTGGGGATAATATCACTCTTGATAAAAAAATGTGCTTAGTCTCCCTTATCAAGGAAATCATAAACATCATTATTGGATCCTATCACGTAGAGTGACATGGTTGGTCCCAATCTCCCAAAACACTGAAAAATTCTTTTAAAAAAATCAAAAATACAAAAAAATGAGAAAAACATTAAAAATCAATGGTACAAAGATCAAACATTGCAATTAGGTATTGCATACGCATGGATGTTCTTTCTTCCCTTTCTTTCATATTCCTCTACAAGTCATCCACCATTTTCATCCCTTCGATGATATTTTGGTTAGCTTATTTCATACACATTTTACGACATTTATCTCTATGGTATCCATTTGACCTTGGTCTTTCATCACCTTAGTAAATTAAATAACGCGATCTGACCTCTTAGATATCTTATCACTATCTATATTTATTAAACTTGTTGGGAATAATTTTTGGCGTATTTTTTGACACTAGCCAATGTCATCATCATAATCAATTCTATATCCTTCCATCAAGCCATAAGTGGTTCTTAACCCCTTGTAAAACAAGAGAGCTGAAATAAGTTTTTAGAAAGCAAAAGAATCAAAATCAATCAATCAAAAAGCAAAAGCTAAAAGTAAAAGCAAATTGATATATAACTCTCTCTTGGGGTATTTCCAATAATCTCTACCAAGGATATGGATTCCTAGTAGATAAATGTTGTGATTAGAATCAAATAAATCTCCATTGGGGTTGTGGATGCTTGGTTGGTAGTGGAGCAATATATGGCTCTCCTTCCACAATCCATTCACAAATCACCTTTCAAACTAAATCATTCCTACACATTGGCTAGTGTCTTCACTTTTTGTCTATCAAATCTTTCCTTCAAGAGGTAATTCATTTCCACGTGCACACACGGGATCTTGATGAGTAAACAAGATTAATATGTTACCAAGTTTTTTTTTGGACCTTGTTCAAACTCTTACTTTAGCGCATGTATTGTCTCGGTGATTTGTGCCTTGGGCTAGTTACTTTTTCATCGATCGCCTTATAAATATTTTCATAGCATCCTTTGTTCTTCAAAAATCATTTATAACATCCATGTGTATAGGATGTCCTATTTTCCATGTTTGCAGACATTTTTATCCCCTTTTAATAAGAAAATTTTCTGCTTCCTTTCTCTCATGTGTTTCTTGGCTAGCTTACGTTGGGGGCATCCATGATCCATCATGATTGAACCTATTTTATATTGACCTTAACCCCCCTTTGATTGCATGAAGAGTTTTCCTTTGAATACTACCACCTAATTTCTGGGGCATTTTCACATCTTAACTTTCTTGTGCATACGTGTGACATTTTTCTCTTATACATCCCATCTATCGTTGGGGGAATCCATGATTATTTGTCTTCTTGTACATACTTTCACAAAAAAATAAAAATAAAAAACATTCAAATATGCTTTTAAAAAATAAAAAACAATAAAAATCATCTTACAAATTGTCACTTTTTGGTTCTCATATGTTCTTGTGCACGACTCACAAACCATCTTGATCTACCTCCATTAAAAAAGTTGGTTTGCTTACTATGTTTGTACTCTAGGGAACAATGAGTTGTTTGGTACTGTTTCATAGTTCACTACTTTTCATAGGACCCAAGTGTCCTCCATTATTCCCCTTGCATGTATCCTTGCTTGGGGCACCATCTTTTAAACCTTGTCATTAATTCTCACAGGTCGGAATCAAAGCTTGATAGTAAAAACATTGCATTATGTTTCTTTGTTAGGTTAGCCTGTTTACTTTCTCATATTGCATTGCAGTATCTATGTTGTAGGGAGTTAGGAATCTCTTACTTTAGCATATAGCATTACATTTTGTATGTTGCATGGAGTTGATGTTTTCAGCTATGGACATTTTTTCGTATATGGATTTGCATGTCATACTACACTTCTGTTCATTCTTTTTAATAAGGACTGATGACATTGATCATAAGAAAAATGATGAAATAAAGTTGGTTTTTACATCGGTAAGATGATAACTATATCCATCTCTTTTCATCTTTATTTTTCTTCCATATCACTCTCCTTCTATCAACATTTTTCTTCAAAAGCAACTTGGGGCAATAGGAATCAATTCTTCTACTTCTTCTATTTTGTTATTTTTGTCTTTTCAATCATTGATCGCCCTCTTTCATCACCCCATCGACACTCGAGGGGCATCCTTCATTCTATTAATTTTTTTCTTCTATCTCTTCAAAAAATATGATTTTGTACTTGTCTACTATCTTTGAAGTGGCGTCACTTATGCCACCCTAAAGAGGGGCAAATATAGACAACTGAAATCCACTTACGCATGATTTAATGCTAAGATTGCACTAATTATCCTCTTTCTCATCATTTTCATAATAATTAGTGCTTTTCTGCTAATTATCTGAATCACACGAGGAGGATAGAGATAAATTCAAGACTTAGCCATTTTCACGATGATGATCTATTTTTGGAAGATGGCGGCGTGGAGCACACAAAATGGGATGAAGACTTGCATGAACACACACATGGAAATTTTTGGAAGAGTGGCTATGGAGTGCTTTACATGGATGTGGGCTAAAGATAGAATTGTGACTGATAGTTAACTAGGAGAAATCTATTGTTAGCGCACTTGCATGTGTGGTTGTAATTGTAAAGGCACATGGCTATTTTCAGCATGCGACCTATTTTGGGATTAGATAAGTGGTGAAGGGAAAGTCCCCACCCTTATAAATATGTAATGAACTACGTAGTATAGAGATAGGTATGTAAGAACTGGATTACTGTGAGATCATGTTATCAGATTTGTTACGCGCATGAGCACATGATGTTATTATTGTAAGAAGCTTCTGTGTATTTTATCATTTTTATATAATGGAGTGTATTGGCTGAATCAGAGTGTTAATTTTGAGTATAATTGGATCTTGCATACTTGATTTCATCATGGTTATCATTTAAATATATTATTCTCTAGAACTAGATCTGTACATGCACTATAGAATGATGTATTAATGATGGATCTGAATGCATTAAGTCTTCATCATGCTAACATCCTACAACAACAACCCTAAAGAGGGGCTGGTACCTTTGCGTGCTTTGGGTGAGTGCTCAGTCTAGGTTGAGTGATGTGTGCCATGCACCTAGGATTTTTTTGGTAAATTCTAGGCTGCATCATTGGTTCCATTTCGGGACCTCTTTTTCAATTTTTTTTCAGGATGGTTCATGATGAAGACATACCAGTTGACCCTAGAAAGTGTTGAGGAGTGGATACATGACCTAGAAGAAGAATACACATGGAGGTTCAACACTGGATCTGAGTTTGATGCACACACACGTGGGTGGAGCAGAATTGTATGACTATTTGTATGAGAGATTCTTTGTTATCTTTCTAGTAGAACTATATGAGTGGCTGGTTGCTTATGCATCTAAATGGAATTGGAGGTATCACACACTTGTCTTGGATGTAAGAATAATTTCAGACCCTTTATGATGTTGATCTAATTTGGACTCACGTTGTGGATACGTGGTTCCATGGTGTTTTGAACAACTATATCTTGGAGTACTCAATTTCCACTTATTCATGCCCAAGAGGTAGCTGAATTCCAATTTTTACGATATCCTAGGGAACTTACCTGCAAGGCATTCCACTGGTGATCAAAATTTTGATGGTAACCCTGAACTTGGAGAAAAACCGATGGTAACTAAACCCACCACACATGTGGGAAGGAGTAGGTTTGGTGAAAGATGGAAGACCTAGTGATAGAAAAGAAAGAGAGAGGAAAGGTGGCTTAAGTATAATGAGGCATGTGAGAGGGAGATAGAGAAGCAATGGGATGTTGCAGAGAGTGAATGGCATTGTGGAGAGAGATAGTTTGGGAAGGGTTTGAAGTTCATGTAGAAGATGTGGAACTTGAGCATCAGGAACTCCCCCATTTGGGAAAGCATGACAGGAACCCTCCTCGGCCTCACGTAGAAGCATGCTAGCAGAGATGACCTAGGCCATGGGCGTGCATCGAATCCACCTAGAAACCTTTCCCTTGCGCTTGGTTTTCTAGTATCTAGTACAACAAATAGTCAACAAGCTAATTTAGGTAGTGGGAGAGTAGGAGTGAGTCATATAAAAATCAAAATGATGGCAGCAGTGCAAATGGACTTCATTGTTATATGGGAGTACCTTTTTGGGTGTATCATCCACACAGAATTCAGGCACGCAAACTTTTGGACTCTCTTCTGGGAGTAGTAATACTTCACAGACTATGTCGGGGTGTAGTTAGTACTACTATTGGGACACAGGGAAGTACTTTTGGTCCGACTCTAGCTATGGGTTTAGGATCAGGAGGTATAGGTGGCTCTAGTTCTGGTGGATCTGGTGGTTTTGGAGGTAGAGGAAACACAGAGGTTTGGATCAAGTGGGCAAGGTCCGCACCAACCCTAGAATATTTACATGGAGATGTCTCTTCATCTCCTAGAGTATAGGGGCATAGAAGATGTTGTTGAACATGTACACATGTGTGAAATATTGTGGCATGCAAAAGGAATCATGGCTTTTGAGTAGGGAAAGTCAATTTGCTACTACGTTATAAGGGGCACACACACAAATAGTATAGAAAGTTTGACCTGATAGACTTGTGTAGACTATGCAACTTTAAAAGATGCCTTCCTTAAAGAATTTCATATCCCTGAGTTTGAATAGAAGAGTATAAGTGCACTCAAGGATATTAAGCAAGGCACTACTGAAAGTGTCAGAGAGTATGATGCTCATTTCAAATGTTGTTATCTAAACTTTCTTATGATATTCATGCAAGCCAACATGCACAATGGTTCGTTGGGGGCCTAATAACACCTTTTAGAAGGGTGTTATCACATAAGACATACACCGATCCATGTGAAGCACTCAAAGCATCTTTACGTGCCGTTGAGGTAGTTGGAAGTATAGACACTGGGGTGAGCCCATTTTTAGAAGCACAGATCACAGCTATGGTGAAGTAGTTGGAGAAGCTATCGGAAAATTCAACACATGAGACATGTGCACAGGATTTGGTGCACAAATTGTGAAGTGGAAGGTCACACAAAGGATAGTTGTCCCCACAGATCAGTGCACTCATTGTTGTTGGACTATGAGATATGCCATCTAAACCATGATGTTAGCCATTTGCCCATTACTACAACAACATGTGATAAGGAAGAACGTTTCATGCTACTACAAAATTTGTAGGTCCATGACTCATGACATGAAAGATTGCTGGCTGATTGGTCAGATCCATGATGTTATAGACATCGGTGTATGATAAACAGGAGTTTAGATAACTCTAAAGGAAAGAATGAGCATCAGGATCGGGATCACAATCAGGCGTGCTATGATCGGAGTGAAGGGCATTTTGAAGGTGGTCATGGTAGAGGTCGAGGATACCATGGTGGGTTTGGAGGATGAGGCCATGGTGGTGGATGAGGTGAGTTCCCTCATGGAACATGTTATACATGTGGATCTCCTGACCACTATAGGTGAGAATGTCCTCAAGAATATTACATGTTCTTTTTGTGGAAAGAATCATAGTTATGAGGAATGCCCAGACTTGTATGAGCATCTTAGTAAGAAGCATAAACAAAGAAAAAAAGGTGCATGGATGGTTAGGATACAATGCGTTGTGGAAAATTAGTGGATGCCCAAGTTGGAAGTAGAATCGAGGCATTGCAGGTAAAGATCATGACCCGCGCTAAAGAAGCATGCGCGCACCAAAGAAGCATTGCAGAAGCCTACCATCACTAAGGAGGAGGTTCTACATGCATGGTACCTAGATCCCACCCATCAAAAGGAGGTTTACCAAGAAACCATGGAGGTACTCAAGAATCTTCAAGGTGAAATACAATATTTAAAGGAGCAATCACGAAAGATGGAGCAAAAAGAAAGCATCAGAGATGATCCAAACTGATATGGATGACTTGAGAGAAGTGTGTAAATTTTGTGCCAGAGAATATCATTCCATTATTGGGGAATTGGTTAAAGGAAACACCCCATGTGAAAGTATTGAGACTGGATGACAGATCCTACATGCAAATCTTCCCCTCATAGCATCTAGATTATGACAAGGAGATCACTTGAATGTTGTTGTGGATGGGTGGCTATTGAGTAATATATTGATTGATATAGTGCATGGAAGTCAATGTTCTTACCTTAGATGCATGGGTACAAATGGGGAGACCTCCATTGCAGCCATCCTCTAATGTATTGTTCATGGCTAATCGAACTAAGGCCACTCCCATTGGAGTTTTGAAAGATGCATCCATTACCATACAAGGAGCCAAGTTCACTAGAGATTTTGAGGTTTTAGCATTGGCAGAGTTAGATAGCTTCCCAACTCTACTAGGGCATCCTTGGTGCTATGCAAATAATGTTGATCTTTGGTTCAACAAGGGTTATATCAGCTTTGAAAACAAGGAGGAAAGAGTTATTATCCCTTTAATAGATGGAAAATATGTGCCCTATGTTGAGCCCTTGAGTGAGGAAGACTGAATAGGATTTATATATGTGCCATTTGGGATCCAAGAGGTGCTTGAGCCATGTAAAGAAGGAATCCTTCAGTGGGAGGATGCACATAGTCTATTAGCGATACTACAAGTGTTGCTTGTGATAATTGGGCTCATAACACTTATGAGTTGGTAGGGCGTGAAGTAAAGAGCATATTTCCTAGGGACAAAACCTGCATTATATCAGAGAGAATAGGTAACAACTCGGTACCTTGTTACACCAGAGAAGGAGACCCTATGGTGTTCCTATGCGTGCGCCTGGAAGAATAATGGATAGACCATTAGAGAGAAGGAATATGCTAGCATATACCCTACGTGGGACAAATGCATGTTGGTGGGTGGTCCACAAGGATAATCTTGTAGGATGGAATGAAATTAGGATTGCTCTTGCCACTAGGTTCTTCAAGAGAAATGCACCTACTCAAATATGCACTTATCATGGTAATCAACTTATTCAACACCACGTTCAGTAGTGTGAGAGACTCTGGATAGAGGGGCAGGAAGCTTTACCACCTTCGCTCTGGGTGCACAAGTTTTATTCCACTCTACATGGTGTGTGTGCTTGGTATGTATATGCAGAACTCCATAGAGAGACTAGAAATTGGTAGGATTTAATTACAGGAATGACCCAGATGTTTGACTTCTTCTCTACAAGCCTCCGGTGGAAGAAGCATTAAAGGTCATAAAGTGCTTAACTATGGGAGATAGTGCCAAGGCTGAAGAACTCATTCAGGAGTTATTTGATGAAGGAAATTAGGAGCATTTTTTTGAAGAAAAAAGAGACGATGCCACACTACTTCAGCATGTGCTTTCCTTGAGAAAGAAAAAGGAAAAATGGTCTACTTAGTGGATGATGAAGAAGTAGAAAATTTGGATGTAAACCATTCAACAGGTAGGCGTGAGGTGTTGGATAGTGCTAGATAAGACACATGCGCCTATCATGAACCTATGAAGACAAAGAAAGTGAATATTGGATCAGATGTTGAGCCTAAGGAGGCCATAATTGGAGACTATTGGTTAGACTATGAAGTGGCAAAAATCATAGAGTTACTATGGGATTATCAGGACTTATTCCCTCGGGGTACCATGAACTTAAAGGCGTACATAAATCATTAGGGAGATGAAGATAAAGCTTAAAGAGGGTGCATGCCCAGTTAGAAAGAGACCCTATAGGATGAACCCCAACTTACGTGAAAAGGTCAAAGAAGAGATTGACAAAATGTTGAAGTCTGGAATCATCAAGCCCCTATGAGTCAGAATGGGTTAGTCCAATGGTGATCAGTATCAAGAAGGATGGTGGATTAGGATCTATGTGGACTACAGGGAGCTGAATGTTGCATGTGTGACTGATCCCTTTCCTATGCCATTCACTGAGGAAATACTAGAAGGTGTTGCAGGGCGTGAAATCTATTTGTTTACAGATGGGTTCTCTGGGTATCATCAAGTTAGGATTCCCAGAGGATCAGGAAAAAACTACTTTTACTACTGAATGGGGTAGCTTTTCCTATACTGTGATGCCTTTTGGTTGAAAAAATGCACTCTTGTATTTTTTCACGCATAGTTGTTCAGGTGTTTAAAGAGTTTATTCACAACTTCTTACAAGTTTATTTAGATGATTGGATGGTGTATGGATTGGTCAAAGACCATTGTGACAATCTGTGCTTAATGTTTGAAAGATGTAGATAGTTGAGTATCTCTTTGAACATCAAGAAATGCATATTTTCTACACCATTTGGAATATTGTTAGGACACATAATCTGCAAGGAAGGTTTGTTGGTTGATCCAGCTAAGGTTATAGTCATTATCGGCCTAAAAGAGCCTACCAAGTCAGAGTGAGGTGTGTGGATTCTTGGGTCACATGGGGTATTATAGAAAATTCATAAAGGGGTATGCCAAGGTTTCACACCTTTGGAGGAGTTACTAAAAGGGAAAGGTACGTTCTACTGGGGAGAACCACAACAACACGCATTGAGACATTAAAGGAGAAACTTTACTACCACACCTATTCTACACTTTCCTTCATGGGACCAACCATTTCATGTACATGTGGATGCCTTTGGCATGACCATTGGTGTGGTGTTGGCTCAACCTGGAGAAGGTATTATAGATCATCCTATCTATTTTTCTAGTAGAAAGTTGACTCCTACAAAACAAAATTACACAACTACAGAGCAGTGAAGCTTTGTCAATGATCTATGCTACATAAATCAAACAAGACTGCTACTAGCTACACCATTTTTCTTTTATACGATCACATGGCATTGAAGTATTTGGTAAACAAGCCCATTTTATAGGGGCACATATGTAGATGGGTACTCTTATTTCAAGAATTTGATTTCACAAGTTGTGGTAAAACTAGGGAAAAGTAATTCTGGACTAGACCATTTATCTAGAATACTAGTCAGGAGAAGAAGCACATGCAATTGAAGATACCATGCTAGATGCATAGTTATATAGGTTACAATGAGCACCATCGGAATTAGAGGACATTTTGTCTTTCTACGAATAGGTATGACACCTAGAAGGAATGAAATCCTTAGAGAAGAAACAACTTGCTATATACGTGTGACACCCTATATGTTGATTAGCGGTGACCTGTACAAGTTAGTCGGGATGAAGTATTGCATTGCCATGTGTTTGGAACATGAATGCCACGAGACATCATGGAGGAAGCTCATGGTGGTATTGCAGGTGGCCACTATGCATAGGTGACGCCATTATGTAAGATTCTACTCGTTGGATTATGGTGGGAGACCCTATATAAAGATTGTAAAGCATATTGCAAGGCTTGTGATCACATCAAGTGCCTGGGAAACTAGGTCAATGAGATGAAATGCCTCTAAGACCTATTACTAGTGTAGAACCATTTGAGAAATGGGCTATTGATTTTGTGGGTCCTATTTCACCACCACGTGTGCGCAGAGGACTGGATCGCTATATCATAACTTGCACAGATTATCGACAAGGTGGGGGAAGAAGCAATGCCTCTAAAAGGATTATATAATGGCTACAACAACCAAGTTTCTATGGGAAAATATTATTATGAGGTATGGATGCCCTTTAAGTTTGACTAGTGATAGGGGCACACACTTTTTGAATGAGACAATCAGAATTTTATTGGATGAATTCATGATTGCACACCATAAGACTACACCATATCATCCTCAGGAAAATGGAACTGCTAAGGCTTTCAACAAGATTTTGAGCCAACATTGACAAAAATTTGTGATGTTGGGAGAAAGGATTGGGATGATAAAGTATATATGCAGTGCTTTGGGCATATCACACAACATATAAAAGGTTGAACAAAGCCACACCATTTTAGTTAGTGTTTGGCGTGGAAGTAGTTCTTCCTATGGAATTCATGTTACCATCTTTGTGTATTTGCACTGTTGGAGGTCTAGCTGATGAAAAGCATTAGAAGAATGGATTGAAAAGTTAATCAACTAGATGAGTGATGAGCAATAACACGTTGGAGTCAAAAAAAAGAAAAGGCTAGGTAGAAAGCATGGCATGACAGGCACATTAGGGATAAAAAGCTTGAGATAGGACAGATGGTGCTTCTCTATGATTCTAAGTTTTTGTGCCATCCAGAAAACTCAAAGTACATTGGTTGGGGCCGTATGTTGTCACTCACATACTTGAAACATGCACTTTTCAATTAGAGATGCTTGATGGAATATGGTTACCCAGGTACTTCAATAGAGAGTAGGTTGAAGCCCTACTATAAATAAGTCTTCTTGGTGTTTGTAATAAGGAAATGTTTCCATTTAGATTAGGTTTTCAATTTTGTATTTTCCTTAATGTATTTCCTTCTTTTTCATTATGCTTTGTCAATTTAGTTGGTGTTTTTGTGTAATAAGTGTTTTGTGCCAGAAGCTAATTATTATTTGAAGAATTTATATGCGCAGAGGACTACACATACCCTTAGTGTGGGGTGGTTATTGATATCAGGTACAAGACTATTGAAAATAAGTACACATGAAAGGAAAAAACTACTATGGGTGTTATTCAAAGTTGGAGGATTGAAAAAAAAAGAGATTGCTTCTGGGAACGAGGACCATAGGTGGAGATGAATGAAGAAACAAGTATAACATGAGGTAAGCAGAGGCCATGGGAACTACTAAAGGAAGGGCACAGTGGTGAGGTACTCGGGTGCATGGAGGCGCACTGAAGAGAAGTTCTATGGCTAGAAGGTAGGAAGGCACGCTAGAAGGTTATAGCTTGGGTGTGAAGATGTACCGTGTGGAAAGAATGAAAATGGTCGATTAATGAGAGGATTGTTGGTAGGTGAAGGAGAAATAAATGCACTAAATTTTTGAAAATATATATAAGGATGGGATGAGTTCATTTTTACCATTGAAATTGAGAGAATTTGAAAAGAGCTAAGTGCAAACAAGCTAAGAAATCATGTTGAGGTGTGAAGAGTGTGAAACCAGATGTGGAGAGAAGATTTGTGTGCAGGAGAAGCTTGCATTCCCATAGGTGAAGGGTTTGAGTGAAAAGCAGATGCATTACGAAGGAGAGCTAGGGCACATGATTTCCACTAGGGCATGAAGATTTGAACTAGGGTTTTAACTTGCTCATTAGAGGGTAGAAAGGAGATATTTTCAAATGGCGCACCAAAGAAAGCACCTGCAGTAGGAGTAAAAGGGAAGAAGAAGGTTGAAGTGGAAGAAGAAATTTCCCGAGAGTAATTTCTCAGAAATGTAGTATCCAGAGGGCATGATTGTGGGACAAGAATGGGATTCCCACATCCATAAATGTAAAATCAATGATTACAACCATCATACATCGGATAATAAGAAGGAGCTAGATGTGTTGTTGAGCAAAAAAATGAACAAAACACAACAGAAGACATGCCAGTGTATGATGATGTTGGTGAGAAGTTACTAAAGTAGATTGGAGTCTACTAGTTATATGAGCTGCCATACTTTGGAAAGTATGAACCATTGTATCGATGGTTGATGAGAAGAGTCCATGAGGACTTCTTCTACTTCACCGGATGGAGGGTTAGAATCACAACCACCTTGATTTCAATAGTGATAGGACTAAGGGCCTCAGGAGTAGATCTGGAGAGTGACTTAATAGATAAGGCAAGTGATCCTGGAGACAAGGAAGGAGCTAGGATATACCAAGGGTCCATGCATGGCATGGACATCGATAAATTGAAGAAGTACCCAGTAGTACAGGAAGCTTCCCATCTTGTAACAAAGTTGAATGACCAAGAAAGGTGGTCGCAGGTGAATACAATGTGGCTACATGTTGCAAGGAAGATGTCTCAAGGAGTGATCTACAATCTCATGGATCACATAGAAAAGACAATCATTGAAGAAGAAGTGTGTACATGTGACAAAATTAGTTTTGGTGCTATTTTATTGTCTTTGGTGTTTATGGAGATTGGAGTGCCCGATGGGCCAAAGGAGAAGATTTGGGAGTACCCCATGGAAAATAAATCTCTAGCGAGAAAGATTTAATAAATATTTATGTGAAGGGACCATGAGTGGGCCATTTAAATAGAGGGCAGAGATGTGGTATGATAGGCTCTGTGCGGTGTTTGAAGAGGAGTGGCACATACCCAAGGAGTTACCTTCGGTGGTGGGTAAGGTAGTACAGTTTTTTAGTCTACCAACATTTTTACATCGTGTGATTTGTGATGAAGGATGGAGCTTGGAGCCCTTGGTGAAAACTACCATATGCCTTCACAACACGCTACTTCTAGGCATCAGTTCACCGGTTCACAGATGCATGCTCCACCTAAGCTTCATCATAGAGATAAGGTAGATTGTGATTATCACACTTTGAGAAAATCATATGTATATCTAGGATGACTGCCTACATTGAGAGGCTTATCTCAGATATAATAAGCATGAAGCTAGTAAGCTTGGCCATTGGAGATGTTGGAGCAACACTTGTGTATATTCAACTTAAGCCCAAGATGGAGAACAAAAAATATGTGGAAAATGAGTTCACGCTTCTAGGCCACCTAAGGGTAAGCATAGCATACAAGTAGAAAATGTGCCAACCCCACAGCCTACAGAGACCATAGTGGTAGATGAAGAGGAAGAGGAATGAGAAGATAGTGGTGGCCTAGAGCATAGAGGAAGAAGACAACCTATAGACAAGGTAGGAATTGAGCATGTGACTACACCACCTCAAGGGAAAGAAGGAGATGATGAGGACTAGATGCAGTATCAAGGAGAGTGCCACTTCAAAAGGGTATTCAGGAGAACAAGAACCCAAGGTGCTACTCCATAATCAGTGCGCAGATCACCATGAACTCTCTCCACAGAAGGAGCCATTGAGAAGAGAAGAAGGAAGTTGAAGCTGAATGAGGAGGTGGAAGAGTTTGAGGAGAGCATGCACCGAATCTCCTACACCTCCAGAGGATGTGGAAGAGCCAAAGGATGAAGAAATGAAGGATGGAGAAGAAGGAGAAAAGGAGGATAGATGAGACAAGTGCAAGAGACTACTCAGGGCATAGCAGAACAAGCTCCAAATCTTGACGCTCAAGTTCCTAAGGGGCAAAGATCGAAGAGGACAAGTGGGGAGTATACTGCACTGGTCATGGGCTATGCTTGAGGACACAAGTAAAATTTTTGCCCATTTCCAAAGCATGGTGGGCCTTAAAGAATTGTATGGATGGGAGCTGATGGATGAGGATATGGCCACCATGCGCACAAGGAAGCAACTATCTTGGTCAATGCAGACACATATGGATGAACCAGACTTTCAACATATGTGAAGAGTCTGTGTATCAAGGAGATTGAAGAAGGCACCTCAGGCCAGACACATAACAGTAAAGCCTACTATTATGTCAGATGAACAAGTAAGTAATGCCTTGGTAAAGGTATCAACAGAGGTGGCAAGGAGGAATGTGGATAAGGTTACAACTATTAGGGTGACGAAGAAGAGATCAAGGCCAAAGATGCGAGAGATAGTGCCTGAATGACAAGAGAAGGACTTGGTAGAAGAAAAAAGAATGGGGTTTTCATCATGGCATGGTAGAGGAGATTGGAGACAATGTCTGAAAGCAAGACCACATTTAGAGTCCAAGGTGCCCAAAAAATTCCCTTCAGCAATGCATTATGTACAAACCTTGGTGGATTTGGTGCTTGAGGATGGACCTGCTGCATGCCACACCAAATAATCCTGAGAAGAAGAGAAGTAGAGAGAGAAAAGGCTTTGGTGATGAGGAAGATTTCATCTTATGAGGCATTGCTCCAAACCTTGCAGGAGGAGCTAAAAAAGATCAAGCATTGAACATTTGCACACTCTCAGGAGGTGGTCATCAGGATAAGACCATGGTAGAGGACAATGAAGTCCTAAAAGTGATGAAGGATGACACATTGGGGTCATGAAGAGAGGTTGGCATTGGTAAAAAAAAAAAGTGTGAGGCCCTTGCAGCGCCCAAGAGAACCCCATAAGGAAAGGTTAGATGACTGGGGAAGGTTATAGCTCAGAAGATGGATCTTTTAGAGGAAGAATGTCTACAATGTCTAACATTTGTTCTAGTTTTTAAAATGAAAAGGGGGACATTTCCCAAGATGATTTGGAGTCTATTGTGGTAGATATTCTAGAAAAAGCAGAGGCACACGTGAGTGAATGGAAGACATTAGAGGTAGAAATAAAGGAAGAATATCCCAAACTCATTCTTCCAGTTGAAGCAGAGGATACTATTGAGTAAATCATTCTTTTGTATAGAAAATTATTTACTATCTTCCATTTATATTCTTTCTCATTCTTTGAGCATTCAAAAGGTAACCATTATTGGGGTGAAAATGCAATTAGTGTGGGGTAATGTTGAACAAACAATGTATAACACTTAGTAGAAGGCATACAAAAAGATTCACATGGAAGAGAAGAGTGTGTTCAAAGGTGGGAGGATTGGAAGGGAATCACATGAGGAGGACAGAGAGATTTGAGACTTAGCCATTTTCACGATGATGATCTATTTTTGGAAGATGGCGTGTGGAGCACACAAACGGGATGAAGACTTGTGCACACACATGGGCTATTTTGGAAGAGTGGATATGGAGTGCTTTACATGGATGTGGGCTAAAGATAGAATTACAACTGATAGTTAACTAGGAGAAATCTATTGTTAGCGCACTTGCATGTGTGGTTGTAATTGTAAAGGCACATGGCTATTTTCAGCATGTGACCTATTTTGGGATTAGATAAGTGGTGAAGGGAAAGTCCCCACCCTTATAAATATGTAGTGAACTACATAGCATAGAGATAGTAGGTAAGAACTGGATTACTGTGAGATCATGTTGTCAGATCTGTTACGTGCATGAGCACATGATGCTATTATTGTAAGAAGCTTCTGTGTATTATTGTGTTTTTATATAATGGAGTGTATTGGCTGAATCAGAGTGTTAATTCTGAGTATAATTGGATCTTGCATACTTGATTTCATCATGGTTATCATTTAAATCTATTATTCTCTAGAACTAGATGCTTTGTACATCATGCTAACATCCTAGTAGAATGATGTATTAATATCAATATTACCATTTATAAAGAAACCTTATCCATTCCTAATATTGTTTTACCTTTATCCCACGTTCATCAATTTTTAATCCTTGCCTCTTCAGGAAAGCTATATAAAGAGCCATGCTTCTTACCTTTGTTCTTACATGCCATGCTTTGAATAGTGAAAACTATAGGCATTTTTATCTTGAGTCATTCTCCATTATTGGAAATAGCTTGTCCATCTTACATCCTTTCACTCAAGCTTGAGTAATATGGGAAGATCCAAAATGGCCTTGTAGCCATTCTTGGTGAGATTCCATTCTCAATTCTTGAGATCTCCACCATTCCATTTTGATTTCTTATGTTCTTCATAGGTGCATAGTTTATATTTTAGCAATCATAGAGAATAGAGATTTATCTTTTTAGCATGTTAGTTTGGTTTTATTCAATTTTATATGCATGTTAAAAAAAATTAGTCTCTTTAAATTCTTATCATGATGGTTCATGTTTATTTAATTTGATGTGGAACTAATGTAGATTATTTTAGTTTCATTTCTCTAGCTTAGTTAACTAATCCATGTACACAATTGCACTTTTTGAGCCCTTAAATGAAAAAAGGAACCATAAGTATATTGATTATACAATGAAATGAAATATGAGAGATCGGTTCTATACCGAGTCATCATTGAAATGAAATATGAGAGATTAGTTCTATACTGAGTCATCATTGAAATGAAATATGAGAGATCGGTTACACCGAGTCATAACATTGCATATGGTTACTATTGTAGGATTGATTAGCAGATTTAATGTGGTTCTAAATGCTGAATTTAGAGCAGTGAACATTGATATAAACAAAAAAATCCCTGCTTTTGTAATCATGAAATAGGGATGTTACATACTATGGGCATCCACTTTACACTTTCTCACATACAAGTGTTATTATTCCAATATTTTCTACTTTACTTTATCTTACCTCATTCACTCAATACATACATTATATCATACTATTTATTACTCTAACATGATAATGGGTGCTTCATGTGTAGTATCTATTTTGTAGGTTACTTCTAAGGCAACATCATCTTTATACTATGGTTTATTTCTTATTTTACATGTTTTCTGTGTTTTCACTTATTTGTGGGAAATTCCCTATGTTACTTGATTATTTCTTGTTTTCCTTGAGTGCCTCAATTTTCTTATGACATCTTGAGTGGTGTCCCATGTATGTGGCATATTATTTTCCATGTTGTTCCTTATTTGTGCCGTTACATGATCATGCTTCCATTTATTGTGTTATATTTCTACTATTTATTACTAACACTTCATTAGTTTTTCTATTACATTTTTATGTATGCACCATGGTATACACCATGTGCACTCCCCTTCTTCCCATGTAGGAATCCTACAACACATGTGGACATCATCTAAATTTCCTCTTATTTGGTATGTGCTCACATTTTTCCATCTCATGTTCCCTATAAATGGAGGTGATCATCAGATGATATTTCACCCTCATGGTAATTTAGAATCGGAAACAAAATAAGATGTAGAAAATTAGAAATTCTAGGGTTTTAGAAAATGGTTTAGAAATAAACCTGGGTTAGAAAACATGTTGGGAAAAAAATGTATGAATAGACCATAGTGTCCAGATGCTAGATCCCACTCCATACGCTTCCATACTTGGGGTAGTTTATATAATTTTCTCAATTGATGTAGTTTATCAAGGACATTTACAATATTTTCACTCAATTTCAATGACATAATGCATGGTATAGTCTATATTATGGTGGCGCCAAGGGTATACTGAAGCTAGTATTGCCCTAATACATTGTTTCATCATTTACAAATCAATTAGGTTCATGTTCATCTACAAAGTAGAACTTATCCATGGGTCTTAAGAAGTGTCAAGTTGACTTTTATCCTTATAGGCTTGACTTCCCACTTCTCAACTTTTTATGGAGGTATGCGAAGCAACTAGAACACTCCCCATACAGTTTTCTTCACCATGTGGGGTGCATTTTCACTTCTTTATATTCTTGGCACATTCCACTTGGTGACTCTGATCACTCACAAGTTCTTCCAACCAGCTCCAATACAAAGTTTAAAAAATCTCCATGGAAATGGTGATGTGAGTACTTTCTCCCTCTTTCTCAAAAAACAATCAGGTGTAATTTTTCCTTTATTTTTATTTTCTACTTGCATATTTTTATTTTCACACTAAGTTCAATTTTTTTCCAAAGTTTGATTTCCTATACTATGGACATTGACAAGACTTTCTCTCTCTGTAGGTACTCATCCTTACAAAACAAACACAAACAGAACAAAAAAATCATAGTACAAGAAAAAAGCACTCCGTGTGAAGGCAAAGTGTTTCTACACACTTAGGTGAATTTTCCTTTAAGTACAATTTTCAATTCCATACTTAAAGGGGGAAATGTAGACACTTATTTTAGTAATTCATGTCTTGTAATAAAACAAATTATACAACACTCTTGCACTATCCCACACCTTACTCAATTTGGCCATTATGTTATCCCTGGCTACATCTCACTTATTATTACTTACAAACATAACCTATTTGTTCACATAATGTTCATATTAATCCATCAAATTAAGCTACACCTCACATATTACAAATTTAACTTTCAAATCACCCACACATGCATCTAGGACCATAGTGCAAAAAAGTTCCACAACGTTAGTACACTATGGGCCAACCCGGATGCTTTAGTCCCTATTCTTCCAATGACACATTTTATAATTTAAATCCCTTTGGTGCATTTATAGTTGTCATCTAATTTTATAGATCTAGAAAACATATATAAGTAAGTTATTCATCTCTCATTAAGTATGGCATTCTATTTATTTGATTCGTAACATTCCAATGAGAAAACACTAATAGAAATCACAAGAAAAGTTATTCCAAGACTCCCATGAGCATCATATACTCGCATACTCATCTACGGAAGTCATCCACTCTGATTTACAAACAAAAATATACATCCTCTCAAGTCAAGCTAGGGAAAATTTCAAGTAAAATCACATTTTTGTAAGACCATGATTATCAATATTTCACATTCTCGACAAGAATAGTGTGTGGTTTAATCCCTCTTCAAAGTAGTGGAAATGTTAGTTGTACACAAGGATGCCCACAACCCAATTAATGATTGTTTTATATGAATTATTCACCATCTAGGGATTTTAAGATTCAACTAGCTACGTAGTGAGCATCACACAATGTTGCGGGTCTAAATTTTAGACAGAGTACATCAGAACCAATGCACGACAAAGGAAGTTTTAGGAGTTGAAAGTGTAAAGGGACAAGGTAGTAAAAAGGGCCATAGTTTGGGTACGCTTTAGTATGTACCATATTCTTTGGTTCATGTATCTATTTAGGACAAAAATTTAGTGGTGGAGATCTACCACATAATTTATATCCTTTTCCAGTCATTAGGTTATTGTATATCTATAAAATGTGAAAAAATAACTGTAAATGGAGACAAATAAATAAACTTGCAAAGCTTTTGTAGCCTTCCAAAGAAAACCTCAAGTAGGTTGTGAGATATTAGAAGTTGTGTAACCTTTTGGAATTTTGGGTGCTCTTAAGTGACCTCCAAATGTGGATGCAATTGCTATGAACAAAAATATTTAGCTTTGATTATTGCTTCCAAAATAGTAGAGTGAATCCAAGAGGTTTTGATAGAGAGTAGGCCTACATTTTATAAATGCATAAGTAGTTGGAATTTTGTTAAATATGGTTGAATGCACATGTTAAAAATATCATTTGAGGAGGTTACTTGTAGTTACAGGATTTTAAATTCCATTTAGGGCCGATGAATGAGAATTTTTTTACGAAGTTGCATCCGGAAAGGTGGTTGTACATGAAATTCAATTGCCCCAACCTTCCTAGGATTCTAGAAGTGTAGTTAACTAGGATGAGGATGTGGAGTCCAAGTGGAGTCCATGTCGGGTCTAAAGTGGTTGATGTAAGGTACAAAATTAATTAATAAATGATGATTAACTTAGGTAATAGAAATACTAATGATTAATTTAGTTAATCCAAAGGGTTGCAATATGCATGACTAATCAATTTAATTAATTAGTTACAAACAGGATGAACTAGGAAGCAAACTAGGATAAGATGAAAACATGTGTGTAATTTAAGGAGTCTACATTTCCCCCTCTTTAAGTGTTATTGTGAATTAATAGTTCTTTAAAGATAGTAGAAGTATGCAAAGTAATAAGAAGAAATAAATGAAGCATTAGGATGCCCCAAAAGTTAGGATAGTAGAGGAAGATGAATTCCCCTCAAGTGGGTGGATAACACAAAAAGGTGGTGGATGACCACTTAATAGGAAGAAGACAAGGGATTGGAACAATGATATGAAATGACTATGCTAGTAGGAGTGTCATTTGGAGAATAAATTTAAAGAAGCCTTATTGTTGTTGTTGCACAATAGAGTTATCACCATGATCATGAAATAATCAAGATGGTTAACACAAATGCACACAAGCAAATGCACACAACAAAGAAAATATAAAAAGGAAAAAAAACCCAATATACATAGTAGATACTGACATCATGGTTATAAAGGAACCAAGATATAATCACACTACTTGCGATTGGTCCAAAAATTAAACATCAACAATGCAAACAAAAAGTAGAAAAAGAAGACAATAATCTATGCCCCTAATGCATGCCACAATGATGATTAAGTGGATGCAAATGCTCCCAAAGAGGGAATATGATTAGACTAGAAGAGTAGAGTAAAAGTGAATCCTTATGAGACTCTTCTTGGATCCATTGTGTAAATGATCGAAGTTTAAATTTCCCCAGGAGAAGTTATATTGTGAAGAAAAAATGTGACTTACCCCAAGCAGAATTAACATATCATGCAAAGGGAAGAAATTTATAGTTTTAGGATCAAAACCATCATTAGGGTAGTAGATAAAAAGTATGACTTTACCAAGATTGTATTGAGATCTTGAAAGACTCACTTCAAGGATTATCCAATAGTAGGATTTCTATGATAAGTGAATGTTTGTTCAAAAATTTTGTAATTTTATTTTTATTTTTGTGAGTTTTGAACAAGTAGGAAATACAAATGAAAACAAACATGAATATAAAACAAAAAGGAAAACATTCCATGGCTTAAATACACTAGGAGGAAAAAATAATGCATGCAAGCAACAAGAAAGCATGTTGAAAACAAACCCAATATGAATAGGAAGGAATGAAACCAAAGTTATATGCGAATTGAGATATGAATAAATTTACTGCAATTGGTCTTCAATGAAGGTATAAAAAGTAAAAAAATAACAAATTTAAAGAAGCAAAAACATCCTCACAATGTTGACAAATGCAACAAGACAACACCGTTTGCAAATACGACGTTGAATAACACTTTGAATGTGTTCCACATTGAAGAACTGAATATATTTGAATTCCCCAAGTGATATCTTAGAATGTGAGAGGATTAAATCGGGCCAAAGATCGAGTGACACTTAGATACTCCAAAAGATACTCTATTATCAAATCCCATTGAAGTTTGATCAGTATTGGATTAATATGTAAAATCTAAGTGTGCCCCAAATAAAGTTAAATTGTGAAAGTGTAAATTATTTCCTCAAGCATAGATATACACCACAAGAAATAAAGATGATTGTCGAGAGATGATCTGAAATGACCATGAGGAGTGCCATCAAATGGAGAAATTGTTGAACTATGTTACACATTTACTAAAAGTTGGTAAAACATTATTTGAATATTTTGATTGTAAAAACTAAATACTGGTTTTGGGTTTTAGAACAATTTTATATTGTTTTTGAAGTTATGTGAAACATTTTTGAATTTTTTTATATTTTAAAAATCATCAGAAAGGGTGCACTACTTGAAAACAGTGCAAATAATTAAAAGCATTTCACTCCATTGATGAAATGTAGATGGTAAAATGATAGAGTGTTTCACTCCACTTGTGACTCGCACAACTAGGAAGATGTGAGGGATCATTACCAAGAGCCAAGAAGGATGTGAAAACTAGGTGAATAGTGATATGAAAGTGAAGATAATGGATGCGATGAGACAAGTGTAACAATGATCCATATGAGAAAATTTAGCTCATAACTAGTCAAGATTATCGACCGATGGCAAGATGATTCCACTTTATAGGTATTGAATCTACTTAGATTCGTAGATGGCCTACTGATTGGAAAAATCTACTTGAAGGAATTGTTGTCTCTCTTAACATGAGCAGATAAATTACTTCTGGGGATCTTTTTTTATCAAGCACTTTAATTTAATATTTCATAAAGGCTTTATTTGTTGATTGATTTTGGATTAATTTTTATGAAGGACCTCATACATGTTGCCTTGTACCATCAGTAAAATGCAAGGGCTCAACAATGAAGATAAAAGGTAGGTGAGGAAAGGCTTTCTCCATTCTCGAGTCTCATACTTCCAAAGAAGAATTATGAGATTATGACCGAAGACTGGGAAGGATGAAAGGTGTATTGATTTTACACTTTTTTTGTATTTTTAGATTGATTGAATTTATCTTGTATATTGATAGTGTGCTTGTTGGGAAGGAAAATTATGACCCCAAGTCTCAGCCTCATGTGACTAGTAAGATGCAATGGTTCAACACCGTAGATTGAGATGGGTGGTAAAAAGGACTGGATACATAATTTTAGTGCTTTTGTTAAAGAGAAAACTTATTTGAAAGGAGAATTTTCCATTAGTAATCTTGTAGACAACCGTAGAAAAAAAGATCGAAATGGTAGAAACCGTAACAAAGGCGAGACACATAATACCCGAGAGGGACAAGGTTAACCTATGTCATTGTAGACACCCAAAATTGGGTCGCAACCATCTAGGACCCCTTTGATTAACATACCATTTACCATGACCCCTCTACACATTATTATTAAATTAACTACCCATATTAAGTTAATAATTCCCTCAACCCTCCAACACACCATCGACCCATTCCAAGCATATTTATTAACCTAGACTAAGTCACTACTCCCCTTTACTAAATAAGACTCATTCTAACCCTAACATTCATTAGCTATTATCCCTCCTACCAATTTCCCACTTCATTTAGCACCAACATAGACTCCTAGTCCATAACAAATCTTAACCAACCCCAAACATTGAGGGAAAAGGCTATTTTTGGAAAAATATGACCTTTTCTCCCTAACTAACACCGGTTATTCCTCATCCGGCTTTTGACCAGTCACCTAACTATTATTGGTTCCTTTAAATAAGGATTTCCAACCCTTTTCTTGGGTTCCTAGATCTTGGATTTTGGGAATTCTTGCATTGGTACTCTTAGGCATCCAAGCAACCTCACGAAAAACCAAAGATCATTTTAAGAAATCACAACCTCCACCAAGCATCAATAGTGTGTTCCAGACCATTAGATCACTCACATGGAATTCCAACACCTTCTACTATTGTTGCACGGGATCATGACTTGTCTCTCCTTCAACCACAACTATTATTTCTACAAGTAGCTTCCAATCTACAAGTAAGTGATTTCTACCTTGTCATTTCTTTCAGCATTTTGGTTTTTAATCATTTAGGTGCTTTCCTTCACCTTCTACCATTATTGAATCTATTACATCTCACCTCCACCTAACCACTTTCCCATTTAACCTTTATACCCATCCCAAATACCTATTTATTCATCTCTAAGTCCTTAATAAAATCCTGCCACCTTATCTAAACCTCCCCAACTCTCTGTGAAATTGAAAAGAATTCAAGACCACCTCATTTAAATATTTGCACCCAATTTCCCCTACTCAGGCATCGGTCACCCAACCGGCATCAACTATTAATAGGTATTGACATCAATTTCCCAACCGATACCGGTCTCTGTGACTAGTAATTTATCTCAAACCAAAGCAAGCTCCTAATTCACCCAAAACCTTCCTAAAACCTTACCCAATCTCACCTAGACCTTCCTAAACACCTATGCCACACCTGCCAGCCTTAACAACACCCTGCCTTCTCTAGATTTAGTTGTATATTCAATATTTAGCTTAAATCTAGTCTATTGTTAGCATATGAGATACCTAAATCGTATTGTTACAATAGGACCTTTCTTTTATTGTCATTTCTTTACATTAAGTTGTTTTTAAACAGTGGATTGATGGCCTTTCTAGGGAGTATCACACTTCTGGATCTAGCATATGCTAGGCTAGTCCATTGTCATATACTATTTAACTCTATTTGGTGGTATTGTTGTGCTTCTATAGGTAGTCCTTCCTAGCCAAAAAGGATCTCTTCACGATCAGCCTGGTCTTCTACAACGTGTGCAACCTTCTTCGACTTCACAGGTATTCCTCCTCACCTCACCTTTACCTTATTTGTTTATACGCAACATTGTGGTGAAAAAAATTTGGCATGCCTAGTGGGAACCTTTTTGTGGGTTATTTTCTATTCATATAGGTTGCATCTTGTGTGTTTCCTTTCTAAATCGTTATTCACTAAGTCTTATTCTCGGTAATTTACTCCTTTATAATTACTCTAAATGAAAAATTTATTTTGGTGCATTTAAAAAGAATCTCTTTTCTTCCAAGTTTGCGTTAGTGAAATTCATTCTTCTTCCTATTCACTCTTATTTACATCAAATATTATATTTTGATTTTGGAATTTAAAAATTCATTTCATCCCTATATCCGCATATTTAGCTCACATAATTAAGTAGAAATCATACAATGGAGGTAAAGACCATTTGTGATAGATTAATAAAGTGTAGTTCACATTTGTGCACACACTCCTTGTCCAAATCACTTAACAAAATCTACAAAATTCTTAAACATTCCCTTCTAGGAAGAAGTTGTCAAGGATTTAAAAACCCGTTGACAGTGGGCCCCACCCGGTGTTCTAGCCGGTTTATCATATCTAGAGATCGGACCTCACATACCACAAGGTATATCAAGGATCCTTTTCTTAAAAAAACTAAAACCATCCATAGATTGATTTTTAGGTACCTTCATTATCCAAACATTCTATATCATTCACAGTCAGTCTTAAGGCATAAGCCAACTAAACACTAAAAATTTGATCCTAGGATAACATGTTTATTTAGTTTTTGTTTGTTCGATTGTCACCTTTCTTTCTTATCTTCTACAGTTTGAGTTGTGAGGATGTATTCACCACTTTTTATTCTTTTTCCACACTCAACCATCATAATTGGTTAATTCTAGTTTTTCCTAAGTGTGTTAAATCATCTTTGTCATACACAACCTCTTTTGGGGCTTATTTTCATCAAATTTAACTCAAAAAATCATATTTTCTTCATTCTTCTAGTTTTTATCAATAACCAACATTGGTCCAATGACCGACATTGGTTATTTCATCTTCTTTGGTACTAGTTAATTGGATGGTATCAGTTTCTCTATTTTTGATTTTTTCTATCAAAAACAACAACCAGACTCTTTCAAAAAATGCAGATTATTTTAAGCACAAGCTTCTAAGTTTCTATCACCCTTAACAGAGCCCAAAATACCCGTTTTCTACTTTTCTTCCCAAATCTTCAAATTTATTCATTTTCATAGTAACTTAGTGTCGGTCTTTTTTCCTAATCGGCACATGTTTACCGACTGGTATCATTCTTTGTGTATTGGATTTTTACCGAAACAACAACCTATTTCTATCCTCCAGACTTCACCAAACATCTGTTTCTAAGTTCTATCAGTTCTACAGAGCCTAGAATACCTATCTTCCAAATTTCTTATGGTTTGGACTCGCCAATAGGAGTAATATTTTTCCTTTCATGCTAGTTACATACCATTACCTGCTTCACCTTCACCGCCATCTATTTATTCACCAATGGACCCCAATGTTCCTATAACTATACCTACAAGTGATGAGGAATTTACTAAATTCCTCGATCATAATGTCATATCCTTACAACATTACCTCACCCACTCTTCTACCCGTGACTCATCGGGCCAACCACTATTTGGTATGCCTACCTCCATGCCCCCTACCATATCTATGAATGCTACTTCAGCATTACCTACTCCCGCATCAATACCACCTACTACACCCTTAACATTTGTCACACCTTTGACATCTATCGTAATTTTGATGTCTGTCACTCCCCGACCTCTGTCAACACCTCAACATCTGCCATATCCTCATCCATAACTCCTAGTATAGGGATCCCCACATCATCAGTACCTATTACTTCATAACCGCTAGTGTTGACATCCTATACGCCTTATCAGAATTTGGTGGTCTTGATTCCTCCTACTTTTCCACTGTTACCACGAGGATCTTCCCACAAGCTCCTCCCACCTACACCCCACCTCAGTCACATCCTATAACGTCTACCTCATATTCAAGGTATTTTCCTCATCTTTTGTCAATGCCTATATACCTACATCTCAATTTTCTTATTTGGCACCACCATACATTGGTATGCCATCTATGACCTATTCATCTCATCCACCCCCTTATACCATAGGAGTATTCCTCAATCAAATTCGACCAATGATATTATCAAGATGATTATGGATAAAAGACGCAAACACTCGAGGCCTCCATTTCTGGATCTCATAATGTCCTCACTTATGATGAAATCTATAACGAGCCCATCCACCCATCCATACCTATCCACCCTTATCCCACACAATGGGAGTTTCCCAAATTCAGTCATTTTAATAGTAATGATGACCCCCAACAACACTTGTAATTATTTAAGCATGCTTGTGATTTGATAGGCCATAATGATGCCTTACTCCTTCGAACGTTTCCCATGTCACTATCGAGACCCACCCTAGATTGGTATAGTTATTTTCCCGTGCCTCAGTCTTCTCCTTCAACCAATTAGCCCAAAACTTCCTTGATCACTTCTCAATCAATATCTCTAAGAAGGTCTCTATGACATCCTTATACTCTATTTTCCAATACAAGGATGAATCTATCACAGATTTCATCACACATTGGCAGGGCCTCATCAATCAACTCACCTTCTAGCTACCACAAGTAGAGCTCATAGATTTTTTCACAAGGGCATGTGCTAGACACATTTCCCCGACTCTCCAGGTTCAAATGTTTCACATGTTTGATGAGGCCTTCACCAAGGCCCGGAAATTGGATATTCATGCCCTGAAGAAGAGAATCTTAAGTTGTGTAATAAGAACACTAACTTCAAATCAAATGACTCTTCTTCTAAACCATTGAACAACCATTATAATAACCATTCCAAGGCCAAAGGGTCTGTAATGTGGTGATTCTGAAAGCTTTCCCCTCTCATCCATCTAATCAACCAAAACCACCCTGCCATCTCTCTCTTATTCAAAACTTTCAATATAAGTATGAACAGAGGGCTTACACTCCTATCGGAGAACCATATTCTTCTGTGTTGGAAAATATTTTAAAATTTGGAGCCATCACCCTTCCACCTATCAAACCAAACACTGGTTTTGATCCTTCTCATCCGACAATTTCGTGGTATAAAAAAATGACTTCTATAACTATCACCAAGTTAGGGGACATAGCGATGGCAATTGTAAAACCTTCAAGAACATTGTCTAAGGAATGTTAGATAGTGGTGATCTCATCCTAGAAAACCCTAATGCACTTGCCAATGCTAATATGGGTGTGTTTAAGAAACCTTTTCCTAATCATACCCCTTCATCAAACCAATATTTGGAGACCTCGACTACGACACCAATGTGTACAAGGTTTATATCATTTTCAATACAATACATGTTCCATCTAGTCGGTTTCAACTTGTGGCGTCTATCGAGGAAATTATTGCATGAAATCCTCTACCCACAGAGGAGCCTATCATACCTACTCCTTTATCCATAGAGGAGCCTATCACACCTACTCCTCTATCCACAAAGGATCCTATCACACCTACTCCTCTACCCATGGAGGAGCCTACCCCCTATTTCTCTACCTACTATAGAGCCTATCTTTCTTGTTCCTCTACCTAAGGAGGAACCTATCTCACCCATTCCTCTACCCAAGGAGGAGCTAACCCTATCCACCTTTCTACCTAAAGAGGATTCCACATCACTTGTTTTTCCTTCTCCTTGACCCATAGAGGATCCACTCTTATCTCCTCTTCCTATAGGTGATGTTTCTCTCGAGTGTCTTCTAAGATTCTATCAACCTTCTTACATCACTCCTACCTACTGAATCAAAGGAAAAAACCTTCCTTGTATCATAGGACTCAGATTTCGGATGGGTTTCACCACCTGGTTCTTCATCTTCTAAACTAAAACCATTCTTACATTTGGTGGACTGATTAGAGTATGTTGATTACTCCACACTCGGGGGTGCCTTCGACTCCCAGTATCCACCCAAATGCAAATGTTGTCCCCGGATACCTCAACTATCTATCCTAAGGTATTCAAGGAAACTAAAACCATGGCACTTGAGCCAATCATATCAGCCCCTTCTTCTTTAGCCTCACCTTCACCCAAACCCCTATCCACACCTAAACCTACCACTTCCTTAGGGGTCCTACCAACACCTAGCCTACTACATCCCATAGTGAAACTAGACTTGTCTACTCAACCACCACCCATCACAAAATTGATTCCCACACCTAAGAGGAAGACCCAACCTCCTAGGCCTCACACCCTAGTCTCTCCCATGCCTTCTCTTTCACCTTCACCTCTACCTTTGATTTTAGGCCCACACCCTTCCACCTTGGTCAAGTTACCTCTTTTACCTACATATTTTCCATTACCTATAACCACACTATTGCCAACACCATCACTCTCACCTTGGCTTTCTAGGGTACCCCGCCTTCTACATCTCCTTCTACCTCATGTACCCCTCTTGCACCTTTACCCAAGAAGGTGCAACCTAAACCAAAACCAAAACCTTCACTACCTACCAAAAAGGTAGTCACACCTACACCACCTCCAACAACACCTCTCCCACGAAAATCACCCACACCTTCATCCAAGACAACTTTGACTTCTCATGGTCATCAACTGGCGGGATCTTATTATAACATCCTCGTTACATTGTTAGACACCTCCACTATCTCACTACCACTTATAAATCCTTATAACTTGCTCAAACCCAAACTAGTAGGGTTTGATGCAACAAAAATTTGTGTTAGGTTGTGGAGCATGTTTTCATGTGAGAAAGTGTTGAAGACTATAAACTAAGAGTACTGTACACTTTCCACAGGTTGTATCGGCTGGGTTTGGGGTGGACCAGCCCCGAACGAGGGTCTAGGGGTGGCAACCCACTGTAGCAGGGGTTCGGGGCGTAACCCCCAAAAAAAAAAATTGGCCTTAAAACGTGCCCGATACATCAGAAATGTGTTTTTCTCATATGGGTAGGATTTTTGACCCATAGGTTTATGGGACGGTTTTGGTCCATGGTTTTGATACCCACAATTTTGTAAAACTGCTTAAGCAATTGTCTATTTATATGGTTTTGTGCATATGGTAGATATAATGTAAACATTACATATGTGTTTTAAATTTGGCTATGAATTCGTCAGAGAGTTTTTGAGCATAGATCTAAATGGATCTGGGTATTGTATTGAGAGAGCAATGGCTTGTAATAAAATATAAGCAAGTGATTCTTTGTGGACGTAGCCTAAATTGGGTGAACCATGTTAAATACTGTCTCTTTTTGTTGTGTTATTTTATTCTGCACTTTTATTTGAGATCTATAATATTTTATGCATATTAGTTTCTACTATTGCGATTCTGTGAGGGATTATTCTCGCATATTTTATCCCTTATTTCCTAACAATTGGTATCAGAGCCTGGTTTGGTTTGCTAAAGTGTTGAATCACGGGAAAGTTTTATCTTGAGTGGGAGCTATGGTAGATGATGGAAGATCTAGGGTTGATAAATTCAATGGGCAGAATTTCAATCTTTAGAAGATGCAGATGGAAGATTACCTTTATCATAAGGATCTTTATATTCCACTATCTAAGAAGGTGAACAAACCCTCAAGCATGACAGATGCGGAATGGGATTTTTTGGATAGGAAGGCACTTGGGAAAATCTGGTTGTGTCTTGCATCTTTGGTATTATTTAATGTTTCAAAGGAAAAGACTACAAAAGAACTTATGGATGCATTAGGGAAGTTGTATGAAAACCCCTCTGCCTCTAATAAGATATTTTTAATGAAAAAGTTGCTTAATATGAATATGTCTGAGAATGGTTCAGTAGTATATCATCTAAATGATTTTAATACAGTTGTAAATATGCTAGCTTTGGTTATAATAGAATTTGATGAAGAATTTAGGACTTTATTAGTTCCGTTCTCTTTACCCGAGAGTTAGAATAGCTCGGTAATGGCGGTAAGCAACTCGATTTCAACTAACTCAAAGTTGAAGTTTGAGGATGTTGTAGGGGTGATTATAAGCAAGGAAATGCAAAGAAAAATCTCGGTGAATCTGCTACTTCAGGAATGCTTTGATAAGTGAAAACTAGAGGGAGAAAAAGAATAGAGGAAGCCATGGAAAATCAAAGGATCGGGAAAGGTCAAAATCCAAAAGCAAGATAGTATGTTGGCACTGTGGAAATTTCCGGGCATGCAAAGAAGGAATTTTAGTAGCTTTGGGACAAGAAGAAACAACGAGAAGAAAAAAAGGAGGAAAATGTGGCAACGGGTAATGTATGTTAGGATGCTTTGATTTTTTCTTTGCACAATATTACTGAATCTTGGGTTTTAGATTTGGGGCTTCTTTCCATGCTACTCCACATAGGCATTATTTTTTTTATTATGTTCAAGGAGATTTTGGGCATGTTTTTCTTGGTGATGATGATCCTTACAACATAGTTGGAAAAGGTTTTGTTCAGGTTAAGATGTAGAATGGGAATACTTGGCTATTGAAGGATGTCAGACATGTGCCTACATTAAGAAAAAATTTGATATCGGTAGGGCAGTTGGGAAGTGATGGTTGTACTGTGATATTTACAAAGTGGAATCTTGGAAGGTTACTAAGGGTGCTCTTGTGGTGGCAAGAGGTAAGAAGGTTGGAACCTTGTATTTAACCACTTATAGCACTAATGTTTGTAATCTTGTGGCTTCAAAAGTAGATACAACATTGTGGCACTATAGGCTCTGGTCATATGAGCCATAAGGGCATGGAGATCATAAATAAGGATTTGCTTGGATATATAGAAACATGTTTGGAGTTATTTGAGGATTGCATATATGGGAAACAGAAGCGAGTAAGGTTTCTCAAGGTTGTACCTATAAAGAAAGAGAGTAAGTTAGAGTTGGTGCATTCTGATGTATGGGGGCCGATTAGGTATCATCTCTTAGGGCTTCAAGGTATTATGTTACTTTTATTGATGATGGAACAAGGAAAGTTTGGGTTTATTGTATTAGAAACAAATCTAATATATTTGACACTTTTATTAAATAGAAAGCCTTGATAGAAAATGAAACAGACTTAAGCTAGAATATCTCGGAGTCGAGATAATGGAGGGGAGTATTACAAAGCAATGAATTTGATGATTATTGTTCTAAGAATGGAATCCACAGGAAAAAGATGGTTCCAGGAACTCCACAGTAGAATGGGGTGTCAAAAAGGATGAACAGAACAATAATGGAACATGTTAGGAGCATGAGGTTACATGCAGGACTGCCTCTTTCTTTTTGGGCAGAAGCGGTGAGCACAGCTGTGTACTTGATAAATAGAGGACCCTCAAGTGCCTTGGATGGAGGCATACCGAAGAGGCTTGGTATGGTAAGAAAGTTGATTATTCATTTCTTAGAGTCTTTGGATGTGAGGTGTTTTTCCATATAGACAAGGATGATAGGACCAAACTAGAGGCTAAATCAAAAAAATGTACTTTCATTGGTTATGGTGGTGATGACTTTAGATATAAATGTTGGAGTATTAAGGACAAGAAAATCATTTGATCTAGGGATGTGGTTTTGATGAGAAAGTCATGTATAAAAAGCGATTCACAGGAAAATAGGGAAGAATCCAAGAAATAATATACGCAAAAAAGAGAGGATCTTCCGGATGGGAAATTGACACATGAATCGGTTCAGAAACCTCCTCAATAGGAACCCCAAACTCCTATATTGAGGTCTTCTAGGGTAAGAAGAGAACCTGAATGTTTTCTCCTTCTCTTTATTATTTATTACTCACTAATAGTGGAGATCCAGAGAGATTTGATGAAGTAATGCAGGTAGATTCTAGGAAGAAGTGGGAGCAAGCCATGGATGAGGAGCATCAGGCTCTCATGGAGAACTAGACATGGGATTTGGTGAAGCTACCCAAAGGAAAAAGAGAATTACAAAACAAGTGGGTGTTTAGAGTCAAAGAGGAAGAAGGAGGAAAGAAAATATATAAGGCCCGGTTGGTGGTCAAGGGGTTTGCACAGAAAAAAAGGTATAGATTTTGATGATATTTTTTCTCCTGTAGTAAAAATGACTTCTATTAGAATTATTCTTGGAATAGTTACAGCAGAAGACTTGCACTTAGAGCAGCTTGATGTAAAGACTGCATTTCTCCATGGTGATTTAGAGGAGGAACTATATATGTAGCAACCAGAGGGCTATGAGGTCAAAGGTAAAGAGGAGATGGTGTGCAAAGTGAAGAAGAGCTTGTATAGCTTGAAATAAGCTCCACATCAATGGTATAAGAAATTTGATAGATTTATGATGGAGCAAGGTTATATTAGATGTCATTCTGACCATTACGTGTATATAAAGAAATTTGAGGATGGTAGTTATATTATCCTTTGTCTGTATGTGGATGACATGTTGGTTGCAGGTAAAAACATGTAGGAAATAAAAGTACTCAAGAAGCAAAGCTAAGTGAATCCTTTGCTATGAAGGATTTGGGGGCAGCCAAACAAATCCTTGGTATGAGGATATCTCAAGATAGGAAGGAATGGAAGCTAACTTTATCTTAGGAAGATTACATTAAGAAGGTCTTGGAGAGGTTTAATATGCAGGATTCTAAACCAGTTGGGACTCCTTTGGCAGGCCATTTCAAGTTATCAAAGGAACAAGTTTCCCAAGACAGAGCAGAGAGAAACTAGATGTCTAAGGTACCTTACTCATCAGTGGTTGGTAGTTTGATGTATGCCATGGTGTGCACCAGGCCTGATATTTCCCATGTAGTGGGAGTGGTGAGTAGATTTATGAGTGATCCAGGTAGAGATCACTGGCAGGTAGTAAAGTGGATCCTTCGGTATTTGAGAGGGACCATGGGGACAATTTTGTGCTACAGTGGATCAAACACCACTTTGTGTGGTTATGTAGATTCATATATGGCTGGAGATGTAGACAATAGGAGGAGCACAACATGTTATGTTTACACTGTAGGTGGGACAGCAATGAGCTAGATTTCACGACTACAGAAGCTTGGTGGCTTTGTCAACCACAGAGGCTAAGTATGTTGCTGCCACAGAGGTAAGCAAATAAATGATTTGGTTACAATAATTACTTGAGGATTTGGGGCATAAGAAGGAGGAAGGAAAGTTACATAGTGATAGTTAGAGTGTTATACACCTAGCTAAGAACTTTGCTTTCCACTCTAGGATGAAGCATATATAGTTAAGGTACCATTTCATCAGACACTTTGGAGGAAGAGAAGTTGAAGCTGGAGAAGATTCATACCAGTCAAAATCCTGTAGACATGATGACCAAGGTGGTTAGAAGGGAGAAACTGAAGTTATGTTCAGCTTTGGTTGGTCTTCACGAGAAAATAGTGAAGGGTTGAGAAGCTTTCTCGAGGAAAACTAGTCTCCAAGTGGGAGATTGTTAGGTTGTGGAGCTTGTTTTCATGTGAGAAAGTGTTGAAGAATGTACATTAAGAGTATTATACACTTTCCATAGTTGTCTCACCGGGGTTCTCATATGGACGGGGATTTTGACCCATAGGTTTATGGGACAGTTTTAGCCCATGGTTTTGATACCCATGGTTTTGTAAAACTACTTAAGTAGTTGTCTATTTATATGGTTTTGTGCATATGGTAGATATAATGTAAACATTACATATGTGTTTTGAATTCGGTTGTGAATTATGTAGAGTTTGTTGAGCATAGCTCCAAACGGATCTAGGTATTGTATTAAGAGAGTGGTGGCTTGTAATAAAATCTGAGCAAGTGATTCTTTGTGGACATAGCCCAAATTGGGTGAACCACGTTAAATATTGTCTCTTTGTGTTGTGTTATTTTATTCTACACTTTTATTTGAGATCTATAATATTTTCTGCATATTAGTTTCTACTATTGCAATTCTGTGAGGGATTATTCCACATATTTTATCCCTTATTTCCTAACAATCTGTGCATATCATCGCTCACCGGGGCATGATGTTGAAGGTTATAAGGCCCTCAAAAATATTTTCCTTCAACTTTGTACTTCATATGGTCTCTTCGATGAAGATGACCTATTAGAGGAGAATTACATTACCCCTTTTCCCATCGCCACATGATCTATCCCTATATCTATTCAGAGGAGCCATTACTTGCATCTCCACAACCCCATCTTCCTCCTCCAATATTTGAAATAAATATAGTCCGAGTAGCCACTCAATCACAAAAAGATAAAGGAAATGAGAAAAATAGTAGCCCATCTAGTACACTTTCACCCACCATTCCACCTGCACTTGCCCCCAAGGTAATCATTCATGGGCCGACTTATCTTGTTTCTTATAGAGTCACAAATCACTCTCTGATTAAACAACTTCATCAATATCCTCTGAAGATATCCTTGTATGACCTAATTTAAACCTTTGAGTCTCATCGTTAGGACCTCATTGAGGTCTTACATTCTATCGAGGTTCCACCAAATGATCCTACACCTATGGCTGCCATCTTTACCCCTCATCATGTGGCTTCCCTCACCACTCTACCTCAAACTTCTGCCCCATTACCTCTCCTCAAGTTTCCACCATCAGTTTCTCTAACTCAGAGATTTCCCCTCTACAATTAGATGATCCTGATCCCACCCTCTTCATCTCCGCCTACATCAATGATACTCGCATTCAACACGTTATGATTGATGGAGGTGTTAGCATTAATATAATTTCTTCCCATGCGTACAAAAATTGTGCATACCCACAAATTACATGCATAATAACCATGTTATGTTGTGTTCTTTCAATGATGTCATGACTTCTACCCTTGGCACCGTCATCCTCCACATCCGCATGGGTCCCCGCACTAGTCCTAAACTATTCTATGTTCTTAAGGGGGAATTTCAATATAAATTTTTGCTTAGCCGACCCTAGATTCACACCATGGGGTGTGTACCTTCAACCCTTCACCATTTCCTAAAATTTGAATATGAAGGGCACCCCTACACCATTCAAGTAAAATCCTTCACCTTTTAAAACTTGTAACATGATGATTTATCGACCAAATGATGTCCTTATTCCAGTCAAGGTATTTACCACCCCTACCACTTCATCTTCTTCCACTACCTCATCTACCACTTTTTCCACTACACCTTCCATAGTCAACCCATCTATCCCCTCTGCTACCGCAACTTCCATAGCTAGCCCATCTACCAACCCACCTATTTCACTAGCAACTGATGCCCTACCTTCTCAGGCTTTGAGTAGCTCATCCATCCCCGCTACCCAAGTCCTAACCTCTAACCCCTTGGTATGTGTTTTTCAATGCATTTCCCTAGGGAGTACCACTTATACAACATATAAATTTTTGTACTCCCTAGAAGTACAAAATCCTTCACCAACACCCACATTACGACCATCATGTAGGAGATATTTTTCCATATAGTCCTCCCCACCTTCACACCAACTCTGACATATGGGGGACTCGACACTTCTTCTTATTCTCTGAACCACCTACCCAAACCTGACCTTTCTCATCGACTTCCAATACCTCACTAACCACTACTTTTCCCACACTTTTCTTCATCGATGTGCCTAGAAGGGCTTTGGCTTTGGTCTTTATGAGCAAGGTCATCACACAGTCATACCTTGCACCACCTGAAAACAAAAAGACCGTTGTGGTATCATATTTTCTATGCCACCTATTCCTAAGAAGGCTAGAATCAACCTTGTAGAGGAAGATAAGCCTTCCCCACCTAACTCACCTACCACACCACCTTCACCCATGGAGTCCATGGATCTAGAATCCATCCCTCCTAACTTTTTTTTGTGAACATCATTTCTTTAGGACCTCGACCTATCATCATGATGGTGAGGTGACCTCTTCCCTTCCTCTTCTTTATCTTGACATGTTGGATGATGACACACCTTCTATCAATGTCGTTCAATGTTAGGATGATGATTCTATTCTCACCTATTTAGGTGCAGATGATTCTTACATTCACTTGGTCATTACCTTCTGAGACACAAACCATGTTAAATGAATCGACCATAGAGATCAACATTCACACTCAGGATGACCCTCGAATTCTAAATATAGGCCAATATTTAGATTCTACCAAACATGAAGCCTTCACCTCTTTCCTTCGAGATCATAACAACACTTTTGCTTGGTCTTATGCCGATATGCCCGATATTGACCCTAATATCATGGTCCACAATATTGTGACTATCCCCAATACCAAACCTATGAAATAGAAGCTATGAAAAATGCATCCACACATTTCCCTTCTTGTGAAAGAATAACTCCAGTGCCTTTTTTATATTTCCTTCATTCTACCCATTAACTATCCATAATGTATTTCCAACATTGTTCACTTACCAAAGCGATAGGGGGACTCTACATCTACAAGGAATTCTATGACCTTAACCTTACCTTCCCTAAGGATGAGTTTCCTCTACTTAACATGGACCAACTCGTTGATCTTACATCGACCATGAGATGTTATCTCTTATGGATGGATTCTCGGGTTATAATCAAATATTACTTATTCTGGAAGATCAACACAAAACCACCTTCATCACCCCTTGGGGGACCTTCTATTATCATGTCATGCCCTTTGGCTTGAAAAACACTTTGGTGCCACCACCTATCAAGCATGGTGTGACCTATATCTTCCATGATATCATGCATGATATATTAAAATATTATGTTGACGACCTTCTTAGTAAGTCCAAAAGTCATTTTGAATACCTCATAATTCTTAAAGTCATCTTTGATCATCTCATCTAATACTGCATTCACCTTTAACCAAATAAGTACATCTTTGTTGTTCTCTCCATAAAACTCCTTGATTTCATCATCTCTTTGTGGGGCATCGAAGTCGATCCCACCAAAATCAAGGCTATTCTCGAGATGCCTCCACCTACTAACCTTCGACAACTTTATAGTTTGTAAGGAAAATTGCAATCCATTCGACGCTTTATTTCCCAACTTTCTGACCAATGTCACCCTTTTCATCATCTCCTTAAAAAGGATGTCTCCTTTAATTGGAATGATGAGTGCCACAAATCCTTTGAAGCGTTGAAGAAATACCTTCTTCAAAGAACTGTGTTCATCCCACTTAAATATGACAAACCTTTCTACCTTTACATTTCTGCTATGGATCATTCCTTGGGTTTCATACTCGTGCATTGGGATGATCAAGATAGGGAACAAGTTGTTTATTACATAAGTCATACTCTTCTAGACTATGAGACTAGGGATACTCACACTGAAAATATTTTCCTAGTCTTGGTCTTCATGGTTGCCAAACTTCTCCACTACCTACTTATCCACAAAACATTAATTGTCACCAACACTAAACCTCTGCATTACATGTATCTTAAACCTTACCAAAACCAACAAACCATGTGTTGGCTCATGCTCCTTGCAGACCTAGACCTATAATTCATTCATCAAAATTATGTCAAGGGAAAACCATTACTGAGATCAGCATGAGACTCTCTTCTCCTGGAAATTAATCTTCTAACTTTTATTTTCCTAACAAATCCATTTCAACTCTTTCCTTGAATGACACCATTTACCAAATGACCTTATTCTTTGATGGTTCTAAATGTCAACGTGGGGGTGGTGCAAGGGTCATCCTCATTCCTCTTGACAGAAATCCTATGCCTTTATCCTTCAAACTCAACTTCAACTGCAATAATAACATGGATAAATATGAAGCTCTAGTGCTAGGCCTTCAGACTACCATTTCCCTAGATGTTAAATCCATTAATATATTTGGTGACTCTCAATTGGTTATGAACCAAGTCAATGGTTTGTACCAGTGTCATAACAAGGAACTTCAAAAGTATAAACATCATGTTGACATACTTTTGACCACGTTTGATCACTTCCTCATTCAAACCACTCTGTGATCCACTAACAAATTCACAGATACCATGGCTTTTCTTGCCTCTCAAATACCTACCTCACCTTAGAATTCAAAATATTTTTCATAGTACAATGGTTCATAGTCACCCTCTTATATTATCCATGGCATAAATTTTATGGGAAGAATCAAAACTGACCCACACAACATTTGGTATAAGCAGTTCGTTGACTACCTCTCCCTTTCAATTCTACCTCTAGATCTCACTCACAATGGATGATGAACCTTCCTAAAAAGTGTCTCTCATTACATCATCATGGGGTCTCTCTCTACAAACACTGATTTGACAAGTATCCTCTTGCGGTGCCTCACTTGTTTGGAAATCCCATAGACCATCAATGAAAAAAACAATGGGATTTGTGGGGAACATTTTAGCACCCTCGCATTCACAAAATGTATCCTTTTCCTCGGCATTGTTACTAGAAAACCCTTAACCAAGACTATTGTGACTACGTCAAACATTGTGTGAAGTGTCAACAATATGCTAACCTTTACCACACCCCTATTCACACCTTACAAGTCGTCACGAGAATTTTGTCCCTTCTCTTAATGGATTTTGGATCTCATTGGAGAAATTAACCCTTATTCCTCTCAATGTCATTGTTGGATCATAACAACAACTGAATACTACATTAAATGGGTGAAATTCATCCCTCTCATTTCTACCAAATCTGAAAAGATAGTTGAGTTTATCAATCACCATATAATTTTTCACTTTTTTATTCCTCATCACCTCATCATTGAAAATGACAAACAATTCAAAAACCAAACCCTACATAAAATGTGTGACAATTTTGGCATTCAACTCAATTTCTCTTCACCATATTACCCACAATCAAATGGCCAATCTGAATCTTCTAACAAAACCCTCAACAAAATTCTTATAAAAGCGGTTGATGACATTGGTAATGATTGGTACATGTATATTCCTTGTACCTTATGAGCTTATCATACCAGTATTCACACCTCTACTGATGCCACACCTTTCTCTTTGGTCTATGGTACAGAGGTTGTCCTGCCTCTCGAAGTCCAAATTCCATCTCTTCATATATCACTCAAAGATATGCTCTCTGATGATGATTTTCACCAAGAACATTTGGCACAACTTTAGATACTAGATGAACATCATCTAACCCCTCTAGACCACATCCCAATCTACCAAAAATGCATCAAGTGTGCCTATTAAAATGGTGTTTAAGAGTGAACCTTCAATATTGGTGACCTTGTCCTGAAGGAAAACCAACATATAACCAAAGTAGAGAAAATTAAATGATGCAAGTTTGATCCTAATTGGCTTGGACCTTATATTGTCACCCATACCTATGGATCAATATCTTATTATTTAACTTCTCTTGAGGGTAAAACCGAACCTGAGGATCTTAATTCCTTGCATATTTGACCATTTTATTGTTGAGTAAAGTACTACATCACTTTATGTATCTTATATGATCATCCCTTAAGAAAACCTCTCCTTCCACCTCCATGTTTTGAGGACTAATGACTTAAACAAAAAAATTTGATCATCCATCACCATTCAACCTTATCTTCAATATGAGTATCATGGCTCTACTCATGACATGATTCTCATCAATACTTTTGTTCTTTTTAGGATGGAATCCCATGTTCGATCGTTACTTGAAACCCCTCTTTCATATCTAACCTTTTCGTGTTATGTATTTCCATTCATAAAAGAGGCCTATACTTATTTATAGTCTTGTCCATGACTTCAAGTCCAAAACAATGCAAAAATGTGGGATAAAAACTCTACTCCTTGAATCAAAATTCTGCAAATAGATGCTTCCCTCAAATAAACATCCATGTCTCTCTATTTCTTCTATAAATAAACCACTCCCTCGAAGGACATCTACAAAAAGTAAACCACCTACTATACTTAGTCTATCTAAAAATAAGACTAACATGTATTTGTCAAAAGCAAAAAAATTCTCTTGGAGCTTCCTACATCGATCAGCTTCACGAAGACCTCAGGGAGACATTACTATTTATCCCAATATATATTTCTCACATCTATCAGTCTATACATTCAAAACATAAGAACAAAATTTAAAAAAAAAATCAAGAAAAATACAAACTTTTGGTCATGGACTTGCTTATTCTAGTTTTGGGTATCTTACAAAAGGGGCATGTTATCCCACAACAAGGTTACACTTTACGAACTCTTCCACCTTACCTTCTATTTGTTATCTACTTGATCAACTCAAGTGATGTGGAATGTATTTTACACATTATGATCACGCAACTTATTTCAACTCTAGACCCATCGCTCATGTAGTGTATCTAGTGACTTATGTTCAATAATTTTAGGGGTATGAAAATTATGGTCCTTGCTAAATATGGGCATACCGATTCTTTTGGTTTCTTATCTGTGTACTTGTTGTTTCTTTAATAGGATAAGACCATTAAAATTGAATCAACCATAACACCTTCATCTATGCCTACACCTAATTCACCTTTCCTATTACCTATTCAACATTCGACCTTACATATTTTCAAACATGCCTTACCCAACCAACTTACCTATCCAACCTACCTACTCAATTTACCTAACCCAATCTCATTCTTCCCTGGTTTATGGGAGAACTACATCGGCTGAGGCCCCTTTTGCAAGGGCTATGTAGGAAGAACTCCAAGGGCATGGGGCCCTCGAAGGTTAGCTCGACCACTCTTTTCCCCACCATTCTTCCCCATAAAATACCTAGTTAGCTAGTTTCCATAAAAAAACTTGGACATTAACATAAAAAAACCATACATCACCCATACACATCATTATTTAATTTCCATAATACCAATAATGTGGAGATTAAATTGAAACAAACACAAACCAAACCATGCCTATATCTAATTTCCATAACATCAATACATTTGGAAATCCAAATCAAACTCAACCATGCCTACATAGCTAGCTTCCATAAAAACAATACCTTGGAAATCAAAAAAACATCATCTCATATCACAACATCAACCAAACCATGCCTTATCATCTAGTTTCCATAACATCAATACATTGGAAATTAAACCATTTAATCAACTCATACTTTACACCCATGCTTAAATCATCTAGTTTCCATGACATCAATATAATGGAAATGAAATCAAATCATACAACCATAACCAAACCATGCCTATCATCTAGTTTCCATAACATCAATAACTTGGAAATTAAACCAAACCATGCCTACACATCTAGTTTCCATAATATCAATACATTGGAAATTAAACCACACCATCACATCAACCATGCCTACAACTAATTTCCATAATAACAATGCAATGGAAATGAAACAACATACAATAGATATCAATGTCATCATCTATATACTAGAAAGTTTGTATGTCAATATAATGTATATACAGATATAAAATAAAGTATCTCAAAAAATCTCATGTACATCTTGCCTCTTCAACATGCAAGCCGGTATATATAAGTCAAAAATAAAAAATACCCAGTATCTCCATCATTTGCTCATCTCTAGGAGGGCCCAACATCTCTCACGCTACTCTCTCTTATCTCCTCACCTGGCCTCTATCTTCATGAATTGGTCACCTCTCGATGGATTTTCCCATGTGACCGATGCCTCCTGAATCTGCTTTGGTACTACGGGTCCATGATTTGGACCTCTCATTGGCTTCCTGTTGGGCTTTGTAGGTGGAATAACTAACAAAAGGGATACCACTCTCTATCAACTGATCCTCACAATATCAAGCCTCTCTGCCATAACCTCCATGTATATGTCCATAGATATCACCTGTGGAGGTGCCATCGCTTAACACCTACCTTTGGACCCTATTGTAGTAATAGTGGCCCATATCCATGTACTTGTTCTTGTCTTGATGGACCTTTTCCCTATACATATGCTCCATCATGTGTCCTGGGAGGTGAAGGAGGGGAAGCCACATGTACCCCATCACTAGCCTATAGTTGTGCCACTACTAATTGCATTTTTAAAGTGGCCACCTGAGCCTATAACACAACAACATGGACATGTAATGCTGTAACCTACCCCCATCTCCGACATGTGTGTACCACCTCTAACTATCCTTGTAGGGTATTCACTTGTGCTCGAGCTATTACTAGTTTCCTTTGTAATGCCATGACCTAACCCTGTAATGTAGTCACCTCTCCCTATAATTTATCACTCTTAATAGTAGCAAATAGCCAAATCAAAGTTGTCCTAGCCTGGAGGTGTTTCCTACGGTTGTTCTATCCACCACTTCCTATATTTGTCTGTATAGCTTGTATCATCTATCCTCCTATCTGCCACCTGCTCCTCTACCCTTACTGGATATTCTAGATGTGGTTGAGATAATGGTCTCTCCACGTTTTCCCTATAGTATTGTAGGAAGGGCAAAGGCACATCCTGCCATAGCCCTAACTAATGTCGACCCGATTAATTGGTATCATCTCATGCTCTCTAGGTCTACATTCTTGTATCCATCACACCAGTTGTAAACCTATTAACTCCTCCTCCATACCTCCAAATAGAGGGTAACCAAGATATGACTTCCATAAGAAATCAATTACTAATAGGCCATCTAGTAAATGCTTGTAATATATCACATATCATGATACCACGTCCACCCTCACATGTGCCCCCCTCTCGAATCCACCTCATGTACCGATCTATAAATACCCTTGTACCAATATTGTTGTGGTAGGCCTAGAAGACATAGGCATACTATATGCTCATAAGCCCAACAATGCAAAAGATAGGTACAACACAAACCAAACCATTGAATCCTCCTATATGCCCATAGCTCCTGTACAACTACACTAGGAAATTTGGCACCCATGTAAATTAAACTCTCTCCTCAATCATATCCTCTAACACTCCCATCAGTTCTCATGGAAATCTCCCACCCTTTGAGTCTAGAAGAGAAAAACATCCAATGCCAACCATCATCAATACTATCAGATGAGTCTCTTGTGGGTGCACCACATACATCTCCCCATAACTGATGTTAGCGCTATGATAAGACAACTCGACCATAGACGGACCAAACACCATTTCTATATGATCCACTACATCCGATGAAGACACATTTGATTGAGTGGATACCCCATGATAGGTAGCATCGGGATCTTGTATACGTCCTCCAATGTGATAGTCATCTCCCGGTAGGTAGATGGAATGTGTTGGTTGTTAGGTCCCATCTATTGATGAGGGAGACCATCATGTTATGATCTCGAACTATCTACTTATACCTCTTAACCCTATCCATCCCTGAAATCCCTCATGTGATCTCACTCGTCCTCTGTGATGCTCGGTCTCATCTACACTAATAGGGGTGGTAGTCTATCTCTCATCGTCAGTTGTTGTTGTCATGCCTACATCATCAACATTCACACTAGTTAATCATTTACCCTTGCCTACCTAGATCTACATTCTACCTTGCCTTACCATTTTTACCCTATGACCTATCTTTCTTAAACTATTCCTTCTATCTTCTTTCCCACCTCTATGACTCATTTAATTCCCCCTTCACCTCCTCCATCTTGCGCCCATCCTACACTATTGACCTATACCTTTGATTTGTCCCTACACCTTCTCATTTCTTCCTACCCACCCTTACTGGCCTAAACCCACCATTCCTACCTTAGACACCCCTACCCACCCTTCCCTTACCTTTCGGCCTCCCTAACTAACATTTTTTCTCACTTAGTCACTTTTCACAGTGATTGGCATCGGTCACCATGACCAATACCGATCCCCTTTTACCCAATAACGTTGGTTAGTCTACCGACACCAACCAATACCAGACCGGCATCAATTACTAGTTCGGCCCTAGGGCCAAACCCCATGTCCCCAATTTCCAAAAAAATCATAAAACACCTAAAATACCCACCCCAATGCCCCCAAATTGCCTCTAGATGCATTTTCAACCCTAATTAAACTAGTTTCACCCTCCCCATACCCAATTTCAACTCGATTTTAACCAAAATTACAATCAAATTTCCAAAACCAAAATTTTAATTTATTCTACCTTATTCTTCACCAAAAAAAACAATGGAGCTCGAATCCTACCTATACTCGGTGCCACCTCCATGGTAGGATCTCTGGAATAGGAGCTCGACATCCCCCCGAGCCCTCTCCCCTGCCTCTGTCATGTCTAAATTCCTTCCCAACCTATCACCCAATTAAATCTCTCAAGGAGATCTCATGGGCCCTCACACTCTACTTATCCAACCACTAAACTCTCAACACACTCAATAGGGAAACTCGTGTCATTTTCTTCACGGGTTTTTCTCTCCACTAGTTGTTTTCACCACATCAAAATGCTTAAATGAACCTTTTCCATACGGGTTTTTTTTTTAACCCGTCGATTATGTGACCATCATCGGTCTGGTCATGTCATAGGTGACCAGCGTCGATCATCCTTACCTACATTGGTTCCTCTTAACTAGTATCGATCACCTGGCCTCCACCAATTCGCCTAATTTTCCCAAATTTTTGTTGCAGGAGGCCATTTTCTTGTTGCCACAACCCTATAGGCTGCCTAATATCCTTATCACCTACCAGTCTCATTACCTCCTAATTATACTTAGGGGCACATTTTTCCTACACCTTGGCCTTACCCACAACCTTACCTATACACCCACACCGACCTCTCCATTTGACACTCAAATTCACTTACTCATTGTACCTTGTGATGATGCTACTCATGTTGTTTAGCCTACCAACCTTGCCTTGCCTTATGTCATGATGTTTATCTCGACCAAACCAAACCTTTTGGTGCTTTAGAACACACCTATGCCCATTCTTACACCTAACCTCATTATGTTTCCAGGAGCACTTCCTATACCTTGGATACCTAGACCATATCAACCTTGTTTGGATAAACTATTAACCTTTGATGATGTAGAGTTTGTGAGCTCTTCATCCTAGTGCCTTGTCGCATTCTATACATGTGTGTTTGAATGCCCCCACCTATTACCCACATCGATATCACCATTTCCTATACCGCACCTTACCTCATTTTTCATCACCTACCACTTTATCAAACCCATCACCAATTTTTCCTACTCCTCAATCAGTTCATGGTTTGAGGGGGATCACCTCTACCCATACCTAGGGCAACCACTCCTTTTTTTGTCATTATCGCTTATCAATACAAGCTACGCGACAAAAAGGGGAAAATGTAGACACCCAAAATTGGGTCGTAACCCTATAGGCCCCCTTCAATTAACATACCCCTTACCATGACCCCTCCACGTATTATTATTAATTTAATTACCCATATTAAGTTAATAATTCCCTCACCCTCCACCTTACCATGGACCCATTCCAAGCCTATTTATTAACTTAGACTAAGTCACCACTCCCTTTACTAACTAACTAAAGCTCATTCTAAACCTAATATTCATTACCTATTATCTCTCCTACCAATTTCTCACTTCATTTGGCACCAACCTAGACTCTTAGTCCATAACAAATCTTGACCAACACCAAAAATGGAGGGAAAAGGCTATTTTTGGAAAAATATGACTTTTTCTCCCTAGCTCGATGGTGGTTATTCCTCAACTAGCACTTTGGTCACCTAACCGCATCATGAATTCCTTTAAATAAGGATTTCCAACCCTTTTCCGAGTTCCTAGATCTTAACTTTTTTTTGCATTCTTGCATTGGTACTCTTAGGCATCTAAGCGACCTCACAAAGAAATGGATATCATACCAAGAATTCATAGTCTCCACCAAGCATCAACAGTGTGTTCCAGAGCATTGCATCACTCACAAGGAATTCTAGAGCTTTCTCTGCTTCTTTGCGCACAGGATCGTGACTTATCTCTCCTTTAACCACAACTATTATTTCTATAACTAGATTCCAATCTGCAAGTAAGTGATTTCTACCTTGTCATTTCTTTCAACATTTCAGTTTTTAATCATTTATCTACTTTCCTTCACCTTCTACCCTTCCCGGATCTCTTATGCCTCACCTATACCGAACCAATTTCCTATTTAACCTCTATACCCATCCCAAATACCTATTTCTTCATCTTTGAGTCTTTAATAAAATCCTACCACCTTATCTAAGCCTCCCCAACTCTCTGTGTAATCACAGGAGTTCAAAACCACCTCATTTCAATCTTTACACCCAATTTCCCCTACCATCATCGGCCACCCGACCGGCATCATCTATTACAGTACTAGCATCACCACCCAAATGATACCGGTCTCTGTGACTAGTAATTTACCTCAGACCGGTAAGCTCCTAATTCACCCAAAACCTTCCCAAAACCTTACCCAATCTCACCCAGACCTTCTTGAACACCTCTACCTCACCTATCATCCTTAACAACACCCTACCTTCTCTAGATTTAGTTGTATATTCAATATTGAGCTTAAATATAGTCTATTGTTAGCATATGACATACCTAAATCTTATTGTTATAATATGACCTTTCTTTTATTTTCATTTTTTTACATTAAGTTGTTTTTAAATAGTGGATTGAAAACCTTTCTAGGAAGTATCACACTTCTCGGATCTAGCATATGTTAGGAAGTCCACTGTCATATACTATTTAACTCTATTTGGTGGTATTGTTATGCTTCTACAGGTAGTCCTTCCTATCCAAAAGTGATCTCTTCATGATCAACTTGGTCTTCTACAACACACGTAACCTTCTTCGACTTCACATGTATTCCTCCTCACTTCACCTTTACCTTATTTGTTTTATACCCAACATTGTGGTGAAACAATTGTAATAGGTGAAGAAGGTGAATATATGATAATGGTATGATCAAGCTATATGCCAATAGATGGAATGCTTAAAATTATTTGTACACACTTTTCCATTTCTGATGTGCAAAAATGCTTTGATACGAGGTTTTATTCTCTTTTTATGCCTTTTAAGTTTTCTAAATTTTGGTGAATGAGAGTTTGAAATGGACTCATCAAAAAGGAGGTCCATGTTTATTAAATTTGAATGGTCTTAAAATACCAGACTTGTGTGGATGAAATATAATTCAAGATAGGGAATCAAAATATTCGATACGCCCTAAAATATGAGACTTGGGTGAACAAATTCCAAATTAAAGAAGAAAATATGAATATTTGATAATTCTTGTAATATAATACTTGGTTAGATAGGATCCAAGTCAAAGGAGTGGATCAAATGATTCAATGGGTCCTAAAGAATGGGACTTAGGTGGACATATTCCAAGTCAAAGGATGTGTGATTAGATGATTCTTCGATGAGATCGAGAGACATATGTGATGTTAGACAAAGATTAGAAAAATGGGGAATGTGTTGAGATTCATATTCATCCATGAGTGAAAGAGTGTGAGAAAATAAATATTGATCTCTAGATGTATATCTAGGGTTGCTTGTAATCCATAGAGGATATATTCAATGATTCTCCTTCTAGGTTGTGAATTAGTTGATTCGATCATAAATTGGAAATTAAAGCATGAAAAGGTTATATAAATACATTCATGAGTATACATACATGATAGAGAGTACACATATAGATGCCTTGACAAGTAGGAATCATCGTTAATGTGATGCCTACAAGATTGGTTTTTGGAGGTATGATGGACATAGAAGGTTGTGTTGCTACAAGTGTCCAAGCTTGTTGTGGTTTTATTTCGACAAAAAGACTAGAGATGTTAGGCGTAGGAGCCAGAATGGGAAGAATGGGGTCAAACTCAATTGTGCTTGATGGAGGAACCTCTTCTATTATGTCAAGGTTTGAAAGATATTCTTGGTGAAAGGTCAAGCTCTTGTTAGGTGTTAGAATATTTTCTAAAATAGGTTCAATGTATGTTTTGACTAAGGGAAGAAAATATGTAGAAGAAATGGATTGATTTATAGAGAGATATACCTTACCTTCATTGTGATCTCATTGAATGTTAGTATGTAAAGAATTGGGGACAACATTCAACTCTTCGTTTGAATTTTTTAAAGTTGACATGTCATCGATTATGAGAGATTTTTCATCAAGATCTATGGATATGGTTCCATCATTAATTAAGTCTTGAACATAATGATGAAGAGGTGTAAAATTATCAGTAGAGTGGTCATGCATGAGATGGTATTCACAATATTTAGATGCATTGTATGACATTGGATTAGATTCCCCATCAAAAAAAGGGCTCATATGTGGGTATTTAATTATGTTAGCCTTTACCAATATTTGAAAGGAAATACATAGAATTTCTCCAAGATGTGTAAATTGACGCTCAACAAGTTGCTCAAAGTAGTGTCATCAATATAAGATATAATGAATTTATAATCAACGTTGTTTGAGGATTCCCCATTTTCATGAGATTTTCCCTTTATATCATGTTTAGGTGGTAGGTCTTTATCCACTATGTCTCCATTGTAAATGAGGTCTTGGATATAGTTGCGAAGTTGTTTGCATTTATCCATTTGATGACCATCTATACAATGAAAATCACAATATGTGTTAGTTCTATACCAACTGGATTAGGTTCTCCTTCAGGGAAGGGTTACATAATAGGATAAGTGACCATATTGACACTTTCCAATTGTTTTAAGACATTTAAAAGAGATTCCCCCAAATACGTATATTGTATTCGATTATAATCATGAGGAGGAGGAAGGGTCTCTCTTTTTGGAATGGTGATAGATGGTTTAGAGTTAATCTATTTCAACTTATTGTTCTATAAGTTTTGCATATTATGATTATCCATTACACCATCATTGAAAATTTGATGGTTACTATTTATGTACCTAGGTTTATCGTGATAAGTTCTAGGGTTATTGTTGTTATTGTTATGATGATTATGATTGTTCCCATTGTCTTTATAAGAAGGCTTGATCAAGCCTTTATAAATGAGGTATTTTTCAATTTGAGTTCAATTTTAGATAAATTCCTCAAAGTTCTTGAGGAATTTCATGTACATGTGAAAGCACAACTCATTGTTAAGGTTAGGGATGAAGATGCTAACCGTGTGTTTTTCAGGGATTGAACATGGGAATTGACTTGCGATTCCACACCATCATTGTAAGAACTGTGCAAAGCTCTCATTTTGTCATTGTTTGGTGTTCCACAAATCCATCATGATTATTTCATAAACAAGAAATATAAGTGTTTGATGAACCTCTCAGAAAGTTCCATGAAGGTAGAAATAAACCCCTTTGAAAGGTGTAGGAACCAGTCCAAATCTTGTCCTCTTAGACTTTTAGGAAGAGGCGTAGGAGAAAGATGACACTATAAGCCACCTCTTGGCATTCCATGAAAAATTCCTTGACATGTTCTTTAGGTTCAATTTCTCCATTATTAAAAGGGTATACATAAGATGTCCATGTTGAAATGATATGGACAAAATTCATAAAAATTTAATTGTTTATGTTGTTTTGCATACCTGAAATGATGTCCTTCTTCATTTTCCATTCTTGAGAAAAAGGTGAGTTGTTTTGTGGGATGAATGGTGATTTATTATTCGTATGTTTTTGTTCTCGTTCTTGGTCTCATAATGGTGTTTCAAAGTGTGTCGTCACTTTTCTTGGTATGTTCAATACCTTTGGTATCATTGTTAGTGATTATAGAGGATAGGAGAGACAATTATTTTCCTATTGCATTGATTTGATCAAGTAAGGCTTGGTTGGGATTAGAGGATGAAGTATTAGATTTTCCTTTATCATTGGAATTCATCTTACTTGGTCCTTTCTTGGCATGTTTGTTTGACTCAAATGGTGGGCCCTTATGGGATTTAGGTTGTCCCTTTAAGGCTTTCAATTCATCCTCATCAAAGTCGAGGGAAATATTTCTCCCATTGCAAGAAGACGAAGAAGGAATTGGTCTTTGTTTTTCCATAAAGTGGCATCGATAGAAAGGTTTTTAAGTTGGTCTTCATCCTCTTCATTAGAGATGATATGGAAAGGATTTATTTCCTCTCGTTGAAAAGGAATATAATCATGATGTCATTTTCCTAGCATTGTTTGAAAGAGAGGAGGAACAAGAAGAGGTGAGAAAGAAAAATCAATCTTTATCAAGTTGAATGCTAAAATGGAAGAGGAAAGAAGATGGAAAATAGAAACCATAAAAAAATGAGTCCTAAGAGGGAAGAGGAGAAAATGGTTAGTTGATTGCGTAAATCCTAACAAAATAAAAGTTAAGAGGAAAGGGATGAAATGAGGCTATACTTTCTCTACCCATTAAAAAAAATGGGTGTTAAGGGAAGAGATACGTGACAAAGTGGATGTGATCAACTCTTAACAAATGAGTGCTAAGAGTGACGAAGAGATGTGAAAATGTTAACTCCTTAAAAATGAGTGTTAAGAGGAATGAAAAGGGGGACTTCACAATACTTAACAAAATGAATGATGCTAAGGTGGAAGATACTTAACAAAGTGAATGCAATCAACTCTTAATCAAAATGAGTGATAAGAGTGACGAAGAAGGTGGAATTCACAACACTTAACAAAATGAATGATGTTAAGGTGGAAGATGGATTGAAATGTTAGTTTATATGATTCTTAACAAAATGAGTGTTAAGAAATAAGAGGTTTAAATGACTTCATGACCCTTTACAAAAGTGAACATAAAGAGGGAAGAGATGAAATAAGTTAGCATGCTCAACTTGTGACAAAGTGAGTTTGACAAGAGGAAACTTAAAACATGATGAAAGATGCTCAATTATTAACAAAAATGTGTTAAGGGAAGAGACTTAGGAAAATGTGATGATTTTTCTCACTTTTGGACAAGATGGATGTCGAAAAGAGGAGACTTAGGAAAGACGATGAAGGATGTCAACCCTTTTAAAAGTGTGTTAAAGAAGGAGACAACAACAAATAAGTGGGAGGACTAAAAGAATGACAAAATGAATGTTGTCACATGAAGTTAAGTAATGACAATGAGAAGTTCCAAATATCACAAACCGGAGATAAGAGACAAAGGGGGATTTATTGATTATTGATCTCAAACCAAAGAAAATTGGATTATTTAAAGAGAGAAGTAATGAGGTGATGAGGATGTTGTCAATGTAACAAAGTGATTGCAAAGTGCAATGACGTAAAATGATAGGAGAAAATGGAAGATATCACAACTCAACAAAGAGGATGTGAAATGCAACAACATAAGAGTGATGGAAGTGAAATATAGAAGTTGTCATCAAATTCAAAAAGGTGAATGTGTAATGCAATGATTTACGATGATGGGAGAAAGAGATTGAAAAAAATCTCGACAAGTCCACAAAGTAAATGTGAAATGCGACAATGTAAGAGTGTGGAATGCTTAGAGTTCAACAAGATAATGTTAAACTTAAGACTTACGACAATGAAATATCAAGGTGATCAAGAGGGTGCTTGACCGTGATAAAGTGAGTATCATGATGTCAAGACTTAGTGAAGAAGAATGAAAGTGATCAAGTGCAGATATGGATGTCCGTAACCCAAGACTTAGACATGTTTACAAAGTAACAAGGTGGATGAGAGAGTGAAACACAAGTGTGTAACACATGAGAAAAATGAAAAAATGATGTGGTGAGAGTTTTGGCCTCTAGTGGTTCACGCAACTAGGTGTCAACATTATACCTAAGTAAGTGTGGTGCTATTGCTAGCTATCGACTTAAATTTACCCCCTTTAAAACCCTAAGAAAAGATCTTGCTTAAAATGAATCACACTAGGGTCACCACTACTGGATATCCATGACTCTAACCCACAAGGCTTTACTAGTCGGGTTGGGATGAGGGTACCCATTTCATTAGCCAATTCCCTCAAGGTGTCGACTACTTTGGGGTTCTTGTGGTAATCCTCAAAATATTTTTATGGCTTATGCCAAGGCACTTCCCATAGTTATGTGGATAGGTTTAAGACCTTATCTAAACTTACAAATAAATTGTGTAGAAATTTTCATTTTATCTTGTCTATCAAGTAATTTCGCACACAAGAATGAGTAGTTTGAAGCTCACGAGAAAAGGCAACCTGCAATTTGTATATTTTAAATTTTTTTATCAATCTATGTGAGAGAGGGTTCTACAAGAAAGGATTAGAATGTTCACCTGAGGTAGGTAGAGGCCAAGATAACATAAGTAAGTTCACATTTTTATTCCCGGATCGCTTAGAAAACACAAATAAAGAACATACATGCGAACAAGATTTGATTAAGAAAAACATGAATTCCCACAAAAAGAAAAAATATCACGAATTTGATTCCTAAGATCACTTGGAAAGTATGAGGGAAGAGAATACACTTGATTGCACAGTGATTACTCTTACCAAAAAAAAAATGACAATATGAAAAACATCCAAACCATGTTAGAAATCTGTTATTTAATATAAAAATGATTAAACATATGTAAAATGGAAAAAAGTGGTAAAAATTAGACTAGAACATCCAATAACCATATTTGAGCAATGTTCACTATTAGTCTAAATTGGTGTCAAGAAAATGAGTATAAAAGGGGTCTAAAGTGATTAAATGTCTCAAAAATGGTGCAAAAAGAGAAGTAAAAGCAACTAAATTCGTCCAAGGACCCTTTAAAATCAAGTTTGACCATTAGTTAGTATAGTCACAAAATCATGCACTTTAGATATTTATTTATCCCATTCTCATACTACTATTTAGAAAGTTCTCAAGGGAAGAAATTATTAATCAACCCCTATCCTTTTGGAAATCTTATTTATTTTATTCCATATTTTTGGCCTATTGCACGTATTTACCCATTCATTTCTGAATATCCCATTTCGTCTTAACCCTAACTAGGGTGCCCATGGGTGCCTTGGTCCCACCTGGGGGCGCCCTAGTTTCTTTTCCACTTTCCTGCCATTTTTGGGTCTTTTCTAGCCATTTTTCATTCTTATCTTTTATGTGGTTGGCCTTTTTGGGGTTAATTACAAAATTCAACCAAGATAACCCTATAAATATAAAGTTATGAGACCATAATGAAGGACCTAACATCATCTACTACAATCACTCATCTAGAGTTATATCCATCTCTTGCATTTACATCCACATAACTCCATCATCAAGGCACAAGTTATGACATCTATACCACACTTCATAGGAGGTATTCTATTTTATTCCATTGACACATACTATTACATTTTCTACATTTAGCTATTGCTCACTATTTCACAAAGTGTGACTGGAACAAGAGCACCTAGGGCATGACATGCACACACACACACACACACACACACACACACACACACACACACACACACACACACACACACACACCAGTCTAAAATGTACATCCGAGTCTGCAAAACTGGGCTTGGTAAGAACATTGTTGTGGAAGCCGAGGTTATTCGACCAATTCATTCAGAATTTTTTTTTTTAGACTTTTTGATTTTTCTCTTTGGTCTCTAGCGGGTCATTTTATTCATCTTAGAATATTTGGAGCATTCATCACAACACATGTAGTTTAGTGTGACATACAGACAGAGTTTTCGATCACCTTCTAACATTACGAAGACCATTTCTCGAACATATTTCCCAGGACAAGGCACCAAAAATTCATACCATAGCACTCATGGGCACCCCATTCTAGTCTTATGAACCCTAGTCCACTCATATCCTCCATATCTAGTCTTTTTCAGGACTTTGGCATGTTTGTTCATGTTCCTGGAATTTCCGATTAGACTGCGACACTATACTACACTGAGTCACTAATTATCAATTGAGTTCCTTCCTTACTTCCTTCTTACATATTAGGGTTTGATTTCATTATTTTACTTCAGTTATTTAATTTTCATACTATTTTAGTACATTTATCTATTGTGTTACATGTCCCCTAGATTAGATTAACTATCTTGCGCTACATTAGTTTAGTTTAATTTCAGTTAATCATTTTGGTGAATCTGATGCCTTTCATGCTTAGGATCCTTATTATTCTACCATGGGTAAAGTTTCTTTATCTAATTTACTTAAGAGATATCCCACTTGTCAGGATATTTTCCAAAAATCCCTAGATACTAAGTATTTTTATGACAATACGCCACCACACGAATTAAGTTCTATACTTCATTGTTTCTTTTTTTACCCTAGTCTTAATGAGCCTCCATCTAATCAACCACTATTAGACTCGATTCAATCCTTACATGATAAATTTGCAGTCATGGAATCCACCATCACATCTCTTAGATCTGAAATTCAACATCTTAAGGATGCTTCTCAATCGCATGTTTGTGCTCCTTCTACATCTTATTTTCAATCTATGTCCACTACATGTCATATAGTTGAACCTCAAGTCATGCCATCGCCAGAACCTCTCATACTTGATTGCAATGTTAAGCCACATGACATTCTTACTGAGCTTCTTATTCATCAATTGATCACTCTACCATCTATTGATTACTATCCTCCTTGTCACCTAACAAAGTATCAAGATCATCCATATTGCCATTATCATCGAATCAATGGGCATAATGACCATGATTTCTATGATTTACAATGTAGATTCAAACATCTTGAGCATCAGGGATTTATTTCATTCACTACAAAACATCCTATTACACACCCACCTACAAATACTACACCCACATGGGCTCCTAATGCTACTCTTCCTTCACTTAGTCATGATCCACCTAATAAATCACCTACGATATCCCTAAGTCAACAAAGTAAACAACCTATCAAAATTAGTTCACCCCCTACTCAACCATGATATAGCTACTAGTGAGTCTCCTTCTAATATTTCTAAGGAAGTTCTAGATAATTCCCTTATTCATTACATGCTTGATATTGATGGTCACTCACATGTGCATAATGATTCTCCTCCTAGTCAGACAAATATTATAGTTCCATCACATGATTCTCCTATTTTTGATGTTGCTTCTTCTCCACTTAATGAGCATCACACCACCATTTCTCATGTACCTTCTTTGAAAATACAAGTACCGCCAAAGATGCCACCATTTAAGATTTCTCGCCATCCTACTCCACTTCCATTTTCTAATCATCTTGTTAAATAAAATACCCCTCCACTCAATTTGTCTACAACATTACCACCTCAGCGTCCCATCACTTTTGTTAAGGAAAATACTCCTTACGTGGATCCACTTAGTGTATTTTGACTAGACTTCCATCACTTACATACTTAGGGGCCTAACATCTAACACAATCTCCCCCTCCTCCTACTAACATAGGTGCATCTTTTTCATCTTTGCATTATCATACACATATTAATCACACATCCTAGCACCATCATTACCCGATGACGCACTCTTGTGCTTCGGTTCACACTTGACTATTGAGGGATTAATACTACATTGAACCCCACACACTGCACTATAGGCATTGTACATTGCATTTCATCACACATACTTGTGCATCATACATCACATATCTTATATTTTGACACTTGCACATTCCTCCATCATACATTTTTACTAATTTCCCAATATTGCCACCATCTACGTGTTTAGGATCATATGCTACATACAATCATTACACTATTTATGCATAGTCACATCATACATTATGTATCTATACATCACATTTATTCTACATACTACGCTAGGTTAAATTACATATGGGCCTAGCTTTACACCTCCATCCCTACATTCTACATTATCACACATGTACATCACATATTATACATCACATGTTGTTTACATTTATCATTTCCTTTTACACACCACGTATTTACAAACCTTCCTCACCACATGGTCATTTCATTATTACACATGCTACATTGTTTTCTACATGCTGCACTAACCACCCTATGATGCACTTTAGTTCCTCGGTCCATACTCGACTGCTGAGGGTTTACAAATAAAATGGACCTTACATTCACAATGCAACATTTTATTTTCTGAAATTCCAATCTAGTGACATATGCTTTAGGCTAACTCGTCACACACCTTTTCCATCTAATTGTGGTATATGCTTTAGGCTAGATCACCACCTTTATTATATCATCTTGTAATGGTATACACCTTAGGTTACATCACCACTCTTTACCAGTTATCATATAGTGATATACGCTTAGTGTTAAATCATCATTCATCCTACTATTTTCATCTTATAGTAATATACGCTTAGGGATAAACCATCACTCCTCTTTTTCATCTTGTAGTGGTATACACTTTAGGCTAAGTTACCACCCCATATTATTCACATTATAGTGATATACACTTAGGGATAAATCATCACTCCACATTTCATCTCATTGTGGTATACGCTTAGGCTATAAGTTCCACGCACATCTCTTTTACATATCACATATCATCACCACTACGCATATACACATTTCTCACAACGCACTAGACACAATACACACATTACTCGGCCATTTCCCAATGATGCACTCTCGTTTATGATTCATTCTTGCTCTTTGAGGGGGAAAAAAATGAACCCTCATTGCATACACTTCCATCCACTCAGGGGGCACGCAACCCTTTCATTCCATCTTGCATTCCATTCCATCCATCCACAACATACTTGCATGGTCTTGGGGGAATTTATTTTTACTTGCTAGTGTTTTACATGTTCACTTTATTACACATGTTAGATGGATTTCTTATATGTCATTATCTATATCATACACACATGTGTGTTCACACATTTGTTTAGTGTGATCATAGATACATGACTCCTACACGTGGAATGGATGTTTTCCTTCTACCCTTCCTATATTGGTCGTTGGGGGCATCCACATTCATCTCATCCAAGTGCTATTGTTTCATTTTGTACTTAGCATCTTACATTACTTGATCATACATGTTTTGACATATTGGTTATTAATCTAACATACTAATGGGTGTTCCATGTGTAGCAATTGTTTTACAGGATTACATGTTTCCATGACTAATTATTTGTTTATCTGTACTTGTCTCGCTATTATTTTCCATTGTATATGGGCTTTATGTTTGTGTACAAACTTGTTTGTTGTTTATGGCCATGACAACCTTGTGTGTCTTGTGACATCATGAGTGATGTCCCATGTTTACAACCTGATTTGTGTGGCTTACTTTTTTTCTTGCATGTTTACATTTACTACATTGTCTGCGTAGCCTACACATGTTTCCTATATGCATGCATTGTTTTCTTACACTTGTCTTGGGATATCATTCTTGTTTGTGTGTGCCTTAGTTTCTAATAAGAAATTTTCAACGTGCATGTGGTTGGCCCTCTTTTGGGGCTGCATGTCTCCTATCAGTGATGTCACATGTGCCCCCAAAGAGGGGGCATCATTTGGGGGTTTCTACTAACACAACGTATTTACACCGATTCAGTTTAGTGTACTTATACACAACAAGTGGGTTCAGACCAGTCTACAAACCCCATACACAATGGATTTTATAGGACATGGTATCCTTAGCATTTCTAGGAAGAAGATACAAGCTTATGGGTTACAGTGGGTGTGCCTCTCTACACTACTTCATCCAATGGTTTTGGATCTCCTAAAAACTAGGATGCTGCAAAGATCTCTTCACACATTTCGAAAAAGTAGTTAGAGCTTGGAGGACACAAAGCATTTCCTCCCTACACTTCTTTAACTAGGAGGCATGATATCACCTAAAAACTCGCATGAAGACAAGGATATCCTTCTACACTCTTTCTCAACATGGATCAGGTGTACATGTTCCATTTATACTTTGCGTAGTTTACACTTACATGTGTATTTTACATAGCATTTTTACATTTACATACATACATATTTGACTACTTCATAATTTTCTACTTGCAGGTCCATCCGTATGAAAAACACACATTCAAATGGGGGCAACAACAACAACAACAACATTTCATGACATCACATGCTTTTACTAACCATATAGGTACACTACACACTCGCGATAGCTACACACACACATGTTTCGTCCTAGGTTTACTCTTATCACTTTTTTATTTACTCATTTTTTTCATCTATAGTTTCCATGCTCCCTGCATATTTTTTTCATTCCACACTTTTTCTAGTCCTTTGGACTCCTTCTTCATCACTCTTCAGAACATAAGGTATGCATCTCTATCTACTTTATGTTACCGAGCTTTCCGCTCACTAACATAAAGTGGGGGAAAATGTAGTCACAAAATCATGCACTTTAGACATTTATTTATCTCGGTCTCATACTACTATTTAGAAGGTTCTCAAGGGAAGAAAGTATTAATTAACCCCTCGTCCTTTTGGCCATCTTATTTATTTTATTTCATATTTTGTGACCTATTGCACCTATTTACCTAGTCATTTCCAAAGATCCCTGCATTGTCTTAACCCTAACTAAGGTTCCCATATTTAATATTGGGGAACGTATGGGTGCCCTAGTCCCACACTGGGAACCTTATTTTATTTTCCACTTTCCCACCATTTTTGGGTCTTTTCTAGCCATTTTTCATTCTTATATTTTATGTGGTCGGCCTTTTCGGGGTTAATTACAAAATTATACCAAGAGAACCCTATAAATATAAAGTTATGAGACCATAATGAGGGACCTAGCATCATATACTACTATCACTCATCTAGATTTGCATCCATCTATTGCATTTACATCCACATAGCTCCATCATCAAGGCACAAGCTAGGACATCTGCATCACACTTCATAGGGGAGGGATTCTATTCTATTCCATGCACACATACTATTACATTTTCTACATTTAGCTATTGTTCACTATTTCAAAAGTGTGACTGACATAAGATCACCTAGGGCAAGAAATGCACACACGCACACACCGTAACTACATCTAGGTCCTGAAATGTAGTGTAGCGTTCAATTAGTACGACCACCGTTATGGTGGCATTTGAGTTCATTCCGACCCAATCATTCTTCATTTTATTTTTTAGAGTTTTTAATACTTCTCTTTAGTCTCTTGCAGGTCATTTTATTCATATTAGAATATTTGGAACATTGCGCAACACAAAGAATTTAGCATGACGAGATAAAATGTAATACTGAGATCACCTTCCGACATTTGTAAAGACCATTTCCAAATATCATTCATAGACCACGGTGCCTGAATTCATACCGAGTGTTTTTGGGTTCCCAGTCCACTCGAGATATTTCAAATCCAATCTTCTCGGGACTTCAACATATTCGTTCATGTTCCCATAATTTATAGTTAGACTGCAACACTCTGTGATAGTCACTAATTATTAGCTGATTTCCTTCCTTACTTCCTTCTTACATATTAGGGTTTGATTTCATTAGTTTACTTGATTTATTTAATTTACATAATATTTTGGTACATTTATCTCTTTGCGTTATATGTCCTCCTAGATTAGATTAACTATCTTACATTACCTTATTTTAGTTCAATTTTAGTTAATCGATTAGCAAAAATAGTGTAAAATTAATTTAAAAGAGCCTAATATTGGTGAAAAGACCTAAATAATTGATTAAGCTAAGTAAAGAATAAATTTTAAAAAAGGTGAGAAGAATTAACTAATTGATAACCTAACGTTAATAAAGTAATATTTTAAACTAAACTAAAGATTAACCTAAAGTTGAAATCATTCTGTAAACCTAAGGTGTAAAAAGAAATTAATAATGAAATGACAAATTAAAAAAATAATACTAAGTTAATCTAAAGTTAGATCAGAATTATTAAAATAAATAAGCACTTGAAACCTAAATCTAATAGTGCAATGCATTGTGGATAGGTAGAGGCTTGTTTGTTTTATTTTTATTTGTGTTGCATTGTGGTTTGTTTTGCGCAGTTTGGCATGTTTCGTTTGCGAGGTGGGTTTACTCATGGCAATGGATGGATGTTGACACTGGGAGGAAGCCTTGCATAGGATGTCGGGTTCAACAATGGGAAGGGTCACCGAGTGGTCAAGGATCAACGTGATTTGTCATGGAGAGGGGATTTCTAAGGCAGGATCCTAGGGGATCCGGGGGATATGTGAGGGTGAGTGTTTATGTTGGCAGCGGGAGAGCAGCACAACGTAGGGAGACACATGGGCGTGGTTCATAGGGAGCAAGTCGACGAGACTTGGAGGAAGGCTCACTGGTTTGGTATGGATCGAGGGGGCTACGGGGTAGGGAAGTGAGTGTTGAGGGATTTGGGTAGTCGGGGTTACCTTTCTCGACAAGGGGGTGCCGCCGAGGGGGAATGGGCTTGGGTGGGGACTCGGGAGGGAGTCTTCAAGAGAGGTGAGGGGTTATCCATGGATGGGATACGGGGTGGGAAAGGTAGGTATTAGGGTCATCTCAAGACCCGAGTTGAGGGCAAGGTGAGGGGGTCGGGTCACTCATCCTAAAGCTAGCCGAGACGGCTAGGGGGGGTGGGGGATAGGGGAAGGGGGTTTGTATTTTTTCAATATTGTTTATTTTAAATTTGTTTTTTTAGATCTGATTTATAATTTTACGCAATAGAAATATAATTTTTGTTAATTTATTTAATAAAATCCTAATTTTTCTTTTTTGTGTATTTTTTTTGTAGGACTAAGAAAAAAATAATTATGAGTCAAAAATTAGAGAGCAAAATCTGATTCTTCGAGAAAACAAAGCAAAGACTAGGAGCACAAATATTGTTTTTATTTTTGTAACTCTCTATATAAACAAAAGAAACTATAAAAACAACATAATATGCAAGAAACCTACAAAAATTAGTAATATATCCTGTAAACAATGTTAAACTCTTAAACAATACAATAACGAGAACAATGCTTTTTTTCTTTGAAGTTTACAAATAATGCCTCTTTATCCGAACACTTGTAAAAACAATTTAAAAGTATCTCAAAAATTAGAAAATAATAAGACAATTTGCAAAAGATGCATTGTGAAACACATGAATAAAAAATAAAATAAAAATGAAAGGAGATGGATGTGAGTCCCACCGGCATGAAAAAATGTAAAATGTGAAAAACTAACTTTAAATGGAGACAAAAAAACTTGTAAACCTCATGTAGCCTTCCAAAGAAAACCTCGAGTAGGTTGTGAGAGCTTAGAAGTTGTGTAACCTTGTGGAATTGTGGGTACTCTTGAGTGACGTCCATGTGGATGCAATAACTACAAACATAGAGATTTAGCTTGGATTATTTCTTCCAAAAATAGTATAAGTTGGATCAAATTTAGCAGAGTGAAACCAAGAGGGTTTGATATAGAGTAGGCCTACTATTTATAGAGGCAGAGCTAGTTAGAAGTTGGTTGAACATGATTGAATACACATGCTAAAAAATGCATTTGAGGAGGTTGTCGTAGTTATGGGATTTTAAATTCCATTTAGGGGTATTAATGGGAATTTGTTAGCAGAATTTGCATCCAAAAAGGTGGTTGTACACATAATTCAATTCCCCCATATTTATAGGTTTCTAGAAGTGTATTTGACTAAGATGAGGATGTGGAGTCCAAGTGGAGTCCATGTGCAGTTCAAAGTGGTTGTTGTAATGTGCACACTTAAGTAATTAATCATTTAATTAATAAATGATTTTTGAACTTAGCTAATAGGGATATTAAGGATTATTTTAATTAATCCAAAGGGGTACAAAGTGCATGACTAATCAATTTAATTTATCATCCAAAGGGGATGAACTAGGAAGTGAACTAGGATAATATGGAAACATGTGTGTAATTTAGGTGACTACAAGATCAAATTATAGTTTGTGATATCATCTAAGCCCTCTTCCCCATCTTATTGATGGTACTTGGTTACATTGTTTATCATTATTTATCCTTGTTCAACAATTATTCACGATATTACTACAATTAACCTTGAAACTAATTAATTAGGATAATCTACCATTGGTTACTACCCCCTAAAGATTAACCATTTAAGTTAAATAAAAATACTTCAAAATATTGTGTGATAAACATTAGATTCAACATATCTTTTTTCCACCATATTATCCATAGGCCATTGGATAGGAAAAGGCATATGATAAAAACAATTAATGTGATCCTACAAAAGGTAGTTAGTTCCTCACAGGAGATTATCACACTTATTTACATTATGACCTTTGACATTATCATAATATAATTTGAACACCTAAATACATGCAATTCTCACTTATTTATGGGGTCGAAGTGGTCATTCCCTTGAAATTGAAATCCCATCACCGAGAATCACACTCTAAGAGCTCATCAATGATGATGGCTATTGTCCTAAATTCCTTGCATAACTTGATCTCCTTAATGAATTCCATGTTAATGCATTGGATCATCAACAATTATATCATAATTGTATGATTATTTGAAAAAGGAACATAGCTAAAAATTTGAATTTGGTGATCTTGTGTTAAAAGAGAACCAACATAACTCTTCCTAAGCACTGAGAAATGAGACGAGTTTTCTTCCAACTAATTCAAACCATACATTATCATTCAAACATATGGGTATGAAACTTATAAACTCATTGATATTTATGGTAATGAAGAAATAGAGATGCTCAATGCTATTAAATTATGGATTTTTCATGCCTAAAATCTTTTAAAATAATACAAAAATTCCAAAATTTTCAAAAACAAATTATTTTTGTCAATATTTTAAAAACAATAAAATATCTACAAAAATACACTAACAATGAAAAATCAATTGTGTGACTACATTTATGTTCATGTATATTAACTGCATCATTCATTCCCATTCTATGTACATATTGGTCAAATCATTTCATTAGTCCATAGTAAAAATATCATACTTCCATCTACACGTGTGTGTTAATGATTTTGGTATGTTGTGAATAGTTCATCAACACACATTTTTATCTTACCATGTATAACTCTAACATTTTGAGATTGGTCTTCCCTACTTGGTGAATTAAAGGATGAATTTTAGTTCTAGATATCCAAACACTAAAGATATGGTTAAAAAATTGTGAATACTGTAAGGTATTATTTTTTGTGCACTAGACAATGTTTTCTTCATGTTAACTTCCATTTCCTCCATCAATGCATTAGTGGTTCTAAACGCCCCTTAAAATAAAAGAGATGAATTTATTGTCAAAAATGAATTTTAAAAAATAATTCAAAAGTAAAAATCAATATAAAAATCTCTCTATAGGGATCTTTCTTGTTTATCTACCAGTGCTATGGATTTTTATCTAACGATAGAGAAATGTTGTGATTAGGAATTAAATGTATCTCTCTCTTAGTTATAGATGATTGGTTGATAGTAGAGTAATGCATGGCTTACACTTTCCTTTTTCATAACACCATAAATCAATAACATATAATTATCACACCTACACATTGGCTATTGTGTCCTCATTTATTTCCTTTCAATGTATTTAATTCAAGAGGTAATGAATTAATACACACATAAACTAGATCTTAATAATATGAAGGGCTAGTATGTCACCTTATATCATATTATATCTCATTCAATTTGTTAGTTTTTTTCCAACATGTACTTGTTCTCACTCTATCCTATCCAACATGTACTTGTTCTCACTCTATCCTATAAAAATATGTAATCATTATCTCACATTAATATTGCATTTACAGAAAAACATCATTGTGTCATGTTTGAATTTGAATTCACACAACTCATAATTTTAATATCATTGCATTGAACATATGTCATCACATAACTTATGAAATAAAAATAAAAAAATACTATTTTTATCACACACATGTAAATATACATCTCATAATAAAAATGCACACCTATAACATACACATTTTCAACAAAAGATTGATATCATATATATATATATATATATATATATATATATATATATATATATAATTATGCATATAAAAATTATCTATACAAACATGCAATAATATCTTGGAGAAAGGCATGTATCCTTCCTTGGCCTACTATAATAAATATGTGATCTTGTTAGATATACTTACATCCTTCTAATAGGATGCATACCATTCCTATGTTTTTAGGATCTCAACCCTACCGATCTCAAAAATGATGATACCTATACATATGGGGCATGTACCCATAACAACACTAAGTAGAATCCCATTGTGCACTATCTATCACTAAATATCATATCACTTAGGATAGTGTCTCCTTGTTATGATGTAAGCTTCCTCACTCATACTCATGATTCACCATCACATCCTATAAATGGATAACACACTCATGGTCCTTGTCACATTCTTCCAAAATTAACTCAAAATATCAAATATGTCTTTTTATGAAATATCCTATATTACTCAATAAAATATTACATCCTATCCAAAAAAAAATTGGGTGGTAAAGGGCACACCCCACGATCAAACTAGCCAATGGCTAGGAGACAAATGTATCAAGCCCAAGGGGCAACCAAAAACATAGCAACAATGCCAGAAAACAAAAGAAAAACAAACTAAGCCACTGCAGCAAACATAGAGGTAGGGGCGGTGGTGGAGGCCCTTTATCCTCTAGGTTACTACCAGGAAGATCATTGCCATCTGGAAGGGGTGGCCAGCCGGAACCAACTTCTTCTTCTTTTTCATCCTATTGATTAGGAGAAATGGCAAGAGCCAACGGGGGACTTTTCCAGAATCCCACCCATCCCATTGTGCAGGAGGCGGGGAGTGGTGGCGGGAGCCCCATCCACCACACCACCATCGTGTTACATGGATCATTACAAGATGCCACCGGGAGAGCAATGACGATGAGCACATCAGCCAACCGACTGCCTCGGCCACGATGTCCTCTCGAATGTACACTCCTAGAAGGGGAGGTAGGGGGTTCTGTGCCACAGTGCAAGGAGCGTTGGCCCAATGATCCAGAAGGGTCTGGAGGTGCCGCACTTCCAGCTCCACCTTGTGGGCCTAGTCCTGGATCTATAAGAACACATTCGAGATAAGCATGGCCTTATCATAATGTGAAAGAAAGCAAGAAACTACGGAATTAGCAAAAACAACAGAATTGTGTTCTTTCCATATAAAAAAAGGATCTCCACTCTGAAAGTATGCCACACTTGTGTAAAAGCATGGGGAATGGAAATAGAATCCCTAGCAAAACATGTTGCCAAAGAAATGGAGTTGGTAAAAGGTGAAAGAAATCATGGATCCAGGCCCAAATAGCCTAAGCTTTTGGGTAATACCAGAACAAATGCGTAAGCGTCTCAATATGCCCACAAAAAGGGAAAAGCTGAGGAGCAATCCCATAATGAGCTAATTTGTGCCCAAGAGGGAGGCCTTGAAAAGTAAGCACCAAGCAAAATAGGCTAGCTTGGGTTGAAGGATGGCTTTCCAAACTATATGAAATCTAGCTTCCCAGGAGGACCATCTAGAATTGATGGACCATCTAGAGTTTAACAAGGCCACCATTGGTAGCCTGGGGGTGAGAAGAGCATACCCTTTTCTTGGGGAGTAATTTAAGAATGGGGTATCTGGAAACCATTTCCAATCCTTCCACCAAGGCCTGAGAGAGACAACACCAACTTTGTGAAGCATCTCAGTAGGAATGGAATCAAGAACTTCTTGATAAGACTCTCTGTTGGATAAATCAAGCTAAAACTTGGATTTAGCTTGAGGCCAAGTGAGAAGTAGTCTGGACTACTGCAAAATATTTCTTTAAGAGTGCGCAAGCCTCAATGATATAACTTAAGAGCATGAACCTAGGGTACTTGAGCAAGCGGCACATCATGAAAATTGATGAGAGGAGACCACCAGATGTTGTGGTCATTAATGGAAATCCCATTACGGAAACCATCCCCTTCCTAGATTAAAAAGGGTTTGAGAAATTCCCAAGCTTTCCATATGATTTTGACAACAAAGGTGCCCACAATCTTGACCCAGGGCTTTGAGAATGAGCAAATTGTGAAAATCCAGCCCTTGCCAAGTTTTTCACCCTTGAGGGGATCCTTGGCAAATATAGTTGTGAATCAGCACTTTCCAAGCTTCGTTGCTAGTGCAGGCCCGAATGATCCACTTGGCAGCTAGTGCAGTCCCCTGGTGGCCAATGTCGGTCAGACCAAGCCCACCAGAATCCCTAGGGAGGAAACAATATTCCCAGCAACTTTGTGAAAGCCTTTTCCAAGCTTTGAGCTAGCCCAAAGGAAATCTCTGAGAAGTTTTTCCAACTTCTTGTAAGAGGATTTTGCTAGTACCCAACACGAAGAATAATAAACATGCGTGGCAGCCAAAATCTTGGAGCAAATCTGAAATTTTCCTGCCAACAAAAGGGGTTTAGTAATCTAGTACTCCAACTTGTGGGAGACCCTATCAATAACATACTGCCAAAGTTGACTGGGAGTAGCATCAAAAGCAAAGGGGATACCCAAGAATTTAAAAATTTCTCCATGCTGGATGTATTTCTAGTCATAACGATTAAGCCAACCAGGCTTGGGGAGAAAAGATTGCTGAAGCACTAGGTCTTTCTCCATTGGATACTGGAACCTGAAGCTAAACAATACATGTCCAAACATTACATGGCATTGTTTATATTTTCTTCTTCCTCCAGGAGCGTGAGGAAGGAGTCATCTACAAAATGCCCATTGACAAGCTGAAGGGGAGTCGGGGAAGGGAGTTGAATTCCTCTCACAAGCCCTTGATCCCGAGCATGGGCAAGGAGAAACCCAAAACCTTCAAAGAGTGGCTAGCACATAAAGAGCAAAGCTAAAGGACAACCTTTCCTAATAGAGCAGAAAATCCCAAACTACTCGGAAGTATGACCATTTATAGATAGAGAGGTAGTGGCATCTGTAAAAAGCATTTTGATAGAGGTGATGAAAACCAAACCGAAGCCCAACGCTTCAAGCATCGCCAAAATGAAATTCCATTCAATCCTGTCATAAGCTTTTTCAAAGTCAATTTTGACAAACATGGCTGGTTGTTTAGAGGTTCTTTCCCACTCCATACCTTCCCAGATAACCAAGATATTATCTAGAATGTACCTTCTCTGTATGAAACAAGTCTTCTTAGGACTGACAATAATGGGCAAGATGGGCCAAAGTCAAGAGCTAAAGCCTTAGCTATGATCTTGTATGAGACATTGAGCAAGGTAATTGGCTGCCAATTGTAGATGAGCTCTGGGTCTCCTACTTTAGGGATGAAATTTATGTGACCCGATTAATAAGGGCACCGAGGGACCCTGAGTGGAGAGCTTTGAGGTAGACTTGCAGCAGATCCTAGCCAACCATGTCCCAAAGGGCTTTGTAAAACTCACAAGGAAAGCCATCCATTCCAGGAGCTTTATCATTGGCCATGAGGGAAACAACTTCATATAAGTCCTCTAGAGTAAGCAATCTATCATAGAAAACTCTGTGAGCTAGTGAAAGTTTGCAAGGAACTACCAAGAGGCATTCGGCGAGTGTGGCTTGTCGCTTAGGAGACTCCTCCTGCGCTTTGAAAACCTAAACATAGTGCCTAACAAAGGCTTGGACCATCTGAGGAGTGTCTGTAATCCGAACACCAGCATCAACAATAGTAGAAATTTGTTGGTTCATGTGCTTGGCTTTGAGCTGCTGGTAAAACTCTTTGGTGTTACGGTCTCCAATTTTAAGCCAGTGCAGCTGAGCTTTGATCTGGGCACCCCGAGCTATGTAATCATCAGCAATGTGAATTTTTGCCACAATTTAGCAACTTGGAGTTGCAGAGCCACATTGAAAGGAGCCTATGTAAGCACCACCATGGAGTGGCTCAGCTCGGTGGAGGTGGTGGAGTAAGCCCGCCACTGGAATTTAGTGAGCTGGACACCGTACATCCGGAGGAATTTAGTGAGCTGAATTATAGCATCCTTCCACCAACTTATCCATCCAACCTTACTAAGAGGGCAAGGTGCAAGGTTCCAAATTTGGTGAATGTGCACCAAAGTGGGGTCATGATGCAATAAAGTAGTATTTAAATTTTTAATCTTTGGCAGTTGAAAATTCCATTCAATATGGACAATGGTCGTGAAGCAATGCTTCCACCGGAAGAGAATAACAACTAGAAAATTTAAAGAAAGGTTGTAAGGAGATCATGGCACGATCCAACCTTTTAAAAACCTGATCTTGGCCATTTCTAAGATTAGACCAAGTGTACCATGGTAGCATGTTGGTGTGGCGCAAATAATTAGGGTCATAAAACCCAAATTTATTATGCATGTAAAACCAAGCCTCCCTTTTGCCAGCTGGCCACCTCATGGGTAAAAGGCCCAATTTATCATTGGGCTGCTCCACCATATTAAAATCCCCATTGATTAACCAGTGCACATTTGGAAGGTCATCAGCCACCCACCTCCAAAGCGTCATCCTTTCTGACGCGTCATTAGGCACATAAACATTGATAATCCCAAAGGAGATATTTTCAATATTGAATAACACCCAGAGAATATGAGTTATCAGGGTCACATCCATGATTGACATAATGTAGCCGTCATTTCAGAGAAATAAATGTGATCATTCCACCTCTGCCAGCAGCATGGTTGCTAGAGATAGCTAAACTGTCAAGCCAAATAGTCCTGGCGACATAATCAAGTAAAAAACCTAAAACTTTGATTTCCTGTAAACACATAATATCCATATTTGGGAATCTTTTCCTAAAATCTCGTATTATTTATTTGTGAGTGGAGTCTGTGAGACCTCAAACATTCCATGAGTAGCAATTCATGAGGAAACATTGTCAAGATGCATTTCTGATTCTAGCTCACTCAAACCATCAAGGGCCCCAAAAATTTTAGAAAAAACTATTTTCTCGGTTAACTAAAAAAATCAGACAATTGAGCAGCCCGCCAGCTAGAAGGGCTATACTCCCCTTCCTCACGCTCGTGAGGAGGGCTGCAAGAATGCCAAACCCTGCTTTCATGGAGAAACCACTTTGTTAGAAATGAGTAATGGTTGAAGACTACCCTCATGCTGCAAAATAGCAAGCTGAGAGTTTGAGGCCAAAGGTGCCAATTTGCTTGAAGAACCAACCATACTACCAGCCAATACCTTCATGTGAGCTAGAGGCAACTTGGTATCCGAAGGTTGCTTTGCAACTGAGTTGGAAGCATTTGGAGGAACCTTTCCAGCTTGAGTAGTTGAACCATGTTGCGAAGGCCCGACATGAGTGGCCTTGTTCTTGTTGGTTTTACGGCCACCCACAAGTGTGCCAGCCCTCCTCTTTAGGTTGAGGGTGAGGATCACCCATAGGCTTTGAAGTGGCACGGTGAGTGGCCAATAAGGGACAGATCCCAAATTTTATGCTCAAAAGATTGACAGTGAAAGAAAGTATTTGGAAGATTGATGTATACCACCTTCTGAGAAAAAGACACATCACCAACCTGAATGGCAATCAACTCTTTTAGGTCCTTCAAAAGATCCAGTTCAATGCAAACCCTCTTTTGTGGATGAGCTGCAAAGAACCTAGAAGGCTCTATGTATATAACACGGTGAGAGTGGCAGCAATACGCTCTAAAAATGCCAGCAAGGCATAGGAAGCCCTAGGAATTCAACCCAAATGGGGACTTTAAGAGCCATCTGGTCAGAGACAACAAAGTCTCTGGTCCAGGGTGACAAAACCAGCAGGGAGCTTCTTACATACCAAGTTTGTTGCTTATGCAAGATAAGGGAAGCATGACTAGGATCAACAAAATGAAGGCAAAAAAACCACGGGTTAGGTTTTGGATGGAATCCAATTTAATACCATGTGTCGTCCAAGCATATTGGACCCAAGATTTAAGCATACTTTCAGAGGGAGTCCTTCCAACAAAATACCCTATTAAACAAAATTGTTCTAGCCATTTACATGCGGAATCAAATTTTGAAAGTGGTAAAACAATATCAGGGGAAGTATCATTACCTCGTGGAATACTTTCGGCATGAACTTGCGAGGGCGTTTCCCGGAGCCATTGTTCACAAACTCGCTGCTCTCCATCACAGTTGAAACAACTGGACAAGAGTCATGCGAAGTCATATTTAAAGCCCGCCAAGTGGCGAGGCTCTAGAAAAGAGGCTGAATAAATGCGTTAATGGCAATAGATCTCTCACTGCAGATGAACTCGTTGTTCTTGGCATGCAAAACCCTAGTTTCTTAGCCAAAATATGTCTTTTTATATCACTATTATTTGTCATATTCCCTATAACACCTCAATATAAGCATAATCAAGCTATCAACTCTTCCTTATCTTAACTACTTTTGTCCATATTCTATCACACCATGTTACCAACTAATCTAGTGATTTCAACAATATATATATTGCCTCCACATCTTAACATTTTCCTTAGAATGGTCACCTTGATGATGTACGTTGTTTACTACTCTCTCTCACTCCACATATTCTATCATCTCCTTCCCTTACCTCTATCCATGAGTCCCCCATAGGATTTTATCTATATTTATTCATGGCTCCTCTATACTATACCTATCCATCATCTATATTTGGTGAAATGTTCTACACATATTCCCTACTATATCCCTTGCCACCGGTTCCCTATAGAAACTCTACTTTGTGTCATTGGATATATATTAGTGTTTCAACATCCTCTATTTATTCCATCTAAGTCTCATCCTCCTCATAATCTATATTTATTTCCTCTTATGTCTCTTTCATTTCCACTGTCACTCTTTTTATGTGTCCCCCTAGTCCATACTTCCCATCATGCATGAATATACTTAGTCATGCCCATATCCTCACTCTCTGTAGTCTCCATGACTTGATCATCCTCCTCCTCCTTCCTCATATATACACATTTTCCATCCATCTCCACTCATATGTGAGTATTTATTATGCTTTAGGTGATCCATCTTATATAGTATAAATTTTCTAAGTACCTAACCATACTCAAAGAACCCCATCTCCCATGCCTTGTATATAATCATCCATCTAGGTTGCCACACTCTCTGTGATCATATATTATCTTCCCTCCATATAAAAATCCTATCCACATACAATAAAATCTATATGTTATGTCCTACACCTCTAAACTATCCACCACATGCCAATATTTCTCTGTAATACCCACACAAGGCCTCTATTTTAATATCTCTTGGTATTTTCTCTATCATAGATCCAATAGTGAATATGTGAGAATAAAACATGTATCAAATGTAGTAGACCATGTGGCCTACTCATTATAATGTTATCCCAAACTCATACCTTCTATACCCCACTCAAAATCGGTGTATATTGATGTAGCTCCACATATTTATATCTAAATAGTTTCTCACCCCATGCGTAGACCCTATCATACTCCACAAACTCTAGATTTCCTCTTCAAAACCCAATGAGAATGTATAACCTGACAAATATGGGAGGATAATATTACATATCACAATGAAAAAATATTCCATCACTTTGGTCACTTCCCCTTAATCATACAACTCCCTATATCTAAAACCTCAATACATATATCTATCCTCTCTACCACTAACCCATACAAACTCCATAGTATAGGCCTTTCATCATCAAATATGCATCTGAACCCACTTACTCTTCCTTGATTAATAACTTGAATATGTACCACATGTCATCAAGGTGATGGTAATATTTCTATACACTAGATTAATCATGTTCATATTATTATCCCAGCTCTATAACAAAGTTGTCTTAAATAAATAATTTTCCATTTGTACCTTTTCAATCCATGTAATTTATAATATACCCACTTGTTAAATCAGCTACATCTCACTATGAGTCATATCATATAACATTCAATACATAAAAGAGAATGATTGGTCATATAATTTAACCAATGAAAACCCCTACATCCATCAAAACATTCCCCCATTATCCTCGTGGCATATAAAACATTATGAAATTACCACAATTTTAGAAGTTGTCATTTCATTGTATCCTCGTTGTAGTATAGTTTTGGTGAAGTTGCATCCTAAACCTCATGCTAAGAACTACACCATAAAATTATTCTTTTCAGCTTCCCTACCCTAGTTTTTCTCACCTTTTACCAGACTTCCCCTCCATGGGTTACGATTACGATTCCTTCTCTTCTTTTGATCATGGGCATGACTAAATTCTTGCCCCCATTCTTACATGTCTTTTTACCATCCATATCTCTCATATCACCTTCTCATATCTCTCCAATGATGATTAAGTTCCTTTATAGGATCACAAACATGTCTTCCATACATCTTTAACTACACCCCCACCCCCACATAGAAACCTTCTCCCATACCCCCTCCTCCTCCTGATTGTAGTCATGATTTCTTTACATCTGTCTCACATCCTTATCCCTTTAAAAATTTCCCAACCTCCCCACCCACTTATCAATTTTTCCTTCCTTAACCACCCATTTCCCCTTCCACTTCTCACAAAATCTACCAACATCACCAAGGTTTTGGGTTTAAAATATTACCCTCTTCCATCTATACCATCCCTATTTTACCTCTAGTCATCTCCTACCTCTAGCCTTTTCACTCATATCCAATTAGCAAAGTGTGACCACCCCACTTCCATAAAACTCCTCCTTAAACCTTCCTCCAACATTACATCACACCTCCTTCCTCCTCACTCATTCCTTTCCTACCAATAATGGGTGTGACCTACCTTTCCACCACTTCCATATCCTATCACTCATTCACCCATATATGATACCACATGTTTTCCCATTTCACATCTCCAAACCACACCCCTCTATCGAGTCATGGGTACAACTAGACCCTTTTATCCTTGCTTTATAGTTTCAATACTTGAGTTTGGTCTCACCCTAATCCTACCCATGACTAGGTTAGACCCTATTCAATTTCCCCCATATAATGGGCCCCATCATTGAGTGCTCGATTACTTATCTTCTACATTTTTAATTATTTGGGATCTAATTATTCCCGAAACTATGACCTCATTCTCATTTTGCATATGCAGTTTCCCCTACTCTCCTTAGTATTCCCCCAGGTTGGACTCTTCCCACTTTGATCCTCAAATTTATGCCAAGTTTTCTCCACCCCCACGCTCTTCAATATGCTCCTATGCACACTCTATCCTCATACACTCCCTAATATACCTTTGTATGCACTCCGACCCTTGTACATGTGCTCTAACCATTTCACCCCTTGTTCCATCCCCACTCATGATCCATCCCTACACTCCCTAGTTGGCTCCCATGTACACTTTACCCTCTACACTCCCTAGTCTACCCACATAGTCACTCCTTTTATGCTCCATAATCCACCCCCATATGCACTTTACCCTTTGCGGTCTCTAGTTTATCACCACATGCACTTTATTTCTTTCACTCCCCACTCTACCCCCAAGTATGATCTTCCCCACATATGCTCCAGATTTACACTCCCTAGTCCACCCCATACACGCTTCACTTCTATATCTCTCTACTCCTCCCTACAGTGCTCAACCCCTCACACTCCCTTGTTTATCCCCATACATATTCCACTACTTGTGATTCATATTCTTTCCCACATGCTCTCCACCACTTCTAATCCCCATCCTACCTAAAACATGCTCTAACCCAAATATTTTTATATATTTACTATCACACCTCTTCTTCACTTCATTTTCTTCCTCAATGTCCATAATTTCACCCCACCACACCAGATTTTATCTTGTTTATCAATCACCATATTTTTGTCCCACTATGGCAGTGTGGTGTTTAAAAATTTTATCATTTGAGGGTGGGTACTACATCAAACCATTATCTTCAATTTATGTTACCCACTTTATCACCAATCATTTCTACTAACTAAATAGTTTCTACTTTACAAAATCAATCTATCAATCCCTTCAAAGAATTCATATGAAGTAACCTAATCACATTTACAAGTTCCTATCTATCCAATCAACCATTTAATAATGTTTACTTAAAAACCATTATCATACAATTATATAAACCCCATCTTATCTTTAGTTTTTATGTTGCAGCCTTCGATCTTGTAACATGCAACCCAAAAAGGGAAAAACAGACATAAAAATTTCACCTTGCACTTAACGTATTCTAAAAACAAAAGTACAAATATATCATAAAATAAAATAATCCCTAAAAAATCATATAATCTCAAATAAAACTAAAAATCTAAAATGCCACAAAAATGATGATAAAAGACACTTCATCACCCATTTACTCATCCTCATCCACTTTCATTTTATCATATCACATCCCTCTATAAACTTAATCAATTTTTTTGTACCCATTTACATATCCAATGCACAATGGAAACTTATCATCTTAACTCTTTATATACATTACACCTATATATGTCCCAATCCTCTATGCACCTCAAAACTATAAAATAAAACTTGTCCCCCTTATTTCACCCCTAACTCTTTATGCAATTAAATCCTTACTATAATATTTTTCTTCCTCACATATATTTTTTCATAGGTCATTAAATAGGTGAATCCAAATTAGAAAGGATTGTTACAACCCATAGTATAATCATTTTAGAAGCATTTCAACACATGTCTCGATTACACATGTGACTATATTATGACCTCCAAGTAATTTTATATCGATCATGACTTAAACTAGCTCGTGACTTAGTAAATATTATGATTTACATATTTAAATTCATATTTTGTATATTTATCCCACCTTATTCATTAAAATAACCCTATGATATCCTTCTCTTACTTAATGGTAGTCGTTTGATTATGTTTTTTTAGTAAGCATGATTTTACTTGATTTGATTGATATATCTACCACTTTTTTGTGGTGGCTCAATATTTAGTTATACAATACTTAGTTGATTATAGAATTAGGAAGTTGATATGGTAGTGTTGTATGAATTTATAGACGAGAAATGATTTTCAAGTGCTTCATCTCTAAATCTAGAGTCCAAAAATAAGTATGTATGGAACCATTGAATGTGTAAAGAACCATTTGGTAGTTTCATGCCTATTTAGCATTTTTGTACACTGAGATCCTAACTTCCTATAAATTCATGACCATACGAAAACCTTAGAAATATGATTTTCTATGAAACTCTATGTGTCACACATATGTTAAATAATATTTATGATGTGAAATAGGTTCAAACCCTAAACATGGGTAGGAGACCCTAAAAATAGGTTAATGCTTGGGTAAAAGTGTAACCTAAAAACTACCTAGGTTATTAATACTCCAAAGTGGCCTCATACTACACATATTTCTCCACTTAACATGTAATATCTATATTGATGAAAGTAGATTTAGAAATTTCATCTCTTGATAATGTTACAATGGCTCGGTGTGCTTATCTCGACTTAGCTTAGATGGTCTCTATCTTACAAGGTGTAACTCTATAACCTTATTAAATGTACTTTAGAACTATGTGGGGGCTTCTCCTAGAGTTTGCTTCTTCTTTTTTCTGAATTGAGGAGAGATTAAAATCCTTTGGAATAATATTTTCAATTGATTCTCTTGAAAATAACAAAGTTATTTATAGGTGAGTAAATGAGTGTATTTGAATTTCTTATATAGGTATTTGTAGGTATAATTTAGCATTAAGGATTATCCACATACAAATTATCAACCCATAAAAATATGTAAAATTGAGAAAGTAATCATTAGGTGGGTGGGGTTGAAACTTCCAATTTTGGACCAAACCATTGGATGTTTTGGTCCCCATTTTTGGTCCCATATAGGGAAGTGGTGGGATTTTGTAAATTTTTGGGAAAGATGCTTGGGGAAATATACTATTGTGGATGACTACAATTTTTTTGGGTGATTGAGTAGTGGTATTGAGGAGAGAAATATATGTATGGTACTAAGGATAGGATATTAAGATTCGAATATTACGAAAATTTCATAATTTAGGTATGAATCCAAAAAATTTATTGCTAAGTGATAAATACCAAATTGAAGTTTCTATGTTTCCCCTTTAACTATGAAATGAAATTACATTCTTAGTAAAAAAACATACAAGAGTGTGTAAAAATACATTTTATTTACTTTATGTGTTTGATTCCTCTTTAGTGTTAGTTTGTTATCAAAAGTGAAACATGCGACACAAATTTTATTCAATGCCCATAAAAATAATTCAACTTTAAATCATACTTGAAAATGTAATAGAAACATCATAAATTGAAATAAAGACTTGTAAATTTGTAAAGTAAATAAATAAAGGAAGGAGTAAACCTATTTTTCTTGTTAAAGGTGAAGCCCCTTAATGATGTACTTAGAGAGGTGTACTAGAACCGAGATGTTAAAGAATTCAGATTGAAAATTCACATTTTTTTAACAAAGATGTCAAAATTGTAAGGGAATTGGGTGCTTCTTGACCCAATACAAAAATGGTGTCCGAGAGATTTCTCGTTTCCTAAAGAACCTTATAAATCAAAGATGAGTGTCATGTGGATTTCTATTCACCCAAAACCCCTCCCTAAAAGAGAGTGAGAATAAGGGTGGCATATGGATTTCTGGTTTCCCAAAATCTTCTTCACATTGACCTAGGATTGTTATCCTGTAAAATTGAAAAGGGAAATTTTACAGGTAACCATGCCAAAATTTCATTTTGGTCCCCTGAAAAGGTCTATTAACATTCAAAATGGCCTAAAGGTTCCCTTCGAAAATCAAGTTTTAAGAACTTAGCCATTTTTCAGCCTTTTTGAGCTGGGTGCAAAAATTGTTGTGGCAACATCAAGAAAAGTGTGCCCCTTTGAAGATCCTTTGGTGCCCTAAAAGGCATGTCAACATGACAAGAGTTGTGCCCCTAAGGCGCTAAGAGTTACATGCCAAAGCATCCTCAAACCTGCGCCAAAGAAACGTGCTTAAGGCATGAAAATTGATGTGTCAACACATAAAAATGTGCGCCCCTTTTCCCCTTGGCACTGAAAACATTATGTTGACATCATCTTAAGTGTGCCATAGGTGCTGAAACCTCCGTGTTGACACTTCACCAACCGTGCCAAAGGTGGTTGGTGGCACAATAAATGTGCATTTTTCTATATATAGGTGCACTCAACCTGTCATTTTCATGAATTAAAAATCGAGAAAAGTCTTTCCTCTGCGCTTGTCAGTTATCCTCATCAGCCTCACATGTCGTTCCTCATGCTTGTGGATCCCACATCTGTCCTTCATCATTATATATATCCTGGTAAGTGGCTTCTACCCATCTTTTGTTGTTTGTGGTTTTTATGTCAGGTTAGGTGATTAGGATTGTATGTTAAATACAATGAACCTAAAAAGAATTTAACAAACCAATCAGCCAGCTGAAAACCCCTCTTCCCCTCCTTCTAGATCTGTAAATCTGGAAAGCTCTGCCTCAGAAAGAACTCCAACCCATTTTTCCTCTACTCCCTGCCTTGCTAAGATTTTCCTACTTGCCATCAAAATCCAAACCAAAAGAGAGGAAATCAAGAAATCCTTGAAATCAGCCAAACAGTCATGTTTTCCTTTGGCACACTATTTCTTCATGCTACACTACACACATTCACGCCATAGGTGCACTTCCCACCCATGCAACATGAATCCTTCCCATGTAAAGAAAAAAATCTTGAAAATTGTGGGCGCCGGCTCAAATGCAATAACAACAACATTATATATTGTGTAAACCAAACCCGCCTTTGCCATGCAAGCCAAACCCTTGGCACACCTAACCTCTATGCAACATCTCCTAAGGGGGCACCAAGGCACACCAAAAGAGCATGTGACATCAAGAAAATCTACGCCTTGTCAAAGCACTTTCCTAGGGTGTTGGCGCAACTTCCTCAACACCAACATTGCATGTTGTGTATAGCTAATCTACACCCCACCCCTTTTGGTGTTGCCTTCTATCATGCAACACCCTCAAAAGTGTACCTTGCTAATTCAAGCCTCTGCAACCTATAGTGAAGCTGTGCCTTGCACCCAAAGGCTTTTAAATTGATCATTTTTCATTTTGCAAGTGTTATTATGGATAACATGACGGTTGACATGGCTCTTCTATGTTGGACCTCTTTGATTCTCCATGCAGAACAACAATAGCCACCCTCAAGCTCACACATGTCTTCATCGAGCAAGAAGCCAACTAAGTCTAAAGGAAAAGCTAAGTTGACAGAGCAAGAAATGAAATACAAATATCAGAGAGTCAGGATGCCTGACTCGCTTGTAGAATGCTCTCTCAACATCAGAGACTCAGAGCTTGGGCACATAGATATGGATGATTTCTGGGCCAGAACCAAACACATTACTGGTAGCCCATGGATGGACAAACTGGTGGGTAGCAAGCTACATTTTGCAGCAGGTCTTCCAGTAAGCACTATCAATAATGAGTTCATCATGATAGTGGCCTGTTGTTATAATAAAGACACAAGATGTGTCGAAGACAAAGAGGGCAAGGTGGTCATTAACCTCACATCCCGGCACTTTGAAGTCATGTTGGGCATTCCTCACCATAGCCAGTATGTGGCAGTAAGCCGAGAAGACTACATAAAGACTTGGACCGACAATGAGGACAAGTGCATGCAGATGATGAACGAGGTTTACCTGAAGAACAAAAAGGTGGTGAGAAGATGGCCACAGACCATCCACCGCAGTGACTTCTCAGAGGAGCTAAGTGATACCATCACTTTCCTCAGTAGAGTATTCAGACTTCCTGATGCCCACTACTTTCACAAATGGATGCTCAGGTACTTAGAGACCATAAGCAAGAATGTGCCTGAGAAACGCGTTTGCTGGGGAGAGATTATCAGTGATACTATCTCGCAGCAACTCCAACAGGTTTCAATGACTGGGAGGTTCTATATGAACTCCTATGTCGTATATGCCGCTGCCTCAGAGAGAGAGTATCCAGGGACTGATTCAAAGTGGGATATGGCCTCAGGTCAAGATATATGAGTACTATCGGGAGCTAAGGCTTGAAGCCAGTATTGCCCAATTCAACAAGATCAATGATGCCTTTTTCTATGAGGTGATCTACCTAATGAGGCTGAACATGAGACATGGTTGGACCAGCATGAGCATGGTCACTACCACAAAGAAATGGGGGGCTTTGTTTACACAATTCCCCACCTTCATGTATCTCAAGGCTACCAACTTTCTGGGAGAACCCATGAGGTTACCAAGGTATGTAGGGCCCAAGCTGATCCTTCTGGAGCTCTCAAGGTAGCTAATTACATATCATGAGAAATGTATGAAAAGGAAGAAGGGTGGGACTCCTTTCCCCCTCATGGTTGGTAGATACACCTGCGCCTCATTGGGTAAAGCTCGAGAAATGTTTACAGAGCTGGAATTGCTCAACCTGAAGCATGATTTCTGGCAAGGCCAACCTTCGACTGTTGGGCTTGCCTCCCCAAGGAAAAGATCAATCCCATCCATGTCCTAGAGATTGAGGACATATGGATAGATGTCAACCACGAAGTTGAAATCAGGAAAAAGGATCACTCTCGACTGGCACTGGCAGAGATCATCCACTATGGAGTTGCCATCATCCTAAAAGATTTCCAAGAAACTGATCAGAAAATTGATCAGGTTTACCTTGACACGGATGGGGATGATTGGCCATTTACAAGTATCGATAGAACCAAGGCACCCAAGACCATAGAAGAAAGGGTCCAGCCCACGTTGCAACACACCGAACATTGGTGCAAATGAAATGGTCTCATCTACCTTGGGGTGGATTTCACTAGTTCCCCCTTAAGAGGAGCACCTCCCAAGCCAAATCACTTACCAAAGGGCAAAGGAAAGGATGAAGTTGGAGAGTCAAGCAAGCAGGAGAAAGCTCCTGATAGCCCTCCTTCTACCTCAAAGCAAATAGTGGACTTAGTGTCCCGGGAAAAGAAGAAGCAGTAGATGTTCCAATAGACACATCCACTCAGGATGTTGTCACAACTACAACTGTGGAGATGCCTGCCATTCCCTCTTCTACTCCCCCTCCTCCTTCTCACTCAGGTAACCACTCCTTTGGTTGTGTCTTCTCCTCTGTCTTCTTCCCTTCCATCTCCCACCTCTTCCATATTTTCCTCCCTTGCGGATCGTTGCCCTGGTATCCCCTCCATCCAACTACAGATCCCTTTCGTCTCCATGTCCTTCTCTTCCCCTATAGTGACTCTAGACCCTGCGAGCACTAGTGTATCGGATTCTCTATCCATGCCACTAGAAAGTGTTTCCACTTTCTTTCTCAAGTCCACTCTAGTTATTCCCCCTTTCACCCCCTGTTTCCTCTTCTTCTTCTCGATCCCGATCCCCTAAGTCTTGGTTGGATCTCCGACCACCTGAGTCAACACAAGAGAAAGGTCCCCATTGTAGCTATGGACTTCTCTGTCATTCGAAAAAGGGACCCAAGAAAAAAATCATTAACTCGCTTCTCAAAAAGTGCCTCAGGAGAAAGGGTCATGGAGATAGCCTATCCAGATCCCATAAAGAAGAAGGAAGATCTGTCTCCTACAGACTTCATAGTGACTCAAGTCACAATGGGAACATCATCAAAAAGCCTGCAAGGAGAAGCCTTGTTAGCTATTGATGCCCTCTGCAAGAAGCTACAAGAGGCCAAAGAGGAGAAGAGAGTGCTCAAAGAACAGAACAAACATCTCCTCCAAGCTTTGTAGAAGATGGGCAGAGCTCCTTCAGCAACTACTACAGAACCTGTTCAAGCTCCCAGCCAAGAAAAAATAGATGAATACATAAAGATTGTTGAACAGGGTACATTGTGTCATCCTAGATTGAGAAGATCCTCCAGGATGGTCAGGTGATAATTGGTAGGTTCACGTTACTACACCAAGATATAACTCGAGGAAATAAAGAGCTACAAGTAGTAGCAAGCTCCCTTTCTAAGGAGTTGGATAACGCTAAGTTGCAGTAGGGAACATTCTAGACCATGGTCAACTGTTCGGCTAACGACCTGTTAAAGGTCGGTGTTATCGATCACCCATGGGCACATTATAAAGCTCTCACTGCTTTAGATTACCGGGTCGATCAAATGGAATTCATCCTGGAAAGAATCGACAAATTCAAGGAAGAAGCCTTGGATGCACTACACAACATGGAGAAAATAGTTTCAAAGATGTCTCCTAGACTACTCAGTGCATCTTATGAGTTAAGAGAAGTAGATGACACATTTCAGCACTTCAAGGCTATTGTCTCTCAAGGTCTAGCACAAGAGGTCACTTTCGATTGAGAGTCCATCAACAACCTCTTAGCCTACCATGACTTTATAGGCTCTTTGATCGATGCAAATGAAGAGTACGCTGATTTGCCCGACAAGCTCAAAAATGAGAAAGAGACTTGCGAAGTGATTCACGACCATTTCAAAGGTCCTGATCAGTATCAACTTCAGAAGATAATCAGCAAGTTTGGAGTATCGGGCACAGTGCCACATTGACTCTCCTGAGCCTCAGCCAGAAGCTAAATTCGAGCCAAGAGACGATGATGAATAGCTTCCTCCGGGATGGATTTTCCATTTTTGTAAAATATTTAAAAGCATGTTGGCACATGTGATGACATCATCCATGTTGCACCATGGGATGATGCCATCCTAAAATTGCCCTAAAGTCAACTTTTGACTTTTAGATATTTTGTAAATAAGTGGTTGGCTTCTTTTTGTCTTCTTTCTCCTCCTCCTTCTATAAATACTGGAATACTTGTTGTATTCTAGGTGGACAGTTTTGTATGAAAAATAGAAGTGAGGAGAGAAAGACTTTGTACTTTCTTGTAACAGAAGAAAATATTAATACATACTTTGAGACTTTGTGCTGAATTTATGTGTTATGTGCATTAGATCTCTCTTAAGTTAGATCTGTGTTTCTATTCTATTGGATTCTTTCTTGCCTTTGTCATTTGTTCATCAGTATTGCTTTATTTGTTTATGCAAGTAAGTTTGGCTCTGTTTACTACCAGCCCAAAGCATAAACCTTCTGACCTTTCTATCTTGGAATTCATTTCTTTTCTCCCTTCAGATCTATCCTTCCTCCGTTCCTCCCCTCTCACATTTCTGTTCATCATTCGGAACTACCTCTACTGAGATGAGATCCCACACCCCCCGAAGGCAGAATACTGTTAGACTTACACAGGTTCCTACCGGTAGAATAGCAATAAACTAGTTTCGCTTTGTTGTCTCAAAGAGGGGCTATGCCCCGCTTTGTTGGCTGTTTCCCCACAATCTGCCCATCCGATAGATTTTCAAACCAACAAGGACCAAGTGTGAAAATTTACACAAATTTAAAATGGAATGAAGTATACTCATGCCAAAAGCATGCAATATCCCATGTGTATCAAGTATCCAATTATGAATAAATGATAAGGAGGAGTATCATGACTCTATACCATATATTAAAAATGTTCTCAAGATGTGAAAAATCAAATTATAATGAAGTACTCATACCCTTGACATTCTAAATTGTAATGCAATAAACCCCGCTCTAAATTATGCCATATGTCTCTAAATCTATGTTAAGTTAATTATTATTTACCTAATATATTAATTATGCATAATATAATTAATTATTTAATTAATTTTATTAATTAAATAATGTTGTTATATGGTTTTTAAACCATATTTTTCTTTTATTTCCACAGGCATAATTGTTATAATTGTTATAACAATGTATGTGCTTCCCGGATGTATTTTAGAAGTCGTTGTGAGTTTAGTTTTACCTGTGCAACCTATTTCTTTGTTTGCACATGGTTGTTCAATTCCTATAAGACTTGTAGCACTCCATTATATTCTTGGTTGATTCAAATTAATATATCTCACAGGCTTCCATACATGTTCAACATTTGGTACCAGAGTGAGAATCTGGACCTGTGAAGCAGAGAAGGTTGGAGAGAGGAAGCATATAGTTTTGGAGGAGATTCTGCACTCTAGGAGAGCTTGTGTTTCCTCCAGCAACTTCCCAAAATGTTCTGCATCTCCACAACCTCCTGCCATTCTCCAGGTGTTTGTAAGGCAAAAAAAAATTTGCCTTGGTGCCTCCTGCACCAGGAAAAATTTGCTCCCTGGATGTAATTTAAAATATATATATATATTTCCCCAACAGGGGTTTTACCTCTAATTTAGAGGAGCATTTTAGTCTCTGATATTTTTTATCAGACCTCTACATTTGGAGGATTGTGCTAAAAATTGGAGATTATTTTGTATGGAGGATCAAGCTCCCACCGAGCTATTCGAGCTGAGTTATTGTTGACTGTTGCATTTTCAAAAGCTTAGTAAGATTCATTCCTTGCAAACTGAAACAGTAGATTACTCCAACTAAGTCAAGGTGTTCTCCATCGAGATGAGAATATACAAATCATTGACCTTTATTTGCATTTTTGTATTTCCCCGGCCGAACACACAAAGAGTTGGTTGGCGAGTCAAATGATGAGTCGTGTTCAAAGTGGTCGAGCTCTGTTTTGAGGCCGAATTAGATTGCTTACATAGAAAGGATTGGCGACTTGCAAAAGGTGAATGATCCATGCTTCTGCATTGAGAACAAATCGTGCCAACTTGTACTTGCATTGGGGGTTGTAGTGGCCAAACCATGATCGAGCCTCCTGAACAATCCACATGGTCAATACAAAATCAAATGCAGCATCCACGGCCCTACAAAAAAAAAACACAGTTGTAGAGGTATACAAAACCATAGCCTCACCTGTTACTCTCCATTCAAGTCGTTTGACCCTGTAAAAAGAAACAAACGGTGCAAAAGTAATACAAAATATATGCAAAGGCATTCCCAACAAGGAGATAAAGTTGAAGATCCATTTTTTACGCTTGGATTAACCCACATCCACATGCAATCTCATCCTCCAACATGCAGGCCATGTGGAACCTCTGCCACATTTTTTTAATGAGGTAAGTCATTTTTTCATCTACTTCAAATAGACTATGCTTCATTTTATAGTTAAGCGCTCATAAGAGCCTAAGTGGTTAAAAGGAAAGACTTAGAAGCGGGAGGTTTGGTGTTCAAATCCCACCCCCAACATGAACTTTTGAATTTTGAAATTTGGTGGAAAATTTGGAGAAACCGCCATAGTTGGAGGCATATTTGGTGGAAAAACCACCGCTAAACTACTAGTTACAGCTAAACATGCCTCCAAAATTTAGTGAGAAAATCCCTAATTTAGGGCAAAAATGTTTTTCTCCCATTAAGCCTATTTTTCATTTCGGGAAAACTTTTTCCAAAGGAGGGATAGCTAAAAATTGCATTTTCAACTGGTTTTTTGCAATTATTTGCATTTTGGGTTGTATTGGGCTCTAGAAGGCCACCAGGGCCTGTAAAATAAAAAAATTGCCTGCCATTCAATTTTTCTATATTTTTGAATGTAAGTTGTATACTTCAATATATTGTACTAATTTTCAGGTTGCAAAAGTCAACTCCAAACTTTGTAAATACTTAGAAACTAAAAGAATATTGTACTAAAAACAATAAAAATTGGTTTTGAAACACTCACGAGATCCTAGATCTCATTCATGCTGTCGGTAGATACGGTTCCTCCGGGAAGCACTTACAAGTAAAGTCGTCACGACTAATACTGCACTTAATGCCTAATATAGCTATAATAACATCATCTAGGCATCGACCCTTTAAATCGATGGGGAGTAATAAGGTCATAGTGTACACACTATGAGCCATCCCATCTGTCTGTGAATGATTGCATGACATAAATCCAGACTGATAAATTATCCGAGTATATAGCGAATTTACACATGCGTATGAGGATATTTCTTTGAGTCGATGTCAATAATCACACATGACCCCTTTCATACTATCTTGGTACCACGTATTGAATTCTTTCACATACGTTAATGCCTCTTTCATGTACTATCGGGTATATAGAAAGGGTGAGCTTCTTCCACATACCGTCGGGTATATCGGAAGGGTGCATATATAGAAAGGTTTGGTATATTAGACTGATAGTATATAGATTGGGAGACCTTATACCTGGAGTGATAAGAGCCAAACCCTGTCAGTGATTTCTAAAAATGGGCACCAATGCCCCCAAATTTTTTCTTCTAGATTCATAACTACTTAGAGGAAACAAATATGTTGCATGGAAGACAAAAATCAAGACACAACTTGAGTTTGAAGAGATCTGGCCTACTATGAATGGTACTCTGACGAGATCAACTACTGATACAACACAATAATGGCAGTTTGATAAAGCAGATCAAAAGGCCAAACTCATCATCTTGTTTGGAGTGTCCAATGATGTGCAACCCCACATTTGAGATGCCAAAACAGCCAAAGAAGTGTGGGATAAGTTGAGCACAGTATACGAGGCCAAGAACAAGAATGTTATACTAAATTTGCAGAGTCAGTTACACACATTGAAGTTCAAGTAGAATGAGAAAATCAAAGCTTTCTTAAGAAGAGTTGCAGAGTTGAGGGCTTCACTTCTAGCCTTGGGAGAAGTGGTCTCAAATGATGCTCTCATTCCCATTATTCTGAGAGCACTCCCTCTTCTTACCACATTTTTTTACAACACTAAACGTGTCAGATATGACAGTTAGTTTTGAAAAATTGGTAAAATTACTGCAATAAGAGGAAGCCATACATAATAAGGATGATGAAGAGGAGCAGGCACTTTCTTCACATCAAAAATGGAAAGGAAAAGGTAAAGGAAAACCTAATTCCTATCAAAAGTCCCAAAATCAAAATCAGTATCAAGGGGACAGACAACAGAAGAAGCAATGTCCAATCTGCAAAAGAGGACATGATTTAAAATATTGTTGGTATAATACTTACAAGAAAGGTTCATCAAACAACTCTGGACCTCAAAAACAACAATCTTACAAGGGAAATTCTAACAAAAATCATGGGCAGAAAAAGGGGAACTAGAAAAGAATACCCCATTAGCAAGGAAATATTGCTGAGCAACAAGAACAATCAGACAATGAAGACTACTTGTTCACTACTCGATCAAGTGAACCATCCACGTCATCTAGTGATGTTTGGTATGTTGATTTAGGGGCCACTCAACACATGACCGGCCATAGAGACTGGTTTATTTCAATGAGGGACACACCATCGAAAAATCATGTTTTGTTGGGAGATGATTCTTCATATACAGTTTAGGGGATTGGGAACATTTCTCTACCCCTTGGTTCATGCAACTGCAGACTATCAAATGTCTTATATGTCCCTAGGTTGATAAATAATTTGCTTTCATTCAGTCAAATCCTTGATCACAACCTAAAAATTGAATTTGATAGTCATTCCGGTAAGAAAATGTGTTTGATTCGAGATAAATCACGAGGCTCAAAAATAGTTGCAAAAGCCTCCAATGTGGGACACATGTTCCAACTTGATTTTGTTCACAGAGACAATCAAGAACTTGTGGCTAAGAACTCCACCTCAGCATAGTTGTGGCATCAGAGACTTGGTCATGTAAGTTTCAAGTATCTTGAGACACTTCACCAGTGTAATATGGTACATGGGCTATCATCTCTTTAGAAGGATACGGACAAGTGTCCTCACTGCCTAGCAGGAAAACAACACAAAACTTCATTTTAGAAGAGTACATTTCAAGATCATGGAAAACTTGACTTGGTTCATACCAATCTTTACGGTCTGATGTAACCAAGTCATTCGGGTTCTAATACTTCATGCTATGTGTTGACAACTATTCAAGGAAAATGTGGATTTTTTTCTTGAAAGAAAAGTGAAGCTTTTGAAACTTTCAAGAAGTTCAAAGTAGCGATTGAGAATGGCGGTCATCACATCGAACTCTCTACTCATATCAAGGGGGAATTCACCAAGTAATGAGCTCAAAGACTACCTACAAACTCATGGGATTTGTCAACAAATGACACCTCCACACACACCGTAGCGAGAATGGTGTTGTTGAGAGAAGAAATCATACTATGATGGAAATGGTGTGATGCATGATTGATGATTTTGGACTTGTAAATACATTCTGTGTAGAAGAAACAAAAATATCGGTGTATTTGTTGAACAAAGTGCCCTGATTGCTCTTGAAGGAGTGACACCACAAGAAGCATGGTCAAAACGGAAACCATCTATTGCACACCTTAGAGTATTTGGGTGTAAAGAAAGCATACACATACCCAAGCAAAACAGAAATAAATTTGACATGAAGTCACATAAACTCATCTTCATTGGGTACAGTGAAGAGACTCTTGGGTATAGATTGATGGATCCAAACACTAGAAAAGTCTACACCGCAGAGAGATGTTGAGTTTTTTAGAAGAAGGAAGCAAGAGTCTCCTCCTCCGAGACTCACCGAGATGTAGATTTTCTCCGGTTGTAAAAATTGAAGCGTATGTTCCCTCAAATGATGAAAGTGAGGATGGGGATGATGGTGTTTATCGAGATAGAACCACGTCCCATGGGAACAGTTCAGCGTATGCCCAAGTGGTGTACTATCACATTACGAGATGCAAGAATGGATGCTCCACCAGATACATCCACCCTGGATCACGGACTCATAGTAAAGTCGAGAAGAAGTTAAATTTGCTTTGATGAGTAGAGTTATTGAATCGATGAGCCCTCTACTGATCCAGGAAGCCCTTACGGTTAAAATCTTAGAAAGATGCCATGGATTCTGAATATAAATCAGTGATGAAAAATAACACTTGGCAGCTTGTCGATCTTCCACCAGGAAGAAACCCATTAGATGCAGATGGATATTTAAAACAAAGTACAAAGTAGATGGGACAGTGGACAAGTATAAAGTGAGACTAGTAGCAAAGGGGTATGCACAAAAAGAAGGCATAGACTACGAGGAGACATTTTCTCCCACAACTAAGATCAAAACAATCAAAATGATCTTTGCTCTAGCTACATAGTTTGGCTAGAAAGTCCACCAGATGGACGTAAAAAGTGCCTTCCTAAATGGAGATTTACAAGAAGAAGTCTACATGACTCAAAGGCGAGGGATATGTAGTATTGGTCAAGAACCAAATGTATAAAACTTATGAAATATTTGTAAGGCCTTAAACATGCCCCCTAGGTATGGTACATCAAGATTGATGAGCATCTCGTACAACATGGATTTGTTATAAATCCATATGATCCCAATCTTTACCTCAAAAAGCAAGGGGGGAGATTGTGATTTTTTTGTCTATGTCAATGATCTATTCATCATTGGAATTTCATGAAGATGATTGATGCAATGAATAAATATCTTAATTGATCGTTCGACATGACCGATCTTGGGTGATGCACTATTGTCTTAGATTGGAAGTATGGCGAAAGAGAATCACATTTTTGTTTCTCAGATGAAATATACCAAGAAAACACTCGAGAAATTTAGGATGATGGATTACACACCAATTGCTACACCTATGGAGAATAGATTATAGTTATCTCATTCAAATCCATCTCCTGAGGTAAGTGCCACTCTCTATCGGCAATTGATTGGGAGTCTCATTTACCTAACCTACACTAGACTAGATATCAACTTTGTAGTGATCTATTTATCCAAGTTCATGCAGGAACCCAAAGTTTATCATTAGAAAGTAGTAAGGTACATCTTAATATATCTCAAAGGATCAATGGATCTTGTTCTAGAATACAAGAATAACGAAACCTTCTTCTTAACTGGATATTTGGATTCAGATCATGTAGGAAATATTGATGACATAAAATCCACTTCAAGATTTGTATTTTTATGGGATCGGACAGTATCATGGGGAAGTAAGAAACAAAATTTTGTTTCTTGATCTTCCACAGAAGCCAAGTATCATTCTGCAGGAGAAATTTTTTGTGAAGTGATATGGCTACGTCGCATACTAGAAGGACTTAGAATACCACAGGACAAACCGATCACCATGTATGTTGATAATGAAGGTGTTCTCAAACTTGTTCACAATCCTATTTTTCACGAGAGAACAAAGCACATTGAGGTACAAGTTCATTTCATATGTGAACATGTGTTGAATCACAACATCCAACTTGAATATTGTCTAATAGCTAAACAACGGGCAGATATCTTCACAAATTCACTTGCATGTGACAAGTTTGAGTTGTTCAGAGAGTTCCTCTCCTCATCTCTTGAGACAATGCACAATTAAGGGGGGGAATGTTAGGTTAATTATTATTTACCTAATATATTAATTATGCATCATATAATTAATTATTTAATTAATGTTATTAATTAAATAATGTTGTTATATGGTTTTAAAACCATATTTGTCTTTTATTTCCACAGGCATAATTGTTATAATTGTTATAACAATTTATGTGCTTCCCAGATGTATTTTGGAAGATGTTGTGAGTTTAGTTTTACCTGTGCAACCTATTTATTTGTCTGCACATGGTTTTTCAATTCCTATAAGAATTGCAGCACTCCATTGTATTCTTGGTTGATTCAAATTAATATATCTCACGGGCTTCCAACCCTATTCTACAATCTATATCATGAAACATTTAAAAGTTTGTATGTTCTAAAATATATTTAGTGTGTCACTAAAAATGTTCCCATAATTAAATTTTCCATTTTGGAAAATAATGTATTTCCATACAATTTCTTAACCCAAAATCACCGCTAAAACCATGGATTGTTTTGCTAACAATTTTTTTGACATTTACTATACAATTCCAACCAAAGGTTTGATTTCACCATACACTTGCAACTTACATCACTTATAGAACCAATGGGTATAATACATGTTACAAAACTAGAGTAACTTATCTAATTATTTATTCTTTTACTTTTTATGGAACTTATAAAACATAAGGGAATTTAAAAAATTATGAAAATAAAGAAGATTATGAGGAAGGCATTCTCAATGTAGCCTGCTCACCAAAAGGATAGGATGACACCCTAACATAAGAGTAATTTTTGATCTTCAGAACATTTCTAGATTATATCAGTATTTCCCAAGCATAGGAGTTACTTTTTCACAAGGTTTCATGATATATAAAGGTGGTCTCTTTCTAGTCCTATATCGACACTAAGGGAGGAGTGATTATACATCCATAACCAATGTTTTCCATTTCACTAACATATGCTCCTACCATTTTACCATATTACAGGGATCCACACTACACACAATGATGAAAACAAATTATCCATATCAATGTCACAATTACAAAATGAGTAACACACAAGACAACCACAAATGAGAGATAGGAGAAAATTCATTACCCATAATGCAAATGTTTTTATGGTTTATTTATTCATTACAATCTAGGTTCATTTGTCTTACCACAATAATTCAATATTAATTTAACTATCATAGGCATATGTTCTCATTTAATTACCTTAAAGGGAAAGAAATGAGATTTACCTCATACTTGTAGCAAGTCTTTAAGATCCAATTTAGAAATAGTTAGAGGTTATTGATCTTTCCCACAAATAGACTCTTCAGATTTTCTATGCTTAATTTATTCCAATTTATTACTAAGGGAAGTATACCCTACTACGAGGGACCAAAAATAGTAAATAATAGATTCTCCTCACACTAAATCATTGTACAAACTAGTGTTATTCACTTGTTAGGTGTGATTAGGTTACCAAGATACATGTTTCCATATGAATCATTCATTATATTTTTATTGCTAACATGGGGTATAAATTTATAACTATAATTTCAACTTCAAGTTTTTGGATAACCTTTACACAACTTCTATTTAGACATAAATCGATAGTTGGAGTTAATTTCAAGCTATTATCCATAATTAACCTCTTAACGAAATTCCACAAGTTACTAAGAATGTGACAAAGATTATATTTCACTAACTTATGAAGTATGTACTATCAAAGGTATTTTTACTATATCTAGCATAACACAAGAATTTATTAAAGGATCTCTATGTAGATAAAAAAACTACGCACTTATTATTATTACATCATGCCTCTAGTATGTTGTTATATACATGATTTCGAGTATGAAGATTAGACATTGGTGACACCTTTTTCCTATTCCTTATATTACTTTGATTGGTTTTGATTGTGATATTGTCTCATACTTCTTGGATTTACACCTTTTTGGTTAGGTCACAAGGATCCCTATCTCTGTCCTTGTTCTTGTTTCTTTTTCTTATCTTTGGACAATACCACCCATTAAGGACACTACCGCCTAGGTGCTAGTGTCCCTTTTGGGAAATGTTTTCTATTCTCTTTTGTTTTCTAAGTTACCATTTGATACTTAACTTTGGGTCTTTTCTAATTCTTTGGGTTGACCTTTTGTGTCACTAAGTGTCAAAATTCAAACAAGGAAGTCATATATATATATATATATATATATATATATATATATATATATATATATATATATATATATATATTACTCATTATTATTAGGGGTTGGATGACTTGGGCTATCGTTATTATCTACTACCTAGGAAAAGAGAAACATTCAAGGACGGCATTTGGGTTATATTTCTACAATCCATCTCACACATTTATTAATGAGGACACATTAGTTGTATCTTGTTATCTTGGTGTGACTAGCACACAAGGAAATCTAGCTTCAAGGGATGCAATTCAATCAAAGACACACAATATAACTACATAGAGTCTGAAATATAGTTTAGCGCTTGGTGATAATTACATTAGGGTGATCACTAATTCATTCTAACTCAAGTATATGAATTAATAATTGCATATAATGTTTACTTGAGCCTTGTGCGGGTAGTTAGGTTTTATTTTCTAGGTCGAGGTATGATAGTGAAACCATACATTAAAGCTAGAGTGACAAGAGAGAAAGGAAGAAGAAACATTTAGACCCTAAAAATATCGAATTGGAACTATTGTTATGACACTAGTGCCTAGTTCGGTTACACCGGTGCTCGGGTGGTCCTATCCTTGTCTATGAGGTTCTATTTGAAGGAGTTTCAGATCCCATTTTCCAAATGAAACATATCCATTCCAAATCCAGTCTATTCCACTTAATTTCCAAAGTCAAAACTCAACCTAGATCTATGAATACAAGCTAAGTCACTCTTATCTCCCTATTTTACACACTTTATTACTTATTACATGATATATATTTATTGTTACTATTGTATTCATTTGATCTCAGTTCACACACCAATGCTTGGGCAATCATGTCCTCATGCAAGGCGGTCCCTGTCTCGAAGGAGTTTGAGATCCCGAGTTTTCCAAACGAAGCATATCCTTTCCAGATCCAAATCTGTTCCACTTAGTTTCTAGTTGAAAATAAACATAGATATCTGAATACAAGCTAAGTCAATCTTATCTCACCATTGTAGACACTTTCTTAGTTATTGCATGATAGATCTATTGTATTCATTTGATCTCATTCCTATAATTAAGATTTAAATGTTATTAAATAATTTGGTGAACCCACAAATTGATCAAACTCTAGCTTGTCATATAATCTTTGATTTTGTTTATTTCTCATGGCTTATCAAAATTTGTTGTGAAACCGTTGTCCAAAACCTCCTTCCCTTCAGTATTATCTTATTCCTTTGAACTTTTTCATCCTATTTTTGCAAATACTCAAGAGGATGAAGCCTTCTACTGTAAGTCACATATTACTACTACATCTCATCCCAAAACTCCTCTTGTCTTTACAAATCTTATTAACCCTAGTCTTGATGTTGTACTCCTACCCCTATTGAGGCCACTAGCTCTTATGAATCTGATAGTGATGTTTCTTTTCTTGCTTAAAATGACACATGTGTTGAGGATTTGCTTATATTTTTAAATGATGAAGGTATTTTTATGATGCTTTTGATACCCATACTTATTTTGATGTTGTAGATGTTATCCTAAATGTCCCTCACCCTACTTCTTCTCCTCCACTTATATATGCAAAAATCATTAATTTTTGTTGATAATGATATTTAGATCCCCTCTTCTTCTTCTCAACCAAGTGTTTTTTCATTGAATATTGTGCCTCAAAATTCATATATTTCTTCCTCCACTTCTTGTGTTCTTCCTAATGATGTTAGTACTCATTTTCCTTCTCATAATGTGTTAAAATCTGCAAAAGTTAGTGATGCATGTGTTTCTACTCTTGATATTCCTAAAGATAGTGTACATAATGATGATCATAAGGATAATATGCATGTTGCTTGTATTCCTTATTCTGTTGATCTTATTGATAAAAGTGTGCAAAATTCTTTTCCTATTGATTCTTCTTCTCATGTTCATATTCCTAGTTTTCCATTTGTTGATCCCAAGATTGACTTTTAACCCAATAGTGTATCTATGGCTACTTATAATGGAAATATTCAACCCCTTAATGATTATTTCATTCCTCCCCAATGATGTAAGACCATTCAAGAGACCAACACAAGTTAGAACTTTGAAGTGTTTTCTTCTAAGTTTGATATGATTATCCACCAAGGCTAATATCCTCCTAACCTCCAAATATTGATGACAAAAATATTTTATAAGGAGTTAAGAAATTATAAAATATATTCCATATACCCTTTATTGAGTACCTAGACTATGAAAAATTTCAACTCCTACCTCAAATCCTAACTCCTCAATTTGGGACCTTGTCACAGTCTTAGGCCTAATTAGCCCTCTTAAAACCAAAATCTTATAACTCAAATAATTGTAAAGAGATTTATAATAAACTAATAATTGTTCTAATTACAATTTTTGACATTCAATATTTACAAAAAAAGGATGGCCCCACTCTAATCCAAATCCCTCGAATCACTTTTGGTATTTTTATGCAACTAGGTGTTTGAGAACAGTCTTCAGGCCTATCCATCAACTATCATAAGCTGTGGCTTTTGGTAGCATGACCAATATTTTAAACCATAAAAATCTATTAGTTTGAATCCATAAGAATTTATTCACAAAATTCCAATTCTAAAAATAGAGTGTAGAGCCTTCAAAAATACCATTTATGCCTAAACCCTAGGTGGGGTTTTACAGTGACCGAGAAAGCTTAAAATTTTATAAAATGCAAATTCTTTATTTCATAACTTTTAATTTTTCCTGGATATCTATTTTTGTTACCTTAAATGTTATGAGCAATCAATACCAAACAAGTACTCACAAAACATCAATTTCAACTAATTATCTTCTTACATGAGCAAGAAAATCAATTTTCTTAGTATTCTCAAGAGCAAAACAGATCATTATTCATAAATTTCTTCTAAAAATCCTTTAAAAACATTTATATAACATCCCTCAAGTTTCCAGGCAAGGGATATACCTCCTTATTTAATCAAAAGTTTCATTCAACGTAATTACTTAAAGAAATTGATCTCTAAATAGCCTTCTTATTGCCTTCAAGGAACAAGGAGTATAAACAAATATTTTAACCTTCAAACCTTTATTAAGAAAATATAATCAATGTGTGAATAAACTCCTACAAATTATCCAAACCAAGACTTTATTCATTCTTTCACAAAAGTTACATTTTATTAAGATTTTCATGAAGTAATCAACCTCACAACAGTCTTAATACAAAAACAGAGTCTTGCCTTTCATTCTCTAATTGATTTCTCCATTCATTCCTCCTTACACACAATTTTCCTCATAATACACAATGATAACCAATCAATTATTGCATATCTCCACTCTTTTTCATGTTTTTCTACCAACACTAACTATTTTTTTTGCTTGTCTCCTCCTACACAAACCATGGAAAAAGGGTATTTATGAATTTTAGAACATTTTAACAACTTGCATCCCAAGGAGTCACTTAAAACATATGAAGATCTCTAACATTATCACTCTAACCACATATATTCCTTTACACAATTCATCAAACCAAAATTTCCCAACACCTTGTTTGAAAATTCAAATTTCTCATTTGGGTGGGAAAATGAGAAAACAACCAAATTTCAAATTCAAGACCACTTTAACACCTAGGAAAGCTTATATAATCCTATGACCACCTTCCTCAGATGGTCCAAACCAAAATTTATCCTAATCTAGATTCTTCATGTTGATGTTCCTATAACTCCCAAGAATTTCTTTCTCTTATGCACACTACACATGATTTGCAAGATAAGATCCATACCCTCACCCTTAAAAGTAGGGCCTATTATCCTAGCACTAATAATAATTATCTCCATGGAAATACTATTCCTAAAAATATTTATAATTACAATTTTCCTAAGTATTTTAATTTCCTACATTTACGCTTTTGATGGAATGGTAATCCTTATATACATCTTAAGGATTTTAGATTAGCTATGGCTTCACATTATAATGATAGATTACTTCTCAAAGAATTTCCTAGTAGTCTTACTGATATTTCTTCTCATTGGTTTCATCATTTTCCTAGTGGATATATTAGTACTTATATTGATATGGAAGAATCATTTCTTAGACATTTTATTTCTAACAATGGTTCTAAAGTTACATTTGTGTTAGGAAATTTAAGGGATATATAATATTATAAATTATAGATCCATAATATAGATTGAAAAATTTTATAGTTTATGAAGTATAATAATTAGAAACATAGATACATATGTTTATATTATAGATTACAGTATGTAAACCACATAAAACTAAATTTAAATGAACATGGTGACAAAATATATAAGTGGGAAAAACTTGGAAGGTAAAAACCACTAAAAATTGCTTATCATTATCGAGAATAAACTTTTATCTAGCACTCCCACTATTTCTCTATCATCTCACTCATATATCTTGCATAAATGTTACCATCTAATAGTGTAACCAATCTCTAATGAGATCACCTTGTTATATACAAGGTGGGTGGTCATGATCCACTCTTAAAGTCAACCCGCTTTGGGGTCTATCATGCTTATATTTTAAATATAATCTATAAACCAAAAATATACAGTTTTTGGCAGGTTTCTAAATAAGCAGTTTCCCACTTAATATTATAAACCCAATACTCCCCTTAATGTTAAGTAGGAAACACACAAAATTGCTTTCACATGTCAAATTTTGTTCCTCATGCCAAGTCACCTTTTGGTACAAAAGGAATTACAATCCATAAATCAACAAGTGATTTAGGCTAGCATGAAAAAAAACAATTGTCTCATGGGTTTTGTAGTTTTGGAGTACACTTCTGAGTAGTGTATCACACATTTTCAAATCCACGGTACACTACCATAGTGTCCCATGGACTTATACAAGCTGCGAACAACTGTAAACACATTATCAATTTTAGAGAATCCATTGTAGATTATTTTTCCATGGTACAAACCAGGTGTTCCATGGATTATATAAGAATTGCAATACAAAAGGAACATTACAAATTCTTAAGATAAAGTGATTAAGGATGAATTCTTACATAAGATTGTGGAGTTAATAAACTCTCCATATGTAATGCTTCATTGGGGATTACAAGTAAACTTCACGTACATGACAATTTACTCAAACAACATAGAAATAGTCTAGGAGTATCCATTTTGACACAATCAAGCTGTTAAGAGATGACATTGCACAAGAAAAAACATGCAACATGCTCATTTCTTATTTCCCCCTCAAGGGCAGCTCTGAAAGGAAAAAAATCATATGATTTAGAGGTGAAGATCAACGTCATTCACATGATAATATGAGATAATATATGAAATACATAATATATCATGAAATTTGCAAAAATCGTAGCACCCAAGGTCATAGTAAAAAATTTCTGTAACCAACTCTTCATTGGAAAAAAACTTGAGATCTATGTCACCATTGAGAAATTTATAGTGGATGAAGTACAGATAGATCCCAATATGCTTGGTTCTTTGATGATAGACTAGATTATTTACAAGAGAAATACAAATTTGTCTGTCACATAGAAGTAGAGTGTTTCCTTTAATGCCCATATGAAGTTATTCCAACATGTATTTGAGCCAAATGGATTCTTTTGATGCTTCCATAACACTTTTATACTCTACTTCAGTAGAAGAGATAGATATTGTTGGTTGTTTCTTGTTGCTCCAAGTTATTGCACCTACACCCAACTTGAAAACATATCCAAAAGTATATTTTCTATCTATAATATCACCAAACATGGTAAAAATCATAATAACTAAATATAATTACATTATCATAAGAATAATAACACAAACCATAATTGATTGTACCTTTGATACGCCTTTAAATATGTTTTTCCATTTTCCAATGGTCTTCATAAGGATTGTTAAGCCGATAAAATAACTAATTGTTGGATAAGTGTGAAGGTTGAATAGTGCACTTTAGTGCAAAAGGACAGAGATAGTGTGATCATCAAGCAAGATAAAAATAGAAAAATTAGAAGTTAACGTAATCATCAAGACATGCCAGAAATAGAACGAGCATGGACTAGATTTAGACTATGACAGGATAAGGACATGTAGGGTTAATTATAGACATGGAACATGCATGGATAAAATCATAGCTATTTATAGAGATTCCAAAATAAATCTAAACATTGGTGGAGAACCATGGATATGTGTCTAATTATAGGAAAGTGTTAGTTGTAAAAGCATGCAATCTATGTATAGGGTTGGTCTATTCTTAGACTATAACTTGATTTAGCGGTGAAGGAAAAGTTCCCACCCTATATATACTTGTAAATATCCATGTAATCAATTAGTTTAGGTGTAATATTTTTATATTCTTGGTATTCTGATTATTTCATGTCTTGTGCTTGAGTCTATAAATGGAAATTTTACGAGCATATCAAGAAGTTGTGTTATCGATCAATGTATTTTGTGTGAACATCATGATTTATAATAAGTACTTAGCCCCTTCTTGATTATGAATAGTTATCTTGTGAATATTATTATTCCATGAACATATATTCTCCATGTGGTATGTTTGTATGTTGTGATAACCATGAGTGCAGGAACTACATCTTAATATCCAACACAAGAAGGAACTGGTATGTTTGCATGCGCGTCGGATGAGCATCTAGACCTCTTATTGGGTGAAGGTCCAGTGCACTAAACTATGTTGTGTTGAACCTAGACTATAGTGTGACATTTTGGTTCCATTTTTGGGACCTTATTTAATTTAGAATCTCAAGATGTGGTGCGCACATGGAATTTCAGCTCTCCTTGGAGAATATTATGTGTTGGATACACGAGAGCCAAGATGAACTCACACTATGATACAAAACCAATGAAAATTTCAATCCACACAAATGGGTTGAGGATAATTTATATGATGAAATTTATAAAATGTTATTCCATTTATTTCCTTATGAGTTATATTATTAGTTAGCTACGTATGCACGAGAATAGAGGGATTAAGCTATGGCAGAGACATATCTAGGATTAGGATAACTATCAAACATTAGCTGATTTGGATAATTTGTGGATGTTTGTATTAGATCAGAGGTGGTAAGGTGTTTGAGGAATTATAATTTGGAGTACGTGATATCGACTTATTCATGTCTGGAGGAAGTTGAGTTCTAGTTTCTTCATGAACCTAGAGGATCATATCTATGTGCACTCTCGCTTGTCATGAAGATATTGATGATTGAACTTGGACTTGAATATATAACTATGGATGGCTAAAAATATTCTACATGCAAGTACAAGGAAATGGGTTAGAAATGATAGTTTTGAGCCAGATAGAACCATAAAGAGAACAAATAATTCATAGATACAGTGATGCACGACAAAGGGTGGTTAAAGAGGTGTTAAGATAAAGATGAATAGGTTCATGCGGTAATAATGATAACCCTAAGGAAATTAAGGGGATGTGGTACTATGTCCCTCTAATATTTGGAAAGTACACAAGGAACCCTCGGTATCTAGTGAACGTGAGTCCGGTGAATAATTTGGATCCATTGGCATGCGTTTAGACCACCCCTGGACCCTTAGCCCTTGCACAAGGTACTTGATATTCGAAAGTTCAGATAGAATATTATCATATTGAGGGTGATGAACATGATCACAATTGAGGATTTCCAAGTTGCTAAGGTAGCAAAAGTAGGATTGTTTTAGTGTCCATTAAAGAGTCATGGTAAATAAAAACAACACACATGGTATCACCTCTTCTACTCAGCAAAGAAGATTTGATAACCGATCATCAAACTTTATTTGGGATTAGTACCGTAGGCACCAAACCAATCCATACTATTGGTGTACTAATCTCTAGAAGTAATAACATAGGTGGAACACTAGGATAAAGTGTTGGCATGTAGACTAGTTCTACCATAGGCATGTATACAAGAGTTCTAGTAATAGAGGGCTTGGGAGGCTTTGGTCCTCCCCAGGCGGAGGTAATCTTGGTGGAGGTTCAGGGTTAGGATATGGTCCCTAATCCAAGATAGGAAATATACCTCCATAATGACCTCATGTTTTCAATGAAATTTCACTCCACTTTCCCAAGTAGAGGAGTAGAGGATGTGTAGACATAAAATCATGCACTTTATGCATTATTTATCTCGGTCTTATACTATGATTTAGAAGGTTCTCAATTGAATAAAGTACTAAGTAATCCCACATTTTGGCCATATTTTTATTATATTTTATTTCTTCATTCCCGCATATTTTTCTATACTTTTCCACCTGTTTCATAATTTCCACGTTATTCTTACCCAAAATCAGGGTGCCTAGGCTCAGATCTTGGGGTAGCCTAGTCCCACTTGGGCACCCCGAGTCTATGTTTCTCTTTTCCGATTATTTTTGGGGACTTTCTATCCATTTTTGTCCTTATCCTTTTCTCGATTGGCCATGTTAGGGTTAATTATGAAATTAATATTGAGAACCCTATAAATATAAAGTTATAAGACCATAATGAGGTTCCTAGCGTCACATACTATTATCACTCCATCTAGAGTTGCATCCATTGTATCACTTACATCCACATAGTGTCATATATCAAGGATAGGAGATATGAATCAACACACACAACATAGGGGAGGGATTATATTATATTCCATGCACACATGTTATTACATTTTCTATAGTTATCATTGCTTGTTACCTCAAAAAGTGTGAATGACATGAGAGAACAAAGGGCACGACATGCACACACACACACATGAACTACATTTGGGTCTGAAATATAGCATAGCGCTCAAAGTGATAAGACCACTATTTTGGTGGTTGAGGAAGTCGACACATGCATTCTCGCATCTTTATTTTTCCTAGGGTTTGATATTTCCTTTTGTATTGCAGCTCTTCATTTGATTATTCACCACATTCGGTGCATTCCAATGAATCCAATGTGATATATAGATAGAGTATCAAATCATCTTATGACCATAAAAAATTTAGATTTTGAGCATTTACAGAGAACATGGTGCCTAATCTACAAACTAGGGTGCCTCGAGGCACCCCTGTCAATTTAGATCTTCTAGATCCGGCCTTCACATGACTTTTGAGTGGTCGTATGCACTTCCAAATTTTATTTTCAGACCTGCAACAATCTCTTCGAATCAACTAAGCCATTTCCTTTCCTTCTCTTGCATACTTATGGTTTTATTTCACTCAGAATAATTAATCACAATTGTTCCATACTATTTTAGTTTCATTTATACAACTTTTTAGTCCTCCTATTTATATTAACTAGTGATTATACTTTCATAGTTTATTTTAATTTTAGTTAATTAGGATGCAGATGAAGATGTGCACAAATGTGAGCTTCATGGAGAGCCAAGGGGATCACCACTTCAAAAACAAAGATAAGTCGGTTTGTGACCACATTATAAGGTTGTGTGCATAGTTAGTAAATATATGATTCAAACTAGACAATAGTGGATTATGATGCCTTGTGTGCCACCTTCTTTTCCAATTTCTATATCCCGAGTTTGAACAATGGAGCATCAAAACGCTGAAGGAAATAAAGAAAGGACTTTCGATATTGTCCAGGAATAAGATGTGCGGTTCAAAACTCTGTTGTTAAATATTTTTATGATATTCATCATGTGCAATGGTTTGTAGGTGGACTATTGACACCTTTCGGGAGAGTGCTATCACACAAGAATCTCACAAATCTGCGCATGGGGATTCGGAGGTAAATTTGTACACATAAGTAGTTGGTAGTGTGGACACTAGAGTAAGCCCATTTTTAGAAGCACATATTGCATCTATGGTCATATAGTTGGAGAATTTATCTAATATCTAAACACGTGACACTCAAAGTGGGATCTGGTGTATAGAATGTGAAGTAGATGGGCATACTAAAAATAGTTACTCACATGGGTATGTGTGCAATATACTATTGTCTTGTGATATATGACATAAATACCATGATGTTTGGGAGTGCCCACTCTTTTAGCATGCTACACAAAAGAATTTATCAAGATAATATAAGATTTATGATGCACACACACATGATATAGTTCAATGCTAGTTAATTTATCACATCCATGAATCATGCAAGACTAGGATGCACTAGACAAGGACATAGGGAAATTCACGGGTGTGTGAGGGTCTAAATAATGGTGTAGGTCGAGAATGGAAATGGAGGCTATAGAGGATGTTATTGAGGAAAAGGTCATATAGTTTTCATGGAAACATGTTTAATTGTGGAATGTGTTATTCATTTCTATCACTAGATTATTATCAACATGAGTACCTAAAGAACTTGTCTTACGCGTATTACAGAAAGGGTCATAAGGTAGAATATTTTCTAGATTTATATGAGCACATGTGCAAGAACAAAAGGATAGGGGCACGATGATGATGTAATTCAAACACGCAAAGAAAGGGCATTAGAATCCTAAGGAGTTGACAATAGATAAGGAATAACCATATTTGGTCACCACACATGCGAAGGATTCACGTGTGTAGGAACAGATGAGATCTAAACCAATAATCTATTGATAAGAGATTGTGCACTGGATAAGTAACTTTGATGTAGGTCGGTAGATGGAAAACCTTCAAGAAAACATGAGCCTTATTCAATCTTTAAAGGGGGTATATAATGATTAAGAGAACAAGCATTGTATAACAGGAAAAAATGTGTTTAAACACCATGCACTCTTATCATCCATTCAACCAGGTATTCGAGGCAATGAGTAAGGGACACACCAAGACCGGCACACAAATAGATAAAATTAAAGGGGGTACATGGACCACTATGATTGCATACCCCAAGGGAAGTAACCCTTACACTAGGACAACCTAAGGTTTCTAAGGCCCTAGGTCAAAGAAGAGGAAGGAACCCTATGGAGGTATCGACACTATGGGGGGTAATAATGAATAAAATAAGCATGAAAAGTCTATGTTAACTGAAGTAAATCATGTAACATAAAATAAAGAACTGAAATACAATATGTTAACCTAGTATGTCCATAAAATACTAAGCTAACATAGAGTAAATATCGAATGTAGGAAACTAATTTATAAAAAAATGACAAAGTGACTTAGAGAACTTACCTATTAGGGGGCTTTCGATGATGCATCTATCTCCCAAAGGACCATACACTAAGAAATAACAACTTTCAGGTGGAGAAGGGGAAACAATCCAGTCCTAGCTCACTATAGATGACCCAAAAGTGCAAGAAAACCAATATAAGAAAGAATAATCTTAAATCCAAGAGTCAATATGTAATAAATATAGAATTTGAGTGAGAAGGTGCAAGTTGGCGTAAGAGAGAAAATATAATGGCGAGTTCCTATTGATTTGATCTCATGATCATGTGAAAATGATGTGTGAGCATCTTCTCTCCAACAAAGAAATTTTGGATTTTTGTACAAAATGGGAAATTTTGGGTTGAGTCAAACTAAACTAGGATTAGGGGGTGGTAATGAAGTCCTAATAACTCTATTTAAATGCTCAATTTGGTATAGGTATTCAAGAAATTTAAACTAGGAGGTTTCCCTCCAAAATGTAATTTGAATTCCTAAAGGGGATTTTTAGTGAATTTTTTCTTGTGAAAGGAGTCTAAGTCATTTGGGAAAGTGTTTAATAGATGTTATAAGGTCTTATATGTCATATGAAGTCCAAAATAAGTCATGGTTCTAGACCTAGGGTATAAAGGTCTAAGCTAGGGTTAGTATTCAAAATGTGTAAAAGGAAAATTATGGGTCTTAAGGGTAAAAAGCCTAAAAAGTGGGATATAATTGTTATGAAAGGTTATAAGGCCTGAAATGTAAGTAAATTCAAGAGGATAATGGAGAATAACTCGAAATGAGACCTTGAAGAAAATATTTGTATGAAAATAAACTCAGTCTTGGCCAAGAATTGTGTAGGTTTTGTCTATTTCTTATGGTTTTTTTTTATTTTAAGGATAAAACTACATTGTGGTGAGTTGGTTTCTATTCATTCTCAAATAAGAAGATAATAAAATTCTAAGCAATGTGTCCTTTGATGATGTATATGCTCTTAAGTAGATAACTTTGGGTTTTGTGTGTATCTCTTTGCGTTAAGGCTTGTATACATCCCGAGTTAAAGGATGCGAGTTCAAGAATTTTGTGATGAATTTTCATGAGCATGAGGTGAGGGACCTATGAACATATTTAGATAAGGGTTTAAATATTCTTGGTATCATCAATAAAATTAGATAGTGTGACAAGTCTTATACTAGCATGAAGTTTGAGTAAACACGGGACTATGAAGGGAAGTAACTCGGGGATTAGTAAATTTATTTATGCTTTATACATTATTCTTGTAACCCCATTCTATGATTTATAATTTATGGAATAATAGTGAAGATGATAACTTAGAAGGAGGAATTTGAATAATAGTTATTCTTCATATTTGTGTATGTTAAAACTTGGAAACTCCGGCTCTATACAATTGTCTCTAGTCATGCATGTAGTCATTTTGAGGTCTATGGTCTTATTCCTTTTTTTTATGAAGACTCAGACATGATCAAGATATAAATAATATTGGTTACAAAGTGAGGAAAATTTCTTTCAAAGTTGTAAGTCTAGATACTCTAGTTATAACCCTCAAAATGTCTTAAAACACGGTTTTGCTAGTGAAATAATGAGAAGGTTGTATCATTAAATGAGTTATATTATTGGAGTGGAATTACAAGTAAATAATATTTGTATATAATGAAGAAACTTTCCTTTATGCAAAACATTAGGTCATGATACTCCATACTTTGCATTTTCTTAGCATTTAAAGCTCTTGGGCTACTCATAGTGTATAAACTAGGGTTTGAGAGTTGAGACCTTAAACCATCAAAAATTTAGATGAAATTTGAAAGAGAAGACTGTAAAAGGTTATATTTGAATAATATTTAAGAAATTTAGGTTTCCACTAGTGGAAATTTAAGAAAAACATGACAGATTGGAAGAAAACCAACACACACGCTTTAAGACCTAATCTTAAGGGTCCTTTACAAAGGAACTAGGAGATATGTAATGAGTTGAAATTTGAAACGTATATGAGAGTTAAAATCCTTCAAAATGTGATCAAAAATATCTTATTTAAATCTTGTAATCCTTTTCATCCAAATTTCTATAGTGATTTGTGTGGTCACATGCCTAATTTGGTCTAGTAAGCCTAAAAGTGGAATAAGAGGAACAAATCACATAATTGAGACTTCAAAATTTTCAAGCACCTTTGTATTGTTAGAGGAATGCTAATGAATTTTATAAAAAATTGTAAGTACCTTTAAACCATTCCAACCATGGTTCAAGCTAGAGTACAGTCTTAAGTGCCTAGTGAAGGCGGTTTGAAGTAATTTAGAAGTAGATGAAGACTTCCTTGTTTTTAATCAATCTAATGAGTATTGTCACATGGTAGTGAGTATTGTGAGGTAGGATAAGAAGTTTCATGTGCTAGAGAAAACTACAAATCATGGAGCTTGCTTGGCGACTAAAAGCTCAAGAGGACTAGTCAAAGAAGTAGTAGGTATAGTGAGTGATATTGTCAAGCTCATAAATGTGGTCCATCTTGATAGTACATTGGAGTTACATGGAGATTTTAGAATAAAGTATGATGTTAGTGTAAGGACATATTGCTTGAGAGGCCTATTTCACAAAATTTAGCTATTCTAGATTATTATAAAAAAACTTCTAAAAATAGGATAATTAGATGAATGACTAAAATAGATTATTTGAAGGTGTGTTAAATGCTTATAAAGGTGTAGATATATGCATTAGAAAATGAGAGTTAGGCTATTTATACCAATGTCATTTCCCGCATGTGAAGTCGTCTGCAAGGAATTTGAATTTTCATCGACACAATCGCCCACATGAAATAGCATCGACAATGGAGGAAAATGCAAAGGGATATGTGAAAAGTGTCATGAGAAAAAGGATAATGCAAGACAAAAGAAATGGATTCATACGCAAGCAAGTTTTTGGGAGGATGCGAAGAAAAATAAGAGAATAAGATAAAAATAAATACATAAATGGGACAAAAATGTCTTCTCTCTCCATGTATCATCCCTAACCCAATGGTTACATGAATAACCCTACCCCTATCCCAAAATGAGCACCTTAAGGCACCCATTCTAGAGATAGATGCATTAGCAACCTCTAACTTGGAAAGATAATTATTATTAACATGTATACAAATATTAAAAATAAAAATAAGTGTATACATATGCTCCAGCCATTGATTATTTCATGTCGCAATATCAAAACATGGGGTACTCGGTGGAAGAACATTACATAACACCGAAAGTGAAAGTAAAATAAAAGAATAGATGAAATGAAGTATACCCACCAATGAATACACGATAGTGTTGATCTTCTTTCCACGTACAAGTGTAATTTATGCTTCTATAACCCTAGAGAAGAAAAACTAAAAGAAAACACTAAAGGATCATCAGTAAAATAAAACATAAATCACCTAGCTAGGGGCCCATGCGATGAATGTCGTGGATTTGGAATTTGGAGATAAAATGATCAAAATGTGTGATTTTTGGTGAGAAAGTAGAACAAGGTGTATAATATGTCAAAATTAACAAGAGAAGATCACGATCTCAATGTAATTGATGATGGATTTTATGGAGATAGGGAATGAAAATGATGGGAATTTATAGATTGGGAAGCATCACGGTGAAATTAAATAGAAAGATCAAATTTATATAGGATTTTAGGAGTTTATTTACTTATTACTATTTTTGGATATTAAGAGAACTCGAGCTCTAGAATTTCAAATTAGGAGATTAATGTGACAATATGGAATGAGTACAAGGAGGAGGGAGAGACCCACGAGGAAGATCATGCATGCGGTGCTTGACCATGGGTAAGTCAATGCATTTTATTTAATTAGGTAGATTATTAGCAATTTTGATTTTTAGAAATGTGAAGGTAATAGGATGCCATTTTAAGTCAAACTTATGTCATTAGGAAGAGTAGGAAAAAATAAAAGTGGGTTTGGGAGGGATTTAATCTTATCTTTTTCATTTTGTAGATTTTACTTTTTAATTTTTAAAAGTTGTGGTCGTATGGAGACTCCATCGACCCCCAAGCAACAAGGATGATGGATTCGGGATAATTTGTGGTGTTGATGGCATATGCTAGAGGGAAGATGACATAAGAAATATTATAATGCATGTAGATTATTATGATTTTAGATTTTGAATTGATTTGTAATGAATCTAATGCTTGAATTTTGTTTATTTCAGATTGTAGGAGGACTGGGATTCACCTATGGCGAGTGGTTGACATAGATTGGCTTAATGATATGATTGCAAACTTAACATATGTAAAGATAACATAACTAGTTACATGGGGATTTGGGGGAATCATGTGGATTCCTAGGCTATCGTTGAGTTTAGATTTGTTGCGAGATGTTTTTGGCAAAGATGGGATCCAAAGACCAACAAATTTTGGTGGTGGGAAGGCGAGACAGTAGAGATGACCATGACACTTCAGGATGTGCATGGGATATTGTACTCGCCGATAGAGGGAGATCACATGTATTTTAATCTCATAATATATATTTCAGATATGATATCCTTGGTCATATGGGCCACGAGTAGCGAGACATATGATGATGGGATGCTTTTTGTGATATGCGGCGCAGTACATATTACATAGATTATAGCTATCCGAAGGTGGTGATGGGAATTACCGTGGCATACATATTGTGTCACAAGGTATATGGGACTATTCCATTATATTTGGTGGGTGCTTATTTTTAAAAAAATAGAAATTTATTAAACCCTAATTACAGAGTATTCGATGTACACAATGATATAGAGTTGTTAAGTATTAAATAACACAAGAAAATAAGTAATTGAATACAAAACCCTTAATAAATAGGAAGGAGAGAAGACTTATCTTATTAACACTTAATCCATGAGTTCTCTCCGGATCGAGAAAACTTCTAAAAAGGAAGGGTAGACTATCATATCTATGCACTTTGTAAAATTTGGAAATGTCGATAGAGTTTGGACACCGAGGTTGCCTAGATTAGGGCACTAGTGCCTAGAGTGCTTAGAGTATGATACTACCAGCCGGTGACATTGTAGGGGCTCAAGATCTAATTTCTATAGTGTAACATGTATTCGATGTTTATAACCTATGTGTCACAAAGTATGATCATCGAGGTACCTATAACCTAAAAAATAAAGATTCACCTTATAAAACCGCAATACCACATTAAATCCAAAAAAGGGGATTTAGATTGACCCCAACGGCCACCCCAAGAGTGATATTACAACTGATCTATACACTACATCTTATACTACATGTGTTTCTGTTGAGTGTGTGTGAGAATCGTGCCCTAGGATGCCCTTGTGTGAATGCACTTGATAACGGGCTAGCTAGATGTAGCAATGTAAATAGAATGTGTGGATGGAAAAATGAAATTCCCCTTCCTATGTAGTGTATGCAGAAAATGCAGTCCCTTATCCCTTGATTGAATTCCAAATGGATACTTTGAAGTGTTTTAGGTGCCTTTTGAGTGCAAGCTTAGGTGATATTAACAATTCTTAGAGCTTGGTCCTTTGTTTTGAACACATAACTATGTATTTATATGATTCCCTTGTTTAAATTTTGTAATTGACAACCTGGAAGGATGGCCCATAAGTACAAAATATTCCCAACATATAATAGATACTCAAAATAAATGAGTAAGGAGGAAAAGGATCAAGGGCACTTAGAGGGGACAAGGGCACTTGGGCACTCCTTTCCTAGCTAGGTATTAGTTTGTGGAGCCATAAAAGGTATATAAGGAAAAAAATGACTAGGTTGTGGGGTGTAAAAGACCAAGTAGACAAAAATAAGAAAAGGAAAAAAGTAAAATACAGTTGTCAATTACTAATTTTCTCACTTATGAATCGCATGAATGCTAGCATGTGTTTAGGACCTATAAATATACCCAAGTGTGTGATTTTATATCTACATTTACTCCCACTTTATGTTGTTGAGTGAATACTCGATAACATAAAGTAGATAAGAGATGTGTACCTTTTGTTCTTGTAGAGTGTGATGGCAATAGTGTGCCGAAGAGACAAGTGAAGCATGGAATGAATGCAAAATGAAGCATGGAAACTAGGAAGAGAAAGTGACCCTAGGGGTATATGTGTATGTGTTGTATACACCATGTTGTACATATTATTATTGTAGCTTGTTGTTACTACTTCTTGTAAGGAAGGACCTACAAAAAGAAGAGAAAGAGAGTAGTCAAAGTTGTGTATATGAAAAATTTGATCCAAGTATGCAAAAGTATGTAAAAATATGTAAAAGTGTGTAAAAGGAAAGTGTGCACCTGATGTAGAAGAGTGTAAAAGGATAGAAAATGTCCCAAACTTGTGTAGAATGATTTTGGGCGATCTCATGCCAAGAGAAAGTTTATTGGGTGATCTCACGCCAAATGTGAGTTTTTGGGCAATCTCACACCAAGTACAATTTTTTTGGGTGATCTCACACCAAAGAGAAAGTGTTGGGGAGAGAGTTCTAGTGTTACTCTCCTTCCATGATTTATGCATATTAAAGACGCTAGGATAATTAAATGAAACTAACACCAAGTACTTCCAATAACAAATCTAATCTAATATAAACATCATGATAAATCTTAAAGAAATAGCTAATCTAATGCATCCAACATGAATAAAACATCAAATGCTAAGCCATCCCTTTGAAATTGGATGTGTTTTATTTGTATGATTGTTATCTAACATGAACCTATCTAGATCATAAGCAATCAATTGTATGTTATCTCAAAGTGAGGAAAGAATCTCACCAAAATGGCTTAATGGCCATGTTTGGATCTTCCTTTACTACTCAACTATGAGAAGAATGGATGCAAAGATGAAGGAGCTATTCCAACAATGGAGAATGCTTTTATCAATATGCCTATAGTAATCACTATCAAAAGTGTGGTGTAAGGTGTGAAGGAAGGAGGTAGGTTCTTTATATAGCTTTCCAATTTGGGAGAAGCTAGAAACCTAGTGAATGTGGGATAAAAGATAAAGTAGAATTAGAAGGGATAAACATGATTAGAGGGAATTAATTAGAATTAGCAACTCATGGGAGTTGGAGATGATTTAATTAATCAACTAGGATTAATTAATAGGATAGGATAAACTTAAAAATTTATTTGGATGCGATTTATAGAGAAATAGGTATGATTTAGAGGATTTAAAAGGGGGATTTAATTAATAGAAGGGTTTATTAATTGAATACAAGGTTAAAAATGCTTAATTAACTAATAATAGTTAATTATTTTATTAAAGGAGGATTATAACTAACAAAGTGTCATTAATTGGCATCCGGAATGGGGTAAAGGCTAGTTAATTAACGAAGTGTCTTTGATTGACCGAAATAGAGTGGAAAATTAGCTAATTAGTGGGAAATCACTAATTATAACATAAATTATGGGAAAGAGGATAATTAGTGAAATTTTAGTATTAAAACTCTGTAGGTGGATTCTAGGTTTCTACAAGTGACTCTTTCGATATACACCACTGCAAATGGTGTGACCTTGTTTTGTACATGTTGTCTCCGATTTGATCTCGAATGTATTGTTTTTAATTGAAAATGGAGATAGATTGCATTCTTCTTGTTGGAGGAGTGTGCATGTACTTGCTCTCTGAAGACTTGTGTGAATTATGATGATCTAAGAAATTGATTGTGTGTGCCCCCAATACATTAACACCGGGGAGGAAACAGGTTCTCGGGCACTCCAATCTGAGCACAGGCACTTATGTATGTGATGTGTTGAGGACCCAATTCATATTCTAGGTCATTATGAGACAGTATGTTTGTTATGTTCATGTACTATGCAGAACTGTATTATAGCTCGAGCTATGTATGGGGTGACTGATTCACCCAATGTATGCCCCCTATTTTTGGGTGCATGTGACATCGCTAGGAGTGTGCAGCCAAAAAAAAAAATGCCCTAATTTTGAACTGAATCGTATCCCCGTAGGAGGGAGGAATGTGCATGGTAGAAACCAAGGCATATGCAAAAATATGGCTAGTAATATGTGTTAGTAGAAAAACATAGTAATCATGCAATATAAAATAGTGTAACAAGAAAGTGTGCATCCAATATGGACCGCAAAATTGGGTTCCAAACATGGGAAATCAATCACAATATCACAAGACAATCAAGGTCGAAGCAATCAAATATAAGCAAATAGTGATCAAGCAATACATAGGGCATAGTCCATGAAAATAATAGCATACAAGTAGAAAGCACTGGTAAGAAAAGTGTAGCAGACAACCATGGTGGAAAATAGTTCTTGAAATGAAAATGCTACACATGAAGCACCCGTTAGCATGTTATAAAGATAAAAAATTATGTCAAAACATGTATTTACTAGTAAAAAGTAGTGCTAGAAAATAGAAGTAGTAAATAATGAAATAATCACACCTCTAATGTGTGAGAAAGTAGATTAACCCAAGATCCTCAGTGGGACTAGTAAGATGTATAGTGTCAAGCATCATTGCAGCATGTAAGGGCCAGTAAGATATCTACATTCACTCCAAAATATCAATTGAACGCACATGTGTATATAGAAAAGATATTTACACACTAAGTATCCATCTTGTTGAACCCTGTTGCATTGGTTGGTATTTTCATTGATGTCACATGGCATTGATGGAAAAGGAGGAGTGAAATTTCATGTAGATAGGTGTTTGTCAGTGGTGTACAATGGTCTCAAGTTGGTTCTTTGAGCTTTCAGGATGGTTTGGGGTGGTCTTAGGGCGTTACAGCTTGAGCAAAGTGAGGTTGATGTCCACTGAAGGTAGAGTGTTGGTTGGTATGCTTGGATTAGATGTTCTACAGGTCAGAAATGATGGTTTCAACATGGGAAAGATCTCTTGGAGTGAGTTTCAAGTCATCTTTTGGAAGTCACTAGTTGAAACTAGCTCATTTAGGCCTAGTTCTAGAGCCTAATGAGGTGTGAGAGCTTAATATAGGTCATGAAAAGATTAGGTAAGCATAGGAGGAGAATATAAATATTTCCTAGGGTATTTATGAGAAATATCAAGGTTAAATTTAGCTCCTAGAAGCAAATTTCAAAAGTTCACCAAAACTACCTTTGAGCACTAGTAGTGAATATTGATGTAAATGATATAGGTTTGAGCTATACATGCAAATTCATGGTAAACTAATCTATGTATTGTGTATAAATATGTCATGTATTGTTTCATGTCAAGTTTCATCAAGTTCCGAGGAAGTTTGTGAAAGTTATAAAGGTTTTCCTAAAATTTGTATCTTAAGGAATACAAATTGAGCACTATGTCTTCTTAGCATCCAAGAAAAAATATGGAGCATTCTTCAGATAAATCATAGAAGTAATTTTTGAACATCATTTCAATCCCGAGTGTTTGCAAAAAAATTTAGGGAATTTGGATAATAAACAAAGAAGTTGGTCTCATTTTTCTACCCTTGTTTTTCTCTCTCCCAAACATCCTCTTGAATCGATGGAACTAAAATGAGGTTGTTTTCCTCAAAAACACTTGTGTGGGTTTTTTTAATTTTATTAGGGTTGATTAAGGATGATTCCATTTCAAACAATGTCTTCAATTCCTTTCAAGCATAACAACTCCTTACATGTCTACTTAGTTTGTGCCATTTGTGTAAAGTAAAACACAATGTTATGAGTTGGACCTAAAGTAAATATTGAGACATAAATGGTCATAGGACATCTTCCAAATGTCCTTTTTGATTTTATTAAGCTATTATAATTATCCTATGATGAATACTAATACACATTGTCCCAAAATTTCTCAAGTATTATCCTAACAAAAAGATTACATTGTGGTATGTGTCCGTAAAAATTCTTCTTGAAACCACAACATTTAAGTATTTGAAGATGAAATATTGATTCCCCTTGTTGTTCTCCTAGTAGAAATACTATCAGAATGAATATTTGATAAAAAGAAATCTTAGGTCAAAGATGGATATGTGTTGCCTCAAAGAACTGTGTACTCGATTCAGACTTGTAGATGATTAACTAAAATGTAGATTTTAAGAGTTAATCTAAGAAGTACAACAGTGAAATAAATGTCTAAATTAAATAAGAAAAGTGGCCCAAGTAATATAAGCTATGAAAATATACTACCCTAAAGTGTAGGAAGGCTTAGATAGAGCTTAGCTAATTTGACGATGCCCGAAGGTTATGTCATAGAATAAACTGGATGAACCGAATGCATGAATAAATACACAAAAGCTCTAGAAAGCACAAATCTATAACAATAGGATGCAATGGGATGCCTAGAGAGGTACATGGATGCCTGTGGGTTCCCTAGTCTAAAATATGGGTGCCCTGGTTTGTGAAAAATCTCTACAACCTTCCTCCGAGGTGTCATTGAGTGATCATCTCGTGTTCTCTTCTGTCACACCTGTTTTGTTAAACTCGGCTATATGTGACTACAAATCAATGATGAAGATGAGACCTGCAAAACCCTAAGACAAGTATCAAACCCCTAAAAAAATAAATATGCATATGAAGGGGTCAAACTATCCTCAACTGCCACAATGGTGGACTTACTAACTAAGCATTATACTACATCTTAGACCTGATGTAGTTATGTGTGTGTAATCATGCCCTAGATGCTCTTGTGCCAATCGCACTTTGTGAAAGTAGAGAGAAATAACTGTGTAGAAATGTAATAAAATGGTGGATGGAATAGAATAAACTTCCCTCCTATGTAATGTGATGCAGATGAACCATCCTTGTGCCTTGTGATGGAGCTAGATGGATGTAAATGGATCCTTTGATGGATGTAACCTTAGGTGATGATAGTAGTGCTTAGTGCTTGGTCCCTCATTATGGTCTCATAACTTTATATTTATATATTTCTCTTGTTCTAACTTCATAATTAACCCGAAAAGGCTTACCACTAAAACGATAGGAAGCTCAAATGGCTAGAAAGTGTCCAAAAAGTGGTGGGAAAGTATAAGAAGGCTCATGGTGCCCGAATGGGACCAAAGTGCATAGGGAACCCTAGTACAAGGTCGGGCACCCTAGTCAAAGATAAAATGACACCAAATGACATAAATGACTGGGAAAGAAGATGCGGGAGGTTGGCGGTGATGACAACGAAAAGTAAAATGGTTAAAGGAAATGGGTTAATTAGTACTTTCTTCACTCAAAAACCATATGAATAGTAGTATGAGACTAGGACTAAATAATTTCTAAAGTACATGATTTTGTGACTACATTTTCCCCACTTTATGTTGGTGAGTGAAAATCTCAGTAACATAAATAGATAGAGATGCATACCTAATAATCAATGTAGAGTGATGTAGAAAGTGTTTTGATATACTATAAAAAGTGTGCAATGATAAAATAGTGGAGTGAGGAAACTAAAGATGTAAAAGTGCAAAAAGTGGTGAGAGTGAACCTAGGGTGGAAATGCGTGTGTAGTTATCGATGTGTGTGTGCCACAGAACGTTGTTGTTTTTTTTGTTGTTGACGCCTTTGTTTTGGTTTTTTTAATATTTTCTTCTCATAGGGATGGACCTGCAAAGGAGAAGAGGATCAAGTAGTCAAATACACATGTATATGTAAAAACCGCATGTATATAGTAAGAATAATGTAAATGGAAGTATGAAAATATAAAAGGAACATGTGCACCTGATCCATGATGAAAGAAAGGGTGAAGAAAGGATATCATATACTTTGTGAGTTTTTGGGTGATATCATGCCACCCGGGCCGAAGAAGTGCAGGAGAAAGCTACATTATTCTCCATCCTATAACTTCTTCCTTGAATATATATGAATACCTAGTTTTTTAGGCAATATGACGCCACTGGCTAAAGTAGTGTAGAGAGGAAATTCATTATATCCTCTAGCCAGTAACTTATCCCCATAATGCTAAGGATAGCCATGTCCTATAAAATCCACTTTGTACGAGGTTCGTAGACTAGTCCGAACCCGGTTTCTTATAACCCACAATGTCAAGGATGGAAAATGAACTAAAGCTCAGATCTTGGTAGAAAACACATAATAGTGTGTAAAACCTCAAATGATGTCCCCCTCTTTGGGGGAGAAAGTGACATCACTGATAGGAGAATATGGCCCCAAAAGAGGACCAACCACATAAACTATGCCCTACAGGAAAGGGAATGCGCTTGGTAGAAACCAAGGTGCCCACAAATAATTGGCTAGGAAACAAGTGTTAGTACGAACAAGCATACATGTAAAGAACAAGTGTAAGCTATGCAAACAATGTATAAGCTAGAAAGCAAGTAAACACGCAAGAAGACAATCATAGACTACCAAAGTGGGTTGTAAACATGGGACACCACTCACGATGTTGCAAGACACGGAAGGCCATAATGGTTGCATACAAAAAAATTTTGTACACCAAACAAAGGGTAAGGTCCGCATATAATAGAAAACAAGAGATAGAAAATAGAAAACAAACAAATAGATACCCATGGAATCAAATAATCCTGCAAAATAAATTTTGTACATGAAGCACCAGTTAGCATGTTAGAAAGCTAACCCATATGTCAAAAGTGTGTATAAGCAAGTAATGTAGAGTGCTAAGTACAAAAAAAACAATAACACCTATAAGATATGAATGTGGATGCCCCTAGCGACCATTGTAGGAGTGGTAGGAGGCAAGCATCCATGCTATATGTGGGAGATTTGTATCTGTGATCACAACTAGAGAAAGGTGTGAACGTGCATGTGTGTATGGTAAAGATAATGACATACAAGAGATCTATCTAGCATGTGTAATAAGCGAACATGAACAAGAAAATGTAAGCAAGAGTAAAAGAAACCAAGATATGCAACATGTTGTGGATGGATGGAATGGAATGCAAGATGGATGATAGGAGCCATGTGCCCCCAAGTGAATGGAAGTGTATGTAGTGAGGTTCATTTATTTTTCCCCTTAGTAGTCAAGAATGAACTAAAAATGAGAGTGCGTCATCGGGAAATGGTTGAATCGTATTTGTCATGTGTATAACGCGTTGTGATGAGTGTGTATGTGTAGTGATGATATGTGACCTAGTGATGAAATGTGTGATGATGTAGCCTAAAGCGTATATCACAATGAGATGAATAGATGGAGTGGTGATGTAGCTTAAAGTGTATATCACAATGAGATGAATAGATGGAGTGTTGATGAATCCTAAAGCATGTACCACTACAAGATGAAGGAATAGGTGACCATTTATCCTTTAGTGTATGTCACTAGCCTATATTATCGCATGAGAGAAATTTGAATAGTGAATGTTTGTGTATGATAAGTTCCATTTGATTTGTAAACCCTTGGTAGTTGAGTATGAACCAAGGAACTAAAGTGCGTCATAGGGTAGTGAGTGCAACACATAAAATAATATGTAGTGTGTGTGATGATTTAAATGAGTTGTGTGATGAGATAAATGTGTAAATATGCAATGTGTAGAATGTAATGCAAGATGTGTATATAGTCTAATAATGTGAGAGTGTGTGCAATGTAGTATGTAGGATGAGTAGTATATGATGCTAGACTCGTAGACAATGGGAGTGTGACAAAAACGTGATGAATATGAGCATAGTATGTAGGATATGTAGATGCACCAATGTCAATATCCAAATAATGTAAAGTGAATGCCAAATGCAAAATGCAATATGTATGGATAGCCTAAGAGTGTGAAGTGTGCCCTATGTAGGAGGAGTAGTATGTAATGTTTGACTCGTAGAAAATATTAGTGTGACATATATGTGTGATGAATAGTGGTATGGCATGTAGAATATGAATGATGTGTAAATGTGCAAATGTCAAAATGATGTAGACTAAATGTAGAATGTATAATGTAAGATGTAAGACATGTGATGCAATATCAAGAATTTTGTGCTTGTTACTGTCAAGTTAATGCACCAAACTAAACACAAAACCCCGAAAACTCCAATGAAATCGATACCTGATGAAGATGTAGACGGATGAGGAAGCCGATGTAGACAAGACGGGCGCACACGAGCAATTTGCACAATAGATCCGAGTAACCTGCAAAACACCGGTGCTTGACAGAAAAAGATGGCGTTAGAAGATATTTGGGTGGACTGCCCGAGAAGCGGGTCCGGGAAGCGATAAGCTTCCTTGGCGGATGTCAGTCCACGTTTTCAATAAAGAAAAGAAGCATACATGATAAAAGATGTAAATAAAGACTAGATTTTCTGATTGCAGTAATAAAACAGAAACTGAACAGCAGACAGAAAGTACAGAAAACAGGGAACTGCGAAATAATGCTGGATTTGTGTTACCTGTGACCTTTTTTACCCGCCTCGCAAAGGAAATCGGCGTCGACTGGGTATAATCGGCGGCGACTGATGTGATCGGCGCGATCGATCGATCGGATCGGCCGATCGGATAAGATCGTTGTCAATCAAGGCGATCGACCAATCGTGAATCGTATGGCGATGAGATTCGGGATTGGAAGGTGAATGTAGTCCGCAAGATGTGCCAAGATGGAGAGACGCTCGAACAGAGTCACCGATGATGATGATGGTGGTGTATGATGTTGATATGATACGGCAGAGTAACGGTGCTCCTCTCGGGATTGATTAGGACAGATCTCGCCCTAACCGAGACAATTGATGCTAAAAAGATCTCTCTTTTCGCAACCCGAATCTTTCGCGCCTCGTTCTGCGTGCGTGCTTTTTTTCTTTTCGCTCTTCTCTCTTTTCGTCCCTAGAACTGAGTTCTGGGCTTGCTTTTATAATCGGCGCCGCTCCTAGAAAATCGGCGCCGACCATATGGGTCGGCGCCGATCGCGGAAAAGACTCCCGAGGTGCCTAAAATGATTGATTCGAGAAAAATAAGACTTATCCCGACTACGGGAAAATATCCCGCTTAGGGAAGATTAAAAATAGATGTGATACATGGGTAGAATAAATTTGGGGTGGATAAGTGATTAAGATGCATGGGAAGAAGCGAAATTAAATATTTAATATTTAATCACTCATGGGTAAGATGTGATGTGATGAATTAAATTTAGAATAGGTGATTAAATCACAAATTGGATAATATCCCAAGGGGATAGTTGGTGATGCGAACGTGCCCCAGGTTACTTAAGTAGGAAAAACGAATGTGAGGGACACTAAATTGGATAACCAATTTTAAGTGTCTACATTTTGCCCCTTTTTGTCAAGTAATCTTGCGATAAGCAAGGTTATGAGACAAAAACAAGAGATGGAAGAAGAGAAGAATTTGTGGTGATGTGATCCCCTCAAACTAGGGATGGGATGGATGATAGAATGACGATCCCGAAGTTTGAAAGAGGTAGATAAAAATGCAGATGCCCCACTGGATGTCCTGGAGTAGATCCGATCATTGATGACGATAAAAATAAACACAAGGGCAAGAACCTAAGGAACTCACATTGGTAGGAAAACTAGCCGGGCCCTCATGAGACGACGTTAGTGTCTACTGCACTCCATGAGTGTAAGGAGAACTGCAAAATAGTCAACATCGAAAGAGAGACACATTGGTAGGGACAACTAGACGGTCTATAAATCAGACGACGTTAGTGCCTACAGACCCGCGTAACTCTAAGCTGCCGAAAGATACGAGTGTCCCACGCAAAGGGAACAAACCCGAAATAGACAAGGATATCTAAAAGATGCGCCAAAAGGCAAGATTCAGCACACAACAATGATCAGATAGATAAGTAAGCCAAGCATCAACACTATGGCAAAGAGACATGAAAAATCGGCGGCGATCAAACTAATCGGCGCCGACCAAAACAATCGGCGTCGACCCAAAAAATCGGCGCCGACCAATCCAGACGCATATAAATATGCGAACGGAAAACGTAAACGATTTATTTGCAACGTGACGATTGATTCAGACAGAGATAGATTTTTGATTTGAACACAATGGAAGCCTCTGGGAGCGGACAGAAGCGCAGGAGGACACGGCCTGGGGTAAGTGGTCATTTTCGAACCCCTTCGTCGTTATTTTTTTTTGTTTGATTTTTCATGCGTATGGAAGGCCTGGGTCTGGTTTACGCCTGGCCTAAACCAATAGCAGTCGGCGCCGATTGGTGTAGTCGGCGTCGATTTGTTTGGATCGGCGTCGATTGGTAGTAATCGACGCCGACTAGAATGAACGACGCCGATTTTACCAAATCGACGCCGATTGAAAGATATTTAGCATTTCCTTCTTGTTTTGGATGTTATGATTTTGGAAGATGTGATTTATGGAACAGAGAGACTGATTATGCTTTTAATGTCGTGGATGCAGGCACGAGAGGCTCTTCATATGAGGGATGCCATCCCTGAGTTATTGGAGACGATCCTTCCTGACGTGACCGATGCAGACTGGCAGCATTTAGAGCTAGCCGGGCTCGGGGGTTTTAGATATTACAGACGAGTGCCACGGGATGTGGAGCTCATGCGGGCATTAGTGCGACGGTGGGACAGCCACACGTGCACATTTTGGTTTAGGACGGGTGAGATGACTATCACCCATGAGGATGTATACAGGATCCTCCGATTACCGATTACGGGGGACCCGATTGAGATCACACCCCGAGAGCAGCAGCAGAGGGCCCTGGTGCGATTGTACAGAGAGATCGAGATCGATGACTCTGAGATAGATCGGGGCGTGAGGATAGCCTCACAAGAGCAGCAGGATAGCCTCTGAGCAAAGCGGATAGCCTTGATTCGAGATGGCTATATCTTATTTTGCCTCGCTGCACTCGGGGAGGTGGGAGATTCCCATCACACGCTTAGATCTGCGTGTGTGACATCTGCAAAGATGCATGTGTTTTTGCCTTCACGATGCCCCGATAGCTCGATTTACTATGAGCTATGGATGTACACCACCGGCCGGAGGACAGGATCGACGTTAGCTTTGTGCTCCATCGGGCGTATGAGCACATAGCAGTTGATTAGGCCATCCGGCTTCCGTGGATGCCAAAGCAGAAGTGGGGGTGTGGACTATGGATTTCGGAGATGGCGGGCCGACATGGCCGCAGGAGACACAGTAGATCAGCCGAGTGGTACTGAGCGCCAGACGCTTACACCGATCAAAGTTATCCGGAGACCATATCGGGCATTCCCGACATGGGTCGGGTCAGACGCCCACTGGCAAAGATTGAGACGGAGTCGGGTGGTCGGGGCCGTAGGCCGATATGTGGGAGCGAGTCCCATTCATGGATATCGAGGCGCTTTGGCCTAGTATGCATAAAGACGGGCCACATACACGCCATATATAAAGTGGATAGCAGAGAGACAGATTTGCCGATTTTGATCCCGGCAGACCCATTGAGAGAGGCTCCACCCTCCACAGACAGTGATGATGACGCGGGGGTGGATGAGGGCTATGCAGCGTGGTATGACACAGAGCTTCCACGACATCTCCCGCCCTCGATAGATGCTGATGAGGAGGACATAGCTGCGACACTAGACAGATTAGAGGGAGAGCATGCCACACTGGTACAGACGCATCAGGTAGCTCTGGAGGAGATCAGGGCCTTGACAGAGGAGAGAGATTCCCTGATTGTGGAGAGAGACACCGCCCGTCAGGAGCGTGATACAGCGATCCAGCAGAGGGATCGCTACCTTCGGCACAGGGAGGCCCTTAGGGCCAAATATGGAGAGACGAGTGCCACATCAGAGTCTGGGACACAGGGCACGGCTCTAGGTGGGGCACCACCAAAGAGCCGCCAAAGAAGACCAAGAAGACCTTTACGAGCACCGGTATGGTGAGCCCGAGCACATACCGGCCTCCTCCTCGCCGAGGTGAGATATTATGAGGATGCTCTAGCGCAGCATGCCCCAGATGTGCCTCGGTACGGGGCGAGGAGGAGAGGAGTGACAGCTACAGCGAGCGGAGCCTCAGGGGGAGGGAGCACTGGGAGGGACCGAGGTGGGCCGAGACCTCCAGCAGCAGGTGCTTCGAGCTCGATAGGCGGCGGTCAGGAGGGACAGCCGGGTGCAGAGGAGGGTGGAGGGGACAGTGTCCTCCACGCTTCTGATTTCACTATATAGAGACTTGATAGATTGTGTATTTGTATAGCGATGTAGCCTCGATTGGAAGGCATTGTATAGATGGCTCGATTGGAAGCCACCCATTTTTGTAAAAACACACATGTATATATATAGATTCATCATGTTATTGGTCATATGATTGTACTTCATGCCTTTTTGATTTTGATATACATGGATAGATGGATATAGAAAATTAGATGTGATTAGAGAGATATAGACTGATGGATGATGGAAATAGATGTGATTAGATAGATTGAAATGTGGATAAAATAGATGTGATTGGATAGATATAGACGGATAGATGATAGATGGATGTGATTAGATAGATTGATTTAATTTTGATAGATAGATGTGATGTATCTTGGATGGACATAGCTTTTAAATATTTTGATGGATAGATATACAGATGTACTTAATGTATGGATTAGATATAGATAGATGTAATGTACCTGAGATGTACGTATTTTTCGATATTTTGATGGATAGATAGATAAATGTGTTGGATATATGGATGTAATTATAAGGAGAAATGAATAAAGATAGATGTGTTGATAGATAAGAGGAATTTTGATAGAAGATAAATTTTGATTTAATTAACATGTGAAATGCCAATTTAACAGGATGCAAGACAAAGAAATGAGGAATACTCCTTACAAGAGCAAAAGATGAAAGCGGAAACAACCGTGACTTAGAAGAGAAGATACTCTGAGAGAAGAAGAAAATGATAAGTTGGACTTCCAACCGACCATAGATAAAATCGTAAAGGGAACCAAAAGACCAAGCATACAAGGCCCTATATAAGATTAAAATAAATCGACACTAACTAGTCGCAAAACCGCATCTAGGATAGAAAATGGAAAGAAAAGTAAGTAAGTATCTTGTCGGAAACTACAAGGACGTAATACATGTCCATAGTGGGGAAATAGGATTCTCCATATGATCGACAAAAGGTCCTAAATCTCACTTCATGATTTTTGTGATGCATAGGCAAACCGATCAATGCGGAAGTTTGCTTGATATGGAAAGACCGATCGATGCGGAAGTCTTTCGATGATGCTATAAACCGACCGAAGGCCGATTAATTACAAGAAGCCTTGAATTTTTTTTTTTGAGAAAAGCCATCCTTCAAGGGAGCGGTCTCAGATATTTTGTATTTGAATGATAGCCATCCTTCGAGGGTATGGTCTATATTTTTAGAATTTTTGATTCACTTGGTAATATATGGATAGCTGTCCTTCGAGGGATCACCATCTTTTGGATAGCATCTTTTTTTTTTTTTTTTTTTTTTTGGAAACTTTTTGGAAGAAGTTTCGAGTTTAGACCTAGATAGATCTGGGATGGAGGGGAAGAGAACATAGAAGAACATGCACTCATGACCCGAGTAGATCCAATGAAGATAAGTACTGGGGGAGATGAAGTGGTGATTAAGGTATTCCTACCATGAGGAGGAACATATCCAAAAGAAACGTGCAATGAGTAGAGCCGCGATACTCATATTTAAGGTAAGCGAGGCAATAGGCGGAGAACCACACAATTTCAAATCACCACGAAAGTAGATGACTGGTTATTAGGACGGATGAAAGATCTGAGTTGCGACTAGATTTGTGTAAGATAGATTTTAACAAGAGAAGGGCCGTAAATGCAAAGCATTAAGAGGTTCCGCTTCAGGGATACCATCCATGGAAGATAAACGATAAGCCCCAGACCCATATTTATGAGTGATAATGTAGGGGCCCATCCAATTGGGAGCAAACTTACCACGTTGACTCCTTTCGAGTGTAGTGACATTTTGATTTTCCTTAAGAACAAGATCACCAATTTTGAAGTCACGATGTTGCAAGTGCTTGTTATAAGCACGTTTGACACGCTCGAGATAGACCTGATGATGCTCAAGAGCGTTAAGACGTCGCTCATCTAATAATTCCAGTTGTGCTAGACGATTTTGACGATAATCCTCATCGGAGACAAATTCTCTGAGAGAAACACGGAGAGATGGGATTTGGACCTCCAAAGGAAGGACAGCCTCAGACCCATAGACGAGAGAGAAGGGAGTAGCACCAGTAGGAGTACGAATGCTAGTCCGATAAGCCCAGAGAGCAAAAGGGATATGTAGATGCCAATCCCTACCAGCTCGACTAGTTACCTCATGAGGATATTACGCAAAGTTTTATTGGAAGCTTCGGCTTGACCATTAGCTCGAGGGTAGTATGGAGAAGAAAACTCGAGCTTGATATTGAAAGCATCTGGCAGAGATTCTCGCAAATCAGCGTTTTTGAAAGACTTACCATTATCTCGTGATTAGCTTGTGTGGAACGCCAAAGCGACAAATGATGTGTTGATAGACAAAATCAACTATGGGTTTAGCCTTTGTCAAGAAAGAGGGATAGCTTCTACCCACTTAGTAAAGTACTCAAAGCATGCGGTAATGATAGAATGATGACGTTGGGAAGAACGAGGATTGATGAGACCAATAAGATCAATACCCCATCGCGAAAAAGGCCACAAATCCGCCGCAGTCGCAAAGCCCGACTAGGATGTGCGTGAGATTAGAATGTTGCCGACACTTGACGCACTTCTTAGTGTATTCACAACAATCTTGATTAAGAGAAGGCCAATAATATCCCAAACGTAAGAGAGCTGCTGGCTACAGCTAAACCACTAAAATGTCCACCACAGATACCGTCATGGACCTCCTGAATAGCTTTAGATGATTCATGGGTTTTGAGGCATCGAAGCAAAATACCATCAAAGCCACGTTTGTAAAGAAGGCCACCTAGAATAGTATAGCGGTTGGCGGCTGGACAAAAGACCTTCTACCATTGGGAGTCGATCCGGAGGAAGGACCGAATGAGATAGATAATCAACTATCTCGCTGATACCACTCATCCCGAGTATGGGTTGTGACAAAGATTGATCGACGTTAGTTGCCCAAGATGAGATGGTTGATCCAATCGTCAGACATTACCCACATAAAGACGCGAGTCTTCGTAAAAGGCGGATAAGAGAGGCTAAAGAAGCCATGGTATCCGCGAATCGATTTGCAAAGACGAGGAATGGCTTCGATAGTGAAGTTATCGAAAGATTGGAGTTGGGCAAGAACGATGTCGCGATATTTTCAAGGATATCATTCTTGCATCGATAGACACCCGTGACTCGGTTAACGATGAGTTCGTAATCACCAAAGATGTCAATATGACGAGCGCCGAGATTAATGGCATTTTCAAGACCTAAGACAAGAGCTTCAGACTCACCATATTATGGTGCACTCAAAGTTTAATTTGTGTGCGATCGGGATGGGCGTACTCCCAAGGAGGAATCATCACAAAACCCGCACCTCCCCTCACGGCATTCGATCCATCAAAGAAGAGTTTTACTTTAAATGGAGATAGACCAAAATCAATTTGTTGGATATACTCATCGGGAAATTGAGCAAGGGGGTCTTGAGTGTCCTAAGAGGAGCATCACTAATTGATCCGCAATAACCCGACCCGATAGCCTTTTGCGGGATAAACTCGAGGTCAAACTCACCATAAGCATAAGCCAACGAGTGATGCGATCATGTGATAAGGTTTTGCATGGATTGTCTCGAGGGATCGACACTTGTGACAATGTAAGTTTTGTGATTAAGGAGATAATGACGAAGCTTAGAAGTTGCGAAGAAGAGAGCACAACATAGTTTTTCAGCTTTCTGAGTAACGTGTTTCATACTCATGGAGGGTGCGATCGATGTAATAGATAGCCTTGTTCTTTACCACAAGTGTCCCGATGCGAGATCATGGCTCCCAGAGCATGGTCACCACAGAGATATAAAGATAGAAAGGCTCCCCGCGTGGAGGTGTAAGCACAGTGGAGAAAGAAGATAAGCTTTGAGATCATCAAAGGCCTTTTGGCAATGCTCATCCCACTCAAAATGAACATTCTTACTGAGAGATGGTGAAAAGGTTGACAACGGTCCGACAATTGGGAGATAAAACGACGCGACCGATCAAGACGCCCTGGAGACTCATGGAGTTGCTTTAAGTTAGACGGGGAGGCATCTCAAGGATAGCTTTTATTTTTATGGGTCGACTTCAATGCCCCCGATGGAAATGATAAAACCTAAAAGTTTACTGAGAACGCCAAACACGCACTTAGCCTGGATTTAGACGAAGACAGAAAGCGACAAGCCTCTCAAAGAGAGGTGCAAGGATGAAAAGATGATCCCGACGGCGTTTGACTGCGAGGAGGTCGCCAACATAATCCTCTACGCTTTGTGTAAGAGGTCATGGAAGATGTATGTCATTGCTCGTTGATAGGTTGCCCTCGCTCTTAAGGCCAAAAGGCATGACACGATAGCAAAAAAGGTCCCCCAAGGGGTTATGAAGGAGGTCTTATGTTGGTCTTCTGGTGCGATGAGGATTTGATTATATCCAGAGAAACCATCCATAAGAGAAAGCATCTCATGACCCGCAGTTAAATCTACGAGTTGGTCGATATTAGGAAGAGGAAAATCATCCTTGGACAGCAAGATTAAGATCCCTAAGTCGGTACAAATTCGAATTTTCCAAAGAGCCTTAGTTACATCGGGTACTACATTCGACACCCATCATGGATAATCGATGGGTCGATGAAGCCACCGAGAGCAAGCGTTGTAATTCTTCTTTAACAAGAAGGGCTACTCTAGGTGCATTTTACGTAATTTTTGCTTGACCGGTTTGATGTTGGGAAGGGTAACGATATTGTGGACCACAATATCGGATCGAGCCCCGCATATCTTCATATGACCAAGCAAAGGCTTGATGATGTTTGGAAAGAAAAGCGGTAAAGTCCCCTAATTCCCGTGGGATTAAGGGATGGCCGACCTTGATGATGCGAGGGTCTTCGTAAGTCCCTATATTAAGGTCGATAGTGGCTTGCTGAGAAGGGTAGACGTGTCGAAGGAATAGTCTTGGGAAGGTATGAATCCTCCGCCCCAGATAGGTGAGGACAGTAATCATCATCCGCACAAAGGATAGTGTTGATAGTAGGAGAGTCGTCTCCAACTATTTCAGGAAGATTAATGGTATGAAGGACCGATTGTTAGTCTCATAGACCAACGGCCCTAAGGAAATGGTATTGATCAAAAAAAAAAGTTAGGTGGGATGGAAATGTCATCGTCCACATCAAGTGATGCTTTTGACTTGGTGGGGGAAGATGGTTCTTCAGTAGGAAGAGGCTCATCAAGAATAGTGACGGTGGCCTCTGAAAGGGGTTTAAATCCTAACCCAAATTTTTGATGTGGCATGAGAGTAGGAATGGATTTGAGGTCATGTATACCTTGTTCATATTTTCCAAGGCCAAAACCTTTCCACGCGCATCGATGTAGATAAGTCTTTGCAAACGTGGGATTCTGTAGGTGATCAAACCCTGTTAGGTAAGGTTTGGCTCTAGGAGGAGAATCCGGGCGATGATGAGGCGTATCAAGACCACCGTAGATGAAATTGGTCTGTTGATTGGGCAGACCAATGGTGACGATGCGACCGAGACCTGGTTGATATTCAGGTTGCTTGTCTGGTCTACCATACTCATTAGGTTTGAGATGGGCATCGAAAGAAAAGAGAGGAAGCTCTCCTAGTGAGAAACGCTGCAATGTCTCTTCCAGATTTTGTAAATCCGGTAGTTTGGTTGCAGGTATGGAAGAAGATGAGGCCCCATCTGGAGAAGATGTATTTTCTTTTAAAGGGGCAGACCTAGTGGTCATGTCGCATTGTGCGGAAGGAAAAGGATCTCCTGGATGAGTATATATTTTGCCCTCATATTGATATTTTAGGCATCGATGGAGGGTGGATGGGACACAATGCATTGCGCGAATCCAGGAGCGTCCGAGGATCATGTTATAGTGGAATTTTCCTTCGACAATATAGAAGAGTTCATGGAGCAGCTTCTTACCTACTCGGATGGGTAAGACCACAGTTCCTAGAGTGACTGCTAGCTGATCATTAAATGATCGAAGGGCGAAGGGTGGAGGTGACACCACATTCTTTGGTAACTTAAGTTGTTCGAATGTGTGGGAGGAGATGACGTTGAGTGCAGCTCCACTATCGATCATAACACGTTTTAAGGTAGTGTTATTGATTTGGACTGTGATGAAGAGGGGAGCCTCCAAATCTTCGGAAGAAAGAGAAGGAATTTCCGAATCCTCAAAAGAAATGGTGGTTGATGGTCCATTCAGTCCAACAACCAACTCGAAGGGCTGGGGCTCATCGGAATTTACTGCGATGCGACGCAGATTATCAATCAAAGCTTGGCGATGTTGTGGAGAGGATTGGATGAGGTCAAAAAGAGACATTTTGACCGGAGCTTGGGTGAGTTGCTTCATGACACTCTCCTCAACAGACACGGGAACTTGAGCCCGAGGTGCAGCACGAATAGAGACCCTGGGTCGTGGGGCTGATGAGGAAGGAGAAATGTCTTTAGGGGCTGCAGAAATGACAACCCGTGGTCGAGATGCTGAAGATGAAGATGGGTTATCATAGTGTTGGGTTCTAGTGGCGATATGGATTGTGTCAATTTGGGAAGGTGGAAGATCAAGTGGGATGGAACCACTAGAGGTCTGAGTGGATGGTTGAGGTTTGGATGGGGCTAAGATGACAGGAGGTAATTGTTCCTCCTCCAGCAAAAGGTCACTTTCTTCCAGAAGGTTCTTGATAACGGCTTGGAGAGCTTTACATCCCTCAGTATCATGACCCGGAGTACGGTGGTAAGCACAAATCAGATCAGAGTTAAACCAAGTAGGTTTCACTCCTTTAGGATTATAAGGTTTAATCGGAGGAAGGGTTATGGATGAAGATTGGATGAGTTGATGAAGGATTTCGGTATAGAATCCGGTAGACGAAGAGGAGGATAGAGATGATGAAGATGGTTCTTTTACCTTAATCGACTGCCGAGGTAAGAGAACTTGCATGTTAGGTTTAACGGTCTCTTTAGGGATCCTCTTGTTTGTTTGGACATTTGGAGGAGCAGTCTTGGGTGCTTGGGATGGGAGTAAATGAGACATGATTGACTTTGGTGGAGGGGGAGCCCCTAAGATAGATTTTGAGGAGGATGGAGATGTGACAAGATTTTGCGGTCCTTGGAGACAAAGGGGGTTGCTTAGTCGGATTTACGGATGATTTAGATAATGTTGATTTAGATGAGGAAGAAGTCCTCAAGGTAGGTGTAATAGGAGGAATATAGGGTGCTTTGGTTTTTGGTAATGAAGATGATGATCCTGATAGAAGAGGTGGCATCTTTTTGGTAGGTAAGTCTATTTTTAGGGGTATTGATGAAGAATGTGTTGTGGGAGAAGATGATGGCTTTGATGGATGTGTAGAAGAAGACGCCTTCTCCACGGGCAAATCCAATCGTTTATGAGGCGTGGAGAGAGATTTTTGTGGAAGAGCACCAAGAGTTTTGATGGTCCGAAATATGGGCTTTCCTTTTTCAGGGATGGTGACGACTTCAACGGCATAAGGTGATTGTAACCTTTTTGGGGGAAGCAAGTGGGGAGGTACTGATGGTATAATGTTAGATTTTAGTTGTCTCGGTTTAGGTTCAGGAACCGAGCGTATAGATGTTGGTGCTACTTCTTTTGATTTTTCCTGAATAGGTGAAGTAACATTGGTGATGGAAGAAGGGGGTGATGACGAAGCAGTTCCTAGCGAAGGGACTACTTCTGATGCAGTAATCATGGGTGAAACTACTGTAGGAAAAGAGATAGGAAGGGTCAAAATTGAAGACGCTTCCGTTGAAGTTGGCACAATGATAGGTACGTTCACCAAGGGCATAGTTGCAGCGGGAATGGGAGCAACAGAAGTGGATGTGTCCGTAGTGGAAACTCGGAGGGATGTGATTGCTTCGAGCATTGAAAGAATGTCTGATGATGAGACAGATGAGGATGACACTGTCTCGGGTATAGATGGAAGGTCAGACAAAGGAGCGGAGAGAGATAACTCCGTGCTTGATAATGTAGGGATATTCAAAGATGGACTATCTGAAGATATTGGAACTCCCGTGATTGATGAAGAGGAAGGAGGATCTGATTCGATTGATGTGTTTGCAGATGGATTGGTTTCAGAAGAAGAGTCCTCGGTAGAGATGAAATTAATAGTGTGGGTGTTTGGTTTTTGAGATTCCGAAGAATTATGATTTGGGGCATGATTGGGGAAAGGTTGTTTAAAAACGTCCAGTGCTTGATTTGGGGGAGCATTCGGATTATCCAGGATGAGCTCGCCTTTGTCAATGAATTTTTGGACAAGATTTTTGAAAGTCTGACATCGTTCGATGTCATGACCTTTGGTTCTGTGATAATGACAGAAATCGTTTTCCCTATACCAGAATGGGCGTTCTCGACTTTCATCAATATCCCTAATGGGTGGAAGTTCGATCATGCGAACTTCCAACATTTTTTCTAAGATAGAGGAATATGATTCCCCCAATGGAGCGAAGGATCGAGAAGATGAAGGCCCTTTTCGAGTAGATGAAGGGTCTCTTCGTGATGGTTGATTAGGAGTACTATCGGTTCTTGGTGTTTTTAATACGATAGCATTTGTGGACCCTTGATTCTTATCTTTAGGAGGGAAAGAATTTGGTTTGGTGAACCGAGAGAAATCTGGTTTAGATTTGGAGCGAAGTTTTAGCTTCCTTGTTCAATGGCACGAGATTCAAGTTTGCGTGCCATCGTAAAGGCCTCTTCAAAGGTATGAAAAGTTTGGATCCTTAACGTGGAAGAAATGTGATTAGCACAAGATCGGGTGAACAACTCGATTTGTTGGGATTGGGGAAGGGAGAAAGACAATTGGTTGATTATCCCTCTCCAACGAGCGACAAAGTCTGCTATAGACTCATCGTCGAATTGGCGAATGTTATAAAGATCTGTGATTGAGATCTTATGCGCGATATTTATTGAGAAGTTTTCAACAAACATCTGGGCCAATTGAGAGAAAGAAAACAAAGAATGTTGAGGGATGTTATTGTACCAGTCCAAAGCGGGACCCGCTAGAGACATAGGAAAGGTACGGAGCATGAGTTCCTGATCCTGGACGATAAGGTAGCAAGCATGTTTGAATGCTCGCAGATGTTGTTGGGGGTCTTCCCGGCTATGAAATTTTGAGAATTTGGGAAGTTCCCATTGGGGAGGATAAGGCTTAAAAGCCACCGAAGGATGAATGGGTTCATTGCACACTTCTTCAAAGGAGTATGAAGGACGGGTTCCTTTTGTGGAGGCTTCCAAGTCTGCAATTTTCTTGAAGAGAATTTGAACTACGTCGGATTGGGGAGGAGGTGCATTGGTATGTCCTACATAAGAAGCAAGTGGTGGATGTTGTTGAGATGTCAATGGGGGATTCATCTGTTGTTGGATAGGATGATAAGAGGAATAACCAGGTGTTCTGGGTGACACCGGGTGGGGTATTTGCTGTGAGGCACTCATGATATAGCAGTCGTGAGATAATAAGTGGTTGAGAAAATATAGGTTGGGTGACGGATGGAACCTGTGATTGGTGGACTCCTATGTTTGTTGATTGAATAGGGACAGATTGAGGAACATGGGTGTTGGTTAGATTGGACATGTTGGGGAACAAGACCTGAAAGGGACCTTCTACCACCGGATTTTGGTACTGGGGGTGCCGATACTAGGGATGGGCGAAGGTCACAGCTTGCTGGAATATCGAAGAAAGATTGACCGGAGGACGAGAAGTAGGAACCAACCGACTAGCCTGAGGGGTTGGCTCATGAAGAGGTACCGACCTCGAGACACAAAGAGGGCATAGATGAATTAACAATGATATGCGGGTGCACAGACGCACTCGTTATCGCCAAGGCAGAAGACCTCTCAAAGGTAGGTTGAGGAATAGTTGAGGTAACTGCAGTATTAGGAATAGGTAAGGCAATTTGAGAATTAGTCAACATGGTTGGTGGAAGAGAAAAAGGAGGCACAAGAGCCTCCCCCTTTTCCGTAGCTCGAGGCGGGAGAGAGGATGAAAACTGTTCTACATAGGCCTGGGATGGACCACGAGGATAATCGTACACTTGTTGGATTGGTGGTCCTTGATCAGATATTCGAATGGACTTGTGTACTAGGTAGTCCATGAGGGCTACCGGATTGCGATCAAGGAGAGCCTGAAATTCAGGATCCCCGCGAGGAATAGACTCCGAGTCAGAAGATATTTCTGATGGACTAGGAGAAGCTGGACGTGATGGGATTGTTTTGGCTTGATGGAAAGGATTATACGACCATGAGGGGGAACCAACTAACAGCGGTCCCGAGGAAGATTGGAGGGGTGCCGAAACATCCACGCTGGTGGTGATTTCGGAGGAAGAAGGAACCTGTTGGGCCATTTTCCTAGATTGTGACCGGGTGATAACCGTCATAAACAAGCAAGAAAGAAGATTGTCCTAACTAATGCACAAACAATTCAAGCAGCGCAAGTGATTATCTCCTTTAAATTTTGATGCTTTTAAGAAAAGAAAATGTTAGGGAAGGCTTTTTAGAACAGGAACTACTCAGATAGCCAAACTAGGGATGGTTTGGGTAATGTTTGGTGAGGAGTCCCGAAGGCACTTCAGTAAAAGACCGGTACGTGGCTTGATATAGGGGCCTACCCCCGCACTTCACACACCGCTGCGATAAGGGAGTCGGGTGCTTTGCCAATATATACCAAAATCTTCCGTGAATTTATAGCGCGGCCCGAGTACCGCGTAGGCTCTTCCTCTGGATATCACTTCCAAGTAAAGCGAGGCCTGTGGAAGGAGTTTTGTTTAAATGCTTTATACCTAGTGATTTTGGCTTTGTGTGCAAGGGTGAAAAATAAAAATCAAATAGTGTCACTACCGATTTTGATCAATTCTCCAACCTAATTAAAACTAGATGAAAAAGCATGCAACAATGACAAAGAAAAGGTTCTTTTTAAGCACTTAAAACGAAATGTTTGATTTCGATGAAGACAAATCAAACAAGTTCTTTCCCAAATGCGATTAAGTTCCTTTTAAGCACCAAAAATTGAAGTGTTTGGATGTGATAGACAACCAACAAAGAAATCCTAAAAAGGAGAAAACACCGAAAAAGAGGAATACCTGTAGATTTAGCTCTCCAAGGTGTGTGGACTTCAAAAAGCGCGTTGTTGAGCTCTTCCCCTCGAACAATCCCACGATCAAGCAAAGTGCTCCGCAAGAAAAGATCAAGCAAACAACAAACAAGATCCGGAAAGATACATCCAGATAGTGGTGAAACAAAAAATTTCTATTTAAAGGAAATAAAAAATTTCAAGATAATGATTTCGCCTAAAAGCAAGATTGAAATGATGAACAGAAATGCTCAAATAGGACTGATAGAAATCAGTGAAGAAAAGGAACAAAGTTCAAAACTAGAAAAGAAATGAACTTACCAATAAGGGACTTTGGTTGGGTCCCACCGGGCGTGCCAGAATGTAGATCAAGAATTTTGTGCTTGTTACCTGTCCAAGTTAATGCACCAAACTAAACACAAAAACCCTGAAAAACTCCAATGAAATCGATACCTGATGAAGATGTAGACGGATGAGGAAGCCGATGTAGACAAGACGGGCGCACACGAGCAATTTGCACAATAGATCCGAATAACCTGCAAAACACCGATGCTTGACAGAAAAAGATGGCGTTAGAAGATATTTGGGTGGACTGCCCGAGAAGCGGGTCCGGGAAGCGATAAGCTTCCTTGGCGGATGTCAGTCCACGTTTTCAATAAAGAAAAGAAGCATACATGATAAAAGATGTAAATAAAGACTAGATTTTCTCGATCAAAGTAATAAAACAAAATCAACAAACAGCATGTAAAGTACAGTAAAACAGGAACTACGAAATAATGCTGGATTTGTGTTACCTGTGACCTTTTACCTGTCTGCAAGGAAATCGGCGTCGACTGGGTATAATCGGCGGCGACTGATGTGATCGGGCGTCGATCGACCGATCGGCGCCGATCGGATAAGATCGCTGTCAATCAAGGCGATCACCAATCGTGGAATCGTATGCGATGAGATTCGGGATTGGAAGGTGAATGTAGTCTCCGTAAGATGTGCCAAGATGGAGAGACGCTGAACAGAGTCACCGATGATGATAGATGGTGGTGTATGATGTTGATATGATACGGCAGAGTAATGGTGCTCCTCTCGTGGATTGATTAGGACAGATCTCGCCCTAACCGAGACAATTGATGCTAAAAAGATCTCTCTTCTCGCAACCCGAATCTTTCTCGCTCTCGCGTTCGTGCGTAAGTGCTTTTTCGCTTCGCTCTCTTTTCGCTCTTTCTCTTTTCGTCCCTAGAACCGAGTTCGGGCTTGCTTTTATAATCGGGCGCCGCTCCTAGAAAATCGGCGCCGACCATATGGGTCGGCGCCGATCGCGGAAAAGACTCCCGAGGTGGCTAAAATGATGATTCGAGAAAAATAAGACTTATCCCGACACGGGAAAATATCCCGCTTAGGAAGATTAAAAATAGATGTGATACATGGGTAGAATAAATTTGGGGTGGATAAGTGATTAAGATGCATGGGAAGAAGCGAAATTAAATATTTAATATTTAATCACTCATGGGTAAGATGTGATGTGATGAATTAAATTTAGAATAGGTGATTAAATCACAAATTGGATAATATCCCAAGGGGATAGTTGGTGATGCGAACGTGCCCCAGGTTACTTAAGTAGGAAAAACGAATGTGAGGGACACTAAATTGGATAACCAATTTTAAGTGTCTACACTAATATGAGGGGGTGTGAGTTTTATGCCCCCAAGTGTGAAAGTGATGGAAGTCTAACTAAAAACACTAAGTGGATCAATGTAGGAAGTGGTTTCCTTAACAAAAGCGTTGGGATGGAGGTGGTAATTTCTGAGACAACTTGAGTGGAGGGGTAGTTTCTTTAACAAAATGAATGGGAAATGAAGTGAAGTGGGATGGCGAGAAATATTGAATGGTGGAAGCTTTGATGATATTGATGACGCTACTTCGAAGGATAAGGTTGATTGATTTTGAGAGGTGGTTGCGTACTTTGACTTGGTAATGTGGTAGATGTCTTGAGAGGAGAAGGTGTTATAGTAATTTTGATATGCATTTGCTTACGTGGTGTTTTAATTTCCAAAGAAGGCATATTATAAATAGCGGCATGATGCTCGTTTGACATAGAAAGAATGGGTTTAGCAACCTATGTGGATGTAGCATTTATATATGGGAATACAAAAAAATTTGTGCATTGAATGTGATAAATCCCCGACGCTTAATATTTTGATTCTTTGTTGTAAATAATAGCAATCGTTGTCATTATGTCCATTCATTTGATGATAATTGCAATAGAGATGACCTTGATATTTTACTACCCGATAAGGAGGATAATAATGAGTGAGTTGTAAAGTGATCAATTAACAACCAAGGAGCTCTGTAAGGAGGTCATGTTTCTTAGTGTTGCGATCAAGAATGAGAGGCTCTAGTAATGGTATGAAAGGAGGCTCATTGATATGAGCACATGTAGTAAACATAACATGGGAATGAGATGTAGAAGGAGAACAAACATGCACTTGAGAAAGCATCATTAAGATGTTGGATTTCATATTTAAGATATGTAATCACGGATTCCATAGCCTTAAATTTGTCTTGAAATAAATCATGTAAAGATTGAATTGAGTCATATAGGGGTTGATTAAATGGAGGAGCACTAAGACTAGGGTCATCATATAAACAATCGAATATATGACTTATTTCATGTGGCAATGTTTTTTAGGATGATATATATTGTCTAAGGCTTTTTGAAGAAAATATTTGCAATTGGGATGCATTTCAAGTAAGTCGAGACAAAGAAACTTGAGGAATTGTAAAATCTATGATAGAGGAAAAATAAGGATCGTAAGTGTGAAAGCATTGGTGCTCACCAAAATGATTAACTAAAATGTAAATTTTAAGATCTAATCAAAGAAGTATAATGATCAAATAAATGTATAAATTAAATAAGAAAAGTGACCCAAGTAATCTAAGATATGAAAGTTTAAAACCCTAAAGTGCAGGAAAGGTTAGATAGAGCTTAGTTGATTTGACGACACCTCAAGTTGTGTCATAGAATAAACTGGATGAACCAAATGCAAGAAAAAATACACGAAGCTCCATAAAGCACATATATGGAAGATTAGGATGGAATGGGACTCTAGAGAGGTACAAGGGCATTGTGGGTGCCCTAGTTTGAGATATGGGCACCCTAGTCTGTGAAAAATCTCTGCAACCTTCCTCTAAGGTGTTGCTGAGTGATTGTATATGTTCACTTCTTGTCACACTAGTGTCGCATTTGAACTCATATATATGTCGTTGTAAATCAATGATAAAGATGAGACTTGTAAAAAACTAAGACAAGTATCAAACCCCTAAAAAAGAAAGATGCATATGAAGGGGTCAAACTGTCCTTAATTGCCACAATGGTGGACTTACTAACTGAGTGTTGCACTACATCTCAGACCCGATGTAGTTCTATGTGTGTGTGCAATCATGCCCTAGGTGATCTTGTGCCAATCACACTTTTTGAAAGTAACAAGAAATAACTTTGTATAAATGTAATAAAATGGTGGATGGAATAGAATAAACTTCACTCTTATCTATTGTGATGCGAGATGAACTAGCCTTGTGCCTTGTGATGGAGCTAGATGGATGCAAATGGAGCCTTTGATGGATGTAACCTTAGGTGATGATAGTAGTGCTTAGCATTTGGTCCCTCATTATGGTCTCATAACTTTATATTTATATGGTTCTCTTATTCTAACTTCATAATTAACCCGAAATGGTCTATCACTAAAATGATAGGAATCTCAAACGGCTAGAAAGTGCCCAAAAATGGCGGGAAAGTGTAAGAAGGCTCGGGGCACCCCCGAATGGGACCAAGGCACCCCATTCAAAGATAAAACAATGCCAAAAGGAACAACTAACTCGGGTGAGAAGATGCGAGAGGTCGAAAGTGATGACAACAAGAAAATTAAAATGGCCAAAGGACATGGGTTAATTAGTATTTTCTTCACTCAAAAACCATATGAATAGTAGTATGAGACTAGGAATAAATAATATCTAAAGTCCATGATTTTTTTACTAAAGTAGACATTTCATAAGCTCATTGTGTTTGGTGTGTGCACCTAGAAATACACATTGCAAAAGGTGTAGGGATTCTTAAAATGTAGCTCACTTGTTTTGGTCAAAATCTTTCATTAGTAAGTTACAAATTGCCTCAAACCTGGAGTAGTCCTATTGTGACAAATCAAAGTTAGTAAGTTCACTTGACTCAGAAGCTTGATTTCTCCTATATGTGAAGACTTAAAGCTTGAAGCAAGATCACTCTTTGTAGTACCCACATAGTTATTTTGGTGTTGAGAGTGAAACCTAGAGTGTTATGAGGCATCAAATAGTGAATGAGGTTTTGTCCCTATAAACCCTATCTCATGCATAGCATGAATATGAAATATGGAAACTCGGTATTTCATATGTATTTCAGAGGTTATAATGTTTATTATCATACTCTGTGAGGTTAGTCAAGGTTCCACACTTCTACCAAATAAACAAGAAGGTCTGCAACATTTTAGTACCATGCAAGCACGTGATATGTGCAAAGTATTGAAATTGTCACAACTTTTAACCTAATATATTTAAGAGTTTTATCAAAAATATAAAGGCAACTTAAAACTTATTTTGTTGAGACTAAATTTTTCCTGTGAAGGCCAACGGTGAGACCTGAGCACATTATTAATTGACAAACTTTGGTGAGTTGTGCTCAAGATGTGAACATCATCTTATGCTCCTAATGCATTCACAGGTTGCTTAATCGAGTATTCAAAGACACCATATAAGAAATAAAGTGTATAATAATAGACATGAAGTGATTCTAAGCATGTTGTAATGTGAAAATTGATTTTTACCCTCTGTAATTGCGCAAACACTCATCAAAGATCGAAAAGTTAGAATATTACTTGATTACAATGTATGTCTTAAGAAGAAAGAATAATTTTTAGTACATTCAAACCTAAATGAAGTAAAAAGGAGTTCAAAAGTTCTTATCACTCATCATATGACATAAAAGAATCGTGCAAGTACCGCCCAAATATGAAGAGATGATTGAAATATGAAAGAGACTATGATGGCCCTGAAATAATTTATATAGATGAATTCTTCACTTCCTTAGTACATGGAAAAATTTATAATGTTTTCTTTGAAGGTGAAGAGTCATGAAAATTTGAGGTAAAAAGGATATGTAAAAGTTTTTATATGTGTGCAATTTTGGAATAGTTTTTATTAAACCATGAGGATTTGTTGATAGATGTTGAAATTTAGAGGAGTTGTGTGTATCCTTGAAAAGGAAGTAGTGAGGATGAATCTTAGAACTACTTCATGTTGGTTGTTGCAGAGTTAGGTGATTATGAGTAGAAGAATTTTTGAAAATTAGTTACTAATAGATCAAGATTTATGAGTGAAGTGAGTAAGGTGCAAATAATTTCATGAAAGGTGATGATATGTTGATTGCATTGAAAATTAGGAGTGGTTGATTCTTAGAGAATCCTTTGTGGATACATATGCATAGGTGAAAATGGATGAAGAAGTCTATGTAAAGAATGAAGGTATGGAAATAGCCTTTCCAATCGAGTGTATGTAGTAAACTCGAAAGAGGAAAGCTTGAAAAAACTAAAATTCTAAAATGGTCTTGTATGGAGGAGGATTATTACTGAGAATGAGGATGAGAACATAAGAGAAATGAGAAAAATTATAGGTCACCGTTATTATAGAAGAAAACAAAACAAGTGTGATAAAAATTATGAAAAATTCGAAGTGTCGGCTTAGCATGCGGGGAGTTCTTGCTTCCTTGTAAGTTAATGCTTACTAAAGGGAAGTTGTTGTTGGACCAAATTTGGGAGTTGAAGCTTCCATACAAGTAACATCTTGTCAAATACTGAGTGGTTGTTTGGTCAATTTTTGGAGTTCTGATTCAGTGGAGTTAAAGCTCAACCATGATATCATGTAGCAATTTACAAGACATTTTTTCCTAGGCTAGTTATTGGTTTCAGTGGGTTTTTTCCCAATTTGGGTTTCCCACATTAAAATTTGTGTCTCTGTGCATATTCTTCGTTAATTTATTGTGTATGGTTTTATGTGTTCATCATAGCAAGATTGAGAAAATGGAAATGTCTATAAAATTTTAATAGACGATGATTCATCCCCCTCTCAGTGTCCTAGTTTCCAACAATTGGTATCAAATCTTGGTCCTCTTGAATCAATCTTAACAACTTAGAGGTGATCCGAAAACACAAGCATGGGTTCATTAGTAGAATCAGTGTTGAAAAAGAAGTATGAGATTGCTCAAGCCCTTATAAATGAGTTAAAGATAGAAATCAAGCTCAAGGAATCTAATCATGGAAAAGAATTAAATGAAATGACATCATTTGTTGAGAAAGTTTCAAAGGATTTAAGAGACAAAGAAAATTATTGCCTTAAACATGAAGAATAACTAAGGAATTTGAAGGTTGATTTGGAACAAGCCACTAGAAAACTTGATGACTTACAAAGAAAACAAAGGCATCCTAGTGACAAATCAGAATTGGTTGTCAAAAATGAAGAAAATAAAAATGAAGTAGAGCATGAGCTATGTCAAGAAACTATCCAAGCTAAGAGTGAATAATGTGAGAGACTAAATGCATAATTAAAGACCCTAAGAGAGGAACTAGAATAAGCAAGGAAAAGAGAATTGAGGGTTGATTCAAGCCATGTATCTTGTCAGGAATGTTTTGAGACCAAGAAAGACAACAAGGAACATAACAAGACCATTAAGTAGAAAAATGTAAGGAGAATCTCAGGTAAATTTAATGGAATTTTCTTTACATGCAATGAGTTTAGGCATAGAGCTAGAGATTGTAGGAGAAAATTAGATAAATTACATCCATAGATATATTTTAGGACTACATATGAGAAGAACATAATATGTTTCAACTATCAAGAGAAGGGTCATATTGCTCAATATTGTTTTTATGAGTCATTCAGTCAAAATTGGAAGTGTGAAGGTCCTAGAGGCAAGAACTATGTGGTGGGTTTCGATTGTCACATGAAAGGGCATTTTGCAAGACATTTTCATGAATCCCCTGGATGCAACTACAAGATGAATACATCTAAGAGGAAGGAAAAATAAATATTCAAAGGAAAGGAAAACTCTAAAATTGAGACCAAATCAGCCATAGTTGAGAAAGACACTGGAAAGAAGAAAGTAAAATGGATATACAAGGTCAAGGAAGAAAACTCAGGAGTTGAAAAAGAAAATAATGATAAGAAGATAACATGGGTAGATTTTGAAGAGACACATCTATCAATGATAGTCATGGGAGAATCTATCACAAACAAGACAACATGAAGTGATGATAAAGGTAAGAATAAGGAAGACAATTTTAGTGTAAATAATTAACAATATATGCCTTAAGTTGTGTTAGAGCATGTGTATGAGTTGCAACAGTTGTGTTTATCAAGTACTCAATCATATATTGAAGGCTCAGGAGCTGATATTTTCATACCAAGGAGGACTTCCAAGAAGAATGAAAAGATCTCAAAGACTAAAAGGGAAATATTTTAGTCTTAATGTTGTTTCGATGACTTTCTTCTATTTTAGGGTGATCTCATAGGATGGTGTGCCTTCTCTAGAATTCAAGAAGGTATGTACCAACTGAAATAATCATGGTGGTAGGTTCTTATGAATACATTTTCATCAATAGGTTTTTTCCCAAGACTTCAAAATGTTGCAAGAGTATGGAAGTCAAGAGGTATGTTAGCTAACCCTTCATAAGGTCATAAGAAGTTGTCATAAGAGTATAATATGCAAAAGAGTGCTCAAGGTATGTCATGAACTGTGTCAAAAATAAATCCATCAATTTTTTGTCTTGGTTGTCATTCTAGTCTTCTATGTCCATCCTAAGTGTTCAAAGGAGAGAGTCCTTATGTGTTTTTGTAGTTTTTCAAGATCATTGTAAGTGTGTCCTGTTAACATGACCCATGTAAGTGAAAAGGTAAATTAATGTATAAAGGTGTAAACCTTAGGTACTCCTAGTCAAATCTTAAAGCCAATTTAACATGTCAAATATGAGTGTCAACACTCGGCTCTATCAAAATATTTTATGGTTCTCAAGATCTACAACTTTCAAATTTTATTCAAGGATGTTCATTAGGTTAGAAGACTCAAAGGTTATGTGTTCACCATAAGATCAATCTTCCCTTGAAATATCCCATGGTAGAAGTTTGTGCAAAGTATGGCTATACCACCTTTTTGCTTATATATGAGTATATTTTCCCATAAAGGAATCATAGTTCATCAAAAGGAATTAAATATGGCTCAATAATGTCAAATATTGATATGTACTTGGATTTCAAGTAGCTGTCAAGTGGTAATAATAATGAGAGGTTTCTTCAACAAATAAGAATCAAAGTGTGTTTTAATTAATTTTTAAACTTGTGTTATGGATTAGAAGATATCCTCAAGTGTATAACATGTTTTCAAGGATCATGAGGATTTAAAAATTACTAATGATAATTAATAAATACAATAAAGACATGTTATTTGTTCCAAGTCATGTGGTAGATACTTTGTTTCAAAGTTAAGTTTCATTGTGATAAGTTTTTTGGTGAACAAAGAGTTGATAGGTGTATCAAATTTGTAATGAAGGATGATAGTACAAATAAATAATTGCAAGATACACCTTTGAGTAAAAATGTTCTCTTGAATATTTTGTTCCTATTTTAAAGAGAGAAATATTTTTCCTAATGTGTGGTTGATACAATGTGACCTGAGAAGGCTTGTTAAGTTTTGTTGAAGATGTAGTCGGGAACTACGGTGTATGAATAGTTGTGTGAATAATTTTGGCCCTGGATTTTTGATCTCAGAGTTACATGAAAGGGATTCTAAGCTTGTTTGTGAGAATTTAAAATCTAGTGAGGTAATTTTGGTTTTTTCTTTTGTGATATCTTGTTGTTTAAGTGGTAATGCATGTTTTTGAAAGACTAGTGAAATATGGTAACAATGATCCGAACCATTTAGTGAGTAAAATGTGTGAAAGAAGGTGATCCAATTATTTGTATTAAGATCATGAAGTGTGATAATTCATTGGTATTGTGCTTTATAATTTCTTGGGAGATATCACCCCATGTGGAGAAACAATTGTTTGAGTAAATTTGTACTGTAGCCTAGAGACAGGATGTAGCTAGGGATTTCAAGATGATGACTCAAATGGAGAAATTTAGGCATGAAATTTGATAGTAATAATCTTGAGAGGATCTTCAAAAATATTCAAGAATAATTTTGAAGTTTCATTAGTGGGGTTCGAAGAAAAGTGGGAAAGTCTTCCTCTAAGACATGTGCACATTCTAAAGACCTAGTTGGTGGGCTAGCTTACAAAGGGAAGATAATTTTATTTTTTGAATAAAAACTTAAAAATTTGAAAGAAGAATAAAAGTCCTAATGGGTCACTAAATATGACCTTATTTTATCTTGAAGTCATCTACCATAAAAATTATGCTTGATAGTTGTTTATCTAAGACCTAGTTGAGGGTTTGTGAACTTGAGAAGAGGAAGTGATATAAGGGGAGTTGTAGAAGGACTTAATATTAAAACTTGGGGTACATATTAAAGGTAATGAGAGTACTAATTAATATTATTATTTCTTCTAGGAACCTCTAGAATTCTTCATTCACATATGAACCAAGCACACATTGTCTCAAGATAAAAAAGGAGGAGATTTTGCCAAGGAAGGAAAATAATATGGTAAGTTTGGTTGTTTTGAATCATTTTTTGATCATCTAACTATGATTGAGGATGTATTGATCCTAGGGGAGTTCTCTAAACATGATCCATTAAATATATAGGCTTATATGGAGAACCAAAGTTGGGTTGATAAGCATTTAAAGGCTAATTCAAGGATTCAATGTCAAAACAATAGAATTCACTAGCTTAAGGAAGAGTTGAGCTTGGTGTTGAGCATGGTGAATTGATATGGCTAAATAAGGATAGTATAGACTCATGGGGGTATTAAATCTTTTGGATGAAGTAATTTATGCAGCTAAGTGATTTTTATCAAGAAAAAGAGTAACATCTTTCTAGGGGAGAAGCTTGAGGTAAGAACATGCTTTATCATGTTTTTATTTCATGCTACTCATGTTGTTTTTTGTCTGCACCTTTGACATATATTTCAAAGGGGAGAGATTGTGTCAGAAACAAGAATTCATTGGCTTGCATATTGTAATATGTTGGTGCATTGGCTTGTCATCAAAGTTTCTAAGCTTGTTGTCATCAATGACAAAGGGAAGATTGTTGAACCTTGTTGCATTATTTTGTGTTTTCATTGATGTCACATGGCATTGATGATAAAGGAGGAGTGAAATTTCATGCAAATAGGTTTCTATCAATGGTTTGCAGTGGTCTCAAGTTGGTTCTTTGAGCTTTCAAGATGGTTTTAGGGTGGTCTCAGGGTGTTATGGGCTTGAACAGTGAGGTTGATGTCCGTTGAAGGTAGATTGTTGGTTGGTATGCTTGGATCATATGTTCCACATGTCAGAAATGATGGTTTCAGCATGGGTAAGAGATCTTTGAGTGAGTTTCAGGTCATCTTTTGGAAGTCTCAGTTGAAATTGACTCATTTAGGCCTAATTTAGAGCCTAATGAGGTGTGAGAGTTTAATGCAGGTCATGAAAAGATTAGGTAAGCATTGGAGGAGCCTCAAAATATTTCCTAGGGTATTTACGAGCAATATCAAATTTTAATTTATCTCATGGAGGTAAATTTCAAAAGTTCACCAAAACTACCTTTGAGAAATGACAGTGAATGCTAAGATAAATGAGATAGGTTTGAGTGTACAGGAAAATTCATTAAAAAAAAACTATTGATTGTGTATAAGGGTTTCTTGTAGTGCTTCATGTCAAGTTTCATCAAGTTATGAGGATTTTTTTGAAAGTTATGCAAGTTTTTCTAAAGCTGGTATCTTAAGGAATGAAAATCAAGCATTATGTCTTCTTAACATAAAATAAAAAATATGGAGCCTTCTTCAAATAAATCATAGGAATTTTTAATATAATTTCAAGCACTGGTGTTTATAAAATGTTTAAGGGAATTTGGAAAATAAAAAAAAAAGAAGTTATGATCATTTTTCTAGCCTTGTTTCTCTCTCTCCCAAACATCTTCTTGAATCGATAGAAGTAATATGAGGTTTTTGCCTCCAAAAAACTTATGTTAGTTGTTTTAAGTTTCTCGGGGTTGATTAAGGATGATTCCAGGTCAAATGATGTCTTGAATGGCTTTCAATCATAACAGCTCCTTACAAGTCTACTTAGTTTGTGCCGATTGTGTGTAAGTCAAGCATGATGTTATGAGTTGGACCTAAACTCAATACTCAGATATAAATGGTCATAGGACATCTTCCATAGGTCTTTTTGGAGTTGATGAATATATTAACATGATCCTATTATGAGTATTGGTACACATTGTCCCAAAATTACTCGAAATCTTGACCTAACAAGAAGATTGCACTTTGTCTTTATGTGTATGCAAAAAAATTTCTTGAAACCACAACATTTAATTCTTTCAAGATGAAATATTGATTCTCCTTATATTGGTCCTTTTATAAATGCTATTAGAATTAATATTTTATAAAAGGTAATCCTAGGTCAAAGACTGATAGGTGTTGCCTTAGAAAACAATGCACTTAGTTGAGACTTGTAGACATGTCATAAGCTCACTTTGTGTTCGGAGTGTGCACTTAGAAATACACGTTGCTAATTGTGTAGGGATTCTCAATAGGAAGCTCAGTTGTCTTGGTAAACATCTTCCATTAGTAAGTTATCAAATTACCTCAAACTAGAGCAATCCTATTGTGAGAGTCAGGTTAGTAAGTTCACTTAACTCAAAAGCTTGATTTCTCATATAAGTGAAGACTTAGAGCTTGAAGCAACATCACTCATTATAGTACTCACATAGTTATTTTGGTGTTAAGAGTGAAACATAGGGTGTTGTGAGGCATTAAATGGTGAATGAGGGTTTGTCCTAGAAACCCTACCTATGCAGAGCATGAAGATGAAATGTGGAAACTCGGTATTTCATATGCATTTTAGAGGTTATAGTGTTTATTACCATAGTCCATGAGGCTAGTCGGGGTTCCACACTTTTACCAGATGAACAAGAAGGTCTGTAAGATTTTAGTACCATGAAAGCATGTGATATGTGCAAATTATTGACATTATCACAAATTTTAACCTAATATATTTAAGATTTCTATCAAACATATGAAGGAAATTTCAAACTTATTTTTTTGAGACCTGAATTTGTCTGTGAAGACCAAACCTGTGAGATCGAGCACATTATCAATTGACAAAATTTGGTGAGTTGTGCTCAAGATCTGTGAACATCAACTTATACTCCTAATGCACTCATGGTTTCTTAATCGAAGATTCATGGACACCATGCAAGAAATAAAGAGTATAATAATAGATATGAAAGTACTTCTAAGCATGATGTAATGAGAAAATTGATTTTTACCCTCTATAACTACCCAAACACTCATCAAAGATTTGTAAAGTCAAAATATTACTTGATTACAATGTATGTCTTAAGAAGAAGAAAATAATTTTTAGTACATTCTGGACCTAAATGGAGTAAAAGGGAGTTCAAAATTTCTTGTCACTCGTCATCTAACATAAAAGAATCTTGCAAGTACCTACAAAAATATGAAGATCTGATGAAACATGAAAGAGACTATGATGACCACGAAAACATTTATATAGATGAATTTTTCACTTCCTTGAAAGTACGTGGAAAAATTCCTAATATTTTCTTTTGCGGTGAAGAGTCATAAAATTTCATATAAAATACTATGTGAAAGTTTTTATATGTGTGTAATTTTTTGGAATAGTTTTTTTAACCATGAGGATTTTTATAGATGTTTAAACTTGGAGGAGTTTTTGTAGACTTGAAAAAGGTAAAAAGTAGTGAAAATGAATCTTGAAACTACTTCATGTTGGTTGTTGCAGAGTTAGGTGATTATGAGTAGAAGATTTTTGAAAATCAATTACTAATGGATCAAGTTTATGATTTGAAGTGAGTAGAGTACTAAGAGGTTGCATGAAAGGTGGTGATATGTTGATTGCATTGTAAATTAGGATTGGTTGATGCTTAGATAATCTGTGTGGAGACATATGCATAAGTGCGGATGGATGAAGAAGTATCATTTAAAGAATGAAGGTATGGAAATAGCCTTTCCAATCGAGTGTATGCAAAGAAACCTGAAAGAGGAAAGCTTGACAAAATTGAAAGTCTGAAATAGTTTTTATGGAAGAGGATTATTTTTGAGAATGAGGATGAAAACAAAAGAGAAGTGAGTGAACTTAGATGTCACCATCAATTGTAAAAGACAACAAACCAAGTGTGATCAAAATTGAAAAAGTACTAGTGGTAATTTAGCATGTGGGGAGTGGTTTCTTCCCTGTAAGTTGAAGCTTACTAAAGTTCAGTTGTTGTTGGACCAAATTTAGGAGTTGAAGCTTCCAAAAAATTAGCAGCTTGTCAAAGACTAGGTGGTTTCTTGGTTAATTTTTTGGAGTTGCAGCTCTAGGTTGATTTGAAGCTCAGCCATGAAATCATGTAATAACTTATAGAACATTTTTGTCCTAGGCAAGTTCTTTGTTTTAGTGGGTTTTTTTCAAAAGTTGGGTTTCTCACATTAAATTATGTGTCTCTGTGTAAATTATTTTGTTAATTACTTGTGTATGGTTTTATGTGTTCATCATATCAAGATTAAGAAAATGGAAATGTCTATAAAATTTGAATAGAAACTAATTCAACCCCCTCTCAGTGTCCTAGTTTCCAACATGTCTAACATGGAAACAAAGTGTACATGTAAGTATAATAAAGCAAGAGTAAAAGTAACCAAGATAGGCAATATGTTGTGAATGAGTGTGATGGAATGGAATGAAAAGTGTGAAAGGGGAAGGAGTAGCATGCCCCCTAGCAAATGTGGATGAGTATGAAGTGAGGTTCATTTATAAAAGACACTTCAACAACCAATAATGAAGCATAAAACAAGAGTGTGTCATTGGGAAATCATTTGATAATGTGCACTCGATAGAATAGAATATGAATCATAGAGGATGAAGATTTAATTTGGTGAGGATCATTTCAGATGTAGACCCTCAAGAGTAGAGTATGAACCATGGAATTAGAGTAAATCATAGGGTAATGAAGATACGAGTTGTGTATCAAGATGTGTAAGAGAGATGAGAAAGACTAGATGTGAAGCACGGAGTGTAATGTGTATGTGTAGAGATTAGAAAGAGATATGTATGATTGAAGAGGGGAATAAATAGTGATTCCTCTCAAGTGTGTGATGTGGAAAAGAATCACGTAAAATCATCTAGAAGATCTTCATTGTCAATATCATAGCCAATTAGACTGGATCAGAGACTTGGTAAGAAATAGTGTGAGGTTGATCATATAGAGATCCCTTACGGCATAAATTGTACATTCCCATTACATATTCTTCATTAGTGAAAGGTGGTTATGGAAACCATGTGCATACCATTGAGTGAGATTTGGAGAATATCCCAAAAAAGAATCATTGCAAATATAAATGCAACCAAAAGGGATAGGAACTCGATATCGCATGATTTGGATCTAGTGTTTTTGGAGAGATGAATCGAGATGGCATGATGTCCAATACACAAATAGATCCTTGGATAACAAGCATGTCAGTGGGAGGGGTAAGATGTTTTGTGATTTGATAATCAACAGTGAGATATGTAGGAGAATTATGGGGATGATTGACATCATGATATAGAAGTGGAGTAGGTAGAGTAGTGAGTGGGCCGAGGTGGAAATATTTGAATGGGTCACATTCGTGAAATAATAAGCGTATGCATGGCAATCATGTAGGAATTTAGCACATTGATGAACTATAGAAATTACTACTGCATAGTGTGAATCCATGGTCTACCAAGTAATTGGTGTCGATGACAAATAATACCATAGAATGGTTTTGGCCCATTTGAGAAGGCAAGGTGATATTTCCCATGCACAAATGCATATAAGAATCATATCTATGGATAGAAATGGATGAGGGACTGACATGAGTTGAGGAAAGGCCAAGATGTTGAATAAATATGAAATTACAAAGATTAAGCTCAAATCCATTATCTAATAGTACTCGCTTGATTCCTATATTATAGATACAAGCTTGGATTTAAAGAGGAGGGTCATTATCATAAACAAAAAGAGAGGTGGTTGTATCATATGATAAAGTAATTTGTGTATAAAATGCAGCTACAAATTGTTGATATACATGATCCGGAGGAGTATTGGGAGAAATGCGAGCATTAGCCAAGAAAGAGTTGATTTTAGCCTTACAATCAAGATGAGCTGCGAGAATACATCAATGGAGATATCCATGGTGAGATTAAAATAATAATCCAAGAGTGTTCAAATTATGGGCTCACTAAATGATTTAATAAAAATATAAATTTATTAAACCCTAATTGTAGATTAAGCGATGTACACAATGATATATAGTTGCTAAGTATGAAATGATGTAAAAAATAAGAAAATGAATATAAAACCCTAAGAAAATAGGAATGAGAGAGGACTTAGTTGATTAACGCTTGATCCGAGAGTGATCTAGATTGGGAAAATGTTAAAAAGGAAGGACATACTATCATATGCGCAACCGTAAAATTTGTAAGCGTCGGATAGATTTAGACACTCGGCACCTAGATTAGGCACTTTGGAGCCTAGGTGTTGGAGTCTACTACGGTGATTTTGGTGACTGGGGATGGGCTCAAGATCTAATGTTTCCAATGTTACACAAGTGTCGTAAGTATTTTTTGTTGATTGCTTATGTTTCGTAATATGATCACCAAGGTACCTATAACCTACACCTATAAAACCCACAATACAACATCAAATCTAAAAAAACTAAAGATGCAATATGGGGATTTAGAAAAACCCTTTCGATCATCCCGAGAGTGAGCTTAAATTTTAGCACTCCACTACATCTCAAACTCCATGTAGTTTCGGTGAGTGTGTATAAAAATCTTGTCATATGATGCCCTTGTGTGAGTGCACTTGATACTGGGCTAGCTATATGTAGCAATGTAAATAGAAAGTGTGGATGGAAAAATGAAATTCCCCTTCATATGTAGTGTATGCAAAAAATACAGTCCCTTGTCCCTTGATTAAATGAAAAATGGATGTTTTGAAGTGTTGTAGGTGCCTTTTGAGTGCAAGATTAGGTGATAGTAATAATGTTTACAACTTGGTCCTTTATTTTGAACACATAACTATGTATTTATATAATTCCCTTGTTTGAATTTCATAATTGAAAACTAGAAGGATAACCTATAAGTAGAAAAGATGCCTAAAATATTAAAGATACCAAAAAGAAGTGATTAAGGTGGAAAATGGTCGGGGGAACCCGAGAGAGGACAAGGGTGCTTATGTCTGGTTGGGCACAAGTTTCGGAGCCATAAAATATAAATAAGTAAAATATTGACTGGGTTGTGGGGTGTAAAATACCAAATAGAAAACAAGAAGCAAAGGGAAAAGGCCAAAGAAAGTCGTCCATTACTAATTTTCTCGCTTAGGAATCACATGAATGCTATTATGTGTTTAGGACCTAGAGTTGTACCCAAGTGCATAATGTATGTCTCTGATTGTATGTAGAGATGTGATTGAGTATGATATTTTATTAAGCTGGGGGACCACTATATCGGTGCAAATGGGGATGGACTTATAGAGGGTCCGACAAAGGTCACAAAGGATGATAGGTCCCTTGATACTACTAACAACATGGATATATGAAATATTTTCCATGTATATGCCTCTGAGGACACCCATGGTCATTGTAGTAGATTCCCTGAGATTACTCCAATGAGAACAAGGGCTAATGAGTGAGATAAATTTAGGCATCTTGTGAGCTTATGAAAGGTACATCTTGACAACATCATATGGAACCCTAAATTGGGAATGCGGATCGTGGGTGATTGGCCATAGGTAAAGGATTTAGAGGTAGTGGAGGATGTGATGAGACATTATTTACAATGGGTAGAAACCCATCCGGATGACAAAGTACCCAAAAATTTTGGGAGGCCCAAGCTTATTGTGGTACCACCACTACCAGCCTATAGAAATTGACATGTAAGAGAGGTTGTGAGTGCAGTGGATAGAGTATCATCATTGTGGCCCTAGAGAGTATGGGACACATGAAGATAGGGATAAAGGCAGAGACAAAGAGGTGGGGAAGCTCAGCACCCACCAAAGATCATTACTGATGGGAGAGATCAAATGAGGGATCCAAAGGAGGACTCGTCGAGTCCAGACCCAGAGGTGGGAGAGATCAAGCACAACCGGTCCTAGAACCCGAGAGGGAGAGGAGAAAAAATGAATTCCATGAATGAGATAGCACATGGTGTGGTAATCAAGAGGTGGTTACTCGACAACATTGGGTATGGATATGGCCCTACAACCTGCAGGACATGCCTAGGACACGTCGTAAAGGAGATGTGATTTTGGTGCCACAAGATAGATGGGCACAATATGTCGGTGGAGATCCAGAGATTCGGTGAGGCTAAGGTGGTATTAGGAAGCTATGAAGAAAGAGATACCATCATTAAACGAGCCGAGAAATTAGGTACATATTTTTAATTATGTATATAAATTATTGCATTTGATGATTATATCATGATATTGGTATTAATGAGTGAATTTTGGGTTTTACAGAGAGAATGAGAGGAGTGGCACTCCTTGATAGAGAGTAAACGCCATGAGATTCTAGACCTAGTAGTGGATGTTTAGGTTACCCCCATCATTCGCAGACCCACGGTGTCATCGAAAAGTGAGTCATTAGGGGCATTTCGATTGGTTGGAGAGGCTTCCGGGACACTATAGATATGCATAGGAACTAGCAGAGACACGGGCAGCATAGGTGTGATGTTGTGGAGTTTATTACGGGAAAACATTCCTTGGAGCATGCCTTTTGAATTTTAGGATTGTTGTAGAGAGGATCACAAGAATAGAGGCACAACTAGTGAGAGCACAGAGAGATTCATCCAAAGCTCGATCTAAGGTGTGGTCTCTAGCTTGCACAACCTAAGCATCTAGTGCAACACCGTCGACATGAATCATTGAGAGACCCCCAAAGGGAGTGATGGTGCTTAAGCCACCTAGATATTTGATGATGTACTATGATGGATCATGATTGTATGTTTACAATATATAAAAACTAACTCGATACATTCTATATATGATTATTATTTTGATGATTATGGTGTTGATAAATGATGCTTTACTTATCACCTTCCTTTATTTTATCATGTATGTATGTGGTAATACGCATGGTACTTAGGAAGAATGATAATGATATTTAGGAAAGAAAGATGGTGAGAGAGAAGATAAATTCAAGCGAGGTTAAGGACCTAAGAAATAATGCACAAGATCGTGGCAATCCACTAGGAAATGCTAGGGAGAATCGAAGCCAAGATTAGAGGAATCAAGGCCACTAAATTCAAATCGTAGGATATGTCAGGGAAAAAGAGACATGATGATAAACCCAAGCGAGGTGAAGAGCCCAAGGAATGAAATGAGATTTTGGAGATTTGTGTAAATACCAAGGGGGCCGAGAGCCCAAGAAAAGGTGATAACCAAGCCAAATAAATATATAATTAAGGTATTCTTAAGGGAGATATCTAGCCATTATGGAAAAATTGATGTAAAGTATTGGTAATGATATTGTCTACTTGGTCAAAAATGTGACTACGTGCAAGAGTCATGAGGTCCTCGATAGCATGTTGTGTAATAGCTACCTATCGATGGACTTCAAATCATGTGGCAAACAAAGTGTCATCAATTTGGTCCTCTAACCAAGTGGGGATGCCATGCCAAATGTCATTGAGAGTGGGTGAGGCTTAGGGTGAGGTGAAGGCCCATATATAGGTTATGGTTTAGATGGTCTAGTGGAAGGAGGGAGGTCCGAGAGGATTCATTTATACACTTGTTTAAACACGAAGAGGACTTGGGAACTAGCCATCTACCATGCATAACCCAATGTTCTTCATTAGTATGTGAGAAGTAGCCATGATTGGAACAATATAATGAGGCTAAAGCATAAGGTCATGTAGCCTTTCGAGATTGATCTCATCTTACCTCACCTTCAATATTTTTTATAGGCTCTATAATCAGATACACCATTCCCTAGAGCCTCATGCCATGTGCAATATGGCTTCACCCTAGAAGGTCGAGGAGCCATGAGGGAAAGAGGTAGGGAAGGATGTAAATGACCTGGTATGGGTCGGTATAGATGATGTTGGTACATCTAGTACTTTTTCATCCATGAGGTCATCAGATTCGTAGTCAAATATAGATATATGTTCCCCTTATTTTAGGTGAGGAGGTATGTTGTGTGATTTAATAGTATCATGAGGAGAGGATGAGGTTGGAAGAGCTTTACGAGGCTCGGAAATGATGTGTTAGGAGGGGGCTTGACCAAGTTTGAGGATTCTTCTTGTATAAGAATGAAATTCACATCACGAGTGAGCGTTCTTTGGAGGGAGTTTTGATGACACTAGACCTTTGTATCCCAAATTTGGGTGTAACTAGCCAAATGGGGATTGTCAAAAATAACCATCATCATAGTCAGAGGTAATAGTATCTATCATGTAAGAATCAATTGTGGTTTATAGTTGAACCTCTTATTTGGGTGTAGGTTGAGGTGTTCATGAAATAGTAGTGGGAATATATGGTTCCTTCTTGCGAGGTTGCAAGTTAGTAGGAAGTTGTGAAATGAAAAGATCTGATAGATCAGAAGTATTGATTATAACCATAATCTCATCAGGTTCATCATCATCAAAATCTTAAAAAATGGGATGTGTGCACTCGACCAACTCTAGATGACCCATAGTATTGTGAAGAGACTCAACGGGATAGTTAAAATGTTGACATTCATGGAATGATATTAGAGATATCTCTTGAAGGGTTAGGAATTTATATGTTCCCTTTTATTGGAGAGTATCATAATTCCAAGGATTTTGGTTTCCTTGGATTTTATAGATTTCCCCTTGATGTGAAAAATTAACATATTGATACAGTAAGATGCGACTGCACATATGTGTTGGGTCTAAGGTCACTAAGGAGGATGTTGTAAGATAAAGGAAAGTTAAAGAACATGACCTTCACAAGCAGTTTCTTGGAAGGAATAGTGATAGGTAGTCAAATACAACCCATGGGCAGCATCTACCATCGATCATACCCTTGACAAGTAGAACGCGTGGTTTTGAGATTGTCTATTGAGTATCCAAGGGACTTAATAAAGTCTAAAGAGGACACATATGTGCTAGCACCCTCATCAATGAGGGAATGATTTACTATGTTTTGACCAATTTTTTATAGAGATAAAGAGTGAAGGATCATCCACCGAGTAAGAAAAATTTCTTCAGGAATCATGGTGGCTATAGGAAAACGGATGCAAGTTTGGATATCAATGGTACAATCTATACAAATGGAGAGTTCCTCACACTGATTATGGATATTTTCCTTTGAACCATGAAGTGTATGAGAATTCCCAAAGTATGAGTGAAAGGTATGTTCTATCAAAAATGCAGTCAAGAGACTCTCACGATGGTGAGGTGACATGCATATGAGATCTAAAAAGGGAATTTTTCTAGGAATCTAAGAAATTGCTTCTAAAGGATCCCACTCATCATGACTAGACCGAGTAGCAAGTGAGAGTGGTTAGAATCCTCATAAACAAGCTTAGAAAAAGAGGAGTGATCAGAGATACTAAAAAAAAAATCTTAGGCTTGACACCATTGGCCGGAAGAAGGCATCGTGGTTGGAGAAATAGTTTTCATATGCCTTCATCCCTATAACCTTTTTACTCACAAGGACCGATGGTGTCTCTGTAGGTGATGGGACTTTAATTTTAGAAGTCTTATTTTGGGAGACACAAGGGTAAATAACTCTATGAGTTCAATGCTAGACTACTGGATGGTATTATAGCTCTATCTATGTTATCACACGCCTCAAATCATTTATGGACACTATGTTCTCAAGGGGATAGTCAATATCAACCACATTTTTATGGCATTTTGGTTTCTTAGAGATTTTACCTTAACTATGATCGAGGCATAGGTTCGAGAAAACTTTAAGATCTTCATTAGCTTGATTAATGGCATTATGATGATCCTTTTTCCTTTGAGCATCTCAAGCCTTGACTACTTCAGTCAAACGCTCTCTAGAGATGGCTTCATGGTCAAATTGAGGGCCTAAAAAGAAAGTGATGGAAACCGTGTGAAGGGCACAACAATTCTCATGAGAATGGCCCCAATTGGTGTGCCACCAATAGAATTTGTTCTCATTATGCCATCATGGGATAGCTTGAGAAGGATCAAGTATCTAACTAAATGATTTAGACATACACATTTGCAACTCATCCTTAGTTAATGGCTGATAATTTTTACGTTTTTTTACTATTAGTAGATTTTTTATCAATATCAAAGACATTCCTATTTACAAAAGCCATAAGAGGAAGGGTATTTGAGACCCCATCATCCATGACATTCTTTTCTTTTATTTTTGAAGGATTTTTATTTGTTTAGTTGCTTGAGTCTTAGGAGGATCCTTCTCAAAATATCTCATGAGGTAATCTTGTCTTTTGGCTTGTTTTAAAGCTTCATCCAAGGAGGTAGGAAAAATTGACCTAACCTTGTATTGAAGGTAAGGTTCTAGGGCTCGAAGGAAGAGTTGGAATAAACTATCATTTGGCATATTATGTTCTATCTTAGTAGATAAGGTCTTCCAATGCTTGATGAATGCTTGATCTAATTCATTCTCATGTTGTTTGCAATTAATGAAAGCATTAATGTTATTTTCAAGTAAATCATGGTATTAGAACTCTTTAACTAAGGTTCTTACTAGATATTATAACTCTATTATGGAGTTAGGGGAAAATTTTGATACCAACCCAAGGCATCTCCAGTAAGAGTCTTAGCTAAGATTTTAGTGGCAACATAAGAATTAACCTTGATCCTTTCTTTATAAAGGTTTCAAAAGCTTTAATGTGTAAAGTAGGATCGGTTGATCCATCATATGAAATAGAAGGGAAATGCCTCAAGCATCCATAATAGTAATGTAAGGTGCTAGAGGATCTTGTTGGAATTCCCTCAAGACTTTTTTGTGAGTGCTAGGTTGGGAAATAGGTTCCCTATTAGGTCCATTGGGTAAAGGCGTGGGAATTTCACCCCTAGAGCCCATGTTAGGAAGGTTAACCACTTGGACCATATTGGTTTTCATTTGAAGGAGTTGGGTCGTAGTGGAAGTTTGTTTTTGATTCATCTTATCTATGAGTTGAAGGATCAGATTAGTGGGATTAGAACCTAGAGGCATTTCTAGATGAGTCTATCATGATAGCTTTCCCACTATCTACCCTATTTTCAAGTTGCTCATAAAAAAATTCAAGGAGATGCTTATGAATTACTGACTCAAGTTCCCCTTTTTATTGAGGAAACTTATCAAGGAATTTATAAATCTTAGGTGGAAGATCATATGTGTCTTCAATTTGAATATTTATCTCTTCATCACCGAATACATTGTTGTTGGGAGTGTTATACTTTTTGCTATTAGCTCTTATCACACAAATAGTCTAAGTATAAAGGAAAGATGGATCTTTGGGTGATTAATTTTTGAAAATGATTGTTTACCAAAGTTAGAGATCCCTAGGCTGAGATACTCCATGATGGAGTGATGATCTGACCCAAAAGAAGCTCGGAATAATAAGCTACCGACACAATCTTCCTTGTAAAAATTGATTCACAGGGACAATGGCGTCTATGGTGAGACTTGGATAAAATATAGCAATATTGTCCCTATACAGAAATGACAGGGGGCGATGGGTATCTGTGGAAGGTTGACCTTTAGGGTTTTTGGAATTTTAAAGACTGGAACAAGAAAAAAATGAAAATGGGTTATTTTAACGAGCTTTTCTTGATCACAAGGAACAAAGTATGATTAAAGTTGGGTTCACCAAGGATGTATGGTTGGAATAAATGTGTCTAAACACTGTACACTCTTATCATCCATTCAACTAGGGTATTTGAGGCTACAAGTAAGGGACACACCAAGACTGGCACACAAACAGATAGAATTAAAGGGGGTACATGGACCGCTATGATCCCTTTACACTAGGACAACTTAAGGTTTCCAATTCCCTAGGTCAAATAAGAGAAAGTAACCCTATGGATGTATCGGCATTATGGGCGTAATAATGAATAAAAGAAGCATGCAAAGTCTATGCTAACTGAAGTAAAGCATGTAACATAAAATGAAGAACTAAAATATGATATGCTAACCTAGTATCTCCATATAATACTAAGCTAACATAGAGTAAATATCAAATGTAGGAAAATACTCTATACAAAACGGAAAAGTGAGTTAGAGAACTTACCTATTAGGGGTCGATCGTTGATGCATCTATCTCCCAAAGGACCATACACCAAGAGATAACAAATTTCAGGTGGAGAAGGGGAAATAATCTAGTCCTATCTCACTATAGATGACCCAAAATTGCAAGAAAACTAATCCAAGCAAGAATAATCTCCAAGTTAAGAGTCAATTCGTAAGAAATCCAGGAAGCCGAGTGAGTAAGTGCAAGTTAGTGCAAGAGAGAAAATCTAATGGTGAGTTCTTATTGATCTAATCTAATGATCATGTGAAAATGAGATTTGGGGTATTTATATCAATGCTATCACTCACACAAGCGAAGGTGTCAACAAGAAATTTGAGTTTTCACCGATGCAATCACCCGTTGGTGATTGCATTGGTAAGGGAGGAAAATGTAAAGGGATGTGTGTAAAGTGTCATGGGAAGTAACAATGATGCAAGATAAAATAAATTGAGTCATAAGCAAGAAATTTTTCAGGAGGATGTGAAGAAAAATAAGAGGATAAGAGAAAAATAAATACATAAATGGGATCAAAAAAATTCTCTCTCTCGTCTATCATCCCTAACCTAATGGTTACATGAATAGCCATACCCTATCTCGAAACAAGCCCCTTAAGGCAACTCGTTCTAGAGATATATGCATTAGCAACCTTTAACCTAAAAAGAGAATTGTTAGTAATGCGTATGAAAAATAGAAAGCGTAAAAAAATTGGTATGAAACATGTGGAAATACTCCAGAAGAACACCTTGATGAAATTAGGGAAATATGTTGGATGCTTAGAAAAGAGAACATCATACCCATGTTAGGTGAATGGTTATAGGAGAAGGTTCTATGTATGGAGAAGGACATGTATAGACAAATATTACATGTGAATATACCACCACAACACCATGAATATGATAAGGAAATCACCTTGGATGTAGTTATTGATGGCTAGCTAGTGAGAAACATCCTAATTAACACTAGCCCAAAGGCAAATGGGCTTACTTTTTATGCATGGAAAAGGATGGGGATACCGCCACTACATCCTTCTTCTAATGTGATATATATGGCTAATTAGATAAGTGCATTGCCCATTGGGATCCTAAAGGATGCAAGCATCACTATACAAGGGCCAAATTTAAAGGTGACTTTGAGGTGTTGGAATTAGCAGAGGTAGATAATTTCCCTACATTACTTGGATGGCCTTGGTGTTATACAAACAATGCACATCTGCATCTTTAATAAGCATTATACTATTTTTGAGAATGAGGATGAACACGAAGTAATTATGATGGATGGTACTCGAATCGCATCATACATAGAGCCGATAAGTGAGGGAATATATAACTCTAATATATGTGTAGATTATACATGATCCAGAGTGGATTGAGCCTATAAAGGAAGGAATGCTCAAATGGGAATACTCGCACTCAATCAATGACATTAATAGCATTACATGTGATAATTGGGAACATAGAACTTATGAGATGGTTGGCTTCAAATATCACAGATGAGTAACAAGAGAGATAAACTCACGAATATTAGGCTCTTAGTAAAGAATTCACTTCTAAGGTATATTGGAGAGGAGAGGCCTGAATTATTCTTACACACCATAGAAGAATAGTTTTAATGAAGGTGATAGAAGAAACATAATGTTATATTCACTCATAAAGATAGTAACACAATGGTGGGTCATGCGACAATGATAATTTCTCGAGGGGGCACGAGATCAGGGTTGCATTCTTAACTAGGTTTGTTAAGAATAATATTCCTTTGAAGATACCAACTTATGATGAAAATTCATCTCCTAGAACTCACATACAAATTTATGAAAAGAGATGGCTTGAAGGTATTGACGCACTACCATCTTCCTTGTGGGTCTACAAGTTCTATTCAAACTTGAGCGAGTATGTGCACTCATGGTATATACATATTGAGCTACGGTAAGATACTTATTAGAAAGACTTGAAAACATGTATCATATGTGTCTTTAATTACTTTTCATCTAACCCTCTAGTGCATAAGGCCTTACGAGCTTAATGAAGCACATCACTTTGGTGGATAACACAAAGTCATAAGATCTCGTAACTTAGTTGTATGTTGATACTTGCCCAAATGAGTGTGCCAATAAACGTGCATGGTTGGAATATGATGAGGATATTTTAGAGTGAATTTGGAAGGAAAAAGAAAAAGGCAAGCTAGTATACCTGATTGATGATGAAGAGGTTGAAGAATTTAACATAGAGCACATAGAGGGTGAGTGTGAGGTCTTGGATAAGGTAGATGAGAAGGAATGTGCGTATTTATTTACCATTGAAGATGAATAAATTCAATATTGGGTCAGATGATGCACCAAAGAAAGTAATCATTTGTGATTATTGGTTAAAGGTGAAGTCTAAAAGATTGTGGAGATGTTGCACAAATTTTAGTATCTCTTTCTTAGGGGATACCATGAGCTAAATGGTGTTCATCCTTCATTAGGAGAGATTAATATCAATCTAAAATAAGGCACACAACTAGTTCAGAAAAGACCATATCAAATGAATCCCAATTTACGCGTCAAAGTGAAGAATGATATTGACAAGATGTTACAAGCTAGCATTATTTATCACATACAAGAATCAATGGATTAGCCTCATGGTCATAAGTATAAAGAAATATGGAAGAATCAGAATTTTTGTGGACTATAGAGTGTTAAATGCTTCTTGTGTTATTGATCCATTCCTACACCATTCTCTGAAGAAATACTAGAGAGTGTAGCAAGGTGCAAAATTTAATCATTCACATATGGTTTCCCAAGATACCATCAAGTTCAGATTGCACGCTAGGATCAAACCAAGAATAGATTTATTATACAATGGGGTTATTTTTTTATACAATACGGTCATGCCCTTTATACTTAAGAATGCACTAGTAGTGTTTTCATGCATTTTTGTACAATATTTTAAGGATTTCATCCATGACTTTCTCAAGTATATCTGGATGATTGGATCGTATATGGCTTATTTAAGGATCATTGCAACTATTTGAGATTAATTTTTGAAATATGTAGACAACTAAGTATATCCTTGAATATCAAGAAGTGCATCTTTGCCACACCATTTGGGACATTGTTGGGGCATATTATCTGTAAAGAGGGTCTTCTAGTTGATCCAACAAAGATAATAGTTATTTTGGGATTGGAAGATCCCACCAACCAAAGTGAGGTGCATGGATTCCTTGGTCATACAGGTTACTACAGAAAATTCATCAAGGGATATGCCAATATAATTGTTCCATTCGAAGAGCTCTTCAAGGCTAACGGTAAGCTTTTCTTTGGAAGGATGCACAACAACAAGCTTTTGAGAAGTTGAAGGAAATATTGACCACCGTGTCTATCCTTCACTTCCCTACATGGAATTTTCCCTTTTATTTCCATGTGGATGCCTCGGGAGCTACATTTGGAGCTATATTTGTATATCCCGGAGATGGAAATATTCATCATCCCACTTATTTTGCAAGCAAGAAACCAACACGTGCATAAAAATATTTATAACTATTGAGCGTGAGGCTTTATCTATGGTGTACGGTGGTTCATAAGTTTAGAAAGTATCTTCTGAAATATCCTTTTATATTTTATACTAACCATTTAGCATTGAAGTACTTTGTTAATAAGCATGTTCTATAATGACACATTTTTAGATGGATCACATTATTCCATAAGTTTGAATTATCCGTGATAGTGAAACTTGGTAAGAGTAATACATGACTTGATCACCTATCATGCATCAATTCGGTGAGGATGTGAAAAGTATTTAAGATACCATGTCGATGCCAATTTTTTTATATCGTAGCATGTACCCCTCTTAGAACCCTCAACCATGCCCAATTGAAAGTGTGCACACAACAATTCTAGGAGGATAAGAGAAAGAATAAACTCTAAGGATATGAGACGACGCAGATCGAGAAATGAGTCCTCACGCGATACATATTGTGGAGGAAGAAGAGCCTGAGCAGTTTGATGGGCATGAGAAAGGAGAAATACCCTTCGATACCTCGATCCACATGGAGACAAAGTAGGAAGAGGAACATGAACAGGAGGCTGAACAAAAAGAGGGAGAGGACATCATCCATGCGTAGGAGGATGTTGCACAAGAATCACCATGTAAAAGGTGTGCGTCATGGTCGGGACCATCCCAAAAAGTAAGTTTAGGAAAATCTAACCTCATCAACCATTCATCTCCTTCTTCAATGACCCAACAAAGGTCATTAGGGCAAGATTCCAACACGTAATGGATCTTAAATATCTTTATTATCGTACATACTATAGAAATAACAAGCCCATGTCTACACATGTAAGGTAATATATTTTTGCGAAACCGATGCATATGGAGGAGTTGGAATTCTAAGTAAAGCGAAGCTCTCTATGAGTGGTAAGGAATGGGGGACCAAACTAAAACTCTTTCAATTTTGGACTCAACCAACTTGACCGATGCACATGCTAGAAGTTCCTCAATAAAGTTGGCTAATGAAGTCACATGCAAAAATATAAACAAGGGATCCGCACTATGCGATACTAAATTTTTTTACAAATGTCGGTAAGAAGAATAAGAAGCTAATATCCGAATTAAATAAAGTGAAGATGAGGAACATCGAAGTTAATGTGAAATCGAACGAGCTTATTCAAACTATTGTGTATTCCTGTCTAGATGTAATTTTGAAAGCCAAGAAAGATCAAAATAGAGAAAATGATAACTTGGGAGAACTGGTTACCCTATTATTAGAGAAAGTAAATTCAAGGTGGGGATCGATAGCGAGAAGAGCTGCAAAGGAGAGGAAGGATGATATATATAGAAAGGTACGGGAATATGAAGAGCTTAGCACCGAGTGAAGGAAGCTTCACAAAAGGAAGAGAAAATCTTCATCAATTTTGTGGGTACTTTGATTATAGACACACACCTCAAACAAATAGAGACACAAAGGATTCCTCTCAAGGCCTCCTCAGTATATAGGAGATAAGGCAACGCGCACGAAAGTTATGTAGGAGTTCAAGGATATGAAGAATATTTTCAAAGACAAACGTGACAGAGTACAAGCGAGACCGGGAGTTGATGTTATGGTGATGAGAGGGGGAAATGTACTGGAAGAAATGGATTCGAATGGGACATCATTTTTTCGAATCAAGGAGAAATCCAAAGTGGAGTAACCATAGAGGGCTCCAATAAATTGTTGAATTATTATTGGGAAGGTCGAACATCGCCCTCGATGATTGGAAACAACTAGTGGCACAACTTAGCACGGAATTCCCGAACTCCTCTAGATACCTTAGTCTCATTTTTGGTCACAAGGAGAACGTATTCTTGTTAGAACTATAATATTAAGTGCATCATAATATATAGTTTATATTTAAATAATATAGAATACAATATATTCATATTATTTAAATATAAACTTTATATTAGGTTTATTAGTTATTGATTAACTAATTATTAAATCGGGGTGCACCTCGTCACTTGATAGGTTATAACCCTTCGGGTTATTTAAATATGGCAGTGGACCATATTCACGATATGTAATTATTCCAAAGTTAAAAACATGGAGCAGAAAGTGATGAAGGGAGTTAATGGGTCGGGTGAAAAGTTTCTCAATATAATGGAAAATTCTTATTCATGGTTTTTTATGGTTTTTTACCCCATTGGGGTTTTCCACGTTAATTCTCGTGTCTTTGGTGTTCATTGCATATTTAATGGTTTATTTTATTAATGTTTGGTACATTATATTTATTAATATGTTAATATAATCAACCCATCGATCCGACATGGTACTTGGTTACTTGGTTGGTTAGTTAGGTGTTTACAAAAATTTAATAAATACCCCATCCCAGACGTATGACTTTTTTTTTTTTTGCACATGTTGAAAAAAATATTTCAAAGTCTTCAAAAGTGTTTACATGGGGTATGAAATCTCCTCTAGGACAAATAAAAGGTGGAAAAGTCTTCGATATGTTGAAATATTTTGGAGCTAAAATCCAATAATTAATAAATAGTTAAAATCCAATTTATTTTTGATTTGCTCAAATTCGAAAACAAAAATGCTCATGTCCCCTTTGGGTACCTTTTTTAATTAGTTATATTCTAAATATTTCAAAACTTTAATATAAAATTAGTTGTATTTGTAAATTGGGTACCTATTTTAATTAGTACACATTTTTTTTTGTTTTCAAAACTAAAGATTACATAGTTTAACCTAAATACAATACATAATTTAAATACTATATATTTAAAAATCCACACACACACACGTTTAGATTTAAAAATAATACATTTCTTATTGTTTATAAATCTAAGACCTAAAACAGGGCGAACTCACCCCGCTTTTGTTATTAGAAGTTTAAATACAATTTTATATAATGCGCTTAGCTCACTTAAATGCTAACCGCATGTTCATATTAATAAAAACATATGTTATGGAACAGTTAGTTTTTGTTTCATTGGAATGTTTATTCAAAAATTTAAACATACTTCCCAAACCATCCATTTAAGCGACTTGGCAATTCTGTCTACTTTTGACCACTTTACATTTGCTTACGTGGAATATGAAATGAAAGGCATGTGGCATATTATTAGCTTTGTCTTTATTAAAGCTTAACCACCCCATCAATCTTTGTTTAAACATGAGCTTTGTTTGGTGTTAAATTGGAGTGGTTGGCACGTGGCAATGAAAGTATATGGAACGTGAGAAGGCCATTCAATTAGGAGAGTAAAAAGTTTAATTTATATTTTATTGTTTTCATACAATTTGATGTAGTTATTGTTTATACTTTTTCGCAAACAAATATTTGCTATTTGTTTTATGTATGAGGTTTCATTATATACCAGGGAGGATTTATAATTTCCCAAGAGAAGCTTTAATTTTGTTATAAGTGATATTTAAAAATAAATACATAATGTCAATAGTACTTAATCATATAATGCATAAACTACTTGCAAACAAATACTTTGCCAAAGTATTTACATTGAAAGAATATTTTCTAGTTTATTCTAAATAAGCTTTGTGCAAATTCCTCGGTGTAATATGATTGGGCTCGCCGCAGTTGTAAATAATGTGGTAATGGTATATAAAACTCGAAAGCTTAATTCACTCATCTCATCGAGTTGGGTAATCAAACTCAGCCGAGCCAATTTCATACAAAGGAGGAATGCTCCACCAATTTTTTTGTATATACTAAATCTTTATTTCTCTCATTCTTAAAATTTAATTTAACTTATTCTTTTTTATTTTAAAAAGTGAGAAAGTTATTTCATTAGATGAATTGTTTTTTCATTCAAAATGAAAGTATTTTATGACATGACGACAAATAGTTAAATCGTCATGTTTTGTATGAAAAACTAAAAAAATCACTCACATTTCGATTGAATATTATTATTGTCAAACTAATATATTTTTGTGTAAGTATTTGTTTGACAGGTCAAAATTTTGATGTGAATAAAGGAAATTCATCGAAATATGATTGGCATTTGCACTTGAACAAATAGGGAGATTGTTTCTAAACTCTTTTTGCAATGTTATTTTTCCTCCATAAAACCTAATTTATTATCGAAAAGTTGATCATAAAATTGTCATAATAATCATGTTTTTTATCACAAAGAATTGATTTTTGACAATTTCAAAGGAGGATTAAACTGTAAATTGTGCTTAGCATCGAGGGGCGTTGCCCCTCAACCCCGTTGGGGTGAAGCTCTTTGCTCCTGGACCCCGCTCCCGATCGTGTGTTCAGTACCTTCTATGAATAAATCCTCACCTTTTTATGCAAGAAGTATCGATGGATAATGTTGTATTCATTATTCTGGCATGATTTGGTCATTATTGCATATATGTTATCTATTTGTCTTATCATTTAAAGGCTAAAGTAGATAATGAAGTTATATATGTTGTAGTCATTTTTACACAATGCAAGGGAATCCCATGCACGTCGGCCTATCATCCAGTGAAGTGTTTGGCGCTCACCGAGGCACGCGCGGGCACCGAGTCTCTCCTTTATGTGATTTTAGTGGGAAACATCATCTATGATGGGAACGTAAGGATAGTGAGCGGAAATGAGACATGCAAACATCATAGAGCTCAAAACGGCTTCTAGACCAATGCAGTCATTCCAGACAGAAAGATACTTTAATAGAATATAAGACTGAACCAAAATAGAAAGGGAAATGCACAAGGATTCATACTTATTTCATAAACATACATGAAATAGAACTATGAAGATATGAGGATGGACCAGAATCATTAATGATCATATTCAAATAAGTTGGTAACCTCATTACATTCATTAGATCCATTCAGAGTAACATCACAGTATGGTAGACCGAAGTCATACATCATAACTGAATCTACATTCCTTAGCTCTTCAAAAAGAAAATTTACAATCCAAAGCCCCTTGATGCATCCTTCTCCTATATTTCATCTACCCAACCCAATATAACTCCTCGCGGCATTTCTACAAAGCTCCGCTCTCTATCGATCTCTCTCTTTTCTTCTACGGGCGCTTGTATTTATAGGCCCCTTGAACTACCAACTCACCTTTCTGAGGCTTCAAATCTGTCGCCAAGTGTCCAAATGTGGTCCTCCATGGGAGCATGCTCCTCTAGGCTTGAGTTCTCCACTCCTTGCCATGATGGTCCTCTGAAGCTTCCATCGCATGGCATATTTCTTCCTAGGCCAACTGTCACCACCGGGTTGGCACCTTATCCATTCATCATGCGCGGCGGTCACGTTTTCTCGTGTCCTACCCGATACGCTAAATACAGCTAAGTCCTAAGAACTTGTTCTATCGGCGCATAACACGGTCCTTCTAAAACCCTCCTAGAACCCTTCCTTGCGCCTTCTTCTTGCGCTCCCATTCTTCAACCTAGGCCTTGTGTGCCCATGCGCCTTTTTGTACTTATTCAATATTTTAGGGGCCCAACATCACCCCACACTTTACTTGTTCTCCGCCCGCAGAACACTTCTTCAAAGAAAGAATTACAATAGGCTTAACACCTTGGAAAAAGAATAAGGGAATGAAGAATTGGGAAAAAAATGAAAGAATGGGGAAGTGTTGTCATTATTGCAACAAGATAGGAAAATCTCTTTGTAAGTCGGCCTCCAACTTGTTCAGGCATCGACTTCATTTTGCGCTCTCTAGCTAGAGGTCGCCGACTAGGGCGCTTACCTCCTCAAAACCCAATCCATTTCCTCAAGTGTTCAATGTTTCAACCATTCCTTCCAATTCCTTGCCCACATCCTCAAGCGCATCCATCCTTCAGTAATCAAAGCAACTCCTAGCGGTTTTTAATTGAACCTCGTAAGGTTTCAATAGCTTCTGACTTCTTCTCGACCTTGGCCAGGATCCTCTCCCACTCTACTTTGTTTCCTTTGTTCTTCTCTTGGAATTCCTTGAGCTCTACCTCGTGAGTGGCGACCAGAATGCTCACCACTTTATCTCTTTTTGTGCAACTGTCATACGCATCCTTAGCAGTATGGGTAGCAATTTTCATATCAGCAAACACCTTGCTATACTCGGTAATGATTGCTACAAATTTTAATTTTTCTCCTTCTCTAGGCGTCTTTGCTTTACTTCTTCTACGGATTTTGAGGTCGAGACCGCCTTTCCATGGTGATGATGTGCGTTAAGTCTTCAAGTCACTCAAGGGAAGATCCATACTTTTGTGCGGGCGGTGCCAGTCCTGGATGCTTCAAAATAATGACATCTCGTGATGAACTCTATCTTCTTGTATATCTCATGCACCCTTCCCTTCTCTTCCCTTAGTTCATGCTTTAGTTGCGCGCTAATTAGTTCCTCCTGCTTCAAATTCGTGGTTCTCTCTTCTAGATATTATTCCCTCTTTTCTAGCTCCGCCTCTAGAAGTTTTACCTGTCATTCCTTCCGAATAATCGGCTTCGATTCAACCGAGACCTTATTCAATGCATTGCAGAGACTTGTTCATGTGAAATTTTTGAGTGCTCACCAAGGGGTTGTCTCCTTTTGATTCAGGCAATTTCATTATTGCTCCTTGGCTTATTTTGAATTCTGGCTTGGCAACGTGGGACTCAATCGCCCAAGAGATCATCTTCCTCGTCCGAGGGTATGCACCTCCTTTATCAAACGACTTCATTACGAATATTTGATCTATTGGGACTATGCTTTGGAAGCGTGCACGCAATACCTTATTGTGATCATCAATGTAGTACATTCTTGTTCTTTTGATCTTCATGCACTTTCCGCCTATGCGTGTGCCCTTAGGAACAATTACTATTAGAATAGGGCCTCCCACGCTACCGTGGTATTTTCCTACACTTCCTTCTTTATCTTCATTCATCACTATTTCAGCGTCGTGCTCAACTCTTTTTCTACCAAGGCTTGATAATTCTCGTTGTTTCTCTTTCTACCGCCTTGTTTATCTCGCTCCCTGTGTGAGGTTTGGAGTCCTTTGAATCTTTGTGCTAACCTCTTCACCTCCTTCCATGTCTTGGGCGTGCTCCTCCTCCTAGGTGCCCTTCCTTCACACAAAGCGATAGTCATGCTTCTCCTCTGCACCTTCTTCTCCTAAATCATACACGTTGAAAACAAGCGGTTCTGGTCCCCTTTAGGTTCATCTTCTTCATTGTCATCCCTCTCACCCATGTATTTCTCCAAGCTCTATGTTTCCTCCGAATCAGCTTCCTCCATCACCTTTTTTTCTTCCTAACTGGGGATTCCAATATAGGAGATTATGTTTTCTCTTCTTCCTCCTCTGGTGATTTCTCCTCTACGATAAGATTTTCTTGTTCTAGCACCTCCTCTTTGACTGGAGACCTCTTCCTGCGCATGTAAGTAATTGTTCTAGCGCTTGTTCCCGAGGAGCCCATCGCTTGAGTATCTTGGAAACTTGGTGCCTTTTTCTTTATCTCTTCCATTTCCTTCTTCTTGGGTGTGGTCTTCCTTCTACCTGTTAGGTCCTTAGGCATAGTTATCTCGTTTTCAAGATAAATGTCCTTCTCAAAATTGGGGCTTATGTGAAGGTATACATGCGTCGCGGACCTCCCTGTAATAGGTAGAGTCAGGGGTTTTATCATCTGAACTTCATGTGATACATACTTTTCCACGTACGCATGCTTTTTGGGGTAGACCAACGTCTTACGCATCTCCTTATGGTCCCGATCCATACTTCCAAGGTCAAACTTCAGTTTCTTGGATTCCTTGAATCTATTTACCCCCACCTGGAAGTACTGAGTGGTGAAGGAAAATGGAATTTTACACCAAGGGCTCATGTTTTCATCAACCAACCTAAATCTATCGATGCAGAAGTGTTGGTATACTACGAATTTGGCTTCTCTTTGTGAGCTTTGGCAGTTGTTCTGGGATCCTCCATTCTACCCTGAATGCATTCCTCAAGTGCACATACCATTTCTCAAGACGCGCCTTATGAACGTTTGTCATGCTATCGCAAGTTTATTTTTCAAATCTCTTTACGGTGAGGGGTCTTCCTCTGGGTACTCCCATACAAACTTATCTGCCACATCTGGCACTCCGATCTCTGAAAATACAATAGTTAAAAGGACATTGCTGAAAAGTATCTTGTCACCCTCCTGCGCATTGCTGATGATTTCATCCGCGATGTATGCGGATAAGTTGTAGATGGCGGCCTCTAATAACCTTCTGCAAAAATTGAGCTATGATTTGTTCACTTGCATCCACCTCTCTTGGTCATTAAGTTTGGTTACCAGGCACATGGCCATTCTCATCACCGAGCATTGGATATCTGTAATATCAAAGCACCTTGACCCCTTCTTGTATGCATATGCGCAATGGTTTCTTTGATGGATTCTTTGTCGCATAGGTCGTCCTCTATACTTTCTCCTTCACAGATGAGACCTATGAATTTTGAAATCAGCTGAGGAGTTATGCACATTTTATGTCCCGTGAAGTGAAAGTGATCTTCGTGTATGCACGACATCAGCCACTGATAGAGGTGCTCAGGCTTCCCAAAGTAGGGAAACTCATAGAGTTGCAATAATCCTGCCTTCTCCAACTTCACTTTTACTTCGTTGCTATAAATGGGTAACCCTTATGGTGTCCTTTTGTTTGTCGAGCACACTAACTCCAACGCCATCTCTTTTTCAGTCGCGTTTGTGTGATGGTTATAATCGCTTACTGTCATGTTTCTTAAATGGGACTCCCACTCCTTTCTCAGTAAAACCCCATCTGGGTACTACATTTCTACATACCATTCTTCATTGGTACTTGCGGTAGTTTCTTGTTGTTTTCCCTTGCCCTTTCCTTTTCCCTTCTTAGGTGTTACAAAGTTGGTTTCTTGGGTGTCATTGTGTAGGTTATCTTTGCACTTCAACTTCTCTTGCTTTGCTTATCTACCCTTTCCAAGCTTAGATCTCAAACTTGTGAAGAAAATCCTTTTCAACCCATGCCCTAGCTGTCAAACCCTTTTCTGGAATATCCCCTTCACAAGATGGCGCTTCTCCACAACTCTCTCTATGCCCGTGAACTACTTCCCTCCTAGTTTGCAGATCCAAACTAGTCACTCACAAACTAAATTCTCTCGATTTTTCTTCACACGAATTAACTCTAGAAACCCTAGTTTGTAAAAGCTCTTCCTTATTCGTATTCACAATGTAAATAATGAAGTGTCTAACCTTCTATTTATAGTTTTTCCCATTTTTTAACATTAAATGCTACCTTACCTACCACCGAGACTTCAACACTTAATGCAACTTTTTCAACAAAGTCGACTTTAGCACTTTCACTCACACGGACAATTCCCAACCTTTCGGCACATAACCAATCCATCTTGACGGGGAGACTCTTGCGCCGCGTCACAAAGCACCAAAGGTACTTACCATCATGATTTTTTCTCTCGCCTACCTCATGTTTCTTTTGTGTTTCTTCCAATCTTGTACATGGGTCCACAATGTAGCCTTACCCTAACACCAACCATCCTTTTTCACCTTTCCTCTCATGCACTTCCTTTCCTAGGGCCATCCAACTGAGCTTTCCAACGCAATCCTCCTGGCACTTCACACTGCAATTTCTTCCACCTTACTCCACCCCACACTATAATGATGTGTGGTCATCTCGCATGATTATAATCTTGAGAAAGTAATGAGATTACTGATGCCCAAGGTGAAACACAAAACAAAAACAAGAAATGGAAACACAAGAAAAGAAAATGCATTAAAGGGAATCCTAAACTAACTAGCAATATTGCCTCATTACAAACGCCAAGAAGACTTATTTATAGTAGGGCTTCAGCTTGCTCCCATTGAAATGTCTGGCAATCTCATCCCATCCAAAGCACTTTATGCTGGGCGTGCCCGAGTCAAGGATGTACGAGATGATGTAGGGACCCAACCAATGGACTTTTAACTTCCCAGGATGGCGCAAAAACTTGGAATCATATAGTAGCACCATTTTTCCAACCTCAAACTTCTTGTTCTTAATGTGACGATCATGCCATGCCTTTTGTTTTGCTTTTTCAGTCTTCTAGCTCCACCTGGTGAGTGATTGTCTTTCATCCAATTACATTAACTTGTCAATTCTTTCTTCCAATGCTTGTTCATCGGCCAACCCTCCTGCGCGCGCTATACACATAGAAGGTAACATGAATTCAACTGGTAGGATAGCCTCCACACCAAACACCAATTGAAATGGTGTGGCCTCATTCAACCTCTTATAGGTTGTCTTATATGCCCAAAGAATGATGATACTTTGTCATCCCAATCCTATCTACCAACATCACAGATCTTAGTCAATGTGTGACTAAGTATTTTGTTAAATTCCTCAAGCAATTCCATTTGCTTAAGGGTGATAGGGAGTAGTTTTGTGATAGGCCACCATGAATTCTGATAACACAATCCTGACCATTTCATTGAGGAAGTGCGTACCTCTATCACTTGTCAAACTCAATGGGCATCCATACCCGGTGATTATGTTTTCCCATAAAAATCTAATGAGTGGTAGCCGTTGTGCAAGTGTTGCCTTTACCCACCTAGTCAAATAATGAGTGTAAGTGAGGATATACCACGAACCAGTCCTTCACGCCGCTAGCGAGACTGGTCCGAAAAATTCGATATCCCACTTCTCAAATGGTTCTACGCTGGCTATTGGTTGCAAGGTGTTATCAACCAATTTTGAATGCGTTAAAATTGTTTTTTAAAAAACGAAAAATTTTAAAAAATTGTGAATTACTAGGTTTCATGATGATTCGTCTTCGTCACATGTTCTTATTTTCTTCCCGGTTATGTCGAGCTTCGTTTCACTCAAATCGGAATAAAATTCCTCTTGCTATGAATTTAAACGTAAAAATTATTATTTAATTAATATTAATTAAAAATTGTTCTTTAATTAATTAAATTGATTTTATTAATTGATGGAGATTTTTGATTAAATATTATTATAATAATAATTAAAACTTTATCGGCAAAGTTTGTTTAAATTTCCCAAAATGATCATTCGGCTTCTCGTTCCTCCACTGGTGGAAAGTAAGCCGCTATTTGCCAATTTAATAAATTGGCAAATGGGCAAGGATTTTCCCAAATCCCCTCATGGGAAAATTTGATGGGAATTGCCAAATTCTTATGACATTCCCGTTGGCAAAATTCATCCAATCTTCCCCTTTTCCCTTGGCAATTAATGCCACTTCCCATGATTCAAGGAGTTTGTTTTTCTCTTAAAGGGAAGAAGGAATTGGTCACTAACAATTCTCCTATTCTTTCTCCTTCTCCCGTGAGAATTAAAGAAACAATTTGTTATACTCATTTCATTCATGCATTTGAATAAAGAAGGGAGAGACATCATCCATCATTTTAGGGAAGAACTGGAGTTTATTCTTTCTGTTTACACTCATACATTGGAGAAAGAAATCCAAACAAACTGGAGTCTATTCAATAGTTTTCACGCAGCATACAAGGAAGGTGAATATTAATACAAAAGAAATTGTAGTTTCCACACAGCAGGAGGGAGAAATGGAGGTTCACGTGGCAGAAGGAGCATTCAACAGTTTCAACGCAGCCTGCAGACCATCACGCCTTCACTAGTTCCATGCCTTTTTCCTTAAGGCCACGTAGGGGAAGAACAGTCATACCAGGTCGAGCCTGCAGCAGAGACAAACAGCCCAACTCCATCAAACGCCTCTCACTGGGAAGAAGACAAGGAAAGAGAAATCCACACGCCGAAGGAGGAATATCCATCATCTGTCTAGGCAGTCTGAAGGAGAAGAACACCAGAAGCTTTCCATGCATGCAAAGGATGAGAATGCAGAAAGCAATTTTAAATCCCAGGCCAGAGCACTTTCCAAATAATGAGGAGCGAGTCTCAAAGAATTCTGAATGTTTCACACCAAATTTTATTGACCGTCTTCATAGGAGTTTCAATGGTCCACAGCCTAGCTGCAATTCGGTGGGTACATTATGCATACAAAGAACTAGTACAAATCGAGTTGGGTCTGTTAGACGGTAAGAACCCTGGCCCTTCACTTTGGTGCAAGGTCCACCAGGGACAGGAAAGACACACACAGTCTGGGGAATGTTGAATGTTATTCATCTTGTTCAATATCAGCACTATTATGGTGCACTGCTTAAGAAACTTGCTCCTGAAAGCTACAGGCAATCTTCAAGAAAAACCAAAGTCCGGCACACCATAATGACGAGTTTTAGGACAGAGCTCTATGGGAATACCTTACACAACCTCTTCCAGAATCAGTATGGGGAGCTCACACACAGGCTTGTACACCATCTATTTGTCTTGTGCATGCAAATAATAATGAGCGATCACTATGGGGAACTTGCATGCAGCTAGCCCTGTGCACTATGCATTTGGATTGCACTCACCAACGATAATGAGTTGTCACCTTGCACGTCTTCTCCAGTCCGCCTTCTATCCAATTGAATCAAATAGCAACCGGAAGAATTTCAATCAGACAGTAATGCGCCCATGAGTGATTACTTGTAAACCAGTTTCCTCATCCAATTGAGACCTGGCAAAAGAAATCTTTATTGGAAAACAAATCTTTATTCCTCCCTGGTGGTTGCTATAAATAGAGGGATTGAATATTTTAAGAGGTAACTATGAATAGCCAAAAGGAGGTGGAGCCTAAGTATGATCGTGGTCCATTGGCACAAGATCAATCGATGATGTTCTTCAGAGTATGGATCGCTTTAATTCCGTATGCTTCCTAAACTTTTCCCTAAACCATGAATGCTTGTTTGCGCTCCATCAAATGCTGCAACAGATGAATTGCTACAACATGTTCTGGATCGTGGATTCATTGATGGTGAAATGAAGGTCTATTGCCCTGATGTTGCGAGGGTGGGTGTGGATTCTCAAAATCGTATTACAGGCGATGTATCAGTGAAGCGTAGAACTGAAATTCTCCTAGGAAAGTGTCGTGAGGAAGTAATTGGCTATATGCAGCAGCTACAGGGTAGAGAAGTAAACTTATCTTAGAAAATCAGTGGCCTCAGAGAGAGCTAAGTGCAACAGCTACCGTAGGTCGATCCCAAGGAACCGTTGGTGTTGATCCTGATGTTCTGGTTACACGCGACCACAGTCGTGATCAGTTGTTGCAAAATCTTGCAGCTGTAGTAGAAGAACGAGATAAATTTTTAGTTGAGTTGTCTCGCCTTTTCATTTTGGAAAGTCACTTCCATGGAAGAAGCTTGATCAAATCTTGAGGTAAGTTTTGCAAATGAGGCTGAGATTGTGTTCACTACTATTTCTAGTAGTGGCCAGAAGTTATTCCAGCACCTAGCCCATGGGTTTGATATGGTGGTTATAGATGAAGCTACAAGCTAGTGAAGTAGGTGTGTTACCTCCACTTTCATTGGGTGCTACAAGGTGTGTTCTTGTCGGGGATCCCAGAATGCACTGCATGAGTAATTAGCTAGCGGCAAGCAGCACGTTGTAGTATAGTATAAGCCTTTTTAGTGCTTCCAACAAGCAGGTCGTCCAACTATGTTGTTATCTACTCAGTATCGAATGCAACCTCAAATTTGGGATTTTCCTTCAAGATATTTTTATCAAAATCGATTAAGTGACAGTGAGAGTGTTACCAAGAGACCTGATGAAATTTATTACAAAGATTCTCTATTGAGACCTTACTTGTTTTACGATGTAACTCATGGAAGAGAATCTCATAGAGGTGGATCTGTTTCATATCAGAATATTCATGAAGCACAATTTGCTTTGCAATTATATGAGCATCTTCAACGAGTCATCATCATGGCAGCATTAGGTCTTTATTGGTAATGGCATTTTCTCATCGTTTGGAAGGTACAATTGTGCTTATTATGGCAAAGCCAAAACATTCTTACTACAAGTGTTATATGATGAGGAAGAACCATGAGCATTGTGGTAAAACCATTCTTTTCAAAAAAATTTGGGTTAAGCTTGAATATAAAGTAGTTGAGCTGAAAAGCTAAAAATAATTTTGATTACACTACAACAAACTTAATGATTATTGATGAGAGTTAAGTGTAATCATGGTGGCAAGGTCAATCCCTATAGATGTTGGTTTAAGCCTATGGATGAAGACCATGCTATGATTTGAATTTGGTTTAATTCTATGTATGAAGACCATAGAATGATTCATACTTTTTGTGGAGGAGATAGATCGCACTAACAATTACCCACGAGATGAAGGTAATAGGGTATTTTTCGATTCAGATTCCTGAATGATGTTCATGAGTAAAATAACCATTCCTCTATCACATAAATGAGAAGTTTGCATTGCCATATTGATTGATAAAAATGTCTCTTGGAATAACTATTTGACTCGACAAGAACCTTGATTGTGTGCATCTTTGACACTGCTGCAACCGAGTTTGTTTCGAGATTGTTGTGAAATATGAGAACTGCTTCCATCATTTCAAACAAGGAAAATGTTATAAAAGATAGGTTGTGCAGTGAGATGGAAGAGTCAGGTTATTCAATTTGTAGAAAGTGTTTGCAAAGCTAGACAATGCTTTCGACTTCATCAAATCAAATGTATAGTGTAAATAACTAGTTATATTTATTCATGGGGTGTTTGTTAAAGCCATGTTTTGTAATACCATTGGAGGTGAATTGCAATTTTGGCTCTTGGAGATCTTCTCAATGGTGAAAGACCAGAAGCTGGATTTTGATAAACCAAGGTGGCGTAATGACTATGGTCTCGTGACAAATGAATAATTCACCATGGAAAGGTACTCGAAGCATGTGGAGAATTGTGAATGTGAATACGAATGAAGACAAATTTTCTCACACAGGATATTGCTCAGATAGAGGGGTGGATGAATTGCTCAAGTTTCAAGCTTAGCACTCTTGTCATTTGGAGGATTACAGAGCACAGTCAATGAGTTCATTCCCGTATGATCGGGATAGGCTGACTCTTGGCCCAATGGATAAGGCATTGATCCTAGGTGTCTTGATCTGGGTGGTGCATTGTTGACTAGGATGTCTATGTGCGCATCTAAGTCATTTAAGTGGGTCCACGTGTACCCATTTCTTTTATTTATGTATTTTTCCTTAAATGACTTTTTAACTTAAGTGGTTTCTATTTTTAGTCACTTTTTAAAAGTTGGTTGAAAAAGTCAAAGTCACTTAAGTTCCCTATTTAATGTGCATTTAAAACCCTAACTACTTTGTAACCAACTTTTGGGTTATAAAAGGAAGTGAGGGGCTCATTTGTAAGGGTGACTTTGAGAGAGGAGAAGAAAATACTTTTGTGCAAGCTTTGTTTCAGGAAGAAACTTTGTGTTCTTTTGTGAAAAACATTTTGGAGTTAATGAAATACGAACTTTGTGTCTTGTAACATTTGGTGTTCTTATGTTCATTAGATGTTAGGTGTTTGAATCTTGCATAAAAATATTATCTTTGATCTTATTGTCAACATTATTAATCTATTGTTCTAGTTCATAGTGATCAAGCTCTGATTATCTACTTGCTCATGTGTGTTCCCTTTTACACATTCTTGTTTGGCTAACTCAAACTCCGTTTTATTTGTGTTGGTCATTCACCTTTCTTCTTCATGCAATATTAGGCTCTGTTTTTACCTAACTCTTGCATGTTCTTTCAGTTCATTCCATTTCACTCCTTTCCTTCTTTCCATTCCATCTCCTTCATTCACTTTTCTTTCCATTGATGTTCCAAAACACCCCCCACATACAATTTTGAATGTATAAATGTAAATACAATTTTGGTTTTCAATAAAGGCAACCTCACCTTCATTGAGGAGGGACTTTTTCCCACACTATTGCATGTCATTTGCATGCGTGCAAATCCATATGCTAACACAAGGGCATTTCATCCCTTTTCCAGGTTTTCTAAGGTGTTGGCAATGGTCACAGGCCTTGCAAAACTCAATGTAATCTTGATAAATGGTCTCCCACCAAAGCCCTACGAGTAGAATCTTCTACGTGGTTGCATTTCCCATATAGTGTCCTCCTGCAATCCCACCATGCGCCTCTTCCATAATTGTAATGCACTCATGTTCTAGTATGCAACGGCGTAGAACCTCATCACGACCCATTTTGTATAGATCTCCACTAATTAGCATGTAGGGTGTAGCGCGTATGGCCAACTTCTTCTTCTCCAAGGCCTTCATTCTGTCTAGCGCCACACCTATTTTAAGGAATACCGCAATGTCCTCCAAATCCAAGGGTACGTGTCACAACCTAAACAATTATGCATCGGCATAGTCTCTTGATGCTCTTTGCGTCCTCTCTGAATCAATCCTAGACAAATGATCGGTCCGAATTACTTTTACTGGTTTGATAACCCGGTGTGAACTCAAATTCTTGGAACAATAGTACCCACCAACATATGTGCCCTTATAGAATGGGATTTTTCACCATGTACTTCAATGCCATATGGTCAGTGTAAAATATAAAAGGGGTTACTAGCAGATATTGTTTGAACTTGTGAAGCACATAGATCATTGATAATGCCTCGCGCTCAATCATAGTGTAATTCTACTCTACTAGTGTCAATTTCCTACTTGCAAAGCACAAAGGATGATCAACAATCCCTTTACCAGGATATGCAAGTATTGCTCCAATGGTGGTTCCTGAGGCATCCACATGAACATGGAAAGGCTTATCCCAAGAAGGGAAACGTAGGATGGGCACGGTGACAAGCCTATCCTTTAAAGTGTTGAATGCCTTTTGTTGCACCTCTCCCTAATGAAAGGAACTTTTATGTCTAAGCAAATCTTCTAAAGGCACGGTGATCTTGGCATATCCCTTGATGAACTTTCTATAGTACCCCGTATGCCCAAGAAATCCATGCACTTTGCACTTTGACTAGTAGGCTCCCTCAATCCCATAATTACTGCAACTTTGTGGGATCTACTAGTAGGCCCTCCTTACATATGATGTGCCCCAATAATGTTCCAAATGGGGTAGCAAAGACACATTTCTTAATGTTGAGGGATATCCTCAACTACCGACACCTTTCAAACATCAGCCTTAAGTTGTCACAATGGTCCTTCACTAACCCATATACTATCCAATCATCCAGGTAGACTTGAAGGAATTTATGGATAAAGTCTGGAAAGCTTGTACCACAATGTGTGAGAACATAATAGGCACATTCTTCAACCCAAAAAGCATGACTGTATAGGAAAAATTCCCCACTCAGTGGAAAAATTCATCTTCCTTTGGTCCTCCTTTATGATCCTTACCTGGTGATAGCCCAAGAATCCATCTATGAAAGAATAGACCTCGCACCCTGCCACTCCCTCTAATATTTCTTCAATGAATGGGGTTAGGAAAGGATCAATGATACACACTGCATTCAGGTCCCTGTAATCAACACAAGATCCTTATCCTGTTGTCCTTCTTGATGTTAATTACCATTGGACTTATCCATTCTGACTCTTCAACAACTTCAATAATGTTTGACACTATCATCTTGTCTATTTCTTCCTTGACCTTCACACGCATGTTAGGATTCATTCGGTATGGTCTCTTCCGAACCGGGCATGCACCTTCCTTCAACTTAATTCTCATTTCCCCAAGGAATTGTGGACACCTTTGAGCTCATGATACCTGCGTGGGAATGAATCCTCAAACTCATGTAAAAGATCAATGATCTTGGAGACTTCCTTCTCGACCAATAGTCTCCGATGATAGCCTCTTTAGGCTCTTCTTCCAAGCTGATGTTAACCTTCTTTTTCTTTAAAGGCTCATGATAGGCGCGTGCCCATTCATCAACATTGTCTAATACCTCGCACATCCCTATAGAATGGTCAACATCTAAGTTTTCCACTTCTTCCCCATCAATAACATACACCATCTTCCCTTTTATTTTTCCATACATGTGCACTCAAGTTGTATCTCTTATGTTTCTTCTTCCTCAAAGTGCACCTCCAGGATAGGTTTACCTAGCAAGTTCAATAGCCTATCCTCTGCCATGGCACTATCCCCAATGGTAAGGCATTTGATATCCTACAATACCTTATCCACCAAGGGTTTTTTACTCCGATACTCGAATATTTGAATGATATCGGCCGCTAATTCTTGCCAATTCCCTGTCTCGGCGGTGTATCTTAGTGTGAATGAACCATGCACGCACATAACCTTGCAATGTAGAATATAGTTTGTGTACCCATAGGGATGGTGGTAAATCCTCCATGCCTTATCCGTAGACCCTCTCACAATCCTTTATATGGAAAGAGGTGGGTTCCTTACCATGATAATCTTTGATGGCGGTGGTCGCGTTGCTTCTAGAGAACCAGACAGAGAGGGAAATTCTCACCTCGTGCCATTATAAGAGATTATCCTAATGTGTAGCCCACCACAGTGCCACTATGCCGATCGGGACATAAGTTAACATCCCTCTTTGTTCATTTTCCTCCTTCCCCGATCTTCCATCTCCTACAAAAAGATCTCAGGGAAGGCTCCTCCTGAATACTTAGGTAGCTTCTTTCCTCCTAAGCACCTTGGACTATACGCGCCTTTGTCACCTTTGTCTTTGATCCTCTCAAATGTCTCGCCTCGATTAACTCTCATAGGTCCCATGCACCCAATTATTGCATGCTATCTTGGTGGTGTCACTTAGGGACTAAGCATCCTCAAACCGGACAACTCCTCGTGGGATGAATTATCTCTAGATCCCCGATTGAGTGCAAATATACTCTATCCAAGACCTCTTCTCTCGGGGTTCGGTATAGGGTGTTGATTTTCCATTAGCGGAGGTATGATGACCCATTCCTCCTCATTCTCAAAGCTTATGTATCCCTTGTTGAACCAAAGATCTGAATTGTTCTTATAGCACCATGGGCACCCAAGTAATGCTAGGAAAATGTCTGCCTTGGTGAGTGCCAAGACTTTGAAGTCCCCAGTAAACTTAGCTCCCTAAATGGTGATGGTTGCATCCTTTAAGAAACTGATGGGCATTGCCTTCATTTTTCTCTCGTTATACAACACATTTGAAGATGGTTGTAATGCAAGTCTTCCCATCTGATGCCATGCATCCAAGGTGAGAACATTGACCTCCACACTTGTGTCAATGAGGATATTACTAAGGAGCCATCCTTCCACGGTTGCATCTAATGTGATTTCATTATCATAGTCAAGGTGTGAGGGGAAGGTTTACATGTAAGACCTATCTCTCACGCTCTTATCGGCACATAGTACCTTCTCTATCAACCATGCCCCTATCAAGGGAATAATATTCTCTTGCCTTAGCATTTTACATACTTCCTTAACCTCATCCAGGTCATCCTTTAGCGCCTTGACCTTCCTTCTTTGCTCCTCCCTCCTTTGCTCCTCCCTCTGGACTACTCCTTTAGACACTTTGGATTTCTCCTTGTAAACTCGAATGACGTCCATGGTTTACGTATATGCCTCCTTTTGATGCATAGGGTCTGGGTACTTCCCATGTACCATTTCTTCCCTTGTAACTAGGTTCTTCTTCCTTGGCATTTTCTTTGCACGTGCGGCCTCTGCTCTTGTTGTTACCATAATAGGTTCCAAGCCTACATCACGTGTCACGCGTGGCATCCATTGTGTGTCAGCCTTCTTAAAATTTACCATTGCAACGCTCTTGTCTTTTTGGTCTTTGTTGATTCATGTGCTCATAGAGTTCTAGACACTCTTCATACTTGTGCTTCTTCCCGCACCATGAGCATTGTAATAAGTTTGGACACTTGCGCTTGTAGTGGTCTGTAGATCCACAATTAAAATAGGTTCCACATGGGAACTCACTTATTTCTCCATGTTACCATGACCACGAAACCCTTCGTGTAATCCCTTCCATGCGTGCCTCCATCTGCACACTCCTCATAATGGCGATCATCACCCTTAGAGGCTTGCAGAGGCTAGTTTGGCACACACCAAGATCAATGACCTCATGGATGCGGTCGATAATCCTACAATCCTTAGTATCGTGGGTTGTAGAGGTGTAGATATTACTTAGCAAGACACATTTTCCACATTACACACTACAACAAGGGACATCTACTCACGGCATAGTCCCCATAACAAATCTCATCTCTTTGCTACGGCGTGTACTGTCCTCCGAGGGAAACTATCCTTGACATGCCCTTCTACTTCACAATTTGTACACCATATACCACTGCAAGTCTCATGGGCTGAGTTCGTAGACAACTTCTCCGGCTCTTTAGCCATATAAGTGATATGAGCTTCCGGGAATGGGCTAACACCGGTATCAACACTTCCAATAAGCCCGGCACGCAGAGCAACTTCTAACGCCTCACACGGTTATGTGAAAGTCTTATGAGATAAATATCTTCTAAAAGGTGTTATCAACCCTCCAACAAACCATTGAGCATGCTATGAAGGGTGAATGTCATATGATAATTTTGATAGGAGGGTTTTGAACCGTGCATCATACTCCCGCACACTCTCCTCCATTCCTTGTTGAATCTCCTTGAGTGGTGTCTTTGATGCTCTTCTGTTCAAACTCAAGAATGTGGAATTCTACCAAGAAGGTGTTCTTTAAAGCAAAGTATAATCCACCACTATTTGGTGAGGGTCATATTTCCTATACCAACTATGTGCACGCCCTTGCAACATCATTGTAAACTAGCTTGCCTTCCGCTCTAGGCTAGTGATCGCTTTCACGCTCCATAGCAGACTCACACTTTTGAACATCCTCTACAGCATCTTGATACCTATGTCAGCAAATGTAAAGACATCTCAAAGAAGACTTGAGGGGGTGGTTTGGGCCCTTGTCCTCCTGAGCCAGAGCCTTAGTTTCCTCCGGTGTTTCCCCCGCCTCCGAGATCCACCGAGATCCACTGAGTCCTATGCCTCTGACCCACCAGACCCACCAAATCCACTAGGCCATGTTCCTCCCTGATCCACGGACCCACTTTGGATCCACCGAGTCTGTAGTGGTCGTGCCAAGGGTCCCTAAAGTTCCACTAAAGCGTACCTTTGATGGCTGTGATAATTTCCCACTACCAATAGTGTACCCCACGCCACTCCTAGATGCGAGACCGAAGGCTTGTGTATCCACACTCTGCCTAAAAATTCCTCCTAACACTGGGATGGTATGTGTAGCCATAAAAGTCCCAAACAAGAAATTATATCTCCTGGGTGCAGATCGGTCACTTCCATTGATACTAGTTGGGTTAACAATATTCTTCCCTTGATCTAGAAAACCAAGTGTCAGGGTTTGGTCACTAGGTGGGTTTAGATGCACACCAATGACTCTTCTCTCTCCACATGACGAACTCTCATCAGAAGCCGAAGGGGTCTCTCTTACACACTTGCCAAGATGGGGTAGCACAGATTGCTCAAGTTCCACGTCCTCTACGTGAACCTCAAATCCTTCCCACAACGTCTGCCTCCATATATCCATCACACTTGTAACCTCATGTTGTCTAGCAATCTCCCTTTCATGCGCTTCACTATACTTGAGTCGTCTCTCCTCCCTTTCTTTCTCTGTCGTAATATCTACCATCTTCCTCCACCCTAGCTTCCTTGCCCAACGCTCAGAAAGGTTTAGCCGGCCATCAGAAATGCCTCTAAACTCAAGGTAACAACCAAGATCTTCATTGTCAGAGGGATAACACATATAAATGATCCTCTGGGCTCCTGCAGAAACTCAAACTCAGCAACTTCCAGACAAAAATATGTAGAAATAGCGTACTCCAGAGTGTAGCTAGCCAGTACTCCTCTCCACCAATGATCCACAACACAAGTTTACATCAGATCTGCATCTTGCAACCTCTGGTACTCTTCTTGGGTCCACGTGCATGATCTATAATACCAGCTTGATCTAGCGCATATACGGAGAGCCATTCATACAGCTCTCTTAGGAAGTATGAAAAACATTTCATAAAAATCACGGTAGAGGTTCTCTTCTACCCATCTATGTGCATCAAACTCAAGTCCAGTGCTGAATTTCTAAGCAAATTCATCCTCCGTGCTTTTAAACCATGTTTCAACACTTTCCAAGGTTAAATTCTTTGTCATTACTCATTACACGAGGTCATGATGTATGTCATTTCCCACTCTGATTCAAAAAGAGGTCCGTGCAACAAAACCAAGATGTAGTCATTTTTACACCCACAAAAGAGCAAGGGAATCCCATGCACACCGGCCTATCACCCAAAGCGGGCATTGGGTGCTCGCCCAAGGCATGCGCAGGAGTCGAGTCTCTCCTATATGTGAGTTTAGTGGGAAACATCATCTATGATGGGAACATAAGGATAGTGAGTAGAAATGAGACATTCAAACATCATAGAGCTCAGAATGGATTCTAGACCAATGCAGTCATTCCAAACAGAAAGATACTTTAACAAAATATAAGACTGAACCCAAATGGAAAAGGAAATGCACAAGGATTCATACTTATTCCATAAACATACATGAATCAGAACTATGAAGATATGAGGATGGACCATAATCTTTAATGATTGTATTCAAATAAGTTGGTAACCTCATTACATTCATTAGATCCATTACAGAACATCACAGTATGGTAGACCGAAGTCATACATCATAGGTGAATCTACATTCCTTAGCTCTTCAAAAAGAAAATTTATAATCCAAATCCCCTTGATGCATCCTTCTCCTATATTTCATCTACCCAACCCAATATAACTCCTCGTAGCATTTCTACGAGCTCCACTCTCTATCAATCTCTTTCTTTTCTTCTACAAGCGCTTGTATTTATAGGCCCCTTGAACTACCTACTCATCTTTACGAGGCTTCAAATCCGTCGCCAAGTGTCCAGATGTATTCCTCCATGGGAGAATGCTCCTCAGGCATGAGACCTCCACTCCTTTCCATGATGGTCTTTAGAAGCTTCCATCGCGGGGCATATTACTTCCTAGGTCAAATTGTGCGGTGGCACCTTATCCATTCATCATGCACATACGGGTCACGTTTTTCTCATGTCCTACTCGATACGTTGAACATGGATAAGTCTCAAGAACTTGTTCTCGCGGCACATAACACGGTCCTTATAAAACCCTCCTAGAACCACTTGCCTTGCGTGCCTTCTTCTTACGCACCCATCCTTGACCTAGGCCTTGCACGCCCATGCGCCTTTTTGTACTTAGTCAATATTTCAAGGGCCCAACATATGTTGTTGATAATACATTTCTAAATTCTAATTTAGTATGTGATTACTAAAATATTATTATATATGTATCAAATAACACTTGGGGACACCTTTGTGTTTGTAGTGGAGACGTTCAATACCGATTGCACCTAATATATATTTTACAAGAATAATATGATGATTTTTTTAACATATTCTAACATGGTTAGTTGTTAAGCATATTGTTATGTAAGTTGTTTTACAACTTGTTTTTAACTTTACGAGATGGTTAAAAGTGAAATCAATAATGATTTATATTTATATGCTTATTATGATGTCTATATGGATATTGTGACTCTAACCATGTTGATGTTGTGTTAGATATAAAATATACTAGATATGTGTTCAAGTTTTTGGTGTAAGAACCAATTCTTGGAATAGTAAAAGAAACCAACAGTTTCCATTTCTTCTACCGAGGCAAAGAAGTACAATGGAAGCAACAAAGAAGCCATGTGGGTGAAGCGGTTGTTGGAAGAGATACATATGGAAGTTGAAGGAAGTATTCCTCTTCTATGTGGTGATCAGAGTTGTATTACTCTTGTTAAAGAATCGATTCAACATCGAGAGAATGAAGCATATTGAAGTTCATATGCATGTGTTATCAAGATAAGATTCTCTATGTTGATAAAGATCTCTAGTTACGAAGATCAAGATTGCAGTTATGTTTACGAGCCATTATGTGTTGTAAAATACTGCAAGTGTGTGCAATGTTTGGCCTTTCATAGTTTCCATTAAGGGGGAGTGCGTATGGAAATGTCACCTCCCAATGGTCGGTCGAGTTGTTGACTCCTCCTCTATACTTCTACTCTGGTATAAAGCATTGTAAAAATATCTTGTATGATCTATGTAAAATGGTAGAGTTTACGAGAAAATGCGATCTAATGGTTACATCTATTTGTAAAGGATGTCCTTGTGTTATAAAAGGCTCGAGATGCGATATAAGAATTTTTCTATGAGAAATTGTGAGATTTAGTCTCACAAATCATGTTTAGCCTAAATCATGCATCGATCTATGGATTCAAAATCATTTTGTACAAAAGGTAAGTTGAGCATCATAAAGGTGTTATAATTCCTTCACAAATACATATGTTAGCCTAAACCTTTAGGGTTTATGGATTTGTAAATCATGTTGTAAAAACAGGTAATGTTGGCATATGGATCCCCACTTAATATTAAGGGAGAGTGTTAGAACTATAATATTAAGTGCATCATAATATATAGTTTATATTTAAATAATATAGAATACACTATATTCATATTATTTAAATATAAAGCTGTATATTAGGTTTATTAGTTATTAATTAACTAATTATTAAATTGGGGTGTACCCTGTCACTTAATAGGTTATAACCCTTCATGTTATTTAAGTATGGCAGTGGGCCATATTCGGGATAAGTAATCATTAGGGTTAAAAACATGGAGCAGAAAGTGAGGAAGGGAGTTGAATTTGGGTGAAAAGTTTCTCAATATAATAGAAAATTCTTATTCATGGTTTTTACCCCATTAGGGTTTTCAACGTTAATTTTGGTGTCTTTGTGTTCATTTCATATTTAATGGTTTATTTTATTAATGTTTGGTGCATTATATTTATTAATATGTTAATATAATTAACCCCTTAGATATGACAATTCTTTGTTCAACTATTCTTTTCATTCTTAAGGGAAATTACCCAAGATTTTTCATTCAAGATTCTTCCATGATTATTTATTACATTCATTCATTTATTCTTTGGATTTACGAGGGCGTACTGATATGCCTAGTGTGGGGTGATGTTGAGTCGATGAAATAACTAAGTTTTGGATAAGCGTGAAGGTTGCATAATGCGTGTAATTTACACACACGAATTATGACAAGGTATGCATGAAGGTTATCATGCAAGGACAGGAGATAGTATGATCATCAAACAAGCTAAAAATAGGAAAAAACAAAAGTGTATGTAATCATCAAGACAGGCGAATTAGAACAAGCATGGACTAGATTTAGACCATGACAGGATAAGGACATGCAAGGTTAATTATAGACATAGAACACACATGGATAAAAGCATCACTATTTATAAAGCTTTTAAAATAAATCCAACCACTAGTGGAGAACTATGGATATGTGTCTAAGTATAAGAAAGTGTTAGTTGTGAAATCATGTAATTTATGTATAGGGTTGATCTATTCTTATATTGTAACTTGATTTAGTGGTAAAGGATAAGTTCCCACCCTATATATACTTATATATATATCGTGTAATCGTTTATTCCAAGTGTGTGTGGTTAGATTCCTAGTAGTCTTGATCGGGTCTTGTCTTACGCATGAGTCTGTAGATAGAGATTTTCTGAGCATATCATGAAGTTATGCTATTGGTCAATGTATTCTATATGACCATCATGATCTATAATAAGTACTCGAGATCCTTATTTATTATGAACAATTATCTTGTGCATTTTATGATTCCATGAACATATATTCTCCATGCGGTATTTTTGTAGGTTTTGATAACTTGATCAACTATATCTTGATAGCCAACATAAGAAGGAACACGGTAATATTGTGTGTGCATCAAGTGAGCATATAGACCTTTGTCTAGGTGAAGGTCTAGGGCACCAAACTATGTTGTGTTGTACCTAGACTATAGCATGACAAGGATCCTACATGAATCTAGAAATAATTCCAATTGCATATGATATATTAGTCCTAGTGATAGTTAAGTAGATCAAACTACTAACAAGTTGTCTATATAAAGTAGGATTAAATTTATCACAAGGAGGTTTTGGATCTAATTTAACACCAAATTCCATAGGAATAGAGACAAGCTTACAATCAATCATATTAAATATTTTAAGAATATTAGTAGCATATTTTGATTGAGATGCAATAATAGATTTGTGATTTTGACAAATAACCATGCCTAGAAAATGATTTAACAATCCTAAATCAGTCATTTCAAAATGTTGTCTTAACTTCTCTTTGATTCTAAGAATTAGATTCTTATCACTACTAGTAATCAAGAGATCATCAACATATAATACAATAATGATAACATGATTGTTTTCATACTTGACAAATAAATCATTATCAAAAAAATAGTTAGAGAAACCAAGCTCATGAAAGAAACTATTTATCTTAGCATACCAAGCTCTAGGAGCTTGTTTAAGACCATACAAAGATTTCTTAAGTTTACACACATATAATTATTTTCCAAGTTTTTCAAAACATTTAGGTTGATGCATATAAATTTATTCTTTCAAATCATCATTTAAAAAGAATTTTTAACATCCATTTGGTGAATATCCCAATCATGTTGAGAAACTATGGCTAGAAAAATTCTAAGGTGCTCATTTTGGCAACAACGAGAAAAGTTTTTAACATAATCCAAACCAAGTTTTTGAGTAAACCCAATATTAACTAATCTAGTGTTGAATTTACACAAGGAAAATCATGGCAGATGATAACTTGATCCTCATGACCCTCACACTAAAGGTAATTTCTCAAGTACTTACATATTCCCACCAGTAGCAATATGGTCATCATAACCAAGGAGTATGATATGTAGGATTGGGCGCAAGGACTCGACTCGTATCTGCTGAGGCCTTTTACTTTGTTTTTCGCTCAATCAAGGCAAAAAAACTTATCATATCATGAAGAATCTGTCAAGGAGTGAATATCATGAGGCATATTTAGATGCCATTGTCATTCTAAGCATAATAATGGGAGAGGAGACAACGAAATATTTCTAGGATTGGATGGCTCACTTCATCCTGGTGGCCAAAGAAGGAAACCAAATTATAAATGGGGATAAATCATCGGTGACAACATCTATAGGAAGTTTTTACAGTTTTCCTCCACTAAGAAGTTCACATGGTGACTTCTCACGGTGTATGGCCTTTCTTTCACAAGACCCTTCGAGGCTTATCCACTTCTCCCAATGTGCCTTAAAATTCACCTACTTACAAGAAGTATCCACAACTCACTCACAGGGAGAACAACTCTCTCTATGTCATGGTGAATTATGCATTCACCATGTTCATCATAAGGTTACTCAAAGGTGAGAGGGTGTTGTGTTTACGCTTATGTTTATTCTTTCTCCACCACATGTTTCCCTTTTTTTCTACAAGTTCTATCTTTACTCCACACTTTCTGTTTTGCTTCCTTTTGGACCTGAAGTCTTATGTATGACTAATTCCATATATTTATGTCCACAAGAGCCCATTTATATTGAGCTACACCAAAATGGTGACATGTGGCACCCATAATGTTGTTGATCTGTTCCACTTGTTTCTTCTTTGCTCTATCGCATGTCCTCATTGACTACCTGACCTACCTTGGCCCGCTAACCTACCTCGCCCATACCCAAAACCTTAACCAAGTGCATTTGATTCCATGACTTGGAGTCTTCTAGAGTTCATTTGGCCTAAGGAATCATGGAATCTCACCACATGTATCCACCTTCACCATTTGATCTTCTTCATGTGTGTTCTCCTTTGGTTGTGTCATGTGTCCCTTTATCTTTCTTTTTTGGCTGCCGAGAAAGGGCAGACTTGAACTTCTTATCAACCTTCATTTATTTCATCGACGCATTACTACCAAAGGGCTTTATCTTTGGAGAGCCCTGAAACCTTGCCACATGTCCTAGCTCTTCTGCGTTGCTTTAAATTTAAATTTCCCCGCTCCACTTTAAATTTGAAACCCATCAAATTCCTTAACCTTAGTCCCAGTGGTTTTTCATATGTTTAAACATTTACATGTTGGTGGCGTTTTAACCAAATGGCTAGGTGAACTTTTATAAAATTTTATCTAAATTTTCATGCAAAATTGAACAAAACTATAAGAAGAAGTGGAAAGACAAGATTCTGCAACAAATCCATCTAAAATGTACAATCCATTATTTTGTAAACCATAAACAATTATTTTACCAAGCTCATTCTTAACATTTATCTTGTAATAACATGTAACTTTAAAGTCATCTTTAGTTAATTGTGAATAAGATAAAAGGTTCTTCTTTAAGTTAGGAACAAATAACACATTTCTAATGATTCCATTTGTTAACTTAACACTTTGCTACATCATTCAAAATTTATGACAGATTTATCTCCTAGATAGATATTTTCACGACACTCAACAACATCATGAAGAATATCATGCATATATGTCATATGTCTAGATACACCACTCTATAGAATCCATTTACTATTATTAGAGGTTGAAAGGGAAATATAAATATCAATAGATTTCTCATCATTATTGGCTTGGTTTTTAGGATGACTCGATTTTTATTTTCTTCTTCTTCTTTTATTGTTGTTATTCTTATTATTAGGATTGTTATGAGACTTGTTTACATGAAAATGAGCTACTTTATGGCCAAACTTACCACAATTAGTACAAGTTCCATCAAATTTTACTTTAAACTTATAATTATTCCTATTGTGCTCAAAGGTTTAAACTTAGATCTAAAGTTTGATTATTGATTTGTATTGTTTTTATTCGGATTTTTAGAACACTTCTAATTTTGAGAGAGAAATATCTTAGAGGCATTCTCTTTTGATAAAAATTTCTTCATAACACTTTCTTCCTAAATAATGAGATAAGAAGATGTGTTTAAATTGGGTAGATTATCTTCATTTTTATATTTAATGTTCGGAATAGAGATGAAGTTTCCAAACTTCTTGTGAATGTTAATTTTAATAATAAAGTATAGTATCTTATCTTGAAATAATTCACAATTACATCCATCTAATTGAGCTTTAATGTCCTTAATTTTAGCTAGGTAATTAACAACTTTTTCATCAACTTTCATAGGGGTTGTAAACAATTCCATGATTAACTTAATTATTTTGGAGAGGTGTCTACCTTCATGCATAGTTTATTGCACACATGCATCAGTCAGGAGACTTCATGTGTCTTATATGCAACAAAAACTCATCCTTAATTATTTACAATAGGATTGACATGGCCTCTTGGGATTTATGAGAAAAAAACTTAAGTTCTCAGGAGTAGCTTTTCCCCTATAGGTTTCTTCTCAACACCACTAACTAAATCCCATAGCTTTCTAGCCATAAGGATAGCCTTAATCCTAATTCTCCAAATATTGTAATTAGTTCCATTTAAAAGTGATATTTATCCAACTAGCCATTTTTAAGGAAAACTTAGCAAAATTTGAAAAAACAGAGTGTTATCTAGGTTTTTGAAGTCATAGAGATTTGTGGTATAAAGGAATAGTCTACAGTGGATTAAAACTCAAATAAAATAACTTGTAACTTGATGAAAACACCTAAACAAGGTTCTAATACAAATATGGAGGTCTATAAAACAAAAATAAACAACCACAAGAGGTCACAAGACACTAAAGAAGAAGATATAGCCTTTTTTTTAAAAATGATAGGTGGCGGTACACTGACACAATGTTCCACGGGTTACAGTGTTCCATGGAAAATACAACCAAAATCCGCGAAACAAAGGAAATTTTGCAAGACACTAAAATTTTGGAGAACAAAGTAACATTTAAAAATAGAGGTGGACCTTCAAAATAAGAAAAAAACATATTGCAAAGTCTATCGTGCAACGCTTACAAGAAGAAAATGCACGAAGAATTTTTGAGGCCATAGAACAAAGAATATGAGCAACACGAGAAGAGAGTCATGGAATACTAGAATTCCACGTAACACAAGAGAAAGCCACGAACACGGTGATCGTGTAACAAACAAAATGAATCTATGAGATAAAGAACCTACATAATAAGTAGGTGAAAGCTACGGAACAAAGAAATAATTTCGTGCAATTCAAAAAGGCCACAGGATACTAAAAATACCCATACACACCTAACAAATCCGTGCAAGCATAAAAAAGACGCGCAACTTTAAAAATGATTTTGAAATCCTAAAAATCCACACAAGCCTAAAAATCCATGCAACACTAAAACTACTGCGAAATCCTAAAAATTTTTGTGCAACACTTGAAAAATACCCGCACAAGCCTAAAGAGTTGTGTAAGCCTAAAAAGGCATAAGGAAGGCTGCAGATGACTAAAAAGGAACAAACTATTCAAATAAGTCACATAATGGCTATAAAGTGGATACAAAAGGTGTGAAACATTCAAATAAGCCACGAAAACCTAATTCAAGTGAAAAATGATCATGCGGATCATAAAAAATAGATATCTAAGTATGTAGAATCAATGACAACTTAGATTATGATCAGTCACACTAATATAGGGAATCTAAACATGCCATATTTATCTTAAAACATACAAATTAACGATTTTTGTACCTGATGAACTTGAATAAATCGCGAAGCAAGCTAGGGTTTCGTAGATTTGAAAAATCTTCAAGTTTCTTTGCACTTACAATTCACAAACAACCATATCTATCATGCACAATCATAAACATAGGCTTTGATACCATGTTAGGAAATTTAAGGGATATATAATGTTATAAATTATATATCCACAATATAGATTGCCAAAGATTATAGTTTATGAAGTACATTAATTAGAAACATAGATCTAGATGTTTATATTATAGATTACAATATGTAAACAACATAAAACTGAAAGTAAATGAACACAGTGACACAAAATATAAGTGGGAAAACCTTGGAAGGTAAAAAAACCACTGAAAATCACTTATCTTTATTGAGAATAAACTTTCACCCAACACTCTCACTATATTCTCTACAATTTTTCTCATATAGCTTATCATCAACAATGTAACTGATTTTCGATGAGATCACCTTGTTATATACAAGGTGGTAGTCATGATCCACTCTTGAAGTCGACCCGCCTTGGGGTCTATCATGTTTATATTCTAAATATAATCTATAAACCAAAAACATACAGTCATTGGTGGGTTTCTAAATAAGCAATTTCCCACTTAATATTTTAAACTCAACAATTTGAACGTTAGCCTTTTTTTGCACAAAGGAAATATTGAACCTATTAATGCTTATATCTTACATTTTAAATCTTACATGCATCATGTACTTTATCATCCTATTAATCTATAAATACAATAGATATTTTTGTGTGGTTTGATTTTTCCTTTGAAATAAAAATTATTATATGATACATGTGAATATTTTACACTTCTTTGCTTTAAGGTTATAGCTTTAGAATAAGATATGATTAATGAACATTATGTTGCACATGCTCCTAGTTCTTCTACCACTCCCCACCTACTACATCTTCTCTTCCTCCTATTGCACCACCTTCACATTCCCCATATCCTACTAGACATACTCATGATCATTCATCTCATTTTTTGTAGACCTCCATGTTCCACTCCCCCTCCTAAGCGGGATCCATTGTACTTATCACATTTTGATAGGCATCATGATATTTTTCACACTTTGAATTATGAGTAATTGATTAGGCTCACCTCTAATGAGCATCATCCTCCTCCTCATCGGTTATGATGTAATCATAACCAACCATTCTATAATTTCCATATGATCAATGGTCATAGAGATAATTATTGTTATGCACTCCATGATAGGATTTAGTTTCTTAAGGACAAGGGTTTCATTTATTTTTGCACATGCCATGCTAATAGATCACATTCTCCCATGTCGTGATGCCACCCATGACATATGTTACTTTAACTATCTCTCGTACTCATAAGGTGATTTTTTCTCCTCCTACCTCGGTTTCGACTATGCATGATGCATGTGCCCCACTTCTTATTCGACCCCTACCCACATGGGTCCTAAAGGAGCACTACTTTCCTTCTAAGATTCTAGTGTTGCTACAATCACTTCAAGATTATCATTTAGCACATATGCTCATGACACTGCATCATTTGAGCCACTTATGCGTAGTCGTCATCTTATTTCCCATTAGATTTTATTTTTCCTTAGTGCTACATGATTTCATGTTTATTTTATAATTGTATGCCATTATATATTGTGCTACTTATTCTTTCCTAGTTATCTTCATCCTCTTTATCATTACTATTATAAGTTCAATTTGATGATCATATTCTATCCATGCCTATCATCATTCTAATATCTATCATCACAATGTTATCTACACTATCAACACATATAGTCTACTCTACAAGTACAACATCTTCCCAATATAAAATCACATATTCAAAAAATCAAATCAAATCAAATCAACTACTCAAGAACTCATACAATAACACAAGTACACATCATCATATCAAAAATGATCTCATCATATATATATATATATATATATATATATATATATATATCTTAAAAGTTTCATGATACAACATCATGGGACAATGCCCAATATCTCACATATCATACATTCTCCTCACTACTATTAGAGGCCACTATAGGAGCTCTAGAACTTGAAACATCACCACTGGATCTCCAAATCTACACTCAAGATCATTGCTCCTCCAGTTGATTCGTAATGACGCTACCTCATCCAACGAATCTACATATCATCCCTAGAGCTCCATGTATATATCAAACATGCTTTGTGTTAGACCATCTCCTCTAACTTCTCTCTCTCCCTTGTGTTATGTTTGTCTTATCCTCATCTTGCTCCGACTATAATACTATACACATGGCCGCCATTGCCACCACAAGATCAAATAAGTGAGCATGCTCTCCAATAATGTGATTTAATCTTTCCAAGATCCCTCCTCCTATGAAGACATATAGGGCACATTGTGCATCAACATACCTATCACTATGTCCATGACCATGCTCTAATACTCATCACCTGCAAGACCTACACCATCTTAGTACCTCATCACCACATTACATACTCAATATGAATCACACTATCAAATACAAATCACAATATATCTTACTTACATTATACAACTAATTTCACCACCGCATCATCCTCAAGGGATGGTTCCCGGCCTAATTCTCCTACCACGTACCTAGTGTTTCTCCTGCATATCTGACCACCACTATAAGAAACAATAGAAACCATCAATTATCTATGCATCATTTAGTATAGGTGGGGTACACCTCATGTCATCTGCTCGAATCGGCACTATTTCTACATCCACCTCATCTACACCTTGTGGGTGTAACTAAGCTCCTATGGGACCTAGCCTCACCCCTTCTCTTCTCATGGAATGAATCAATATATGTCATATGTATGGATTTGGATGCACATCATGGGCTATCTCAAACTACCATGACACATGCTCATACTATGAGAACTCGGCCACTCCTTGAAACCTATCATCTAACCACATACTAAGTCGGATGCATCACATCTCAACATGGTCTTTTTCCTAGCCACCATAGTCCCTATAGGGTCTCCAAATAACGACATTGGGCCCCATCCTATCCAAAATAGACCTATATGTCATGGTATCAAACCCACGACCCTTCAGTCCAACCCATCTAGCTGCAAAATCTCTAGTCACGCCCAATCCACTTGTGGACCACTAAATAACCTCATTATTGCTATGTTGTCATATACACATACATGAAAAATTACAAAGTAGCACCAATCCCTCCACCATGATCCTCCTAGGTAAACATGTACAAATCTCTATACAAATGAGCCAACACACAATAAATCCAAGCATACGGTGTCCCATGTTGCTCTATGCTCATACAAATCTCATGCATCCTATATGATATGGACACATTCCCTCCATCAACAACTACATGAGGCCAATATAATTGCATTAAACGTCCAAAACAACGGGACACCGATCTCACTATGTCATCCAGAGTAATTGATGACTCTTCCTTTTCGTAAGACCTTATACAATATTGCTTTGTAGTTATCTATTGCCATCGTGTATCACCCGACGGCATAGCCTAAATCCAATCTCCCATGACTGAAAACCTGTAGTATCCTATACACATCCTCCAAAGTCGCCATCATCTTCCCGAGAAGGTAACCAAAAGTACATGTATCTATACACTATCTCTCACAAAGTACAATAGTAAAATGCTTATTATGGGGCACTTCCCCCAATCTAGTTATGTGTTACAACATGACACGGTCTAATATCCCACTCATCCTCCTCTAATCCCAAGGCCAACAAGGTAGACAAGTGCCTACTTGCATAGAACAATCATGAAGGTATGTCTCTCTATATAACATAAATAAGCACAAAACCACAAGTTAGTATCTTAGTCACGTAAAAATATGATAAAATCTCACACATACTTCTAGATAGAAATACCCATAAGCTTGGACACTACCACCCAGAGACTTGGACATTATCACCTAGAACTAGATGGTACCGTCCAAAGGAAAAAATTGTCCCCACCGGCTCCATCTTCTACTTGAAACTCCTAAATTATTTAAAAATTCAAAAAATGCAAAAGGGATGAAACATGTTATGCTACTACCTAGTCTACTTAAAAAAACATGATACTTACTAGTTGATCCATCATCCGCTTTGATATCACCTCCATGACCCTATCAAACCTCATCGGGATCACCCCTCATGCATATTCATCACAATCTAAAGTCCAACTCACACTTATTCAATTTAAAAAAGTGACACCTATTATATTTTCTAACCTTATTATTTATACTAAGATCTTATTTCCACTACAATTATTATATTTATAATACTTCTTGTCGAAACCAAACTCATTGACATTGTTTCCGCCATATATTGATGTTCGTTTTTCCATTTCCATTGCCTTCATCATCCTTAGAACCATATCTTTTAAATGTACCATATTTAACAGTTGAATACCACACTTTTTAAATTTTTTACACATTAAGCTTATATTAAACTCACCACTACCTATTTTATTCTATACATTTCTAACTCCTCTCTAAACACTCTATCTACTTTTATTTCAGTTCATAGTACACCATCTCACTTCTCACCATTTGCCAAAAGAGGGGAAAATATTTGGGTTTATCCTATTACCCCTCCTATAACGATTTAAGTAAATTTTGACGTGAAACATACAACCACAATATACACTATCAAGCTATTTTTAATTCATCACAAATCAATATTCAAATCCTACAAAAATCTCACTTGAAATCACAAATTTCAATCTACTCCAAGTGCAAAACCATCTCAGACTCTCACATTTTCATCCCCAAATGACCTAATATGGGGAAAGTCAACTTTCTAGATCTAGTTCAGACCAATAAAGTTCTATTAAATACTACATTCTAATCAACTCGAATCACAATGATTAATTTATTTCAAACTCAAAACTATCTTAGGATCTCACAATTTCTCATCTTCTCACAATTGTCCACTCAAATGACCTGATCTAGGGAAATTTAACTCTCTAAAGTTGGTTGAAATCAATCAAGTTTAATCAAATACTATGCTTCAATCAATATAGGTTGTTTTCAAATTATAATTCCACCAATATCAATATCCCTCCCAAATGACCTACCTTAGGAGCCAATAAAGTTCATCACTTTTCCATTTGACTGGTTTACACCCTTACATTGTAAAGTATGGGAAATGAGACATCATTTCCTATCCTTTTCCAATTTTACAAGGTTTTTTATGTGACTATTAGGCAAGTAACAATTGGTTCACTTCTATCTACAAAGTGGTGGAACCTATTTTGATGAAGTTTCATGGCAGAGAGAAAATATGATCGCTCTCCCAAAACCTTTTCTCTAGTGACAGGATGTTCAAATCCATATATGTTTCACACCAATTTGGGAATTGATCACTCTTGATCCCTCCTTTAATCACCAAGTTTCAAAGTCTCATATATCTCCACATCACATTTCCATCTAATGAATCGTTCTGTGATAATACATTCACACCACATGAATAAAAATAGTGATCCTTGGTTTACCTTGGTTTGCCAGGTTGTGATTCTTAGTATCGCAATGCCTCGATTACTACTATTTTGGCTCTCTATATGTATTTTCTTCTTATATTCTTTATACTATTGAATTTCATCCAAATATCACAAAGAGGGGGAATGTAGACACAAAATTATGCACATATTACTATTACATCATGCCTCTAGTTTGTTGTTATATTGATGATTTTTGAGTATGAATATTAGACACTGGCAACACTATTTCCTAGTCCTTCTATTGCTTTGATTGGTTTTTATTGTGATATTATATAATAATTGTTGTATTTCAACCTTTTTAATTTGGTCAAAAGGATCCATGTCATTGTTCTTGTTCTTGTTTCTTTTTATTGGCTTTAAAAAAGATTTCACCTATTAAGGACACTACTTCTCAGGCACTAGTGTCCCTTCAACAAACTTTTTCCTATTCTCTTTTGTTTTCAAAGTTACCATTTGATACTTAAATTTGGGTATTTTCTAATTATTTGGGTCAGCCTTTGGTTTCACTAAGTGTCAAAATTCAAACAAGGAAGTCATATATATACATAACTTACTCACTATTATTAGGGGCTAGACAACTTGGGCTATTACTTACTATCTACTACTTGGGAAGATAAAAACATTAAAGGAATACATTTTGGCTGCATTATTCACTACATAGGAGGTGTCATTTATGAATTCCATCTCACACATTTATCATTGGGGAAAATTAGTTGTATCATGTTATCTTGGTATGATTGGCACAAGGGAAACATAGCTTCAAGGGACATAATTCAATCACACACACACTAGAACTACATAGATTCTAAAATGTAGTGCAATGCTTGGTGATAATCACATTGGGTGATTGTTGAGGTCAATCCAACTCAAGCATATGCATTATTTATTTCATTTAATGTTTGTTTGATCCTTTTGCAGGTAGTTAGGGTTTGTTTTGTAGGTTTAGGTGTGATAGAAAACCTTTACAATGAAGCTAAAGTAATAAAAATTGAAAGGAAGAAGATAAGTTTAGGCCTTGAAAAGATCAGAGGTAGAGCTATTACTGGGACACTAGCACCAAGACAAACACACGACACTCGGGTGGTCCTATCCTCATCTAGGAAGTATTTTAAGGAGTTTCAAATCCTAGTTTTTTAAACGAAGCATATCCTATCCAGAGATATCTTGTTCCACTTAGTTTCTATTCTAGAATTAGTCCAGATCTATGAAAACAAGCTAAGTCACTCTTATCTTTGTATTCTACACGCTTTCTTGTTTCTTGCATGATAGATATTGTTTGTTATTATTATATTCATTTGATCTCAATCCTCTAATTAATATTTAAATTTCATTAAATCACTTTACGACTTAGCAAGTTTTGATGTACATAACTTCCATATTAGAACCATATTAAAATTTGGTTGAGGGACCCATTCAGACAAATTTTAAATCCATGTTATGGTTATATGGTACCACATACATGTAAAATATGAATGATCATTATCATTACTTGAATTTTGAGGATTCTCGCTAAACCGTGATGATATGCTATTAGGGGTATCATAGCATTACGAGTTAGGGGAATGTCCTAGTCCTAAAAAATTAAGATTTTCCTTCATAACACCATAATCATACCCCATTTATAGATGCAAGGTACTATATTCCATGTCCTCATGTTAGATAGTTGTGTTTATTTGAATTAACTACCCAAGAGTTCTTAGAGGAACGATATCCAAGAATATTCTTGTAAGAATGATGCCACTAAGGTTCATCTATAAGAGGAGATATTATTCGTCACTAACTCGTATATGATTAAAATGTAGTTTACCGCGTGAAGGTTAGGATTTTACTCGTAGCCATTATGTTATGAAAAAAAAAAATAAGTGGAATTTAAGATAACCATATTCAATTACATTTCATAAAGTGTTATAGCACATATCAATTAAATAACCACCATCCCAATTGGAAAATTACCATTACGAGTGCCAAGCAAGATGTTAAATAAACGAGATGCAATATCATAGGAACACATAATTTATCTATCATACAACTAAAGGTAAGAGGATCCAAATGATTAGCATAAGCTATACTATTAAGAAAACATTATTACTTTTCAACCTTATGAACCAAGTACTTTTCAAGTTTAAGTTCACTATTACGCAATTATGCAAAAATACTAGAATTAGTCAAAATCAAACAAGTAAACTTTCTTCAATGTGATTGATATATAAATTAAAATGCAAATATTCATCAACTTATTCATTACCACTCATACATGATAAAATAAACCTTTCTCGCTTCAATAATACAAAAATTATAATTGTTAAAATAAAAAAATTCTTATTCCATCAAGATTACACGTTATTCAAGTTAAAGATAAATTTAAACTTATATTTTCAACAATCATTCTAATTAGTCACAAGCCACCGCAACATGTTAAATTATGTAAACAGGGTTAGTGAAAACATTGGCATAGACCCACCCATCCTATCTAACACACTATAATAACTAACAATATCAACTCAAAATTAGAAAGAGATAAGAAACTATTTACTTTCCATATTTTTCAAACCAAGACATATTTTTAGGATGTAAAGAGATGTTAGAGAGAGAAAACACTCATTAATTTTTTACACAAGTAAACTAGTGACTTTTCATGATAAAAAAGGGTGATAGATAACACAAAAATTTGGATAGATAACATTCAAATTCTTAAAAAAAAATTTAGAGTATTACCATTTTTATGACCTCTAACATGGTTTTATTTCCCGTTGTTGCTACAGGGGTCTAGGAAATCATACCAAAATATGTGATTCTAACTTTTCATTAACTATCACATTTTAATTGTATTGTAAAATGTATTACCATCGTCATATATACTTCCAAGCATCACACAATCATTTTTCCATCGCACAAACATCGAAGGTCAACACAAGTTTATGGGTCTTAGTTTCACTGCTATTGTGAAAACTAGCCTGTAGCCATGAAATGGGCCTATAAAAATAGTATGGGACCCCAAATTGTATTTTTAATTGATCTACCATATTCTCTGGTATACATAGAATCATAAGATACTTGACGGGTTTCAAAACTAGTAATTGAGGCTCAAACTACAACTTTCTAGAGCCAGTTGGATGAAATCGGTCATTTTCCTCCAATAAACTATGCCAAGTGGGCTCTAAAACAGTGCACAAAATGATGTTTTCCAAGCTAAAAAGTAAAACTAAATACATTACACTATTATCCATATAGAAATAAAGAGTTTCATGCGGGGTCAAATTCTCCTTCAAGCATTTGTAGGCATAATCGGGAGGGTTCAATTGTTGCAAAAAATGCTCCTAATAACCCATTTTCTCAAGCAACAGAAACCCACTTCGCAAACATGATCATAAAATATTTTGGCAGAGTTTATAAGTTGGAATAAGGTCACTTTACAATGAGGGAGAGGTTATTGTTGGCATGTGCGAGTATATGTGTTGTCATTTATGTAAAATCTCATTAATGACAAAGAGGATAATGGAGAAGATTTAGAGGATACTACGCATGATGTTTACATGGATAATTAGGTGATAACATGATAGCAAGAATGGAAAATGTGAGAATGGCTTGGTCTAGCACTAGCTAGTCTAGGTGATAGTGGATGATGAGTAGAGAGGTATAGTGACATGAGGTATAGAGCCATGTGAGCTCATGGAGGCATTTAAGTGAGCGAGACATAATTTTTAAAGGTTTTTAGGACCTTTTGGAGAGGTTTCATGATGATGTATTATGTTCTTCTACTTGATTTAGGACTAGAACATAGAAAACCCTAAGGCCTAGTCATGCAAATGAGATGGTATATGAATATAAATAGTTATTCAAGATATCCTGGTGATTGGATATGATGAAGAGGTGTGTCTTAGAGGTGTGATCAAAGTTTCAAGTCAACATGAAAAGAAATTTGTAAGTTATCATGTTTTAGGAAAAATAGGGTGCTTGAGATTGTATTTTCTAACTCTAGTGGTAACTTCTGATGCTTGTTGTGAATTTTATGCTTTGTATGGAACCCATAGGTTTTCAAGGATTTTTGTCCATTGAGATAAGATAATTTCACAAAAATAATTTAGTGGTATCATTATCAAAATTTTATGAATGAATGTTAAGAATGTAAACTACTTTTTATGAGTTTGAAACCCTAGGTTGAGAGTGGTAGGAGAGATATTCTTGGTAAGTTCCAAAAATGATTTTTTTTTTTATATTATGAAGATTATATATTGTATAGGACTCATCTATCTTTCCAAAAATGTATTGTGGAGCTTGTGATAATATGTAGAACCCACTCAAAAAGGAAAGTTTATGAAGATGTTCAATTTGTGGCAAAGTTTTCCATTGAAGGTATTGATTAAATCAACATTGATTGGAGCTTGGTATTTTTAATAGTTTTTATGATAGTTTCAAGTCATGGTTGAGGCCCTAGATGGAAAGGTGTGACCTATTTATGAAGACTTGTCTTTGGGCCTAAAATGTCGGCTTTGAGCGATTGCAGAGATTGACCTGGTTGATGGCCTTCCACTTGGAGTTAGAAGGAAATGTAAGATGTTTTGGAAATTATTGTTGTTGCAAATCAGCAGCACCCCCTGGATGTTGATCAGATTTCTAGTTTGATTATACTAGCATCCAGTGTGATTGCACAACATTGAATCCTCTTCCCAAGTGTGGGACTTACAAAAATGGAAGAGAAATCTCCATATTAGAGGTTGGTTCCTCAACTCCTCTGATCAGCTATTTTACTTGCACAATTGCAGAGGTTTAAACTCCTAAATCTACTCTAAATTTCAAAGGGACAAGGATAGAAAATGCAAAAAGAAAGAACTAAAACTAATGCTAATAGGTGATGCACCAAAGGAGTGGTGAGCATTTTTTACTTCTGCAAATTGACACAATTCATAAAATGCAACAAAAACAACATGCACAAACTGATAGCTGTAATGAAGTGTTATAAATTAGGCAAACAACACCAGCAGAGGATAAAAACTAATCATAGGGCCTGTATTGTTATTTTAACATCAAAATCACTTGCATTCAAACACCTGAAAGGCAAAAATACAGTTGCAATTTCTAGAAAAGGTCTGTTATTCCACTAAATCACTTCCAAGGTGAAAAAGGGAGCTTTCCATACACAAAAAATGTTCAACCCTTTGAAAAATGAGCCAAATCTGGCTTTTACAAAGGCAAGCAAAGGGACGAGCCCAGAGAGAGAGAAAACGGGAAAACATGGAAGGGATTCAACCATTGACCAAAATGCCATCAAAATAGCATGGGAAACTGACAGACCCATTCCCTAACATTTTTAACCATGTTGGGAGAGAATGCGAGCCATTCTTCATTAAAATCGGTGGTTGAAACGTCATTTCTGTTCATGACCACGTGCCAGAAGTGTTTTTGATTTTATCTCTCCAAACTCCATCAAAATGCAAAATTGACCCTATAATCTTGTAGAGAATTTCACCATCTTTCCATTGATATAAAGAACATGAAAACCGAGCTCTGGATCGAAAGATATGGTGATTTGAAGTTTTAGGGCAAAAAAACAGGCCAAATCGGGTCGCTTTGATATTTTGCCTGGACACGTGGTGAGTTACGATTGGTCGGGCCTTCTAGGGAAAATTTCCCACAAAAACTCCACCAAGGCATAACTTGAAAAATACATGAGTTAGGAGGAAAACTTTACCTTTCTGGAAAGCTAAGAAAGAGCTCTATCCAATGGTACCATTTCCAAAAGGTTTTGAGTGCCTGAAAAGCAAAATTTTGTGATTGAGGCACAAGAGAGGGAAGAATGAGAGGAGTTAGCCACAAAATGAGTAGGGGGCACATTTTGGATAACAATTTTGGTGACTCAGAGGGGTCATCTGCCTACTGGATGAAGTTACCAGTTGCCTGAAGCATCCATTGGGCATGGAGTCATGAGTCAGAGCCTCGCAAACCGATCTCGAACTTTGAAAACCTCCTCTCTCGAGCCACTTGAAACCCATCGAAATGGACTACGTAAGAGCAAAACCAGCACCACAAAAACTATGTACAAAACTAAAGGGTCATACATGCTCTAAAATGGAACATGCAGAGTGTGCACAAGCACTTCTTTTACTGAAAGAAAAACTACCTATCCTACTCTAACTGGAAGCAAAAGTGGGCTAAACAAACCCTGCAACTGGTTGTGCAAAATAGCTTCCTTTCTTCAAAATTGGCAACCATGCAACTGATTTGGCATTGAACATGGCTGATTGGATGAATGGAAAATCAACAAGAAGCTGGTCTTCCACCCAAATCATCAAGGTATCAGGTGAAGGAAAATTCAATACCTCTTTTAGTTGTTCTGCATTTGGATTGGAGAGGTATGACAGCTGATCCTTGGTCCTTTGTAGCTCATCTTCATGCTTAGGAGCAAGCATGACTGATTGTGACTTCTCCTTTGGTTCCAATGAAGCCAGATACCTAATTGGGCAAGGTATGGTCCTTTGAGTATACCCATTGCCCTGATTTTCAACTCCAAAAATCGATTCTTCTTGTAGACCTTCTTGGGTGGGTGATGTGGAAGCAATGGTAGGACTTTTCTGCCCTTTCTCTTCCTCCAATGAAGAACATGAAAGATTAAATCTTCCAATCTTGGTTCCAAAGAGCTGTTATAAGATGCAGGCTGCTGCAAATGAATGCTCTCCTTCATGACAGCAGGCTCAAGTATTTGGGACGTGGAAGATGAAAGAGAGAATGGTGGAAACTCAACCGGTTCTTCTTCATCAAAACAGTCCTCCAAATCTGACAGATACACTACCTCATGGTTGTCCTGATGCAAATGCTCAACTTCCTCCATAGTGTCCTCTTGATCTGTAACTTGATCATCATGGTTTCTTTCATCCTCCAACATTGAGTTTGAAAGATCAAACTTTTCTTCAGCACTAGAACACGAGAGGGATGAAGTAGAAAGAAGAACTGAAGGTTCTCCTGTAGCCTACCTTGTGTTCAAAGCCCTTGGATCTGCAATTTTCTCCTCCACAACTAGAATGTGCTCCTCTTCTTTTGGATTTGGAGCAGCTTCTCCCTCTTCTACTACTTGAAGAAAATCTTGTTCTTGATAGAACTCTTCCTCTAGCACGAAGTTCGTTAAGTCAAACTCTTCGATCTGCTGCTCTAGAGGACAAGTTGGGACTGTAGGATCTTCTTCAGAGCTTTCTTCCTCCATGGCTGATTGTGCAACTTGAATTGAATCAGCATTCTCTTCAAATAGAATGCTAACATGGAAACTACTTTCTGAGCAAACTGATTGCTGATCTGCTTCTTCTTTTTGCTCTTCTCTTCCTGCAGCAAATTCAGTCCTAACCACCACTTGTTTTCCAACTCCAACCTTTTCTAAAGGCTTAACCATCAAGGGGATCTTTGTCATCCCAAATTTAAGAGCCCAACTCTTCAGACTTTGAATTTCTTCATCCTTGTTTGGCTCTTTTTTTCGCTGCTGTTTTCCTTGATTGGCATTCTGATTTTTATCCTCCCAACATGGATTTGGGAATGCAAGAGGAGAAGTGGATTGTAACTCAATTGATTTTGCAATTTTTTGTGGTGGTGGAGGAGGTAGGAACTCTTGTTTCTTTAGAGGGAATGGCTGTTTGGAAGGGAAAATGACAGAAGAATTGAGATGGGGTGGAAGACTAGGGAATGGTGAAATGGATTCAACACTTGGGACAGCAGATGGAGAGTTTAAAACTTGACACTTTGCTGAGATAAAATAGATTGGGAAAGAGGGAGAGAAAAGGCATGAGATGGTGTGCTTACCTGTTGACAAGGTTGTTGAATACTCCTCTCATACACCTTTATTCCTTCAGTCCACTTTGCAAGCAATGGTAGTGTTGTAATCATGAATTCTAGCTTCTCTCGAGGGTGTAATGCCTTGGAAAAGGTCCCACCCATGGACAAGGTGCTCTACAACCGATTCTAAATGCTTTCATTTGTGCTTGAGCCTGGATTGCACCATGTTTACCTCCATCTTTTGGATTTGTTCCAGAGATCTGCATTTTCTTCTTGATTGCCCTCACAACTAGCATACCCTTGTGCTTGACATGCTTCATATCCAAACTGACTTTGGCACTGCTGCTCATATGGGTAGACATGCTGATTTTGAATTTGATCAAAATGCTGATTTGGAGGATTTGTAAAACATGTTGGAGGTGTGATATACTGCTGTTGTAAATGTGAATTCCATGATGGAAATGAAGTCATGATTGCACAACTTCATGGAATGGAAAAGAATGAAAATGATGGAAAGAAGAATGGATGGAAATGAATGGAAAACAGGTATGCAACTTAGAGAATGAGTTGTTTACCAGATGGAGTTGCTAGATGTGCTTTTCAAAGTGCCTCCAAAAGGTTGGATCTTTAACAGAACACACCAACCTATCAAAGATAAAGTGGAAGACCTCTAAGCTCCCCCCGGCATGCCAAAACCTGTTGTTGCAAATCAATCAGCAGACCACTGGATGTTGATCAGATTTCTATTTTGATCATACTAGCATCCAGTGTGATTGCACAACATTGAATCCTCTTCCCAAGTGTGGGACTTGCAAAAATAGAAGAGAAATCTCCAGATTAGAGGCTAGTTCCTTAACTCCTCTGATCAGCTATTTTACTTGCACAATCAGCAGAGAGGTTTAAACTCCTAAATCTACTCTAAATTTCAAAGGGACAAGGATAGAAAATGCAAAAAGAAAGAACTAAAACTAATGCTAATAGGTGATGCACCAAAGGAGTGGTGAGCATTTTTTACTTTTGCAAATTGACACAGTTCATAAAATGCAACAAAAACAACATGCACAAACTGATAGCTATAATGAAGTGTTAGAAATTAGGCAAACAACACCAACAGAGGATAAAAACTAATCATAGGGCTGTATTGTTATTTTAACATCAAAATCACTTGCATTCAAACACCTGAAAGGCAAAAATAAATTTAGTTTCTAGAAAAGGTCTGTATTCCACTAAATCACTTCCAAGGTGAAAAAGGGAGCTTTCCATACACAAAAAATGTTCAACCTTTGAAAAATGAGCCAAATCTGGCTTTTACAGTGCAAGGGACGAGCCTAGGAGAGAGAAACATGGGAAAACATGGAAGGGATTCAACCATTGACCAAAATGCCATCAAAATAGCATGGGCAACCTGACAGACCCATTCCCTGACATTTTTAACCATGCTGGGAGAGAATGCGAGCCATTCTTCATTAAAATCGGTGGTTGAAACGTCATTTCTGTTCATGACCACGTGCCAGAAGAAGTTTTTTGATTTTCTCTCTCCAAACTCCACCAAAATGCAAAATTGACCCTAGAATCTTGTAGAGAATTTCACCAGCTTTCCATTGATATAAAGAACGTGAAAAACCGAGCTCTGGATCGAAAGATATGGTGATTTGAAGTTTTAGGGCAAAACAGGGCCAAATCGGGTCGCTTTGATATTTTTGGCCTGGACACGTGGCGAGTTCTGATTGGCTGCGGGCCTTCTAGGGGAAAATTTCCCACAAAAACTCCACCGAGCCATAACTTGAAAAATACATGAGTTAGGAGGAAAACTTTACCTTTCTGGAAAGCTAAGAAAGAGCTCTATCTAATGGTGCCATTTCCAGAAGGTTTTGAGTGCCTGAAAAGCAAAATTTTGTGATTGAGGCACAAGAGAGGGAAGAATGAGAGGAGTTAGCCACAAAATGAGCAGGGGGCACATTTTGGATAACAATTATATTTAGAGACATTTACAATGGTATATGATTTTTCTCTTCATGATAAACTTTGATAGTTGAACAAGCTTAGTTTGTGAAGACTAATTTTGATTGTTTTATATGACGTAACTACTTTAGCTAGAATATAGAGGTAGAAGTATCATGGTTTGGATTATTTGCTTATTTCTATCCCTTTGAGAGTGAATAGGGATGAATTTTTTTCCTATTTAATTCATTTATAGTTATTGAAAGTGTCATAAAGGGTGCAAACTAGTTGAGCTTCCAAAATTACTTTCTAGGTAGTTCAGTTTAGTGAAGAGGAAAAGAGGTGTGGTTTGCATTGATGGATGTTTCATGAGGTATAGAAAGCATGGATGTTTTATAAATTTAAATGGATTTCCAATGAGTGGTTACATGGCATATTTTATGTGCTTTGGTTTGATCTTAAGCATGTTTGGTGAAGATTGGTTCTTGGAAACAATTGTTTTGTGAAGGAAATGGTCCTTCTTGATAGAGTTATGAAGAATATGATTGGTGAAAGTTAATGTGTGAGATGGTATGATGTTTTTAGGATTTATTTTACTTATTAGAGGCCTTTATATTCTTTACTTATCATGGTGATGATTTTGGAGGTCTTTGATGAGTCAGATGATGGGGTTTTGAGACTTTTTGGGCTTGTTTGGTGTCTTGGAGCATGGCCAACCTATATGGGTCCATCTTATGGGTTTTATTAATGTGTTGTTATATTTTTAAGTTTTATTACTTTATCTCCTTCGTTTCTACTTACCTATGTTATGTTTTAGATATGGGAAGCATATAGAGTCCTTTTTTATTCATTTTTAAACTAGTAGTGAATTAAGAGGGAAAATTGTGATCTAGTTGAGAGAGTGTGAGTGGTGCAAGGAATAAAAATAGAGCTTAGAGAGTGTGAAAAATTTTAGGAGATTACAAAACTTGTGTGCAATATTTTAAGATCAAATCAGGTATGAAAGTCCATGTTTAAGCGATTTAGAATGGGGTTTGTTTAAAGAAGGGCTTGAAGGAATTTGGAGCTGAATTTTTTTATCACCATCAGTTGAGTGTTGGAAACATATCTTCAATGGTATGCTTATCAAAATATTGTGTGATGAGTCATATTTATGCAAGTCTCTTGTTGTGAGTAATATCAACAAGGGTTTAGGGGTTGGTGTTCCTTATGGGGTTGGTGCCTCACTAAAGAAATATCTTGTGATGTGTAATATTTACTTGAGTATTTTATTGTGAGTAATATAAAAAAAAAAATTCAGTGGATTTTCTTCCCCTTGATATTTTCCCACTTATATTTTGTGTTCTCGTGTACTCCTTCATAATTATGTTCTTGTGGATGGTTTTGTTTATTATTAAGATCTCATTAATGTGTGGTTGAATGTTAATGGTGTATGAAATTTAATTTGAAATTGTTTTGAAGGAGGACTTATTTACCCCCTCATTCCACTTTACTTCCAATAATTGGTATGAAATAATTTCCTTTTGGAGAAGTTTGATCACTTGAAAGGAGATCTTTGAAGCACAAAAATGGTGAGTCAGTAGAGTGGCTCTTCTTCTAGCAAGGCACCATTGTTTTATGGAGTTAATTATGCTTTTTGGAGTCTAAGGATGAGGACTCATATCATGTATCTAGGGTTTGATATTTGGAAATCAATGGTGGATGGTTAAATTGCTCTTGCTACTCCTCCAACAAGTAATGTAGACAATAAGCTATGTAGTGAAAATTCAAGGGCCATGAATGAAATTATGTGTGGTCTCGATGAACCTCAACTTTTGAAGTGATGCCTTATAAATCAAGTAAAATCCACATGGAAAAAAATTCATGTCCTATATGAGCTAGATTCTAAGGTAAGGATAGTTGAGTTTCAAACCTTTAGAAACCAGTTTGAAGGGTTGAAAATGAGTGATGATGAGTCTATTGTTGCATACTTGCTTAAGGTTGACAATGTTGTCAACACCATGAAAGTACTAGGTGAAGAAGTGGTGGAATATGTTGTTGTTCAAAATGTTTTGAGATCTCTAACACCTAAATTTGACTCCAAAGTGTCTGTCATTGAAGAATCAAAGGATTTGACTCTTTTGTTATGGATGAGTTGCATGGAACCTTGACTGCCTATTAAATGAGGGTTATTAATTCTAAACTAACAAAGAAGGAGATAGATTTCAAATATGAGATAAAGTCCAAGGGAAATAAATCTAGGGATGATGGAGATGTTTTTGAGTTTGATGATGAAGAACTCTTTGCAATGTTTTGCTAGAAGATTGAAGGTTGGCTCTAGAAAATATAAAGGTAAGCTTCCTTTTAAATGTTTCAATTGTGGTAAAGTAGGTCATTTTTCTATCAAATTTCCTTATAAGCACAAGGAGGAAGATCATGATGAGCATGAGCATGATAAATACCATGACAAGAAGGCTATAAAAGTTTGACAAAGGTAAAAAGGGTTTCAAAAGGTTTGATAACAAGAAGAAGTTCAAGAAGATCTTTTACTCAAAGGAAGAAGCCTATTCATCTTAAGAAAGTGGTGTCTCAGATTCTAAATCAGAATCATATCATGAAGAGGTTGCAAATGAGGTTTTATTCATGACTAAATATGTCATGAGGTCTATGAGTGAAAGTTCCACTCTATTTGGTGACAACATGCAATATAAGAATGAAGAATAATATGATGACTATGAGCCTAGATTAAAATGTGTCCAATACGAATTGAATCATGCTGAGAAAAATAATAAGAAGTTGATATCTCAAGTCAAATAATATGAGGAAAAGATCCATGACCTAGAGGAGAAATAATTGGGTTGTGACAAAAATCTTGATGAGATAGTGAAAAGGTTAGAGATGTAAATGAGTACCATGAATCTAAACTTACAATACAAGGAAGAATAATTGATTCTTCTTAAAGGAGAGTTTTCTGATGCTATCAACAAGGAAAAATCATTTCAGAATTTTGAGAAAAGATCCAAGACTCTTGATGACATCTTGAGCAATCAGAAATCAGCATGTGAAAAAACAAGTTTGGGATTCAAGGATGAAACCTCAAAGGAAAATGTATGATACAAGAGGACACTATTTTTAGCAAGGAGATTGAGGATTCAAGTGCCAAAGAGGATTAAAAGGAGAAATAATTCAAAGACAATGTGAAGACAAATTCCATAAGGAAGCCTAATGATTCAAGGTATGAAAGATCATTTAATGGTTATTGTTTTACTTGTAATGGTTTTGGACATAGGGCTAAGGAGTGTATGGGGGTTTTTAGAGATGATCATCCTTGGAGAGATAGTATATATGAGTAAACAAAAAAATGGGGTTTTCTAAAATTTTCATGAGAGAGGTCATATTATTAGATATTTTTTACATGAACCTTCGAGTCGGAATATGGGTAATGAAGGTTACAAGGGTAGAAGTGAAGTTGTGTGTTTCAATTATAAAAGTTTGGACATGTTTTTAGGGAATATCATGGTACTAAAATGCAAGGAAGGATATTTTAAGGTCCTAATATGCATGCTAGAAGTAAAAACAGGTTATGGGAGACAAGAATGAATAACAATGTTCCACCAAGAGCTAATGATGATGAAAGTAAGGTGTCTAAGGTACAAATCAAAAACAAGTGGATGGAAGTGAATTTTAGGTGTCTAAGAGGGCTTGGGACCTCTTTAAGTCTTTCTTATAGATCTATCATGAAGTTATATGTCTATACTAGGATTCTTAGAGACATGTTCATCCATATGAAGCATTAAGATAAATGGGAGCTGATTGGTTGAAGAATTCTATTGTAGGAGGTTTTTCATGTAGTCAAGGTATGTCATCAAAATGTCAAGGTATGTTTTGTAGTCCTATGTGGTTGTTTGTGATTGTTCAAAAAATTAAAGTGTGTGATTACATTCAATAATTATTTCTAAGGATGTATAGTCATGTCTTTGAGTCTATGTTTGTCATGATATGGAGTAATTGTTAGTTGAAGCCTTTTGAATTCTTGTCTTGTTCTCTCAAGGTATGTCTATGATATGCATTTGAGTAGTAAATGTTACACAAGTGTTTTAGTTTGAGTATGAAGTCATGTTGGTTCATCAAAGGTCTATGGTGACTCATCTTGAGAAATGGTCATTTTGTGTCTCAATAAGTAGCAAGGAATTTTTTTCATGCCATGGTCTAACACAAGAGGATAGTTTTCATGGATCTATCATGCGGTTTTATGTAAGTAAAAGATGTCACTAGTCAAAATATGCTCTTGTTTATAATGTTTAAGGTCTAGTGGTTGGTAGATTATGTAAAAGTATCATGATGATCAAGATTGGGGTTCCCTACATAATTTTGAGGAAGTTTTTTCTAACAAGATAGGTTCAAAAATATCATAAAAATGCAAGTTACTCTAGTTTGGCATGCCTAAGAGTGTGCATGCATCAAAGGTTGATTCATAGTCTATGTAAGGTACAGAGTTTCAATTACAATTTATGATGGCTCACTTTTGAGAAATGGCACTATAGCTATGAAGGCATGAAGTCGAGTGATTCTCTTCATGTGCTTGAAGATCTTCATCATGCTTTGAAGATGATTTCAATGCTAAGAATGAGATAGGAGATAATTTATGAAGAAGAAATCATCTATCAGTATGATTACTTGATCATACCATCAAAGAAAAGGATATTTTATGCTTGTAAGGTATGTTCGAGAGGTTGATTTAGTCTATAGGTTTGTCCTTGGCTCATTATTCAAGTTTAAATATGGCATGCACGTTCATATTCCATAAAGTGTTGTTTGAATAATGTGTAAGGCGTGATAGGGTCTTTCAAAGCCTATGTGATGAGACTTTCATTATAAATTCATGGCTCTGATTCCTATAGATGATTATCTAAGTTTGAAATGGTGTCTAGGACAAGAATATGAAAGGATATATTGATTATAAGGATATTTACCTCTTTACATTGGTCCACAAAGGTGTGCAAGAGAAGTTGGATAATGAAAAAGGGAAAGTATGGTTGTTTCTTTCATATTGATAGGTTAAGAGTATTGAAATTAGTTCTACATGTATGAAGGATAGCTGATACGGTCTATGATAAGTTGATTGATCTTGAGGCATTCTCATGATGTCTTTATAATGTTCACATTTCATGAAGCTTTTATGAAGACGTTCAAGAGAACCGTAGAGTCCGAGAAGAAAAATAGGTGAGTATTGAGTTGAAATAGTATTTGTCAAAGTAGTGTATATAATCTTTTGAGTCTGTGGTAGTATCTCTAGTAGGAGTAAAGAGTAACAAGAGAATATTTCTAAGCCATTCATGCCTAATATGGAGATTTATATATTGATGATAGTCTACAAGTATGCACAAAGATAAGACATGACCACTAAAGCTTATTTATTGAAGTAGATGCATGGTCACAAGTCAAAGTATGACCATTTAATCTAGATATTGTGATATTTATCCTTAATTAAAGTTTTGAGATGCCACAAAAGGGTTTTGATACATCATGAAGGAAACATAACGAAAGATTAATCATGGTCAAAACTGTGAGATTCAAGAAGTTGTGTTCTTGATTGGTATGGAATTTTCATGATAGAGAAGTTGTATAAAATCATGCTACATGCCAATAAAGTCCTCTTGAGGCAAGGATCCATTTGAGCTGAAATTGCTTCTTACTCTTAAGAAAAGGTGTGAGGTAGGTTACAAGATGTGCAAAGTTGATCCCATACTCTATGATCAAATATTGCATCTCATCAAGGTATTTTGGGCCATGGAGCAATCGAAATGGTGATTATATAGGTATGTGGAGAATCATTAAAGTAGGGGGAGGATTTTTTCAGTGTCAAAGAGTCTTTAGAGGATGATTAAATTTGATGATTGCAAGAACAATGAAAAATCTAAAGGTATGCTTGGAATTATGTCATTCTTAAAGTTATTCAGTGTCTTCAAGGACACATATTGTTTATCTTGACTATGTTTAAAAGAATCATGATGTTTTTACATGGATGCAAAATATTGAGAGGAACTTAAAGTGGTCTTCACCCTTAAGATGGAAGATAGGTATGATGTTGGACGAGTTTGATTGATTCATTACACCATGAGTAAATTAAGTACCTTATCAAGGTATTATAGCATGTCCTTACTCTATAATAGTTAGCAAAAGGCCTTTGAAGAACCATTAAGGTAAGGGGGCCAATTTTGATCTCAAACAAGTGTATAAGGTGCCATGAAGGCTCATATAGAAAAATGAAGGTTGATTACAGGTATAATGGCTTTTGGATTAGTTCATATGTCCAAGAAGGGTGCAATAGCATGCAATAAAGGTTAAAGACACTAAAATGTTTCTTTAGGACTAAGTCAATGTGGTTCAGTCATATTCATGGCTTAAATGCAAGGTATGAACTCAATTTTTTGCGTTTTTAGTTAGAGATGGATGGTATAAATCTAGGGGAGATATAATTTGCTATGTCATTTAGTGTATGGGATTTTATTGATGATACAATTTGGTCCAAATTGCACTGGAGACTTGGTTTAGGGATTTCAGTCCTAAGAGTTCTGTGAAATCAAGATATGGAAGAAAGAAGCTAATTGAGATAGATCATTTAATGAGGTGATCATGATGTTCTAAGCTCATAATCATCATTATTGGCATGCATGAGTTCTTTCCATAGCTATGATAAGGTTTTCTATAGTGCTCCCATGATGAAAAAAGGTCAAAAACGGATTTTTAGTGAGATATGACAGATTTTTCATGCTTATATGATAGTTTGGTAATGATTCCAATCAATAAGGGATCCAAGGAGGTTAAAGAAGATGAAGAACATGATTCTTAGGTATATATTTTTCATTAATGTAAAAAGGGGGAGAAGACTAGGTGGTTTTCCATCAATGATAAAGGGGAGATTGTTGGCATGTGTGAGTATAGGTGTTGTCATTGATGTAAAATATCATTAATGACAAAGAGGATGATGGAGAAGTGTAAGAGGATGTTATGCATGATTTTCACATGGAGTTCAAGTGATGACATGATGACAAGAGTGGAAAAGGTGAGAATGGCTTGGTTTAACACTAACTAGTCTAGGTGATAATGCATGGTGAGTAGAGAGGTATAGTGACATGAGCTATAGAGCCATGTGATCTCATAGAGGAATTTAAGTGAGTGATACATTATTTCTCAAGGTTGTTAGGACATTTTGGTGAGGTTTCATGCTGAGGTATTATGTTCTTCTACTTAATTTTGGCCTAGAACATGCAAAACCCTAAGGCCTAGTCATGAAAATGAGATAGGATATGAAGATACAAAGCTATTCGAGATAACCTGATGATAGTAGATGATGAATATTGGTGTCATATAGGTGTGAGCATAATTTTATGAAGATAAATTTGTAAGTTATGATGTTTTAGGCAAAGCATGGTGCTTAAGATTGCATTTTCCAACTCGAGTGGCAACTTCAAACTGATCGATGCTATATGAATGTTATGATTTGCATGGGATTAGATGTTTTTAGGTATGTTTTCCATTCATATAAGATCATTTCAAAAAAATTATGGAGTGGTTTCATTTTCAAGTTTTTATGAATGAATGTTAAGAATGTAAACTACTTTTTATGAGTTTGAAACCCTAGGTTGAGAGTGGTAGGAGATATCTTCTTGGTAAGTGCTCATAAATGATTGGTTTATCTAGTATGATGATTTTAGGTTGTATAGGACTCCTTCCATATTTCTAGAAAGGTATGGTAGAGCTTGTGATAGTATGTGGACCCCACTCAAAAGAAAATTTTTCGAAGATATTCGGTTTGTAGAAAAGTTGTCCATGAATGTATTGATTAAATCAACATTTATTGAGCTTAGGATTTTACTAGTTTTCCATGGTAGTTTTAGGTCATGGTTGAGGTCCTAGAGGGAAAAGTGTGCCCTATTTATGAAGACTGGTCTTTTGGGCCTAAAAGGGTAGTTTTGAGTAGTTGTAGAGATTGACCTAGTTGAAGGTTTTACACTTAGATTTGGAAGGAAATGTAAGATTTTTCAAAATTTATATTTGGAAACATTTACAATGGTATATGGATTTTCTCTTGATGATGTGTTTTGATAGGTGGACCAACTTAGTTTGTGAAGACCAAGTTTGACTGATTTATGACATAAGACTACTTTGGCTAGAAGATGGAGGTAGAAGTCTAGTGTTTTTAATTATTTTATGATTTCGTATATTGGAGAGTTAATAGGGATGAATTTTGTTTCTATTGAAGGCATTTAGAGGTCTTGAAAGTGTCATAAATGGTGCAAACCAGTTGAGTTTCCAAAACTACTTTTTGGGTAGTTCAATTTGGTGAAGAGGAAAAGAGGTGTGGTTTTCATTGATGGATGTTTCATGAGGTATAGAAAGTATGGATGTATTATAAATGTTGTTGTTTTTCAAATGATTATCTACATGGCATAGTTTATGTGCCTTAATGTGATCTTGAGCATGTTTGGTGAAGACTGGTTCTGGAAGCAATTGTTTTGTGAAGGAAATGGTCCTTCTTGATAGAGTTATGAAGAATATGATTGGTGAAAGTTAATGTGTGAGCATGTATGATGTTTTTATGATGTATTTGACATATGTGAGGCCTTTTGAGGCTTGAATAATCATGGTGATGATTTTGGAGGTCTTTGATGAGCCAAGTGATGGGGTTTTGAGCCTTTTTGGGCCTTTTTGGTATCTTGGAGCGTGGCCGACCTACATGGGTTCGTATTATGATTTTTGTTAATATGTTGTTATATTTTTAAGTTGTATTGGTTGAGATCCTTGGTATGGACTGACTTATGTTATGTTTTTGAGATGAGAAGCATATAAAGTGCTTGTTTTGGTTCATTTTTGAACTAGTAGTGAATTAAGAGGGAATGGTGTGTGAGCTGTTTGAGAGAATGTGAGTGGTGAAAGGGCATAGAAACAAATATGATAGAGTGTGAAAAATTATGAGTGTTATATAACTTGTGTGCAAGAGTTTGAGATCAAATCAAGTCATGAAAGTCCAAGTTTGAGCGAGTTAGAAGGAGGTATGTTTGAAAAAGGGTTTGAAGGAATTTGGAGCTGAATTTTGTGATCACCATCAACTGAGTGTTGGAAGAATATCTTCAGTGATCTTCTTATCAAAATATTTTTGATGATTCATATTCATATAAGTCTCTTGTTTTCATTAATATCAACAAGGGTTTAGGGGTTGGTGCTCCTTGTGGGGTTGGTGCCTCACTAAATAAATCTATTGTGATGTGTAATATTCACTTGAGTACTTTGTTGTGAGTAATATCATCAAAAAAATCAGTGGGTTTTATTCCCCTTGAGTTTTTCCCACTTATATCTTGTGTTCTTGTGTACTCCATGATTATGCTCTTGTGAATGGTTGTTGTTTATTGTTAAGATCTCATTAATGCATGGTTAAATTTTAATGGTGTATGAAAGTTAATTTGAAATTGTTTAAGGATTTATGAAGTAATTATTCAACCCCCATCTCATTGCATTTTTCTTCCAACATTTGTGATATTTTATAGGCAAAGGTGAGGTTTATAGATGCTTATTACATGTCAACTTTGAGAGGTATTTAGCACAACTTGATGGTTGTTTGAGTTTCTAGTTTGTGTTATAAAACACGTTTAACAATCTAATTTTGTTTTTATCAACTTTTAAGGTTCAATATTTTGACATGCCATCTGAGATGACTATGAGCGACACTAGTTTAACATAATGTGGAAATTGTTTTATGCGGTTTATAATATGATCTCGATAGATAAACATATATAGAAATATTTATTTAAAATTTAACATTTAAACTATCAATGGAATAAAATTTTCAAAGGAAATTTAGAGGAAGAATGAATCCATGTCTCGAAGGATGAAGTGATAGAGAAAAGGATATGTTCCATATTTGGTTTAGTCTTTAACCATAACTAGACGCATTTTTTCAACCAATTCTCGTGCCTTCGGTATGTCTCCACATTTAACATACACATATATTGGTGTATAAACTATTTCAAAAATAAATAAACTCTACTTTTCTTTGAGATTTCATGAATTTCCAAACTATTTCAAAACTCCCATTTTGTGCATCTTTTGCAACCATTGTATTCAATCGACCATGTTTCTTTGAGGCATTTTTTGGAATCTACATTTACATATGCTTCTTTTATTTAGCATAAAATTTTCAAAATCCTTATCATCAATCCCATTTTGTGCATAGTCTATAATCATTGCATTCCATCATACCCTATTTCTTTGAGGGAAGTTTTCAAACCCCGTGCCCATTTATACATAGATGTTTTGAAAGGAGAAAATCATTTGTAACATTTTGATTATCTACCCCAAAATAAGAGTTGTTTCAAATAGCAGTGGCTCTGTACATCCATGTGTTCTTTTCAAGCACCAAGAAAACACATCCACATAGTAAAACACCTATACATAGTCACCACAAGTTTTATTTGCATTTCGATGACAAATATTAAAGTTTCCTTTAGATAGTTGGCAAGTTGATAATGGTCATCACGCATAAAGAAGATTATTATTGTTTATTATTTAATTTTTCCTCTCGATAAAATATGCACTCACACCATATAAATATTTATATCCCTCCTCCCATTAAACCTAAAAGGTTGTATGGCAATAAAATAAAAATAAATTTTACATGGTCGGTATATGCTCGTAGAGACCTTATCACTTTGAGGTGTTATCTCACATCCAAATATTCTATTGTGAACCTCCATATTTTCACCTAGATCTACAAATCTCTTGCACATGAAACATAAAATTGTAAATCCCTTTCCTTATGATTTTATGGACATCCATTTCCCTACACTAAAGCTCATATTTTGGCTCAGGCGTGGAGTATGATGGAAAATATTTTGGAATTTATCTATTCAAATGTCGCTTATGTTTACATGAGATTTTTAATGACCTTTTTAAAAATCAAACTATGCATACCTTGTGTAGACACAAAATCTATGCACTTTGGTACATTTCTAGGTCCTAAAGCATACTAATGTATACATGATTCCTAAGCAAGAAAACTAGTGGTTGAAAACTCTTTTTGGCCTTTTGGTTACTTTATGTCTTGCACTTTATCTTGCTTTCGAGCTTGGTGAGCATCATTTTGTATTTACACATCTTATAGTTCTGTCGGCACTTGATTGATTTACCTTTTGATGGCCTCGGACACTAGCACCTAGTTAGGAAAGAAGCGCCCAGGTGCTCCTGTCCCTCCTAGGTGCTCATGTCCATCTCTTTCTTCTTCTTAATATTTTGGGTCCTTTTCGCTTCTTGGTCACATTTTTACACTTTGGGTCATCCTTTCAGTTGTCAATTATGAAATTCAAACAAGGGAATCATATATATACTTAGTTACTTCTCTCAAATAAGGGGTCAAACACTATAAGCATTATCTATCACCACCTAAGCTTGTACAAAGGAAAAAAACACTACAAAGAATACATCTAGAAAATTCATACAAGGGAAAATGGTTGCATTGATCTCGCATACACGTATAGGAGGGGAGTTCATTTTATTCTATTATACACATTTTTCATACTTGGGACAATCTATATCTAGCGAGGATATCATTGTGCAACACGCACAAGGGCAACCTTGGGCACGGGACACCGATACACACACACAAATAACTATATGGAGTCCGATATGTAGTGCGGTTCTCGGTCGTAATTTCATTCTTCAAGTGACCATCGTGGTTAGTCTAACTCCTCATTCTACATATTTTTATTAGATTTGATGTGGTTTGTGGGCATGTACAACTAGTCATTTGCTTTCCAAGTTACATGTGCGATTGGAACCCTAATAGAAAAGTTAGAGCAACAAATCAAATATTGGAGCAAATACCTCTTGACCTAGAAAAAGTAATAACCTAAGCATCTAAGTGGACACTAACGCTTGAGTCAATCACTAATGTTTGGGACACTCCTTTCCTCCTACGACCGCTTATGTCTTGTATATTTATGTACTTTTGAATCTTCATTGATTCATTACAACATTGTTCTTAGCCTATTCCAACAGATACAAATTCTTGATCATTCCCGGATCATACAAAATCAGTTGAAACTTGTTCTTCCCTTCACTTGGTTAGGTTTTTACATTATTGAATGCTTAGTGCTTGCACATTACTATATGTAATTATTTGAATATCATTTGTTATAGTAGTTACTCTAAAATAAGATTTAATTCAAATTAGATTAAATCATTTGGTGAACCCCAACTTGTGATCGACCACTCGAGATCCTTATTCGAACATTAGATCTTAGTATTGCATATTACCTTTACATCTACTAAAATCTATTCTCAATCTATTTTATTTAATAATGCACCCCTTTATATTCAATTTTGCATCCATAATATATGGGTTACATGAAATTTAGTTGATAATGGACCCGGTCTTAACATTTGTAATTTATCATTCCTTCATTATAGTGGCCTTTCAAGCCTCCTTAACTCCCTCATCTATTTATATTCATAGCTTTGATAATATTCCTCAAATGGTATTTGGTACAATCACACTTCCCATTATTGTTGGGCCATGCAATTTACCTGTCACATGCCATGTAATACCTAATAATTGTAATTATAATATTATTATCATACATCCTTAGATCCAAGTCATGCATGCGGTCCCTTCAACCCTTCATGTGTGTCTTAAATTCATATACCAAGGTGTGGTCTATGAGGCCTTAGCATATACCTCCCCATTTTCCTTTTCCAATACTATTGATCATTCACCGAAGCCCCTACTTACTGCTACTGCCTCCTCCTAATTTCATTAAGTATGGTCTTGGGTATCAATATATGGTTCATTGCGGTTTCACTAGCACTGGCTTAGGAAAAGATGAAAAGGGAGTCACAAATCCTTTTTCCATTCCCATGCAATCCACCAAATTTGGTTTCAAATATCTCCCTCCTCTTGCTCCTTTTATTCCTACCACATATTCTTTTGAGGTTTACACTACTTCACATACTCATAAGCTTCCTCTACTATACCCTGAGATTATTGGTGATCTTGCTTCTCCCACTTGTCCTAAATTAGATACATTCCTTACTGATGATGCTCTATTAGAATACATGGGGACTTACAACCATTTCCCCCTTACCATCACAAAAAGTGTTTCCCATCTGTTCTCAATGTTATAGCTTACTTTGGCGAATCTGATCCTCTTGACACATTGCCACATCCACCACCATGGCATGGTCTCCCTCCCATCATCAGATAGATATCCATCACTCGCACACTTGGATGCATCAAACTTACCCCCATAGTCACACATTTTAAGCAGCAGTTTTCTATCTACACTATTCACATACACACCTATACCTTATTCTTTCTTTGCACTTAAATTCAATCTTTCTAGTAGCACTTTCTCTTACCTACACTATGAGCACGCCTTGCTACATCTATTTATGTTTATGTATTCCCTTTCTTCTCCTGTTCCACTCCATACATGTTTTTCTCTTCATGCTTACTTATGGATCCTTTTATTCATGATACACATATGAATTTATATATATGGTATACATCCTTTTGTTCACTATACATACTCTAGCTATTCTTTCTCACAATGATCACATCTATTTTCCAGTAGCTCCTGATATACACACTTGGGGGCATCAGACTTCCCCCCTCCTCACTTGCTTCTTATATCATTACTTCTTCCTATATATATAACACAATGTTGTTACTACATACTCTACCTCGCCACCCAATGACACACTTGTGTTCTTAAGGTTCATACATGACTATTGAGGGCATTAAATGAACCTCACTCACACACTTGGGGGCATCGCACTTTCTTCCCCCTCCATCACTCTTGGATATCTCTATCATCTACTCATATTACACTTCATGCTTCATGCTTTATGGTAAATCTTTCCTAGCATATAATCTCAATCACATACAATACCTTTGTTATGACGCACTCTTGTTATAAGGTTCATACTTGATTGTTGAGGGTGTAATTCCTTAATGAACCTCACATCATGCACATCCACTGGGTTAAAATGCAGCTCCCTCATCTCGCACATCTTGAATATCACAGCACACCATCATTTTCACATCTTGATTGTATTTACTCTTATTAGCTTATACTATTTACATGTTGCAATGTGTTTCCTATTCTAGCCAGATAATTAGTATGTCACTATATTTTTCTATACATGCATGTGTGTTCATTATGTATCTTGAGGTGAATGTGGGTCCTTTACAAATTCTTACACGATTCATGATGCTCGACACTTCTCTTTACCAGTCCCGTCAAGGCTCCTGAGGGCATCTACCTTTGTTACTCTCATACTCCACACATCACATGTCCTATTATTACAATATTTACTACTTCTTGGCACTATCACTTACTTTTTTTTATCTATATATGTGTTGACGTAATATTTATCTTTCTAACATGTTATGATTGCTTTAGGTGTAGTATTTTCCTTGCAAGAGATAGTATACAACCATGGTTCTCTGTTACTTCTCATTTACTATTATTTGTTATTGTTTGTGGGTTATGCCCTATGTCATGCTTGATAATTGTTTTCTTATGGATGCTTCAGCCTTGATTATCTTGTGACATTGTAAGTGATGTCCCATATTTGCAAACCATTTTTGTCGTACCTCTTATCTTCATAAGTTGTTTACTACATTGTATTTTATTGTATGCTAACTCTTTTACACTAACACTTGTTTCTAGCCTATATTGTTTACATACACCTTAGTTTATACCATGCCCATCTCCTACCCCCTAGGTTGTTCAATCTATGATATGCATATCAATTTTCAGGTCCTCTCATTTTGGCTACATCCTCATACATCCATCACATGCACCCCAAACAGGGGTAACTATTGGGTGAATAAATTACCTTTCCAGAGTACAGAGCTCCATAACAAAAAAACATAATAAAAATTTGGTAAAAACACATAGTTATATATTAGACCAGTAGTCCGACTTGCACGAAAAATATAGAGAGACATTGGTGCCCAGTATCATACATAACGGTAAGTGCTTGTGTCCCGCCTAGGCGTTGGTGTCCTAGAGGAAAAATCGACATTTTTTCAACTTAGCATAGTTTCTAGTAGTTTACAATATGGATCTACAATATCAAACACTTGGATTCAGTTATATAATTCATTCATTCTAATAAAAGTAGTTATAATCGGCTATAATTTAGTTATAATTTGGCTACAATTCAGTTACAATTCAATTACAATTCGGTTACAAATTGGGACATGTCAATCTGTAGTGGCACTTATCATTTGAGAAGCATCATGGAAGGAGAGAAAAACATACCTCTCTCTCCAACACTCTTCTCTTGGTGTGATGTCACCCAAAATACAAATCCTTGGCATGAGACCTCCTAAAAACTCATCCTTGGTGTGATATCGCCCAAAACCTCACTTTTTAGGGGCGAGGTGCTCAAATCCATGGCTTGAAGCTTTCTTGGTTGGGAATTGATCACTCCCAACCCCATCTAAAAACATATCCAAAAAAAACAAGACAATTTTCTATCATATACTCTCTCATACATTAGGTGCACTCTTTCCTTAGCTACTATTTTCTACTACTTTTACATACTTATACATATGTTACTCTGATTTTTCATATATGGGAATTTAACTACTCTTTTTCTCTTATTTTGTAGGTCCATCCTTATAAGCAACATGAATCATATCACATCAACAAGCACAAGCTTAAACAACACATTACTATTAATACAATTCACCCCTAGGGTCTACCTACCTTTCCTAGTTGTCGTGCTTCACACTACGATCACTTCACATGGCTACTTGCCCACTCGACATGCTATCTGCTACACTCCTGTCAAGATTAAAAGGTACACACCTTCTATTTACTTTATGTTATCAAGTATTCACTCAACAAAGCATAAAGTGGGGGCAAATGTAGACACAAAATCTATGCACTTGGGTACATTTCTAGGTCCTAAAACATACTAATGTATATACATTATTCCTAAGAAATAAAACTAGTGGTTGACAACTCCTTTTGGCCTTTTGGTTACTTTATCTCTTGCACTTTAATATTTATGAGCTTAAATAATCATTATTTTGGCTTTACACATCTTACTGATTATGTCGGCACTTGGTCGATTTACCTTTTCATGGTCTTGGACACTAGTGCCCAATTAGAATGTAAGCACTGGAAACTCTTGACCTCCCAGGTGCTCTTGTCCCTCTCATTCTTCTTCTTACTCTTTTTGTTCCTTTCTCTTCTTGGGCACATTTTAACACTTTGGGTCGGCCTTTCAGTTGTCAATTACAAAATTCAAATAAGGGAATCATATATATACTTAGTTACTTCTCTCAAATAAGGGGCCAAGCAATATAAGCATTATCTATCACCACTTAACATTACATAAAGGCAAAAATCACTACAAAGCATACATCTAGCACACTCATACAAGGGAAAAGGGTTGCATTGATCTACATACACTACATAGGAGGGGAGTTCATTCTATTCCATTACACACATTTTACATACTGGGACAATCTAGATCTAGTCCGCTATAGTCGTTGAAATGCCCTAAAAAAATTGGCCAAAAATCGGGTAATTTTATTTTTTCACGTGTCGATATAATGCTAGATGGGTTAGTTTCTTCTCAATTACGTGCATTTCATCCTTGCACGGTGTTCGTGCTAATATTCTCTATATCATTCAAATTTTATCATATGCCTCGAAGAGACACTATGTTACATGAAGAAATGCATAGCTTATATGTAGAGGGATTTAATTTTAACGTTATAATATGATATCTTGTAGATGTTATAAGCATTATAATAATATCATATTTATATATAGTAATGATAGTATTATATAATACAATATTACAAACATCATACATCTTATAAAGTTAAACCTCATAATCCTTATAGATGTTAATGATAATATTATTATAAGTGATACAACCATTATGATGTCGTAATAATACCATAACCATATTATTATATTACAAAAACATTTCGATCATTATAATACTCGACCATTATAATCATTATGCATTGTCATGATGATATATATTATATGTCACTTAGATTGTTTTAACAATATTATATTAATTATAATAATACCATTATTTATACTATACTAATTTAAAACATTATAAACATATTATGTATATGCCTTATAATTATCACCACATTATCATATATATGATACAAACATTATATATAATATAATATTAGCATTATATTATATATTGTATATAATAACATAATTATAAAATTTATGTATATATATTCTAAATTATGTTATATAATATAATATATTATATAATTTACCCGCATAATATATATTATCCACATGTATACATTATAGTTTATAAACTCTATAAACTACCATGCATTATGATAGATATATATATATATAACCTAAATCTTACCAAAACCTAACTCATTATCCCTACTTGTATCCCCAAAAATATAACTTATAATATATATTTTATGGTAAGACATTAAAAAAAACTAACCCAAATCCCAATTCCCACATGTGCCCTAACACTTTTTTAGGGTTTCAAATGATTAAGTTACGGGTAGGATCATTTTTTTGTTTTATTTGTTTAGTGTTTTATGTAGGTGGGCATCCAAGAAAATAAATGGAGGAGGAGAATGATGAGGGAGGATGAAAATGGAGGAGGATAATTGTGGGGCAAACAGTTGCAGAGGGGTGGGGTGGGTCGGCCCCATCCACCCACCCCACAATAACTATTTATTTGTTTTCATTTTTTTTTTGTTGTGTAGAATAAAATGAAGATATAATAGGGTTACATATTTCACTCCATGTGCAGGTAGATTTATCCTATAATGGTGTTGATTTTAGGATGGCTATAAGCGGGAGCTCGATTTAACACAATCTTGAAACGTTATGTTTATTTAATTAGGAGAGTATAAAACCCTACCTTACTATTTATAGTAAGGGCAAAGCTCTAAATTCTCCACATGCTGAAACTATTAAATTATTGCTAAATTTTACAATGTTAACTAGGGTTTCTGCGTGATTAATTCCTCTTCCTCTCAATTAAAGTGTTGTATTATCTTGCAAGGAAAATGATAGGATTTGAAAGGTCGTTTAGTGGGTGTCACTTAGGGTTTGAAGATCGCTTAACCCAATTGGGTTTGTGTAGGCGGTCGGTTTTAGGATGGTTTCTGGCACCACAAATTACAAATGTGTGTGGGGTGATAAGGTGGGGAAATGGTGCCAAAGCATGGCCCGGCATTGATTTATATCCCAATGGGCTCAGACACACACTATACAAAAATGAAACATTGAGGGCCATCTCGGCCCGAGCTCACCACTCTCTCACCATCTTGCAAATAACTTACTTCCTTAATATATAAGTCTCCCTTTCATTTATCAATCTAAATATATAAATATTTATATGTATATATATAAGTGTGTGTGTGTGTGTGTGTGTGTGTGTGTGTGTGTGTGTGTGTGTGTGTGTGTGTGTGTGTGTGTGTGTGTGTGTGTGTGTGTGTGTGTAATACATATATAAGTATATCAATACACTAATATCAATTCCTAAGTTAGAGGAAGTATATTTCAGTCTGCTATACGGGAAAATGGGAATTTGGCGGTTTAACAATCAAATGAAATTGAGATTATCAAACAACATGGTTTCAATTCATTATGCTACTAACAACAACATTCAACTTTTCTCTACTTCAACAACAATATTTTTCCCATATGGTAAGACAACTACAATGTTTTAAAGGCATTAAAATACTACTACAAACTAAAATACAATACCAAGCCATCAATTTACGTGTAGTGAAATTACTTGTATAATTCAGATCATGAGTAGAAATATAACACCAAATAACAAAATATTCTAGAATAATGATCTCAATATGCAATTATAATAGCTTCGCCACTTCGAGGGGGCAACCTCCAAACCATACAATAATACTCAAATACTCCAATGATGATGAAATACTACCTACAATCCCCTATATATACTATTCATATGTTATGGCCATCACCAAGGCCAACCTACTAAGCATGAGAAAGTATAAATGATATAATAAAATGATATGGTAAGCCACAAGTTGGCTACTCATATCCTAATACAAGCAATAGGTTAAGGGTGTAGCATGTCATTCCCCTTCAAAGCAACATTGTCCCCAATGTTGAGAAGCTCTGGGTGCTACTGCAGAATGTCATATCTTCCCATGTTGCATCATCATTGTCCATATTCCTCCACTTGATCAAGTATTCAATAATAACCCGTGTCCTCAATATTTTAGTGTGTTTGAAGGATGCATTCAGGTTCCAAGATGACCCTCCCCTCCTCATCGAGCTCTAGGTAACATTGTTTGGGATGATACTCTCTATCCAATTACTTTCTTCAAGAAAGAAACATGAAATACTGGATGTATTTGGTTGATTGTGGAAGTTCTAATTTGTATGCTACAATACCAATCTTCTGCAATACTTGATAGGGGCCATAATACTTTGGTGAAAGTTTGTTATCCTTTTGTTGTTGTTTCAAAGACATTTGCTTATATGGTTGTAACCACACAAAAACCCAATCACCGACTTCAAAATGCCTTTCCGTGCGATGTTGATCAGCCTGTTGCTTCATGCGGTTTTGTGCCATGACCAAGTTCTCCTTGAGACTAGAGAGGACCTCTTGTTGATATTGAATGTGTTCTTCTACTGCTCTAACCCATGGTTGTCCTCTTAATGATGATGTGATGGATGGTGGATGGTACCCATAGAGTGCCAAAAAGGAGACATTTTAGATGAAGTATGGAAGGAAGTGTTATACCACCATTCTGCAAGTGGAAACCATTGGACCCATCTTGTTTGTTTATCAAACGTAAAGCAATGGAGATATCCCTCTAAACACTTATTTACAACTTCTATTTTCCCATTAGACTGGGGATGATAAGAAGATCTACGAGCTAACTGAGTACCCAAACATGAGAATAAATCAGTCCAAAAATTAGTAGTAAATATAGGGTCTCGATCACTTACTATAATCTTCGGTGTCCCATGAAGCTTCTGAATTGTGTCCATGAAGGTTGTTGCTACCGTGCTTATAGCAAATGGGTGTGCCAAGGCACAAAAATGAGCATATTTGGTGATTCTATCCACCACAACCATGATGACATTTTTCCGTCAGATTTAGGCAATCATGTGATAAAGTCCATGGAAACCTCTTCCCACCATTGGCTAGGAATACATAGAGGTTGTAGAAGAGACCGGGGATCGAACTGTTTCACCCTTATTTTACTGACAAACCATGCATTCTACCACAAATTTTGGACATCCCCTTTGATCCCTTCCTAGAAGAAATCTTGTTTGACTCGATGATAAGTCTTCAAGAATCCAGAGTGCCCCCTTACTGGAGAAGAGTGAAGCTCAGATATAATCCTATTTTTAAGAGTGGAGTTATTACATAGGTATAATCTATCTTTATACCATAAAGCATCCCCTTTTAATACAAATTTTCAGACATGCTTGGATCATTCTGGAGATGATGAATGAGGTTTTGTGTGGTTGGGTCATTTCTCCATTCGAACCTTGCCTCATCTATCCAATCTTCTTGTAATATGGATATGGCACATAACAAGGCTGCAGTTGAGTCATCTTTCCGCGATAGTGCATCCGCAACTACATTCTCCTTCCCTTTCTTATAGATAATCTCAAAATCATATCCCAACATCTTGGAGACCCATTTTTGTTGTTCTTCAAATGATAAACACTGCTCCAAGAAGTATTTTAGACTATCATGATCTGTCTTCACTTTAAAGTGTCTTCCTATGAGATATGGTCTCCATTGCTTTACTACATGAAGTATGGCTAGCATTTCCTTCTCATAATTCAGATTGGAAATATTCTTACCTTTGAATTGGCAGCTCAAAAAGGTAATAGGATGGCCTTCTTGCATGAGGATCGCCCCCATACCCACCCCTAATGCATCACATTCCACAATGAATGTTTTGGAAAAATTTGGAGTAGAAAATATTGGAGTGGTGCACATGGCCTCCTTTAGTTGCTCAAATGCTTTGGTTGCATCCCCACTCTAATGGAAGGAGTCCTTCTTTAATAAAGTTGTGAAAGGTGCAGTTATGCTTCCATAATGCCTTACGAATCTTTGGTAATAACTTGTAAGCCCAAAAAATCCTCGTAGATTCTTTAGGGTTTTTGGAACCTTCCACTCCATCATGGCTTTGATCTTATTAGGATCCACTTTGACCCCTTTATGACAGACAATGTGACCCAAATATTCAACCTCCTTGAGTCCAAAAGAACACTTAGAGGGCTTTGCATAAAGTTGATGTTGCTCAAGGGTTTCCAAAATCTTATTTACATGATGCAAATGTTCCTTCCATGTTTTTCTATAAATTAATATATCATCAAAAACACTAAGACAAACTTCCGCAAGAATCACTTAAAAATAGAATTCATCAAACTTTGAAATGTAGAAGGTGCATTTGTGAGTCCAAAAGGCATTACCAGGAATTCATATTGGCCTTCATGTGTCTGAAAGGTGGTTTTATGAACATCCTCATCCTTGATTCTGATTTGGTGGTATCCCGAATGAAGATCAAGCTTTGTAAAATAAAAAGCACCATGTAACTCATCAAGTAAATCATCAATAATAGGAATAGGAAACTTATCTTTGATTGTGTACTTATTAAGTTCCCTATAATCAGGACACATGCACCACATGTCATCTTTCTTCTGTACCATCACTATTGGAGAAGAATAAGCAATTTGACTATGGCAGATGATTCCTACTTCTAACATCTCTTGTACAATCTTCTCGATTTCACTCTTTTGCACATATGGGTACCTATAACGTCTGATGTTTAGCGGTTGACTTCCTGGTAATAACTGAATAGCATGATCATGATCTCTCTTTAGAGGTAATCCCTTTGGTATATTTTCAAATACAACAGAGTGTGCATCCAACATTGCTTACATATATGATGGTATAATGTCCTTAGAATGATGAGCCTCCAATGAAAAGAGTTGTGCCACAAATCCCTCTGCACCCTTTTTAGCATTTTGTGCATCTAATGAGAACTTACTATTTGTGGAGACTTTGCTCTTAAGCCTCTTAGCTCAAAATTCCTTCCTTCAAAGTGAAATCACATGAACAAGTCTTGGAAGTTCATCTCAATGGTTCCCAAAGTGGTAAGCCATTGAACCCCTAACACAATGTCTACTCCTCCCATAGAAATGGCATACATGGGACTATTTAGTATGTAATCTCCCATGGAAAGCTTAATGCTATGGAATTTTCTAGAACAAGTAATGAGTGCCTCCATCAAAGCAATCATTACTTCACATTCAGGAGCTGGATAAATGAAATAGTTTAGGCACACTGCTAACTTATGATTGATAAAGTTGTGAGTACTTCTTGAATCAATCAACACTGTGACCCTCTATTTTTTTAGGAATCCAACCACCTTTAGGGTTTGGGGGTGCTAATACCTGAAATTGCATGGCATGAGATCATTGGCTGAGGATCTCCTGACTCCTCCTCTGGCTCAACCAAGACCTCTGACTCTGCATCTTCATTATTCTCTTCATCTTCACTAGGCCCATCAATGTAGAACAACTTCTTTTTAGCACATTTATGTCCGGGTCCAAATTTACTATCACAATTAAAACATAACCCTTTTTCTCTTTTTTCTTCAATTTGTTGAGGTGTCAATCTAACTGGCCGAGGGAGTGTTGGGGCCAAGGTGTTGCGATCTCTGATATAAGTGAAATTTTATCTCCTACTTGAAACAATTTTCTCCTCCGCCCCTTCTTTCCATAATCATCGAATCATAAACCTTATGAGGATTAAACATATGCACCTCATGATCAATGTGATCCTTAAGACCCCCAAGAAATAGGTCATTGATTCTCTTGAGTAATATTTTCCACCCGCAGAGAAAGGTTTTGGAAGTGATGAATGTAATCCTTAACAGATCATGTCTGTCTCAACTTTGCTAATTGGCTGAAGTAATTATCTGACACACTAAAACTATAGTGTAATTGCAAATCTTTAGTGAAGACTGTCCATGTAACATTGAGACCACTCTTCTTCCTTTGAGCACATAACCATCGATACCAGATGAATTGGTCAGGTTCGAGATACAAAGCTGCCATGGTCACCTTTTGTCCTGATGGAATCTGATGTAGTTCAAAGAAATTATCCATTTGGTTGATCCAATTGAGTGGATCCTTTCCATCAAACTTACACATATCCACTTTTGGAAACATAGTACGGGCCTACAGAGTGCTCATATTTGGATTGTGCACACTCGAAGAACCACTCTGGCTCATGTGTCTATTATGTTGACCTGAGGATCCACCTTGATTGACATAAGTATGATTACCCATCATATGCGTACTGAATTTTTGCATGAAATCCTCCAATCCTATCCACATCTTCTTTGTTGGCCACCCTAGATTCGAGGTCTCTCAGGTTAAACTCAAGTTGGCTTACTTTATGGTCTATCGAAGTAAACCCTAACCCTGAGGAATCTGTAGTTATATCTTTTGTCTCCAACTCCTCAACTACTATCTCATACTTTTCTAGTGTTCTACCCCGGAGTGATGGGATTTTTTTTCCTCTTGTGGAAGGCCCCGCCATGATGCCCCAAAATAGTAGGATGTAGGGATCACGGTCAAATTTTAGGGTTTCATATTTCGATAAAAATTCAAAAAATATTAAAAACTTGAATAACAAACCCCAAATAAATTTTGTTTTTCTTTCTAAAAATGTAATGAATTTGAAAAAATTCCACAATTTGCACCCTAGGGAGTGATTTTATGAAAAACACTAAATTCTTAATAACTTTTGCAAAATAAATAAAAAAAGTCTAAAATTTTCAGGAACCTTACTTGAAATGTTTCACAACTCTGGTAAAAATATCTCCCACCAATTCTCTTTTGTTCGCAATATATGGTGGAAACAAAAAATTAGGGTTTTTGCCCTAATTTTGGCCCAGATCGCAGCTCTGATACCACTTGTAATGAAATTACTTGTATAATTCAGATCATGAGCAGAAATATAACACCAAATAACACAATATTCTAGAATAATGATCTCAATATGCAATTATAATAGCTTCGCCACTTCGAGGGGGCAACCTCCAAACCATACAATAATACTCAAATACTCCAATGATGATGAAATACTACCTACAATCCCCTATATATACTATTCATATGTTATGGCCATCACCAAGGCCGACCTACTAAGCATGAGAAAGTATAAATGATATAATAAAATGATATGGTAAGCCACAAGTCGGCTACTCATATCCTAATACAAGCAATAGGTTAAGGGCGTAGCAATTTCAATCCTTATGTAACGATAGATTACAAATTTGTTAATAAGATTGCACATCAATAAAATTTCCATTTACAACAAAATCAAAATTATCCTTCCATCAAATAACAAAGTTTTTCATGTACATTGATTTCAAACAGGCTTGCCTCCATCATAATGAGGTGTAATATAAAACAACAAGATTATAAGATCTTTAATAAAGCAACCCAAAAATAAAAATTCATTTTTAAAATGCAACAATAACGTAAAGATGAAATTGAGGAAGTGCACCATGGATATGGTCACCCTTCCATGCAAGTTGCATGGAAGGATGGCCATACCCATGTGTATCCCAACTAGTAAGAATGTAATTTTTTATTAATGTTATCTTACTAGCTAGGATGCTCAAGTTGCGCATGATTTGATTTACATCTAAACTTAAATCATTTCCCAACATTCCATTCAATTAACAACTAGACTCAATTTATACAACCTTCCAAGATTTATTCTTACAACCCCATATAATGCAAATTTAGATAATTTCATAATAGTCAAGAACACTAATTTTCCACTTGAGAAATCTATAATGTGTTCATTACAAAAGGGAACAACTTCCTCAACACATTTTGAGTCACATGTTTTACAGTATCTCAATAATATCTTAAGATTTTACAAGACCCTTAATTCATAATGATACAAAATACCTCTTTTTTGCTTACAAAATGAAGGATACAAATTACAATGGACAACAAATATGGAGCTAAATTATCCATCATAATAAATAAGAGATTTGCAAGGTCCGATCACTATTCATCTCAAAACTATCTCCAAGAACATGAGGGGAGCCAAGAGACGCTTTCAACCCAACCAAACCCATTGGAGAAGGGGAGCTCTCCTACAATGGCCTCGAGCCCCAACAAATGAACAATGGATGAACCAACAACCCCCTTGAGCAACACAAATGGTCTAACTCCATAAGACCCAAACACAAGTACAAAAAACACAAATGCATGCATCAACAACAGAACAAAGGTTTGCAAAACAAACCAAATGGGAGAGGGAGGAATGTGGGTTAGTCTCCTTATGGCTCCAAATGGGTAGGGGGATTAGGCCTTAAACCTCCAAGTTACCAAACCTCCTTATACCTCCACTACACCTTATGCCTCCTCAAAACTCCCCTTTTCCCTCCACCAAAGGTCAATCCCTATCTACCCCAAATCCTCTAATGAAATACCATAATATCACATTCACAACAAGCCTAAAAATCATTTTCCCTCCACCAAAAACTAACCCAACATACTCCCCTCCAACACCAAATCTAGAGGCTCTCTACCCATCCAAACTAATTTCAATTCAACAAAGAAATAACTTAAAAGGGAGTGAAAATGATTAAAATAATCCAAGGAAAAACAATTATAGAGGCTCTCTACCCATCCAAACTCATTTCAATGCAACAAAGAAAACAACTTAAAAGGGAGTGAAAATGATCAAAATCATCCAAGGAAAAACAATAAACCAAGCACACCATTTTCATCATGTAAGATATAAAACAACAACAATGTAAAACAAATGTTTCAAATTCCTACCTCAAATCCATAGCTCTATCCTTCCTTTTCTCCAAACTTCTCTCTTTCCAAACTTCCCCAAGAACGAGAAATATCCCCAAAATAAAACAAAAATCAATTATTCAACTCTCAAATATTAAACACAACACTTATTTATAGAATAAGCAAGGGGGAAGGGTGAGTTGGCTCCACATGGATGTCAACTAGGAGTACCTACTCCACCTCACCCAAGGTACACTCCTTTCCCCCATGCACATTTACTTTCTCCCAAGATTTAGTCAAAAGACCATTATTTCCCAAATCAAGGACACACACAAAATCCAAAAAGGGAAAATAAATGACTTAAGAAGGGGAACAAGAAAGTCATCACCTTTCACATCCCTCACCCAAAACTCACATCAATAATCAAAGAAAAATATCCACCTAACAATACAATTCAACCAAGAAATGAAAGTGCATTTAAACCCTATGACAAAAGCCACAAAAATGAGTCAAAAATCATAAATAAGTCTACAAAATTACTCCACCTATGATAGGTTATGGGTAAGGGATCTTTTAAAGTTGTTAGGACAAGGTTAGGTGATAAGATGGTTACCCAAAAATCCACTCCAAGTCCAAATCTGCCCTTCCATTACTTTTTTGGGTTTTGGGACTCATTAAATTTGTTCCCACCTACCAAGAGGGTCATAGAAAAATCAAATCAACACATGAGGAGAGGGGAAAATTACAAAATTTCCAAATTAAAGAAAATGTAAGGGTGCACAACCAAAAAGGGGCCTCAACATAGGTATGCCAAAATAAATCAAACAACTATAAAAATTACAAGGTCATAGCCACTTTTCCTAATCCACACTCAATGTTTCTCAAGGTGGCCAAGGGGTCTTGGCCCAAACATCCTTCACTTATTGTTCCTTGTGTCCCTTATATATATATATATATATATATATATATATATATATATATATATATATATATATCATTCGTACTTCACCGCACACCACACACACACATCAAATATGTCCAAAATATTTTCAAAACATACATTCGCATATACTATGATCATCACAACCAAGATACACCAATATCAATCATCAATAATTGTTATTAGCATAATTACATGTAACACAAGAAATTTGAGCATAATTTTGTTAGTAAAATATTTCATCATTTAAATTTTTCACAAAATATGAATGTTAGAACATTATCACAATCATGAAATAATCACATGATCAATATAAACATAGTAATATTATAATCTTACATCACAATGTTAGCACCATCCATGCATACAATATATATATATATAAGCATCAAGCACCAGTCTAATTGAGTCTTTCATGTCATGAAAATATAAATAATGTCTCAATATCAAAGTATCAATATCGAAATCCCCTATCAATGTGTCCAATGAAACAGAAAAACAAGTCCAGAGCAGCTATTCTAATATCTTAATAATGTCTAAGAGAAGTGGGCATTACATCCCCTCCTCTTAAACATGACTTCCTCCTAGAATTCACTTAGATAGATGTGGGTAATATACTCGGAGAGTGGTTTCATCCTCCCATGTAGTTTTATACTCGTTGTATCTATCCCACTACACCCCGACTGGTCAATCTTGCGGCCTCAAAGGCCCATGGTCCTATGCTCTAGTATACATATTAGATCTACCATCACCTGTCCTCCCTCTTGCACCTACAATGTAGTCCAATCCAGTACATGAGATGGATCTAATACATATCTCCTCAATACATATACATAAAAAACATCATGGATGCGCAATAAGCTGGGTGGCAATGCAAGACGATAAGCTATGGGTCCAATCGCTCAAGAATATCAAATGGTCCAACGAACCACAGAGATAGATTAGAGCCTTTTCCATAGCGGATAGGGCTCTTGTGTGGCTTGACTCTCAAGAACACCTTTGAGCCAACCTCAAAGTTCCTATCAATCCTCTTATTATCTACAAACTTCTTGTGCCTCAAGAATCATCCGACGGATGAGAGTCATTTGTTGCTCCATCTCTTGTACTAAAGTTGGTATAATAATAACTTGATCCTCAATTCTATCCCAACTGAGTGGATTCCTACACTCTCTACCATAAAGAACCCGGAATAGTTCCATGTCGATAGAACTATGGTAGTTGTTATTGTAAGAAAACTCAACCAAGTAGAGGTACTCCTCCCATTTAGATTGGTGATCCATTATGTACATGCAAAGCAAGTCCTCCAATACATGATTCACCCTCTCAGTCTGATCATCTATCTCAAGGTGATATTTTGTGCTTAAATTTAGTGAGTGCCCAAAGCCTCATGTAAGGTGGTCCAAAAATTAAAAGTGTATAATGGGTCACGGTCTAAAATGATCTTCTTAGGGACTTTGTAGTCTCACTATCTCATCCAAGTATATTCAAGCAATATCCCTAGTAGTGTAGGTGGTTTTTACTTTGGAGAAAAGTGTGGGTTTTACGCCATATTTAAGAAGATCATACACTCATAAAAATGCAATTCAACATGATGTGCAATAATATGTGTTACACATATATACGAGACTCATCTTAACTCCTATAACAACTCCACAAACTTGTAGCACTAATCTAGGAAGGTTGTCCAACAACCTTTATTCTCTCCCAACTACTAACCACCTCTAAATTCCTATGTGAGTTGTTTTGACAACTCACTTGTACCATACATTATATTCTCACACATAATAAATGGAGCACTAAATCCCTAACATTCCCCCCCTTAGTGCGAACATGGAAAAAAACATTGTGTTTTGGAGTGTGAAGTTTTGAAGTTCCCTGTTTAGAATTCCCCCTCAATGTAATTTTTGAAAACATAACCCTTCCCCCCTTTTTTGAAAAAATATTCTATCCACCTTTCGTGTTACAAATACATTTTTCCATTATAGGAAAAATGATATACAATCTCCGTGTAAAAGTATTCTTCGTCAAAAATCACAATAAAAATTCTTTTGTTGTGTGTGATTCCACTCTAAAACATTCCCACGAGGCTAATACTTCAACAAGTAACATTCCAATTGATGTATCAGTGTAGGAATGAACAACATAAAAGTGAGTCCCGGAGGTCATCGTACCCACGTGTTGGAGGAAATCTTCACCAAATGAAGATCTTTTACCTAATATTTTTCTAAGTTACCAAGTCAGTAAGAGTCAAATACTGGAGATTTTAATGTCGAAGATTGCTTATGCTGAGGAATTCAATGCAGCCACAAGGCAGGTTATTCACCATATTTGACTATCATTCCGTAGTAATTGGATATTTAATGTTAGGTTGAAGATCTTGTTATTCACCAAGAGTAGGGATGTCTAATTATGGGAGGTCCGAGCCTTTGAAATTCACAGATATTTTGATCAATAAGCTCTTGATCAATTCACCGTCACAGATTTGAGAAAATATCCTTTCACCACATCTGTTACAACAAGATGATTATGCCGCAAGATCCAAGTTGTTGAGGCATCGAACATGGCTGAGACAGAAATTAAAACTCACCAAGATGTGGGGATATTTGTTTGATGTGCTGCCATTAATGTAACCACCATGGCTGAGAGGTGAGACGATATCTCCAATGAGAGGAGATAAAATACAGGTTGAATCAGGTGTGCCTGAGCCAAAAGAGGATGTGAATGCCAATAGTCAAGGTCGATCTGAATGTATGAGTCACTTAGCTGAGTATTGAATACAGAAACAAAGTAGACGTGAGATCGTTGGGATGATCTTACTGCTCATGGAACTTCTTATGTCGCTAATTCAAGGAAAAGAGTAAATAAAGCACTGGATATTTTAATGTCAGTGGTGTTAGGATCAAGGAACGATCCGCTGGTTTTGCACCATAATACAGAGGTGGATCGAGCCACTCGTTTTGAGTTGAATATCGATCCAATCAATTCAAGGGAGAAAATGCAAGTTGTGGTAGAACTTCTTTGATCTCCAATCCAAATTTAAATTCCCAAGACAATATATAGTTTGTTATATATATCCAAACCATTAATTCTTCAACTGAGATCTGCACACTAAAAAAAAATTCATGCACAACTACTTTTTCGATAACTGAAATATATGCTTCATATTTACATTTTTTAATTTTTCTATTTTTTGGAATATGAACAAAGTGGAATGAAAAACTATGGAAAGAGTGAATAGAGTAGAAGATAGAAGATGATACATGTGAGTGACGCCCGCCAATTTGGTTCACATGAGGACCACTCTACTACACCGCTAACAAAGTGCAAGAAGGGTGAACGAACCAGCAATGGGGTTTACATGAGGTCCGCTCTACATATCCAGTGCTTGAACGTTTTGGATCTACAACAAATGGATGAACATAGACAAAGGTAACATGTTCTTTGTGAGGTTCGTGGTATCCGCTTGCTCATTCTCTAAGTCTACCTGATGAACAAAGGCATGGGTGGAGTGAAAAAACCAGAGAGGCCCCTTTCGAACCTACTCTGATACCAAATGTGGGTTTTACCCCATATTTGAAGAAGAGCATATGCTCATAAAAATTCAATTCAACATGATGTTCAATAATATGTGTTACACATATATAGGAGACTCATCTTAACTCCTATAACAACTCCACAAACTTGTAGCACTAATCTAGGAAGGTTGTCCAACAACCTTTATTCTCTCCCAACTACTAACCACCTCTAAATTCCTACGTGAGTTGTTTTGACAACTCACTTATACCATATATACTATATTCTCACACATATAATAAATGGAGCACTAAATCCCTACAGAAAGTGAGTGACCTTGGTCAATTTGGCAATAGTAACCATGATTGTGTCATGCCTATAAGCGGATGTAGGTAATCCCATAATGAAATCCATAGATATCACATCCCACTTCCACACTTTGGATCAACGTGTGGGTAGATAAGGCATGTGGGATCTTTGGTGCTTGGCCTTCACTCTGTGGCACTCAAGACATCTAACTACATATCTTATGATAAATCATTGCAAACCTTCCCAATAATAAAGTTGTCTCAAGGTAGCATGCATCTTCTTAACCCCTAGATGGGCTGAGTAAGGTGCATAATGGGCCTCTGCTAGAATGAGTTATTGTAGACCACCCTCCTTAGGCACATATATCCTGCCTCTATGCCTAAGAAGTCCATCTACCTCAAGAGTAATCCCTATAAATTTCCCCTTAAGGGGTCTCCCGAGTAATCAATATTTTCCCTAAGCGTCACATGCCATCTATCATAAGGAAGATGTTACAGTAATTATGTGACGTAAATTTGTGCCCACTCGTGTAGCCATCACTATGTGTCTCATGCAACTCAAGGCATCGGCCACAACATTCTCCTTTCCCTTCACGTGTACTACCTCCATATCATACTCACACAATAGCTCCATCCAACGCCACTAACGGGCATTCAAATTAGGTTGTGTGAAGATGTGTCATAGACTCATATGATCCATCCTCAAAATGAACCTCTGACCCAAAAAGAAAGTCCCTCCATCTGACAAGGGCATGAAAAAATGTTGCTAACTCAAAATCATGTTTGGGAAAGTTAAGCTCTTAATCCTTGAGCTTCCTAGACCATCTTGCATCAATGCCCCACAAACTCCTTGTGTAGGTTAGGAACTATAAGAATGGGAGTTGTATTGAGAGTCTCTCTCAATTTTCTAAATACTTTCTCACACTTGTCGTTTCACTCGAACTTCTTCCCCTTGCGGCTGCAAACAGGTAATGGGGTGCAAAATTTGAGAAAAGTCCCGCACAAAGCTCCTGTAGCATCTTCTAGACACATAAAGTTACGAACCTCTATGACATTAGGGGTTCTTGCCACTTGATAATGGATCTAATCTTGAAAGGGTCGACTGCAATCTCCTCCCTTGAAATATTGTGCCCTAGATATCTGGAGCTTTGTCTAGAAAAAGGAACACTACTCTAAGTTTCCATATGACTATTACTCCTTGAGGCACTTTGTAAAACCCGATAAAAGTGATCCTCGAGCTCCTCCCGAGTCCGTGAGTAGATAATAAAATAATCCATAAATACTAAAACAAATCAATCCAAGAAATTCATGAACACTCGGTTCATCAATCTCATAAATATTACGGGGGCATTGGTGAGTCCGAAAGAAACCACCGTAAACTCATAGTTCCCGTATCTAGTGCAAAAATGTGTCTTGTGTATGTCTTCCTCTGCAATCCTCAACTCATGATACCCTGATTTTAGGTCAATCTTAGAGAATATAGTCAATCCTCTCATCTGATCAAATAGGTTGTTAATGCACGAGAGAGGGTAAACATTCTTGATTGTTACCTTGTTCAATTGTTTATAACCAACAAACAACCTCAAGGACCCATCTTTCTTCTTCACAAATATATCAGGCACTCCCCACAGTGACACAATATGGTGAATGAGGCCCTTCTCCAATAATCCCTCTAGCTGCAACTTGAGCTCACAAAGCTCGTTTGTTGTCATCCTATAGGGTGCACGGGATATAGGTTCAGCTCCAAGCACAAGGTCAATGTGGAAATCTATCTCACGAGAAGGTGGTAACCCTAGAAAATCCTTAGGGAACACATCGGAAAAATCCTATAGAATAGGGTAATCATCTAAGGATGGTCTTGAGGACTCCTCCATCCTATCACTCACCATGATGGCAAACAATTGACACCCCTTCCACATACTCCACTTAAGTTGTATAGTGGATATTTTGTGGATGGATATGGGTCTCTAAATACATGTACTTCGCTCTCTAAACCAAATTCATCTCTACACTCAATCACCTTAAGATGGAAATCCAACCTAGCCCTATGGGCTAATAACCAATCCATACCCAAAATCACATCATAAGATCCCAAGGGTAAAATGCGGAGATCAATCTGTAGTGCAAAAGGATCGTGTATCAAGAACACACTCCTTAATTACAAATTCTAAGGAAAGTATAACCCCGATGCTACCTCTACATCCCATGTAGGACCCTGTCTCACTACCACTAGCCTACCATGATCCACTACTAAAGGAGATATGAATGAGTTTGAAGACCCAAAATCAAACAATATTGAAATAGAAGTATTGTTGATGCTACATGTTGTCTCAATCATGGTAGTCGATGCTCTACTTGGCGGTTATCACCTGCTGCATAAATCCTATGTGTACATCCAAAATCACCAACAAGTGGCCTCCGATAGCAGGATTTCCCTACTGAATTGCAATTGGGTTATGCAGACACATGTTCCAATAGTGATTTGGGTCTCAATAACCATAATGAGCTGAAGTAGACCTCCACCATCCTGATATACCTTCATGACCCCTAGTACTCATAGTCAAAGATGTTGTGGGACGTGCCCCTGAATGGCTTATGTGTGAGTCCTCCTGCTAATTTTGCCCTAGGTGGTGTCAGTGCCCTTTGTGGTGCTCTAGGTGATAGTCTCACACTACGTCTTCTCTCGAGTGTCCTATCGAGGTAAGACCCTCTTATATGTGTGTTGTTGTTATTATGGCGACATGTCCTGTGGCTATGGGTACTATGGTGGTCGATTGGTAGAGAATTTAGCTCTAAATCCACCATGAGGGGAGGTGGTGCACTACTTGATCTATTATCTTACAACCACTAAAGGTGTGTCCTCACATCCTCTCTATCTTGCCTAGTCTTCCCTCTATTTTGCTCCACAATGGTGGCCTTCTCAACTACCTTGACTAGTGTCTATAGAGTATTCATCCTAACGTCACCTTCAATCTCTAAGTTCATGCCTCTGATGAATCGATGAATGTTGACATGCTCATCATGCATATAGTCTACATACTGTAATAGTTATAAGAAACGACCCTCATACTCTGCCACCGTCATATTCTACTATCATAAATCATGGAACTCATCAATACGATGTTGAACAAAGTGTTTGGATATGTACATGGCTTTGAATCTCTCCTCAAACATGTCCCATGATATAGTCTCAGAGTCCACTAGGAGCTTCTTCTCCTCCAATCTCCACCAAACACCAGCTCTCTGTCCCTGAGTAAGTGGATAGAAACATGTGCCTTGGTACTTTTTGAAAACATACATAGCTTGAAACATCCAATCAAGTTTACAAGCCATGCCTCTTCCTGAAACCTTGTGGTGTCTCCAGAGTAATATGGTGGATGCGGTTTGGGATCTCTCGATATGCTTTGTTGCCTATCCGAGTGGTCACTCATGCGGGAGGGATCCTAAATCGTTCCTCGTGACATGAGGATCCCTCTCCATCCTCATGCAATGGTAACTTCTCCTGCGAGGCATGATGGGAAACCTCACCCTATTCTTTTGGATGACAACAACCTCTTGTAATGCCCGTAAAAATTTGTGGGGTTATGGGTGTCATGTCATCAATTGGTGGTGCGTCTTCCTCTGTTATCTCTTGTGACTCCTAAGGAATCACCTCAACTATCCCTAGCTCTTCTTGAAGTACGAGCCCCACGAGAATGTCGGTCTCAACTCCTATGGATAATCCCTAGACCACAACTCTAGTAACCATGCCTTGTCCGCACCCCGCACAGACAAGGTTGGAGTTAGAAAAGTTGCATAATGATTTCTTAACAAACAAGTTTACTAGTTCAATCGGTTTACAAGTTATCTATGGTTTGTTTGATTTTTTTTTTCCCACAAGACGAGTGTGGAAACTTGCTCGAGATACCAAGTGTAATGCCCTAATAAATTTCGACTAAAAACGAGGCAAATTTTTGATACAATTCTAGATGGGTTAGTTATTTCTCGGTTATGTGTGTGTCATCGCTACGTAGGGGCCATGATAATATTCTTTGTAGCGTTCCAATTTTATTAGATGTCTCGAAGAGACATGCTACATGAAGCAACGCATACTTACACATAGAGGGAATTCATTTTAACGTTATAATATGTTATCTTGTAGACATTATAAGCATTATACTAATATCCTATTATATATAGTAATGATAGTATTATATAATACAATATTAAGAACATCATACATCCTATAAAGTTAAACCTCATAATCTTTATAAATGTTAATGATAATATTATTATAAGCGATACAACCATTACGATGTCGTAATATACCATAACCATATTATTATATTACAAAAATATTTTGATCATTATAATCATTATTGGATTATCATGATGATATATATTATATGTCACTTAGTTCGTTTTAACAATATTATATTAATTATATTAATACCATTATTTATACTATACTAATTTAAAACATTATAAATATGCATTATAATTATCACCACATTATCATATATATAATACAAAAATTATATATAATATAATATTAACATTGTATTAGCATTATATTATATATTATATATAATAACATAATTATAAAAGTTATGTATATACATTGTAAACTATGTTCATATAATTATTATGTCAAGGCGTTCCCCCTATGGTAAAGGACCTCCGGACGTTTCTGCGACTATATTAAAGTTGACGATTTGACACGCCTACAGACGTTTTTGCATTTTTAACAGTTTTTAATCATGTTACAGTGAAAATTATCTGTTTAGCGAGGTTTGCAGATTTGGCCATCATATTTTTGCATACAAGAAGGCCCCGATCATGCCCCTCGATTTAAGGCTGTCGTTACATTTAATGGCAAGAATTTCGAGAGCCCCAAATTTTGCACTACACTACGTCAGGCCGAGCACGTAGCTGCAAAAGTTGCTCTCAGTACTCTTTCTCGGAGGGGTCCTTCATAGTCACTTGCAACGAGAATTCATGTCGTTTCTCTCTTTTGTTGCACATTGTGTGTGTTAGATTGAAATCAGGGCGCTCAAAACCCTTAAAACCCTTTATTTTTTACTTTATTGAAACCCTGCCAGGAAATTTAAAAACCTTTGCCTTCACATAAAAACTTCAATGCGTTGATTTTATTGAAGAAGAGTATATGCTTCCATCATCATGGAAATAGTTACCTATTAAAGAAGGCAGGAATTTAGTTTTATTTGAGGAGATACCGATGCCAAGTTGTCTATTTGAAGAACTACCAAATGTCTGATTCTTGTGAAATTACAGGGTCGTTTCCTTCGTTTTCTCATCCCTTGCCATGAGGGTTTTGCCACTAGTAAAATGAGCGCCAATGGATTGTCGACGCCCCTTTATGGACTGGCTATGTGTAGGAAGACCCTTTCCACCAATAGTTGTGATGTTTGTCTACAAGATGCCACCAGATATATAAATGGCTGCCCCCGCGCCAAGATGGAAAGGCTCTCGAGGCCGGCTGTTATTTGCGTTACTCCACCATCGCTTTCTTCTCCATTAAATCTTCTATACTACGCTGGAGTATGCAACTCATGGTCAATTGACAGATAAGGCAGATGTGTACAACTATGGCATGTTGGTTCTGGAGATTGTGAGCGGCAGAAAGGTCAGGGATCCTAAACTTCCGCCCGAGATGGAGCTCCTTCTACAATGGGTAAGACTCGAAACTTCATTTAAGATCTTTCCTAGATTACTTGTTCTGAGGGGCATCTTGAAGAATCCTTTGTGTTTATGTACAGGCGTGGAGTTTACACGAGAAAAATGAGGCATTTGAGCTGGTAGACAGAAGAATTGCAAAAGGAGAATCTGAAATCGATAAGGAAGAGATAGTAAGGGTAATCCACATTGCTCATCTGTGCACGCAAAGCGCTCCAGAGACGAGACCATCAATGTCGAATGTTGTGTCGATGTTAACTAGTAGTACAGAGATTTTGGTTCAGCCCACTCCACCGCCTTTTATTGATGTCGGCTCCAATTTGGACTCCATTAATATCGGGTGGATGGATTCTTCGATGGTTGCATCAATGGAACCCCCCCTTTCCATTTCTCTTGAGGCGCGTTAGGGGAAAAGTGGTTTTACATATTATTCTCACGGGACATTTAGCGCATGGTTTTAGTAATTTTATGGAGGCATCACTTTATGCATGCGTTATTAAGTAGACATAACGCATAACACGCCAGCACATCACACGCAACATCTCCTCCACACAATTCTCATCCACTATCCGCCAATCCAACACTGCCAACTCACCCCTGCCCCTGTAAATTGTGTTGCGTATCCATTTCACGATGTCCACACCCTCACCGTACTCCACCTCATCCGTCGCTTTCATCCCACTCACCACCTCCAACAACACCACTCCAAAGCTGTACAAAGGCGTTCCTCCTACGGGAAAGCCCTTTCCGGTCGTTTCGCCCAATATGTTAAATTTGATGGTCGTTTGAACGTTTTTAAACACGATTAAATTTCTTCTTGGCAAACCTTTTTTCGTAATCTGCTCTGCAATGAGTTTAATGTCATTTATGGTAGTCGGTGGTCTCATGATAGTTGGTTGCAGGGACACTATGGAATTTACAGAAGTCGTTATAAGCCCAAAAAGAGGCAGACCTCCGTGAGCCTTTTGACACGGAGACGACTCCTGAGATAAAATTCAAACATTTCAGACAAATTTTCAATCAAAGCCACATAAAATTCAAACATTTCAGACGTATTTTCAATCAAAGCCATGGTAGTGGATCATTGGAAGATTATTCATCGAAGGTGTCCATTGTCTACCAGTTCTCATGTCCTCCATCACACAAAGTGGTGCCATGCGAATTGTTTGACTAAATGCCTGAAACAAATGTGACCTCATGAACTTCATTTATCACATGAGATGAAAAAAATGGTTGTGTTCGAAAGGCCTTCACATCTTTCTGAAAAATGCAATCGGCAAGGGTACATGCGGACTCCACAATCTTTTCCAGCATCCTCCCAACTTCTGCTAGAATGGGAGATTTAGAACAGGGCACCCGACGTGTTTGATGAAATGCCTCCTTTTCACTAGCCATATTCAGTAGTTTTAAAATACAATCATAAAACAATTAAGAACTTTTGTTTCCCAACCTAATGGTAAAAGAAAGCTTGTGTGAAACCTATACCAGTGATAATAGCACCAGTTACTTATCAATATTTTGATGGGCAACATTTGTCTATACAATAAACGGAGCATAAGTCACCTTCTTTTATAGTTCTATGTAATTGTCTGAGTTTCTCTTTTTATTTCGTATGCAGTAACCAACTTATTGGTCTTGGTGTTTGAATAATCCTTTTGTTTCCTAATACTTCATTAGCAAATATGAAGAACTGTTCTCAGCAAGTGTCATGATCTTTTTCAATGTTTTCTTCAAAATCAAGGCTTATCTTTCAAAAACAACTAGATACAATTATGATGGTAGTGTGCTAATTTGTAAGGGCGGGTTTCATAAGCACCCAAGGCCTAATTTGTTCTCTATTGCATCTAAGAGGATTCCTCCATTTTCCAGATTCTTAGAAAATATCTAACAACTTGTTAACAACAGGCTCACCTTCACTTCCCATTACCTACCAATACCCCTTGTAGAAATATTTTTTACCATCTCTTTCAAGGTTTATTTGGGTACTAACCTTGTTGATGATCATATACCCTTCCTTACGAGACATTTCCCTCATTATATATTGAGCTTCATGGATTGTAGATACACTAGCTCAATGTATCGCATATAACATCAAACTGTGCATAGGAGAACCTCTTCTTTGGTACTTGAGTTCTAGATCTCGAGACTACCATTTGTGTAAACTATTGTTTCTAACATGGCATTGTTGTATTAGTAAGTCTTAAAGATGTTTACATAACTTTCCTCTTATCAGTAAATGATCTCAAGTAACAAAATCTCCTCAGTAGCTATGTATATGCAAAGTGTTTATTCCTTGTAAAATATTGGGTGTTGAATTATCCCGCAAATGCATTGTCTTGATTAGTCTGTTTCTTGCTGACAAAAATCATTATTATGAGAACCTTCTACATAGTGACCCCGATGAATTTTTATTTTAAAACTCAAGTTCACTACTGGGCTCATCTACTTATTTACAATAATCTGGGGAAAGAATAGTGCCATATTTTCCGTCCACTTGCCCTTTCCTTGTGTTTAGGCCATGTTTCCTTGTCGTTAGATGTACAAATGTTATCTAAATCTTCAGAGTTTGTTGTGTTCCCAAGGATGAAGAACTTGGAATAGTATTCTATTGAGTGTGAATGATATTCTGGATCACAATTTTAAAGAGACTAGGCCCTCCAAAGGAATTCATCACTCTGGTTGAGCTTGGATTGTTTTGTCATAATTGAAGTAGTAAGCCCTATTTAGGTTAAACCATCAACATGTTAACTCGTAAAATACAATACTCATTTATATTCATTTCTATCCACCCCTAAGTACTTTTCTATATTTTTTTTTAATTGTAAATATTCAAGGTTTGAACACTTTCACTCAATTGTATCTAGAGAAAAATCATACAAGCCAAACTATTTCTTATAATTTTGTCTATTCTTCATTATTTCTTTTGTTTCTTTGAATTTTCAGGATTTAAATTCCATCTAAATAGGCATTCCTACCAATGTTGGTTGTCTAGGATATGTTGAGTTGAAGATGTAGTGGGCAGAAGGACTTCTTTGTGTCACACAATTTCTTTACTATACTTTATAGATTTGAGATTATATTTGCATCAAATTCAAGGATAAGAACCAGGCTGAGTTGAGCTAACACATATCTTACATACATACAATTTCAAATGGCAGGATTGGGAGGATTGCTGATGCAAAGCTATGTTACAACCATTTGAACAATACTTTGGAGATTTTCCTGCAACTGTCCTCAACCATAACTCCTCTCATAGCAAATGAGGATACACTACCTTCTCATCACTTTCTCTTCACCAAAATCAACGACATACCTACAAACACTGTCGGTTCTTTTGTTGATTTGATTGGGATTCTTTTTGCGATGTCATCATTCTCAACTATTCATAGGCATGACCAGTCTGAAACAAAAAGAAGAACTCTACAATTAAAGGACATGTCAGGATTCAGTTTCATTGTCACTTTGTGGGGACAACACTTAGATGAGATAAGCAAAGAACTTGAAGACATTCTTTATATACAACATCTTCTGGTCCTTGCCTTGAAAATTGTTCGCGTCTCCAGTTTCGATGGGACCTCAGTTGACACTATTTCAAGTACCAAATGTTACGTCAACCCCCCAATTTCAGAAACTACTACACTTCATGGTTGGGTTGATACTGATGACTACTCCCATCCGATGCCCTCTATCACAAGCAAATTTTCTGGGCCCTCTAAAAGCTTGACCTCTGTAACAACGATTTCGTAGGTCGTACAAATGGGGAATACTGAGGGAAATGAATGGGTCATGGTTACTGAAGAAATCACAAATATCAACATGGACAGATTGTTTTACATGACATGTCCTCTTCAAAAAGGTGACAAACAATGCAAGAAAAAAGTACGAGAGCATGGAAATGGTTCATGGTTTTGTTCGAGTTGCAACGTACAAGTTTAGACCTATGAGTATAGATATACATTCAGGATCGATCTAAAGGACCCAATAAGGGAACTTCAATTAGTTACTACTTTTGATGAGACATTTGAGTCAATCATGGGTGTTGCAGCTAGCGACCTCCACCTATTGTCTATAGATGAAGATGCGAATAGTGAAATTACAAGCAATGTCATCGGCAATGAATACTGCTTCACACTTTCCCTGAAAAAAGAGACATACCACGAAATCAACAAATTGAAATATGTCATCCTCAGTTCAAAGAAATCACAAATATCAGTATGGACAATTTTTTTAACACAACATGTCCTCTTCAAAAAGGTGACAAACAATGCAGGAAAAAAGTGCGAGAGCATGGAAATGGTTCATGGTTTTGTTCGAGTTGCAACATACAAGTTCATAACTATGAGTATAGATATGCACTCATGATCGATCTAAAGGACCCAACAGGGGAACTTCAATCAGTTACTGCTTTTGATGAGATAACTGAGTCAATCATGGGTGTTGCAGCTAACAACCTCCACCTATTGTCTATAGACAAAGATGCGAATAGTGAAATTACAAGCAATGTCATCAGCAACGAATACTACTTCACACTTTCCCTGAAAAAAGAGACATACTGTGGAATCAACAGATTGAAATGTGTCATCCTCAGTTCAAAGAAAGCGGATGGCAGTGCATCTCCTCCGTAACCTTCTTTACGCAAATATTTCTACCGCATCCGTCCCTTCAAACTTTACACCCTCATCCATTCCTTTCTATACTTTGAACTATCAACACTATGTTAGTTATTCCATATCTATGTTTCCCTCTTTTTCCCCGCTTTAAAAGAAAACTGTTGTATTTCCTTTGACATTAACATACCATTGTCTCCTACTACTATGTGGATTGAAAGTACTATTAAGAAAATAAATGAATATTACTTGCACTTTTGTTATGATATAAGATTTGCAAAAAAATGCCCATAAAACGCTACCACTCATGATATAAGATTTAGAAATGTATATGTACGAATTTGTAACAAGTTTTAAATGTAGATAGAACCTTTAAATGAAGTGCTTCATCTATATTTCTACACTTACAAAATCAATCACACCCCTTATCAACATCAACTACAAAAGTAATAAATATACCTCTAAATCAAATAACATATACTATTCGGCATTAACATTGCATTGTACACATTAAGATTGCTAATATAATATATTATATAACTTACATGGCATAATATATATTATCCACACGTATACATTATAGTTTTTATCATACATTATGAAATATATAAATATATATATATATATATTTAACCTAAATCTAACCAAAACCTAACTCGTTATCCCTACCCGTATCCCCAAAGATATAACTTTTATATATATATATATATATATTATGATAAGAAGGTTAAAAAACCTAACCTAAATCCCAATTCCCACCCGTGTTGCCCTAACACATTTTTTTAGGGTTTCAAATGGTCAAGTTATGGGTAAGAAATTTTGTTGTGTTATTTGTTTGGTTCTTTGTGCAGGTGGGCGGCCACGAAAGAAAATGGAGGAAAATGGTGAGGTGGGAAGAAAATGTGGGATGAAAAAATTGCAGAGGGGTGCGGTAGGTCAGCCTAGCTGCCCGTCCCACAATAACCATTTTTTTCGTCGTGTAGATTAAAATGAAGAGATATTAGGGTTACAGATTTAACTCCGTGTACAGGGATGATTTATCCTATAATGGTGCTAATTTTAGGACGGCTATAAAGTGGGAGCTTCGTTCAACACAGTCTCAAAACGTTCTGTTTATTTAATTAGGAGAGTACATAACCATTGTTAGTAAGGCAGAGCTCCAACTTCTCCACATGCTGCAACTATTCAATTACTGCTTAATTTTACAACGTTAACTAGGGTTTCAGCATGATTAACGCCCCGGATCTCAATTAAAGTTTTGTATTGCGGCACTACTAAGTAAAAAGGTGTGTGGGGAAATGAGTCCAGCATTGATTTATAGCCCAATTGGCTTGCCCACACTATGAACAATGAAACATTGAGAGCCAGCTCATCCCTCTCACAAATACCTTACTTCATTAATATATAAGTCTCCCTTTCGTTTATTGATCTAAATATATAAATATTTAAATGTGTATGTATATATTACATAATTTCACAATAATCAAGAACACTAATTTTCCTCTTGATAAATCTATAATGTATCCATTACAAAAGGGAATAACTTCACAATTTCCTCAACTATATTTCCAGTCACATGTTTTACAATATCTCAAGAATCTCTTAAGAGTTTATAAGACCTTTTATTCACAACTAAACAAAATACCCCCTTTTTACTTAGAAAATGAATGATACAAAATACAATGGACAACAATATGGAGCTAAATTCTCCATCACAATAAAGAAGAGAGTTGTAAGGTCCGATCACTAGTCATCTCCAAACACACGAGGGGAGCCAAACGATGCTCTCCACCCAACCAAACACATTGGATAATAAAATACCATAATATCACATTCATAACAAGCCTAAAAATATTTTTCCCTCCACCAAAACTAACCCAACATACTCCCCTCCAACACCCAAATCTAGAGGCTTTCTACCCATCCAAACTCATTTCAATGCAACAAAGAAACAACTTAAAAGGGAGTGAAAATAATCAAAATCATCCAAAGGGAAAAAAAATCAACCAAACACACCATTTTCATCATATAGGTTAAACAAAAACAATGTAAAACATAGGTTTCAAAGTCCTACCTCAAATTCATAGCTCTAACCATCCTTTGCTCCAAATTTCTCTTTTTCAAGCTTCCCCAAGCACAAGAAATCTCCCCAAAATAGAACAAGAATCAAGTAGCCAACCCCCAAATACTAAACAAAACACTTATTTATAAAATAAACAAGGGGGCAAGTTGAGTTGGATCCAGATGGATGCGAACTAGGAGTACCTACTCCACCTCACCCAAGGTACACTCTTTTCCCCAATGCACATTTACTTTATCCCAAAATTAGTCAAAAGGTCATTATGCCGAAAGGCGTGTCTACAATGGAGAAAGCCCGGGGTCTGACAAGCGTCAGAACATCTAATGGTTCAGAAACTCTGCATCGTCGACGATCTTGACGGTGAGAAATAGCTACGTACCCATGACCATTGACCGACCCCAGATCTATTTCAAACCGCCATATTTTCGATGTGTGCACCATCAGTTAGCTTCTACGGCACGTTAAATCAGCTGTTCATTTCTCTGCGAATAGTTACCCTGTACATGAAACCTTTTGAAGATGTGCACGATTCAGATCTTCTCTTCAAATAGAATCGGATCCTTCAAACAGCTCCACCGCCCGCGTACAAGAAATTAATTATCTCATTCGGTTCTTGCTCGATAGTTGGCAGCTACTCCAGTCAACATGAAATATATCATGGTGCGCATGGTTGCCCGAGAAAGGTGCCTGGGTGGAAGGAGTAGGAACTGATGTTTCTTATGGTGAAGTTTGTAAAGTACCTACAGAATCCAATAAAGCTAGATAACTTGAACGGAATGCTAAGCTGTCGTCTAAAGCCCACCTGTATCTAATGGAGTTTCAGGAAGGGATGTTGATGGAGTTCTTTCCTGCTAAGAGAGAACAAGGGCAAGCTTCTGCATCAAATTGCATGAAAGAAGCCAAGGAGCTGAAACATGCGGGAGAAAATATAAAGGTCTTTCCAATATAATTTCTCCTCGCCATCATATATTTATCTAGGTTAGGAGTATTCTTGTAATTTGATGCAGTATGATTCTGCGGACGGCTAGCCTTTTTTTGTCTCTTAACATCTGTGTGATGCATATTACAGAATAAAGGCATGAACTTGAATGCAATGGGTTGTACTTCAATGCGGCTTTGAAATTTCTGAATGGTGCTTCATTGTTGGAGCCTTACAATGTTGAGAATGCAAGGCATCGAGAAATAACCCAGTCAATGGCAGTTAATACAGACACTCAAAGCTGTGCGAGTAAGCTATAATGTCATTTAAAATTTAAAATGGAAGCTTTCATGTATATTATTTCATACGCAGTACAGGTTTCGTAAGCAACATCTGAATGTAACTAATCCAACACAGATAATGATATTGAAGTTTCTCAAATGGATTTACAGGTATTGTGCTGTGACATACGAGAGAAATAAGTAAATAGTTGTTGCCTCGATAAATGCATGGGAGTGGCATATATGAGGGTTGTAATATCAAAAGTTTTAAGCGTAAGTAGAGATCGGCATGAGCTGTAAACGGCTTTTCACAAAGCTCCACCTGGTAATGTAACATGCCTAATTACACATTTTTTGTTCCATTCGTTGTTTCTACAGAGAACACACTCTTCCTAAAGCAGGATAAAATTTCATACTTCAGACACCCTGTTGGATCAACTCCTTGTTCCTAATGATGTGTCAATTATGCAACTTAAACTTGCGAGCCAACTGAAGTAACAAATGTCAATATGGATGATATGCTGTTAATGTTTTGTTGAGAACAAAGTATTTTTGCCCCATGAATACCTTCATGCCGTGCTATTTATATATGAAAGACTATTCGACTGCAGAGTCATTCATGAGACCCTCGCGCCTTTTTATAAGTCAAGGGAGAGACATAGTGAGAGCAAAGCCGTTTAAGTATAGTTAGATTAGTAGTGGACGGATTCTCATGGGCTCCAAATATTATGTCGAGGACGGCAGATGCAAGGAAATACCGCAATTCTCCTCTTTCCCCTTCTACGATTTACAGTAGACCGCGCCATAGCAAATATGAAAGTTGTTTTATAAAGAAGCTTTGTCGCATGCAAATTGCCTTAACAAAGAAATAGTTTTACAGAAAGGGCATCTGACTAGAAGGTTTGAATAGGAGCCACCTAGACAGGTTCAGGTTTGGAAGTGTGAATCCAAGCATTCTCCTATCCCTTCTTTCCCTTCTCGTCGGGGCTTCTCTTGGCATAACAAGATCACATGAAAATGTAAGTCCTACACTCTCCTAGAGGAAAAATTGTCGTCGATTTGGGAACTATTTCCTCTTTTATTTGTGTAACCTGGGTAATCTCTTAACTTAAAGTCGAGACACTTGCATAAGAATAGGCCACACTTCATTGATTCTTCTTCCAGATTCCATTTATTATATGGCTCCCCCTCCTTGTGGTTGACATGGATTTCTCCATAACTGGCCAGCACTCCTAAAGAACATGCTCATCAAATCCCTGTGCCTCTTTATAACCTCTGGGTCTTCTTCTCTCCCCAAAAGATTGCGTGGGGAAAATTAATAACTATTTTGTCAAACATTCTTCCTCTGGAGTCGACCAATGGATCTATTCTGGTTGCATCCACCCCATGTAGTACCCATGCTCCACGTTTTTGCAAGTTACGATTGTAGTCCTCGCATATTTGTAGAGCCTTATAACCTTCTCCGTAATCACAATGCACATAAATATGTATGTCAGTACTAAAGGTTGATAATCACATAATGTAGAAGGAACTTTAATTCGTGATAACAATAAAAGATTTGAAACTGGGACTGATTAATTCCCTTATAGAAAACATGAAAAGCAATTTGTATAGACCTAGCTGCTATCAAGGGATGTGGAAACAATGTTATCTGCATGCCCAAACTTAATCCACAGAAGATAATGAGAAGTGTCTCTCTATGACTAACAAAATCCTATGCAAGCTTGAATAGTGCATAATCCAAGTCTCCAATGGCCTTCCTTGTCCCTGCAAAAATAAGAATCCATAAATATTTCCAAGTAAATGTAGAGATGATTTCACCCGAACACAGAAAAGATTCCACTAAGGTGTGAGGAACTAATCTCTGACACAGTTGGGCTAAACCCATCACACAGTCATAATGACAGAAAAATATTGTAAATAATTCCATATCCCAGAACAAAAATATGAGTTCGTCTAAAAACCAGGAATAGTCCAAACAAAGACCAGAAAAAATATTAAACAATTGATGGGGATAACATAGTTCAAAACAATGTCTACCACCAAATCATTGCCTCTGTTACACGTATTTGTCTCTGAAATCCAAATCACAAATCTTCCACAACATAGCATCTACAAGCGTTATGCATTAACAATCTTCAATGCTATACATTAGCAATTCTCTCAGCACAAAATAATGACACATCAACATTTCAGGTGGGAACGGGGATATGTGGCAGTGACATCGCAAGGAAACCCCACCTTTGTTGGCATGACATGCCCATTGCCACCTTAGGGTTTGGCAAAAACGACAGATGGAGTTTGGCAGGTAAGTACTTATATATTGTGCTAAATATGAAGTTTTTCCCAATGTAGAGCTCTTCGGTGGAGCCTATCTCTCACGAAATTTCGCAGGGAGATAGGCAGATTCGAATTAGAGACCTCTAAAATACAAGGCAGGAGGCCCACCACTTTACCACAACATTAATTTGTTTACAATTTGACTGCTTTTAATTAAATATCACTCCTACAAATGTGCGTGAGGGATAGGTAAAACGGAGTTGTTCATTGTTGACATTGGAGGTGGGAAGGGTGTAGACTCTATGATCTATCAACCTTTGATGTGTGTGTGGGTGTGGTTCAAAGTTGACGACTTCGTTCCACATTATGCCCATTTGATGTGTCATGCACCTGCACATTTTGTCACGACACTAATTTTGAACTTGGAAAGATTTTATTAGGTTCGACTGTTGAACGTGAGTGTATCTTCTACAGGACTATTCTTAGGTCAACACAACCCCCAATGTATAGTACCATGCCCTTTCGCTGAGCAAAGATGAAGGTATCTAACTAAGAAAAGTTTTTGCAGCATTACATTTCACAACACTCATGCCTCTCAAAATACATTTATTCCGAAGTGAGTGTATTTTTTAATAATATTTTTGTCAACATGTCATTAATTATGCCGAAGATGTATTTTTTAATTGTGCTCATCTGAACAATGTTTTTGAATGTTGTATTTTCCTCAGCATTCTCAACTTTTTAACCTTTTCAATGGCATAAAACTGGAAACACCAAAACACTATCAGTTTTAATCAGTCTTATGATATTTTTACCACTTCCTTGGCTCATACAAAACCCGCACGTTCAAACCTGGAGCAACAAAAATAAAAACTGCCTTTTTCCTAAGTCTTCACAGGTTCTTGCTCTCCTTTATGCATACAATAGTATCAAGTTCAAAATGCAGCAACACTAAAAAACAATTTATGTTGCACTTTTCAGTGTACTTGCAGTGGTCGCCAAACAACATCCATATTTTTTCGAAAAACAATTCCACAATTTTTCACTTAGTTCTTCTCATGCCTCCGGTGCAAGGTAGCAAAAAAAATTATATGCATCTTCTTTCGAATCATGACTCCAGTGCAACCAGCAAAGCAATTTTTCACTTTGTTCAAATCATAGAAAATGTTTTCCCTATTTTTTATTATAAAATACATGGAATTTTTCTAAATAACTATCTCTTCTAACTAATGTATTTTAAACATGACATTGTTTTTCATAGAAGTTCATGTACAATTTCATTGATATATAAATATATATTAACAAATTACTTATGTGGTAGGAAAATAAACATTCACTAAATAATTTTATTGCTATTATATGAAAATTTATATTTAATGATACAATAATAAACCTTTCACCGGTTTGCATTAAATAACAACATAAAATAATACTTACCTTTTACAATATTTAACGATGCGCACACATGCAGTTAATGTGACCACGTTCATGGTCTTTGAATATTTTTGAACATGAAGCTCAAGTATGGTTTTTTTACTGACTTAGGTGATATAGTAGACCATTTGGGTTTCACACTGGAACCAATCGTATTTTCCTAATTATTTATTTTAGCCATTTTAAGTGCAAATTACATTCACATGAATAGTGTCATCTAGATCAAAATGTTAAAGTGGAGCATATATAACAAATATTTTTTGGGCAGAGAAAAAGACAACAAAAAACGTTCGCTAGATAAAATCTACCTGACGCTGATGTCACCAACCATTGGAGGGGCTCAATCATTGATGGTTATCTATGCATCTCGTATTTCCCTACAATTAGTCAAGCTTAAAGTTGAGAAATGGCCTACACAATGTTACAAGAAGATTGGGATGATAAATTTGACCACACATAACAAATATGTTTTGGGTCAGGACACTCTGAGATGTGGTTTAGGTGTACGACATGTATGTATTTTATTCACACCTTTTTATTTCCAACATTCCAATCATTTGTTCGCCTTATCTAATAAATTAAACTCCAAATCGATAAACTTGACGCCAAAAAAATAAAATAAAATAATAAAAACCCCTTTTCCAGTGGTTGTGATGTCACCATTAGATAACCCTTAGCACATGCTGAGAATGGTTGTCTTCATTGCCAATCAAAGTATAGATAGAAACCATGCATGAAAGACATGGGATCCATTTCTTCTAAAGCCGCAAACAAGGAGCATGGTATGTTGTATTCATGAGGTTGGGTTTCAAACCCAAGACCTTTTGGATTTTCCCGTTTTTTATTTTGACCCCTTTAAGAACAAATTGGACTCTCATGAAAAATACAAGTGACATGGATATGAAAATGTGGATCATGGTAAAAATAGAAAATCTATTTTATGTCAATGGTTATTGATGGAAAATTATATCAAGATTGTTAAAGAGTGAAACCCTGGCCGTTAGCCCAATAACTTGAGGGATTCCCTGATCACAAATGTGCATGAAATCGCTAGACTTCAATTTCGGTCCATTACACATATCCCTATCTATACATTGTCCCACGATATGCGCAATCAAATTCATTTTACAGTTACATGTGCTCTTCAAAATAACTTTACACTTTGATCAACGTCTTTATCGCCCCTCTTCCTCTTCCACTATTTCAGTCTCTCCATTTTCACTTCTTCGATGCACCCCCTTCGGCGTTTCCATCGTACATTTCACGTACGATTGCTAGTTATTTCCAAAATCAATGACACACAAAATCCATAAAAGAGAAAATAAATTATTTAAGAATGGGAACAAGAAAACCATCACCTTTCACATCCCTCACTTAAAACTCACATCAATAATCAAAGTAGAATATCAACCTAACAATGCAATTCACCTAAGAAATTAAAGTGCATTTAAACCCTATGACAAAAAAACAAAAAATGAGTCAAAAATCATAAATAAGTATACAAAATTACCCCACCTATGATAGGTTACGGGTAAGGGCTCTTTTAAAGTTGTTAGGACAAGGTTAGGTGACAACATGGTTACCCAAAAATCTACTCCAAGCCCAAATCCGCCACTCCATTACTTTTTGGGTTTTAAGACTCTTTAAATTTGTTTCCACCTACCAAGAGGGTCATAGAAAAATCAAATCAACACATGAAGAGAGGGGGAAATTAAAAAAATTCAAGGGTGCACAACCAAAAAAGGGTCTCAACATAAGTATGCCAAAATAAATCGAACAACTATAAAAATTATAAGATCATAACCATTTTTCCTAATTCACACTCAATGTTGTTGTTGACGATAATCCTTATGGACGAACCGTCAGATTAAGTAGGAAACCTTAGGTTGGTGAGACATGCACCCTAAGGTGACCTCCAGATTTTAAAGAAGTTGGATCTTCTCTAGTGGTTGGGGTAGGGTTAGAGGAAAGCACGTAAATGACTAAAATAAAAGGTGATGCGCCGATCTAAGAGAAATGAAAATGACGGAAAACTTGAGATCTTTATCTAGAATAGTTGAAGGGCTGAACAACACGATCCACTACTCTGATAACGTAGAAATCTGAGGAACTGAAATGATTGATTTATAGATAATAAATGAAATAGGGAAATTCTAAGGGCATCAAGCACGATGAATTTCCTGACTCATTTAGAACTACTTCTTATAAAAGAAACGAAAGTTCAGAACATGTGAAAATCCAATTGCAGAATAAGAACTCTTTATTCATATAGAGAAATGGTACATAAGGCCCATGAAAGCACAGATTACTCTTCTCTTCTATGATAGAGGCCTACTAAGGCTATATTTTACAAAGCATACCGAACTCTTCATTTTTTTCCTCCTGGCTTTGAATTCCCTCTTTTTTGTCTTCTTCCTTGCCTGCATTTAAAGACCTCCTTCGACTGCCACTCCCAGCTACCACCTTTTTGCCTTCAACTTTTATAAGGCCCTGCACTTATCCTTTTGGCTCCCGCCCCAAATATTTTAAATGCAGTGCTACCACTATCATTGTCTTTAATTCGGATCTGGAATAAAGATATTACCCCTTTATTGGAGTCTGTGTATCCCCCCTACTTGGTATTGTTGTTGAGTCGCTGATTGGTGAAGTTTCCTTTTTGCCACATCAAGGGTTTGCGCTCATTTAGGGTCCTCTGTTCCCAGGCTTATATCAAACATGCGCCAGATAGACACATGGAGAGCTCATGGTCTTTTCATACTTAGTAGACTTTGGCCCCGAGCTATCAAAAGAACTTAGAGGCAGGGGCAACAAAAGTGTTTGATAAAAGAGTCTTAACAAAAGAATATAATCAGTTTGGCGACTCGCTAAGGGATTCCATGTCGGTCATGGAAGAATCCGACATATCTCACTTTTCAAAAATAAAAAATGTGGCTCACAGAGGGCCACTTAGAGCTTCTACAAGGAAGCCTGGTATCCGAGCCATTCTTGCTTTGTTGGGTAGGTTCTTCGTTGTAACGCTTGAAATGCTCGGTCCAACTCAATTATCTCCTTGTGGAAGAAACCCTGGAGGCTTTGCATTACTGTATGTAGACGAAACTCTAACTAAATGATAGGATTAATGATGTTCTCGACCTCAGCGATAATGGAGTCCTCTTTCAAAGACTAGAAGACCATCTTGTCCTGGCGTTTAGCGATCAAAAGATGTTGGATTTGGTCCTTTGATAAGACCATGGATTCATCTGGGAAGGGAGAAGGGAAACCTAGTTGTACTAATTCATTGATATTCTACTTTCTTTCCTTCATTCCCTAGCGAAGTTGTGCCAAGAGATTTTGACATTTTATAGAAGCTTTGTTACAGACTCAGAATCTCATTGATCTTCGCCGCTATCAACCGCATGTCAGTGATTCCTGCATTTTGAAGGGTGGGGTCTGAGGCATCATAGAGTTTTTGAATCAAAAGATTCGACTCCTGAACCTTGGTGGATAAGGTGTTGTTGATGGTGGAGACTGCATTTTCTACCTTAGAGCACAATTCTGTGCATCGGATATAAATCCAAGTGTTGGGGTTAGATCCACAAAGAATGGTGGCAATCCTATCACAACAGGAGGCATACAATCCCTACACTAATGATACGATTCCCACCTTCTGGGATCGTTGCCTTAATTGATTGGTCAAGTCCTTGACCGTTTCTTGAAGATTTCGACCTAGCCTAAAAGCCACTCTTTTCCGTGAGAGTGAAATGGCCGTGGTCTTGGATGCAGCAAGCTTAGCGTCGAGCCTTCACCTCCGCTTGAGAAGTCGCGAGGGCTTGTTTGGTTGACGTGTCTTTAACTCCTTATTGATTTGATCAACCTCTCTATCCTTGGCCTTAAGCTCGGCCATACGGCCCGCCGCTGTAGCCTCCACTTTTTGAAGGTTGGCTTGTGCCTTCTTAAGCTAGTTATTGAGTTTCAAATAGTCGTTAGTGACTACCCCTATTGTTTCATTCATTAACTCGACCTTATCTTGAGGTCGAATTCAACAAGGTCCACCACGATAGCACTAATGGAATAGTCATCATGTTGCATTTGTTTTGTGGGCTTGGATACCTGAGGGACAAGGTGAGTGATGGTCAAAGAGCTCTACTGATGATCATACAAGGATCACACCTGTTTAGTTGATGGAGCTGTCATCTCCTTCTTCCTTTTCTTTAATCTCCTCTAATCCCAAGCCGCCTTAGCGAACTCTTCTTGGCTCAAAAATTTGGAAGGAGAAGAGACCATTCCCCCTGCAAATGGGAAACCGGGTGGCAGGCCGTATGGGACAGTAACTAGTAATTGAGACGCTGCAGATACTAGGGCCGAAGAAGGGGACGTGATCAGACGGGGTGAGAAGCTTGGGATGGCAGTGGGGAACTGTGGAAGTAGAGGACCAATGCGGAGGAAGAGTCTAAGATGGAGTGATTGACCGAAAGGGACTTTCCAAAGGAAAGGTGGAAGTGGGGGCATTACCGAGAGAGAAGTCTCAAGTTGTGGTGTTGACATCACGGGGACCACGACTAACTTCATCCTTTTGTGGGCCGGGCTGGAAAATGAGTCTCCCTCTATCGTTGATTTCGAGAGGTCAGGCGATGGCAAAACTGACGGGGGAGTCTAAAAGGGAGCGGTAGACAAAGGTGCTTTCGATATCCGTTGTTGTTAGAGCTCGAAAGATTCTTGATTGCCTTGAGAGATTGCTCAGAAGTGACCACAATTATATCCTCACTATCTGGATCATATTCATGCTCTGCGTCCCATCTATCTTCCCACTTATCGTCACTAGGGACCTCCTCGAAGCTCTATGTGGTATGGCCAATTTCTTGCCTATATTTCCCAAAGGCCTCAATTTTCCTGGGGCTCCAATCCCTTCCTTTCAAGGTCGCTCGAAGCCCTTTTTCGATTGTCAGAGTAGGGTCAAATTTATATTTGACCTGGTGCAATGACTCCCAGTCTGGAGTTGGGATGTCCTGGAGCTCAATGAAAATATCAGGTGATTCAACCTGGAGGCTCCGCCGTGAATCGAAAAATGGCCTTGGCTCATGCTTGCAAGAGCTAGGGATTTTATTTTTAGCCAAAGTAGCGGCCATTTCCCCGTCTGGATCATACTCCACGAGTCCTTGATCAAGGCAAAACCATAGGAGGCCAACTTTTGTGATAGATAATGGTCCGCTTGTCTTTTGAGTACGGTAATCCCTCCCCTATTAAATGGAAGCTCATAGACCACTTTCTTCTTTTTAATAGAGCCAACCTCGAGTCCAGGAGTACGAGCTGCCCTGGTGAATTCGAGACCGCAATCCGTGGTGTGAGAATCCTTGGGAGCGTGAAGGATTCACCCCTAAATATGTGGACGGGGTAAACATTCAAGCAATGACAATAGATCTAAATCAAGTTATGAACCAATATGAGGAACAAAGTTATCACTATGATTCCCACTTTGAATGGGAATGAAGAATGCGTGTTAACCTTCCATTAAGGAGCCAACTTCTAGGATTTTATTTGAGGGGTGTTGAAGGATGATGAGTTAGAGCCTCCCCTAGAGGATCTCTCGTGAAGATGAAACCAAATCGATGCATAAAATGTTGTGTCTCACAAAAAAATCCAAAGACAAAATGGGGCTAATTATGGTCCAACCTTTGATCGATTAACGAGGAGCGCTAAAATGAAGGATTAACTAGTTCTAGGAACTCACATATTCTTTGTTAATAAGTGGCCCTTGTTGCTCCATGATGTGCTTTTGTTGTATGTTGATCTTTGTTGTAAGAATTGCAGATATTTTTTTACTTATACATTTTTGTTAGCTTTTGGCCAACTGATGCCAATCTTAGCTCATCCTAATATGTTTTGGTCATGAAATGCTAATTTGAGATCCCACGGGTATCTTAGGTAATGATCCTTAGCTCAATCATCAAAATATGACCATATAGAGATCACAACAATGTTCAAAATTAAGTTATGTAGATCCATACCTTCATCAACCAATACATGACAAGTTCTTGTAACTTCCAACTTGGTGCTCAAGAACATATTACCTCTAGTTTGATGCCCACAATTCAGGTTTAGAGGAGAGATGAGGCCAAAATCGCGCCAATGCCTTTCCGTAAGATCACAACATTCATTTGAGTTAAGTCTTAGTTCTTAAGAAATTCCCTTTCCTGCAACTTTCTTTTCACTTGGGCCATTAATATATATCACAATAGATGATTATATCCTTACAAGCTACATCATCCAACTTAGAATACTTCATACAATCACATACATGCACAAGATGTTAGAACATATAATCGCATAAATTTTTGATCGAATATATTTTGTTGCAAAAAGTCAATTGTCCCACAATTTTGATAGCTTCTATAAATATCTACAAGTATCATATGTTCCAAATTTCATCCATTTTCATTAATAAATTTGAAATTTATGATTTTCCTGACATACATTATATCAAACAATTTGCATGCATTCTCAAACTAGATAGAAAAATACTTCACAACTCCAAAAAATTGAATTATTATAAAATATTAAAAAACCATATGTAGAATGACCTCTTTCACCTACATACCAAATTTTAGATCATTTGGAGTTTGGAATAAAAAGTTATCATGACTGGTTTGAACCCTTGTTTTAAGGAAGCAATGAACAAACAACACAATACAAGTTGTTTGGAGGTAGATCATGACAATTTGAACATTCTTATTAAAACATGAACTCATACCATTGAAAATGCTCCCATATACACCTAAGGAACCAATTGAAACACAAAATTCATGCATTCATAATACTTTCTTTTCTCTTCATTTTGTTATGCAACATTACATTGGGATCTTCTTACTAGTTTCTAGCTTACAACATGATCTCCCATGTCTCTCTTACTACACATGCACACTCATCCTATTAACTTCTTTGATCTCTCTCTTGACATCCTAATTCTAACTCCATGCATGGATCTCCTATATCAGCCATATCCATATCTATCTTATTCCCTATCCTAAGATGAGTCTTGATTCTCTCTAGTTGTTGAGATAATATCTCAACTTACAAATAACAATAGTCAAGTTTGTTTTCCAACTAAACATAACCTATGACAGATAAAACATAATCAACACAATATCCTATGACCATTCTAATCTCCTTCCAACGTATCCTAATCATATAACAACTCATATCCACCTAACTTTCACTTTTACTCTTACTCAAGAGTTATTACAATCAAGAATACAAATATTAAACTTCAATTTTGGAGGGAAAACAAATGAAACACCTAATACATGTTTACATGCCTTGAATGACTTATTATCCTTGATTTATTTTCACCGAGCATCATGAAGGATGCTCTTGCATCAAAATCCAGGTAAGAAAAGGATTTGAACTCCAGTTCAAATGTCTTATGCTTCCATCTTCAATTCAATCTCCTTTGTATGCTTGGATCCCATGGTCTTCCTTGAAGAATTAGTGCTTGGATTTCCTTGATATGGTCTTTGTCTCTCATCTTCTTGTTTCTCTCTCTTCTTGTATAGTCTTCCTTATCTCTTTCTCAGCTGCAATATCCCATATCCATGCTTCACCTTCATATATGTCTTCAAGATCTTCTTGATCTTCTTGGTTCAGGAGTTTGTCCATTGGATTTAGGACTTGATTCATCTCCACAACTTCCAAACATGCATTCAAAACATCAAAAGAAAGGTGAGATGTAAAAACATGAGGCCATGCAGCCCCTTGAGTGTCTTCATGTTGTTGGTTCTCTTCTTTCTCATTTGCTTCTTCAATGATTTTTCTCAAATCTGTCCTTCACACTCTTGTCTTGCTCTTGTCTTGTCTCATTCTCAATCTGATCCATGAGACTTTCATTCTGATTTAGACTTGTATACAACCCCTTTGAAGGATTTAGAAGTTCTTCTATCTTCTTCAACTCTTCACTCAAAGTGATATCATCAATATCCTCATATCCTTATCAAAATTAGGAGCTAAATATTTGTTTTCTTCCTCTAGGATATGTTTTACATCAGCATATTGTGTTATCACTTCTTCTTGTCTCAAGAAGTTTTCATTAGCTTCATTCAAGAGGTATGAATCCTCTTCACCCAATGTATTCTCATCTTTTTCATCATCTTCATCATGACATTGATCTTTGCAAGCCAATTTAGATCCTTCTCCCTGTTGCATGTTAGTCATCATAGGTATCTCATTCCATATTTCTTCTTCACTTAAACTGATTTGAGACAATAAATTATATTCACAAGTATCATCATTCAAATCATCATAAACAACTTGTTTACCTTTCATTTCCCTTTTGTACTTCTTGTGTTCATGGAGTGCTTCTTGCATGCTCATCATTTCACCTTCATTCTCTTACTTTTTACATTTGCTTCAATCTTCTTCCATTGGCTTCTTGGTGTTATCATCACCTTCTCAAGTTCTTCATCATCATATACACCTTCTTGAGATGTATTTGCATCACTCTTTGTGCTCTTAGCCACCCAAACTTGAGTTTTCACCTTACCATTTGGTTTCTTGAGCCATTTAGGAAACTTGTAACCATGTTCTTGTGCTAACTTTGAGAGATCAACTTTATCTTTCCTTTCACCATGTTTTACACCTGCATATGCATTAGAAATAGGAGTAAAATCAGATTTAGAAATCAAATTTGCATTCTTAAGAACCTGTTGGTTTGATGCATGTTTCTCCATGGCTTGGCTTTGTGCAATTTCTTCCTTGTATGCATGACTGAAATCAGCTTTTGAATTCTTTTCCATCTTTCCCATAGGTTGCTCTATGATGACATCTCTCTTCAAGTCTTCATGGTTCACCAACATCTCCTTTTGGTGTACTTGATCTATCTCTTCGGATCATCTTCTAAAGCATCATAGAAATCTGAATCATCTTCTTCTTCATTTGTTTGTTGATGTGTTTTATCAGCATCTTCTTCTCCTTTAGGTGCTTTATAATGCATTTCTTCTTCATGAACTATCACAAGTTCATTCTTTTCTCCATCTTTCTTCATGGCTGCTTGGTTTGATCCATTTTCTTGATAACTTCAAGGTCATGTATTTGATCTTCTTAAGACCATCTTTCACACATGTATGTACAAACTGAAACTAAAATTTAGATAGCATAACAAGATACCAAAACATTTTCAATAGTGCCTCCATCATGGACACTCTCATTTTCTTCTCTCTCTTTTTTTTCAAGTGTTGATTTTGGCACTTCTCTCATTGTTCTCCACAATGAGAACTCTCTTCACTTCTTCAATGGTAACTCATTCTTCTTTGACCTCTTATGAGTACCTCTCTTCATTTCTTTTTCCAAGGCAATCAGCTCTTGCCTTTCTCTTCTTCTCCATCAATAGCTTGATTGGCCATTTCACCTTCTTTCTCATCTTCCATCCAACTTCTTGGATCTCTTCTTGCATTATCTCAACCATGAGCTCTACCTCTTCTATATTTTTTTAATCTCCTCTACTTCTCTTTGGTACTCTTCCTCTTCCTCTTTTTTGTTTTCTCCTCCTCTCTCTTTCTTGTCTCTCTTTTCTTTGGTTCTCATTTCTCCTAGGTAGTTATCTCATCATTCCTATCACTTTCTCAACCTCCATCTTACCTCACTTGAGTCTTTTTCACCTCAATATGTTGGTAGATCATCCAAGATTTCTTCTTGGATCTTCTAGAGCAATTCACTATGCTCTTCTTGAGCTTCACAAGCTCTCTTCAGCCTTTCTTGGCTTCTTCTTCTCTTAAGCCTTAATGGCTTGACTACCTTGAACCACTTATACCCTGAAATTGATCACTGAAACAACAAATCAGATCCCAAGAGCTTAAAAAAAAATTTTTGCAAACTTCTCATACCTTTTCCACTTGCTTCACCCACAACAAGCAACCTGCAACTACCAATCTTCACAAAGCCCTTCAATTGCTGCAAATACTGATTAGAAAACTACAAAACAAAACTTCTTTTCCTAGGATCTTACCCGCTTGATACCAAAATGATGTCAATCTTAGCTCAGCCTACTTTTTTGGTCATGAAATACTAATTTGAGATCCCACATGTATCTTAGGTAACAGTCCTTAGCTTCAATCATCATAATATGACCATATAGAGATCACAACAATGTTCAACATTGAGTTATGTAGATCCATACCTTCATTATCCAATACATGACAAGTTCTTGTAACTTCCAACTCAATGCTCAAGAACATATTACCTCTAGTTTGATATCCACAATTCAGTCTAGAGGAGATGAGGCCAAAATTTGTCAATGCCTTTCCCTGAGATCACAACATTCATTTGAGTTAAGTCTTAGTTCTTAAGAACTTCCCTTGCCTGCAACTTGATTGTCACTTGGGCCATTAAGAGATATCACAATAGATTTTATATCCTTCACAAGCTACATCAACCAACTTAGAATACTTCATACAATCATAGACATGCACAAGATGTTAGAACATATAGTCTGCAGAAATTTTCTGATCTGAATATCTTTTGTTGCACAAGGTCAATTGTTCCACAATTTTGATAGCTTCTATAAATATCTACAAGGATCATATGTTCCAAATTTCATCCATTTTCATTAAGGCATTTGAAAGTTATGATTATTTTCGGACAAACATTATATCAAACAGTTTGCATGCATTCTCAAACTAAATAGAAAATACTTCACAACTCAAAAAATACTTAGAATTATTATAAAATATTTAAAAATCATCTAAGAATGACCTCTTTCACCTACATACCAAATTTCAAATCATTTGGAGTTGGGAATAAAAAGTTATCATGACTGGTTCGAACCCCTATTTTAAGGAAGCAATGAACAAACAACACAATACAAGTTGTTTGGAGGTAGATCATGACAATCTAAACATTCTTATTAAAACATAAACTCATACCATTAAAAATACTCCCATATACACCTGAGGAGCCAAATGAAAACAAAACATGCATTCATAAGCTTTCTTTTCTCTTCATTTTGTTCTGCAACATTACATTGGGATCTTCTTGCTAGTTTCTAGCTTACAACATGATCTCTCATGTCTCCTCTTGCTACACATGCACACCCTTCCTATTAACTCTCTCGATCTCTCTTGACATCCTAATTCGAACTCCCTACATGGATCTCTTATATCAGCCATATTCATATCTATCTTATTTCCTATCCTAAGATGTGTCTTGATTCTCTCTAGTTCTTAAGATAATATCTCAACTTACAAATAACAATAGTTAAGTTTGTTTTTCCAACTAAACATAACCTATGACAGATAAAACATAATCAGCACAATATCATATATGATCATTCTAATCTCCTTCCAATGTAGCCTAATCATATAACTCATATCCACTTAACTTTCACTTTTACTCTTCCTCAAGAGTTATTACAATCAAGAATACAAATATTTAAACTTCAACTTTTGAAGGGAAAACAAATGAAACCCCTAGTACATGGTTACATGGCTTGAATGGCTTATTATCCTTGTTTTATTCTTCATCATGCATCATGAAGGATGCTCCTGCATGACCAACTCTCTCGATAATAATTGATTATTGGTTACGTTGGGTGTATGATGATTTTGGACCTAATTGTTAGTTTGTTTTAGTAATGGACTTCTAGGACTATATCTATTTGACTTTGTATAAGGTTATGGCAGCCTTGCAAAACCTTTACCCTTATATAATCAAAAAAAAAAATTGATGTTGCTTGTCCCACTCAAACGTGCAAGATAATGACTGATATTGTACCGTTTGGAAGATCAACAAAAATAATATAAAAATGAAACCAATACAAAATATCTTTCATTTATCTATCAGAAAAAATACTGAGATATGTCAATAGTATTATATAAAAATTACCTTAGACTGATTTTTTAATTTAGACTTTCATTATAATTGAAGAACCATAAAAATCATATTCCAAGATATCTCTATTACAATCCAATAGATTTTTTTACACAACATTCATATTTTTATTTAATTAAATTTACTTTTGACATACTCACGTAAATACTAAAATTCAATATATCTCATCTATTCATCTAAATTAAAGGACTTTGCGAAAAAATTATTTTATGGCGATGAGAAAAAAATTTGATTAGGGTTTTTGTCTGCTCCTTTTTTGTTCTCCCTCCATACCTCTTTTACCTCTCTTTGAGTTTTCTTTCTGTTCGTATTTATTTGATTTTATTTATTACTTGTTACATAAATTTATAAGATCACAAAAAAATCATACATTTATTCAGTTCTATTTCATATGGATTTTTTTACGTTAACTACTAAAAATTAACACGATCAAGACATTACAGCCGCCTACCACCACCGGAGTGCCATTGTAGCGTAAAATGATAACTTTACAAATATCAATGAAATGCAGAATGATAGCAAACAGAATTACTATATAATCAATGGTTAGGTAAGGGCAAATACCAACAAGCAGCATATCCCTAGAACTTGAAAAACTAACTTTTACGAATGTAAATGAAATGCAGAATGATGCAACACCAGAAATTACTAAATAATCAATCCATAGGTAATATGGGCAAAGACCAACAAGCAGCATATTCCTGTAACTCAAAAACAAAACAAAAACTTCACAAATGGCAATGAAAAGCAGAATGATTGAAACACAAAAATTAGTCAACAATCAATAGATAGGTAAAGGGTAAGACCAACAAGTAGGATATTCCTATAACTCAAAACTGGAACTAGAACAGCTGTTATCTGACAAAGAAGATCTATTTATTGATGATTTTACCATGTCCAACCACTCTTTTCTTTTATAGAAATACAACAGCAATAAGTAATTCAAAAACAAGGGAAGTAAACTTCCGTACTGGAATGTCCGTACATTCCAAAACTATATGCAAATCTTGTCGGTATTTATATATTTCCTTATTCATAAATATAATAGTGCCATAATTGTCTTTCAAAGTCTGTCCTGAAAATTCTATATACACGAGCAAGAGTTCACTTTCTAGCATCAAAACCTTATAAGACATTTGTCATACATTTCTCTCTTCATGGTTTCTTCCACCCCAATACCATCATTAAAGTAGTACTGCAAACATTAAAGTAGTACTGCAAAGACAATGCTGGAAAAACCAGCTCCTGGTGATAATTACTTCACAGAAACATCAAATTCAGTAATTTGTTCAACTCCATCCTGCGAGTTTCCACCCAAAGGAAAGCAAATGATGATGAGATTTTTGCTTACACTTGAGATATACCACTTGAAATTGAAGAATCCCAACCGGTTGAACAAGTTATACTACAATGATGATGATATTTAGACTACAGCCATCAGTATCACTTCTTTTAACTCGATGTGAATATACATAAGGTAAGCTTTTTGAATAAAGGAAACCCTGTGTTTCCCCTTTCTTTAAGTGCTGTTTTTAATCAGGAAGAGGACGGGACAGAACTAGCATATTGCACACCAGTTTCATCTCCACTGCTATCTTCTACATCCTGTTAAAATATTAAGAAAGCAAGTGAGAAAAATCTCTTGGATAGATGACATTTTTAGTTTGCATTAAAAAGAAAAACAAATCAATATCATGACAGGAGCCCAAGACACAGACATTTCAGATTGTTATTAATAACACGATGCAAAAGCTAGAAATGGATCCAAACAGACAGCACTGTTGTATCATACACCAACTATCAGATGATAAAGCATGCACTGCAATATTCTCTTCTCATTTGGAATGACAGTTACTAGCCTAAGTTCTGTGTGGAGACATGAAGATGGAGGCATAGGGCCACACGCAGGACCTCGACAAATATGCAGGGAGGACACCCATTAGGACTGGAACCAAACACAACATCAATGAAGCGCTCAGATATTCTTTTAAACCACAGCCTGATAAACAGCAGCTTGGCCTATTGACCACTTGCATCCACTGCTACTCGTGACATTTCACAATACAATTAACCAGCCAGCAAATCCATCTTCCACACACTCCATTCTTGCAAATATGTGTTCTAAGACATCATAAAACTTACGAGGAAGTATGTGTAAATTTGTAATCAAAGCCTTCCCTCAATGGTAGGCATATATTTCCCATTGACTTCAGTTCTTCCAATATCTTGCTATTGGAATATCCATGGAAAGGGTAAGCAAGTTTCAAGACAAGATCCATGGAAAGGGTAAGCAAGTTTCAAGACAGGCAAAATCAATCTTCTAAATAAGCAAATATCTCAGTGACTATTCTCCCAAACAACTGCCCAAACTATTGTACACATCCAGAAAGTGGTTATAAGTTGAAAAAGAGCAACGGGATGTACAATAAGTAGCAGAAACTACACTTTCCTAAAAATTGGAAATCAAAAGTAAACCAGTAGATAATCAGAGGCTAGGCATTTGGGTAAACAGACCCTCAGTTGATTTAGCTGTCATTTGTGTAAACAGACCCTCAGTCCCCTCCATCTAACTGGTCCCATGAAGCTACAGAACAAGCTTCTATGGTATGCCTATTCTCTCTCTAAGGAACACATTATTTAGTAGACCACGCTTCAAAATTACTTAAAAGCATAATCCTTTTTCAATACAGCCATTAAGAATAAAGGAATCCTTGGTCACAAATTCCTTGATAACATTTGTCTGAATTCAGAAGTTTACATTCACAGACTATTCTCCATAATGTTAACAAGGAGGTGGCATATTCCTTTAGTATGTATGCAAGCACTTGTAGGTTTGAAAGCACTCCCCAAGGAATTCAAATGAAAGATGGGCATATAATTTATCAGATCAAAGGAACAAACAGTCCTTTTCAACAAGAACACTCCCAAAAACAAAACTACCATTCTTGAAAAACTGACAAAATAAATGCTGCCAAATGATACTAAATATGGGTTGTAAATCCCGGAGGCTGCAATGACTATCTGCGCAAACCCTACCCGTATTCCTTCCCCGCGTCATCTGTCTGGTGTGGGCGAACCCTCTGGCGGTGATGGTGCTGTGGGCCTGCTGTTTGCTGATGCTTCTTTGGACGCACAGGTAAAGGGCGGTTTTGCTGGTTCGGTATCTCCTCTGGTCTGTGCGCCATTTGAGTCGTATGGTTCCAGCGACAGGGTTTGAATGGTTGTACGGGGAATGGGAAACCCTCTTTCCTACATGTTGCGGCCTCTTATTTGTTGCCTTCTAAACCAATAACTGCTGCCAAATCCACTCCATCGATCTCCTTTGGAGAGTCAGTTTTAGAGTCCGAAGATTTTTTCTCCAGCCGGGGTTTGATCTGCCGCTTCAACGGTCTCTGGCCTGGGCTGCCGCTTCTCCACTCATGGATCTCCTCGAACTGGCGCCCTCTCTTATTTGGTAAGTTGGACATTTACCCCTGTGCTAGGGGTTTTTATTGTGGTTTTTAATTCAGCTGAGGATAGGGATTCTATCATCTCCAAACTGTGGGAACTGCAGCATCATCACTTGTTGATGAAACCGTGGTTTCCAACCTTCAATCCCCTCACTGCTACATTCAATGTCAAACCTGTTTGGGTGCGCTTACCTCATCTCCCACTGCAGTTCTGGGCGGAGGAGTGCTTGATTGATATTGGCAATGCTTTGGGCAAATTCTTATCCATTGATTCCAAAACGGAATTCTACACTCACACTACATATGCAAGAATCTTAGTGGATCTGGATACATCTTTGGATCTTCCAGCTTCCATTGATCTCAAAGTCTTGAATAGGGTTTGGTCACAACCTCTTGACTATGAAGGCTTGCCCTTCAAGTGCAGGAAATGTTTTGCCCTCGGGCATCTTGCTTCAAATTGTCAGAAAGTAAAGCAGCAGCTTAAGGAAAAAGTTTCTTGGTGGAAGGACTCCAATCCTAGCTTATTGGTTGTCGGGGAGGATTCAGATTCTTGTTCAGAAGGCTCGGTGGGGGTTAGTGAAGATCACGGAAAATCTCAACAGCCGATTGAGACTCAAGTTTCCCCCTGGGATTGGGGCAGGAAAGGTGGAACAGGTGGTGACTCTCCCTTTAGGGAGGATTCTTCAACAATTGTTCAAACCAATGAGACCTCTAGTAATCGGCTTCCATCTCATCTAGATGAAAACTCAGATCCTAATCGTAGTAATGAATGGACAGTCGTAAATTGTAAAAAGAAAGGTATGCCTCTCCATAAAATGAGATTACGATCCCAAGATCGGAATCCTTTGGAGTAATCTTTTTGTGCTGCAGCCGTGGTTGCTTCAGCCTCTCCTTTTCTATTTTCTCATGTTCGCTTGTATGCCTTTGTGGCTTTCTTTCTTCTGTTGCCTGCGGGCTTCCTCGCCATAGAGCTTTAATGTTTTATCCAGCCTTAAGGGCTTTTGTACAAGGATGCAGATCCTTTCAAAATCCGCTTTTTACCCTTTTTCAAAAAAATGATACTCAATTATGAATGCTCCCAAAACATTACCCTCCAATTATGAAACTTAAACTTCCCTAAAATGTTATAACTTATACCTATGTTGCACCAAGAATTGGACACTTAGAAATTCTATAAATGGAAGCATCAGAAAATGGTACAGTCATGATTAAGAAACATCAGGTACAGTTCTGTACAATGTTACCAAAATCTCCAATTAATCATGAATTTTGTGATTGATCACAATTTTAATAACATCCCGATTTTTGCAAGACATTTTCACAATATTTTAGGAAAGGGTAAGAAACCACAGAAATGACATTGGAAAGATCAGCAGAAGCCAAAACGGGAAAGAAAACCCTGCCAAAATCTTTTGGGTCTGGTTTTTGACCGAATCTAATGTCTTATTTAATGACCCTCTCTCTTGGCAAGGACCTCTCCTTAGGGACACTTCAATAATTCAATAAGCTACAAATCTTTATGGCGGACAATTTAGTTGCCTGCTATTGGATTACTATGGAAGTGAAGGGGTGAGAGTACATTTCAGGAGGGCTCTCACCTATCAGCTTAAGGATAGTGGGAATTTTCAAGCAGGAGCTGGCATTGCTTGTTAAAGTTTAATTCAGATCTTTTGCAAAGAAGCTGAGTTGTTGGCACTTGGGGCACAGAATCTTAGACATTATCTTTTCTGGCCTGTTCAGGAAGACTTTCCTTTTGATGTAATTTTATGTTTCCTTTACGTAATATAAGTTGCATTCTTTTAAAGAAAAATGAAAAAAACTAAATCTCAAAGTTTGTACTGTCCAGCCCCTGGAAATAGCAATGGTGTTACCATTCTTCAGCCAGAAATATTTCTGGTTTACCCAGAAGTAAACTGGAAACAGTTTTCCAGAATTTATCTCCAAAAGCAAAGCTTCTGGTGCCAGAATGTGTTTGTGGGCCAGATACACCACCCAACCTCCTAGAAATGGTCCTATTGCAATTTCTGTAAGAGGAACACTTGTAAACATTAACCACAGTTTCCATTAATCCTTGGACTGATATAGGATCAAATGTTACGGATGTATATGCTTGACATGAAAGAACCTCTATAAGGGAATTCAAAGGACGAGATGGGATGTGTGCTGAGTCACTGTTACAAGAAATCTATCTAAAGGAAGAACATGGCAAATCATAGTACTTAGAAATACAAAGATCAGGGGTATGGGAAGGGCTCTGGGATGGAGAAGATCATATGTCCCTAAGATGGAGAATATTAGAAACTACTTACCAAAAAAACAATGACAAAGCAATAGATTTCCGGCCACCTAAATCACCCTTAATATTGTTCTGTACCTATAGAAAAGAGTCCCTTTGCCTGTTGGTTCTTTACCCTGTATGGCCTTTCTCTTAACTAGCAGTTATGAAACATCTATATTCCTTTTAAGGAATCCAGGCACTGGACAAATATTAAGAGAGCCCTTGGCATTGAAGATCCCATAGGAGTTTTAAAAGGCATTGCATGCCACTATGATTTACCTTATTCAATAAGAGGTAAGGCCAGGAATTTTCAAATAAAAGATATCTCCAAGCAAAAATGAAGGATAGCGCCTCAATACAAATACCCTCTTTTCTTGTTCAACCATCAACTAGTAAATGTTGGACTCTTTGTAGTAGAAGAAACAAATATTTACGGCTTTCCTTGCAAGATAAATGTGCCAAATGTTATGTGTGTTAGTGCAATCATGGTGGGGGAAGGAAATAGAACAAGTCATAGCTAGAACTAACAAAATTAATAGATGTTATAGGAATGTCATAAATAAAGAAACAAGGACGAAAAATCGCATGTTCAAATACCTGAGTGCTTTCTAAACCAAAACCCCACCATTGAGGGACACAAAGGGACATATCTGATGGAAGGGATTTAAAGCAAAATGATATTTATATAGGTCATGGTGCACGATTCAAGGCATGACTAAAATGAATCAAGGGTGGAATTATACCAAGCTATTCTTCCAGTTCAAGAAGAACAAGCATCCATGAAAGCTCTCTTCAATCTAGAATGATGATCTCTCTTAAGAGGTGAATGAGATTCAACACAACATTTTTTCAATCACTATTGTTAATGGGACATTGGGAATTGTGCTTACACATATTTTGCAATATTTGTATGTAAAAGATCGTATGTAGTAAAAAGTACAAAAGAAGTCAATTGTATAAGATAACACTTCCATAAGAAAGAAAGTAAGCTGAAACAAAAGGACAAGAAGATTAAGTCATGTGAAACACTAGAAATATTGTATAGCTTGCACAAAGACAGATGATCTTCCTAGCCTTTATAATTTGCTTTGAATATACGAAGATGGTTCGTAAGTTTATTCATATGCATTATCTTTAAGTAAATGTATAATTATCTTTCTTGTGTTCATAAATAGACCGTATTCACAAATGTTCTATGCTATGATTAGTTCGCAGTAGTGCTCTGTTTTGAATACATTTTCATGTGAGAAAGTCGTTTACATGACGAGAAGAAGAAGTCATGTGAAACACTAGAAATATTGTATAGCTTACACAAAGAAAGATGATCTTCCCTAGCCTTTATACTTCACCTTGAATATACGAAGATAGTTCGCAAGTCTATTCCTATGCGTTATCTTTAAGTAAATGTATAATTATCTTTCTTGTGTTCATAAGTAGTCCGTCCTCACAAATGTTCTATGTTATGGTTAGTTCTCAGTGGTGCTCTGTTTTGATTACATTTTCATGTGAGAAACTCATTTCTGTATACATTTTCCTGTGAGTAATGGTTGAAACAAATTAGACTACTACCTTAGCATGTTCCAAAGAGTTTATAAAATTGCTGCTAACAATGATTCCGTTGCCAGTTGAACATGTAATCCATGCGATGACGAAGGAAAGGATAAAAGAGTTTTTTTGGGAAGAGTCTTATGTAGTAGGGATCCCTACAAAAGAAATAGTCACGCATCACATGGTGACATTTATGAAATATTTTGGTGCAAGTTACTCGAATTATTAGTTGCATGGTTACCAAGGCTAGAACACTACCACTTCAGACCTCGCAGGAACAAGAGCTTTGAATGGAACAATGAGAAATTGGAAAAGCTGCAAAACTTGGACACCGAGTGGATGAGAGAAAATGATTGTTTGGTAAACGATACCATTGACGGGTATGTATCAGAATTTGTTGTTCAAGGATATGTTGCTTTTGATACTGCATACGATTTCTTCATTTGAGGGATAAGATGTAAATTTATCCAAAAACTTCCTATGCTGGTGAAAATGTTGGTTTTGGAAAAGGCCATAGTGTCGAATCTAGCCGACATGGAGTAGTTCACTCAAGCAGCATGGGAATGTGATCACATGAGATGTGGATGAGGGGTAGGTGAACTGTTATGATTGGACAACAATGGAACTTTGTTGTGAGGATGGATAATGACAAGAAACTTATTGAACTTTGGCGGGAGCCAACACAATACAAGAGATGGGATAAGCAGAAACCTTGTGAAGTAGAATGACTGAAGAAAGATGCAAGGAGGAGTAGACAAGTGAGAAAGCAGAAACTGGGAGGCGTGGAATCTCCAGAAGTAGAAGTGACCTAGACACGGGAAAACCAGGCATACAAGAGGTATAGCAGATGAGGATCAAGAAGAGGATAGAATCCCGAGTTGGGAAAACAATCATGTGAACAAAGAGGAGGAATTTTGTCAGCATAGTGAGAGTTTTAGTAAACAGCTTAATCTTCAAGACATCTGAAATGAAAAGTATAATGAAGAATGAGCAATGTGAAGAAGGGTCCAGCCAGGAAAGTGAGATACATGTGAGAGACACATCCTCCATGCCTTTGCAGATAGATAGTTGGATAGAAGCAAGCAAGTGGCGATTGTACAACAGTTTTCTAGATCTAAAAAGTAGTCAGTGGGAGGCAGAGCTCAGTGAGAAACTAAAGCAAGGAAAAGGAGAGTTTAAAACAGTGTTACAAGCAGTAGGCAGCGCTCTCACGCAAATGGGACCAGGAGTGAATATAACCAGTAACAAAACAGAATCATAACACCCAGCATCAAACTGGTGATGAACAATTCGGTCATAGGATACATGGCGTACCTTGCAGAAATATCCATTAGATTGCAACCACATAACGGGTCTAAAGCACAACCTTCTGGCGTGCAATATGAAATGGGAGGTTAAAGGAATAAACGACTTGGGCATGTGGCAAGACCATATCTATAGGTGATCCATGCCATATAATATATAGATATGGAAGGATGATGATATGAAATTCTGCATGCTCATAGGTTCTCTGATTGGCCGTGCATTAGAATGTATTTGTAAATGTGATGCCAACAGATTATCAATGGCAGTTGTCAAGCAGAAATCGACAGACAAACTCAAGAGGCATACATGCATAAGCCAAACTATCCAAGATCTAAAAGAAATCAAACAAAAACCAAGAGAAGCAATCCTAGATTATGATAAACGATCCCAATGTCATGAATAAGATGAGTTTCACTTTTAACAAGGAGAAAGCAACACAGTTCATAGGACTACGAAGCAGAATCCAATTTGTCACTGCACAAACACAATCTACAAACAAAGCAGGAGTTGCAGCTACGATAAGACTAGAGAAGATAAACTGCGCAAGAGGGTCATCTGTCAGTGCAAAAACAGAGGCCAAAATAGGTGAGCCACATAGAATGAACAAGATGCGGTAGGGGAAAAGAAAAGGCCCTCGGTAGGGTGTATAGAGTGCGGACAAGAAGGCCATCATTGCAATGAATGCCCGCGAGTTGGTGGATGTTGACCAGCTGCTAAAGACAGATGAAGCGAGTATTGCAAGTTACGTCGCACATGGGGTCTCCTCGTTCATTCTGCATGATTCAATGCACTTACTCTCATTTCTACCTGCAGATTATTGATGAACCCTGGGAGATCATAGTGATATGCCAATGTTCTATAGGTAGAAATGAGAGTAAGCACATTGAATCATACGCTAGAAGGAATCACAACTACATGGTGGACAATGCACTAATTAAACAACCTGGACTGGGAGGTAGCATGTGAAATGCTGTAAGTGCCCTTCTATATCCCAGCTTGCTTCACAAAAAGTGGGCGAAGTTTCAAGCGGATCATGCCCTGAACTACATGTTCACACTTGTGTGGATGTGTGGGAAGAGCAGAAGATAGTAACTTGCTATTGGGCACATATATTCCAAGTTACTTTTGATGCCACTACCAAAACCCTTGTATATACATCAAGAACGCATAAAGGAAACAGGCACATGTCGACAAATTCAACCAGATTTCGTTGAAACATTTGTTTTTGTAAACGGAAATCCCATGGTGCATGCAACTCTCAAGAAGATCCAGGTCTTCCTGTGTTACAGATGTCTGGATATGGTAAGCAGTTCAGACAAAGATGAATTACGACATGAAAACAATAAGAGCATTGAAAACAATAAGAGCATCGAAGACAATTTCAAGAAATGTCCGCAAATATGGGAAGGATAAGGGTTCGTACTCAAATTCTGCAATAGAATTTGGAATAGTTTAAATAGTTCCACGATTGCAAGCAGCAAAGAAGTTATGGAACGAATTGAGAAGCTGCAAAGGAAACTGGCCATAACAAATACAGAAGAAGAAAAACTGTGAAATTTTAATTTAGAAGAGTAATCAGGCCAGCTAGAGGTTCAAGACTCCATGACAGTTGAATGCAGTAAATTTTGGTAGGAGCTGTTGTGAAAAAGGCAAGCAAACATTGGAACTGAAGAAACAATAAAGATGGCCACCACTGGCGACTATCGGTCACAAAAACAAGTCTCTGAGGTTGTACAATTGTTGCAAGAATATGAAGATGTCTTTCCAATGAAGTTCAATGAACTTAAAGGTGTCACTCTTTTGTTGTATGAGATGCACATAGGAGCTCAAAAAGTGTGTGAGACCAATCAAGAAACACACATACCAGCTAAATCCTAACATAAAGCTCAAAGTCAAAGCCAAACTAAATCAGATGGTAGAAGCAAGACTCATCTATCCAACTGAGAAATCCGACTGGTGAGCCCTATGTTGTGCAACCTAAGAAGACCGGAGAAATGAGAATTGGCGGCGACTATGGAGCCTTGAAGATGCGTGCATAAGCAACCCCTTCCCAACACCGTTCAAGGATGAAATTCTAGAAGCGGTCGCATGAGCCACAAAGTCTACTCCTTCACAGATGGTTTCAGCAGATATCATCAGATTCCAATTGCGAAGGAGGATCAATCCAAGACAACATTCGCATCATAATAGGGAATTTTTGCCTACAAAGTGATGCCCTTCAGTTTGAAGAATGGGTCGGCAATATTTCCAAAAGCAGTAGTGATGGCTTTCAAAGATTTCATTCATGATTTCTTGGAATATATCTAAACAATTTGGCAATCTACTCTCTGATATCTAGACAATTCGACAATATACTCTTTTTTAAAGGAGCAATTTTTCAAAGCCGCAATTGATGCTAGAATAGTGTGGAGCCTTGCGAATCGCAGTCAACCTGAAGAAATGTCTATTTTCACAACATTTGGAGTGCTATTGGGACACATAGTTTGAAATGATGAAATCCAAGTTGATCAAGAAAAGATCAAAGTTATCATTGGCCTCAAACCACTGATGAACCATTAGAGGTTCAATCATTTCTAGGACACACAAGCTACTATAAAGAGTTCATTCGTGGATATGTGGCCATCACAACACCCCATGGAACAATTGCTACTCAATGACATCAAATTAAAATGGATGCAGAAATGTCAAGTTGCGTTCACAAAGTTGAAAGCAAATATTGGTCATGGCTCTTATCTTGTTCTTTCCAGATCAGAGTAAGACATTCCATGTACACATGGATGCATCAGGAACTGTGACAGGTGTTGTTCTCGTACAACCTAGAGGAAGGGAATAAGACCATCCAATCCATTTGCAAGCCACAATTTATCAACAGCGAAAAATAACACCACCATGCCAGAAAGGGAGGCTTTTGCAATAGACTTCATAGTACGAAAGTTTCATCATTACTTGTTGGCTAGTCCCCTTGAGTTCTTCACAAACCACCACGCCTTGCAGTATTTGGTGAACAAACCACTACTTGGAAGAAGGATTTTATGACGGTTAATACTTTTCTAAGAATATCAATTCAAGATCAATGTGAAGGCGGGAATTGAGCATGTGGGTCTTATTGATCATAGTGGCATTCAAAATACCGAAGAAATAAAAGAAGATTTACCATACCCACATTAATTCAAGGGTATTTGCCATTCCAAAGTAGCTAAAAGGAGATTGCCACTTTTTGCAGCATGGGATACTACTAGAGCACCACACCAATAAAGAAAATAACAATTGGTCGCATGAGCACCATAGAGCACCCTAAATTTGGTCTAGACACTTAGCCATGTCACTTTTTGTACTTATTTGGTATATAGTCCATTCTACATATTCGACAAATTTCGGTTATCTTTCTACTTTTTTGATGAAAACACGGTAAGGGAACCCAATTAAGGGCGTCCTTCAACCACGCAACCCTTAAGAGTTATCACACAAAGCAAAATTTAACAACACAAAAACACCAACTTTGCTACTAATTCATAAAAGATCTCATAAACATAGATTGATTACCAACGATACAGCCTCAACAATTTCCTATGAGATACATACAATCACAATCAGAAAGTCTCACTTAGAGAACATACGCCATCGCCAAATGTCCGGTAACCCGGGATTTCTAAACTTTATCTCGTCATCGGCTTTTAAGCCTTACTTTGAGGTTTATGGATTTATTTATATAGGCATGCAAGCCACCTAGCACCCTTGAGTTTATCTACACGATACCCATCAAGACTCCTAAACTACAAAATGTTACAAAAATGGGTCCTAACGGACCCATACAAAAAGAGTCATCTTGACCCTAGACTTTCGTGGACCACACACTTCCATCCACGGTTTGCACGCAGTGTTGGCGAGACCATCACGACTTCAATAGACCTCCATAGCGTTAGCAAACCATCGCGGCTACAACAATCTTCCATAACATCGGTAGACCCTCATGGCATTGGCAAGCTTTTTGTGGCTTAAGTAGAGTCTCGCGACATGACTTAGACTTTCGCAGCAAGCATAAAACACAAAATCTACTCTTAGCTATTTTGGTTGATACAAGATTTCTTATGTACCCGGATGCTCCTACATCATACACCTCAAGTAATTTTGAAAACATGAGCCCCTACTCATGGTCGCTCTTCATCTAGAATTTTGTACCATGCAACTTCCACAACACTAGTCCAAGTTGTGTCTTCTACCTCTCCCCTTCCACTTCACCATGTATTCTTATATTCCTTGTTGTGTGTCTTCTTGATCTTGGTGTCAAATACCCATTCTACTTCACATACCTTCTCCAGCATCTGATGTCTCCAATCAACTTCTCTAACTTCGCAACATTCTTCTCTTTGTTATATGGGTAAGGTCCACTTCGTTGAATATATTCAAGATATCTATGCCTTTCGACAATTTAATCTCATATGCGTTTGTCGCAAACTTCCTCAATGCTCTGCATGGCCCTATTTTCTTCCACTTCAACTTGTTATATGTGCCTCTAGGAAATCTTTCCTTCCACAAATGAGCAAAAACCATGTCTCTAACCTGAAATTCAACTTCACTCCTCTTCACATTTGCACATTGTTTGTAATATGTGGTTGTTTCCTCCAACTGCTTGCACACACTAGATGGTGCACATTGTTTGTAATATGTGGTTGTTTCCTCCATTTGCTTGCACACTAGATGGTGCACATTGTTCATGTGTTCATGCAAAGCTTCCAACCTTTGCGCTCATGCCTATTTCATCACTAGCATTCAACAATTATGCCACTCCTTGTGAACTACTACCATATACTATCTAAAATGGTGTTTTCTCAATGCTCCTATTAATGGAGTTATTATACGTAAATTATGTTTGTGCAAGTACCAAATCCCATATTCTTGGCTTATCCCTTGCCAAAGATCGAATAAATCCTCAATACTTCTATTCACCACCTTTGTTTGTTCATCTGTCTACCAATGATAAGCCAAGCTGAATTGCAATTGTGTTTAGCTTCTTCCACATTGTCTACCAAAAATGGCCCACAAAATTGGTGTCCCTATCGGAACACAATACTATGTGGCAACCCATGCAACCTTACCACCTCTTTAAAGAAAATATTTGCCATGTTTGTTGCATCACTTGTAATTCTACAAGCAACAAAACATGCCATCATTTAAAGTTTGTCCACCACAACATAGATGGAATCAACTCCTCACTACGTCCTCTGTAAGCCCAAGACAAACTCCATGCTTATATCCTCACAAGGCCTCTTTGTGATAGGAAAAAAATTGATACAAAGGTGTGGCATTCTATGATTTTCCTTTGGCCAACTAACATATCCTACACTTGCACAAATTTGTGCACATCATCACTTATCCGTGATCAAAAACAATTATCCATAATTGCACTAAAGTCGTATCCACTCCAAAATGTCCTCCAAATCCTCCTTTGAGTTTTTCTTTCATCAAATTCCCCCACATTGGATCCTCTACAGATGCACAATTATCTACCTTTGAACAACAAGCCTTCTTGTACAAAATACTCCAGCCAAGATATCCTATCAACACTTACTAGATCCACGTATGTCTACCATGCCTTGCTGAAATTCCATCTCTCACATACAACTCCATCATGGAACTCAAAACCCAAAACCTCTACTCTCATTTCTACCAACCAAATATTGCGTCTACTCAATACATCAGCAACCTTGTTAGATTTACCATTCCGATGTTCGCAACACAAATGTATAGCATCGTAAGTACTCCACCCACTTTCCATGCCTCTCATTCAACCTTCCTTGAATGTTTATGAATTGCAGCCCCGATGATCAATGTACAACACAAACTCTTTCGATAATAGGTAGTGCCTTCACTTCTTGAGTGTCCGCACAATCGAATAGAACTCTTGATCATATGCATTATACTTCCTCTTCATGTCATTCGACTTCTCATTGTAATATGTTATTGATCTACCTTCTCAACTCAAGATCTTTTGCACCAATGGTTGTGCCACTAGCATCACAATCCACACGGAATACCATCATAAAATTGGGCAACACCAATATAGTTGCTCAGTCACCTTCTTCAACTCTTGAAAATTCCGTTCTGTGGCCTAACTCCAAACAAAATCCTTCTTATCTCTTCTTATGGCCTCTGTGATAGACGCACACATTTTGATGAAGTTCTCATAGAAACATGCCAATTTGAGAAAGCTTCATGCCACAAAAGGCATTCTACGGTGACCGCCACTCCAGTATCACTCACAACTTTTTAGGATCCATCTTCACACTTGAGTGAGAAAGCACAAAACCCAAATGCACAAGGTCTTCCTCGCATGAACTGAACTTCAAGTTGATCAACAACTTCTCTTCCTCAAACCACCGCAATGTTTGCTTTATGTGCTTCAAATGATCTTCCCGCATTCTACTAAATTTCAGAATGTCATCTAGGTATACAATCACAAACTTCCCCAGAAATGGCCTCGGGACCTCACTCATCAACCTCCTAAATTGGCTCGGTGCATTGTTCAACCCAAACGACAAAGACAAGACATTCATACAAATCCTTCTCGCATCTTAGCGCAACCTTCCATTTGTCCCCTTCCCTTATGAAAACCTAATGATATTTATTCTTCAAATCAATATTTGTTAAGTATTTGGCTCCACTTAAACAATCCATGGGGTCATCCATGCCCAACAATGGAAACACTGTACTTAATTGAGATCTTATTGACTACTCTCGAATCTATGAACATAGGCCAATCTCCATCCTTCTTGATGCCAATATTACATGAACTACACACGGACTCATAATTTTTCGTATCGGTCCCTATATCCAACAACACTTGAACTTGATTTTGTATTTATGCGTTCTTTTGTGGCATCATTCTATAAGTCATCTTGTTCAAAGATACTTGACCCTGGAATTAGATCCATGTGGTGACTTATGTCTCTCGGGGGTGGTAAACCTCCTATTTGATCATTCGACACCGCCTCTACAAATTCTTCCAACATCCCCTTCACCTTACATAGAAGTAACTAACTTTTCTACGGTGGTGCCCATGATCTCTCTTTGCATAGGTCTCGCCATCATTGCAAAACATCCAACATTTTGCTTTACCTCACTCAAGAAATGTTTACCTAACACCATCGAACCTCCAACCCTATTCTACCTATTCACTCGGTTCTGCATGGGATTCAAGGCATACTCCCTTCCATCTTTCACCACCTCGCATGTGTTTGTGCGACCAAAATGTAGTGTCTTCTAATCAAAGCGCCACAACCTCTCAAACAACACACATGGCGTCGGTTCCTGCAAGGGATTCAAGGCATACTCCCTTCCATCTTTCACCACCTCGCATGTGGTTGTGCGATCAAAATGTAGTGCCTTCTAATCAAAGCGCCACAACCTCTCAAGCAACACATGGCAAGCGTCCAGTGGGAATTAAGTCACACACTTCATTTTCATATCTCCCTATCACGGAACTTAACCAGACTATGTTCAATTACCAGAGTGTCCCTTCTAAAACCATGAAACTTTGTAGCAATTAGAATGTGCAATCCTCTTCAACCCTAACTCATCCACCATCTCCTATGCTACCAAGTTCTCAATGCTTCCTCCATCCACTATCAAAATACAAACCTTGCCTCCTCACATACACTTGGTCCTAAATAGAATCTTCCTTTGAATTAGACCAACTTCTTCATTTGTAGGCTTCAACAAATTGCACTTCATCGTCAATGATTCTCCCATATATGGTTCTTCTTCGTAATCTCGATGCATCACTCTATTTTATTTTTGCAATATTAGCACTCGCATTACCGTGTCTTCTTCTGCCATCATTTTGTGTGTGTGGCCGCTCAAAAGCTCTACGCTTCTACTCTCCGCACCTAAAACACGTGTTGTTGAACACATGGCCACCTACACATCTTCACTAGGAAGCAAAGAGCTAGCCTCGCCCTCTTACGTAGAACTCTCTCTCACCGACACCTTGTCTACCGCCTTTTGTGAACTTTTCTTTGCACCATGTCACACTTTGTTGTTTGCATGACAACTTCTATTTTGTCTTCAAAGCATACTAATAGGTCTCTTCCACATATCACAACTAGATCGTCTCGATCTCATCTTAAATCAAGAGACGCAACCCGTTCATGTAACATGAGATCTCTACATCATCCTCCACACGACCCGCTCAAATGGAGAGTCAATAAAACTCCTTAGTGCATTCCTTCAGACTGAGCTTTGTCTGTCACAAATTTTGTAACCTCTTAAACTAATTGAGTTGATAGTCTTCAAACAAGAATTATGCCTTTAGATTTGCCACCAATCTCTCTCAAGCCTTGATCTTTAATTTGCCTTTACACACTCTTTTTTTTTTGTACATGCTCCAACCAAAGAGACCCATCATCCTTCAATGGGTGCAAGTAAAACTTAAATCTTTTGGGATCTTCGTACTCAAAATACTTCTCAAGATCGTGATTCAGGGGGATCCCCACACCAAATCAATCAAACAATTTGCACATGTTATGAAATTGTTTGAACACGAAAGAGCTCTTTCGAGCTTTCGACACACTTTAAAACAGAGCAAAACAAATGTCATATGAGGAAGATACAAACCGCTAAAGTTTTCTCTAAGCGGCAAAATAATGGAGCAAGTTACACAAAGATGATGTGGCATGATCAGAGTTGGACAAGTGGATGAATGAGGTGCTCACAAGTGACAGGTGTGTTTGAGCAAAAATATGGTTTTTTTAGCCTCCAATCTTCTGTGATCGATGTTGGGCCCACATTATGTGTCGGTTGGCAACCCAACAACCGGTGGGGTCCACTCTTTATTAGGAGGACCCCGCCACCAATCTTCACATTACATAGTAAGGGTTTTGTTTATAAACCCCTTTGAAGACCAACTTGCCATGCATGTGGGACAAAACCACATATTTTTCCAAAGCTCAACAAGAAGCTCACTCGGCGAGCTATGGATCAAGTCACCTGTGAGCCAAGTTACCAACCAGCTCGGCGAGTTCCACACTATTAGCTCGCAAGCTCATAACCACCTCACCACCAAGATGCAAGTTCCAATGCCGAGTCATCAGAGCCAACTCAAAAGACCAACCACCGTGCTCGGTGCCGCATTCAAACGGCCAAGTCACAATGGACAGCGAGTTCATATAACTCAAAACAAAACAAGCTCAAACATAGCCAAAGCCACATGTTACGCTAACTACACAAGGCTTTAAAAAGCCTATCCTCATCTACAACGCAGCAATGTGAGATTTACCCACTTAAATGCAAATGCTGCCCGAGCTAAAGGGAGAGGTGGAGGTATGGGGGAATCGAACCCCTCACCCCACGAGTTTAAACTTGGGGCATTTTCATTAGGCCACATGGCTTGTTACCAAATTTATCTCAAGGATTAATACTTATCCTCAATCTTCAAGCCTAACAACCCAAAAAAAATGTGTGGAGAGGGGATTTGAACCCCAACCATTTAGAACAAAATGATAACCCTAAGCCGCTAGCCCACAGGTGGCTTAGAAACGTTATAAAAGGGCGAGAGTTGTATTTGAGGTGTAACTTTTAATGTATGTGAGTCCCTTTGGGAGAATTTTGAACAAGTTTAAGGAGTTTATTTGAAGGAATCCTTTGGAGACAAGTTCAAAGAGATTCTTAGAGATTGACTGAGATTTGAAGTAGACCAAAGAGTTATTGTGATGTAATTTGATGTTGTCAAGTGATTCTACATCATAAATAGATCGGTTCAAGAGCTTTTCGGACCGGAGATGTAAACCACATCGGGTGAACTTCGTTAACAACTTGGTTTGTGTTATTATTCTGTATTTCCCTTATTTGCTCGTTTATCGGTTTTGAATACTTTTTTAAGTTTTAAGCCTATTTTTAATTGATTACGAGAAATTGAGAGCATAATTTTAAGTATCCGAAAACAATAAAATTGCTAAGTGAGCCACTTAATATTGTTTTTGGATCAAACTATTATCCAATCAATGAGCTCTTCTCGTTCGGACTTCCAAAATAACTTAGGAATCCAAGTATAAACTTATTCCCCATTCTCCCGATAGTGTGTCTTCCTCCGGCCCTTCACTTGCATGTCCTCTTCTTCCTTCGTGGCTCACGCCCTTGGCTCCACAAGTATTGCTTCATAATCACTAGCATTGTCCACCATGGCGCTTATGGTGTGCGTTTCCATAGCATCCAACAAGCCTACATTGTCCTCATCAACTCGGCCCAAGTCATCAAATCTTGCACCAGGATCGCTTGACCTTTCCCAACATTTCTTCTCCTATTTGCCATTAGAGCTTCCTCAAATAAAAGAGCTACCACCTTCACACCTCCCCAACAATTTTGCCTTGTTGGAAGAGATGTCTACAACAATTTTCTACCCACTTGCAAATGTGGAAAACCACCAATTCTTATTGTGTGTATCCACACATTCTAACGAACAATGATTTTCTACCCACAATCACAATTGTGAAAACCCACAATACTCATGCCTCACTCAAAAGGAAAGAAAGCCTTGCTCTAATAGCAAATGATACCGACACGATCAAGGAACCCAATTAAGGGCGACATCAACCACATGGCCTCGAGATAACACATGGAACAAAATATAACACAAAAACACAACTTAATTATTGATTCCTTAGACATCTTATAACACAGTCCGATCGCCAACGATCAACCTCAACAATCTCCTAAGAGATGCATACAATCATAATCAAGTAAATTCACTTAGAGAACCTACGCCATCACCAAATGTCGGATAACCGACAATTTATAATCTCTATCTCTTGTCACTGGCTCTACTACCTTACTTTAAGGATCAAGGGTTTGTTTATATAGGCATGCAAGCCACCCAAAGGCATCATGCAAGCTTAGCTACACGTTACACATCAAGACTCATAAAACTACATAATGTTACAATAATAGGCCCAAGGGACCCATACGAAGTGATTCGGCTTGACCCCAGACTTTTGTGGACCTCACACTACCATCCACAGCTTTGTGTGGTGTTGGCAAACCATCACAACTTCGGTAGACCACCACAACATCGACAAACCATAACAACTTCGGTAGACCCTCGCGGCATTGTGACCATTACAACCGATAGGCATCCACAACATCGATAGACCCTCGCAGCATGACTTAGACTCTGCGACAATGCATAAAACAAAAAATCTACTTTGATTGTTTTCGTTGATACAAGATTTCTTATGGACGCAGATGCTCTTGTATCATTTTCCCACACCCTCTAATCCACTTGTCAATAGGCCTTCTCTAGTTTAGATTATCAAATCCACTTGAAGTCCGCCATTGAATATATGTCCAAACCCCTCCACATCCGAGTTCTGATTTTGGTGAACCCTCTTTATAATTAAATACATAACCTAGGGTTTCATGTTATCCTATTAGGGTTTGATATAGGACTAATCTGTTAAGACTTAGAATATACCCATTTTAGGGTTTTTATTTCGAGTTTATTGTGTCTCAAAAACTTTGAATTCTTTGCTATAGTCGATTTTCTTTTGTTGCAATGAAAAATGACATGATTCGAGATAATGGTATGGTTATGAATGATGTTACTTGTGAATGGAATGATGAATCATGCTTTAGTTACAAAATAGTCCACATAACTCTCTTCTTCTCCTAGGGATAACCCTAGTATTTTGCAAAATAACAAAATTGACACTATGCATGTGTTAAACGAAAAATCAAATGTCGAAATGATAATGCTTACTTTGGTAAGATTGAAAAATGGTTGAAGAAGAATACACATACATATTCTCATGATGCTAGTGATAGTTCTTGTGTTGATAACAATGATGCATGTCACAATGATGATGTTTCTCTAAACACTTGCAATGATGATAAGGTTCCATGTGTTGGTTGTGATGTGTTTAACCACTCTCCTAGTTCATGTGTTGATATTAATACTTCTAGCGATGCTTTTATGCCATGTGTAGATGATTATAATGTTATTGATAGTATTCAATTTGTACCTCTGTTTTGCGCAATTAACAATGAACTAAAGCAGTTGAATTTACCTATATCAATACTTCTAGTGATGCTTTTATGCCATGTGTAGATGATTATAATGTTAATGCTAGTATTCAATTTGTACCAATGTTTGAAATTAACAATGAATTAAGGTAGTTGAATTACCTCTCCAATGTGTTATTGTACCTACTAGTCGAGAATTTCCATAATGCATTCACTAGGTGAGTTACAAATAGACATCAAGAGTTTGCATTCGTCATCTATAATAGTTTACCTCTCCAATGTGTTATTGTACCTACTAGTCGGATAATTTCCATAATGCATTCACTAGGTGAGTTACAAATAGACATCAAGAGTTTGCATTCGTCATCTATAATAGTTAACAATTGGATTTATCGCAACTATGTGGCCAACCTCTAGTGAGAAAAATATCCCTACTTATCCACTTTGGAATTTATCATGATTAAGTTCTCCTTATTTGATGGAGATGGGAATGCTCGCATATCTTTAACTTTGCCACTTCTCTTGGGAAATATGGGCTTAATGGTAGAATTTTACAAAAGGCATTTCGAGAGAGTTCAGTGGGTCGGGATTAGATTGGTTTCATTCCCCGCATGGTGGGTCAATTGATTCCTTTCTCAAGTTAGAGGAAGCATTCTTATCACGTTTTAGTGCAAATGAAGGTCCCATGCTTACATTTCAAACATTTGACTACTATGCAACAAGGTGTTAATGAGAATGTTAGAATTATGCTCTTCAATTCAAAGATATCATGTACCAATTGATATGTCGACCAAGTGACTTTGAGAAGCAATTTGTGTTTAGCAATAGTCTATTGCTTCCTCTAAAAAAGAAATCACTATTTCAGAATCACCAATCTTTTGATCATCTTGAATCTGCCAACAGCATATGAGAAGGATTTGTTGTATCGCCTCTCTCTCGCATGGGGGACCCGTACTTCAAATCCTTCAACTTCTTCAAATGCTTCAACTACGTGAAGTGTGAAAGAAGATGCATCGTTTTAAAAGGCTCAACATTCATCTAGAGCAAGCTATAAAGCAAGCAACATCTAAGGTTACAAATCAACATCACAATCACAAGCCTAAAAGAATATAAAGGATATAAGACAAATCAAGTGTAATGTTGAAAATTTTGCTTAGTACGAATTAGATTAAATTGCCTTCTACTAGATATCGCCCACAACTATTAGAATATTAGATTAGTTTGTTAATAATCAAGCTTGTTAATGGTTTGTTAGTAAGTTTGTTATTTGGTTAGTACATAGGTTTACCATAAAGCTTTATTAAGTTTATGGTTACTCTTATTGTTAGTCCACTACAACTACTCCTTGATTGTAGCATTGCTTGTTTGTAGCCTTTCTTGAGCATATGACTCCTTTTATGTAATAAGATACAGCTTGCAGCTTCTCAATAATTATTTTAACATCGTTTAATACAACAAGGGGCAAAAACATTTTGTGATTATCATAAGGTGAATGGAAATGGTACAAATATGTGTTTTGTTTCAAGTAAAGGAATTGAAGAGCATGTTGACACGGTGCAATCGTAGTTGAAAAGCCTCAATGGATACCAAGGGTGACAAAGGAGCAATATGTACCCAAAGAAGCTCCTATGCAAAAAAAGGTAATTCTAAGCAAGAGGATGTACCAAAAGAAAACCCTTAATGTTTTGAATAAGCAACACCAAGTGGAACCCATGGTTACTCAACTCATTATGGAAAATGAATATAGGCAAGAAGTAATGGCTAACAAGAAACAAACTTATAACACATGCAACATAAACTTTCCCTAGCAACTAAGACACAATGTGAATGAACTTAAACATACAATTTGTCATTAAGGATCTCTAGGGCATATTAAATTGCCCTAGCCTTTGGATTTGAAGTAACAAAGACCTAAAGTAAAAAACACATCGTTACGCGGGGACGCGCACCCCCCATCTCCAACTTGTCCAGACATCTCGAGTGCTTGGGGACGGGGACGAAACATCCCCCCGCACACCCCTCAAATGCAAAAAAGAAGGGGACGCCCCTAACTTCAGGGAACGCACTTGGGGCGTCCCGAGTGCTTGGGGACGGGGATGAAACGTCCCCCCACACACCCTCAAATGCAAAAATGAAGGGACGCCCCTAACTTCAGGGGAACACACCTAGGACGTCCCAGTGCTTGGGGACGGGGATGAAACATACCCCCCCGCACACCCCTCAAATGCAAAAATGAAGGGGATGTCCCCTAACTTCAGGGAACGCCCCTGGGACGTACCAAGTGCTTCAAGACTTCGGGGACTCCAACAAGGACACCATGACGTCCCCGAGACGGCTAGGGGACATCCCAAAGTCCCCAGAGTCCTCAAAGTCCCCGAAGTCCCCAAAAAAATAAAACAATATAAAAACATAAAAGATTATGACTCTAAAAAGAGGAAAATGAAAACTAGTACTTTATGCAGTGATACTAGATGTAAATCCTTTTCCCATGCAAAGTTACCTTCCCAAGAAATGGACTTTTGTTGTTTTATGTAGGTTCCAAAAGAAGATATTCTAACAAGAGGTTGCTGTTATTTTACATTTTTAAGCCTTTCTTATACATAGCAATAGCATCTATAAATTCACATGCATATTTTTAAGGATTTCTTTAGTTTCAAAATTTTGTTGTGCAAGTCTTTCTACCTCTTTTTGTATGATAATGGAGGCTTTACCAAGTATATTAGGATGTTCTAGAGGCCAACTTTGTATTTAAGTTTTTAGTGTTTTTAGTTACCTTAGTTGGTTTTTGTCTATGGATGGCTATTCATGTAGTTTGCATGGCCTCTATTGTTCCAAAAAGCTATTTTTTTAATTCGAGGATATAATCATATAAGTGACATGATAAAGAGATGTTGCATGCCCTTTGGTAACATTGTTGGCTATGGTGCTGAAATTATAATCTTTCATGTTTTTTTCAAGGTTAGGGGACCCATTGTATATTTTTAATATTTATATACTATATTTGTCCCCCCACCATCCCCAAAATCTGAGAATTTTTTGCCATCCCAGAAACCACGTCCTGGAGTCTTAGGTAACTATGATACATCCTCTTTGTGATGCCTCGTATCGATGAATTCCATGCAATAAGAGAACACTAATGGTTATGACAAATAGAAGCAACTATCGACAATAAGAATGAGTGCATTACATTCGACGTTAATGAGAATATGATTTCATTACGAGAGAGATAGAACATACAAAGAGGATGAAATTCCCATTGTGGACAAAGCTACATTTCCAAGTGCAATACAAGAGCGAAAAAAGAAATAAGCATTGAATCTAAGTTTCAAATCAAGGACAAATATCAATAGTGGATCAATAGCAAGCAAGCAAAAATCACAAACCAAGTGCTTGTGATCAAAGGAAAATAGATGTGTATAGAGTTTATGTTGCCGCACACGGTGAGCCTAAGAGCAAAGGGATCATTGGATAGTACTCTAATCTATTTATATGCTTCAAAGTTATATCACTTGAATCTAAGTTGTATCTCTTAATACAAAAATTAACCATTTTAAATAAATATATTATATTTTTCCATTTTCAAAACTAAAACACATGTATCCAATCAATACAATACAAAATTGAAACATATACACCACAATATAGACTGGAATGACATCTCATATATGAAAGATATGTATCAAATATCCACATATCGAATGTCAAAGTCTTAGATGCAACAATACAAATGAGTAAAGTCTAATACAATGATAGGCCACTAAGATGCATGCTCTACGAATCACTCCATATCTAACTCTATAGATTTATTAGTTATTTGCTTGCAATCCTGATCGAGATCAATTCATCTACTCCCTATACCTAAACACTTCCATTACATCTTGTGCCTCAATGAGCTGCCCTTGCAGCTATATGTGATGATCATGTAAACGGATATACTATGCAAGCAGAGTCATGCTCAAGGCTTCGTCCACTAGTGGAGGTGGTAATTAGAATGTTTCCTACATGAGTGTCCTATTCGACCCATCACATTGCCTATGGCAACTCTACGCCAACCTATACTACCAAACCCTGCAGGTGCAACCTTCTCAAACTGTTCAACCTCAGCCTCACCATATAGATGATTTTATCTTTGGACCGATTTGCTAGCATTCATCGATACCGAGTATTCAATATCAACCTTTGCCAGCATCTCCTGCTCAAGCTCAGCCTTTAATATCTAGGCATGCACAATGCATGATAGTCTTACAGCCGCATTCACCTGACATACTGCAGGTTATAATCACTGCTAGTGACCCGCCGCTTATCCATGAGTGTTTTACTAGCATTAATGATTAAGGTTATTATAGGCACGTGATCATTTATCTAATTTCAAATTTCAATGGTGATTTAGCTACTTTATTACTCCTTGCCCACGATGTGTGAGATTTGCATCTATTGATCTAGGACCTTCATATCATCCCATTGACAGGATCATAGGATAGCACTCATATGTTCCTTACTTGGTCTCGACTATGTAGATTATTGTACATAATTTCTTTGTCACGGGTTTTGCTGGTTTGATCACATTCTTTTGTTTTGACATTAATATTTTTCACTTGTTTTCACATTAATCATTCTCCTAGCACCATCGTTTCAATTTGATTTGATTTGATTATCCTACTATAAACATCTATGTAGTTCCTGACAACGCAACACATACATGGGTTTGATGTGATTGTTGAGAGAATCATAGTTTACCTAGAACTACCCCCATTCTTCTATTTGTGCAACCTACAACCCTTGGACTCTTGTGTGTTTACTTTAAGCTTTCTTATGTATTCGATTATTCCAAAATGCATAAATAATCAAATATTTCAAAATGCAAAAACATTCAAATATTGCAAAAATCCAAAACCATGACTTTTGTGATTCGCTTTGTTGTTACATACATTCATACATTTTTGTTTATCGTGCTTTTAATACTTGCTTTCAATAGTGTGCATGAGTTAGCTACAAGACATACAGGGTAGACAATTCCATTGACATCGCTGGGAATATCACACGTTGTTTTAGGTTATATTTTTATCACTCTTATTCATTGGTGATATGGAGCTACCTACGTAATGTCTTGCACTAGCTTATATTGTGTGACGTTATTGCAGATATTGTATTGTGTTTTACCTAATGATGGCATTGTTTTCTTATATGTACTGACATTGCTAGCTCCATGCTTGTTATTTGTTAATCACGACATGTTTCTATGATATGTTCATTGATCACGTGTTCTTGCCATACTTATCGGGAGATGGGTACCGATACCGATACCGATACGGCGACAAGGACAGTGCACGCCATTTTAAAAATGGAAGACGGGTACTCGGAGACAACAAAACAATAAATGAGTAAATTTTAGAGAAAACAATAATATACAACCTAAGAAAAACAGTACTACCTTTTCAAAATTAAAATATTTGATGTTGACAAAGGATAAAAGTAATTATATTGATATTTATCTTTGATATCTCATCATATCTAAGGTCAAGCATAGAAAATAAATATATTTCTAAGAACACTGAAATGCAAGTCTCCAAGACAAGTACCAGCCTCCGAGACGCATTTTTTTGGTTGGAGACAAGTCTCTGTGCAACATTGGTTCTTGCGTGCTTCTAAGTTGTTTTCTCTTGTGTGATTCCATGATTCTTGTTTGCTCTATAATTCTACGTGCATTGTATGACTCTTGTTTACTTTATGCTTCATATGTGATTTTATTGATATTAGTGTTGGTCAAGTCATCACGTCAAAGTTGTCATGTCGCTCGAGTTGGTCAAATGTCTTATGTAGGGCCTCATTGCATCATACAAGGTCATGTCATGCATGTCAAAGGATCCTTCATATCGAGTCATGTTTGTTAGTGTACTTATATGAGCTTCATTGTCATGCTTTGGTTCATTTGGTTGGATTCTTAACAATATTCACATATGTTTATTCCTTGGATAATACATTTTATGTTTCTTCTATAATGATCATTTCATAATTATGTTGACCTATCCAGTCATGTTTAGCATACATTATTTATATGGTTTATCTTTATATACTTTTTAATCATGGTGCATCACTTTTGTTTTGACATGAATGATATCCAAGCACATCCCTCACCTCAAAAGGGGAGCAGATTGCAGGCTTGTTCATAATTTCATGTAGATTTTAACCGAGGATGCATAGATTCAATCAAATTTGTGAAATTCTACACATTTCCAAATCAAGTTTCATTTAGTTTTGGCAGAATTTCAGCAATTTTTGCCAAGTACACACAATTTTTATATCTTCATGTACAACGAGATCCCTTGGCCTCAACAGCCCAAAAATTGATATTTGACTCTTAACTGTTCTAAGAAGTCAGATTTCTTCAGCCAAGAGCATGTTTCTAGCATTCAGTACATATGCATGACCTTGAAGATTACTTTTTTACTAAATTAGCTCAGAGTAGCAGTGTTGTCCAACAGGCACTCTTTAGCATTCAGCAGATTGGTATCATAGTTCAGAATAACCACTAGGTGTAGTCATTCTTATGCACATTTCATTTTATTGCAAAATTTCGAACACAATTTTTCAATTCTAACAAAGAAATTATCGAGCATTGATCTACACATCCTTTCCATGTCTTTACAGGTTTTTCATGTGGATTGGCAAATATATTCGACAGTTTGCACCACCATCCTATGATCGAAATTTGCAAGGTTTGCATTTCTTTTTATTCCTTTTATTTAAGCATTTGTCAATAATAGATAAAAAGAGGGCAATCTATAGTACCCAAATTTTGGTCCAAGGACTTGGTAATGTCACTTTTTCTAATTATTTTGATATTGTATAGTCCATTTACACATATTTGACCATTTTTCAGTCATACTTCCACTTTTCCCCCACCCTCTAATCCACCAGTCAATAGTCCTCCAATTCAACTTATCGAAACCACTTGAAGTCTGCCATTGAATATTTGTCCAAACCTCTCCACATCTCAATTTTAATTTTTAGCATCCTTGGTCAAGTTCATAGATCATGGACACATTTGGTCCCAAACTTGTCCACCTGCCACAAACCCATCCTCCCATCCTCTAATAGTCATAGTTTCAAATGGGTAACTTGGCCAAGTTGATATTATAGGATCGGATGCGCAGAAAAACTACCAAAAGGTCATCTAGTAAAAAAACACACCCTGACCTATTAGGGGCATCTAGGAATCGTTAAAGTACCTTATACTCCTTGGAGCACATCATCAAAACAAGCTGTACATCTGAAGTCATCTAAGCATAATCCTAGATCATAACATTGAGCTTAATTCTGAAGTACAATGTCCACGGTACATGTTGCCAAGTTTTAGGGCTACATTGAGGGCTCATTCTTTATTGCAAATACATTTTCACCCGCATCTCATCCTAGGTTTGAGAGAACTACATGAGGTTTTATCCCTCTTGAAGTAGTGGTATGTATTGCAATGCTTACCATGTGTGTGCGTCGAGGTTAGTCTAATCCAATCACGCTTACCACTTTTTCAAGTCAAGGCGCACTAAAGCTAGGGTATTGGGTAAAGGAGAGACATTATACGGTTTTGTTTGATTTTGTCTCATCATCACAATATCATAACCGGGAAACCAAATTTACAAACAAAGATGAACCCGCACAAAAAGCGCAAACAAGAACAAATTTACAAACAACGGGGTCATTAACCTTCTAGATGCCTTTGGATCGTACATGTCCTACACATGGTACCGCCTGGACTACTACAAACCCGTACACCGTACAATTGCAAATCTTGAGTTTTCCCAAACACCCTAACCATTTTCTTTTTGCCTCTACACACCATCTCAACACAACATCTTACCCTCTATTCACATATTTTGGTGCATTTGTTCCATTCTCTAACCCTAATTGCATTTTGTCAAATTCTAAGTAGCATAAGATATCAGAAAATCAATATTTAGCATAATTTGTAATATCCCTTAAAATAATTTCTAACAAATCTGGATATTTTGTTAAACCCTAGGGCAGCAATATTAAAAATCAGATTTTTATAACAGCAGCGATAATCAGATTTTTTGTAGATATAAAAACAACAAACCATAATGCGTAAAAAACAGTCTTTTATTTATTGAATATGAACCAGCTACAATAAAAATACCAGTGTCTGAATACAATTGTTTGGAGCTGAACTAACAGAACACTTGCACTCGAATTGTCACTACAACCCCTCAATGGAATTGCCAAGCTCAAATGTGAGGGTTTTCGTCCTCAGACCTGTATGCAAATGAAGGATTTCGTCCTCTATTGCTATTGCAGAAGTTGAAGCTACTTGCAGACAAAGAAAATAATTCATGAATTTCCAAGATGTCTTTACAATGATCCCCAAATCTGCCTTTATAACTTCCCTTCCTTCTTCCAAAGTGGGCCCCCCTTCTAGTTTACATGCATGCTCCCAAAAACAATTAAAATAATGACTTTATTCCCCTCAAGTTGGCGCCCCATCCTAATAATAGGAATATGCAAAATTAAAGGCTTGATCTTCACTTCATCCTAAAAATAGGATATGTTCCTCATAATTAGAAACTTTGACTTTGACACCTAATAATAGAAGTACATCTTTCTATTATTATTTTATTCTATTTCAGTTATTTAAATATAATTTAAGTGTCCTTTTTCCAAATAAAATATAAAAATTACCCTTGGACCACTTAATTAATTTATTTTCCTCTTTTAATCACCCCTTAGCCTACGGAAAATAATAAAAATAGGCTTCAAATATCCAGAATTAATTAATTCTGAAAAGGGGACATTACATAATTCATGAATGTTTGGGATTGCCTTTTATTAGTCCGAATTATCATTTCTTTTTAGTTGAAATATGTGTTAAGCATAATTTAATTAGAACACACTTGTCATTTACAATTGTTAATGGATTTTTGTACAAAATGGGGAAAGACAATCTCTGCATAGAGTAACATTGGAGCGTGAGCAAGCAGCAATCTTGAATGAAACAGAAAGGAATTGTAAGACACATCACATGACATTTGACTATGAAGAAGATACTACAAAGTGTGGTATGGGGGCTCACATTGTTCCAAGATACACATCACGTTGCAAGGCACCGCAACGTATGCCAATAGGTCGAGGATGCCAAATCAACGTATGAAATGCCACTTAATACAGTTCTAGAAGCTCAACCCTTCGAAAGGCATTAAACTTTGTGGGGCCAATCAATCAGCCCTAAAAATGATCAAATGCTCGGTATATAATCATTGTGATGGATTACTTCACAAAACAAGTTGAAACAGCTACAATACACAATTGCACAACCCAAGATACTATGAAGTTTTTGTATGAGAACACCATAACCCGAGTTGGGTGTCCAGAGAGGCTAGTCAGCAATTAGGGTACACATTTCCTTAATAACACCATCATTATATCACACCAAATGATTATTGCATACCATTCACAAGCCAATGGACAAGCGAGACCTCAAATAAGGTGTTAGGAATGTTGAAGAAATGTTATGTACAAAAGGACGACTCAAAAGACAGACTCGAAAAAAATTGTGCGTATAGGACAAATTATAAGATAGCTACATGACATACACCTTTCAATGAGTGAATAGCATGGAAGCGGGCATGCCCTGGAGTATATTATTCCTAGTATGTAAATAGCAATGGTAACAAGGTCTGGTTATAAGGAGTCCTTCAAAATCGACTCTTGGAAATCGGATAGATGAAAGAGGTAAAGAAGATGGCAAACTAGAATCAAGAGGTCCAAAAGCACAATCGCAACTTGCAAAAGAAGGATCTTCATAAAGGCCAATTAGTCTAATTGTATGAAAGCAAATTTAAAGTGCACCCAAGAAAACTACAAATACATTGGAAAGGGCCCTATATGATTCACGGATGACCAATGAAGGGACAATTGTTTGGGAGATTTGCGGGGAGACATTGTTCTAGAGAAGGTGAATGGTTGTCGGCTTAAACCTTAGCGTCGCTACGCTACGTAAAGCAAAGGGATAAGAAGTAATTAAGTGCCATCAAGAACAAGTAGGGTAGGATTTTTGTTTTCAATAAGTGTGGTTGCATGGAAAAGTAGGTAGCAAGAAAGTTTGTTTCTTCAAAGAATGGAAGCAAAGCAAAGTGGAAGAGGATAAGAATGACAAAAGGTTATTGGTTCTGCAGCAAGTATGTAGGAGGGACCAAATCTGCAACTAGAATCTGCGAAGCCCTACAACTCAATTAAGTTTGGGAGCAACATGAGTAGAAGAACACGCTACGAGCTCTAAAATGGTAAAGGACGAAGAAGATTGCACAAATGTTGATTGCACTTCAACTTCAAAATGAAACAAGTTTCAAAAGTTCAACGGCAATATAAAGCGGTAGGTGAATGCATCAAACAAAAACCGTGGAAAAGCTAAGTGTCACTTCTCAAATGACTAGTCCATTAATGACAAAGCAAGTAGCGCAAGAAATAGATGGATCAACGAATTGATGGAAAGGCAAAGTGGAACATACTATACAGCTATGGCATCTCTCCATTTCAAACACTGCAATTTTCCAGAGCTCATGAAAACAAAGCAAACAAGCAAGAAAAATTGAACTCAATAGAGATCCAAAAAGAGAAGGAAAAAGTAAAGGACTGGAGAACAAAGCATGGAAAAGGCTCGACACAAACAAAGAAATACAAGATCTAGAAGATTGAGGGCACACACACAAAGCAAGATGTCAAATCCTTTCACATAACCCATTAGGCCAAAGATTTGGGGGATAATGCAAGAAACGGGGATAACATTTTATCCCTTTCAAAATCAAAAAGGAAGAGATGGGAATTGGGGTAGCATTCAAACAAGCTAGTAGAGCGATTCATAGCCCTAAGGGCAGCTACTAAGAAGGAACAATTCACCGCTCCTACCGCAAGATTTGTTCTAAGACAAGCGACAACTACACCTAGACAACACGAGCCAATCAAAGACTTCATGCAAAAAGACTTAGTCCTACTTCTAATTTTTGAGACAAATCCCGAACTAATGCAAACCGTGTTTGCAGATATAACAACGAGCAAAATCATCTCACACCACAAGAGATAATCACAATAGATGTTGTGACAATTGCTAACATGGCCAAGTTACCTCTTACGGTAAATCGATAGAGCCTACGATAAAGGAGAGATACAAAGTGCAAATAGAACAACACAAAAATACCCCGCCCATGCAATCAAGGGCAAGGCCATGCGCACATTGGCCATACTAATCATGGAAAGGTACTAGCATACGGCTCGAGGATGCAAATAGATGTCATTAGGCGTCGTAGACATCACACATGCATGATCCATGAGAATGAGGAATTCAATTGGAAAGATTTTCTAGCCAATGAGATAAATGCAAACTCGCAGAAAATCCTTGAGTGAACAATGAAGAACTTCCAATACCAATTTATATTTTTTCTCATTTTCTTCAGGCACTGGAAGTCTCCAAAAGGACCAGCAAATGTGGAGGCAACCTATTGGTCGAATGTCATTTTTGATAAATGGATATACAAGCACAAATACGTTCCGTTCAAGGTGAAGCATAAGTTTGCAGAGCGGCGAAGAAAATTCAATAAATCATCAACAATCCTCATATCACAAAAGAGGTTAAGTCATACCTCACTTGCACCATTGGTCGGGATAAGCACCAACAACCCATACAAAGCTACAATTCTTTGTCATGGAGGTGGTAAAGTCGGAGTTGAGCCGATGGCACAAGCTGATAGGGAGAACATACAATGCCTACAAGCATCTACACTTCAAGGTGAGGTGCAAAATCCTATGAAGGAAAGGAAGGAGACGACATTGCAGCCACCTCCAATGCATGAAGGGAGGAAACCTCATAGAGCTCAATAAGAGGTAGATGCGTAAGGCAAGCCCGAGAAAATAAAGGCACCTTCAAACCCATAGTTGCCACTCCTATTTATGGAATTAGACTATGAGAGTTGAGGAGTAGCTTGAGCCAACATCCACGACATAACAAAGTGTAAGACACGGGTGTGATTCATTACACATGAGAAGGCGGATAAAATATGGTTTCTCTGCGAATTCAAACCAAGGTAAGCGCGAAGAAAGTAGTAAATCTTCCATTTGTACTTGTATCTTTGAAGGTGGACGCTTCGCTCCAAAAGCAACAACCCACGAGAGGTGCAAGCAGCCATATTTGGTGCACTGTAGGAGCTGAATCACAAGCTCATATGATGTAGGTGAATGTGATCGATGAACCTTAAGCATGTCCATATTCACCGCCTACAAGTAAGAGGTGGGAGGAAATCGACAACAAACACAGAGCCCACAATTTGTGCAAAGAGAGGTGGAGCTATCAAGCAAAGAAGAAGATCTACAGCAAGAAATCCCATTCAAGTTGTTTTGCAAACAAACCAAGAGTACACAAGACGCCTCACCTAGGAAAATCGAGATGTACCTCTTGAGGATGGAGGGAACAACTAAGAGATGAAGCAACATAGATAGTAGAGGAAAAAAACGGACAAAGAAGAACACGAGAAAAGAGGGAGGAGGAAAGGAAGCAGCAAACACAACTTGCTCGCAAGAAGAAAAGGTTGTTGATGAAAGAGGTAATCACGAGCACCGCCTCACCCCTCCATCTCCGTAACAATTTCTTTCGCAAACTATAGCACCATCCCCACAGATTCACCAATTCCATGTGCACCACCATCTCCACCGCACTCACCTCCTCTAACAAGAGCAACTCCGCCACACTCCCCTCCAATGTCATGCAACATCACCACCTTATTCTACTCTTTCCATTATCACTTCCCAACCACACTCTCCTCTCAAAACCCCTACTTCATGGAATCCACCAAGGGCATCATATATCCTCATATTGTGCTTTCGCAACAATCTAAACTGGTCATCTCAGGACCATTTCTCAGGCCTATCGGTGCACAACAAGAGAAGGCACCACGTACCACCTATCAAAATCAACCAAGGTTGTCGGAGATGGGGAAGCTCAAGGAATTGGGGAGACTACAATATTGTAGGTGCGAGCAAAAAGAGAAAGATAAAGGCAAAGAATATTGTGATATGGCTGCTTGACTTAACTTTGCAGCATGATGAGATGACAAAGTAGAACTAGGAGGACAAGCAAAAAGCAAAGATAGCCCAAGCAATAATCATTGTGAGTACAAAGGATCAAAAGAGGGAAGACGCATTGAAATTGTCATTGGACAAACAAAGCAATATTACAAAGCAGACCAGACAATGAGAAATGGACATGCCTCACAACACATTTGCAGGGGTACAATCAAGAAGGTTCACAAAAAGCTAGTGAAACTCAGAAATGAAATCAATATGAGCATAGCCATTAAAATTGGTTTTTCCAGGCAGCGGGTGAGGAAGATCTGTTAGGCACAATGCAGATCATGGCACAATTGCACACATATTTTTCCTTCATCTGGGACGGGATAGATGACTGGGCAACATTCAAGTTTGACCTTCTAAACCTGCTACCTTCTAAAGGATCAAATAGATAAGCCATGCTATGTGCAACCCACCGATGTCCTGAGACAACTGCAAGAATAGCGGCAACATCTGGTGCAGCCAGCTTCAACATCTTCTTCATCTCAACAAGGCACCAGCCACGCAGCAATTCGCACCACCAAAAGCTCCTCCAGCAAACTAAGGTGGTAAAAGTTTGCGAAAATTTGATCAAGTACAAAGTTTTGAAGATGGGAGTTTCTGCAAGTGAGACCAAGGTTGAAAAGCTGTAAAGGCAGTCTCCTGGTTAAGCCAATCCACTGAAAACCCGTAAAGGGCAGCAGGTTGGTATGCTAATTGATTGAAAACCAGTACGGACAGCCAAGTAATGCGTCAAACATGAAAACTAGCTACCGAAACTTCCTGCAACACTGTGACTAAAACTCCGAAGGAGCATTTACAACACTTCCCAGCTATGACAACATCTTTGTCTTGAGATGAGACAACTTCTGGTTAGGAAATTGGGAATTGTGCCTCAGAAAAAAATTTGCAACATTTATATATTAAAGATCTCTGAGATATATGGAATATTGTATATGGTTTTGTATGTAGTAAACAGGAAAAAGAAAATTTAAAGCGAAAGAAAGAAAGGAGACTGAAACGGAAGGACGAGAAGATGGAGAGTTATATGAAACTTTATAAATATGGAACAGCTCGCACAATGACAGATGATCTTCACTAGCCTTTATGCTTCACTTTGAATATAGAAGATCGTTCACAAGTCTATTCATGTGCATTCTCTTGAAGTAAATGTATAACAATATTTCTTGTGTTCTAAATTAGTCTATATATTCACAAATGTTCAATGCTATGGTTAGTTCTCAGTAGTACTCTGTTTTGAATATGGTTTCCTACAAGAACATAATTTCTGTATATGTATTTTCCTGCGAATAATGATTGAAATGAACTAGACTACAACCTTAGCATTCCCTGAAGTGTTTCCAGGGACAGTTGCTACCAACTATCAACTACTTGGCAAAGATGCACTTCGAGAAAACTCAAGTTCTGTTCTCAAAAACATTGCAGCCTTTTATCCATGACAAATGGAAAATTCCTATAAGTAGACCAATCATGGTTTTGTAAATTTTTCTATCCATGTGAGAAATCTTATAGGAATATTCGTCCTTTAAGATAAATGTCAATTTCAAACAAAGAAATGAATAATTTAGTTGCCACTAATCATATAGCACGATTGCCTAAGGTATAGCCCAAAAGTCTACAAAACATGCAAGGAAGACACATGCTAGACAATATTAACGTAAATAGGAAAACCTTGCAATGTGCTAAACATTTAGGTCAAAAAGCCTTGTTCCTCGATACTGATTTGTACAAATGTTATGATTATTTCCAATGGCATTTCAACCTAAACATGTGAAGATGGGTTTATCTTGTTAAAATAAGATGCATTTGGAGATTCCATATGCTTTTAGCAACAAAAAATTGGTAAGCTATGCAGTCCCAGGGCCTTGACCAAGCCGCTTCATGTTCAGCATTCCAGAAGCTATCGTTTAGCATAGATTACTCTAGGTGTCTGCTAAGCAGCCATGGCTGAAGGTAAAATATTCAATTATTTTTCTCATAACTACAATCATAATAACATTGTTTCCCTTGGATCAAGGAAAAATGAAAATGACTTTGACCAAGCTGCTTAATCTTCAGCATTCCATAAGCTATCATTTAGCATATATTCCTCTAGGTGTCTGCTAAGCAGTCATGGCTGAAGGTAAAATTTTCAACTATTTTGCTCATAACTACAATCATAATATCTTTGTTTCCCTTGAATCAAGGAAAAATGAAAATGGCTAGAGAATACATACATATATGTGTGTGGTCCCTGTGTGCACCCCAAAACAACCTGTTTCAAATGCCATATGTCACCACACAAATACAGTCCAATGATGATTCAAACCTCATAAAATGTTCATTGGAACAATAAAACATCTTGAATGAATCTCCATTTTGTATCTCTTTTATTTGCCTTCTCTTTTGCAATTTCGGATTTTTCAGTCTCTTTATTGCTATTTCACTTTTCTTGTTGTGTTGTATTCTGCTTTTGAAACCCCAGTTTCCCTTGCAAAATTTCCATATTGTTAGATACCGTCATGTTACATATTTTTGGTCATTGACACCTCAGTTTGGATGTTTGGCGTCCCCTCTTCTCAGGTCACGGTTTTGTCATCTTTTTCATCCTTTATGTCGTAATAGGTATTATGCTTCTCAATTTCTCCAAGTATTTTTGCCAAATTGTGGGTTTGCATGCTCTTCACATTCCCTTTTGGTCCTAAATCATTCCAAGTTACAGAGCTGGAAGTATAATATTGGAAAATAGCCAATTAAAAGTCTAGAATAGCATATATTTTATTACAAGATGTCACCATCCTCCTATTTCTTACAAAGCATATGCAAAACTTATAATGCAAAACAAACAACATTTGCAGCAGAATTAATAGCATTAGTTAGAGTATACAGCTCAGCATTTGGAACTTATATAGAATTTGGTATGGAACTCAATAGAAATCAGAGCTCCTTACCTTGACAGAGGCTCCACCAATGCAACTATCTGATTTATCACTCAGTGTTTGGGGAACAACAGTACTTGAACCCGAACTTGTGCCACGTGCGCTTGATCCACTGCTGCTGTCTGAAGATACAGAACCCTGGTGTTCTTCAACACTGTGCCTAACTGGTGTTCCAGCCGAACTTCCCTCCATATTATCAGAAACAGGGGCACTCATTTCATTATTTTTACCGGAAGTGTCAAGACGCTCCATCATACGGGCTACACCTGCAATCCCAGCACTAACTTCACGTTGAACTTCTCGGCCAAGTTCGGCTACTGCATTATTACGTGCAAACAACTTCTCCCTAAAGCCTCGTGTACTCCTTGATATCGATTCCTTGTACCTGTAAAATTACCAAACATCCCTCAAGCCTAAGAATGCCCCAAAGAAGGGCAAAACAAAAGCCCTCAGTCCTACACAATACACCTAGAGAGGAAAAACGAACCTGGAAGAAACAGCAGAAAATCGAGATTTGAGTGACTCAGAAAAGGACTGAACCTCAGAGGACCGTGCCCTCTGTTGACTTTCAGGAGAGCGTTGTCCTGGGGCATTCCTGAATCGAAGTTGTTGCAGGGCAAACCAAATCGGCACAGTGAGATGAAGATCACTCATTCCAAATCACATATGGCAAAGATAAATGCAAAGTGCAAGCATCTTTAGCAATATTCTACACAGTGGCCTCAGCTCAATGAAATAAAAGAAACATTAAAGAAAAAAATGCAGGAGCATGCACTTTGGTGCTTAGAATACAATGTCAAGTAACTTCAAAGTCAATTCCAACAACTTCATGAGGAAACTTATGTACCTTGGGGGAAAGGATTCACTTCTGGTGTCAAGAGATTGGGCTGTAACATTGGTATTCCCATTTGTTCGTGAACTCATTTGCCCAGGTGGAGATGGCAAAGGCCCATGATGTACCTGTCCATCCCTTACAACAGGTATAACTGGTGTACCAGAATCAACAGCACTAATTGCTGGAACAGTTCCACTCGTTTCCACGTTATTAGGAGAGGCAGGTGGTGGAGAATGAGTAGAAAACACCAAAAATTGTGGATGACCTTGGCCAGATGATCTATGCCGTAAATTCTCCCTTCTGCTGAAATGGCCTCTGCCCATTGCAGCAGCTGCTAAATGCTGCATTAGCCTTTCCTCAAAATCAGAGTCGTCTGTGTAAGACGGAACCTGCAATAATGACAAATTCTCATAGTTACCACTAACTACAATCCCACATTCTCAAAATGAAATAGGAGATAATCCAAGTTACAAATTCATTACATATCCCGTGGCCTAATGGAGGAGAAAGAACACAAACATGGTGAAATTCTATTTCATCGAGAGAATTCCGAACAAACATCGGAGACCGGCTTAATCTAATATTCCTCTCTTGCTCCACTGCTGCAAGCAACTCTTGGCTGCAATGGCAATAGTGAGTAATTAATGTCTGAAAAAAAAATCTAAGAAATGTCACAGATCTCAAGAGACCTGCAATAACTGAATCGGTTAAATTATCATTTCTCTTGAAAGCTCAAAATCAAAAGAATCGGCAGCATAAAAATAAAAAATTTAACAACGGAGAATATGACATGTGAATTTTTTTTAGCATAGCATATCCAAACTTCGATCCCAGCATAAAGTGAAAGAGAATTGAGTTTACCACATTGGCCTAAAAACACGAAAGAAACAAAGAGAACAGAATTTACTAAATATAGCCCTAAAAAGGATAAGGAAATTTGTATACATGCCTTGCAGGATCCTTCAAACTCAAGATCCGCCAACACATAGGGCATTCCTTGCTTCTTTGAGACCTGTTAAAACGACCTGAATTTTTACCTAAAATGAAAAGAATTTTTGCTAGAGTTTATAATCAATGAGGAAAACAATGTTTTAGAAGAAATTCACCATTCAAGTATGCACTGCAGATGGTACTCATGTTTGCAGCTGGTAACCTGTAACAACTCCACCAGATCCAGGGTCAATTTACCCAATAAAAATTTGCATTTTGGTAGAAAATTATGAAACGAATTCCGAGACCCGTCTGATCCATTAACTAAATCAAATTAAATGCTCAAGACTCACTATAAACATCTGAAACCCATATTCCACTGAAATTGCAGAACCAAAAAAGAAAACCATTTTTTCAAGGTGCGATTGTGTGACCGGTGAGGGAGTGACAGGGAAAGGAAGAGGAGGAGGAATTGCCATCTCCAACAGATTATTTGAGTGTTTCTCTTTAATCTCTTACAAATCAAAAATTACTAGAGAAAACTATAAAATAGCCATGTGGAGAAATATAATAAGGAAACAATCGCTCTGAATTCAATTATACTTGTAAACAATCATGCCAAGACATTCATAAAGGGTGAAATCGAATAGATGTTGAAGATGTTTATACCCCAGACAATTGCTTAGTTCCCACAAACTCGAATGTCAGACAGGAAGATGGGAAAGAGAAGATCTGTGTATTACATACACGAGTGAAAGAAACATAGAAGTATTTATCATGGAATGCTCGGCTTAGAATGACATTCAGGACAGCCATACAAATGCCCTTGGCTAGACAGACGCAATAGAAAATGGAGGGTATCATGGTCGACTTAATAAAAATCTTTTAATTTCATTAGTCTAAAATTCTCTCTACAACCCAGACTGCACTGTAAAAGGTGCAAGCATAAAAGGAGATCAATAAAAAAATTGTTTAAGAAATTTACTGTGGCAGGATCGTTGTCGGAGAAAGCTTCAAGGCAGATGCTGCAGGCATCATCACAGGGTCCTGCACACCTCCTTCCACAAAAGCTGCCGCCGATGATAAATGGGTGTCTGTTACTTTGTTCTCCTCCATCCCACACAAAACTGAAGCACCCACAAACAAACAAACAAAATAAATAGGGCCCAAAACACCCACAACCAGATTCAGAAAGAGGAGCAAATTCTGCAGATTCGCCCAAAAATAGGGTCTTTGGTAATACAGGATTCAATAGCCGTCTAAAAGGTAAAATTGAAGAAACCCAACACAGAAAACAGAAATCTAACAAAATGGTCAACACAATCAGTGTTATCCAAACACGAGTTGAAAAATCACATAGAGATCACCATTTCTGTTTGCAAAAAACCTCCCAAACAGGAAAAAAAGGGGGACAGAGGAGGTAGTTTTTATCACGATGACACAAAATTGGAAGAGAAGAAAATGGAAAGATGAAGAAGGCAACAGATGGCACCAGCGCAATTGAAGATCAGATCTTGTACTAAATTCGAAGCGTATAAAAACAAATATGCCTCCTAAACCCCATCATTTTCTAAATTCATGGATCGTAGAAAGACGAAGACGATCCCGTGTAACTAAAAATTTCAACACGACGTAGTTATTAATAGAGGTAATTAGTATTGACTTATTAATAGAGGTGATTAGCATTAACGCACCAACCAACGTCTCCTCAACCTTTTTCTCTATTTTTAACAAAATAAAATTTATGATCGAAACTCTAAAAAAACTTGTGATTTACCACTTGGATTTTTAGTGCCAAGGTTCTATTCTCATCAAGTCAATTGTTTTCAGTCAATCATTGACAAGTTTTTGTGATATTTAATTGGCCACTGTTTTCTTATTTTAAAAAATATTTATTGAATGTAACTCTTGATTGGGTGAAAGAAATTAAAGCCTCACTTTATCCTCAAAACTATTTACTCAATTTAAGAACAAATCAATATACCATAATATTCAAAGGTTGAATTCTTCGTATATCATAAGTATTTCACACTTCGTGAATTTTAATTTAAAAAGTTTTTAAAAAAACTCCATTAGGCATTCTAATTTCCACCTGAATTTTAAGGGAATCTAGAATAGAATAATTTATATTATTATCAACATTTATTAGTGAGAATTCACTTTGCCACTTTTTTAGGTTTTACGTGTAATTCATTTTGTGTTGCAAATACCTAGCTTTCTAATAGGCCTTTCTTCTCATTGTTAACCATTTTTCAAGTAAAGAAAAATGTGCAATAATGATTACCGATTGATCTCACTTCATTTAACTATATTTGTTAAGATGTTTGGAAGTATGATTTTTTATTGCTTCCCGCTCGTGTTAAAGGGCAATGGCTCAACAGAACCAACAAATCTTAATATGTTAGAAACATATATTGGGGTAGAGCATAGACTCAACCTACTTGAACAATTCCCGCATGTCAAAACATAGTGAAATTAAAGACGAGAGGATACTTATGCCAATACACACAACTAGATAAAACTCAAGATTATGCATAAACTAATTGTATGTATATATGTATATATGTATGTTACAATACATACCTTAGAATAAATAGCCAAAGTAGTTTTTTTCTCAAACTACGAGTGGTTGGTATAGACACCTAAATTTGGGAATTAATCATTTGATAATGTTAATATTAGCTTAATCTATATTTACATCATAAAAGATTGTATAAGATTATGAGGAAAGATGTAACATATGTTACAAGTAGAATATTAAGAGTAAATCAATCCAAATCAACCATATAATCCAAAATATTGCTATTAATATAGTAAATGATGATGTGATAATGAAATGACAACGTAAAGCATAAGAATAGATAAAGATTATGTTCTATGAGAGAGATATAGAAGTGATATGGGTGTGCAGACTAGATGGAATGGATGATTTGAACTTGAACATGCATTGTTCTATTGATTGTGCCAAGAAATTGCTTGTGTACAAAACCATACATATCTTGTTGGGTCGTAGTATGGTCTAGTCCTACTTTGTACAATTGCAAACATGTGCACAACTGGGTTCTGCGCAACTTTGTTTACCTACCGCTAGTCTAGAAATGGTTGGCATTGTCTGCTACTAGGGTTTGCACACCTTCAAAGCCGAATTAAAGGTTAGGAGCACCCTAGGCAATAATTGAGGTGGACACCCTTCTTACAATTTTAGTTAACAATTGTTTCCCACCAAATTAATAAATAAAAGTTACGTATATTATCGTATTTTAAATTTTTCATAAGAATCATAATAAATCACTAATTTAAATAAATTGGAATAAAACTAAATAATTAAATCCTATAAAATTATCAAATAAGGACAAGTAATAATCCATGGATGGAGATAATTAATTATATGAGGTGCTTAGAATGCAATAAATACAAATTTTATATAAGGTTGGTTACTCGTCTTATTTACCAATATCAAGAGGTGATGGGACTCAAAACTAAACAAAGCACCATTTTTTGCAAAGAAATAAAAATTCTTACGTAGCTCCCATGGTTTTGTGAAGAGTGGTATTTGGACCAAGCTTATTAATTCATCCATTAAAAAAATGGCATTGCCCTCATAACCTTAGGAATAGATAATTAACTAATTTTTTCTTTCAAATATACTTGCCTCTACTAGCTATGCCAAAGAACGTTATAAAAATACATGCCCTCATAACATTAGGAATAGAGAATTAAATAATTTTTTTCTCTCAAATATATTTGCCTCTACTAGCTACATCAGTGACATTATAAAAATACATGAACTTTTTCTGAGAAAAGTTACACCCCGAATTATTTAGAGCTACATTAGAGAGTGAGTAATAATATCAACAATATCGTATGAGATTAAAATATGCATATTTATTTTTACTTGTAAAAATATTATAGTACATTTTTATGTGTATGCATAAATTTATGTTACTTTATAATAATATCAATAAAAGGGTTAATTAATACCGACTGGTGTAAAAATATATAATATAATTAAAGCTAACAATAATGAAAATCTCTAGATTTAGAAATTGTTGGCATCAGATGCCACTAGGGTTTGCACACCTTCGGCACCACCTATAATGACCTATAACAAATAGAAACCCCTAGATACTTGCAACAAACTTTGTCAACAATAAGATAACATAGGGAGAAATTTGTGTATGGGTGAGGTGGATCGACCCTAGAAGTCAACCCCTACTAAACCAATCTATGGGGCTAAAGTATATCCCCTCAAGTGGGAGCATGCCTCTTATAGTTCTCCTAGTGTTGGTTAGAATAGTGTATGCAATCTAAGCCAAACCCTATATTGCCCTCACATATCTTGACATATTGAAAAGTGAGTGTAATCGTAGATAATATAGAAATGTACCCATCATGTTGGCGGTGTGTTTTACACTCTAAAATTGATCCCCTTTATCCCTCGAGACCTTTGCAATGCTTGGAGTGGTGTGATCTTGCTAAAACAAGGCTTTAAGACCTTTAAATGCTCGAGAATAGAGGAAGCTAGACTCTTGAACCGTGTTTGAGTGGTTCAATCTGTGTGGTGGTGGCTCTAAACGATGTGTAGCTATTTTTAGAAGATTTAGGAGAGCCTTGAGTGCTTTTGGAGAGTAATTTGAAGTGTGTGTTTGTGAGAATGCCAGTCGGTTATAAAGTGCATTTGACTTACTTATATAGGTTTTTGTACGTTAGATATAACGTTAAGGTTGATCTAGGAAAGATGAAACAATACACATAAGATTTTTTAAATAAAGAAAAGGGTCATTAGTAGGAAGGGGATGCAATCATATATGTTGGTGATTAACTAAAATGTGGATTTATTAAGTTAATCTAAACTAGGAATAGCAGTAAATAATAGTAAATGAAAGCAGTAAATAACAATGAAAGTGACCCAAACAACTAAGGAAGTAGAAATGAAAACCCTAATATGCAAAGAAGGGTTAGAAGGAGCTTAGTTGATTCGGTGAGCTTGTTGGACAGCTGTCACAGAGCTAACTGGAGAAACAAGAGGAGGAAACGACTATGCCAAGGTCCAGAACTTGCAGATCCGGGGCAACCGAGTGGACTGGGGCACTGGGAGAGGATCAAGGCACCTGAGGGCGCCCTAGTATGAGTTTTGGGTGCCTTGATATGTGCAGGAGGTCTAGAAACCAAACTTGCAGGGTTGGGAGATGATATGAATCCCTCGTTGTCTATCATGTGTAATTCGTTGGTTTGTGCCAAACGTTGTCAATGATTAATGATGAAAGATATACCTATAAAACTCCAAAACAAGCATCAAACCCTAAAAAAGAAAAAATGCAAATGAAGGGGTCGAACTGTCCTCAGCTACCACAATGGTGGACTTACCAATTAAGCGTTGCACTACATCTTAGACCTGATGTAGTTCTATGTGCGTGTGTGTGTAATCATGCCCTAGGTGTTCTTGTGTTAGTCACACTTTGTGAAAGTAGCGAGCAATAAATATGTGTAGAAAATGTAATAAAATGGTAGATGAAATCAAATAAACTTCCCTTCTATGCAGCGGTGTGATGTAGATGAACCACTTCAGGCCTTGTGATGGTACTAGATGGATGCAAATGAAGCCTTTGATGGATACAACCTTAGGTGATGATAGTAGTGCTTAGTACTTGGTCCCTCATTATGGTCTTATAACTTAATATTTAGATGGTCCTCTTGTTCTAATTTTGTAATTAACCCTAAAAGGCCGTAACCATAATAAATATGAAATGTTCAAACGGCTAGAAAGTGCCCAAAAAGTGGCAAGACAGTGGGAAAAGGATCAGGGCACCCCGATTGGGACTAGGGTGCATGTGGGCACCCTCAGACAAGCCCTGGGCGCCTATCAAGGCTAAAATGATGTAAAACGACAAAAACAAACTGGGAAAGTATATGTTAAAGGTCGGTAGTAATGATTGAAAACAAAGTAAAATGGCCAAAAGACAGGGGTTAATTAGTACTTTATTCACTCAAAAACCACATGAATAATAGTATGAGACCGGGACTAAATAATGTCTAAAGTGCGTGATTTTGTGTCTACATTTTCCCTTACTTTATGTTGGTGAGCGTAACGCTTGTAACGTAAAGTAAATAAAGATGTGTACCTAATGTCCATGAAGATTGTAGTAGAAAACGTGTCGAAGGACTAGACAAAGCGTGGAATGACAAAAAGATGATGGAGCATGAAAACTAAAGATGTAAAATCGTAAAAAAAAGTGATGAGAGTGAACCTAGGGCGGAAACACGTGTGTAGTTGTTGATGTGTGTGGTGTACCCACATGGTTAGTGTGGTGTGTGTTGTTGCAAAATGATATTGTTGTTGCCCCCATTTTTGTAGTTATTGTTATTGACTACTTACTTTTCATATGGCCGAACTTGCAAGGAGAAGATCAAGAAGTCAAATACGCATGTATATATGTAACAAAGCGTGTAAAAGACACATGTATATGTATGTAGAGTATGTAAATGTAAAATACACAACTGAAAAATGGAACATTTGCATCTGATCCGTGATGAGAGAAAGGGTGTAGAAAGAGGATATCTGTCCTAGGTTTTTTGGGCGATCCGACGCCTGTTGTCCACTCAAAACTCCCTGCTCTGATAAAAGTAAAATTTCAAAATTTTGAGTTATGAGTGTTCTTCTCTAAAGTGCCTAAGTCGTGAAAATTGGGAAAATTTGTGTTTTGGGTCATTTTCAGATGTATTTCGGGCTGCCGTTGACATTTTGTCCCGCCTGTCCCAAGTACGAAAGTGCATTCTGTTCCCCGATCGGCCGAAACCCCCGAAGTTGTTCCATTTTCGGGCCCGTCGGAACTTTTTGTCCCAAGTGTCCCAAAACTTATTGTGCGAGATGTTCTATTTTCTACGAAACACCCGAACCGCGACTTCGCACTTTCTTGTTCCAAATGTCCCAAATCAAAAAGGTGCAAGTTGTTCCATTTTTCGGTAAACGCGCGAGTCGCACAGACTTCTAACTTTTTGTCCCAAATGTCCCAAGTCAAAAAGTGCAGGTTGTTCCAATATCGGCCGAAACACCCGAATCGCGTCCTTCGCGCATTTTCGTCCCGAATGTCCCAAACTTCTCCGGACCTATTGAAACATTTTCGGCCGATTCACCCGAACCGCGTCCTCCGCGCTTTCATGTTCCAAGTGTCCCAAAGTCAAATCGGGCAAGCTGTTCCACTTTCGGCCGAAACTCCCAAACCGCGTCCTTCGCGCGTTTTCGTCCCAAGTGTCCCAAAATGCATTTGTGCGTCTTCTCCCTGTTTCACCCGATACGGCCGAGCCGCGTGTTTCGCGCATTCGCGTCTCACATGTTCCTAGCGAACCAAATGCCATTCATACTTAGTTTTTCCCGCTCTACCCGAATATGTTGTTTTTCAAACTGATGGACATGAATGTAATGCGCATTTGAAATTCTCAACGGCTATATAACGAGCAAGCCTCCTTTGCAATTCTTACATTGTTTCCATGCTATCCTTGCTCGAACCCTTGCAACCTAATTCCCTGCGCATATATCCCTTTTTCTGTAATTCCTTCCCGAGTTCAGGTTGCAGCTCTGTTGCTATCAATATGAAGATCCAGTTTCAGGAACAGGAACAAATTTCACCGCCGAGTCTGCCATTGAAGAAGCCAAACGAAGATTATCATACTCATGTCGAGTTTGATAATGAGACGGAGAAGTGTCTTGGATTTTGGACTCACCACGACCAACACGTTAGTCCCTCGTGGCGAGACATACCGAGGCGTTAAAGAAGTTCGAGGGCAAATGGATTCTCGAAGTCGTGGGTCCCCTCAGGACCTGGACACTGTCTTCTTCTCCTTATTCTTTTCTCTTCTTCCCTTTCTTTTTCCGTTTTTTTGTAAGAAGTTAAGGCGTTATGATTGGCGGTCCTTAAGCTTTCTTGATTAAAGAAGTTCTAAAGAATAACCGATTTGTAAGCTATATAATGGCCTTTCCACGCCATTCCAAAAAGGAGGAAGAACTTGGCATATTTTTTGAAAGTGTAAATAGATCAGAAAGAAATCAATACAAAAGGGCTTTCCATTTCTCGTCTATCTAATCTCTGTTATCTCTGTGTTTTCTTTTAATTTCGTGAAGATCATTTGTTTCTAGTTCGTTAGTCTCACTGATTGCATATTTTCAAATATTGCGAATATAGTGATCTTGTATAACCAAGAAGGAACTTTGTGTCCTTGATTAATGAATCTGAAGAAGGTTATTTACAGAACTTTGTGTCTGGAAATCTCATCTTGTGTAAACGATCTTGTTTTAAATTCATTGCAACTTCGTATACATAAAGGATTATTCTCGCTATCTATAATTCTCGCATGTTGCTCTTCTCTCCGCTCATCCTCGTATTTCCTTTCCTCATCCTTTTCAGAATCGATGATCCTTGTGGAAAACACTTTTGTAATATCCAAGTTCAACCATAAAATCATGCTTTGTATATTTGTAAATAAGTTCGTTTCTGAATAAGGGAACCTCTCCCATTAAAGAGGAGGGACTTCTTGTCCCCTGTCATTGCTCTCTTAAAAGTCCTATTTGACGACAACAACGCCATAGGCCAAAGAAGTACAGGAGGAATTTTGTTGTATCCTCCAACCTTTAACTGCTTCCCTAAACATGTATGAAGAGATCTTTGTATTGCCTAGTTTTTGAGCAATCTAATGCCACTGGTCAAGTAGTGTAGAGAGGAAGTCTCGTTGTATCCTCTAACCTATAATTGCTCCCCATAATGCTAAGGACAACCATGTCCTGTAAAATTCATTGTGTATGGGGTTCATAGACTAGTCTAAACCCACTCGTTGTATAACCCATAATGTTAAGGGTGAACATTGAACCGAATTGAATCGATGTACAAGCATCAGATAGTATTTAAACCCCAAATGATGCCCCCCTCTTTGGGGCACATGTGACGTCATTGATAGGAGAATGTGGCCCCAAAAGAGGACCAACCGCATGAACTCAGAACTCTACCCCGCATGGGGGAAGGAATCCACTTAGTAGAGACCAATGCATGCACAAATAGGAGGCTAACCAAAGACAAGTGTTGGTACGAACAAACATGCATGTAAAAAGCAATGTGTAAGCTATGCAAATAGTGTATAAGCTATCAAGCAATTTAGTAATGTAAACATGCTAGAAGACAAAGCAAGCCACATAAAGCGGTCTACGGACATGTGACATCACTCACGATGTCGTAAGACACGCAAGGCCATCATGGCCGCATACAACAAACAAGTGTGCACATCAAACAAAGGGCAGGCACGCAGACAAAAGCAAACATAAGACAAACAAGTACAAACAAATGAGATAATCATGGAAGCAAGTAATTGTGCAAAACAAATGTTGCACATGAAGCACCCATTAACATGTTAGAAAGATAACTAGTATGTCAAAAATGTATAACCATGTAATATAGAGTGCTAAGTACAAAATGAAACAATAGCACTTGTGAGAGACAAATGTGGATGCCCCAACGACCAATGTAGGATGGGTAGAAGGCGAACATCTGTACGGTGTGTAAAAAGACATGTATATGTTATCACAACCGAGAGCAAAGGTGTCAACACACATGTGTGTATGGTATAGATAAATGACATACAAGAGATCTAATTAGCATGTGTAATAATACGACCATATACAAGCAAATGTAAACAAGAATAAAAGCAACCAAGATATACAACATGTCGTGGATGGGTGGGATGGAATGCAAGATGGAATGTTAGGAGTCATGATCCCCCCGAGTGAATGGAAATGTATGCAGTGAGGTTCATTTGGTTTTCCCCTTAATAATCAAGAATGAATCATAAACGAGAGTGCGTCATCGAGAAGTGGTCGAATAGTGTGCATTGTGTCTAATGTGTTATGATGAATGTGTATGTGTATTGATGATATGCAACCTAGAAATGATGTGTGCGTGACCCTTATAGCCGAAGTGTATATCACGACAAGATGATCGAAAGAGTGATGATGTAGCCTAAAGTGTAGATCATTGTTAGACGAATAAAGGGAGTGGTGATGTAGCCTAAAGCGTATACCACTACAAGATGAAGGTATAGGTTACCATTTAGCCTAAAGTATATGTCGAAACCTAGTAATGTCATATGATAGAAATTTGAATGATGAATGTGTAAGTATGATAAGGTCCATTTGATTTGTAAACCCTTTGCAATAGTCGAGTATGGACCGAGGAACTAAAGTGCGTCATAGGGTAATGAGTGCAGTGCATGGAAGACGATGTAGTGTACGTGATAATAGACGGCCATATGATGCGTAGGATGTGTATTATACGATGTATGAGATGTAATGTAAGATGTGTATGGAGACTAACAGTAGTAGGCGTGATGAGTAGTATGTAAGGCTAGATGCAAGTGTGACACATGTGTGATGAAGACTAGTACGATGTATGACATGTAGATGTGTAATGATGTAGACTAACTATAGAATGTGTGATGTAAGATGTGTAGTGTCTATGGTGCAAAGTGTGTGGGGTTCATGTGTAGTATGTATCCCTCAACATTCAAGTGTGAACCAAAGCACAAGAGTGTGTCATCTGTAATGACGATACTTGATATAAGTGTGATGAGTGTGTAATGTAATGATGATGTGATATGCGTATGCTATAAGTATGTTATGTTGTGATGTACAATGCTGCTAAGTTGGGGGTTGTGTGTATGTGATGCCCCCCAAATGTGGAAGGTAAAGAATTAATCATGTAATATCATCTAAGAGATCATTAGTTTCAGGGTCAAATTCATATGGATAAGCATTAGAGACTTGATAAGAAATAGTGTCTGGTTGATCATGTAATGAGCGATTGAGGCACAAATTATACATGCCTTGGCATATTCCTCATTAGTAAATGGAGGAAGTGGACAACCACGTGCATACCAATGAGTGAGATCTTGCAAATAGCCCATAAAATAACTATTGTAAATAAAGACAAAACCAAAGGGCATGGGAAAAGATATGTCTGTATGATCAGGATCAAGAGTGCCCCCAATGTAATCAAGCCATGATTGCCCTAATGTGAGTGGAGAAGAGCGAGGAATGCGTGATAGATAAATTGTAAGATGGAAGACACGCAAGCCATAAGCAATAGTAATAGTGACAAAGCCATAGTATAGATGAGGAACATGAGTAGGAGGATAGAGGTCCTCAAAATCAAAACCGAGTCGAGCTAGACCATCATGTGAGCAAATGGTGTCATCATAAGTAGGATCAAATGGAATATGTTCCCAATATGAGTCATTCATGAAAAATGTGTAAGTAAATGGTGGGCGTGCTAACGGAGGTGGTACATGTGAAGGTGTAAGTGATAGAGTGATGTCCATAGACTAGACATGCCCCTGATAAGGAATCATAGCAGTAGTAGTAGTAGGTGGCGTAGAAGAGATTGCATCTATCACACAAATGACACCTTTAAGTGGTGGCAGGTGAGGTGGTTCATCCATAGGTTGAGGATCATCTATAGTATCGTGACGTGGAATAAGAAGACTAGTATTAGGATCGAGATCATAGTATTAGAATGGATCGTGGTCACGAAGAACAATATCTTCAATTCCTTCATGGAGGAATTCAACACAATGATGGACAGTAGAAACAACAACTTGCATGGAATGAAGCCATGGCCTAATAAGAAAATATTTGTAAGCAACTGGGTAATCAATGACAAAGAACACAATGTTGATCATTGTTGGGCCAACAATAATAGGTAATGTAATGTGACCAAGACATGGATGAATGTAGCCATCATATGCATGGAATGAAAGACAAGAGGGGCTAACATCACGAGCAGAAAGACCAAGGTTTTGAAGGAATGACACGGGACACAGGTTGAGTTCAAACCCGCTATCAATTAAATTACACTTAATACCCATGTTGAGAATGTGAATCATAATATGCAAGGGTGGGTCATTATCAAAAGTGTTTAAATTAGTGGGAAGAATAGATCTCGAATGATAAGTGTTGAGAAAATACATCTACAAAATTTTGATACCTTCGAATCGGAAGCATATTAGCACAAATATGGGTAGTAGCTAGAAGATGTTGGACTCTACACATTACATTAGGATGCACAAGAAAATAATCACTGATTGAGATGTTCATGATGACTATACTTTAGGATGACAAAGAGTGAGGATACTATAGGCATGAAGATGGAGGTTGGGTTCACCAAAATGATTAACTAAAATGTGGATTTATTAAGTTAATCTAAACTAGGAACAACAATAAATAACAATAAATGAAAGCAGTAAATAAAGATAGAAAGTGACTGAAACAACTGAGGAAGTAGAAATGAAAACCCTAATATGCAATAAAGGGTGGGAAAGAGCTTAGTTGATTCGACGAACTTGTTAGACTGTGTCACAAAGCTGACTAGAGAAACAAGAGGAAGAAATGACTATGCCGAGGTCCGGAACTTGTAGATCCGCATAACTGAGTGGATTGGAGTGCAGGAAAGGATCGGGGCACCGTGGGTGTCCTAGTCGAGTTTTGGGTGCCCTTGAAAGGAACGATAACCAGATCATACCAAGCCAAGAACACAGATGTTAATCAAACACCACGATCTATAAGATGAAAGCAACTCGCCAGAATAACTTTACATAAAACCTTTCCAAACAAATGAGCAACAATATCATATATTATTATGGAACTCAATGCAATACAATGAGAATGGGCCTTCCTTAAATAGGCAAGGAATAACAATCTAAGAACCAGTCAAGGTCATAGATCAAGCCATAAATCAAGGAAATAACTAGTCATCAAAGAACTAGCCAAGACCATAGATTTAGGAGAGAACTAGACATCAAGGATCTAGTCAATACCATAGATTAAGGAAAGAACTAGTCAATACCATAGATAAAGAAAAGAACTATACCTAACAACTAGATAATATCTCCTAATATATAAATAAGATAAAAGAAATATCCACACACATAAGTGGGTGAGGATAAATACAATAAAAGTAAATAAAGTACCTAAGTGAACATGAGCTAAGGTAAATACCTACTCCAACACCCCCTCAAGTGAAACTAGGGGCCAAAATAGAAGTGGGATGTCCACACAGATGAGTCCCGACAACTAGGCCCGATGAGGTACTTGTGTACAATAAGCGGGAAAAAGGGACACCGCAAGGTACCCAAAACTAGTAACAACATAGTAAAGAGAGTAAAGACCCGCCCAAGGCATCCCAAGAAGCCCGGCTCAAAAACTCATACACATATCAAGAATTTTGGTGTGCACCGTGGTCCGAATCCACCGCTCTATCACAAAACTCAAAAAAAATTGACACTGGGTTTCACCATAATAGCTCCATACAAGGAGACTGTCAACGGAGTGATGTCAAAAGTGCAAAAAAAAACACCAAACATAATTTGATCAACTGCTACAAATAGGTGTGCCACGATCCAAGAATAAAAACCAAAGCAACAAGGTAAGGACACAAAATCTAGAGTGTCACGATCCAAGAAAAGCCAAGGTAACAAGGCAAGGACACAAAACCCGAAGAAGTAGGATTAGCACCACACCCTCCCATATTGCTGAATGGGTGGAGTGGCGCTACAAATCTATATGAGTTGTCAAAACAACTACTCAAACACTAAAAACTAACACTGGAATGCACTCAGAATAGATCCCCCACAAGAGATATTGTCAACATGTCAAAAGTGTCAAAAATACAAATACAAAATCTCTCAACAAACAAGAGAGATACACTACACCTGCTAAAGAAAAATGCTCAAAACAAGAAGCATCACAATGCATAAGGTATAGAAAGTGGAGCAAGAGGCCGAATGGTGGAGGACCCATGCCTGTAGAGTCCTCTCAACGAATGCCTATGTCGCCCCACGAGTGATCAAATATCCACCCCAAATCAACATGAATGGATGAAGAAGATGTCTGCATATGACTTGGTACAAAATGCACAATGGGTGCATGGAAAATAACATCAGAATGTGTGTCAGGTTGATCATGTCTGACAGATGAAATCTCAAGTTTCTCAAGCCTGAGTGAAGGTGCAGAACTCATGTGTTGCTTATGATCCTTAAAAAGAGTCAAGGGAACAAAAAGGAGCTCTGACAATGTGTGATCCTAATGAAGTATCTCGCTCGAAAACCAATGTCATGATGAGAATTCCACTTAACATCTGGAATAGAGGAAACAATGCCCTGTGAATGTCTGTCAATGACTCCGCATATTGAGACCCATAGAATGGAGCATATGAGAACCGAATGCGGTGGTATGCTTCTAAAAAATCCATGCAATTTAGCGAAGTAGGATACACAACATGTGGTATGTAATAGGCACGAGATGTGGAAGAGCATGCAAAGAACAAGCTTCATAGGTGTATGGGCATCAAGAGCAGGAACATACTCAAAGACCGAAAAATCAATGTCGGTGGCTTCAGGAGTAATAGCTGCAAGTGGACTAGGAGCATGGATATGACTGTCCACAATATGATGGTGATGTTGTAGGCTAGCGAGTTTGTTTCAGTAGAAAGTGTATTATTGTATCCTTATTGTGAATGAGTGATTGTAGAAGAAAATTTCACTTCTTGAGCGATCTATTTTCTTCCACAAATTTTACAATATCCTCTTGAAGTTCACACACTTCAGAGAAAAGCACATCATTCTCAGAATCCATGATAGATACAAAATGCAACTCCTAGAAGTTTAGGACGTCGGGCTCAGCCGAAATAGCATCCATAATTGATTACAACACTCCTCCATATTTGGCATTTTACAGTTATAGTGTAAGTCTCAAAATACATATTTACAATGGAAAGATCATGAAAAAACAAGCACTTTTGCAAAAAACGACACTCAAAACCAAGTTACCGATCAAAAGTTACAAGCTTTTTAATATTTTGCTCTATTATTTATTTTAGTTGCCACTAAAACAAAATAAATTGTTGTTGCCTTCACCACAGAAATAAAATTAAGGGGGGCTAAAGTTAAGCACCTACTAGTAGGAATAATAAGCTTTAAGCCCTCATATGACCATACCATATGACCAAGGGCTAAGGATTTTAATGACGCAAAGAACTAGTCAATACCATAGATCAAGGAAAGAACTATACCTAACAACTAGATAATATCTCCTAATATCTAAATAAGATAAAAGAAATATCCACACACATAAGTGGATGAGAATAAATACAATAAAGGTACATAAAGTACCTAGTGAACATGAACTAAGGTAAATACCTACTCTAATGTACCTGGTCACGCAGGAGGTGTATAAACCAAACTTGCGGGGTCGGGAGATGATATGAATCCTCGATATGTGTCGCATGTAATTCGTTGCTCTATGTTGAATTTCATCAATGATCAATGATGAAAGATAGACCTGCAAAACCCCAAAACAAACATCAAACCCTAAAAAGAAAAATGCAAATAAAGGGGTCAGATTGTCCTCAACTACCACAATGGTGGACTTACTAATTGAGCGTTGCACTACATCTCAGACTCCAATGTAGTTTTATGTGCTTGTGTGTGCAATCATGCCCTAGGTGCTCTTGTGCTTATTCACACTTTGTGAAAGTAAGAGCAATAACTATGTGTAGAAAATGTAATAAAATGGTGGATGAAATAGAATAAACTTCCCTCCTATGCAATGTGATGCAAATGAACCAAACTTGTGCCTTGTGATGGAGCTAGATGGATACAAATGAAGCCTTTAATGGATGCAACCTTAGGTGATGATAGTAGTGCTTAGTGTTTGGTCCCTCGTTATGGTCTCATAACTTAATATTTAGATGGTTCTCTTGTTCTAATTTAGTAATCAACTTCAAGAGGCTAACCACAAGAAATATGAAATGTTCAAATAGCTAGAAAGTGACCAAAAAGTGGCAGAAAGTGGGAAAAGGATCGTGGTTCCCGAATGGGACTAGGGTGTCTGTGGGTGCCCAAAGAAGCCAAGGCACCCCTACCAAGGCTAAAATGATGTAAAACAACAAAAATAGATTCGACAAGTATGTATCAAGGTAGACAAGAATGAATGAGAGAAAACAAAGTAAAATGGTCAAAGACAGGGGTTAATTAGTACTTTCTTCACTCAAAACCATATGAAGAGTAGATGAGACCGAAACTAAATAATGTCTAAAGTACATGATTTTGTGTCTACAATTGGCACAAGACCATAGTATAGCCTTGTCTTATTTTAGACATAAAATCATGCACTTGCACAATATTTAGTCCCGGTCTCATACTACTATTTAGAAGGTTTTTGAGTGAAGAAAGTACTAATTAACCCCATCTTTTAGCCATCTTCTCTTATTTTATTTTGTCATTCCCAACCTTTTACACCTACATGCCCAATCAACTTTCATCACTTTGCGTTATTTTAGCCTTGATCTGGGGCACCCATGGGTGCCTTGGTCCCACCAGGGGCGCCCCGATCCTTTTCACACTTTCCCGCCACTTTTTGGGATCTTTCTATCCATTTGAGGTCTTTATCTTTTGGTGGTCAACCATTTTGGGGTTAATTATGAAATTAGATCAAGATAACCTTATAAATATAAAGTTATGAGACCATAATGAGGGACCAAGCACTAGTCACTATTATCATCCACCTAGAGTTGCATCCATCTATTACATTGGAGATCACTTGCATCCACATAGCTCCATCACAAGGCACAAGACTAGGACATCTGCATCACACAAGCATAGGGGGAGATTCTATTCTATTCCATGCACACATTCTATTACATTTTCTACATCTAGTTATTGTTTGTTACTTCACAAAGTGCGACTGACACAAGAGAACATAGGACACATTACGCACGCACACACACCAGAACTATATTTGGGTCTAAAATGTAGTGCAGTGCTCAATTAGTAAGCCCACTATTGAGGCATCTTAGTCGTCGACCCATTCATATGCATTTTTATTTTTTAGGGATTGATGTTTATTTAGGGTTTTACAGGTCTTTTTATTCATCTTGAGATATCAGCGACATCTAGAGTAGTACAACGAATTTGGTGTGACAAACAACGAGGGCCTCAAACCATCTACCAAACCTATAAAACCAATTTTGGAGCTTTTGACAGACCAAGGCACCCATTTTGCAACCGACCAGAGTGCATGTAGGTGCCCTAGTCCCTCTCCGTAAGCTCCAGTCCATATAGACAACCCAAATCCATAATTTTCAAGGCTTCTACACAATCGCTCCTACTTTCAGATTCTCGGTCACCTCTCGTGACATGGTCCCATGAGCATCTCCTATTCATTTGAGTTTTTCCTCTTCTCTCTTACACATTAGGTTTCTATTTTCATTAGATTAGTTTCTTGGGTCATCTTTACATTTATTTACAACATCTATTTACTTTATTTACAATTGTTCATAGCTTAGATTAACTAGTGCATATTATCTACATTTTTAGTTAATCATTTTAGTGAACCCCACGTTTCAACACTTCCTTTTGATCATGTCATCTCCTTATCAAGTTATGGCTCAATCTTCTTATCCTACCTTTACACCAACTAAGGTCTTAGGCATAGTTACTACCGTTGTTGATTTTTATGCATGCACTCAACATCCTCCTCACTTTGTCACACCTAGGGCTGATCCATCCATTAATGTAGTTACTACTCATCATACTCATCCTAATCCACCTATGGCTCCACCCACATCTATTCCTCCACCCATTACTCTCGGAAGCTCCTCCCACTACTTCTAAGGGCTATGACATTATTGAACAACTTAAAAATACACCCGCTAAGATCTCTCTTTATGATTTGTTGCGTAATGCATGCACCAGATTTTCGTAACATGTTAGAAGTTTACCCTTCGTGCCATTCATATTGAAAGTGATAATTTTGTGGTGGCCTTTACACATCTTATACAATCCCTTCGTAATTTACCACACGCTATATCTTTCACTGATGAGGATATGTCACCTTTTGCTAAAAGCAATTTGTGTGCTCCTTTGCTCATTATTGTTGTTATTAGTACTACTTGCATTAAACGAGTCCTCATTGATAATGGATCAACTATCAATTTATGTGCTCATTCTCTTTTAAAGAAATTGGGTATTAGCAATAATCTAATTTCTAAGAATTCCACTCTCATCCGCGGTTATGATTCTACCACTGCACATGCTTAGGGACTATCTCATTACATATTTGGGTTGGGCCTAAGATTGTTCTTATTGAATTCTATGTTATCGATGCCTCCTTTCAGTTCAATCTTTTGTTAGGTAGGCCTTGGATTCACACAATGCAAGTAATTCCATCTACTATTCACCAATGTGTCAAGTTTTTACATGATGGCTATGAACATACTATCACCATAGATCAGAGCCATTCAAATATTGTCGCATAGACCCTGTTACTGCTATTCCCATACCACCTTCGCAACATATCCCATATGGTAGTCTTGATACATATGACATTGGTCAGTCTAGCGCTTCACAATCTCCTTCTACCACTGTCAGTGCTCCAGCCATTTCTACTTACACCACCGCTATTATTTCACCTATAGTATCAGTTCCTACTAGTGTTCCTTCTCACCGTTAATTAGGAGACCTCTCTCTACTCCACCTACGGTGCCACCTACTAACATCCTTGATAATGTTATACAACATGATGATGTTCACACCGATGAATCTAAGGATTTTGATGATGAAGTTGACAAGCTATCAAACTTACAGATGAATCATTGAGACAACTTGATTTTACTCCTCTTGGCGTAGATGATTCTTATTTTAAGAAACCTTTGTGGCTAATGGTCCAGGTGAATATAGGTTCAAGACCCCTCCTTCTACTAATGTTATGGTATTATATCGGGGTTTTGTAAATAGTGTCGACGTTATTTCATCTTCTCCTCCACGGGCTTCAACTCCACTGCCTCCTTTTACATGCACATTATTCATCAATAAGACCTTTTGGCAACACATCCCCATCGATTCACATGTGCTTAGAAACTATTTGTACATGCAACAATTTGGCTAGGTTTGACATGACACTCAATGACATTTTACCACCTCTTCATTCACCACATCTCTATCATGGCTATTTTCACATTACGACAACTTATGGCTTGTGTGTCTTTCATTTAACGATCTTTGTTGCATGTACCCATCGTGACTCTCCACTCACACTTGGATAGTCTTGGCTTGACTATATTGGTGGTAAAATAGATGCTCATCACTCTTTGCTTACATTTCCTATTCCTTTTGGCAATATTTCTATTCATAATGATTCTTCTCCCACTTACGCCCAAATATATCTCGTTGACATGCTCATGATTTGTCCATCGATCACCTTTATTGATGAAGAATATGTAATGAATGTGTACACAATTAGCCACAATGTGTCCCTATATGACCCTCCTCCCTCTATACCTTATCAAGTTTTATGATGCTACTCCAATAGGTTTTGATCATGACAATGATGATCTTCTTGATAATGGCCCGTAGTTATCTTTCCTATCATACACTTGGAGGGTATAGTATTTAGCACACTCCCCCCATCACATTAAAATCACCATCTCTCATTTTTTCATTATCATTTATTCACTTCATTACACTCCTGACAGCACTCGTGCATACCCCATCAAGCATCATCCCATCTTGCACACACACACATACGTTATCATGTCATAATTACATGATGACACACTCTTATGCTTCAATTCACACTTGATTGTTGAGGGCTTATTACACATGAACCCCACACACTGTGCCTATTCACACATCACACGTTATACATCATACATTTTATATTTTACATTTAGACTACATCATCGCCATTTACATATCATACATAATTTTCATTACGCATATGTCACATTTCTAGTGTTTATGCATCTAGCATTACATATTACTCATCATACACATCACATAGCGCACATTTCACACTATTAGTCTATCTATTTTTTACATTGCATCATATACATTGCATATCACACATCCTACACATCATATGGTCATCTATTATTATCACACATACTACATTGTCTTCTATGCGCTGCACTCACTACCCTATGACGCACTTTAGTTCCTGGTCCATACTGACTGCCGAGGGTTTACAAATCAAATGGACCTTCTCTTCATCACGCATTTATCATTCGACCTTTCATCATGCGACATTACTAGGTTAGTGACATACATTTAGGCTAAATGGTCACCCATTCTATCATTTTGTAGTGGTATACACCTTAGGTTACATCACCACTCCCTCTTTTCATCTCATAGTGATATATGCTTAGGGATAAATCATCACTCATCCATTCATCTTATAGTGATATACACTTAGGCTAAATCATCACTTATACATTCATTTGGTTGTGATATACACTTGGCTATAGGGTTCATGCACACATCATCGTTAGGTCGCATCTCATCACTACACCTACACATTCATCACAACGTGTTAAACACAACACACACTTTCAACCATTTCCTAATGACACTCTCGTTTATGGTTCATTCTTGATTGCTAAGGGGGAAAATAAATGAACCTCACTGCATACATTTCCATTCACTCAAGGGGCACATGACTCTATCACTCCATTTTGCATTCCATTCCATCCATCCACAACATACTACATATTATGGTTGCTCTTACTCTTTCTTACTTTTGCTTGTTCATGGTCACTTTATTACACATGCTAGTTAGATTTCTTATATGTCATTTATCTATATCATCCACACATGCATGTTCACGTCTTTTTCTAGTTATGATCACAGATATAGGTCTCTTACACGCAACATGGATGCTCGCCTTCTACCCTTCCTACACTAGTCATTGGGGGCATCCACATTTGTCTCTTCTAGGTGTTATTGTTTCATTTTGTACTTAGCACTTTACATTACTTGGTTATACATGCTTTTGACATACTAGTTATCTTTCTAACATGCTAATGGGTGCTTCATGTGTAACATTTGTTATCCAGGATATTTGCTTCCATACTTGTTTGTTTATTTTTGCTTTTTTTTTTTTGTATGCAGGCCTTGCAATATGTTTGGTGTGCACACTTGTTTGTTTGTTTCATGGCCATGATGGCCTTTGCGTGTCTTGTGACATCATGAGTGATGTCCCATGTTTGCAATCCACTTTTGTGCGGTTTACTTTATCTTCTTGCATGTTTAAATTACTACTTTGCTTGGTAGCTTTTATGATGTTTGCGTAACTTATACATTGTCTTTTACATACATGTTATTTTCGTACTAGCACTTTGATTTCAGCTAGCCATACTTGTTTGTGTGCACCTTGGTTTCTATCAAGCACATTCCCTTCCCCCGTAGGTAGAGTTTCAAAGTTCATGTGGTTGGTCCTCTTTTGAGGCCACATTCTCCTATCAGCGACGTCACATGCACCCTAAAGAGGGGGCATCATTTGGGGTTTTTCTACACACTACATAGATTATACACCGGTTCGGTTCAATTATATACAGTGAGTGGGTTGAGACAGTCTAAGAACCCCATACATAATGTTTTTTACAGGACATGGTTGTCCTTAGCATTATGGGAAGTAGTTACAAGCTTGGAGGTTACAATGGGTGTGCCTCCTTATACTACTTGGCTAGTGGCATCGGATCACCCAAAAAACTAGGACATACAAAGATCTCTTCACACACATTCAAGGAAGTAGTTACATGTTGGAGGAGAATAATGCAGCTTTCTCCCTACACTTCTTGGCCAAGGTGGTGTGAGATCGCCCAAAAACTTGTAGTACAAGATATCCTTCTACACTCTCTTTCGACATGGATCAGGTGCACATGTTCCATTTACACTCTTTCATTTGTGTGTTTTTCATTTACATGCATCTTTTTTACTTTTCATTTTGCTTTTTACACATACATACATACATACATATATATTTGACTACTTGATTGTTTTCTCCTTGCAGGTCTGACCGTATGAGAAATAAGCAATCAAATGGGGGCAAAACAACAACAACACATAAATAATAAAACTTTGTGACAACACACACTATACTAACCATGCAAGTACATCACACACATCAACAACTACACATGCGTTTCCGCCTAGGTTCACTCTCATCACTTTTTTTGCACATTTTTTCTATAGTTTCCACGCTCCATCATCTTTTTGTCATTCCACGCTTTGTCTAGTCCTTTAGCATGTTTTCTACTACAATCTTCATGGACATCAAGTACGCATATCTATCTACTTTATGTTACCGAGATTTCTGCTCACCAACATAAAGTGGGGGAAAATGTAGACACAAAATCATGCACTTTAGACATTATTTAGTCCTAGTCTCATACTATTATTTAGAAGGTTTTTGAGTGAAGAAAGTACTAATTAACCCCCATCTTTTGACCATCTTTATTTTATTTTATTTCATCATTCCCGACCTTTACAACTACATGCCCATCAACATTTGTTACTTTTCGTTATTTTAGCCTCGACTGGGGCGCCCATGGGTACCTTGGTCCCACCAAGGGCACCCCAATCCTTTTCACACTTTCCCACCAATTTTTGGGATCTTTCTAGCCATTTGAGGTCTTTATATTTTTGGTGGTCGGCCATTTCGGGGTTAATTACAAAATTAGATTAAGAGAACCCTATAAATATAAAGTTATGAGACCATAATGAGGACCAAGCACTAGCCACTACTATCATCCACCTAGAGTTACATCCATTTATTACATTTGAGATCATTTGCATCCACATAGATCCATCATAAGGCACAAGGCTATGACATTTGCATCACACAAGCATAGGGGAGGATTCTATTCTATTCCATGCACACATTCTATTACATTTTCTACATCTAGTTATTACTCACTACTTCACAAAGTGTGATTGGCATAAGAGCACCTAGGGTACATTATGCACACACACACCAAAACTACATTCGAGTCCGAAATATAGTGCAACGCTCAGTTAGTAAGCCCACTATTGTGGCGTCTTGAGGTCAATATGACCCATTCATATGCATTTTTATTTTTTAGGGATTAATGCTTGTTTAGGGTTTTACACGTATTTTCATTCATATTGAGATATCATCGACATTTAGAGCAATGCAATGAATTTGGTATGACAAACAATGAGGGTTTCAAACCATCTACCAAACCTATAAAAACTAGTTTCGAGATTTTACCTAGACCATGATACCCATTTTGCAGACCAAAGCACCCCAGGCACCCCGGTCCCTCTCCAGGTGCTCCAATCTAGATAGACAACCCAAATCCATCCTTTTTGGGGCTTCTGCATAGTCGCTTTTGCTTCTAGATTCTCTAGTCATCTCTACGACACAGTCCCATGAGCATCTCTATTCAATCGAGTTCTTTCCTCTTCTCTCTTGCACATTAGGGTTTCTATTTTCATTAGATTAGTTTTTGGGTCATCTTTACATTTATTTATAACATCTATTTACTTTATTTACAACTATTCATAGCTTAGATTAACTAGTGCATATTATCTACATTTTCATTAACACCTACAATGTATGGTCAACTATAGGGATCTAGTGACAAAAGAGACAAAGTTTAAGAAATATGCCTAGGGATAGATTATTACTTTGCATAATTAATGTTGCATGAATGAATGATAGAGCAATGTGTATAGATTAGCAAGTCATTAGAGAGAGGGAAGGATTTGTCAATTTAGCTTACAATATAAACATTTGTCTTAGAATAAGAATAATTCAAAACTTGTCATTTTCAAAGGATAAGTTATCAAATTTGAGTGTCTACATTTTCCCCTTTAAGTGTGGAATTGAAAATTGTATATGTAAAGGAAAAACATACCTAAATACACACAAAAATTTGTTTTCCTTATGTTGGTGTTGGCATGCTCCATGGTGGAACCTTTAACACAAATTATAGTCAATGTATATAAAAGAAATTGAACCGTAACTCAAAAATTTGAATTTATGCATAATAAAGTAAAGATATGTAAAGCATGGAAGAATACACATGTTCGATTTGTAGAGGGAGGAGCTCCCGCTCTTATTGTGCTTGTGAATTCTAATTTACATGGAGATGCCTAAGGATTGGGGTGATCAACCCCAATTTTTTTCAAAGGAGAAACCAAAGTAGGATAAGAGTTGAGTGCACATTGTAAACACAAAATCTATGCACTTGGGTACATTTCTAGGTCCTAGAGCATACTAATATATACATGATTCCTAAACAAGAAAACTAGTGGTTGACAACTATTTTTGGCCTCTTTGCTTTATCTTATGTCTTATTTTTGGTCTTACACATCCTATAGCCCTACCATAACTTAATTTATTTATCTTTTATGGCCTTGACACTAAATACTAAATGATTATGTCCCTCCTAGGACTCCCGACCATCTCTATCCTTTTCTCACTCTTTTGGGTCTCTTTTATCTTTTGGGAATCTTTTACACTTTTGGGTCGGCCTTCCAATTGTTTATTACGAAGTTCAAACAAGGGAATCATATATATGCATAGTTATAGCTCTCAAATAAGGGGCCAAGTACTACATTATCTACTATCACCTAATATTGCATCCAAAGGCACAAATGCATCACAAAGCATCTATCTAGCACATTCAATCAAAGGACAAGGGTTGTATTCTTTTGCATACACAACATAGGAGGGGAATTTTATTCTATTTCATGCCACAGATTCTATACATTTTCTACATTTTAGATATAGCCATCTATCATCAGACAACTTGCATAAGGGCATCCTAGGGCATCATTACACACAATTTTACATAGAACTACATGGAGTTTGAAATTTAGTGCAACGCTTGGTACTAAGTTCACTCTTTGGGTGACCACCGAGGTTAGTCCGACTCCATATAATGCGTCTTTATTTTTAAGATTTGATGTTGTTTGTGGGTATGTGTAGTTAGACATTTGTTTTGTAGGTTACACGTATAATCAACGTAATTGAAGTGAATATAGAGTGACAAAAAAAGATCAATAGTGAACCTCCTCTTCGCATAGAAAGGATCAAAACCGAGCATTTGGGGGTATACTCAGCACCTAGATCCGGGCCACTAGCACCCATGCACTCTCGTCCTCCCGTGAGCACTTCTATCCTAGGAATTTTTGGGTCTTAGAACCTCCAACGAGCCTCGACGATGTTTCTCTCAATATTTTTCAGCTATTCACCTGCCCATATCACTTCTAGATCACTTGAAAATTAGCTAAGTCACCTATCTCTCTCATTTTCTTAGGGTTTCATATCATTGCTTGATTGTTGCTTGTCCATTTAGTGCATTTTATCATTTTTACATCATATACTACAATATTTACTCTAAAATAAAGATTTAATTTATTTATTTTTAAATCACACATGACCCAATGTTGAGATGAGGTACCATAAGACATTTATCCCAAATAATCCCGCAAGAGGGAAGAACAATGTACATAGTATATCTCCACCGATATCTTGCCACACAAAGAAAGAGGAAAGGAAGAATATCCTACAAATTATCTATACACTTTGATATCTTCCAACCTATAGACCACAACATTATAGACATATGTAGGTCCAATATTGTAGAAACACAAAGTCGAACGGGAATGGATGGTCCATGCCCCCACTATGTTCCATATAATTGATTTTGATTATGCAAATATTGAATAATGTAAAGGAGAAGAAGCCCGCGCCCATATACCCTATATTTGTAGTCAGATTCGAGTAATGAAATGAAGTAGGAATGGATTATTCCCTACCCACCATCAGTATGTACATTATCATGCAACCAACATCATCTATGTCACTCATCTCAACCGATGGGTGTACCTTATCTATTGATGGGTCATCAGAACTTCCAATCATTTAATCAACCTATTCAAGTGTTGATGTCATTATAGACTAAGGTTGTGTTCAACGCTGTATGCAGAGAAGTTGATATGTAACTTAGTCACTATGGTAGTTCTCTCTTTGGGGGTTTCGTTTGGTGTTTATTTTCTTGTTCTAGACTACTAACTACTGAAAGAGAGTAAATGTCTAAACTACTGAATATCAAAATCTTCTAAACTATCAAATGGAAAACAAAGTATATCAAATGCATCTATGTTATTTAAACAAAGTTACTAAATGAAATGCTCGTTAAAGGAAATGCTTTGCTAAAATGAAATGCTTGTGTAAAGGAAATGAAAAGTAAAGGAAATTCGTTGAAATGAAGAGATATAAGATTGTATTCAGATAATCACCAAGTCAAGATATGAAAACTGGAACTTAGTAAATGTAAAGATTTTGCATGAAGTACTAGTCCTCCAATCTCCTCGATCTAGTGGGCCCTTACTCTACTTTGGTATTGAGGCTCTTAACACAAACATATATTTAAAATATCATGCATTGTATTGATAAAAATGAGTCTGTCACATACTTCGAGAGTAGTGAAAATAACTTCTATTTATTAATTGTTGTAATACCGAAAAAAACTAACTAAGAAACAGTCACGAGAAGGTATCTTATAGACACAACCAATTATAACATATGCCAAAACTATAGGCAACCGATTAGAAATTCATTAAAATCCCATAACTTCCCATAACTCTGCTGGAAATTGGGGTCCTAGTTTGTAGCTCGTTATGGTTCAGTCTTTAAAATGGTGTAGTGGTTGTAGACTCGGTCTCCTTTGACTATAACTAATTAAAATGGTAGAGAATGCACCTCATCATCCTGCATATGTCACCAAATTACTCAACAAAGTAGTTAGTGGAAGTTTCATTGGTCATTAGTTCACTTAAGATAGAATAAGGGGAAATGCATTACTTTCTACTTTAGATATAACTATTTAGAACATTCCCGTGCATTAATCAAAGTGTTTTGGACTAAAGTTTGTAGTTATATAGATGCTATGATGAGTCATTTTATGGACTCATCATCTCCTGCACTTTACCTTTTGCAAGTCCTCTGCAAACTATCTTCGACTTGATTGATGTTTAGGTTGTTGTACTATCATGTCGGTGTTTTAGAGTAAATTTTTAGTTAAATAGATGCTATGATGAGTCGCTTTATGGACTCATCATCTCCCCGCATTTTACCTTTACAAGTCCTCTTGCAAACTATATTCAACTTGATTTTTTTCAAATTTGTTGTGCCATGTCATACTCTTCAAATTGATCTCGCATATTACTTCTTAGTGCCCTTACATCCTCGGGTTGCAAACATAGTTTCGCCCATGTCAGTAAAGCTTTCATTTGATGAAGGGGCACTATTTTTCCAAGTAGTCATTGGTATGAGAAGCAGAGGAGGCCTAACCTGCATCCCAACCCACTCATCACTATACTCATTGTTCCCTTTTTGTGCTAACTTCCGAATGATTTTCACAAGTGCATCTCCCCTTCTCATGCTCCAAGTTGAGATTTTGAGGAGAAATCACTTCTATTCTCTTCATTGATAGATTCAAGGTGTCCCATCTCTTATCATAGGCTATCATAGCCTAGCCAAAGTTTTGTTGATAGTAAGCTTCAAACTCTTGGAAACAGTTTGCTAAGATCTCAGAGGCTTGTTTACCAATTCTAGGTTGGTAATACAGAGACCTAAAATCTTTCTTCATCAAAATATCATTATGGTGTTGGGGCCAAATGTAGAAACCATCGTTTTGGCATCTTTGTGTAAAGATATCAGTTTGTTCTTCCCACACAATTTGATTTCGTACTAACGACTGAAAATATTTTAACTGAAATTCTCCTACTGACAGATTTATGAAAAAATTAGGAACATTTGGAACCAAGATGTTATGGAGATGGAATTCACACAATAAGTTTTGTACCTCTGGAGTACAACTCTGATAAATCTATAAAAAGGTTTTTCCATTAGGAGCCTCATGAGGCTCTTCACAAAAATTCTCGTAACCGCCATGAAAAAAATTGCTCTTGAAGAAATAGACTATACACTGAAGATGGTTTTCTAGAAGCTAAGAGTTTACAAGCTAAAGGACAAACAAACTCAACAACTGTTTCTAATCTTGTTTTTACATTACAATTGGATTTAACCTCTTCCTTGAGTTTCTTATTTTCTTCTACCAACTTCTTGTTTTGAAGATAAAGTTGAGTCCAACGAGATGATAAATCATCTCATGCTTTCAAACTAATATCTTTTTGTCTTTTTAACCTAGTAACTTCCACTCTTAAAACATCTATTTCTTTATCTTTTTCTATATTATTTTGCACAAACTCATTTTGAAGAGACAAATGAGTTGCTTCCATACCTCTCAGTTTCTCTTTTAGAGTAGAAATTTCCTCTTGGTGTTGCCTCAAAACCTCATCTTTGTGATTCTTCATGACTAATTCCTCAGGCAACAATTTCCGTAGCTACTGGCCCTGGATTTCTCGGATTTGTAGGCATATTTTCTAGAGCTTCCAAATGAGTTCGGTGCCCTAAGCATGGTTTTGTTCTTAAGGAATTACCGATGTAAATTCAAAATCTCTTGACTGATATCTTAGGGTAGAGGAAGTCTCGGTTCTAACACACTCTTCTAAAATATGGGTTGCACCTTCATTAGATAATGCAGGTCTAGAAATTTCATCCTTCCTTGTTGAACTAGATCTTCTTTTTCTCACCAAACTCTGAGCAGGGGTTGTCATGGTAGCCTTTTCCCTCAAGGTTATAGGCTCAGTGGGGTTGTTTGGCTTCATCTACACAATCTTTAATGAACACAGGAGCAGATTGAGGAATGGATATAATCTTGGGTTGAGAGTGTGGGATGGTTCAACGAAATTGGCGTAGAAGTCCCTTGATCTTCTTCTCCCTAGAAATTTCTTTTATAGTCATCTTTTCTACTTTCATCTTGGGTTTCCTCAAGGCCTGGTGCATGCAAATAAACTGGACAATCCTTGGTGCTTAATTACAACATCACCACCTCCATTTTTGTACTTTTGCCCCACTTTTATGACCGCATTTTCTAGGTACTTGAGGAGATTGACTTTGAGCAATGTGGTTTTCCCTACCTTTCTTCAAATGGGTCAAAATCTTTATGGCATCCCCTCCTAATAATGATTGTTGTCCATCACAAATGAAATATGTATTTACCCAAGAAGCTACTTCCTTCCTTCCAATGTCCCGCAAACTTTCTCTTTAATATCCTTTTGGATCCCCTAGGGATTAACTATTATCTCAGGAAGAGGTTCCCCCTCCTCATGAAAAAGGTATATTAGTTCTTTAAGGGGGAGTTAGTGATAACCTTGAGTCCAAAATCTAGAAGACCAGAGATTGTGCTAATATTTGGCTATCTATTTCAATTCTTTTCCCTCCTACTCTAGAACAAGTTGCTTCAAAATTTGACAAAAACTATTCAATCAAATCTTCATCAAACCCTTCAAATATTCGAATGAAATTTAACCAACCTACGTCATGAAAGACCTGAGAGATGATGACATTCCTCAGTAGTGGTTCCACAGATTATGGCTTTGACTTCTTCTTCTTCCCCATCAAACAGGTTGGTTTGCAATAGGAATGGAAAAGGCAGTGAGGAGGTATATTTTCATAACAATGGTGATGGTTTCTTGGAAGAGGCGAGTATTTTTGTGCAATATCAATAGCTTGAATTTAAACTACCCATGAATTTATAATAACATCATGGTGGCAGAGAATGACGACGAAGATGAGTTATGTGATTGTTGAAGGTGGCGAGCTTTTAATTCATTGACATGGTTCCCACACTTCTATCCTTGTCACTCGTGCCATATGTCATCCCTCAAAAAGAGTGACATCATGCCTTATTCATTCTTCATTACCTCTTATCTTTCCAATTACTCCTTTATATATATTTTTAATCAAGTGCATGGGGAGTTCAAACATAGTTAAGGCCTTTGGTAAAAGTTAATACACATCACCTTACCAGCTCAATGTCCTTTGATGATCGTTGGTGCTCCAACTTCTACATTTGAAAAACAATTATGGTTAATATACATTTTGATAATGTACACTTATAGCATTTATTTGCATGCATAAAAGAAAATATATTTTTGTTTTTGAGATATAGGGGAAGAGAATACTATAACATAATTATGGTCTTCTTCCTTTATTTGCATACTCCTAACAAATTACTCATGGCTGGAAGAGTTGAAGTCTTCCACCGAATTGAATCCCTCACATAACTCGAATGTCCATACTCGAAGGTTTCTTTATCCTAGGGTTGTTGATACAACCTCGCCTATGGTTGTTCACTAACAAATTTATTTTTTCACCATCAATGGAAACAATCTCACATATCCATTATGATATATCTTCTCAATTTTGTAAGGTCCTAACCATCTTGTGCTCAGTTTCCTTTAAAGTGCTAGTATTTCGAGTCAAACAGTAGGGCCCAATATCCTTCTCTAAATATTTTGGTCTTGATATGAGAATCATGCCAAACCCTCCTATGATGTTGAAGGATATCAGCTTGTTATTGTGCTTCCATCCACATCTTGTCCAATTCATTCAACTACATTACCCTATCTTTCGAGCTTCATCCAAGTCAATTCCTATCTTCAGTGTTGTTCTCTAGGTTTGTAATTCAAATTCCACTGGGAGTAATGAATTCTTTCTATATACAAGTTCATATGGGGAGAAACCAAAGTGGTGGTTTTCTAGGTTGTGTTGTATGCCTAGACTGCTTCAGGAAGTCTTGGCACCCAATTCTTTCTATCTACATTTACAACTTTAGTCAAGATGTTTTCCAGTTCTCTATTTGTGACTTCCACCTACCCATTGGATTAGGGGTGGTATGGTGATGATTTCCTATGCTTGATCTAGTAAATATTCAAAAGCCCTCAATCAAGTTGGACAAAAATGAGGTCCTTGACTATATACTCCAAACCTTAACATGATCTTGTGGTATAGAAAGTCAGCTACAATGTCTTTATTGGCGGATGTCAAGTCTTGAACCTTGGCCCATTTGGTAACATAGTCGGTGCACACTAGCAGGTACTCTTTTCCCTAAGATGGTGGGTATATAGGTCCAATGAAATCAATCCCCCTTTTCTCAAATGGTCCTAATACCAGTTGAGGATTGAGGGGCATTTCAGAAGAAAAAGTAGGCTCCCCCATTCTTTGACATGCATCACATTTCCATACATATTTCTTGACACTTTATGGAGAGAGGGCCAGTAGTACCCAATTCCAAGGACCTTATGAACTGTCCTCTTTACTGAGTAGTGTCCTCCTCTAGGTTCATCATGACATGTTATCAGTATGTCATATATTTAATCTTCTTGAACACACCTATGAAGAATCATGCCAAGACAACATTTAAACAAAATTCCATTGCACCACTTATATGTAGCATTGTTTCTGACTAATCTTTTTCTTTCTTTATTAGTGAAATAAGTTAGAAAATTTCCTATAGTTAGATAATTTTTAAGGTCAAAAAACCATGGAGGATGTGCTGATATTGTAAACAAGTGCTCATCGGGAAGTGATCTTGAACTACATCACCTTCTCCTGAAACATTCAATCTTGAAAGAAAGTCGAGTAAAACCATTAGGCTTTCTAGACTTATCAATAATGGTCAAGTTAAAATATTGCAAAAGAAGCAACCACCGATAATTATGCCCCTACTACTGGTCCATTCATTAAATATCTTATGGCTGAATGGTTTGTATACACAAAAATCTTATAACTAGTAATATAGTGTCTCGAATTTGTTTAGAGAGTAAACAACAACTAGAAATTCCTTTTTTGGTGGTGTAGTTTCTCTCCTTAGGGGTTAGGTTTTTCTGATGAAATAGATGACATACATTTGTTCTTCCTCATATTTTTTTCCAAGAATAACTCCCATTGCATTATTGGAAGCATCTGTGTGAATATGAAAAGGTTGGCCCCAATTAGGTCCTCTCAATACTGGGGCAGTGGTCAATTTCTCCTTTAGAACTTCAAAAGCTTGTTGACATTGAGGAGTACATTCAAAAACATAGTCTTTTGTCAATAGAGAGAACATTGGTGCAACAATCTTACTAATTTTTTTAATGAACCGTTTGTAATAACCTGCACGCCTAAGGAAACTTTTGATGTATGTTTGATTTGTTGGTGTAGGCAACTTAATAATGACTTCTATCTGCATAGGATCAACTTGGATACCCTTAACAAAGATATGATGACCCAAAACAACCCCTTGATCAAATATCATCAAGCATTTTTCATGAATTAAGGAGAGTTGGTGTTGGTCACATCTTGCCAACACTTTTTAAGATTGCACAAAGAATCTTGAAGGTAGACTGTGGATAGTGAAATCATCCATTTAAATTTCAACACTATCATTGGTAAGGTCTACAAAAATAGCCAAAACTACTCTCTGAAATGTGGCAAGTGCATTACAAAGTCCAAATGGTAGAACTCTGTATGCAAATGTACCCCAGGGACAAGTGAAAGTGGTCTTATCTTGATCAACATGTGTTATACTCGATTTGCTTGTATCCACTAAACCCATCAAAGAAGGAAAATTATTTCTTACTGTCATATTGTCTAAACCCCGATATATAAAGGGCAAGGTGAAGTAATCTTTCTTGATGGATTTATTAAGCTCCCTATAATCTATACAAGTTCTACCCAAGGGTCTATTACCATTGTTTCCATTGTCTCCCATTTTTGTAAATTGTTCGTGTTCTGGACAAGTTGATTCAGATCAAGTGTAAGTTTATTCAGATTCAGTGTCACTCTTAGGAGTAGTATTATCAATGTTTACTATATGTTCTACCGTTAGGAAATTCTTTGAGTGTTACGAGGTATATATCTTCCTCTAGTGTCCTTGGCATGTGCATCAATATTTATCTTTAAGGCAAGGCTTAGGATCTCTATTGGTTGCATAGCTCAACTTCAATAACACCCATAACATAAAAGGTGAATAGAATGACGTGTTTTGCTTATGGTAGTCCCCGGAAATGGTGCCAAAAATGATGGGTCATTGTAACTTCCAATCATTTAATCAACCTATTCAAGTGTTGATGTCATTATAGACCATGGTGTGTTCAAGGTTGTATGTAGAGAAGTTGATATGCAGCTCAATCACTATGGTAGTTCTCTCTTGGGGGTTTCGTTTGGTGTTGATTTTCTTGTTCTATACTACTAACTATTGAAAGTGAGTAAATGTCTAAACTATCGAATATCAAAATATTCTAAACTATCAAATGGAAAACAGAGTATATCAAATGCATCTACGCTTACTAAAATAAATTTTGAATGAAATTCTTGTTAAAGGAAATGCTTTGTTGAAATGAAATGCTTGTGTAAAGGAAACAACAAGTAAGGAAATTCACCGAAATGAAGAGATATAAGATTGTATTCAGATAATCACCAAGTCAAGATATGAAAACTGGAACTTAGTAAATGTAAAGATTTTGTAGGAAGTACTAATCCTCTAATCTCCTCAATCGAGTGGACCCTTGCTCTACTTCAGGAATGAGGCTCTTAACACAAACGTATCTTCAATATATCTTTTATTGTATTGATAAAAATGAGTCTGTCACATGCTTCGAGAGAGTAACTAAAAATAACTTCTATCTATTAATTGTTGTAATACCAAAAACTAACTAAGAAACAATCACGAAAAGGTGTCTTATAGACATGACCAATTACAACACGTGCCAAAACTATAGGAAACTAATTAGAAATTCATAAAATCCCATAACACCCCATAACTCTGATGGAAATAGGGTCCTAGTTTGTAGCTCGTTATGGTTCAGTCTTCAAAATGGTGTAGTGGTTGTAGACTCGGTCTCCTGTTACTATAACAAATCAAAATGGTAGAAAATGTGCCTCATCATCCTACATATGTCACCAAATTACTCAAAAAGTAGTTAGTGGAAGTTTCATTGGTCATTAGTTCACTTAAGATAGAATAAGGGGAAATGCATTACTTTCTACTTTAGATATAACTATTTAGAACATTCCCATGCATTGATTAGTGTTTTGGAGTAAAGTTTATAGTTATATAGATGTTATGATGAGTCATTTTATGGACTAATCATCTATTAGTGGGGAAAATAGTTGGGCTATGGTAGGCCATGATCAGTCCTCATCTCTTAGTGTTATATACAAACACGGCCTCCATGGATATGACTATAGGGGCACATCATACACCACCCCAAACTAGTGAGTAACCCGATTGTCAGACGATATTAATTTCCTTGCCCAAGAAATTGATTCTCTAACCACATGGTCTTCCTAATATTTTGTAACTATTTAATATCATCATTCCACCTAGAAAAATCTTTATACAACCTCCACACCACCCCTCATGGGGTCAATATGTCTAATATAGCTCTATAAGCCATTGTTTCTAGATGTCACATCTTCGAAAATACCTATAATCCTACAAATATCTCAACATGGGACCAATAAGACCATGGTCCTGCCAATCGGCCAAATAAATTTGATATGCTCATAATCACGTACATGTAATAAGGTCATAAATGTCAAGCTACCTCCATGAATCTCTACCATGAATTGATACACATTCCTATATAAATGGGACAACATGCATAGGTCTCAAAGTAAAATCTCGTGCCTCTCTCTTGAATGTCGCGCATATATCCCACATCTTGTATGAGATGAATACTCCACATGTATCTATAACCACAAATGATGTTAGTAGTATGTTAACAAACTTCGCACTTGTAGAATGTCAAACATCACAAAAACACTTAGTTGATCGATGAAATCGAGAATATCATATGGGCCTAACCAAAACCTATGTGCCTAGCACATTTGGAACAACACATCTTCTAGAAGTACTTGAACCCTCTCACAAGTTATAAGAACCTCAAAATTTAGTATATGTCCTCCAAGGCCATGGTCATCTCCCCTATCAAGAACCAAAATGTACATGTGTTGACATTCCATCACTCACACAATACAATAATAAAGTACATTTTTAAGGGCACCTCCCCAATCTAGCCACATACCATAAATTGACATTGTTCAGGATATCCCATGTTAAGAAAAAAATCACACACATATTACTATTTTACTATGTCATCAATATGTTGTTATATGCATGGATCTTAAGTAAGAAAAGTATTCACTAGTGACACAATCCCTTGTCCATTTACTTGCTTTGATTGATTTCTATTGCATCGTTCTCTTACATCTGTCATTTATGTACATACTTTTGATCAGTCACAAGGATCCCTGTCTGTTTGTCCTTTCACATCTATCGCCATTTATCTCAGGACACTAGCGCACATTTTGGACACTAGCGCCCAAGCCGCTTGTATCCATTATGGGTGTTCATGTCCTGTTCATTCATTCAATTTATTTTAACATTTATGGTCAGCCTTTTTAGTTTTCTTATCCTTATCTTGAGCTCATAGTCGGCCTTTTGTGTCACTAGTATCGAAATTCAAACAAGAGATTCATATATATACACAACATACACACTATTATTTTGGATGACAATTATAAGGGGTAATCACATCTACATACTATCACTACCATCAAAGGGACTGCATTTTTGGGTCAGCAGACATCAGATAGGAAATTAAAGTGTTATATTCCACACCACACATTTGCATCTAATTTAGCTACCACCCGCTATCTTGGCATCATTGGCATGAGGGCAACCTAAGGACACTATTTCACACACAAACACATAGAACTACATGGAGTTTGGAATGCAAAGTGTAGTGCTCGGTCATAATTTCACTATTCGGGTGACATTGTGGTCGGGCCTAATTTCACATTTGCATATTTCATTTAGATCTGATGTGTTTGTGAGCTTGTGTAGGTAGCTAGGGTTTGTTTTGTAGGTTACAGGTGCCTTCAGCGATGAAAGAACAAATATCAAGTGATTAACATGAATTAACATCGAAACCCTAGCAACACAAAAGAAAGCAGATCATAACCATTTGCACAATCACCAGTGTGCCCAGGAATCAAACACTAGCACCGTGCGCCCTATCCATCTGCGGTGCCCCTATCTAGTCTTAGTGTAGAGTTACAAAATCTCCAATGGGCTCTTGTTACATCCTTTCCTACCGGTTCCAAAGATATACACGGTCTCGACTACATATAGATTACACAAGGCTCAACTAAGTCACCTATCTCTCATCTTTACTTATAGTCTTTCATTGCTTAAGTTCTTAGTCTCTATATTTTATTGTATTTTATTATATATCAGCTACTCGAAATCAGATTTAATTAAATCATTTGGTGAACCCCACTCTTATTCGAACTCCTTGCCCTATGATCCCTAAAACCCTCATGGCTAAAAAGAGGTCCTCATCTCCCAAGCATAATATGACCTATACATGCATGCAACCTATTTTTGACAATACCTCTGCAGAATTTGAATTTCGTGATCTCTTCCACAATCCTCAATATGATCCACAGTCCTTAAAAATCAACTTCCAAAATACCCTTCCTGTTGGCCTCGACACCCCGATATTTACATAGTCTCCCCTGACCAAATATTTACATCATGTTCTCCCTCACCTCCCGTAGCCACCAATGCTGCTCCATATTCCTCTCCTTCTCTTATAAAGAAATGATACAATTGTAGAAACCTATAATTACGCCCAAGCAATTTAAATACTTAAATTGCGCTAATTATCCCCCTTTCGCAAAACCAATGACATATCGTCAAAAGCACTCATTTTCCCTCATATCATCATTAATTAATTACACTAAGCTAATTAATTAAGTTGCCTATCCAACAAATACCCTAATTAACGACCTCCGTTAATAAATCACCCTTCTACCTAGACTAATTAATTATTATTAATTAATTAGTCATTCCTTCCATTTAACCAATAAATCAATATTTAATTGATTTAATCCCCTTTCTAATAGCCTAAATCGTACTAATATTCCTTTAATTAGCTTCTATAAGCTTACATCTACCTATTAGTTAATCACCTTTGATTAATTAAAACACCCCCCAACTCCCATGACTTGCTAAGCATAAATTAAACCCTTCTAAAGCAAGGTTACCTTTAATAAAGCAACCTTATCCATTCCTAATCATGTTTTACCTTTATCTCACATTCATGAGAATGTGTTGAATCATTTATCCTTTGGGCTATATAAAGAGCCCTCCTTCTACCTTTATACCTACACCTAAACTTCTTAAGAGAGCAAATGTAAAGCATATAGCAAAGAGACTAAGAGCTTGCCTTTTTTTTTCTTGAGAGGTCACCATTGTTAAGAGCTAAAGCTTCATATTCTTGCATTCTTTGAGGATCAAACAAAGCATTTTTTTATTTCCATTGGAGCTAAATAGGTCCATTCATTCTTGTTGGTAATCTAGGAGAGTAGAGATGTTAAAATAACATGCATAGTTTTGATCTCATGTTTTCAAAGTTATAATGTTAGTTTAGATCTTGCTTAGTTCTCTATCTTGATGGTGTTTATGCTTTGTTTTAGCTAAATTGTAGAACTATTTTAGGTGGTAGTTCTTGCTTCATTTGATTTAGCATTAAGGGAAGTATACATGCACACATTTGACATGCCTGATGGGACTTACTCCATTCTCCTTTGCACCTAATTTCAAGTTTTTGTAGTTAAGTTTCATTTTTGTTACTAACCCTCTTTTACACATGTTGATTTAACTTATTTTTCTTAACTTGTTTTGTTGAGTTTGCATGTATTGAGTCTTCCTTGTAGGTATAAAGGAGGTGAAGTGCTGTCAAAATTGGAATTGATGAGAAAATTTCAAGATTTTTCCATGTTTTCATTTTTAGAGCTTACTTTTTCAACATTCTACATGCTAGTTTTGTCAATTTCTTGAAAATTTTAAATTCTCGAGCATGTAGGTTAGTGTTTGATAGTCTTTGAGTCTTCTATTTACATATTAATGTGGTGGGTTGCTGTCAAAATTTAATCTGGGTGAGAAAATTTCAAGATTTCATCATGTTTTCATTTTTAGAACTTACTTTTTCACCATTCTACATGCTAGTTTTGTCAATTTCTTGAAAATTTTAAATTCTTGAGCATGTATGTTAATGTTTGATAGTGTTGAGTCTTCTATTCATATATTAATGTGATGGGTTGTTGTCAAAATTGAATCTTAGTTGGAAAAATTTACCCATTTTCTGATTAAGGGACATTTTTTGACTTTTTTTTAGTGCATGTCAAGTGCATACCCGTGAGCATAAGAGCATATGCGTAACCCATCTTCCGAAAGCCATAACTTTTGCTCCCGAACTCAAAATGACTCTATTTTTTTGCATTGGAAAGGTATTGAAGTTAACTATGCAATGAAAACATAAATTTAGGATTTATACTTACAAAAATTACAAGTTTTTCTGTTAGTTTAAAATTGGTCATTTTCTAACATGTCTAATGTTTTGATGAATGTTGTATTTCCATGCTTACTCGATTTAGACCAAAGCATGTGTATGCTCTTCTCGCAACTTTGGTGATATTGAGAATCAAAAACAACTTTGATCTTTATCTTTTAACATTGGGATTAAACTTGGAAATTTGATTATTCATTTTGTTTAAGGGAATGAACCTTTTCCAAAGCATTTTTCAATGGTCATTTGATTTGCAGTTTTCTATTTCTATATAGTTGGGATAAAGTTTATGTATGCTCTTCTCTTACACCTTAGGGTGATCTTGAGAATCAAAAACAACTTTAGTCTTCATTTTATAACATTTGGTAAATTAGAAACTTCATCTTTCACTTTTGGTTTAGGGGAATGAACATTTATCAAGAATTTTGTATGGTTCATTGATTGAAAAGATTTTTTTTACTTTTTAGTTGGATTATTTGTTGTGTATGCTCTTCTCTTGCACCCTTGGATGATCTTGAGAATCAAAAGAAACTCTTAATCCTCTTTTAAATAATGTGATTTTCTTGGAGAACTACTAACGCTTGAGTGCAGGACCTAAAAACACTTGTTAAAGAAAGAAAGAATCAAAACGAAATCAAAACTACTAATACGGTTGTTATACGAAGTTGCCAAAATGTGTTTAAGTAAACCACACCTAATTAAACAAGATAAAAATAACAACATATTCAAAACACTGTATTGCAGGTTTCAGAAAAGGGTATGTCCCTCTCCGCTCAACTGGGACATAACCCCTTTGGCATAACGCCTTAAGCTACAATAATGGGGGTGGTTCCAGGAACCCTAAAGTAGTCCACGCAAGAGGGAACCTTGTGGAAGAAATGGGAAGTGCTCCGCACTACCTACTTGACTAGTGATTCCTTTGTGAGATAGCATTCCAAGTTGTCCTTACGCAACCCTTTTAAGTACATGATGGATGCATTTACTGCCCATTGTACTTGAAGGGGGCAAAGTCGAGATACTCCCAAGATAGTCGGGACTATTTGGGTAAATCGTCCCACTCGTGGATAATTTTGTAACACCTAGGACAAGAGAACCACCTAGGAAAATATACTTTGGCCAGGAGCCCACTTTGACCATTCTAAAACATTGTTGAGTTGTGAACCATATTTTCATCGCGAAACGTGTGACGCGTTACTTTCACTTGCCTTAAGGCGAGGCGAAACTCTACCGAAGTGAGGCCAACATTTTTCATCCCCAATTTGTTCTACGTCCTTCACATTCTTTTGACACTTTGTTGATCAAAAGAAGGGTGACTACCTTTGTGTTACCAATCGGTTGCTTCTGCCACTTTTTTGTCCGTTTACGCCCATCCATGTTTACGGTTGGGTAAGTTAAATGTCTAAAGTGTGTGGAGGCGTATTTATATCATTGGTAGCCTTTGTGATCTTGATACCCACGTCAAGATCATCATCATAGTTTGGATTAATTCATCATTTGATCTCCCTTTGACGTGTTACCTTGTTTGCATTGTCTTGACACAATTAAGATACTTATGTCGTGTTTTTCGTAAACGTGATCTAAGTATCCACATTGTGGCGTTACACTGCACACATTTTAACACATCCTTAGTATACTTTGACTTCATTTGATTTCAAACATTATCCCAAATCTTGAAGGGTGTCGCTTACTTTGTTTTGCGTCATTTCAATACCACTTTGACACTAATATCTCACTTCTCTGCGAAGCTTGATAGACATGTCCAATTAGTGTGGTTACCCGGCTTACATTTGTAAACTCCACCCTTTAACATTTAGGTCTTGTTGGTTGTTGAACTTGTCGTGGTATCCTTTGATTGGGAGTCGCATCTACCCTTTGTTAATATTTACGCCTTGTTCATTTCGAGCTTGACGTAAATATTGACATTGTGTTGATCACCTTTGCATCAAACTTTACACACGCATTTTCATATGGTGTATTTCCTTGTTGATTGGCTTTGTGTTTCACACTTCCATGATTGTTCCTTGTGATTATTCATTCAGAAAACTTGTTTTCTAGGACAATCCCTCTCGATCTCATCGATATTGCGTCATCACAATGTCTATTTTCCTTAGACCTTCTTTAGAAAATCACGCACGCATATCAATACTTACAAAATGTCTAGTTGGTTGTCCTTATGCTACCCAAATCGACATGTCACTTCCTTCCCTTTGAAGGAGTTCCATCACACTATCTAGATCTAGACATTTGTGCTTAAAACAACACCAAAAATGACTAACTATCGCGCGGTTCCCCATACTTACAAAAATACATAACCTAGGTTCAACAATTCAAATCATAGGATTCCCATCACAACTAAACCTCGTTTGGTTCTTCGTGCTAGAGAGCCCATACGGGTAACTCATTCCCCACCTTCATCTCATAGTCGGTGGTATGATTTGGACGCTTCTGATCCAAATTATTATTCGGGTTCCCCCCACTCTTCTTCTAATTCTAATCCAAACATTTCCTCTTCTTCTGAGGATTCCAATCCAAACATTTCCTCTTCTTCTGAGGATTCAAATCCAAATATTTCCTCTGAATCTTCTGATGATTCAGATCCAAACTACTATTCGGATCCAAACTACTATTCAGATTCATCTAATTCGACTCCTAAGTCATCTAATACGACTCCTATGTCATGGTCCTCCCTTTCTTCAGGACCCATTTTATCAGTCGCTTCGATGATGTCTTCTTCCTTTGAAGATACATGCGACTCCAAATCCTTCTAATCAAACATCTAATATAATTCTTGAATCGCGGTCCTCTCTTTCTTTGCAGACCCTTGTTATTATTCATCCGATGCAATTCTTGAATCATGGTCCTCCCATTCTTCACAGGACCTTCTTCATCAATCACCCCCAATAAGTCTTCCTCCTTTGAAGATTCGTGTGACTCAAAGTCCTTTGAGACAAACATCTGAATCGACCCATGCATCGCAATCTATAGACTTTGGAATTAATCCTACTATTTTACATACGACATACCATTGTATAGGTAGGTCCACACCACCTTCTTCTACTCCTGAGACATATAGCTACACATCTTCTTCGTCCCCCACAACATCTTCTTCTATCAATCATCATCAAGCATATTCTAAGTCTCCCACACCTATTGGATCTCTTTCTTCCAATCAACCCCTGGTGGTTGATCAACAACTCATACCGATTGATCTCTTTCAGAATGAAGAAACAATCAGGGCATTTATAGGGGCATATGAAGATATTCCTTTAGCAGATTATGAGAAAGGATTCTCTTTAGACTTTGATGCATCTACGTATTGTGAGGAAAAGTTTGATTCCCTTTATCAAGAAACAGAGGAAGAGCCTCAGATCATGCAACTTGATCCTCCTCTTAATCTTCCATCTTCCCATTCTTCATTATGTGATGAAACTCCTTGGTCTGCGCATTTGATCCATGGCCTATCTTCTCATCACCCAATAACTCTTTGTCTATCATAATTCCTCAATCACAATCTCTTATGGGGTCAATGTCAAGTAGCCCTTCATCTTCATCTAGGTGTGGGTCACCTTCTAGTAGCCCTCCCTCTGCTATTTGTGGGAGATTTTCGAGTAGTCCACTATCTTCTATTCTTGGGGCACGTCTAACTAGCCCCTTGTCTTCTAAGTATGGATCACCCCCGGGTAGTCCATCATCTTCTATTCTTGGGCCATATCCTAGTAGTCCATCATCTTACATCTATGGGTTACGTCCTAGTAGCCCTTCTTCTTCTATTCTAGGGCCACATCCTAGTAGCCCTTCATCTTCTATCTATGGCTCACCTCCCAGTAGCCCATCTTCTTCAATCCTTGGACCGTATCCTTTTCATCAATCTCATTATTTTTCTACCAAAGATTGTGGCAAGCCCACTGCCATTCCTCTCATCAATTCTAAATGTCCACGTTCTTCTCCCACTTCTTGGGATCAGACAAGTCAAGCATTAGCTTATAAGAAACCCAGACAGGTTCTTTATCAAGCCAAGATACAAAATCCGAAGAGATTCAAAGCTACCAACAACTCCAATGACCATAAAATCCAAAATCAAACGTGATTCCAAAATGCACACCAACGTACCCATCAAGTATGGTGCAAAGTGTAAAAACCTATGGATAGGGAACTCAAACTCCCACATATGAAACCCATGTTTCAAAACAAATCACAATCATTTGTTGAGTGTGAACTCACCTCGATCATCGAGATCGGGGATAATATCACTCTCGATAAACAAATGCGCCTAGTCTCCCTTATCAAGGAAGTCACAAACATTGTTGTTGGATCTTACCACACAGAGTGACTTTGTTAGTCCCAACCTCTTAAAAATATCAAAAATCTAAAAATCAAAAACAATTCAAAAATACAAAAACATTGAGAAAACACAACAAAAATCAAAGGTACAAAGATCAAACATTGCAATCAGGTATTGTGTACACATGGATGTTTCTTTCTTCCCTTCCTTGCTATTTTTCTGCAAGTCTCCCTACCATTTTCATCCCTTCGGTGATGTTTTGGTTAGATTATTCACACGCATTTTGCGACATTTATCTCTATGGTATCCATTTGACCCTGGTCTTTTATCACCTTGGTAAATTAAAGAACGACAGTGACCTCACATGGAGATCCTATCACATTCAAACATCTAATAAACTTGTTGCGAAGAAATTTTAGACATATTTGTTGACACTAGCCAATGTCGTCATGACAAGCACTTCCACCTCCTTCCATCAAACCATCAAGTGGTTCTTAACCCCTTGGTAAACAAGAGAGCTGAAATAAGTTTTTAGAAAGCAAAAGAATCAAAATCAATCAATCAAAAAGCAAAAGTTAAAAGCAAAAGCAAATTGATATATAAATCTCTCTTGGGGTATTTCCAATAATCTATATCGGGGCTATGGACACTTGATTGGCAGTAGAGGAATGTTGTGATTAGAATCAAATACATCTCTGTCGGGGCTATGGACACCCGACTGGTAGTGGAGTAATGTATGGTTATCCTTTCACCATCCATTCACAAAATCGCCTTTCACAATAAATCATTCCTACACATTGGCTAGGGTCTCTTCACTTGTTGTCTATTAAATCTTCACTTCAAGAGGTAATAAACTCCATGTGGACACATTGGATCTCTATGAGTAAATAGGATTAGTATGTTACCAAGTGTCTTTTTTGGACCTTGTTCAGACTCTTGCTCTAGTCCATATCTCGTCTCACGATTTATGCCTTTGGCTAATCACTTCTTCGTCATGAGGCTTCTAAGCTACATTCACATCATTCTTCTACTTCATTTAGAACATCCATGTGTATAAGATTACTTGTTTTCCATGTTTGCAGACATGTTTGTCACCTTTCACAAAAAAATCTTCTCCTTCCTTTCTATCATGTGCTTTTAGGCCAACTTACACCGGGGCATCCTTGCTTCTTCCCAAAGCACTTCATTGGTTTACGTTCACCATCATGTTGAGCCTATCCATAATGGCCTTAGGTCCCACTTCTACATGTGAATAGTTTGTCTTTGAATATTCCCACCTAATCGCTGGGGCATTTTTGCATCTTCACCTTTTTGGTTCGCACGTGGCCTTATGCCCTCAGTACATCCCATCTATCGCTAGGGGCATCCACGCTTACTTGTCTTCCGTACATAGTTTCATAAAACTTTTTAAATCAACCAAAACATTCAAATATGTTAAAAAATTATCAAATATGTTTAAGAAAACTTCTAAAAATTGAAAATCATCCTAAAAAATGTCGCTCTTTGGTTCTCAATTGTTCATGTGTGTGACTTGCGGATCATCTTGATTTACCTCCATCAATTAAAGCTAGGTAGCTTACTTTCTCGTACTGGGCACAACGAGTTTCTGCATCTTGTTTCGTAGTGCACATTACTTTTCCATCAGACCCAAGTGTCCTCCGTTATTCCCCTCGTATGTATCCTTGCTTGGGGCACCATCATCAACCCTTGTCATTAATTTGCACAGGTCGTAACTGAAGCTCGACAATAAAAACATTATATTATGTTTCTCTATTAGTTTAGCTTCTTTACTTTCTTGTATTGCATTACATTTTGTATGTTGCATGGAGTTAGGCATCTTTCACTCTCTTTTTGCATTGCATTTTGTATGTTGCATGAAGTTGGTGTTTTCAACAATGGACAATTGTTTGTAGTATGGATTTTCATATCGTTCTACCTTTGTCGTATGCTTATATTTTTCATAAGGACTGATGATGTAGTTCTTATGGCAATATGATGACACCAAAATTATTCCAAACAAATAAGTGGCTAGAGGCTAAGCTCTTCTCTCCCCTCCTCCATATTTCTTCTACATCACTTTTTTCTCACCCCTAATCTTCCATCTCACCAGGGCATCCTGCCCCTTCCCATTCTTCTATCTACTTCTCATCTTTTTCGATCGTCGATCGGCTTCCTTCATCACCCCATCGACACTCAAGGGGGCATCTCTCCCTCCTACTAATTTTTCTTCTATCCCTTCAAAATCTCTTCCATCTACTATCTTTGAAGTGACATCACTTATGCCACCCCAAAGAGGGGCAAATGTAGACACCTATAATTATGCCCAAGTAATTTAAATACTTAAATTGCGCTAATTATCCCCTTTCTCACAAATCGATGACATATCGTCAAAAGTGCTCATTTTCCCTCATATCATCATTAATTAATTACACTAAGCTAATTAATTAAGTTGCCTATCCAACAAATACCCTAATTAACGACCTTCCGTTAATAAATCACCCCTTCTACCTAGACTAATTAATTATTATTAATTAATTAGCTTTCCCTTCCATTTAACCAATAAATCAATATTTAATTGATTTAATCCCTTTCTAATAGCCTAAATCATACTAATATTCTTCTAATTAGTTTCTATAAGCTTATATCTACCTATTAGTTAATCACCTTTGATTAATTAAAACACCCCCAACTCCCATGACTTGCTAGCATAAATTAAACCCTTCTAAAGTAAGGCTACCTTTAATAAAGCAACCTTATCCATTCCTAATAATGTTTTACCTTTATCCCACATTCATGAGAATGTGTTGAATCATTTATCCTTTGGGCTATATAAAGAGCCCTCCTTCTACCTTTATACCTACACCTAAACTTCTTAAGAGAGCAAATGCAAAGCATATAACAAAGAGACTAAGAGCTTGCCTTTTGTTTTCTTGAGAGGTCACCATTGTTAAGAGCTAAAGCTTCATATTCTTGCATTCTTTAAGGATCAAACAAAGCAATTTTTGATTGCCATTGGAGCTAAATAGGTCCATTCATTCTTTTTGGTAATCTAGGAGAGTAGAGATGTTAAAATAACATGCATAGTTTTGATCTCATGTTTTCAAAGTTATAATGTTAGTTTAGATCTTGCTTAGTTCTCTATCTTGATGGTGTTTATGATTTGTTTTAGCTAAATTGTAGAACTATTTTAGGTGGTAGTTCTTGCTTCATTTGATTTAGCATTAAGCAAAGTATACATGCACACACAACAATTAATATAGATTCTTTGCATGATGAGGTTCTTACTTGTGACAATATGGATGCTAATAATTCTACTTCTAATGATGAAAATGTAAATGTGAATGATGATGCTTCTATTAGTAGTCAAGATGAATGTAAAGCTATATCTCCTACTCTTCCTACTTCTGAAATTATTTCCAATGATTGCAATGATAAATCTAATGTTAGTACTCCTACAACTTCCTTGTATGTTGATGATAATCTTGATGAAATACTTTCTTGTGAAAATATGTCTGATAGTGATGTTGATTATGCTTCTGATCATGAACATGTTAGTGATGATGTTACTTCTCTTAAGACTGTTGAATGTGAATTTACTACTCCTCTTTCTTCTACTTCTAGAAGTTATTTCCAATGTTTCCCATGATGATTCCACTTCTACCCCTAATGCACCTCTTATCATGTCTCCGAATTTACACATAGTATCCCTATACAACTACCATGTTCCTCTCCTTTCCTTTCACTTCCTTCTCCTCCTTCCACATCCACTCCTCCTCAAGTTCCCATGCTCACTCATAATGGCAAGGTTCAGCCTCTCAACGTGCCTCTCATTTCTCCTACCATCCCGATCACGGAGGACATTTTGGGACATCCGGGAGTTCCCTAAATCTCCCTAAACTATGACTAAGTGGAAGAGTGTTTTGAAATATTTCGATGGCAAGTGGAATGCAGAAAATAGAGCTCATACGCGCAAGATATGGTTAGTCAAAGGTTTAGCGTAAAATGGGGTCAAACTAGTCAACAGTCTAATCTAGACGTGACACATGACATATTGGCAAAAGGTGAAAAGGTTGAAAGTTTGTGTTTGAGCACCTCTGGTCTTCAACAAATGAAAAATTGGTGGGCCCGGCTATTTCTTGGGTCAGGACCCTTAGCCAGTTCGACACACTCTTTTGTAGGAGGGGTGCCTTTGCTGCTTATTTTATATCGCCATTATCAAATTTTTTACATATGACATATATCTATTTAACATTCCCAATGTGGGACTATGTTTGTTTTAGAGAGTTAATTATGCATTCTAGGGTTCGAATTGAGCTCCAACGAGCTATTTTAATAGATTTGTGGGGTGATCAACTCCCCACCGAGTCAAGTTGATCACATTGCTTATTCATTATGTTCGAGCTTATTTCGATGGTTCGGGATGGCTTTATTTCCTTTTACCTTGGTGAACACGGGAGCTTGGTGATGAATCAACCCAAACCATGGGTGTTCAAATAATGCACGGCTTCCACATTAGACAGACTCGGTGGCCACATACACCACAATAGGATTTGTGGATATTTCACCAAGCACTTCATTACTAGCTCGTGTGGTATCTACTGAGCTCGCCCCGTGGCCTTTAACATTCCATGATTGGTTAAACCCATGAATAGCTCAAGAGAAATTGCACATCTTGATAAAGGGGTGATATGTGGCCCAAGCCACAGATCCATAGGTTGGACACGCCTATTAAAAGGTAGCTTCATTTTGTTATTCCCATGCACGTGGGATGAAGAAATAGCCTCTCCACCTTGAACTAAGTGGATAAGGAGGAGGTCTACATGGGAAATAAGCATCGTATGGAGGACAGTCATGTGTAGTGTCATAGTTAAATGGAAAACATTAAAAAATGTGAAATGTGATTTGTTAAGATCCACAAAGATTTCAATCAAAGGTGGAGTCGGTGGTGGGATTCAAACCCCCACCACTCACATTAAAATAAATATTCCCCTCTAATGCACCAAGGACTTCGGTGAAGTTATAAAATGAGCTCATTGTATTTGAAGAGCAACTAAAGAACCTTCTGGCCTGAGTAGAGCCATAGATCTTAAGATAGAAGTTTTGGAAATCCTCCGTTTTGGAGCACTTAGGGGCAAAATGAGGCCTTAGTGTAAAAATGAAAAATGTTCATTTTCCCAAGAGAAATCCAACCATGTAATTTTTTTCATGTAATGATTTGAAATATCCATCTGTAGGTGATTTTCTAACACATTTATAGGGAGATTGCATTACGAAGATACTGCAGAGGCTTTGGATTGACTTTGGAACACTTTTTGTGATTGCATAGTTCCATTAAGGTCTAATATCAAACCATTTACAGGTGTTGTGGTCTATTTTTCATTATTGAAGGGTGATTATACTTCATTATAATTTTAATAGATCGATTCACATTAACTTGAGAGACATAGGCTTGTATGCCGAAATATGTTATCAATTTTTGGTGTCGTATTTAATCCCTGATTGCATTCTGATTTATGATTTCATTTCAGCATTCTAAGTTAGTAATTTAATCAAAATTTGCTTCTAAAAATCAATGATGACATGTCGAAAAAATTGGTACAAATGGGTGTTTCACCAATAAGTTTTATGCTTTCTAGGATGAAACAGATAGAAGGTAAAATGGTTAAGGAGGAATACCTGTGAGGTGAAGGTGGAAGGTAGAATGCACACGTTGTTGACGTTATCCAAGCTGATCATAGAGAAATCCTTTTTGTCTGGGAAGGACTACATGTAGATGCAAAGAAATACCACAAAAGAGTATTAAATAACATATGACAAAGGAGTGCCTACTGGCGATGCTAGATCCGGGAAGCATGGGGCTTCAGTGCAGAGAGGTTGTCAATCCACTATTTAATAACAATTTAATGTGAATAAGAAATTGAAATAAATAGGTCCTATTGCAATGTAATGATTTAGGTTTCTCATACACATAATACACTAGATTCAATGTTAAATAAAAAATGCAACACTAAATCTAATTAGAACCAACGTTTTTTTCAAAGCTAGGTAGGTGCTGGCTGAGGTGCAGTAAGGGTCCTGTGGCTAATTAGTTGAGGGTCGAGAATATAAAATGACATAGAGACCAAAACGGTGCGGTGACCAATGCCGGTATGGGGACTAAACCGACAAAGTGGTCGGGAACCAACGTCGGTAGGGGAAATAGGTAGTAAACTATTAAAAATGGGTTTTTAGGCTCTCTGTGATTGCACAGAGAGTGAGGGTAGTGTGGTTTGGGTCATAATATGGTTGAGAAGACTTAAGAATACTAATAAGGAGGTTTAGAAGGGTGAAAAGGCTTGGGGTGGTTGAATAGTGGGTTGGTGGGAAGAAGGTGATGTACGGGTAACAAAAGAAATAAAATATTGAACGAAGTGTAGACACCTATAATTTAGCTTGAGCAATTTAAATACTTAAATTGCACTAATTATACTCTTTCCCGCAAATTGATGACATATCGTCAATATAGCACACTTCCTCTTCTATCACCATTAATTAACTACATTACGCTAGTTAATTAACCCTTCTATCCAACAATGACGCCAATTAATGACCTTTCGTTAATCAACTCCCCTTTCTATCTAGATTAATTAATTATTTCTAATTAATTAAGCTCCCCTTTCTATCTAGATTAATTAATTATTTCTAATTGATAAGTCTCCTTTTCTATCTAGACTAATTAATTATTATTATTTAATTAACTTCCTCTTCCATTAAATCAATAAATCATCATCTATTTGATTAAATCCCTCTCATAGTCTAAATCATGCTAATTATTCCTCTAAAAAGCTTCTATAAGATTACACACCTATTAATTAATCACTTTAGTTAATTAATAAAGCCCCTCAAACCCCATGGGTCACTAAAGGACAAACTAAACTCTCTTAAGGTTGACTTAACCCTTTCTAAACCTCCCTTATGAACAACTAACCCAACCTCTCCATTTATCCCACATGAAGGGGATGAAGAGATTCTTTATCCATTGGGCTATATAAAGAGCCCTCCTCCTACCTTTCTATTGACACCTACACACCTAAATGAGCATAGAGCCTAAGCTATAGCCATTTTATCATCTTAGATAATTCTTCATTGGAGGAGCTAGCTATTTTCATTTATTGTATTCATCCATCCAAGTTTTGAAGTCATATAGGGATATGTAAAATGGTCTTGTACTCATGGATTGACAAGACTCCATTCTTGAAAACCTTGGGATTCAAACATACAATCAAACCTTTGATTGCTAAGGATCTAAATAGTCATCCCCATCTTTACGAAATGTCTAGTTGGTTGTCGTTATGTTGCCCAAATCAACATGAAACCTTCTTCACTTTGAAGAAGTTTGATCATACAATCTAGGTGTAGGCCTTGAACCAAACACATGCCGATAATGAACAATTATCACAAGGTCCCTTATACATATGACAATAAGGAATCAAATTTTCGGTGTTCACATCAAAAGACGCCCATCATGACCAAACCTCGTTTGGTTCTTCGCGCTAGAGAACCCATCTGGGTAACCCATTCCTCACCTTCATCTCATAGTCGATGGTATGGTTTGGACACTTCTAATCCAAATTATTATTCGAGTTCCCCCCACTCTTCTTCTGATTCTAATCCAAACATTTCCTCTTCTTCTGAGGATTCCAATCCAAATATCTCCTTTGATTCTTCTGATGATTCTAATCCAAACATTTCCTCTTCTTCTAAGGATTCCAATCCAAATATTTCTCTCGACTCTTCTGATGATTTAGATCCAAACTACTATTCGGATTCATCTAATTCGACTCCTAAGTCACGGTCCTCCCCTTCTTCACAGGACCTCTATTATCAGTCACCTAAACAACATTCTCCTCCTCTAAAGATTTGTGTCGCCACAAATTATCTTCATCATTCATCTAATGTGACTCCTATGTCGTGGTCCTCCCTATCTTTGCAAGACCCTCTTCATCATACATTTAATACGAATCCTATGTCGTGGTCCTCCCTTTCTTCGCAGGACCCCTTTTATCAATTGCCTCAATGACGTCTTCTTCCTTTGAAGATACGCACGACTCCAAATCCCTCAATCAAAAATCTAATACAATTCTTGAATCGCGGTCCTCTCTTTCTTTGCAGGACCCTTATTATTATTCATCCAATGCACTTCTTGAATCATGATCCTCCCCTTCTTCGCAAGACCTTCTTCAACAATCACCCCCACAAAGTCTTCCATTTTTGAAGATTCATATGACTCAAAGTCCTTCTAGTCAAACGTCTAAATCAACCCATGCGTCGCAATCTACAAAATTTGGACTTAATCATACTAGTTTACAGACAATATTCCATCGTATAGGTAGGTCCATACCACCTTCTTCTACTCCCGAGACATATAGCTCCACATCTTCTTCGTCCCCCACATCATATTCTTTTATCAATCATCATCAAACATATTCTAAGTCTTCCACACCAATTGAACCTCTTTCTTCCAATCAACCCCTAGTGGTCGATCAACAACTCATACCGATTGATCTCTTTCAGAATGAAGAAATAATTAGGGCATTTATAGGGGCACACGAAGATATTCCTCTAGTAGATTATGAGAAAGGATTCTCTATAGACTTCGATGCGTTTGCATATTGTGAGGAAAATGTTGATTCCTTTTATCAAGATAAAAGGAAGAGCCTCAAATCATGCAACTTGATCCTCATCTTATTCTTCCATCTTCACATTCTTCATTATGTGATGAAACTCTTGGGTCTTGCATTGATCCATGGCCTATCTTCTCATCACCCAATCCTTCTCTATCTATCAAAATTCCTCAATCACAATCTCTTATGGGGTCAACGCCAAGTAGCCCTTCATCTTTGTCTAGGTGTGGGTCACCTTCTAGTAGCCATCCCTCTGCTATTTGTGGGACATTTTAAAGTAGTCCACTATCTTCTATTCTTGGTTCACGTCTAACTAGCCCCTTGTCTTCTATGTATGGGTCACCCCTGGGTAATCCATCATCTTCTCTTCTTGGGCCACATGCTAGTAGCCCATTATCTTATATCTATGGGTCATGTCCTAGTAGCCCTTATTCTATTCTTGGGTCACCTCCTTCTAGCCTTTCTTCCTCTATCTGGGGCCACATCCAAGTAGCCTTTATCTTATAGATGTGGTTGCCTCCTGGTAGCCCATCTTCTTCAATCCTTGGACTATATCCTTTTCATCATATTGGGTTTCAGAATGGAACATGGGTTGAAACCACAGTCAAGGGACAACAAGTCCCTCCTCTTTAATGGGAGAGGTTCCCTTATTGAAATGGAAAAAAAGTACAAATCTACAACTATCAATGTTTGGATCCTAATATCTTGGAATGTTTTCATACTCAAAAGATTATCAATCAAAAGGAATGGAAGAATAAAGAGATGGGAGAAGGAAGAAAACAACAATGCTTTTGGGAAATATAGATAGCAGAGTATCTCCCTACTCACATTGAACCAAGAAAATATAGAAAAGGATCAATTACTTCACCACCGATGCAAATCAGAGACACAAAGTTCTAAAGATTACACAGACAGAACACAAAGTTTCTATTGAATGTAAAACAAATGATCCATTGAATTAAGAAGAGATAGAGAGAGATAATAGAGGAAATAAGAAAGAAAGAACTTCTGTATTGAATCACTTCAGAATTTACAACCTTCCCAGAAAAATGCGTGAACCTCATTTTTCCATGGCCAAAACCATGTTCTTATAACAATTCATGTACATCCATACTTTGTCCCCAAGAAAAGAATATCCAAAAGGAATAATGTTTGTTGCAGATCTGCTTTTGGAAAGTGACATGAAACAAACACACTCATGAAATCAGAGGTTCAAAAAGGTGAATATTTCATTAGTTCAAGCATGATTACTTTAGCGAGGGGGCATCTTATGATTTTCTTCTTCATGTGGTCCTGTCATTTCACACCTTTTAACCACTTTCATAACACTCAAGTGCTTCTTGGTAAGTTTTCCCCTTTTATTGCGTATGCCCATAAAATCCATTTTTGATAATCAAACTTTACATCTCTTTAAACTTATTGATTTGGCTCCATAACCAAACCAAAACACATCTCATGAAGAAATGACAAGGAATCAAAGAGAAAAGAAAGAAGAATGATCCGTTTTTACGTTTTTACAGAGCGCTAGTTTGTTAATGGCGACAAAAACTAGAAGAGGGCATTTGGCTATCTTTTCCCCCTTTTACCTTTAAATTTGGGCCCTACACATGGCAAGATCCAAGCAATGATGGCCCTGGGGGAGAAATCTGCATTTCCTGACATTTGGGAGAAAAAGTGCAAAACTTCATTTTTCTAATAGGCCCATTGTGATTTTTTAACATGAACGCGTGGCACACCCTGATTGGAAATGGGGTCACGGCTCAAATTCTCATTTTCCTCTACCGGCCCGCTATCCCGATTTCATTCTTCAACACATGGCATCACCTGATTGGTTGCGGGGATGTGCTTCACTTTTATACTTTATCTATTTTGAAAAGGGGAAAAATTCCAACTTTTCCCCGAAAGTCCATGCCTCCACCATTGAATTTTCAACATAGGCCATGTGTCCCTTTTTGATTTCGTTGTGGACTTCAACTCAGAATTTATCCCTTCGCATGAGTGGGGCTACGGGTCATTTTAGAACTTTTTTCCCTTTGTGGAAACGAAGCTAAAATTCCTAAATTTTCCCCATTAGTGTCGCCAAAGCGCATATGAACTGAAAAATGGCCACGTGTCCCTTTCATTCGATTCGCTACGGGGCCATTGGTAATTTTAGAACTTTTCACCCTTTCACCATGCAGAATTATAGGTCACCTTTGCAAACTTCACCTTTTAGCCAAAAAGAGTAAAATACACAAGTAACTCCGCAGCTCCGCCAAAGGGAAAATTTGCCAACTTAGGTCCGCCGAGCCATAACTTGAGAAATACAAGGAGTTAAGAGGACTTATTTACCTTTTTGGAAAGGGGAGGAAATTTCCCATCTGATGAATGAGTTTCCAAGATCCCTCAAGTCCTCGAAAGTTCTAGATTCCAAAATACCTCTTTTTAAGCACACTTCAAGGGCACCAACTTAAAATTTTATAGTTTTAGACTTGGAAAATGGAGGGAAATTTTGAGGGTGACAACACATCCATCACATTATTCTTCTACCAAATATTGTGGAAATCCAACCGCGATTCCTCTCATCAATTCTAAACATCCACATTCTTCTCTCACTTCTCGGGATTAGATAAGTCAAGCATTAGCTTATAATAAATCCAGACATGTTCTTATAAAGCTAAGATCAAAACTACAAAGAGGTCCAAAGCTCCCAACATCTCAAAAAATTATAAAATTCAAAATCAAATGCGATTCCAGGATGCACACAAATGTACCCATCAAGTATGGACGCAAAGTGCAAAAACCGACGGATATGGAACTCAAACTCCCATATATGAAACCCATGTTTCAAAACAAATCACAGTCATTTGTTGAGTGTGAACTCACCACAATCATCGAGATCAGGGATAATATCACTCTGGGTAAAAAAACTTGCTTAGTCTCCCTTATCAAGGAAGTCACACACATCATTGTTGGATCTATCATCATGCAGTTTGACATTATTGGTCCCAACTTTCAAAAAATTAAAAATAAATCATAAAACAGTTCAAAAATACAAAAAATGAGAAAACATTAAAACATTACAAAAACAAAATCAAAGGTACAAAGATCAAACATTGCAATCAGGTATTACATATGCATGGATGTTCTTTCCTCCCTTTCTTTCATATTCCTCTGCAAGTCATCCACCATTTTCATCCCTTCGATGTTATTGTGGTTATCCTATTCACACACATTTTGTGACATTTATCTCTATGGTATCCATTTGACCTTGGTATTTCATAACCTTGGTAAATTAAAGAATGAATGACCTCTTAGAGATCCTATCACAATTCTCATCTAATAAACTTGTGAAGAACTTTTGGGTGCATTTGTTGACACTATCTAATTTCATCATCACAATCACTTCCACATCCTTCCATCAAGCCATCAAGTGGTTCTTAACCCCTTGTCAAATAAGAGAGTTGAAATAAGTTTTCAGAAAGAAAAAGAATCAAAATAAATCACTCAAAAAGAAAAAGCAAATTGATGTATAACTCTCTTGAAGTATTTCCAATAATCTCTCATGGGGCTATGGATGCTTGGTGGAAGAGAGCAATGTTGTGATTAGAATCAATGCATCTCTTTGTCGGGCTATGGACTCTTGACAACGAAACAATCTATGGCTCTCCTTCCACAATCCATTCACAAATCACCTTTCAAACTAAATAATTCCTACACATTGACTAGTGTCTTCACTTGTTGTCTATCAACTCTTTCCTTCAAGAGGTAATTCATTTCCATGTGCACACACGGGATATCGATGAGTAAACATAATTAGTATGTTATCAAGTGTTACTTTTTGGACCTTGTTTAAACTCTTGCTTTAACGCATGTCTTGTCTCATGATTTGTGCCTTGGGCTAATCACTTTTTCATCAACGCCTTCTAAATATTTTCATAGCATCCTTTGTTCTTTGGAATCATTTAGAACATCCATGTGTATAGGATGTCCTCTTTTCCATGTTTCCATGCACTTTTGTCCCTTTTAATAAGACAATTTTATACTTCTTTTCTCTCATGTGTTTCTTGGTCAGCTTACGCTGGGGGCATCCTTGCTCCCTCATAATTGAACCTATTTTATATTGGCCTTGATTCCCCTTCTACGTGATAAGGGTTTCTCTTTGAATACTCCTACCTAATCGCTGGGGCATATCGCATCTTCACTTTCTCGTACGCATGGCATTCTTCCCTTGTACATCCCATCTATCATTGGGGCATCCATGTTTCTTGGTTTCCTATACATATCTTCAGAAAACTATGAGAAAATCTAAAAAAAAACATTCATATAAAAAAAAAATTCAAATATGTTTCTAAAAAATAAAAAACAACAAAAATCATCCTACAAAACATCGCTCTTTGGTTCTTGCCTATTCTTGTGCACGACTCGCAGATCATCTTGATCTACCTCCATTAACAAAGTTAGTTTGCTTACTATGTCTATAATCTGGGGCATAATGAGTTGCTTGGTACTATTTCATAGTGCACTTCTTTTAATAGGACCCAAGTGTCCTCCATTATTCCCCTTGCATGTATCCTTGTTTGGGGCACCATATTTTAACCCTTTTTGTTAATTCGCATAGGTCAGAATCAAAGCTTGATAACAAAAACATTACATTATGTTTCTCTGTTAGGTTAGCTTGTTTAATTTCTTGTATTGCATTGCATTATGTATGTTACAAGGAGTTAGGCATCATTTACTTTCTCGTATTGCATTGCATTTTGTATGTTGCATGGAGTTGGTGTTTTTAGCAATAGACAATTGTTTGTAGTATGGATATTCATGTCATCCTACTTTTGTCATATGCTTATATTTTTAATAAGGACCGATGACATAGATCTTTGGCTATATGATGACACTAAAGTTGTTTTAATACATGGATGAAATCTTGCTCTTTTCTTTCTATCTCTGTCATTCCTCTTCTACATCATTCTTCGATTCACTATTCTTGATTCACATAAGGCATCCATCCCCCTATCAACACTATTCTTCTAATTCACCCGAGGCATCCATCCCCCATCCATTCTTTTACCCATTTCTCTCACCTTTTCGATCGTTGGTCACCTTCTTTCATCACCCCATCGACACTCGACGGGGCATCTCTCACTTCTACTAATTTTTCTTCTGCGCCTTCAAAATTTATTTGTCTACTATCTTTGAAGTGGCATCACTTACACCACCCCAAAGAGGGGCAAATGTAGACACCTATAATTTAGCTCTGAGAAATTTAAATACTTAAATTGTACTAATTATACCCTTTCCTGCAAATTGATGACATATCGTCAATATGGCACACTTCCTCTTCTATCACCATTAATTAGCTACATTACACTAGTTAATTAACCCTTCTATCCAACAATGACACCAATTAACGACCTTTCATTAATCAACTCCCTTTCTATCTAGATTAATTAATTATTTCTAATTAATTAAGCTCCCTTTCTATCTATATTAATTAATTATTTCTAATTAATTAATCCCCCTTTCTATCTAGACTAATTAATTATTATTAATTAATTAGCTTCCTCTTCCATTAAATCAATAAATCATCATTTATTTGATTAAATCCCTCTCATAGTCTAAATCATGCTAATTATTCCTCTAAAAAGCTTCTATAAGCTTACACACCTATTAATTAATCACTTTGATTAATTAATAAAGCCCCTCAAATCCCATGGGTCACTAAAGGACAAACTAAACTCTCCTAAGGTTGACTCAACCCTTTCTAAACCTCCCTTATCCACAACTAACCCAACCTCTCCATTTATCCCACATGAAGGAGGATGTAGAGATTCTTCTATCCATTGGGATATATAAAGAGCCCTCCTCCTACCTTTCTATTTACACCTACACACCTAAATGAGCATAGAGCCTAAGCTATAGCCATTTTATCATCTTAGAGCATTCTTCATTGGAGGAGCTAGCTATTTTCATTTCTTGTATTCATCCATCCAAGTTTTGAAGTCATATGGGGATATGTCAAATGGTCTTATAGCCATGGATTGACAAGACTCTATTCTTGAAAACCTTGGGATTCAAACATACAATCAAACCTTTGATTCCTAAGGATCTAAATAGGTTCATTTCATTTAATTAACATTCAATAGAGATAGAGATTAATGGATTAACATGCTAGTTTGAATATTTGTTCATGTGCTAATGCAAGGATGTTGGTAGATTAGTCTTTTTAAGCTCTATGCATGATGGTGCATTGATTTCTATTTTTGTTTTAGGAATACTAGGTGTTAGTCATAATTATTTTTGTATTGCTAACAAATTCATGTACACACGAAGCAAGATATCTATAATGGGATAAACACAAATGATTAAAATCACAGTACTTACTTGGTGTCTTGTAGATCTTGTGAGTTGAGATGGTTGATGGTTGATCAAAGAAGAGGTGCTTGAGTCTAGTGTCACGATAGTATAACTTGTGTGCTCTCATGAGTATTCCAATGCTTTGGAAGAAGGACCAGTTGCTTATCTTGCACTTTGTGGTTGTGTGTGTTTGTCATCTGGATGCAGGAGGGCTTGAAGATTCGCACTTGAATGCAATAAGGCTCTAATAACTGAATGAACAACCTGGGTAAAGGGTTGTAAAATTCTATATAAAGGAACCAATGGCGGTTTAGGTGATTCGACGTTGGCCGAGGATAAACCAACGTCGGTTAGGGTGAAATAGTCTTATTTACCAAAAATAGGTGGATCTTTTCCGATTTGGTGTGCTTTCCTTGTTGGGTCCACTTAGGGAAGTAGAGTTCATGTGTGAGAAGGCGAGTTAATCTTAGAAGAAGTCCAATTAGGTTTAGGAAGAATTCCTAGTTAGTTAGGTCAAATGGTGACTCAACATTGGGAGTGATGACTCAATGCTGAGTGTGATGACTTGGTCACTGTGATTTAATTGCCCTTGGAATGGGTCCGGGGTGAGGTGTAATGATGAGGTGGAGGTGTGAGGATGAAATTAACTTAATTAAAATAATTAAATTAATTAAAATAATTAATAACGTGAGGATGAATATTAATATGGGATGAAGGGGTCATGATTAATTAAATGTGTTACATTAATTAATTGAAGGGGACCAAGGGGAGTGTGACCCAAATTTGGTGTCTACATTTGCCCCTTTTTGTCACATAGCTTGTATTGATAAGTGACACTAACAAAAATAGGAAGTTGGTGTTCCGGTATGAGTGAGGGTTAGGTTGCCCCAAGTGTGGGTGGAGGTGATCCCCCTCAAACTAGGAACAGATGAGGTGTTAAACGGAGTTGGTGAGTGGTTTGATATATGGGTAAGTGATGAAAACAAGGGTATGTTGGGTGTAGGTAAGGGTGATTTCGGTCGGGTAATAGGTAGTGGCAGTCTAACACACACACACATATAGAATGCGATAAGGTACCAGGTTGAAGAGCTTGCAAACTCTATGTTGTCAAAGGTTGATAGGTTTATCCAAACAAGGTTGAAGTGGTTTAGGTATCCAAGGTATAGGATATGGTCTTGAAACACAACTAGGCAAGGTGTTGGAATGGGAAATAGGTTTGTTCAAGGCACCAAAAGGTTAGGTTGGGATAAACAACATGACATTAGGAAAGGTAAGGTCAGTAGGCTGAACAACACGAGTAACAACATCACAAGGTATAACAAGTAAATGAATTCGAGTGTCACCATGAGTGAGGTTGGGTTAGGTGATTTAGGTAAGGCCGTAGGTAAGGCCACGGTAGGGGAAAAAACATGCCCAACTGATTCTGAGGTTGGGTGATAGGTAATAAGGTCATGAGGGTGAGGTGCAAGGTCAGGGAAAACTTTGGGTTAGGCAAAAAAAGGTTTCGGCAGGTAGAGTTGGTGCTATATGGTGTAATGAGGTGAAAAGGCTAATCGACCATGGTCATGCCAATCGATGTCACCAAAAGTAACCAAGCACAATGCACTAGGGCACATGACCGATGTCGGTTTAGGTAAACCAACGTTGGTAGGTCGATTTAGGATTTAAAGGTAAAATCCGTGAATTACGGATTCATTTGTGCTTTACCATTTGTTAAAAGGATAAGCAGAGAGGCATTTTTATCTTGTTGATGAGAGTGACCGTGATTGGGCGAGATTCTAGGCTGATTTGGAGAGAGGTGAGTGATTGGAGTGGTGTAAAGGTGGGCCTACAAGATCTTTTGGCACAATTTGATTGGTGGAGAACCATGAGTTTGATTTAGACATGCCGATAATAAGAGGAGGTGCGAGAGGATCACCGACTCATGCCACCGGAGATCCCAACGAGGTGACGTCAGTGTGTAGAGGTAGGATTCAATCCTTTCTCTTTATTTTTGATTGAATTTGTAGGAAAAAATGAAATAAAATGGGGGAATTAAAAATTCAAAATGTAGTTAAAAATGGAAGAATTTGGGTATGGGGGCGAGTAATGTAGATTAATTAGGTTGTAAAATGGAAATGGGTGGGGTTGGGTGGTTTTTGGGTAGGTTTTAGGCTTGTTTTTAAATTTTTAGAAAATTAGGGGTGTGGGGGTTGATTTGGATCTGAACCAAAGACTAACGTTGGTTAGGTTGCGACCCGATGTCGATCATGTCATGATGGTATTGGTGGGAAAATAGTCGACCGATGTTGGTTCAAGGTGGCCAGATCGGTCCATTTGTAAAAAAGTGACTTAGTCGAATAGGTTAAGTTGAGAAGGCCAAAATGGGGTAAAAAAATTAAATTGGAGGGTGGATAGGTAATGAATAAGGGAAATAAAGAGGTATGAGGGAGAGAAGCAGGTAGGTGAGGGTAAATATAGGTAAACATAGGCGGGTAATAGAGGAAGATTAGGTCACAGTGACAAAATGGGTTATGGGAACTGGATAAGCTAAATTATAAGAAATGATAGGCTAATAAAGTAGTTAGGAAATAGATAGGTGGGGTGAGTAGGTTGTAAAGAAATGGGAAAATTAGTTTAGTCTTTGACATTGTTGAGTGGTATGGATGTAGGCACGACATCAGTTGACGATGCGAGACCGTGTCCCACCATTATTAGGGTAGATGTGTCCCAGCGTTACTGAGGATGAGTGGACACATATGCGAGATGTCAGATTGGTGGGCATTAGGAGCTATAGGTAGATTGATGGGATCATAGTCTCATGGTTGTGCTCATCGATAGATGGGATGCCGTGACCAACACCTTTCATATACCCACCAATGAGATGACCATTACGTTGGAGGACGTATACAAGATCTCGTGGCCGCTATTGTTAGTGAGCCAATATATTCTGTATCGCAGATAGAGAGCTTTGAGGTGATTATTGAGGTATTTGGGGAGATGGTGAGTGACCTAACAGAGCACAATGCTAGTCTTGTTTATGGGGCTTTGTATGTTACACACCCGTAGGAGACACGGTTAAGCAATACCGACGTCTTTGGTGGCAATGGGGTACTATGCATTTCGATTTGAGGGTGGTTGGTTTCCCATAGGGCTGATGGGAGTATTGTGAGATATGATCGAGGATTAGGTCTACTTTGTATGGGCACTGCATATTTAGTGTAACTATACATGGAGTTGTGGGCTTTCAGAGGATGCGACGCTACAACATCTGACATACATTGTACATTCCAACTGTATCTTGTTGGGCATACGAGCATATTGTGGTAGTCAGACCATGAGGACTATATGTACTAGATTGGCACCATGGGGGCATAGGGCATACTACAAGAGGTGGGTGGCCATAGGTGGTCATCCTCAAGTGGAGGAGAGAAGTGCATGAATTAGTATACTACGAGGCTAGAGTTGGAGGACTCAGATGCGATGGACATAGTCCGGTGGCCGTATGTCGATTTTACGCCTTTTAGAGGGATGGATGAGGAGCTACAACTAGTGTGGTGGATACGGGGAAGACTTGCGGATGAGCACGAGATGATCCCAATTGATAGAGTTCAACACTAGTTCATATTATAGTAGGATGTGCTCTCACCCTTCCCACAGTACCACAAGGATGATGTGGAGAGGCCTTTATCTCCACCCTGGCCCATAGGCCCCACAGGACAGGAGGAGGTACCAGTGGATACGAGACTAGATGATGTAAGGACCACTATGTCATATAAACAATGGTGGATAATGAAATTACATGAAACACCACCACATGCTAGGTTAACCAGACTTAGCCACGGTGATGGTTCAGAGGGATGCCCTATAGGGATGGGTGATTGCATTGGGAGTTCGATTGACAATGGCACAGCAGTGAGGTAGTTACTTTAACATGGAAGGTGACTACATTATAAGGTCATGGCCGATCTGTTTCCCATGCTAAGGAAGCACTAACATGTACATGCACAAGTACATGTACATGCATAGGCTCTTTACAGGGGATGGTGCATAGGTAACAATGCTACGGGCACATGTTTCGATTTATAAAGACAATTGGCGTTGCTTGTGCACAGTCACAACCTTATAGGCCTAGGTAGTTACATAGGTACCAACACGTATTAATCTTGGGATAAGTTCCCATAGTACATGCACTAGCATCTGGACATGGTCCTCTATTGGTAGGGTAGAGTTCACAAATGGTGTTATCCATATTTCTCTCCCGAGCTAAATATTGGATCGAACCATGACCCGTATAGAAGAAACTGACAAAACTCATTCAAATCCTACAAATTGGTCGCAAAAGATTCAACAATGAAGTGACGAGAGGCCAAGAGAGATCAAAGGATCTTCACAAAAGAAAACAACTATGTCGGGTCAAGTTTCTACATCTTAAATCCATTCTCTAAGTTACAGGCAGGCATAACTATAAAATAACAGAGTTAGACAAGAAGGGAAGATGCTACAAAGGAGCCAGAAGCAAGAAGAAGGAAGAATGGCAAAGATTCAAAGTCCTCGGGCTCAAAACAATTTAGGAAAGGGTCCAAAATTGACTAAGTATGGAGGAGGCAGCGGAAGAGACCACGTGTCCTCACGGTGCTTCTCCAAAGATGGACCCAAATGGAGAGGCTCAAACAAGCACCACATCTCTAAGTGTGTCCCAGGGCAGTAAGGAATAAAGGCATGGTCAAATGGTCAAATAGAGTCAAAGGTGGACGGGCGGGCCTAAAAAATTGGCTAAGTATGAACGAGCAAGCGGAGAGTGCCAAGTGTCAGTGTAGCGCATCTCCAAGAGTTGGTCCCAAGGCAGAGACCCAAGTGAGTGTGAGCTCACCATGTAGCCCAAAGTCAATAAGTAAGAGGGACCATTGAAAAGTCCACAAAGTAGCGGAGGCTAACAAGTGTCAACTCGACACTCTTCCAAAGGCAAACTTTGGGTCGGGTTTACAAACAAGCACGGTGCCTCCACGTGTCCTCAAAGGGGAGAGTTAGTTGAATAGTCAATGCATAAGCCAGGCCAATGGAGGCTACCAAGTGTCTCAATGGCACTGATTCAAGGGTCAAATAGAGAAAAGGTTCCCAAGCGAGCGCAGATTGACGCATGTCCTAGGGGAAGGCGGAGCGTCGGGGAAAAGTTAGTTTTTTGCCCTTTGCCCTAAAAGGAGTCAAAGTTGTAAAATGGCCCATGACTCTGCCAAGGAAAAAGTCAACATATAGACCCGATTCAAAGCCAAGGTGGGGAGTTGGGAAAAAAGTGAAAGTTTTCCTTTTGTCCAAAAGGCATAAAAGCAAATATGGAAGCACATTTCCCAGCCAACCAAAAGGAGCCACGTGTCCATGCGGAGCTTCGGGGCCGCGGGAGTTTTCTGGATTTTGTGATTTTCATGAAAAAGGAGAAAAGTTAAGTTCTGAGCCCATGAGACCCAATTTTTGTCCCAATCTGGCCACCATGTGTCCCAATCCAAAAGGGGACCCATTTTTCAAATTGTTTTCCCGCCCATTTGTACAGAATCGATGCAAAACTTCAAAGGGGCATATCTTTTGACTTAGGGCTCGAAATATAGCAAATTTGACACCGTTGGAAGCGTCTCAACGTCCTCTATGCCATGGAAGGATTATGAATTAATTTTTAGGCCCCCTGGCAGTAAAACTAAGAAAAGTCTTCCAGGCCATCAAGGCATAATCCAATCTCTTTAACTACAGAGATGTGATTCGATTCGATTTCTTTGGGAAGATATGAAGTGACATATTATGGGTGGATTTGCAGAAGGCATTGATATTCAGTGGTTGAGCTTTCAAGGTAGGATTTAATTAGTATCTCATGGTGGTTGGAGTAGGATACAAATTTTCCCTCTTCTCTCTCTTTTCCTTCTATATATACTGTAACACTTCTCGTTTGAAGAGAGAGACATTCTAGGCATAGAGAAAGTCTATTAAATTTGTTTCTCGATGCCATTTTTGAGTAGTGAACCTTCTCCCATGCCTAGAAAATGTATTTGTGCCTCTATTCCAGAAATGTAATGGTTTGTGCACCTTCTAGAGCAATAAAAATGTGTTTTTGTGGTGTTCTTTAACCCTTTGCATCGTTTTGTTGTTTCCCGTGCCTCTTTCTTCCAGATTTGTTTTTCTGTGCATGCATTTCATATTTGCGGAGTGCAAGATGTTGTGTTTCATGGATTTTAATGGATGATTTATAGATATGGGCCATGTCACTTCTATTTGACCTCCCTCATCTCCATTTTTCTATTTCTTTCTCCCTCAACATAATATCTCGCTTCCTTTGCTGGTGTATCACCACTTTAGTGTAGGCTTTGTTTTTCCCTCTTTCTCTCTCCTTAGTTCCTTGGAATGGTTAGATTAGGCTAGATTTAGTTTACGTACACCTTTGGAGTAGCTTGTGACGGGTAGTTTAGGAACAAGAACCAACTTTCTTTGGAGAGATTTTCCACTTTTGTAAGGTTCCACACCTTGGGGAAAGTTGATGTTATGCAATCACACCAAATGAGTCCGCTTAGAAAAGCAGATCCATAACTCATTTGGGGGTCTTTGTGATTTTACACTAACAGTGGTAGTTAGGTTGATGGCACCTCCCCAAACCGTATCTATGGTGAGGTTCAGGGATGCCCTAAATGAGGCCCACTATTACTAGGATCATCTAGCCACTACAGGTATTGATGTTCCCTCATATGTCGAGTATAGGGCCCAATAGGAAGCTAGTGAGCGGACTGGGGTAGGACTCATAGCTCAGGTAGCATGAGGGGTCATCGGCCCCATTAACGAGGTAGGGTGAGGCTACCATTTCTCATAAAATGGGCCTAAGCGAGGGTCAGGAGGAGGAGATGGGTGAGAGTGGAGAGGAGGGCCTTAGGTGGGGTTGATTGATCATGACATGGATACTTGTATGATGATTTTGATTTTTATATATATTGGCCTACGTGCCGAAGATTTTGTGAGATTGTATATGAGAGTTTTTGAGACACTTTGATTATGTATCCCTATGTATATATGTATTGATACACAAACATTCATCTTTATATAGTTGATGATTATTATTGGATGGATGATGTAATCTCTTTAATTTCCATTGTTATTGTGTACCATGGGAACTAGGTGAGTTAGGCATGATTGAGTCGAGGTCTTTTAGGCATGATGGAGTCAAGTATAGGCATGGTGGAGTTAGGTATAGGCATGGTGGAGTTAGGTATAAGTATGGTTTGGTCAAGTATTGGTATGGTGGAGACTAAGTAATTTCAAGTTCGATCTTATGGAAATAATATATGTATGCATGTTGTTAAATTTCCAAGTAGTTAATATCATGTAAATATGAAATGATTTAAGTAGAATATGGTCGTGGTGATAAAATGGTGGGTATGTATGTTTTTATGATATATTAATTTCCAAGTTTTTGTGTAGATGGAAACTAACTAGGGTAGATTGTCAATGTAAAGGGGGAAAATTGGTTAGGGGTAAAAGTGGTCGAGCTAACCTCCAAGGGCCCCATTCCCTCAAATTTTTGCCTACATAGCCTTAGTAAAAGGGGCCTCAGTCGATGTAGTTCTCCTATAAAATAGGAAAGAATATGATAAGAGGAGATGAATGGGTCAATATATTTTAGACATGATTGAGTCCAGGTCATTTAGGCATGGTTGAGTATAGGTTGAATATGTGTGGGTGATTTTAGGTTGAGTAGGCATGGGTGATTTTGGTGGGAGAGGTATTCCTAGTATGTAGGTGTCGAAGGTCCAGTTTGTAAGCGAGAATCAATAAGTAAGAAAAGAGGTGAACGGTAAGAGGAGACAAAAATCCACCTAATTGGTAAGAACCATTATGAGTCTATCATACCAAAGATTGGCTTATGAACGTAAGACCCTAAAGGCATTGCATGATTGACTGTTCTAAAGGTGAATAAAGTCACATGATCATGAAATGTCACATTTGCGGCATGTCCCTTGAGTAGGTAGAATATTAGAAAGGAAAGACAGGTGAGGTGAAATGGGTTGTTTTAGTGTAACCTTGGTGTGAGACAACATGCCTCTTCTGCAAGATACCCAAGACCAGAATAGGCAAGTCCATGACGAAAAAGTTATCTTTTTCTTTTTTTTTTGTTTTATAGACTGATCGATGTGGGAAGTCTATGTGGGATGAATAGAATATCTCCTTAAGGTCTTTGTGAAGCTGATCGATGTGGGAAGATTCAAAATATTTTTATTTTATTTTTACAGAAATAGTCTTCTTTTTGGATAGACTATGTACAATATGGCTAGCTTTGTATAGCTGTCCTTTAAGGGAGCAATCTATTTATAACAACAAGATAGAAAGATAGATGTCCTTTTAAGGGAGTCATCTATTTCTAGAAGTTTGAATTTGAAAATCCTGTATATTACTTTTGAATTATTTTTTTGGACTTTTAGGTCATGGACAAGACTATAGAGAAGTATAGGCTTATTTTATGAAGACAAAACCATAACACATAGAGGTTAGCTATGAAAGAGAGGTTTTAAGTGACGAATGACCATGGGATTCCATCCTAAAAAGGACAAAAAGTATCCATGAGAATCATGTCATGAGTAGAAGCTGTGGTACTCATGTTGAAAATAACGCCGAAAGGCGACGATTAATCACTTGATTCTTGCTTAGTTGTTGATGCTTAAAAGAGGTAAGTGGAAGGTGAATGCTGTATAAGGGATGAGCATTTAATAGTTAAAATGTGATATAGGACTTAATTCAATAATAAAATGGTCAAAGATGCAAGGCATTGAGGGGCTCAAGTTGAGTTTACCTTCGAGTGAAGATAAATGATAAGCACCCGATCCATACACATGAGTAACGATATAGGGTCTAAGTCAATTAGGAGTGAACTTTCCCCGTTTAATTTTCTCCACTTTTGTTACATGTTGATTTTCCTTCAAGATGAGGTCACCGACATGGAAGGTTTGTTCTTGGACACATTTATCGTAGGCACGTTTGATATGTTTTGGTAGATTTGGAGGTGATTGAGAGAATTTAGACGATGTTTGTATAATAAATCAAGTTGTGCCAAATGGTCCTGGCAAAAATCATCATCATTGAGAATATCTTTGAGTTAGATACGAAGAGATGAAATTTTGACGTCAAGAGGCAAGATAGCCTATGTACCGTAGACCAAAGGGAAAGGTGTGGCAATAGTTGAGGTGTGAATACTAGTGCGATAAGCCCATAAGGCAAAAGGAATGTGCATGTGCCAATCCTTACCAATATCATCAACCACTTTCATAAGAATTTTATTTAGGGTTTTGTTAGTTGATTCAGCTTGGCCATTTGTTTGAGGATAATAAGGTGAAGAAAAATTGAGTTGAATGCCAGAAGGCATCACAAAGTTTTTGTAGGGTTTTGTTTTTGAATTGTTTTCTCGTTATCAATGATGAGGCGATGAGGAACACCAAAGTGACAAATGATGTGATGGTTGATGAATTCACATATTTTCTTAGATTTTGTAGAAATAAGAGGTACTGAATTCCACCCATTTAGTGTAATATTCGGTAGTGGTAATAATCCATTGATGACATTGGGAAGAATGAGGGTTGATCTCTCCGACAAGATCCAAACCCCATTGAGAGAAAGGCCAAAGGTCTCGTGCAACCTGTAAGGCATGACTAGGGGTGTGATGAAGATTAGCATGTTGCTGACACTTCACACAATGCTTGACATAGTCACAACAATCATGGTTTAGGGTTGGCTAGTAATAGCCCAGGTGAAGGATGTGCTTAGCAACAACTAAGCCATTGAAGTGACCCCCACAAATCCCGTTGTGAACTTCCTTGATGGTGTATGGAATTTCAGAACTTATAAGGCATCGTAAGAGGATACCGTCAAATTCACGTTTATAGAGAAGACCACCCATGATGACATAGTGAGAGACACTTTTGAGAAAGACTCATTGTCCATTGCAAGTAAGATCTAGAGGTAGAATTGAAAGGGAAAGGTAATCAACAAACTACTTATACCAAAGGTCATTTGGGCCAGTTTTAATGTTTCCTAAAAAGTTGATGTTTCAGATTAGATAAGAAGGTGATTACAACCTTTGTACTGTGACAAAGATTTTCGAGTTGGAGGGCGAAGTGGGATTTGAGAAGTAAGACAAGCCATGGTGTCCACAAATTTATTAGTGGAACGCGGGGTGGTTTGAAGTTCATAATGGTCAAAGGTAGTCAAAATCATGTCAACATGATGTTTATACTTTTGAAGTATCTTGTTATGACATTGGTATATACCATTAACTTGGTTCACAACTAGTTGAGAGTCACCAAAGATATTAATTGATTTAATGTCTAAGGTTATGGCGATTTGAATTGTAAATATAATCAAAATCTAGTTTGAAAGATAATGGTATAGGCTCACCATCAAGAGGAATGAGGATAACTCCAACACCACCCCCACACTGATATTTGGAACCATCGAAGAATAAGGTCATATAGTAAATGATATCATTAAGGGAGAGGGTAACAATGGATTCATCAGGGAAATCAAAGTTAGAAGATTGATTTTTAAAAAGAGGTGCGTCTACAAGTTGGTCTACAATGGTTTTTCTTTTAAAAAAATTTTATGGATGAATTCGAGATCTAGGTCTACAAGAAGCATGAGCTAATGTGCAACATGTTGATGTTGGTAAGGCTTAGCATACATGTAATGTAAGGGGTTAGTATTGGTGACAACAAAGGTTTTGTGGTTGAGTAGGTAATGGTGAAGTTTAGTGGCGACAAAAACTAAGGCTAAGAAGATTTTTTCGATGTGAGTATATCTAGTTTCGTAGTCTAAAAGTGTATGACTTATATAATAAACCACTTTCTCCATGTGTTTCTCATCACGATGAGTGAGCATGACACCCAGGGAATGATCAGTAGTAGAAATGTAAAGGTAAAATGGTTAGTCATCCTTAGGGGAATGAGCACAGGTGGTTAGAGGAGGTATTGTTTTAAGGCATCAAGGATTTGTGGCATTCATCATCCCATTTGAAGGAGACATCCTTTTTGAGAAGATGATGAAATGGATGACAACGGTCAAAAAGCTAAGAAATAAAGTGATGAATAGATTGCAACTTGCCTTGCAAACTATAAAGTTGATGAAGGTTAGTAGGTGGAGGCATCTCAAGAATAGCCTTGATTTTAGTAGGATCAACTTCAATGCCATGCAAAGAAATGATAAAACCAAGGAGCTTGCCAAAGAGAATAGTGAATACATACTTCTTAGGTTGAAGGCGAACGCAATATTTGATGAGATGATCAAAGACAACTTTAAGGACAACAAGGTGCTCGACCGATGTTTATATTTGGCAAGGAGATCGTTAACGTAATCTTCCAATATGCTATGCATAATGTCATGAAAGATATAAGTCATAGCCCACTGATATGTAGCACCGGTGTTTTTAAGGCCAAAGGGCATGACATGATAGCAGAAGGTCCCCTAAGGAGTGATGAAGGTGGTTTTGTGTTGATCTTATGGGGTGAGTAATATTTGGTTATAACTCGAGAAACCATCCATGAGTGATAACATCTCATGGTCGGCGGTGAGATCAACTAGTTGGTCAATACTAGGTAGAGGAAAGTTGTCTTTGGGGAAAGCTAAGTTAAGGTTGTGGAAATCCATGTAAATGTGGAGTCCCCCTGTCACTTTTGTGACAGGAATGATGTTAGAGATCCATTGGGGATAATCAATGGGTAGGATGAAGGAAATCGAAAGAAGGCATTGGAGTTCTTCTTTGATAAGAAGGGCAATGTGAGGATGCATTTTTCGTAACTTCGTTTCTGAGTTTGGCATTAGGAATGGTTACGATATTATGGACCACAATGTTTGGGTCAATACTAGGCATATCAGCATAGGACCAAGTAAAAGCATTGCTATGATCCCAGAGGAAAGAAGTGAAAGCTTCTTGTTCATAAAATCTAAAGATTGGCCTATTTTTAGTATGTGCGGGTCATCCTGAGTTTGAATATTGATTTTGATGGTTAATTCATTTAACATGGTTTGCGTCTTAGAAGGTAATAACTGGTGAATATAAGAATCTTCTGCACCATGGTAGGTGAGAATAGACTCATCATCCTGACATTGAACGACATTAATATAAGGTGTATCATCATCGATCATGTCAGGATATAAGAAGGGAAGAGAAGAGGGAGCCTCACCATCACGCTAATAAGTCAAAGGTCCTAGGGAAATGGTGTTCACGAAAAAAATAGTTAGGAGGAATGGATTCTGGATTCCAGACTGTGTAGGTGAAGGTGGTGAAGTTGGTGAATGGGGTGGGGAATGTTTATTGTCCTCAATGAGTTTGACTCGAGCCTTCTTGGAAGGTGGTTCAACAAATCCAATACCATTGCAGTCTTTATGCTTACGAGTGGTGCAAGGAATGACAGTATGGTGGCCTTGTTCATAGAAACCAAATCCAAAGCCCTTCCAAGAACAATGATGGAGGAAGGTGTGGGTGAAGTGACAGTTGGTGAGAGATTGGAGGTCAGAGGAAAATGGTCGAGTTTAGGTAGGTGGCTCAGACAAGTAAGTAGAAGCATAAAGTCCCCCATACATTAAGTTGGTGCGAAGGTGGAGAGGACTATAGGGGAAAACCTCACCTATGCGGTGATCATAATGGGGATGTTGGTGAAGGTTACTATATTCTTGAGGAGTAAAGAATGTGTCAATGTTATAAAGGCGATCGAAAGAGGGTTTGAAAACCCCTGGCGAGGATCATGAGGGACGACATGCACATCAATGGACGTGCGAACGACAGTGTGAAGAGATCTTGGGAGGAGCGAGCATTAACCGAATGTGCATGCAAAGATTTGACAAACGGGAAGAACCTGGTTAAGCCATAAAACTCTCCTCTATCTCATAGATCAAATGGGGTGTACATATAGGAGGTGTTGAGTAACCCCCAATGCTGCAATCATGAAAACTCGAGTAGAGAGGGGGAGTTACATTCCCATAATAGAAGTGTAACTCCCAATGACGCATATGACGACCGATGCACCGACATATCGACGCACCGACTAGCCGATGCACTCGACACACTGACACATAAGGGAATCTCATAATGACCCCTAAATGACACATGGACCTACGATCTCACCTAAGTGAGATGACTCACCTGATGATGTGGAAAATACACACACCAACACCCCCTTCATCGTAACTTAGGATGAGGCGGCAAGTCAGAAATGAGAAATGGGTCCCGACACAAAGCCTGATGAGGTACCCATGTACAAGAAAGAAGTCCCAAGTAGTGAAGGAAAACCCAGTGGGAAAAACATCCACCACAAGAGAACAAAACACTCTCTAATCTAAGAAAGATGCCAAAAATGGGTCCCGGCCATAGACGAGCCTGAAAGGGTACCCATGTACAAGGAGGCAATCTCTCGGAAAGAAGAAGAAGAGAGAAGAAGAGGGAGACAAGAGGAATGCAGAAGATGCCATGGACGGATCTGAACTCTGCAGCTCTAGGAGGTCTCCCAGAAGAATGTCGATGATGAGATCCTCTGCCTCTGGACTGAAGAAGAGCCACCCACAACGAACTGTGTGCCTGCCCTTAGGAAGGACAGAAATGACGTGCTGGAAGTCCGCCCACTCCACAAAGGAAACTAAAGGCAGCAACATGAAGAACTCTGAGTCTGGTGCACTGAAGTGTGACATAGGTCTAGCGAGTGAGTGCCAAGGAACCGAAGGTAATGCCACGTGCGTAGAACTGTCAGAGTGAAGAGGAACACCCGCAAAAAGGATGTCCAAGTGATGTGAAGGGAACAAAACATCCTCCACAACAGAAAAGGGATCCACAAGTGAGGGTGGATCAATGAAGGTCTCCAGAAAAGTGGAAGTGGTAAGAGTCCCAGAAGGGGCACTCCCAACAACAGAGATGATGAACTCCTCTGAAACACCTATAGATGGATGAGGGACCTGTAGATCATCACAAGTAGACTCTGTGAAAAGACGACTAAGGTTAGGTAGATACTCGTCCCAATGAGGGGGCTCAACAAACAGAAGAGCAATGTCAGATAGGTATGAGCCATCCATTGAAGGTAAAGGAATGAAAGGGGCCTCACACACTAGAAGTGGAAAGGAGGCGGGTGTAATGATAGTGTGAGGCTAAGTAGAAGACTGCTCGATATCTGATGAGATGTGGGGGGTGACAACAATGTCTGGAATAGTGAGAGAAAGAGGAGAAGAGTCCTCTGTAGTACTCTCGACATCAGAACAGGGTGCACAATCCTCGTCATCAGAAGTAGAACCAAGTGAGCCTATGTTAGTGGAACTGTCATCACATGAAGAAATGGAGGAGACAATTGAATCAGCAAGTATAACAATGGCAATAATATGTGAAGGGTCTCCATACAAGGACTGAAGAATGCTCCAGACATGGTGAGGTGGATCTGAGTCTGCCACGTGAAACCAGAGAGAATGAGAGACATGCATCATCATGTGACCAAAGACATGGTCACAAGTGTCGAGGAAGTCCTTTAGATGACGCGATGATCGGCGGAGTGCAGAAATGGCCCAAGTAAGAAGGCTGAAAGACCCTCATAGGCGAAGTAACGTTCCATGGAAGCACGCCAGGCTGAATAGGTCTCTCTCCCGGTGAGAAGTGGCAGAGGCTATAAGGTGATCCTACGGTGCTCACGTCTAGAAAGAGCACTCTCCATGATGAAAAAATGCAAGATGCAAGAAATCAAGACGTCGGACTCGGCCGATAATGCGTCTGCATGTGTAGGCCCAAGAGTACAAGTAACCCCCGAATGTGGCACTTTATAAAAGTAGTGCATTTACAAAATTGACAATGCCATCATGTAGTGTGTGAAAAATCATGCAACTTTAACCAAGGAAGTGCTCAAACGAGCACCGAGTCAAAAGTTATAGTATTAAAAGCGATTCCATAGAATCGATGGAAAAATACACTAGACACTGCAAACACATTAAAAAAGTGCATGAAACGGGTGCAAAGGGTATTGTGTGGGTACTCGTTAGAAATGGCATCAAATTTTAGCAGGGGTTTGTTTTGACTACGAGGGGGTATTAGCCTCCTGCCAATCCCGGACCTTGCTCTCCGTCTTCGTCACTTGAAGGAAGGGAAGAATTACAAGCAAAATATAGCGCAAAACCCAATTTTTTTTTTACATGCCAAGTTGAATGAAATGTTTTTTATTTAACCACCTTAAAACATTAAAAAAGGAGGTGTAGAAGGATGGGCCCATGTTGAGGTTTCATGTGGCTTATAATCTGCAATTTTACATCTTGGCACGCCAACAAAAACGTTGAACCTTTGCCAACGCTAAGCTGAGTGTGCAAAGCTGTCGAGCTGCTGTGTTGCAGGTGAAATGCCATGTGCTAGAGTGTAAGCCATGTGTCAGTGAGAGGTGGGCATCTTGTTTGAGCTAATAGGTGGCTGTTGAACGAGCCAGGGGGGTCTGCACGAGATGTGGACTCCACTCCCCACGTTGAGGCATGAGCAGGCCGAGATCTGTGTGTGATTCAAGTGGTTAGCCCACGGTAGAGTGTGTAACGCTGGTTGAAACGGTCAAGAGGGAAGCCGAGGTTGAGTGACACATAGAGAATGTTAGGAAGGTGCCAGGCATTAGAAGACCGTGTCAGTCGAGGTCAGAGATGGTAGAGAGCCCGAGAAGAAACTACAACATGGTAACACCAACCACGACGAGCAGGATGAAGACCTGTAGCAGAGAAGGATCCGGGAGCAGCTCGAGGCAAGAAAAACAAAGAGAAAACTCCCAAGAGCAAACCAACAACACCATGAGCTCGTGTAATGATGGAACGATGTAGAAGCGAGGCCAAACAGGGTGCAGGTAGTGCTGATGTGGAACAAGGATTAAGCCAGAGACTTCAAGGAAAAGCAGCTCGGTAGAGGATCCCGCAAAGGTGAGTTTGAACAGGAATGAGCTAGAGGCAACAACGAACAACCATGAACAGGAAAAGACTAGAAATCTAATGCAGGTAATAAGTAGGGAACCTGAGGCAGTTAGAACGGAGGTCGAAGCCAACAAAAAAACTCATATGTTGAAGACCAATGCAAAGAAACCCGAATAAAAAGGCAGACCGAGCTAGTCAAGCTAAAAACAAGGCACAACGAGCTGGTGGCTATCCAAGGCGGCGAGCAAGGGGAGCTCGGTTCCCAGCTCGGTGCTGGGGTCGAGGTAGACCCAAAAAGCACTTTAATAACCTTTTAAAACGCACAAACTAGCACACGAACAAACCTTGACTAGAAAAATCGGAAACTGTAACCTGAATATGCTCCAAAAAAAGCGCATGCAAACCTCGAAGAAGCCTGAAAATCCACAAACACCAACATGACCAAATGAACCACAAACAAACCCAAACAAAGGTATGAGGCCCGAAATCAATGCAAGTAGAGCACGAACGGATCGCCATTACGACACACGCATGAAATCTGTATATCACGCCAGGAAGCAGAGAAAATACGCACTGAAACGCCACGTGAGTGCATGGATCCACAAGATCTGCTTTGATACCATGAAAGAGGGTTTGAAAACCCGCAAGTGAGGATCACGAGGGACGATGTGCACATCAACGGACGTGCGAATGACAGTGTGAAGAGATCTCGGGAGGAGCAAGCATCAACCGAATGTGCATGCAAAGATTCGACAAACGAGCAAGAACTTGGTTAAGCCATAAAACTCTCCTCTATCTCATAGATCAAATGGGGTGTACATATAGGAGGTGCTGAGTAACCCCCAGTGCTGCAATCATGAAAACTTGAGTAGAGAGGGGGAGTTACATTCCTAGAATAGAAGTGTAACTCCCAATGATGCATATGATGCATTGACATACTGACGCACTGATTCGCTGATGCACTGACGCACTGACACGTAAGGGAATCTCATAATGACCCCTAAATGACACATGGACCTACGATCTCACCTAAGTGAGATGACTCACCTGATGATGTGGAAAATACACACACCAAGCGGTACTCCCAGTGAGTGAGGCGTTGAAAAACACCTTCTAAGGGATTAGTAGTTGATATATGGGTAGTGGGAATGGATGAATCACTGGGAAAATGGGAAGAAGAAGCATTGGATGTTTGAGAAGTAGATGGGTTGGCTAATGGGTCAATTGTAGAAGCTATGGCAATAGTGGGAATAAAGGAGTTAGTTGTGGAAGATGTAGTGGCAGCAGTGGTGGATGAGGCAGTGGTTGAAGAAGAAGTGGTAGTGGTGGTAGATGCCTTAACTGGTATAAGGACATCATTGGATTGATACAACATGTTATAGGTCTTGAATGGTGAAGGGTCAAATTTGGAATGGTATAGTTGTGCCCTTCATGTTCAAATTTTAAACAATGGTGTAAGGTTAAAGAACACAACCCATGGCACAAATCCAGGGTTGAACAAGTAGTATGTTTTACTAGAATTCCCCCTCTAAGACATAGAATAATTTAGTAATGGCGTGGTGTCCTACATGAATGTGGAGAATGATGGTGCGAGGGTGGAAGTCATGACATTGTTAAATGAATGCAACATAACTAGGTTATTATGCATGTAATTGGTAGGGATGCGCATTTGGTTATACACATGGGAGGAAATGATGTTAATACTGGCACCATCATCGATCATAATGCGTCAAACACATATACTATCAATGTAGACAAAAATAAATAGGGCGGGTCAGGATCATCCGATTGGAGAGGTACAATCTCATTGTCAGAGAAACTGAGAACGACTACTTGATGAGTGGTAGCAAGAGTAGAGGAAGGGGGAAAATTGGTGAGGGAGGCCACATGGTGAGGAGTGATAATAGATGCAACAGGCGTAGGGTCATTAGGTAAAACCTCAATAGATTACAAGACCTCAATGAGGGCCTGACAATGACACTCAGAGGTTTGGACAAGGTTATACAAAGACATTTTGAGAGGAGATTGGTGCAATTGTTTAAGTAATGTACGATGGGCAAGCCCGTCAAAAATAAGTATGTGGGTCCATGGATGGTGATTTTGGGTGCAGGTGTAGATGGAATATTGGATAAAAAAGTAGTGGATGAGCCGGTTGTTTTCTTCTTTCCTTTGTCCTTCTGGGCCCGAGTGGCAGTTTGAACCATATTGATCTATGGCAAAGGAGAAAGTGAGTCGTGATAGGTGTAGTGATAAGACAAGAAAAAATATGGTGAGGGTATATGATAGTTTTGTGAAAACAATGCAGCACATTGGCATTTTTGTGTAGGTTTGGCTAGCTCTCTTATGTGGATCATATTGATCTCAAATGTTGGAGGGGGATAAAAGGGTTGTGGAGGTGGAGATGAAGGTCATTGAATAGATAAGGGATGAGGATGTGTGGTGATAGGTGAAGGTGGAATATGGTCCTCATCTAAAAGATCATCATCATCAAAGTTTTCTTCAAGAGGACATAGTTGGAGAAGAATAGTCTTAAGGGCCTTACAATTTTCCACATCATGCCCTGACACATGATGGTAAGCACAAATTTTGGTATCGTCAAACCCTTTTGGTTTAGGTTTGAGTGGGTCGTAAGGTCTAAGCGGTGGTAATGTGATGACAGAGGTTTCCAAAAGGTTAGCTAAGATGTTGGTGTAAGACCCTTCCAATGGATCACAATGTAAAGTAAGTGTGGGTTTAGATGGAAGTGTGGGTGACTTTGGTGGGAGAGGCGTCACTGGAGGTGGAATTAGAGGTTGAGTAAGTTTGACCACCTATTTGGTAGATAGTACGGTTTTAGGTTTGGATTGCACCTTCTTGGGTAAAGATGTAGCAGTGAACTAGTTGTTGAAGGTGATGTAGGTTTAACTACCTCTTTAGAGGGTTGTGGGTTCTTGGGATTTGGTTTCACCTTCTTAGGTAATGGTGAAGAAGAAGTGCATGATGCAGAGAGGAAGGTAGATGAAAAAAGGGGACCCGTTAACCAAGGTGATAATGGAGGTGCGGTGAAGGTTGTGGTAAGATGCAATGTAGAAGGTAATTGGTTGAGGGGAAGGGAATTACATGGGTAACGGCGAGGATACTGGAAGTGGTGTAGGTATAGGATTTAGAAATGATGTAGGTGACATTAAAGGCGTAAGTGTGTAGGTAATTTGGGTGTAACAGAGGATTGTGATGAGGTGGGTTCTTTGTGTTTTTGGTTTACTCTGGGTAGGAGGTTGCTTGGCCAAGGTTGATGGGTGGGGACCTAGGATAGATGGAAGTGGTGAAGGTGACAGAGGGGTAGTGGGTAAAGCTGGTGTATGCGGCCTAAGAGGTTGGGTCTTCCTCTTAGGTGGGGGAATAGTCTTTGCGATGGCTTGTGAGGACGTGGCTAAATCTAGTTTGACAGAGGGTGGACTATACTTGATGTCGACATTGTTAGGAATAAAAATTAGCTTAATTCATCATTAGTTGATATTTGAATAAATGTAATAAGTTAAAGTATTTAATTTAAATACTTTAAACTTATGTCAATAGGTATTAGTTATCCTTAGTTGTTAGTTAACTAAGTGATAGTGTTCTTATCCCAATGTTTGTGGGATCATGTTCTATCTTGCATATTTTGTTCCGGATGATTTCCATGAGGGGCAATAGGGGTAGTTAGGGGCAATATGCTATTTCTGTATATTTTCTCAGATTAGATGATTTGTTTCCATATATTGTTGATGAGATAGAAGCTGTCCAATATTTATAAATATTGTAGCTCTCTCATTTGTCTCTGTAATGCATGAATTTGATATTAATAAAATACACACGCACCTTGTCTTGTTTCTATGCAAAGATTTTGTGTCAAATATTATTTTCAAGTATTCATCATCAAGATTTGGTATCAGAGCAATATTTTGATCTAGAGAGGAGTGTAGGAAGTTTTAGGGAAGTTTAGGGAGATTTGGAGAAATTATAGAGCTAGGAGGAGCCATAGTTGCCCTAGCCAGTTTCACAGCCCCTACCCGGCTCCACACCCTGAATCACGGTTGATTTGCAGTTGAAGAACACCTAGAGTGTAATCACAGGCCCTTGCAGACCTGGATGTAACTCTCTTGCAAAAGGTGACATTGTTTCATTCTCTATTTTTTAAAAAAATTACCTGTACGTGTAATTTTTTTTTTAAATTGGAAGCATTTAAAAAAATATATATATAATATTTTTGATTTGTGGGGACCCAAGCTTTTCAAGCTCCCCACATTACTTGTTCTTCCTCTTCTCTGTACTTTGTATTCTTCTTCCTCTTCTCTGTATTTGAGCATTTAAAAAAGGAGATCCAATCAAACGTGGAAGTTCTCTCGTGAACTCGCATTTGCGTTGCAGAGGAGTAGAGATCGGATATGTGAATGATCTCTAACATGCCTACATCTAAAATGAAGACTACAAATTGAATGTGGAGAAGATTTGTAACCTGTAAAAAAAACAAGTTGCATTACAGTGTTGAAGGAAGAGAAAGCTGCGCCCGTAAGAAAAACCTGCATACAAAGAGAAGCAATAATAAAATTACAGCCAAGGGTTATTATAATGCATATGCAAAGCGGATGAACTATAGTTGCGCCCTAAAACACACTACACATGCATGTAAGTCGTTATATATGTTTGGTTTTTAAAAAATCGCTTTTAATTTTTTTTTTCCATTTTTGGACGTCGTGGAAAAAATTAGGACAATTTTTTTCCATTTTTGGAAAGGGGTCGAAAAGATATTGAAATCGTAACTTAAAAGAGCCATAACTTTCAACTGGTACCTCGGATTGAGGTGTCAATTTTTTTTAAAGTGTGTATTTTTGTGATCTCTACGTCTTGGTCTAGCTTTTAATAAGCTTTGTTTTGTAAAAATTAAACAAATTAGAGATTGTTTGTATTTCAAAAGAGGCCAAAGAGTCCAATTTTTTTTTTTTTCAAATCGGCCAAGAGAGCCATTTTATTTTTGCAAATTAGCCACAAAGCCAAAATTGTAATGGGCCAATAGTGCCAAAAATTCATTGTACACAACCGAAAAGGAGCCCAAAATAAATAAAATAATATTTTTGGGGGTGTGCATGCTTTAAGGGGGAAAAGTGTTCAATTTTTTCTTCTAATGTTTATCACTTTTACAATGGCCACAATTACGGCACCAAAGTTATTTTTGCCAGATTCTCAACTTTTGAGTTCTGATAATTATCTAGCATGAAAACAAAAATTCGTGCATAACTTGATTTTGAAAATCTATGGTCCATTGTTTCTAGTACATTAACAAGATCTCTGCAATGATGTTACACAACAAGCTACATTTGATCGCGCAAAAAAAAAGCAAATTTAATAATCTTGTTTAGTGTTTTAGATGAGGTACAACCTCATATTCGTGAGACCACAACAACAAAATAATCTTGGGACAAGTTGAAAACAATATATGAGTCAAAAATAAGAACACAATACTTCATCTCCAGAGTCAACTATTGAACTTGAAAATGCAACCAACTGAAAAATTTGAAATGTTTTTGAGAAGAGTAACAACTTTGCATGCATCACTTCAAGCTTTGGAAGAAGAAGTAACTAACACATCACTTGTGCCTATAGTATTGAGAGCTCTTCCTCCTTCTTATAGGATTTTTTGACCACGTTAAACATAACTAGTCAAACAACAACTTTTGAAGAGTTAGTGAATATGCTACAACAAGAGGGAACTATTCACTCAACTACTGAAATTAAAGAGCAGACACTTCTAATAAAAAAGGCAAAAAATAGGCTAAGTCTAATAAACAACCCCTAAGAAAGGTAATACTCAATAAGGCCAAAATGACCAACAAAAATGTCTTATTTGTGGTCAAAAAGGACATGACTTAAAAAATTATTGGTACAACACATTCCAACAAGGATCATCAAGTGGTAAAAAGATTAATTACCAACAAACAAAATATGGTCAACAACAGAGTAAACATGGAAAAAATAATAACAAGTGGAAGAAGAAACCAACTCAACAAGGAAATGTAGCTGAACAGGAAGATAAATTTGATGATGATGACTTCCTATATTTTACACAGTCAAATGAAGTATCCAATTCTACAAATCAAATTTTGTATGTTGACTCGGGTGTAACTTGACACATGATAGGAAAGAAAGATTGGTTCTTCACAATGAGTAAAACACCCACCAAAAATCATGTCTCTTTGGGTGATGATACATCATACAATGTTGAAGGAATTGGTTCTATTTCACTACCACTTAAGCATCATAATTGTAAAATTATAGATGTTCTTTATGTCCCTGGTTTAACAAAAAATCTATTATTCATGAGTCAATTATTAGATCACAATCTCAAAATTGATTTTGATTGTAAAGGTGGTAAAAATATGTGCCTAATTTGAGATAAGTCACAAAGCTCCAAAATTGTTGCAAAAGCTTTGAATGTGGGAAGAATTTTTAGTTGGATTTTGTTCAATGAAATGATCAAGCACTTGTAGCCAAGGATACATCATCAGCTCAACTATGGCATCAAAGACTTGGACATGTGAGTTTTGGCTATCTTGACACACTTAAATCGATAAGACATGGTTAGGGGTTTACCACCTCTAAAAAAGGGTACAAATAAATGTTAGCATTGTTTGGTAGGAAAAAAAAATAGAGCACCATTCAAATATAGTACATTTCGGGCTAAGACAAAACTTGACTTAGTGCATACCGATTTGTGCAGACCAATGAGACCTAGCCACTCTGGGTTTCAATATTTCTTGCTCTTTGTTGATGATTTTTCAAGATAACTATGGATATAATGTCTTTCTACAAAATACCAAGCTTTTGAAACTTTCAAGAAGTTCAAAGCCCTTGTTGAAACTAAGTCTGGTAGGAAAATAAAAACACTCCACTCAGATCAAGGGGGAGAATACACCAGCAATGAGTTCAATGATTTTTGAAAACACATGGCATTCGTCGTCAAATGGCTCCTCCTCACACATCGCAAGAAAACGATCTTTGTTGAAAGAAGAAATCATACTATCATGGATATGGTGCGATGTATGATTGATGATGTAGGTTTATCAAAAACATTTTGGGCGAAGCAGCTAAAATGATAGTCTATTTACTAAATAGAGTTCCCACTACAACTCTTGATGGAGTAACACCACAAGAAGCATGATCAGGGCATAAGCCATCTATTTCACACCTTAGAGTTTTTGGATGTAAAGCAAGTATGGAAATTCCTAAGAAACAAATAACTAAGCTTGATATGAAATCAAAAAAACTTATGTTCTTGGGATACAATGATGAAGCACTCTGAGACTTATGGATCCAAAAACAAGGAGGGTATACACTAGTCAAGATGTTGAGTTCTTTGAGAAGAAAGAAGCAGATGCTCCTTCCATATACTCACATGATGAAAAAATCATCCCTACAGTGAAAACAGAGGATGGTAATCACTTTGATGATGACAGTGATGATGGGGAAGATAATGAAATTCAACCTCCCACAGGAACCACAAAAAGTATGCCTAAATGGTATACAAGTATGATTAGAGATACAAAATTAGATAGTGTCCCGACACATCTACCACTAGAATGAGGACTCACAATATGGCTCGAAATGAGGTCAATTTGGCCTTAATGAGTAAAGTTGTTGAAACTATTGAGCCATCCTCAGTTTCAGAAGCCCTACAGTCTAAACCTTGGAAAGATGCTATGGATGTAGAATATAAGTCACTTATGAAAAATAATACATGGTAACTTATAGATCTTCCACCGGAGAAAAGCTGATTAGATACGAGATGGATTATCCAAGGCGAGATCTCCATTCTCTAACATTTCTTGGATCTTTGTTTTGAAAGTTATACAATCTTGTCATTTATGTCCTCTAACGCGATGATAGTTGCAGTAATCATTTTCTTCGTACCATGCGGGCACATGACGAGAGGGGTCAAAACCAGCATGTAGTTTGATGGGTGGAAGAGTGACTACTTTAGCTTTTAGAAGTTTTTCTAAAATTGAAGAGTAGGGTTCTCTATGTGAGTATATTTTCATTTCTCCCTGCTTGAATTGAGAAGTCTGAATAGGAGAAAGATTGGAAGAAGGCTTTGATTGGTTGGATGGATGAGACGGGCCAGATTTCAAAACTACTATTTTGGCAAATTCTTTCACTTTAGAATAATTATTTTATAATTTGGAAGAAGAAGAGGTATCATTTGATTTAAACGCAACTATATCTTCTTCTCTTCAATGACACGAATTTCAAGTTTAGGGCCATGGTGAATGCCTCATCAAATGTGTGTAAGTTTTGAACTTAGAGAGTTGACAAGATGTGTCTAGCACAATCTCTAATGAAAAATCTATTAAATCGGTTTGAGGTAGTTGGAACATGAAATTTGGTTGATCATGCTCCGCCAACAAGCAACAAAATATGCGATAGATTTTTCTTCATATTGGCGTGTCACGTATAAGTCAGTCATGGTGACCTTCTTGATAATGTTGATAGAAAAGTGGTCTAGAAAATCCTAAGCTACCTGATTGGATGAAAATATGGAATGCCTCGGTAGAGCACTATACCCATCTAAATCTGGTCTTGTCAAGGACATTGGGAATGTCTATAAGAGCAAAGCGTCATCATGAGCGATTAGATAACACACATGTTTAAAAGACCACAAGTGTTGTTGTGGGTCTTATTTGTTATTGAACCGATTGAATTTAGGAATTTCCCAATGGGGAGGGTATGGATGAATCGGAATGGACATGTGAATGGGCTCATTACAAATTTTGTTGTATGTCATAGAGTTACGCGAGCCGAAGATAGATGCTTCCAATGTCTGCATCTTATTCATCATCATTTTGATAAGATCATTAGTAGGTTGTGATAGTTGAGCACCCCTTACACTATAAGGGGGTAGATGAGGTGGGTATGATGTGGGTGACATCCTAGTATGTGGTGGTGCTAAGTACGAAAATTGTGAGGAAGGAATATAGGTTAGAATAGATGTAGATGATAAGTATCCTAAATAAATGATAAATGAAATAGGGGATGTTAGTGATAAGTGTAGGTAGGTAGAGTGGACGTAAAGACTCTCATAGCAATAAGAGGAAGAGACTGCGGGATGGAGAGGATAATGTTTTGGAAGGGAGTATGGGATTTCGACATCGGTGGAGGTTGATGTGTAATAGGCATATGAGAGGTGGTAGATACGAGATAAACCTACACTCAAGGAGGTTGATAAAGGTATGGTTGACATCGTAGGAGTGACAAATGTCAAAATCATGACGATTCGTAGGTGCAACAAATATCGATGATGTAGGGTCAAGTGGGAAACCACAAGTGGTAAGGTGGAAGAGGGTAAGGCCAAGCTAGTAGTAGATGATGCAAAAGTGGGTGTGAGGGTAGGAGGAGTGGACACATGCATGTCATATACAAGATACCTTGATGAATCGTAGGTAGATGAATGAGCAAGATAGTACTGTAGAGTGATGAGGTTATGATCAAGGAGTCTTAGAAACTCCTCAACACCAAGTGGGTATGGCAAGAGCTGATTTGGGGTCCATAGGTGATGAGGCCGAAGGGGATGATGGGCTAGGTGGGAGTGGCTAATGCTTAGCATGAAACACGAGAGCATTAGCTTGTTTATGAGTCAAAGCCATGTGTGACAATAGAAAAGATATTCGAGCTTTGTTAATGATGCGAAACATAGAAGTAATGGGGAAAATTAGTCTAAAATGAGTGATTAGATCATTTGTTACGATTAGAAAATCAAAATTTAGAGGACCGCGTCGGTTGGGGTAACCGATGCCGGTATGAGGGTAACCACCGCCCATCGATTAGACCGATGTCGGTTATTGTGAAAAATAAGAGATTCAAAGATCTAGAAATGAAAGGTGAAAATGGGTCAACTGGACTTTGAAGATGATATCAGAGACCCAAAAGTGTGATAAAATGGCAGAACAAGACACAAAAAGAACATAAAGGTGGAGAATACTATTTTGGTAAAAATAACCAAAAAAGCATAAAAACCGAGCGTCAATCGAGTTAAGATGGTGGTGGTGAGATGGATGTAAGAAGGTCATTTGGATAGATATTAGTTCTTTGTTAAATCTAGGAAGAGAAGGAAAAATGAAGTTTTGGTGATTTAGATCAAATAAAAGGGCTAACCTAGAGACTGAGTATGGCTATGAGGAGTCCTAATAAACCCATAATAAAACCAAAATACACCAATCATGATATGGGGTGTAAAAGGATAAAAAGAATGAAAAAGAGCATCTCACACCTCAAAATGCAAGCAGAAAAAAAGCTAAAAACATGAAATCCTAAGCTGTAGATTTTATGTTGTGGCTTATGCCATTTAGGACTGACTGTAAGCAGGATATAATTTTTGGTTAACAAAGTTTCCCTATAAAAAGCTGACAACTATGACTAGTTTCGAGTAATTTTTGGCGTGGGAGATCCTTCTCTGAGATGATGACTGGATAGAAAAACTAGCTGGAGCCCACTGTCAATCCTTTGATTGTGTGATTGTTGACAGTGGGAAAGATGTTGTTTAAGAACTGTGTAGTTTATTTTCAGTGATTTGGTATAGAGAGTGTGAAAAATGTGAGCTATGGTTCAATTTTTCAACCATCAGCTGGGCATGACTTCCAACATATAGGTTGCCCATAATTTAGATGAGCTATAATGCAACAAACTCAAAAATGCAAGTGCACAAGTTTTAAAACCCAAAACCACAAATTATATTTGATGAGAACAAATTATGAAGAGGTTAAGGGTATGAATTTCACTAAGTGCAATGTAAGAAAAGAAAGAAGAGTTCTTTTTAATCCCGAAAAACAAGTGTCATTGAGACAATTAGAAGAAAAGAATATTTCCAGAGAAGAAGCTTAATGTGAACTTGTTTCAAATGAAAATAGACAAAAAGATTTGTTAGTGCAAATTCACAGCACCCCCAAAATGACCTATGGATCTGCTTTTCTAAGGCAATGTCATTTTGGTGTGAATGCACAACATTGAGCTTTCCCAAAGTGTGGGACCTTTGCAAATGGGGAAAAATCTCCAGAGAAGACTGGTTCCTCTTCCTAAACTACCTGCCACAAGCTATTCTAGTGCAGGAAAACTAAATCTAATCCTAATCTAACTTCCAAGGAGACAGGAGAGAAAGAAAAGAGGGAAAAACAGAGCCTACACTAAAATGGTGATACACCAGAGAAGGAAAATGTTGAACATCTATCAAAACTATCATGGAACAAGAAGAGGTGAGCAATGGAAAGGATGGACAAGTGCATCACAAAACCAAGGATGGATTTCACACAAAAAATGTTCCAAAACTCCATGAACACAGCTCCAAAACCTACAATGGACATACAAACATGCAAAAATACCTACAATGAAGAGAGGCAAGAAGAAAACAACAAAAACGAGCAAGGATGGACAAATGCATCACAAAACAAGTTTTTATTACTCCAGTTTTTTTCAAACATCATTTCATGGGTAAGAGGCAAAAACACCATTACAGAGTAGGGGAGGAGGTTCAAACTCCATTTTTGACCCTAGGGAAGAAAATAAGGGAGGGCAGAGTAGAAAGAATGAACAACTTTTTACAAATGAGCCAAATCGGCTTTTTAACCATCGAACAAAATGAAGGAAATGTAAAAATGTGGGAAAATCAATTTTAAATTCCAACCACCGACAAGATCCTTTCAATCAGCCTGCAAAATGATGGGTTTCCATGAAAAATCCCATACTTCATTATACATTGCTTTTCAGAGAAAAACAGAGGCCCATACTTCATTAATTTTTGTGGTTGGGAACCATTTTTGCATTTTTTGCATGCTAGAGACGTTTTCCTATTTTTATCCCATGAAAATACATGAAAATTCAAAATTTAACCATCCATTGTGTAGAGGATCTCAATACCTTTCCATTGACACCAAAATCGTGAAAAAATGAGCTCTGGTTCGAAAGATATGGCCCTATGAAGATTTTGGGAAAAAACTAGTAAAAACAGGGTCAAAATTGGGGTCGACGTGGTCAAACTTCAAATTTTTTCCTTCTGGAAAAATTTCCCAAAAAAACTCCGCGTCCCCCACCCTCCGGGACATGTGGCACTGTTTGGTTTGTTGATGGGATCGCGGGCCGAAGACCTGCCCTTTTCTCTCTTTTTTCAATTTGGGAAAAATTCCCAAAAACTCTCCATGCCCCCGCCCTCCGGGACACGTGGCACCTTCTCATTGCTTGGTGCGGATGCGGTTCAACTTTTTCCTTTGCGCCTTTTGACAACTTTGGAATTTTTTTCCAAATTCTTTCACCCTCGACTCCTGCCACTTGAGCGGGACACGTGGTGACTTTTCATTTCTTTTTGCGGGCTTTGGCTGAAAGTTGTCTTTTGCATTTTTGCCAAAGAGGCTAAGTGCCAAAACTCCCCGATGCTCGTTGCTTTGCCGATGACATGTGTCGATTTTTCACTAGGCTGCCGCAGCCTATCTAGGAAAATTTCCCCTTCAAACCCCGCCGAGCCATAACTTGAAAATTACAAGGAGTTAGGAGGAAAATTTTACCTTTCTGGAAAGGGGAAGAAAAATCCTATCTGATGAAGCCATTTCTAGAATATTTTGAGTGCTCTAAATGTGTGAAAATTTGACTGAGGCACAAAATGAAGGCAAGTTAGCCAAAATGAGCGGGGGCTCATTTTGGATAACAATTTTGGCGACTCTCAGGGGTCATCTGCCTGCTAGATGAAAGATCAGTGGCCTTTGAAGCATCCATTGGGCATGGAGTCAAGCTTGATAAACTGATTCTGATCTGAACTCTGAAATTCTGACCTCTGAGTCACTTGGAAACCCACTGAAACTTAGAGTTGACCTCACCAAAATGCCACTGAAATGGACTGTGCAAGAGAAAAAACCAGCACCACAAACACTATGTACAAACTGAAAATCATACATATCCCAAGTGGAATATGCAAAGTGTGCACAAGCATTTCTTTTGTTGAAAGAAAACCTACCTACTCTACTCTAATTGGAAGCAAAGGTAAGCTAAACAAACCCTGTAGACTGGTTGTGCAAAATTGTAGACACCTATAATTACGCCCAAGCAATTTAAATACTTAAATTGCATTAATTATCCTCTTTCTTGCAAATCAACGACATATCATCAAAAGCGCTCATTTTCCCTCATAGCATCATTAATTAATTACACTATGCTAATTAATTAAGTCACCTATCCAACAAATACCCTAATTAATGACCTTCCGTTAATAAATCACCCCTTCTACCTAGACTAATTAATTAGCTTTCCCTTCCATTTAACCAATAAATCAATGTTTAATTGATTTAATCCCCTTCTAATAGCCTAAATCATATTGATATTCCTCTTATTAGCTTCTATAAGCTTACGCGTCTACCTATTAATTAATCACTTTTGATTAATTAAAATACCCCCCAACTCTCATGACTTGTTAAGCATAAATTAAACCCTTCTAAAGTAAGGTTACCTTTAATAAAGCAACCTTATCCATTCCTAATCATGTTTTACCTTTATCCCACATGCAAAGGGATGAAGTGTTTCCTTTATCCATTGAGCTATATAAAGAGCCCTCCTTCTACCTTTATACACACACCTAAACTCTTTGAGAAAGCAAATGCAAAGCACATAGCAAAATAGACTAAGAGCTTGCTTTTTGTTTTCTTGAGAGTTCATCATCTTGAGGAGCTAAGCTTCCTATTCTAGCCTAAAGTGCTTTAGTCATATGGGAGGTGTCAAAAGGGTCTTTTAGCCCAACTTTGATAAGCCCCCATTCCTAGGTTCTTGGAAATATCAAGGACAACCAAATTTGATTGCCATGGAGCTTATTTAGGTCCATTTACTTGTTTGTTGGTAATCTAGAGAAGTAGAGGTTTAAATACTTTAGCATGTTAATTCAAAGTTAATGCATTATGCTAGGTATTAGTCTTGTTTAGCTCTCATCTTTGATGGTGTTTAGATTTTGTCATTAACTTTGTTATAGAACTATTTAGGTGTTAGTTCTCATTCATCTAACTTAGCTAAAAAGCACAAAACCATGCACACATCAAAATAACTTCCCTTCTTCAAAATTGGCAGCCATGCAATTGATTTGGAATTGATCATGGCTGTTAGGATGAGTGGAAAATAAAAAAGAAGCTGGTCTTCTACCCAAATCAGTAAGGTGTCAACTGAAAATAAATTGAATACCTCTTTTAGTTGCTTTGCATTTTGATTGTAGAGGTATTGCAGTTGATCCTTGGTATTTTGATGCTCACACTCATGCTTAGAAGCAAACATGACTGGTTGTGGCTTCTCCTTTAGCTCCAATGAAGCCAAATACATGATTGGGAAAGGTATGATCCTTTGAATGTGCCCATTGCTCTGAAATTCAACTCCAAAAATGGAGTCCTCTTGTAGACCTTCTTGGATGGATGGTGTGGAAGAGATGATGGAATCCTCATGCTATTCTCCTTCCTCTAATGAAGAACATGGAAGATTAAAATCTTCCAATCTTGGCTCCAAAAGGCTGCTATAAAATGCAGGCTGCTGTAAATGAATTCTCTCCTTCATGGTAGCAGGCTATTTTGTTTGGAAGATGGATGATGAAGGAGAAGATGGTGTGATTTCAACTGGTTCTTCTTCATCAAAATAGTCCTCCAAATCAGATAGGTAAACTACCTCATTGCTGTCCTGCTGCAAATGTTCAACCTCTCCCATGGTGTTCTCTTGATCTACAACTTGATCACCATGGTTTCTCTCATCTTCAATCATTGAGTTTGAAAGATCAAACTCTTCTTCAATACTAGAACTTGAGAGAGATGAAGTGGAAGGAAGAACTAAAGGTTCTTCCATAGCCTATTTTGTGCTCAAAGCCTTTGGGTCTATACTTTTCTCCTCCATAGCTAGAATGTGCTCCTCTTCTTTTAGATTTGGAGCAGCTTCTCCTTCCTCTCGCTACTTGAAGACAATCTTACTCTTAATCTTACATTAAGAGCAAGTTGATTGCTGATCTACTTCTTCTTTTTGCTCTTCTTTTGCTACGAAAAAATTAGTCCTAACCACCACTTGTTCTTCAACCTTTACCTCCTCTGAAGGCTTGACCATCAAGGGGATCTTTATTATCCCAAATTTGAGAGCCCAAATTCTCAAGTTGTCTATCATTTATTTCCTATTGGGCTCCTCTTCTTGCTGTCCTTCATGACTGATTTTCTAATTTTCATTTTCCCAACATGGATTTGGGAATGCAAGAGGAGGGTGGGTTGTGATTCAACTAGTTTTGCAATTATTTGTGGTGGTGGAAGAGATGAAACTTTTAGCTCTTGTGGAGGGGATGACTGTTTGGAAGGGAAAAGGATAGAAGAATTGAGATGAGGTGGAAGACTAGGGAATGGAGAAATGGAATCAACATTTGGAGCAACATGGGCTGGATTTGGAATTTGGCATTCAAAATGAGATGGTGTTGCTTGAGGAATGGAGAGAAAATTACCAGATGATGGTGTAGGATCTACCCATTGACAAGGTGTCTGGCACCAAGTTTATAGGCCTCTATCTTTTGTTGTCCATTGTGCAAGTTGGGGCAACATCTCAATCATGAAGTCCAGCTTCTCCGAGGGCTGAAGTGTCTTGGAAAAGGGCCTCCCCATGGACAGGGTGCTCTGAAACCAATCTGAAATGCCTTCATTTGTGCTTGAGCCTGGATTGCACCATGCTTGCCTCCATCTTTTGGATTTTCTCCAACAAATCAACATTTTCTTCTTGATTTCCCTCACAATCTACATATCCTTGTGCTTGACATGCTTCATAGCCAAACTAATTTTGGCATTGCTCATATGGATATGCATACTGATTTTGAATTTGATCAAAATGCTGATCTGGAGGATTTGAGAGACATGTTGGAGGTGGGAAACATTGCTGCTATTGTAAATGTGAATTCCATGATGGAAATGAAGTCATGATTGCACAACTTCATGGGATGAAAGAAGATGGAAGAGATGGAAGGAAGAATGAATGGAAATGGATGAAAAATAGGTCTACAACTCAGAGAATGAGTTATTGATCAGATGGAGCTACCAGATGTGTTTATAAGTGCCTAAAAAGGCTAAAATTTTCAAAGGAACACAACAACTTGCAAAAACAAAGTAGAAGACTTCTAAGGTCCCCTTTGGTGTGCCAAAGCTGTTAGTGCAAATTCACAACACCCCCAAAATGACCTATGGATCTAATTTTCTAAGGCAATGTCATTTGGTGTGAATGCACAACATTGAGCTTTCCCAAAGTGTGGGACCTTTGCAAATGGGGAAAGATCTCCAGAGAAGGTTGGTTCCTCTTCCTAAACTACCTGCCACAAGCTATTCTAGTGTAGGCAAACTAAATCTAATCCTAATCTAACTTCTAAGGAGACAGGAGAGAAAGAAAAGAGGGAAAAAAATCCTACACTAAAATGATGATACACCAGAGAAGGAAAATGTTGAACATCTATCAAAACTACCATGGAATAAGAGGAGGTGAGTAATGGAAAGGATGTAAAAGTGCATCACAAAACCAAGGATGTATGTCACACAAAAAGTTCCAAAACTTCATGAACATAGCTCTAAAACTTGTAATGGACATCCAAACATGCACAAATACTGCAATGCAGAGAGGCAAGAAGAAAACAACCAAAAACAAGCAAGGATGGACAAATGCATCACAAAACATGTTTTTATTGCCCCAGAAGTTTACATAAAACATCATTTCATGGGTAAGAGGCAAAAAATGCCATTACAGAGTAGGGGAGGAGGTTCAAACTCCATTTTTGACCTTGGACAGAAAAGAAGGGAGGGAAGAGTAGCAAGAATGAACAACTTTTTACAAATGAGTCAAATCTGGCTTTTTAACCATCGAACATAATGAAGGAAATGTAAAAAACGTGGGCAAATTGATTTTAAATTCCAACCACCGACAAGATCCTTTCAATCAACCTACAAAATGATGGGTTTCCATGAAAAATACCATACTTCATTGTACATTGGTTTGCAGAGCAAAACAGAGTCCCATACTTCATTAATTTTGGTGGTTAGGAACTGTTTTGCATTTTTGCATACTAGAGACGTTTTCCTATTTTTCTCCCATGAAAATCCATCAAAATTCAAAATTGAACCATCCATCATGTAGAGGATCTCAATACCTTTCCAATGACACCAAAATCACGAAAAATCGAGCTCTGGTTCGAAAGATATGGCCCTTTGAAGATTTAGGGAAAAAACTGGTAAAAATAGGGTCAAAATCGGGGTCATTCGCGGTCAAACTTCAAAATTTTCCCTTTTGGAAATTTTTCCCAAAAAACTCTATGCCCCCACCCTCTGGGACATGTGGCACCATCTAGTTCGTTGATGGGATCGCAGCTAAAGACTTGTCCTTTTCTCTCTTTTTTCAATTTGGGAAAAATTCCCAAAAACTCTCGTGCCCCCGCCCTTCGGGACACGTGGCACCTTCTCATTGCTTGGCATGGATGCGGTTCAACTTTTTCCTTTGCGCCTTTTGACAACTTTGGCAATTTTTGCCAAATTCTTCCACCCTCAACTCCCGCCACCGACAGACACGTGGGCGGCTTTTCATTTCTTTTGCGGGCTTTCGGGCCGAAAGTTACCTTTTACATTTTTAGCCAAAGAGGCTAAGTGCCAAAACTCCCCCGACGCCCACCGTTCCGCCGATGACACATGTCGGCTTTTTATTGGTGCGGGCCTGTCTAGGGAAAATTTCCCCTTCAAACTTCGCCAAGCCATAACTCGAAAATTACACGGAGTTAGGAGGAAAATTTTACCTTTCTGGAAAGGGGAAGAAAAATCCTATCTGATGAAACCATTTCCAGAATCTTTTGAGTGCTCTAAATGTGTGAAAATTTGACTGAGGCACAAAATGAAGGCAAGTTATCCAAAATGAGTAGGGGGCTCATTTTGGATAACATGATTTTCCCTAGGAATGAACAATGCAACGAACCCCAAATGGGTCCCACCGAGCGTGCCAAAATGTTTCACCAATAAGTTTTACGCTTTCTAGGATGAAATAGATAGAAGGTAAAATGGTTAAGGAGGAATACTTGTGAGGCGAAGGTGGAAGGTAGAATGCACGCGTTGTTGACGTTATCCAAGCTGATCATAGAGAACTACTTTTTGTTTGGGAAGGACTACATGTAGATGCAAAGAAAGACCACAAAAAGTATTAAATAACATATGACAGTGGATTGCCTAGCGTATGCTAGATCTAGGAAGCATGGTGCTTCCTAAAGAGGCTGTCAATCCACTGTTTAATAAAAATTTAATGTAAATAATAAATTGAAATAAATAGGTCCTATTGCAATGTAATGATTTAGGTTTCTCATACACACAATACACTAGATTCAATGCTAAATATAAAAATGCAACACTAAATCTAATTAGAACCAAGGTTTGTTCAGGTCAGGCAAGTTTTTCAGAGGTCTGGTAAGGGTCTGGGGCTGATTAGTTGAGGTCTGGGTTAGTTTTGAGTGAGTGGGAAGCTTGTTGGTATGAGAATATAAAATGACACAGAGACCAATATCGGTCTGGGACTAAACCGATGGTGGTAAGGAACCGACATCGGTAGGGGAAATAGGTAGTAAACTATTAAAAATGGGTTTTTAGGCTCTCTGTGATTGCACAAAGAGTGAGGGTAGTGTGGTTTGGGTCATAATATGGATGAGAAGACTCGGGAATACTAAGAAGGAGGTTTAGAAGGGTGAAAAGGCTTGGGGTGGTTGAATAGTGGGTTGGTGGGAAGAAGGTGATGTATGGGTAATAGAAGAAATAAAATACTTGAAAGAAGCAAGAGATCTACAATGGGATAAGCACAAATGATTAAAATCACAGTACTTACTTGGTGTCTTGTAGATCTTGTGAGTTGAGATGGTTGATGGTTGATTGAAGAAGAGGTGCTTGAGTCTAGTGCCATGATAGTATAACTTGTGTGCTCCCATGAGTATTCCAATGCTCTAGAAGAAGAACCGACTACTCATCTTGCATTGTGGTTATGTGTGTTTGTCCTCTAGATGCATGAGCGATTGAAGATCCGTGCTTGAATGCAATAAGGCTCCAATAATTGAATGACCAACTTGGGTAAAGGTTGTAAAATTCTATATAAAGGAAGCAATGGTGATTTAGGTGACTGATGTCGGTCGAGGATAAACCAGCATCGGTTAGGGTGAAATAGTTTTATTTACCAAAAATAGGTAGATCTTCCCAAATTTGGCATGCTTTCCTTGTTGGGTCCGCTTAGGGAAGTAGAGTTCACGTGAGAGAAGGCATGAAGATCTTAGAAGAAGTCCAATTAGGTTTAGGAAGAATTCTTAGTTAGTTAGGTCAAGTGGTGACTCAACACTAGGAGTGATGACTCAATGTTGTGATGACTTGGTCACTGTGAGTTAAATGCCCCTGGAATGGGTCCAAGGTGAGGTGTAATGATGAGGTGGAGGTGTGAGGATGAAATTAACTTAATTAAAATAATTAAATTAATTAATAATGTGAGGATGAATATTAATATGGGATGAAGGGGTCATGATTAGTTAAATGTGTTACATTAATTAATTGAAGGGGACCAAGGGAATGTGACCCAAATTTGGTGTCTACAATGGGTATTTGATTTTTTTGGATGGCTTGATCAAACAATGATTGGGAAATCAGTTTCGGACATCAGTCTTAAATCAGGTTTTAGTCAATTTTTAAGGATTAATTAGAGTCCTAAAATTGATAAAAATTTTAATATCCGAGTGAACATTATTTTAGTAGAATTACTTTTCTACTTTGTTTTTGGATTAATCCCTTTCCATGATAACCTCTACCTCATGCATGATGTTGGTAATTTGCAATCTCAAGTTCATTCCCTCACCCTCGAAAGTAAAGCCTAGTATGCTTCCATTGACAACAATTCCCTTCGTGGCAACCAAATTCCTAAAAAGATTCACTATTCCAGTTTCCCAAGTCATCATGCCTACTTTCTCCTATTTTGATGCTACTGACAATCCTTATTTACATCTCAAGCATTACCATTTAGCCATGGCTGCTTATTCTAATGATTGCTTATTACTCAAAGCATTTCTTCATAGCCTTGTTGATCATGTTCTCCAATGGTATACTCATTTTCCTTATGGATCCATTAGTACTTATTATGATATGGAGGATGTTTTTTTAGACACTTTATTTCTAACAATGGTCCTAAAGTTACATATGAATGCTTGCCTTCTTTGCATCAAGGAAAGAATGAACCAATTGTAGATTACATTTTACGCTTCAATTCTTGCATGCATCAGTTATTATTTCAGCCCATTGATTTAGAAATGCAATTTATTTTTTGTCGTGACTTATTCCTCCCTTAAAGGTAAAAATATTATATGATACATGCGAATCATTTACTTTTTTGTGCTATAAAGTTATTGATCTAGAAAAGGACCTCATTGTGGATAATGTCTTAACACCTTCTTCTACTTCTTCTATTCCTCATATGCCTACTAAGTCTTCCCCTCTTCCATCTATTGATCCTCTTGCACAATCCCCATCTCCACCTCCGTGCACGCGTCTTCCTTCCCATCTACTGTGACAACATTCACCTAAGTCTTCTTCATCTCCCACTCGTGAACCATGACACTTATCACATGATGTCCTACGAACCTTACTTGATAAGCGGTTCATTTGTTTACCTTCTAACCAACATCATCCACCTCACTTATTGCATCACCAAAGCATGACTTCCCTTTCTGTAATTTCCACCACATCAATGGCCACCGTGATAATGTTTGTTGTTATCTCTATGATAAATTTCAACAATTAGAAGACAAAGGTGTCATTTCCTTCAGCTCTCACTCTCGTGAGTGCTCCCTTTCTCCTATTCCACATAAGCGAGCTTCTACCAATGTTCACTTATCTCCTTCACCTCCTCCTAAGGTTATCATTCACCCACCTCCTAAGGTCATCATCCATCCATGACCTCTAGCTAGCCCACCTATTGCCACATCATCCCACCCCCTCACATCACTACTGCATCCCATTGGCTTCCTAAACTATCTACATACACACTTCTTATAGCTACACCTTCCATTATTGGCACTGTTCCATTTGACATCCAATTCAGATCTTATCCTCATCTGTTATTGATTGCTTCCACCATTCAATGCAGGCCTCTTCATCTATGGTAGATGATCTCCATTTGACCATCTCATTACCCAATGACACACTCTCATGCTACGATTCACACTTGACTATTGAGGGCATGCTACATCAATGAACTTCTCCTTTTACACCCCATGCTCTCTGCTGCATGTCATATATTTTCTAAGTATCTATTCACACGCGAGAAACCCATTTCCCAATGATGAAATATTATTATATGGGTCATTCTTGATCTGTTGAGGGGGAATTTGCAAATGAAACTCATTCTCACATTGGGGGGCAATCGCTCTTCTTCCCCTTTTCATCATCATTACACGTAATTCCAAACATTATTTTCTATTTCATCACTATCTAATTATTGACACATCATTCTTACTACTTTTAGCTATCTACCACATCATATACATACATTTCTACTTATTACATGATATACCATACATTCTTATTCACACATATTCTTTATCTAGTCCATTACTTGGTTATTCTTTCCACATCATAGCACATTTCAACCATTAACAATATATATCAAATCAACCATCCCAACAATGCCTATAGAATCTATCAAACTAAATAAACACTACCAAGAACATATCATCATCATCACATAGTGTACAATGCACATCAACAATAAATGCCACATCAACACAAGTCAATATATGTATATCTCCTCCAAAATCATAAGTTACAAAATATAATCGCTTGTGGGCAAGCCCCATGCATCAATACATCATATACATAGCCTCATCTATCATCATCACTATCACTATCTATAATTATGGGAGATCTAAAACTAGAGGCTTCACCGCTCACTCTACGTTGTTGTTCTCGACCTCTACACCTATTAAGATGACTTTATAACATAACAAGCTTAAATGTCTACTCGCATATCAAACATGCAGCTCCACATAACATGTAGATATATCTTGATATAGGTCTCCTCCTCCTATGGCCTCTCTCGATTGCTTTACCTTTGCATGAGCCTCATCATGCTCGCTTAACAAAACTATGCATTTTGCTGATGCTATAACCACTACCCGAAATACGGGGGCATGGTTACCCTCAATAACATCAACCCACTCTAGCATACCTCCTCTCACAAGCACATATGGGGGAATGCTTCGAGTCAACACGTGTATGGAGATGTCCAAAATCAACGACTAATAAGCATCCCCGTAATCCCAAAACAAGTATTAGCTATTATACATCTTTTGCAATCAAGCAATAATTAACAAATAATGCACAACACTAAATAATACTTACACTCCGTTCTCACCGCTGTTACATCATCTACCTCGGGGCAAGTGTCTTGTCCTTCTACTTCTCCAATTACTAGTCCACCACCACATCCACCACTATTATAAATAACAACATCCATCGGTGTGCTAAGCAACCATCACCGGTTATACACTTGAGTCCACCCACATCATCCACCTATATAGGCTCTATGACCACATTTTCCTTATCAAGACATGAATGTACCGGTCGTGCTCATGTAGAGCTTGACCTCGACCTTGGTCATCTCACCACCCTAGTAGATCGACACCATATATATGGCTCTAGGGGCACATCCTGGACCATGCCAAACTGTCTCGATACTTACTCACCCTAGAACAACTCAGTCACCCTTGGGAAGTGATCCTCTAACCACATGGTGCGTCGTATGCACCACAACTCCACACCATCCTCTACCCATCTGCCATAGTCTCTATACGGTCTCCATATAATGGCCCTAAGGCCCATTTGATCTCGTCATCAACCTATACATAGTCCTACCCATTCTCTTGTTGTGGGTGCCTACCCAAGTTGTTGCGAATATCTCAAAGTTGATGCTAATTGACCCGTGGCCCACTGAGTGGCCTTAGTATCGCAATATGCTCATATGCCCACACATGTAACAAATTAGTGGCTCCTAGCCCACCACCATGATCCTCATGTGTAAATCTATATAGGTCCATGTACAAATGGGCCAATACACACCGTGCCGAGATACACCTAGTACTATGCTCCTCGATGCTTCGACAAATATTATGCATCTTGTACAATATCCCTACTCCACCATCCTCCATTGCTACTAATGAAGCTATCACAACTACGATAAATTTCCGTAGCCGTAGAACCCCAGATCTTAGAATAATATCCAAACTAATATGTGTCTTATCTTGTACCCGTGTCCTTGTAAAATACCACCATGTCACCCTTATCTGACTCTGGGCATCCAAAACAACCATAATCTACACTCTCTCTCCTACTATCTCCAATTGCAATATCTTATATACATCCTCTAGGGTCACTTTGTCATCTCACCAGTAGGAAACTAAAATGTAAAGGTATCAATACACCATCACTCACACAAAATAGTCAACATAGACATATTATGGGGTATCTCCCCTAATCTAGTGATGTGTCACAGGCCGTCACGATCCAATATATCCCACTCAACATCTGACAACCCCAAAGTAAGCAATGTACTCAAGTAATGGCCCACCGAAAGTCTCGGAATGTATGTCCCTCTGCATAACACAAAACACAAAAAATATATTACATTATTAGACCATACATACTACAAAATCACTCATCATAGCATCACATTTATCAAAATAGATGTATTTCACAACAAAGTGCCAAAACCCTGCCCTGGGACGCTAATGCCTAGGGGCACGTCATTGACGTTCAAAAGAAGGACACTAAGACAAGGAAATGGGCACCGGTGTCCCTAGGGACAGAAAATCCTCGTCCCGCTTCGTCGTCCGGTTAGAAACACCTAAAACTACAAAAACACAAATTTTACTAAAATTGATACAAATGAACATATTTGACAAAATTGTTTGAAAATAATCACACTTACCATCTCATCATTGCTATGTTTCTAAAGTGACGACCATCGCTACTCTCTTAAATCTAGTTAAACTCACTACCCTAACACGTGGCATCCTCATAACCCAAAGCTCCAAATTTCACTCGATCTCAATACAAATGAAATTACAATTCACTTTTCAATATTACTATATATAGTAATTCCAATTTTCCCTATACTATAATTACTATTTACACTCATTTTTCCAACTAATACACGACACATGGTTTCACTCATATCTTGAGCCTCGTTACTCTGTTTTCCTTCCCATTTGCACCATTCGGATCACACTTTCTCCTAACACCATACTATGCACTTTGCATCATTATTTATTCAAATCGGCACATAACCAATTAACACATATACATATCTTGTCAACATTACTATCTATTCTATACTATCTCTTATTCACTATTACACCTTTTATTTCCTTAATTTTGGCTTAGTGCTCATTTCTCCACCCTTCACCCTTTCACCAAAAGGGGGCATACAATCGGGATCATCTTATAATCCCTCTCAAGATACAATACAATCAATCAACACTCCTAATACATCATTATTGTAATTTTTCTCATATCTTATCCAAACAAAGGCACAATCATTCTATATGACATTTAAATACTTTATACTATTCCAAATCTTTTCCCCCAAATGACCCGATGTGGGGGAAAAGTAAAAACATTGATTAATTAATCTTCATTAATTAATATCCACTAGCCCTAATGGACTTTCCCTTTAGGATGATTTTATCCTAAATATACATCCCTACGTTTTTTCTAGCTTTTATCCTACCTATCTTTATCCCCTAACTACCCATGACACATCCCTAAACAACCTCTTCCCACCTATAAGCTTTAAAGTGCTTTTCCCATCCTTAAAAACCCAAAATATCGACTAAATCACAAAATCAACCCCCCGTTGGGGAAAGTTTTCCGTATCGGTGACGACCCAACCAGACCAGTCACCATCGACCCTATAAGACCGAGTTCTTCCCTTTCCAAAAATGAAACACAAACACACAAGCATGAAAAAACACTCAACTTTCTTGCATTCTATGAATCCATCTTCAAACCAGAGCATCTCAACAGTTGTGCCAACCTTCTTATAGTCCTTGGAAGCTTGTTTTCATCACTCGCGTGACTTTGGGAGGTTTACATTAATTTTTGTGTTATCTTACATTATTTCTACTATTATCTTGTTAGATCTAACATCTTGTAGGACCAGATCATCTTCATCAACACTCGAGCTCATTATCGCATTTTATTCTAGCCTTTTTGCTTGCATGTCATCCATTCCATCCATTTGTCTTCGACCTTGTTTACTCTCTCCTCCAGCCACCGTTTCGTCGCCCTACCTAGGTTGGCCAACCCAACCTTCTGTCATTGTGTTTTCTGTCTCTAGATTATTTCTCTGTATGTGTTTTGACTTTGTCATCCCTCTCAAACTTCATATTTTCCATCCTACTTCTCTGTCACATTTGAATCAATCCCTTCGCACTCTAGTCATCATCACCCTACTCTGGTCACCATCAACTTAGGTCATGTTTGTCAATTAATCCCTCCTTACCTCTATTTTCTACTATGCTATGGTGTTTTTCGCCTCAGATTCTCTTCTATGAGTCACTTCCAAAGTATCCACAGGATTCTATTACATTCAATTTACATTCGGATCTTTGTAGGTTTGCATAATTTGCATTGTTGTCTAGATATCCTCACAGAGGTCACCGTCAACTTACCTCTACATAATCTAGGTCACCATCGACCCATTCGGGTATATAATTTTATTTACATTTATTCGAGATCATATCAACGTTTAGATCCATCTTAGTTATTTTTTCAGATTTCGTATTACTTCGGTTTCGCATGCTATCTCGCTTGTTTTTCACCTATATCACTTTATTTTATGAAATGAGGGTTGACATCCATGAAAGGAAGGTAATACTTCTCGAGCTAGATTTTTCAGGCATCCCCACATATATTATCTAATTCATACTCTTTTTAGTCATTTTTATTTGTAGGTTCATCTAGCTTGCAACAAGGATCAATTACTTTTGCACCCGTTCATCCATATCACGCATTTGAGGTACCTTAAACCCTCCATTTTCTGAGTTGTTTAGCTTTCTTTAGTAGCTAACATCATTAATTTGAAATGAATGAGAAAACTATAACAACATTTTGACACACTTGGTGGGACCACCCTTTAGGTGATCCTTTGCATTTCTTGCTATTTTCCACTTCTTTGTCTTCTACTAACACTGCAAAGACAAGGCTTCACTTTTTGCATGCTTGTGTTGGGTTGGCTGCCTAGATTGCTCTTTGCTTAAATTTCAAATAAAAAGGAAAAGTGCTATCAAGGAATTCTTCATTTTCCCTATTTTATCCTTTTGCATTGCAATTTCCATTTTCTTGTGTGTGTCCTCATCAAAAGATCACATATGGATTTGGTTTAAAAAGAACCTTTCTTTTCTACATCCTACTTGATCACATAACTTAAGTACAGTTTAACCTTCTGCATCTCACACTCTATCACACACAACTAAAACTCATACATCTAAATCACACATCTAAACATCATCCTACTCAGGTGGACTGATTAGGATTTCATCACCCAACAGAAAGCCACCGTAGTAGTGTTATGGCCACATTAGAAACTCTGTATAGACTCGGGCCTCATGTACCTTTGGGTATAGTGAGGAATCCTCAGCCATAACAACCTGAAACAAACTGTAGATTTCCTTCTCCTAGGTACCTTGTTATCCATCCCCTTTTCTTTTTCACACTTTCTAGATCAAAAACATAAAAAAATTGTTTGTTTAACTTGTCTGATCCAAAAATGGAACAAAACTTTACCTCAAACTACTCTCAACAAAAATATACCATGATAAAACCCTTAGTTGCTTCTAGACCTCCTTCTGCGCCATCGATAACTTCCTTTTCCGTAAATACACCACCACCTCTCAATCACGTCGACCAATAGATCCTATTCCACCCCCATCACCTTGTACCATCCTTGATTCATCCGACATCACCATGCCTATCCAATCTATTAACATTCCCATTCCTCATGTATAAGATCTTCATCCAATCATGACCATCCAATCATGCTCCTACTTCCCACCATCATACATCCGCCAACGATCCAATATTCACCACTTGACATCTTCAAACAAACATTTCCTAATCCACCACCAAAAATCAGTCTTCACCACCACACCATACAAATTTAACCCATTTTCAATCAACACCATACACCAAACACCCCCCCATATCTATGTCACCTACCCGCAACCTAGATATTGTGCCACGGCTCCTTTAAAAGTTATCCCCACATCAATCATACCTACAATTGCCCTACCAACCACCTTAACTTCTATCATTTCACTCACATCTACATCTAGTTCTACCCTTACCACATCCTCATTAGCCTTGATTGTCCCTGCCTCTTCATCCACACATATCTTACCCCAAATTATCATAACTAGCCCATTATCCACATCTATCCCAAGAAAACACATCACTACACTTATATCTACCACATCAATAAATCCACCCATGTATATCTTGACATCATTATCACATATTTCTTTACCCATGCCCACATCACCCCACTCTTCCACACCTAATTCCCCAACATCTACCATTCCCACATCTACATCTACTCTCACATAAATCACAATTTCTTGATCCACAAACACATCCAAAATACCTCTTGAACACCTAAGACAAATATGAAGGGCATTCATACCTCTTCCACAAACCCCTCATTTCTACACCAACCCATCCACAACCTACACCATCTCCCTCTCACATAGACCTCATCAGTTGCATCATCCAAACACCTCTTTCTCTTTCCATATACACATCCACACCTATCATTGATTCCACACCGACATTTAACACATCTAATTCATTGGATTTGACTACTTTATCCACATCTATGCCACCTTTACCCATTATAACATCCTTAACATCAATCCCAGTTCCTCTTTCCACACTTTTACCCACCACATTAACTATTGTCACCACATCTACATCATATTCCACATCACTTTAATCATTTGAAGAATTTATGAGAGAATTCCAACTTGCCTTGACTTCAAATGATCCTCCCATCTCATCTACACAATCAAACACTTCTACATCAAACCAATCTTTACCTTCTTTTGACCTCATCATGCAAAAACTACTCCCTCCGCCTATAGCACCACCTTCAGACTCTCCAGTTGAGATTGTGGTAATCCCTCCCAAGGGTTCTTCTTCATAGATAAGGTTTGGAACCCTCGACACATTTCCTCAACGTTCTATTTCACTTCCTCACAAGAAAATCAATATCCCCCTCGTAAGATCAAACAAACCAACACTACATCATATATCCTAGGACCACATCCATATCTTCTTAGACCAGCCCCTCTATAAAAAAACTTCAATCCACCAATCAACCCAAGCCAAAACCATCCAACACTTCTTCTTCTAGAGCACCAATCATCACTAAAACCAAAACTAAGGCACCAAAACCCCGAAATACTCCAACTCCACATTAGACATCCAAGTCATCTTCACCCTCCACTTCTCCTGTAAGACCAATACATCTCACAAAGACAAGGTGCCTCATAATATCTTGATTGAATCATATGCGGAATTTCTCTAACAATTTCTCCAAATTTCCACCATCACACTTCAACCTATTAAGGCCTTGAACCCGAATAGTCCGAAGCCATTATTTTCTCGATCCCCACCGCATTTACACCTATCATCACACCTAGGTCATGACACTGAACATTGTAGGGCCCTTTAGACTATCATCCACAATATTATTGAGAAAGACAAAATCCTCGAGGATAGTCCTTCTCCATCTACCATCTCACCTACGACCAATTTGACTCCCATTTTTACCTCCCCATCCATAAGAGTCACTAGGTCTTCTCTTTCATCCACATCCCCCACTCTCTCTGCATATCATTCATCTTAGAGAGGGACCTCCATTATTTATCAAAATTATTTTCCTTCTTACACCACCCCTATGATCCCTGACCACCTATCACCAGCATCCCTTCTAGAGACCCCATTTCATCTCTTCCGACATCCACTAGCTCATCCAAATCTCTCTCACCGGGGAAAATCCCCTTCTCGTTGATTCTTTCACATCTTCTTCCTCATCCATACATCCTATCTCCATTGCTCTCTTGAAGGTAGGGGAATTCACTCTAGGATTGATCTATTTTTGAATTAGTTCCTTTCCATACCTGACATCGTCTTGTCTTATCTAGCTCATCTCATTTGATCTTGTCAGCCAATATATCCATCATCTTCTACTATGACCATCTCCATGGCCATATCTATGTTTCCCTTGGGAGCACCATGGATTTATCTAAAGTCCACCATTATGGCCATATAATCTCACCCTAAGACCACTTTAGTGACCATTACTTTCGTACTTCCATATATTTTATGATCTTCATACAACTTATCTTAACCAACCTAAACCCAAATTCATCTTGGTCAAATCTTCTTCATCTCCCCTTCGCTCTTTGGGCTTATTGGACTAGCATCCGCACTTTCACGGGAGCTACACCTTCTCTCTCTTGTGTGTGAATCGAGGCTATCCTTCCTCTCGAAGTCCAAATTCCATCCTTGTGTGTGTCTCTTCATAACTTCATCTTTGATGAAGATTATCACCAAGAGTGTCTAAAGCACATCTCGAATTCTTTGGATGAATGCCACCTCATTACTCTTGAACACCATCATGTTTATCAAGAGCACATAAAGTGTGCTTACAATAAGCACCTCAAAGAGTGTGAATTTAATTTCGCAACCTCATCCTCAAAGAAAATTAGAACGTCACTACTCTAGAAAGGAGCCAACGTAGAAAGTTTTCCTCTAACTGGATTGGACCATACATTATCACACATAAGTATGGGTTGGGAGCCTATCATTTGGCCTCCTTGATGGTAAACTAGAAGTGGAACCTCTTAATGCATTGCACTTATGACCATTCTAATATTAACATGTCTACAAAGTGAGCACTTAGTCATATCTTTAGATCATCCTTCCATCTTTAGCCTCTTCGATATATCATTGTAATGGTTTGGAACTATGTGGTCTACCTCCACTTTCCTTGACACGACCTTAAATATGGGCACCATGGCTCTGGTCATAGTATTTTTCTTATGGATAGGCTCTTCCTTCTTGGTGATAACTCCACGATCATTACATCCATTACCCCCTTGTTTACGTCTTAAAACCATGCAAAGGGCTCATGGTCTCTTGTACATTCATTGTTCCCTCCTAAGTGGTCTACCTAGCTATTCCCTTTGTTAAAGTAAAAACTCATGGAAACTCTTATTAGAAATCAAAGCTATAAAAAAAGACTACTCCTCGAAGGACAACTATTCTCATATATATATATATAAAGAAAAGAAAAGAAAATTAAATAAATAGACCGATCCCTTGAAGGATGGCTATCATGTATATCATTCTTGCCATCTATATCATATATGTATAAAGTAGACCATACCCTCGAAGGATGGATACTCTTTTATATTATGGCATCAAAGGCTTCCTGCATTGATCAACCTTCCATTTTATTAACATCCTAAGAAAGCTTCCCGTATTGATCAACTTTCTTCTAGAAAACTTCCCGCATTGATTAGTTTGCTCTTTCCCTTCCCAAAGTTGGGGCATAGATTTAAGGAACACCACTCATGGAGAAACCTCTTCCCATGTATAAGTTACATCACAAACCCCTTTTTGTGTCAACATTAGGTTTATGAGTTCATTCCATCCTTGTTTCTCTCATGATATTTGGTATAACTAACTATTGTTGGTTATATGCTAACATCATGTTTTGGTTGCATGTGCCTTGTGTTACCTGGATCCCTCTTGTTTACCTCCAATGCGATTGGTGGCATATTTTTATCACATGTTCCTCAATATGGCATAGCATCATTCGTAGCCATAGGTCACCATCGTTAAGTTTCATTTATTTTAAACCTTTCCACATCTATCTTTTACCTTTCCTTTGTTTTATTATAAGCACATCTTCCTTTTTGTAAATCCTCTTTATGCTACCCATCATTCATCACATATATTTTCAAATTGATTTTTCTTAACATCACATACTATCCATGCATATACATTCATCATCATAATCAAGTCAAAATTAAAACATGTAATTGCCATCATTAAGTAAAACATATAGTTTTACCATCATCATAAAATATAAGTAAACATGAAATTAATAATCATCATCATCACATATCCACATCATGTCATCATAAATAAAATAATAAACATCACACAATACACACATGCTTAACCATGACATAATCAAATATATATATATATATATATATCTTAAAATGAAGTGTATCAATAAATCATCAACCTTTAAGGGTCCTATCTAAAAGAAAAGATATCAGTAAAACCAGTAAAATGTACATTAGAAAGTCTCAAATCTTTCCCCCGTGAGGCAAGTCTCTCTTGATGGGTCATTATAACTTCCAATCATTTAATCAACTTGTTTAAATGTTGATGTCATTATGAACCAGGTGTGTCCTAGGTTATATGCAGAGAAGGAATATGCAACTCAATTCTATGGTGGTCCTCTCTTTTGGGGGTTTCAGTTGGTATTGTTCTCTTGTTTCTCTCTACACTACGGAAAGTAAATACAATTCTAAGCTACTGAAATGAAAGATAGAATTCAGGAAATGCATTTAATCTACTGAAACAACGTTGTTGTAATAAAATGATTTCAAAAGGAAATGCTTAACTAAATTGAAATGCTCACACAAAAGAAATGACAGTAAGGAAATATACTAAAGCATGGAAATATAAGACTACATTCAAATAATCATTCGAATCAAGATACTAAAACTTTAACTTATCAGGAATAAATATTATGCACGAAACACCAATCCTCCAATATCCTCAGTTGAGTGGGCCCTTTCTCTCCTTCGGGATTGAGGTACTTAACACCAATAGATACTCAAAATAGCATAGATTATATTGATTCAAATGAGTTTAGAACATACTCCATCATAAGATTGAAAATAACTATCAACTGATATATAAAAATGTATTGAAAACTACTAACTATGAAACAATTTCAAGAAGGTGTCTTATAGACAAAATCAGTTACAAAACATGCCAAAATTATAGGCAAAAATTTAACTAATAAAAACCTCATGAAGTCTCAATGACATCCTATAATATAGCTAAAAATAGGGTCCTCGTTTGTAGGTTGTTATGAGAAAATCCTTCAGAATGACATAGTGGCAAAGGACTCGGTCTCCTTGACTGTGACTTGATCAAAATTGGTAGAAAATGTGCTTTATCAACCTGCACATGTCATCACATCACTCACAAAGGTAGTTAGTGGGAATTCCTATGGTCATTAGTTCACATGAGATAAGATAAGGAGAAATGCATCAATCTTACTTTGGATACAACTATCTAGAACATCCCCCATGCATTAATTAACATATTTAGGAGAAAAATCTATAGCTATAGGGATGATATAATAAGTCAATTTATGCACTCATCATTTCCCCTGCACTTTACCTTTTGCATGTCCTCATGCAAACTATCTGTGAACTACTCTTTGCTCAAGTTTTTATGGCCATGTCATACTCCTCAAACTGGTCTACATATTGCTTCTTTGTTCCTTTGCACCCATGAGTTTCCAAGATAATGTCTTCCCATGCTTTGAAACTGTCATGAGATTGGGAAGCATTATTCTACCAAGTGGTCATGGGACTGAGGACAAGGGGAGGTCTTACTTGCATGCCAACCCATTCATTATTGTATTATGTTGCTCCCTTTTCTGCCAATTTTTGAATGATTTCTACAATTGCATCCCCTCTTCGCATACTCCAACTGAGGTTTTGAGGGGAAATGACTTCCCTTCTTTTCAATGGAAAACTTAGAGTATCCCACCTCTTATCACAAGCTGTCAGAGATTCACCAAATTTCTGCTGGAAATAAATCTCAAAGTCCTGAACACATTTGGATAATATTTCTAAAGTATTCCTTCCAATTCAGCTTGATAATATAGGGACCTAAAATCCTTTTTCATGGAGACATCATTATGGTGGGTAGGCCTAATATAGAAACCAATAGTTTGGGTTGCTTGATTAAAAATATCTTTTTTTTGACCCCACACAATCTAGTTTCTAACCAATGATTGAAAATATTTCAATTGGAACTCCCCCATAGACAAATTGATAAAGAAATCAGGGACGTTGGAAACCAACATGTTGTGAAGGTAGAATTCACATAACAAATTTTGTATTTCTGGAGTACTCCTTTGATAAATTTCTAAATTGTTTTCCCATCCAGAGCCTCATGGGGCTCTCCACAACATATCCTTTGTAATTTCCATGCATAAAATTTTTCTGAAGAAACAACTGTAAACTGAAGAGGGCTTCCTACAAGCTAGAAGTTTGCAAGCCAGAGGACAAATAGATTCAACAATTGATTCCAATTTCTTCTTAGCATTTGAACTGACTCAACCTCTTCTTTAAGTTTCTTATTTTCCTGGACCAACTCTTTATTTTGAAGAGATAGTTGGTCACAATGAGAGGATAAATCATTCCATGCTTGCAAATTAATATTCCTTTGCCTCTTTAAACTATCAACTTCTACTTTAAGACAATTATTTCTTTAACTTTCTCCACAATTCTTTGTACAAATTCATTTTGCATAGAAAATTGGGTTTCTTCCATACCTTTCAATTTATCCCTTAGAGTGGCAATTTTCATCTTGGTACTACTTTAGGACTTCATCTTCATGTGATCCCAGATGACTAGTCTCCCTTGCAGATAGTTTCTGGAGCTCTAGTCTGGGTTTCCAACACTACGAGTATTTATGGAGCTGCAGACACAATTGTTGGAGCTTCAACAATGTCTGACATATCATTATCAAGGCACTATTCTTTAGGAATATTTGTCTTAAATTCATCATATTTCAATTGTTCACTAGGAGCAAGATGAAGTACTAGCCTCGAAAATCTCTTCCAAAATTGGGGTTGAAACCTCATAGACAATACAGGCCGAGAAAATTCAGGTTTCCTTGATGCACAAGACCTTCTTGGTCTTAATGAAATAGCAACAGGGGCTGGTAGGGTAATATTTTCCTTGGAAGCTTGAGGCATAAAGGGTTGATTCTCCTCACTTACATATTCTTCTATAACCATATTATAAGGCCAAGGAGTCGAGTCAAGCTTAAGGTGAGAAGCGGGAGCGGTTATGAAGAAACTGGCATAGGATCCCTTTTGATATTATTTTGCTTAGAACTCTCCCCCATAGTTGTCTTCTCTACCTTCCTCTTGGGTCTAAAAAAATCCTAATGTGCGCAAATTAACTGGATAAGCCCTAGGTGTTTTAGGGCAGCTTTACCGCCTCCATTTTTATATTTTTGACCCACCTTAATGATAACCTCTGCAAGGTACTCTGGAAGATTAATCTTGAGCTCAGGGTTTGTCGACCCTTCTTCAAATGAGTGAGAATTTTCAATGTGTCACCCCTAGCACTGATGGCTTCCCATCACAGATAAAATACCTGTTCACCCAAGTAGCAATTTCCTTCCAATGACTGAAAAATCTCCCTCTTAATACCTTTTTGAATTCCATGGGGATTGAGGATTATTTCAGGCAGAGCTTCCCCTTCATCATGAAATAGGGATATAAAATCCTTGAGTGGGGAGTTAGTTACGACCTTAAGCCCAAAATCTGGGAGGCTGGATATTGTAGCAATAATGCGGCTATCTATTTCAATTCTCTTGCCTCCTATTTGAGAGCATGTTGCCTCAAAGTTCAACGAAATTCATCAACTAAATCTTCATCATAACCCTCAAATTTGTGAATAAAGTCCAACCAACTGCATCATGAAGACTTGGGAAATGACAACATTTCATAGGAAATGCTCAATGAGACTTTGGTTATGATTTCTTCTTTTGCCCCATCATTCGGACTAGTCCAGACAGAGTTACTGAAAAATGGCGAAGGTTTATGTGAGACAAACAAAGCAATTTTTGCATGAAATGTTAGTAGTGGAGGTTTGAACTATATTTTGAGTTGATAATGAAATTGAGTCGGCACAAAAATGGCGGTGAAAAATATTGATGATACTTAATTGGGATGGAAAGATTTCAATTCTCGCACGGTTCCCATCTTGTCATCATGACTACTCATGCCACTTGTCCTTCTTAGAGAAAGGTGACACATGCCACTTACTCGTCCATTATTACCCCTTATTCCCCACTTTACTCCATGAGATTTGATTTGACATCCTTAATAAATGCATTGGGAATGGGATTTTGATTTTTTTGTATTAAATAAATGTGTTGGGGAGTTCTAAAAATTTAATATCCATAGCAAGGGATGAGTACACTTCACCTTGCCAACTCAACTTTCTACTGACCGTTGGCACTCCACCTCCTGCATTCGAAGAGTAATTGTGATTAATGCACTTTCTAATAATCAACATTTCTAACCTTTATTAAATGCCATAAATTAAACATAATTTTGTATTTTTATGATATAGGGGGAAAAGGATCGAAACTATGATCTTCTCCCTTTATTTGAATTTCCAAAACAAACTACTCATGGGAAGAGCGAGTCTTCCACTGAATCAAATTATTCACACAACAACATGTCCTTAGTGAAATTTTCCTTATCCTGGGGTTGTTGATACATCCTCAGTCTATGGCCATTCACCAACAAGGTTCTCTATCACCATCAATTGGTAATAGTCTCACAAATCCATTATCATAAACTTTTTCAATTTGATAGGGTCCCAACCATCTTGTTCTCAATTTTCCTTTGAATTTTTGATACTTTGAGTCAAACAAGTAAGACCTAGTCTCCTTCATTGAACCTTCTATTTTTTATATGAGTGTCATGTCAAGATTTTCTCTGATGTTGAAGGATTTTAGTTTGTTGTTGTGCCTCCATCCGCATTTCATCAAGTTCATTCAACTGCATCACTCTTTCATGTTGAGCTTCATCCACTTAATTCCAATCTTTTGTGTTGTTCTCTAGGTTTGTAACTCAAATTCCATAGGAAGCAATGACTTCTTCCTATATACTAATTCATATGGGGAAAAACCAGTGGTGGTTTTCTAGGTGGTATTGTATGCCCAGATAACTTCAGGTAGTCTTGGCACCCAATTTTTCCTATCTGCATTGACAACCTTAGTCAAAATGTTTTCCAATTCTCTATTTGTGACCTCCACCTACCCATTAGATTGGGGGTGGTATGGTGATGATTTCCTATGCTTGATTTGGTCTTTAGGAAGGATTCAATCATGTTGGACATGGATTGAGGTCCTTGATAAGATACAATGGCTCTGTGAGCTCCGAGTCTTAGCATAATCTTGTTGTACAAAAATTCAACTATAACATCCTCATTAGAAGACACTAGTGCTTGAACCTCGGCCCATTTTGTAACATAGTTGGTGCACACCAGTATGTACTCTTTCCCATAGGATGGGGGGTTGAAAGGCCCAATGAAATGAAACTTCTCAAATGACCCTAAGACCAGTTGAGGATTGATGGGAATTATAGTAGATAACGTAGGCTTCCCCATTCTCTGACATGCATCACATTGTTATACATATTTCTTGACAGATTTTTGAGAGAGAGCCAGTAATACCTAGCTCCAAGGACCTTGTGAATTGTCTTTTCACTAAGTAATGTCCTCCTCTAGGTTCATCATGAAAATCTCTCAGTATGTCATATACTTAATCTTCTCAAACACACATGCGAAGAATCATGTTAGGATAACATTTAAACAAAATTCCATTGCACCATTTATATGTAGCACTATTTTTGACTAATCTTTTACGTTCTTTAATAGTAAAGTAAGCTGTAAACTTTCTTGTAATTAGATAGTTGGAAAAATAAAAAAACCATGGAGGATGTGCTGATATTACAAACAATTTCTTATATGGAAAGTGATCTTGGACTTCCTCCTCTTCTCCCTAAAACATTCAATCTCAAAAAAATTCAACAACGACATTGGCCTTTCCAGGCTTATCAATAATAGTCACGTTAAATTCTTGCAAAAGAAGTAACCACCTAATAATTTTACCCCCTACTACTAGTTTGTTCATCAAATATATTATAATTTGAATGGTCGGTATACACAAAGATTTATTATCTAGTAATGTAGTGTCTTAATTTATTCAGAGAGTAAACAAAAACTAGAAATTCCTTTTCCATAGTGGTGTAGTTTCTCTGGGGGTCATATTTTTGTTGATGAAATAAATGGCATACATTTGGTATTCCTCATCCTTATGTCTAAGAATAGCTCCCATTGTTGTGTTAGAAGCATTAATGTGAATATGAAAAAAGTTGTCCCCAATTGGGTCCTCTCAAAACCGGGGTAGTGGTTAATTTTTCCTTTATAATTTCAAAAGCTTGTTGACATTGAGGAGACCATTCAAAAACATAGTCTTTTTCAGCAGAGAGAACATGGGTGCAGAAATATTACTAAAATATTTGATGAACCATCTATAATATCTTGCATGTCTAAGGAAACTTTTGATATCAATCTGATTTGTTGGTGTAGCTAATTTAGTAATGACTTCTATCTTTTTAGGATCAATTTGGATACCCTTAGTAGAAATATGATGGCCCAAAACAACTCCCTAATTAACCATTATCAAACATTTTTCATGACTTAAGGAGAGTTGGTGTTGCTCACATCTAGTTAACACTTTTTCAAGATTACTCAAAGATTCTTCAAAATTAGACCCATGGACAATAAAATCATCCATATAAACTTCAACAAAATCATTGGTGAGGTCTGCAAAAATAGCCAAAATTGCCCTCTCAAAGGTGGTAGGTGTGTTACAAAGTTCAAATGGTAGAAATTTCTATGCAAATGTACCCTAGGGACAAGTTAAGGTGGTCTTATTTTGATCATCATGTGCTATACTAATTTAGTTATATCCGTTGAACCCATCCAAGAAGGAGAAGTATTTCTTACCTGCCAAATTGTCCAAAATCTGGTCAATAAAGGGCAAGGGGAAAGTAATATTTCTTGTTGGATTTATTAAGCTCCCTATAATCTATGCAAATTCTCCACTTACTATTTTTATTGGGAACTATAATGAGTGGTGATACCCACTAACTTTCGAATATGGGATAGATAAATCCTATCCTCAACAATTTTTCTATTTCATTCTTGACAATGTCTCAAAGTGCTGGATTAATCCTATGTCGTAGTTGTCTGACTGGTTTAACATCTTCAATGTAAATATGATGAGTGTAGATGCTTGGATGAATCCCTTTCATGTCAGTATAATCCCAAGCAAAATATTTCAAATGATTCCTCAAAATATCAACGACCCTAGTCTCTTGGCAATATTTTAAATTGTTACCAATGGTTAGTTCTTTTCCTATCTTAATAATTACTTGTTTAGTGTCTTTTAATATGACAAATTCTGTTTTAGCAATCAAAGAGTTCAAGGGATAAACATGAGGCTGTAGCATGTGAAGAATAGTCATGTTTTCAAGGGTTATAACCTTGGCTAAAGGACAATGAAAATCACTAGTTTTATTTCCATGGTAACCATAGATCTCTTCACAATCTTCAACAAAAATGCCACTTACCAAGGCATTGTTTTCTTCTGAGTTCAAAAAGTCATTTCTATAGCCATAGTCTGGGTTTCCGTAGCCATGGTTCTAGTTTAAAAGTAGCCACGATATCGTCTTCATAAAACATTGGGTATGACTTAGCAACTTCTTCCATATGATTTTTCATTGCAATGGTGGCCTGATAAGAAGAAATCATATTGTTAGTATCTAAAAAATCTACCCACACACATTCACAAACATCCACATATGGATGGGCAGGAGGATAAAGGGACATATTCTTTGCTTTTTTTCCCATTTAAAATAGTCATTTTTCCTGACCTACAGTTAATGTATGCAACAAAGTAGCTAACCAGGGTATTCCTAAGATGACTAGGTATCCTAACTTCTAAGCTTTAGGTTGTAAGACCATAAAATCTACTGGATATTCCCAAGATTCAACCGTGACCATAACATCCTCAATTACTCCATCGGGTACAACAATAGATTGATCTACTAGTTGGAGGACAATATTGGTTGGATGCAACCCTATCAAGGACAACAAATTGAATGTGTCTATTGTTATGACATTGATGGTAACACTAAGATCCACCAAAATGTTAGATATTGACTGACCATTCATAAAAATAGTAATGAATGGACTCCCAGGATCCCCATATTTTGGTGAGAGAAGTTTTCTAGCTACAAGGTCAGCTAGATTTCCTTCTACTTTGACTATTTTTGGGTATTTCTTCTTCCTTCCTAGTGTCTTTATAAAATGGTTTCTAATGGTCTAGTTTAATTTGGGAATGTCCCTTATTTCTCTTAGAAGTGGGACCTCAATGTTCATATTTTTCAACTCCTAAACTAATGTTGTTTCTTCCTGTTCTATATTTCTTTTAATCTTTCTGGGAAAGGAGATGCATGCACATTCTTATCTTTCTCCTGGTTATTCCTAGTGGCTCATGCTTGTGGAACATGTCCAGTTTCCTCACTTTCCTTAAGTACCCTCTCACTTTACTTTCCTAAGGTATTTTAGTGATAACTATAGGAGTATTGTTCATTGTTTTTCGGATCTAAGCTCTGAGTTGTTAATGGCATTTACTGTATTATATCACCTTATCTCACTTCATTAATTAAAGCTATTTGTTGATCTTTGGGGTTTGAGACAAGCTAGGATGGAAGTTAAGTTTGTGATACTTTTCCTTGCTGATAATTTTGTTGTGGTGGAGCCATTAAAGCTTATTGTTGATGTGTAAAACTAATTGCTGATTAGATTTCTCTTGGGGTGCCCATTGTTAGTTTGGCCATGGATGTGCATTGGGTGGTGGTGCCTAACCTTGCTAATTATATGGAGGCATACGTGGTGGTGGTGTGGGTAAACCATCCAATTTGGTGGTGTCTAATCGGGTTGTCCCAAGTTGGTGAAGGAGTCTCGATTGGGCCATGACATCATCCTGGGGTTTTGAGCGAGTCTATGGGCATAAGCGGATCGCTTATTTGATATTTGAATGAAGTTTACCTTTGTATTTTCTTGAGTTATGACATTTAATATTTATTTCATTTGAGGTAAGAGAGTGTAATGGTTGGTATCATGGTCAGGGACATCACAGACTAGACACATTTATGTGATATCCAAAGGACATTCTTTCAAAGGATGCCTTTTCTTGCATCTGGGACAATATATGTCTAAAGGATCTTTTACAACATTGTTCTTAGCTTTCAGCCCATCTATGGTTGAAGTTAACTGTGACAAGAGGTCTGTTTTCATGTTGGTAATTTCCTCTAGAAGTTCTAAGGTACCTAGGGCATTTTTTGATGTTTTCCTCCATTTAAGGCCTCATATTGTTCTAGAGCAACTTCTACATAACTTAGTAATCCATGTCATGGAGAGTTTGTGTACATCACCTCCTTCCATGAGATGGAGGGATTCCTTAGTTTCATCACCAAGTCCTTTAAGAAAGACTGTATTTCTTATTTCTGTATTTAACTCATAACCACTTCTCCTATGGAGAAAAAGAAATATGTCCAAATAATCCTCCATATTTTCATCTTCTTTTTGTTTTATCTGAAAAAATCTTCCCTCCTATCTCTTCCCTGCAGTAGTCTTGGTATTTGTCCAAAAATATGTCTCCATCTACTCCTATGAATGAAGGGAGTTAGAGGTCAATCCCAAAAACCACCTCATGACAGAGTATTTGAGGGTGGAAGGAATTTTTTTGAGTTTCTGGTTATCTGTTTTGTAGTCATATGTTTGGCAAAGGACTTTGAATTCAAACAAGAATTGGTTTAGATCTTCTGTGGACATTCCTCGAAAGATAGGGAGGATGGATGGGGAAATGTTTTTCATAGGTGCATCCTCATCCTCATTTAAGACAATGGGATAAGTAAAGGTCCTACCCAATGGTTTATCATCATCATCCCATTGTCTCCCATTTCAGAAAGTTACTCGGGTTCTAAATAAGATGATGCAGATTGTTCAGTATCACTCCCTGAGCATTGTATTAGATTTAGCTTTATAACGGTCCTCTATTTTGGGGGTTTCGGTTGGTATTGTTCTCTTGTTTCTCTCTGTAGTCACAAAATCATGCACTTTAGGCATTATTTAGCCCAATCTCATACTACTATTTAGAAGGTTCTCAAGTGAAGAAAGTACTAATTAATCCCACCTTTTGGCCATATTATTTTTACCTTTTATTTCATCATTCATGCATATTTTCCTATACATGCCCAGCTATATCATCATTTTTCCATCATTTTAGGCTAAGTCGTGGTGCCAGGACTGTCCTGGGGTGCCTTGGTCCCACCTAGGGCAACCCGATCCTTATTTTACTTTCCCACCTCTTTTTGGGCTCTTTCTAGCCATTTTTCATCCTTATATTTTTCCTAGTCGGCCATGTTGGGGTTAATTACGAAATTAGAGCAAGAGAACCCTATAAATATAAAGTTATGAGACCATAATGAGGGTCTAATGTCACATACTAATATAAATCCATCTAGAGTTGGATCCATTGCATCACTTGCATCCACATAGTGCCATGCATCAAGGCTAGGAGATTTGCATCAACACACACAACATAGGGGAGGGATTCTATTCTATTCCATGCACATATGCTATTACATTTTTCTATAGTTATTATTTCTCACTACTTCACAAAGTGTGAGTGACACAAGAGCACCTAGGGCATAACATGCACACACATACCAGAACTACATTTGGGTCCAAAATGTAGTGCAATGCTCAGATTAGTAAGCCCACTATTGTGGCAGCTGAGGTTAGTCCAACCCATTCATTTTTCATCTTTTATTTTTAGGGTTTTGATATTTCTTTTTTTATTTTGTAGGTCATTCCTTCATCTTACATCATTTCATACATCTAACGTGGTTCGGCAGATCCGGTGCGATAGACGAAGAATATTCTAGGATATCTTGCGACATTACCAAAATCAAATTCTGAGCTTTTACAGAGACCAGGGCACCTATTCAGTAGACCATGGTGACTTGGGGCACCCCATTACCTTCCTGGGTGCTATAGTCTCCTTATATATTCCAAATATAGCCTTTACGGGACCTCTCGAGTGATTGCTCCTGTTCTAGATTCCATAATCGGACATACGACACCTTGCGACAATCTCTAGCAATCAACTAAGTCCTTTCTGTTTACATCTTTGCATACTTAGGGATTTATTTCATTTGATATAATAATTTAAAATTATTCCATATTGTCTTAGCATAATTTACAACGTTTTAGTCCTCCTATATTAGATTAACTATTATTATACTTTCATATTGTTTAGTTAATCATTTTGGGGAAACCATCCTTCGAATCTACCTTCCTTCTAGGGATTTTCTCATCTTTTATACCATGTCTTCTAATGTCTATCAAGTCTCTTTGCTTCAATTGATTCAAATGCACCCATCTTGTAAAGATGCTCTTCAACAAACCCTAGAGAATATGTGTCTTCCTATCAACATATTGCCTACCCAAGTCAACATTATTTTTGGTCATCTTTCTGCGGACTCCCTTGATTCCACTTCCAATCAATATATTTGCAAATCCATTCAAGCTCTTCATTCGTATTTCAAGATAAATTTCAAGCTATGGAATCCACAATCACATCTCTTAAATATGAAATTCAACAACTTAAGGATACTTCTCAGGCTCACAATTATTCTTCTTCTCATATCCATCCTATGTCTTCTACATGTGCTCATATTAGTGAACCTCAAATATTTCCACTACTGCGCCTCTCAAGTTTGCAATCAATGCTATACAACAAGATGTTCTTCCCAAACTCATAACTCATCAATTAATCAACTTTCCATCTACTCATGGTTATCCTCCTTATCGGCTTGCAAAATATCATGGTCTCCCATATTGTAATTATCATCAAATCAACGAGACATAATGAAAATGATTGTTATGCTTTACAACGAAGAATTAAACATCTTGAGCGTCAAGGTTTCATCTCATTCACTGCACAACATTCATGTTACATGGTCATCTCCACTTGTTACATCTCAATGGGTTGTTAAATCTGATTTGTCTAATGAGCATCATGCCATTACTTCTAAGGGAATTCAAGAGCCGCCTAAGCAACCACCCTCAACATCAATATGCCACCTCTTCTCGAATCATCTCTGGCATCACCAAGTCAACATAAGCAACCTCCTCTTAAGGATGATCTCACTCCTCTTCGTTAAAGGTATCAACCACCTCACCAAGTTATATGCAACAATCACCGCCTAAAGTAAAGCTTGAAATTCCTACATCTGCTATAGATCCTACATACGTTGACGATTGGGACCCAAATGACACTTACTATGATGATGAACCATTTGATGGTCACACTTCTCTATCACATCCAATCACTTTTGTCAAAGCTACTACTCCTACTGATGAACAAGACACATCTCAAGTTTCACCACCATCACATGGTCCTACTATTGCTTTGTCCTACCATTGTGTTTTCCCTCACTCTTATCATGACACAGATGACACTCTCCCACAATGGCATGACACCTCTCGTGTTGCTGCATAGATATCCATCATCATAGTACACTTGGGGGCATAACACCGAATCCCCCCCTTATTCTAACATATCTACATAGTTCTACATCGCACTCACATTCCTTACACATATTTCATCTTAACATAGTCACCATCATCATCTTTTCATACACTCACTCATCATATACTTTAGTTTCATTGCCTAATGATACACTCTTGTGTTCGGTTCACACTTGATTGTTGAGGGATTACCATTACACTAAACCCCACACACTACACCTTAGGAATTATACATTGCATTCCACAATACATTGTGTGTCATACACCATTCATTCTATACTTATTATACAACATACTATTCCTCATTTATGCATTACATTCATTTCAATATCAACGCACTTCATCACATTATACACTACATGTTTTCATATCATACATTTTTATATTATACTAGTCATCATTACATATGAGTCTAGTTTTACATAACATCCCTACACATTTTTACATTGTACTAATCCTTACCCTACACACCACATACATTATTAGGCTATCCATGCATAACCTATACATAAATCTTGTCATATGCTACGCATTTCCACATACATCCTACATACTACGCTAGATTACATTACATATGGGTCTAGCTTTACATTTTATCATTACATATTCCATTCCTATCTACACTTATCATCGCATCTTCCAAATTATGTATTCTATATGCCATACACATTCTACATTGCATTATTTACACCACACATTTATAAATTCTACTTATCCTATAGTCCTTTTCTCATTACTACATACACTACATTGTTCTACATGTTGTGTTCACCACCCTATGACACACTTTAGTTCCTCGGTCCATACTCGACTAACGAGGGTTACCAATCAAATGGACCTTACACTCACCATGTGACATTTCCTCATGCAACATTTCCACCTTAGTGACATACGCTTTAGGCTACATCATCACCTATTCTATCACTTTGTAGTGGTATACACCTTAGGTTACATCACCACTCCCTTATTATTCATCTTGTAGTGACATATGCCATAGGCTAAATCGTCACCTATTCCATCATTTTCTAGTGGTATACACCTTATATTACATCACCATATCCTCCTTACATCTTATAGTGATATACGCTTAGGGCTAAATCATCACTCACCCATTTATCTTATAGTGATATACACTTAGGGCTAAATCATCACTCCACGCTTCATCTCATATCATCGTGGTATACGCTTAGGCTATAAGGTCCACACACATCTCTCCACATGTCACATCCCATCATCATTTACATACACACACTCATTGCAGTGCACTAGACACACAAAACACTACTTGACCATTTCCTGATTACGCACTCTTGTTTATGGTTCATTCTTGACTGCTGAGGGGGAAAACAAAATGAACATAATTGCATACACTTCCATACACTCAGGGGGCACGTTGCTTCTACCATTCCATCTTGCATTCCATTCCACTCATCCATAACATACTACATTATCTTGGGGGTATTTACTTTTTATTTCTAGTGTTTTACATGATCACTTTACTACACATGTTAGGCTGATTTTGTGTTCATGACTTTGTTTAATTTGATCGCGAGATACATGAATTTTCTATGCGGCATGGATGCTCACCTTCTACCCTTCATATAATGGTTTTAGGGGCATCCACATCCGTCTTATCCAGTACTATTGTTTCATTTTGCACTTAGAATCTTATCTTACTTGCTCATACATGATTTGACATATTGGTTATCGCTCTAGCATACTAATGGGTGTTCCATGTACAATACTTATTTTATAGGATTATACGGCTCCATGAATCCTTATTTGTTGTTTCTACTTGTATGCCATTATATGCGGGCTTTGCCCTTTGCTTGTGTGCACACTTGTTTATTATTTGTGGCCATGATGACCTTGTGTGTCTTGCGACATTGTGAGTGATGTCCCATGTTTACAACCCACTTTGTATGGTCTACATATTTTCTTGAGTGTTTACACTACTTTTTTTGGTAGTTACTACATTATCTGTGTATTTTACACTTATCTTATTGCATGCATGTGTTTTTGGACTAACACTTATTTTGGCTAGCCATCCCCTTTTGTGCGTGCCTTGGTTTCTACTAAGCGCTTTCCCTTTCCCCTGCAAGGAAAATTTCTATAGGTCAGAGTGCGGTAGGTCCTCTTTTGGGGCTGCATTCTCCTTTCAATGATGTTACATGTACCCCAAAAGAGGGGGAATCATTTATGGTTTTACATACTAACATAGTGTATTTACACTAGTTCAAGTATAATGTATTTTTCCACCCTTAGCATTGTGGGTTTACATACAACGAGTGAGTTCATACCAGTCTATGAACTCCATAAAAAGTGGCCTTTATAAGACATGGTGTCCTTTGGCATTTCTGGGAAGCAGTTACAGGCTTGGGGGTTACAGTGGGTGTGCCTCTCTACACTACTTTGTCTAGTTAGCGTTAGATCACCCAAAAAACTAGGACGCTACAGAGATCTCTTCACACATTTCAGCAGAAGCGGTTAGAGTTGGAGGACACAGAGCATTTCCTCCCTACACTTATTCAGCTAGGGTGGTGTGAGATCACCCAAAAAAATCACAACAATACAAGATATCCTTCTACACCCTTTCTCTTGACATGGATCAAGTGCACATGTTCCATTTACACTTTCCTTTTTGTGTATTTTATATTTGCATATTTTACATATTTCTATACACATGAGTATTTTACACAACATTTTTACATACATGTATATTTGACTACTTGATTATTTTCTCCGTGTAGGTCGGCCATATAGAAACAATTTGTCGAATGGGGGCGGTAAAAATAACAAAAAACACGGACGACATCATAACGACAACACAACATGACGACACTTGCATTTACAAACTATGCGGGTACACTACACACCGCATCGCCTACACACGTGTTTCACCCTAGGTTCACTCTCATCAATTTTTATGCACATTTTTCATCTTTAGAATCCACACTCCTCCAATTTTTCTTTTTGTCATTCCACACTTGAGTCTAGTCCATTAGCACATCTCTACTACACTCTACATGGATATTAGGTAGGAACCTCTATCTACTTTATGTTACTAAGCGTTCCGCTCACCAACATAAAGTAGGGGCAAAATGTAGTCACAAAATCATGCACTTTAGGCATTATTTAGCCTGGTCTCATACTACTATTTAGAAGGTTCTCAAGTGAAGAAAGTACTAATTAATCCCACCTTTTGACCATATTATTTTTACCTTTTATTTTGTCATTCTCGTGTATTTTCCTATACATGCCCAACTATTTCATCATTGTCTCATCATTTTAGCCTAAACTAGGGCACCCAGGCCTATATTGGGGTGCCTCGGGGCACCTTGGTCTAACTTGGGGTGCCTCGATCCTTGTTTTACTTTCCCACCTCTTTTTGGGCTCTTTCTAGCCATTTTTCATCCTTATCTTTTTCCTAATCGGCCATGTCGGGGTTAATTACGAAATTAGAGCAAGAGAACCCTATAAATATAAAGTTATGAGACCATAATGAGGGTCCTAGTGTCACATACTACTATCAATCCATCTAGAGTTGCATCCATTGCATCACTTACATCCACATAGTTCCATGCATCAAGGTTAGGAGATATGTATCAACACACACAACATAGGGGAGGGATTCTATTCTATTCCATGCACACATGCTATTACATTTTTCTATAGTTATTATTTCTCACTACTTCACAAAGTGTGACTAACACAAGAACACCTAGGGAATGACATGCACACACACACACCAAAACTACATTTAGGTCTGAAATGTAGTGTAACGCTCGATTATTAAGCCCAATTTTTGTATATCGAGGTCGGTTAGAACCATTCATTTTGAATCTTTTATTTTTAGGGTTTTGTTACTTCTTTGTATTTTTCAAGTCATTCCATCATCTTACATCATTTCATACATCTGGCATAGTTGGAAAAATATAGTGCAATAGATAAAGAATATTCTAGGATATCTTGCGACATTACCAAAATCAGATTATGAGCTTTACGAGAGACAGGTGCCTATTGCAGACCAAGGCACCCCTGGAGGTGCCCTAAGTACCTTCTAGGTGCTACTGGTCTCCTTATATCTTTCTAGATCTGGCCTTTATGGGATGTCGAGTGAGTGATCGTTCCTATTCACGCATTCCATAATTAGACCAATGACACCTTTATGTGATCTCCAATAATCAACTAAGTCCTTTCCTTATACATCTTTGCATATTTAGGGTTTTATTTCATTTGATATAATTATTCCATATTTTATTAGTGTAATTTGCAATGTTTTAGTCCTCATATATTAGATTAACTATTATTATACTTTCATATAGTTTAGTTCATATTTTAGTTAATCACTCTCTACACTACGAAAAGTAAATACAATTCTAAGCTACTGAAATGAAAGATATAATTCATGAAATGCATCTAATCTACTAAAACAACATTGTTGTAATAAAATGATTTCAAAAGGAAATGCTTAACTAAATTTAAATTATCACACAAAATAAATGATAGTAAACAAATATACTAAATCATGGAAATATAAGACTGCATTCAAATAATCATTTGAATCAAGATACTGAAACTTCAACTTATCAGGAATAAAGATTATGCACAAAACACCAATCCTCCAATCTTCTCAGTTGAGTGGGCCCTTGCTATCCTTCAAGATTGAGGCACTTAACGCCAATAGATACTCAAAACAACGTGGATTATATTGATTCAAACGAGTTTAGAACGTACTCCATCATAAGGCGAAAATAACTATCAATTGATACATAAAATTGTATTCAAAACTACCGACTACAAAATAGTTTCAAAGAGGTGTCTTATAGACACAATCGATTCTGAGAACATGCCACGATTATAGGCAACAAATTTAACTAATAAAAAATTAATGAAGTCTCAATGACATCATGTAATGTAGCTAAAAATAGGGTCCTCATGTGGAGGCTATTATGAGAAAAATCCTTTAGAATGACATAGTGGAAAAGGACTCGGTCTCTTATCGTGACTTGATCAATATTGGTAGAAAATGCACTTTATCAACTGCACATCTCATCTCATCACTCATAAAGATAGTTAGTGGGAATTCCTAGGGTCATTAGTTCACACAAGATAAGAAAGGAAAAATGCATCAATCTTACTTTGGATACAACTATCTAGAACATCCCCCATGCATTAATTAACATATTTAGAAGAAAAATCTATAGCTATAGGGTTGATATAATAATTCAATTTATGCACTCATCACCCTCGTCTATCTATCAGCCTCGTTGCCTCCACCACTGGCCCTCTCTTTGATGTGACCGAGCCACACTTGTGTTGCTCTCAAATGGTTGTTATCCAATTTTGTACACGTGGCGAGATTGGACAAGGGGTCTATCACGTTCAAAATGAAATAATAGTCCCAGGAACCCACCTTCGGTTATTATCGAGATGTAATAATTAAAAATAATTCCTAAAATTGCATATGAAGAGATCACCTAGCATCGAAAGGCACCCAGTTGATCTCAACTCAGTGGAGAGTTCAGGGTCGAGTTGATAAAGAACCCGGTGTCAAATTGATAATCATCTCAGAAATCATCTCAGTGGAGACCCTCAGTTGTAAGAGCTCGATGAGGTCTTGTTAATGCAAAATATAGCTCGTTGAAAATTGACGAATGAAGGGAACTCTATAAGGATCTCGGTAGAGATCGATGCAGGCGGAAGCGAAGGCAGAGATAAGGAGTTCGACTCATCTTCGTGACTCATTCATTTTGGAGATCATGTGGTGAGCTTCTTTTAGGACACATTCTGCAGAGCTAGGGTGATTCAAATGCAAGCCAAGGCATCAAGAGTGCCATAAAATGAATGGAGATCGTTGCATAAACAAAGATACGTGATGGAGCCCTATCAATGGGACTCATCGAGCATGATGGATAATTCAAGGCAACTCGTTTTGTGTAGATTTCAACTTCCGATTCCACGGGACTTCCGATTCCCAAGAATACATGAGTGATTTCAACTTCCGATTCCACAGGACTTGGAATAGGATTCCGGCGCTCGTAAAGCCTTCTGCACATAATGCATTCTTGTACTATTTGCGAGCCTTGAATAGCGATGTAGCAGTTATGATCCAGTCCATGGGAGGGACTACACTTCCTGATGCTTACGAAGTTGCCATAAGTGCAGAGAATTCTTTGATTCAAGCTGGAAAGATAGCTCCACGACCACCAATGCCCTTTTCTCCAGATCTTACGAATCATCAGCCTATCATTGCTCCTATTCCAGTAGACTCTAGGCAACCATCTCAATCTTCCTCTGCCTCTTCAAATGACCTATTTGAAGTCAAGTCACTACTGCAAAATTTTGGAAATAAGCTCGTTGCACTCAAAAGGCAACAATTTCAATACAATCGTCCGTATCAGCCACAAAATCAGCGATGTAAAGGCTAACCGTCCTCCTTTTCAAGGAAACAATCAGCCTGAAATCAAACTACAAGTCAAGTTGCAAATGTCAGGCCCTTGAACTTCCAGAACCCTCTTGCAGCTAGCTCATCTAGAGCTATAGTACCTGTTCAAAATAATCTAGTTCAAGACTACAAATGGTGTTATCCTTGCTCTCAACCTCACAATCAAAATATTTGTCCCAATGGGGTTCTTAATGAGCCCTTATGGTTCAAAGTGTATCTACGCCCTTGAGTTAACAAACAATTCATCTCTTGCAAGAAGCAAGCGAGATCAACCGCAGGCACCTGAAGAATCCACGTTGCTAAACTGGCAAGAAGAAGATTTTTACGGATTGAATATAGATTCTTCATCAGTGGCAGCAAACACTCATTCCAAAAAGAGAGCAATGGAGCCTCAACCTCTCGAAGCTGATCTAGCATCCACTTCTCAACCTGGGTTTCAAATGGCAGTTGACAAAAATGCGGGAAAGAAATCACCAGAAACACCGGCTAGCCACACCGCAGGGAAAGATGGTTCTCCAGGCATCACGGTACCCAACAAACATTTTCCAAAGGAGGACCCCAATGCCCAAAAAAGTGTCATCAAAGTTGGAGCAATTCCCTTCAGCATAGTAGAACAAATGAAGAAAACCAATCTGAGCGTTACCATGTGGGACGCACTCTCGATCCCTTCCCAAAGAGCACATTGCGAGAAGCTCTGAACAATTTTAGTACAACCAGCGGATCACCAAGCCATGGAGTGACAAATGCTACAAATTTGTGTCAACTGGAAGGGAAAATCATTCCTATGGCAAACAAACCACCGCCATTCTACATTTCCACGATCATTGGCGACCACAGTACATAATTGCATGATCGACTCGGTGCCGTAGCTGCTGTCATGCCGAAACAAATTGCAGATGTACTAGGCATACAATATGCGCCGGTTATAAGAGGGGTTGTTCAGCTAGATGGCACAGCTGTTAAGACTGTTGGGGTTATCAAAGGACTTCAACTTACCATTCATGCATGCCCAAGTTTGTCATTCACCCAAGACATATCGGTCATCGATCTCCCTCCTCTCTTTTCCATCTGCCTATCACGGGATTTCACTGCCAAGATGGGTGGTTACCTATCAGCCGATTGGTCGCATATGATTCTCAAGACTCGATACGGAACCAAAGTAACTATAAGGGCAGAACCAATCTGCCATAATCATGTAGAACCCTACACTGCTAGTCCCATAAATGGAAATTACACCATCGGCGATCCAGAAGAGGAAGATGCCGATCATGAACCAACCACCCTTGTTGAAGAAGTCCCTGATACTTTGCTAGATGAAGTAAGTAGAGATCATCAGTACGATCCCTACGCTGATGTATTGGCAGAAGAAGAAGCTGGTTTGCTGGTCTTGGAAGAAACAGGATTAGGTACCTACTGTATCCATGAAGAAGATACGATCATACCACAACTTGTCAAAACACCAAGTGATTCTAAAGGATTGTGGAAATTGTTCTTCGATGGCTCAAGAAGTAAGAATGGATCCGGTGTTGGTGTTATGTTAATTTCTCCAGAGGGAGATAAGTACTTCTCATCTTTCGGTTGTAGTTGATTACACTAACAATGTTCTTGAATACGAGGCTCTTGCAAGAGAATTCAACTAGCCCAAAGGAAGGGAATCAAGGCCCCGATTGTTTTTGGAGATAGTGAGTTAGTTGTTCATCAAGTTTTAGCACGTAGTGCATCCAAAATGATCTTTTAAGATCATACAAGAACCGAGTCTGGGACCTGATTGAAGATTTTGAAGCTTTTGGGATCCATGCAATTCCTAGAGGTCAAAATCAAGATGCAGATAGGCTTGCTACAATTGGTTTACAATACAACATACTAGTTGATATCATGAAAGAAGGGCAGCAATTTGTTAAAATGGTGGTTCGACCAAAGTAGTCCACGATAATGTGAGTAGTTGGCAAGTATTCGATAGGTAAACAAATTGTCCTCTTCCTACAAGAAGAGGCGGAGTTTGTTGCAAAAAATCAAGATAAGTTGCAAGAGTCATATGGTGAACAAATTATCCAATTGAAAAGCAACAAGTTACCAAAAGGTTTAGTCACTTTGGAATCCATTTTCAATTCAGATGACCAAGCCACAAGACAAAGCCCTAACATGGTGGTCAGAGAAGAGTATTTTGAGGAAGTTGAGGTATCAAATGAAAAATTTCTTAAGATCGAGAAAAGTGTGTACTTCTGAAGAGAAAGAAGCTTTCATCAAACTTTGTCAAGAGTATCATGACATCTTTGCATGGAGCTATAAAGATCTGCGTGGTTTTGATCCAGGTCTAGCACAACATACCATCGAACTGGATCCTAATGCTAAGCCAGTTCGTCAGAAACAGAGACCAATTAATCCCAAAATTGAGCCGCTAATGAGAAAGGAGCTAACCAAGCTCATCGAGGCCTATATAATTTTTCCCATCAAGCATTCCTCATGGGTAGCCAATTTGGTGCCCGTGAGGAAGAAGAATGGAGAGATCCGGTTATGCGTAGATTTTAGGGATTTGAATCATGCATCATTAAAAGACCATTATCCTCTTCCATCGATGGAGCAGATCCTTCAAACGGTGGCAGGAGCTCAAATATTTTCTTTGCTCGATGGATATTCAGGTTACAATCAAATCCTAGTCTAAGAATCCGACCAATTCAAAACGGCTTTCACTACCAAGTGGGGCACGCATGCCTACTGATAAAATGCCATTCGGATTGTCCAATGCCTGGGGCTACTTTCCAAAGAGCCATGGACATGGCATTTAAGGGACTAATCAACGATATTATTTTAGTTTACCTTGATGATATAACTGTATACTATAAGCATGCAGAAGATCACATCACGCATCTAAGGAAAGTTTTCCAAAGGTGTAGGGAATTTGGGGTTTCACTTAACCCCAAGAAATGCATTTTCGCAGTACACGAGGGAAAATTTTTGCTGCATGTGGTTTCAACAGAAGGATTATCAATCCATCCAGCCAGGATTCATTCAATTATGTCCTTATCTCTCCCAAGTCACAAGAAGGGCCTCCAGAGTTTTCTGGGAACCATAAATTTCGTGTGGAGATTCATCCCTCAATTCGCGACATTGGCTAAACCACTGACAACCATGCTAAAGAAAAACATGCCATTCTCATGGACAAAGGAAGGACGAGAAAGCTTTGAAGCCATCAAAACATCCATTTCTCAAGCTCCCACGCTTGTGAACCCTAGGTTTGACAAAGATTTTATCCTTTATGCTTTTGCAGGTCAAGAGAGCATTTCAGGGATCCTCACCCAACAAAACAACAACCTGATGGAGCAACCAATCGCTTTCTTCAGTCAATCCCTCAAAGACTATGAGTTCAAATACTCATTCATTGAAAAGCAAGTCTTTGCGGTTATTCGAGCTTTGAAGAAATTCAAGCACATGTTGTCCAACAACAAGATTCATCTGATGGTGTCTCATCCAGGTGTCAAGGAGTTTTTGCTGAACAAAGAAATGAACGAAAAGCGTGCTGGATGGATCACAAAGGTAATGGAGTATGAATGCACATCAAAGTCACTAAACTTTTCGAGAGGTAAGGGTTTATGTCAGCAACTTGCAACAGACATGGAATCAAAAAGTAATGAGGACGTGACACTCCTAAATACTGATGAGGATGTTGATCAAGCTGATTGGTTATCCAAAATGAAGAATTTCATCTTCTCAGGAGCATACCCAACAAACATGGATAAAAACCAAAGGTGAACTTTCCGTCTTCAATCTATCCCATATGTTTTGGTAGATAGCATTCTCTTTCGAAAAGATTTGAACGGCATCCTCCTTCGGTGCATAGGACCAGAACAGGTTAGTAAGATACTAGAAGAATTTCATAATGGCCTATCTGGAGGACATTATTCCGCATGAACAACAGCTACCAAGATCATGCGAGCTGGCTACTATTGGCCAGATTTATTCAAGGATGCCCATCTTTGGGTAAGGAAATGCAAAGAATGTGCCTTTTTCACAGGTAAGCAGAAGCTGGCAGCTCTTCCATTGCATCCAATTCAAGTGGATCAACCCTTTGTTCAATGGGGGTTGGACTTCATCGGAATGATTAATCCTCCATCTAGTGACAGACATAAGTGGGTCCTTACTGCAACAGACTATTTTACTCGATGGACAGAGGCAGTAGCATTAAAAGAGAGCAATGAAAAGGCAGTTCTAGATTTTTTGGAGGGTATAATGACGAGATTCGGTGTTCCATTTTACGGTCATTTTGCATAATGCGCTGTTGGCTTTTCTTGGTATGAAATTGAGCGAATGGGCTGTTAAAAATGGGGTATACCTCAAAACTTCGTCCAATTACTATCCTCAAGGAAACGGATTGGCTGAGTCTAGCAACAAAAACCTCATAAGGATTATTAAGCGCACAATGGAGACTAACAAGAGGACTTGGCATACATAGCTTAAGACTGCCTTATGGGCAGATCGGATCACACCTAAAAGGGCCATCGGAAATTCTCCTTTCATTCTTGTATATGGAAGAGAGGCAAAACTCCCACTCTCATTGGAGTTACCTTCTTTGGAGTTAGCTCATCAACTTGAAGTTATAGAGAGTGATCCTCTGACAGTAAGGTTTGTTGAACTCATGGAGTTAGAGGAAGTACGAGACAAGGCTATGAAAACTTTGGAGCAGCATCAGGCTCAAGTTAAGAAATCTTTTGACAAGAAGGCGTCCGACAGGCATTTTCAAGAGGGAGATTTAGTTCTCAAATGGGATGAAGACAGGGCCAAACCAGGCAAGCATGCCAAGTTTGATGCTCTCTGGAGTGGGCCATATATCATCACAAGTTGTAAAGAGGAAAATTCATTTCATCTATCTAGGCTCAATGGAGAAGAACTTCCCATTCATGTGAATGGGATACATCTCAAAGCTTGTTTTTGAGAAGCGTTCCACCCCCTGTACAGTTAAATTAGGTGTTTTCCTCCAAGTGCTTATGCACATTGTTGTGTGTTGTTTTTCTTTCCTTGTTGTTGTGTTTTGTGTTGTTCTGCACATTGTTTCATCATTGGAAGGTGTCAAGGAGAAGAAAGGTTCAAGGTTTCCATAACAGTTCAAAATCTGCTTCATTCAAAATTTTGCAGTGTTCCATGGATGTCAAGCATTCAATAGATTCAGTATACTTCATGCTTAGCATTCCAGGGAGGTCTAGGATATCGACAATGTTCAAGGAGATTCCGGGATGTGTCAAAGAAAATCATACTACTTTCAGGATTCCAACACAGACTCCATGCCCAATGGATGACTTAAGGCTACTGGAATCATGCTTAGCAGGCAATCATCCCCGAGAGGTCGCCAAAAATGTTATCCAATTTTGCACACCTGGCAAGATTGGACAAGGGGGTCCTATCACGTTCAAAATGAAATAATAGTCCCAGGAACCCACCTTCGGTTATTATCGAGATGTAATAATTAAAAATAATTCCTAAAATTACATATGAAGAGATCACCTAGCATCGAAAGGCACCCAGTTGATCTCAACTCAGTGGAGAGTTCAGGGTCGAGTTGATAAAGAACCCGGTGTCAAATTGATAATCATCTTAGAAATCATCTTAGTGGAGACCCTCAGTTGTAAGAGCTCGATGAGGTCTTGTTAATGCAAAATATAGCTCGTTGAAAATTGACGAATGAAGGGAAATCTATAAGGATCTCGGTAGAGATCGATGCGCAGTGGAAGCGAAGGCAGAGATAAGGAGTTCGACTCATCTTCGTGACTCGTTCATTTTGGAGATCATGTGGTGAGCTTCTTTTAGGACACATTCTGAGCTAGGGTGATTCAAACGCAAGCCAAGGCATCAAGAGTGCCATAATATGAATGGAGATTGTTGCGTAAACAGAGATACGTGATGGAGCCCTATCAATGGGACTCATCGAGCATGATGGATAATTCAAGGCAACTCGTTTCGTGTAGATGCATTAAATATGGTTTCTAGGATACAATTCTAGGGCTCATTGATTAATGCAAAACTGAGAGGCCTACTCGAGATAATTTTTCAATGGTAAGCTCGCAGAGACAACAAGAATGCCGGGCGGGGTATTAATGAATACAATATATATATTTTTCTTTGGCGTTGTTCGAGACCTTCCCTCGGCCGAGGATTTGGTACACAGCGAGTTGACATGTTAAAGATATAGCGAGAAGTTCTTTTGAGCACTTCCAACAAGCAGGTTGTCCAACTATGTTTTTATCTATTCAGCATCAAATGCATCCTCAAATTCAGGATTTTCCTTCAAGATATTTTTATGAAAATCGATTAAGTGACAGTGAGAGTGTTACCCGGAGACGTGATGAAATTTATTACAAAGATTCTCTATCGAGACCTTACTGGTTTTACAGTGTAACTCATGGAAGTGAATCTCATAGAGGTGGAACTGTTTCATATCAGAATATTCATGGAGCATAATTTGCTTTGCAATTATATGAGCATCTTCAACGAGTCACTAAGTAGTCAGGCATAAACGTTTCTGTCGGAATTATCACACCTTACAAGCTACAGCTGAAATGTTTGCACTGAGAGTTTAATGTTATCCTCAAATCTGTTGAAGGAAAACTCGGCAGGAGAAGATTCATGAAGATCCCGCGCGCTGGTGGAAATTGTGGAGATAAGGAACAAACTTGCCAAGTCTGCGTGGCGAAGTTGAGGCCGGGGCCCGTGAATTAATTTGGCCAAGCCGTTGGACGTGGAAAATAAGGCGAGCATTGCCAAGGGAAATGACGTGATGTCAAGCCAAAGAAGAAATCCCGGGCGTGGGAGAAGTTTGAGTCTACTGCCAAAAAATGGGAGAAATCCGGTCAAACTGCCAGGTGTGGAGATATTGGTTTGGCAAACCATGACCAAACTTCCGTGAAGGGGAGATTCGGGCAAACACTGCCAAGCGCGGAAATATTAAGATGGAAAACCATCATCAGACTTCCGCGCGGGCCGTGTAAATAGGATCAGAGCACGTTGTGCGAGTCAAGAATGACGCCAGGTTGGAGGAACGAGTCAAACGCCGAGTGAAGCGGCGAGTGCATGGAGATCAAAGCAGGCGTGTTGCAATACAGTAGAAGCCTTCTTTTGAGCACTTCCAACAGACACGGTTTTCCTCACGAGGCGTTCATACTATTTCACCGAATGCAGCGAACAGATGCCCGACCTGATCAGTTCGCCCTTGCCAAAGATACTTCTCCCGGCTCTCCGTTCAATTCGGCCACAAAGATACCGCTTCCGAGCATTCGGTGGTCACGAGACAGATCAACCACAGTCAGCCGGCATGCGCAGTACAGTAAAGGCCTTTTGAACGCGTTTAAACAAGCAGGTTGTCCAAATGTATTGTTATCTGTTCAGTATCGTGCATGCCTATCCTTATTCGGAACTCAGATCGAATGACAGCTGCATGAAACAAATATTCACTGCCGTGTATGATGGATTGGAGTCATGTCATTCAAGGCTTCATAAAATTTCCATGAACCAGGAGATGAAGGTTTAAAACGGTGCAGAATGAAACGATTCATATTGCTCAGCATGTTTTCTCCTAGAAACGAATTGAATGTGAAGGTCAACTCTGGAATACCTGGTCGGCCGTTTTGCATGCTGCATCCTTGTTACTCGTAAATGGTCTCTTTGAGAAACTCCGAGGGCAGTACGCAATATTTATACCCTTCCATTATGTACGTCCAATCAGACAATAAAAGTATTCTTTTACCAGATTCAGAGAAACTGTGTTTTTTCAATGGACGATTATACTGCAGTTTCAAGCTAATCTTATCGAGCTTTATTTCTATTAGCTTTGATCCACGACTAAGGGGGAATTCATATGGTTGTTACCTGTACATTTTTTCAAGGTCCTCTTGGCTGCCCCAGTTGTTCAATGTATTTCTTGAAGGGCTTATTTTATGTGTTGCAGATTGTAACATAAAGGATCTTTTTAGTTTTTGAAAAATGGGTATATTGTGTAGCTCACAGCTACCTATGCCATACTAAGATCCCAATAGTGGCATAATTGTTGATTCGAGCCGAGATTGCGAGTGCACTGCCAAAATACCGAAGGGCTCTTTGGCCAAAAAATCAGTCTCAAGGGTGTCTATCGACATGTTATGGGCATAAACCTAGGTCATCATCATGGCAGCATTAGGTCTTTATTGTTAATGGCATTTTCTCATCGTTTGGAGGGTACAATTGTGCTTATTATGGAAAAGCTAAAACATTCTTACTACAAGTGTTATATGATGAGGAAGAATCCTGAGCATTGTGGTAAAACCATTCTTTTTAGAGATTTCAGGTTAAGCTCGGTATTCAAGTGAGTTTGAGCCCAGGAAAGGCAAGATCGTTTGCTGGATGAAGAGCTCAGTGACTTCGCAGGGAGCTCGTGGTGATGTTTCATGAAGTTTGAACGTGTAATGCATAAATGGCTTCGAGTTAACAGAGCAAAATGATAAGAATCAAGTTTGATAGCCCACCATTCGGAGGACTCAATGCAAAAGAGCCCGATTGCCAAGACGAGGAAAGAGTTGGTGTGGGGTTCAAAATCAATTGCAACACCGAGTTAGAGGATTCGAAACTCACCGAGTTGAGATTTGTGTAGACTCCATCCACATGGACCCCCCTCCTCTTCAAGTCAAACGTCAATTGACGGGGGGTCCCAACATTATGTTAATTAAATTAATATTTTTATTTAAATATTTTAATAATAATATTTATTATTATTATTTAAATATTTTATTTAAATATTCTTTTAATTAATTGAGAAGACTAGGTCATCAGGCAATTAATGACCCATGATGGAACCTTCTCAGGTGGTTCAACTAACTGCAATAAATACATCATGGGCCTTCATTTTAGGAATGTAATTATGACCATTTCCTCTTCTTTCTCACATATTTTTCTATAAATGTAAGTTGGAAGCTCATTTCAAAGGGTTCCAGCAGATTCGGACATAAGTTAGGATTAGATATCTCAGGCAAGAGTGTATACTTTTCAAGAATCCTCTCTCTTCTGCAAGTTGTTCTTGTGTGTTGAGAGAACTTTCAAGCCTCCTCTTCAAGACTGTAATGGCAACTATTGCCTCTTCTGAATGTATGATGCATTGTGCATGTTATTGAAGCAATAAAAGTGTGTGTTTTGTGACTAATCTCGGTCCTTTCATCCTTCTATGCTTCTTTGTGCCTTTCTCATACTTGCAGGTACACTGTGCAAGTTTAAGTTTCTATTGAGTTCTTGGAGTTTTGTGCTTATCGAGTGGTGAAGTATTGCATGCAGTTGAGTTGTGGTGTCTGTTCACCCTTTTTGAGTTCATCCTTCTTCATTGGAAACTTAGTGTATTTCTCGGTCTCGATAAAGTTTAACAAAAGGAACGCATGTCTCTTAGCCTGTGGTATCCTGTACCCTCTCTAAGTTGCAGTAGGTGAGTTGACTTTGTGGTGCACACACCCTCTTCAAATTAACCCTTCCGAATCTGAAGACACCCTTTATTTGGTGCATCACCATCCCTAGTATAGTTTCATTTACGTAAAACTCTTTCCTAAAACCCCATGAAAATGTTAGCATAGGACTAGATAATCATTTTTGTTACACTAGAGTAAGTCTACAACACTTAGTTTAGGAAGAGGAAGCCGGCCTTCTCCAGGAGGTTCACCTCGAGCCCAAGTCCCATAGCTTGAGAGGTGATCCCATGTGTCCCAATCACACCAAACGTCCTATTCACATCACGGCCATTCGGGGGTGCGGTGATTTGGCGACAACAATGGCCTAGTTCTAGCTAGTGCTTGCCTCTGCAGATGCTCCCAATACCGTAGTGTATTTGGCAGCTTCTCAATCAAGATCCCCTTATAATACTTATCTCCTATGACTAAGGATCTATATCTATCTATCAAAATCATACCAGGAGGTTCCATCTCTCCTCCTTCATGCAATGCTTCCTCTCCACTACCCGCAACCTCGATAGACGAATGGTAGCAAGATCTCAAAAATAGACCCTATAGTCCTCCCTTTGCCTATGGCATCACTCCCAGTATTGTGTAACTAAGTCCCTCTGCTGGATCATAGTGTCTCTCTTAACCCTCATTTGATCTAGATCTGCATGCAATCATACTACCTTTACGGGCTATCCTCCATCCTCATCTTTCTTGCCTCACAGAGCAACCCCTACCTCAATATCCATTTCCTATATCACCTCCATATCCTCTATCTCCTCCTCCTCCTCATCTCCTCTCTCACCTACAACCCAAGCTACAGTCATCCAATCACCAAATCCCACTCTAATTCCTATATCATCATCATAACAAGGTGTTGCTTTGCCTCCTCCAATGGATCTTCCATGTCGAAATTGACAACTCTCTATCAATCTTCTCTCACATATATGAGATAGGATCCTTAGGAACCATCTAGTGACTCCAAAATGTTGTCACATTCGATCAAATTGAATGGCCTTGATCATCTCTCGGCCGCCTACCCCGTATCCATCTCATCCTCCTCATCCTAACCAACTATGCATCTACCCCTAAACATGTGGGGAAATATCAGTATGGTTTCCATCCGATCCGATCCCCATCTAACTCTACAAGATGATCCACATACTAGTCCAATCTCTCTCCCCTATCTCCGAAGGCATGATCAACCCTCCATCTCTACTTCCACTCTATGTGGTCTCCGGTGACCCATGAAATCCCCAGTGGCTGAATCACCACAATGTGCTTGTAAGCCCAAAAGTGAAGCAAGAAGCCTAAGTCTAATCTTGATCTCCGACTACCTTGTACATAGATAACTCATGGTACGCCTGAGCTAACAAGGTGGTCCCAAAAGAAAATAATGTCTCAGTGCTTGACAATACCTTCTAGTACACCAACCAACGACCATGGAAATCGTGCTTCTCATGAGTCTAGAAATGCATAACAAGATAAAACCATCATGACCAAGTAAATCAAATGCTTAGGAGGTATGCTTGTCTTGTACCTTAGCTCATATGAGAATGCCCTTGAAGAAAATCCAATATTAGGCACATCAGCTCCAAATAGCCATGTCAAATCTTGTCAATCTATTCTCACTTGTAGTGGGGACTATATTCTCCCCCTGAATAGGCAATTGAAGGATATGATACACATCCTCCAGGGTGATAGTTATCTCCCATGTCCTAAACCAGAAGGTCCCTGTCTATCTATCCCACCTCTCTATCAATGCGATCATCAATCCCACATCTCGTGGGATCCTCTGGTTATGCTTGAATCTACCTAACCACACTACAGATAGATGATCCCACTCAACATTTGTCACATCCCCTCTGATATACTCATATAGAGTTGGAACTTAGTCTCTTAAGTACAACGTCTCACCGGACTACAATCACCAATAAAACATACATACATCAGATCCTCAATCCAAATCCATTAAATATTCATCCAAAATCCATTTTTAATCATCAAAAATATAATCTAACCCTAGTTGATGCCGACCCAGGTTGAGTCAACATGTTGAGGGGTCGATCAACATGCCTAAGGGTTGCGTCTACATCGACCCTACTAGGTCACCTCCAACCTCCCATGTCGTCATCCTTTTTTTCCAAAAATAAATGCAAATAGATAAATATAACATAAATAAATTAAAACACAAGTATGGGTTTTGTTACTCATCATCCTCTGTACCCTCTGGCATTTACTCATTGCTCATGCGGCCTCCATTTCTCAATTTTCTATTTAATCACTCTAATCTCTCTCAATCGTGCATACGTGAAAATTGTTGAGTATGGACCTAAATTACTCATGTTTTAGCATGTAAATAGAACTTCTTTGGAAGTTGTGAGAATCGACATCGGTTAGAGTGTGACTGAAATTGGTCAGGGAAAGTTGGAATCATGACGGTTGGGCGAATCGACATTGGTTACCTGTGCAACGAGCTTTTAATTAACTCTCCGGTTTTATTTATATTTTTAGTATTGGAATAAATTTAATGAATGTAATTACATGACTAAGTGCCCTAAGTTTATAAACGACTATATAAGGATAAAAGCTAGGGTTTAGAAGTAATGGATGTATCATAATTACAAGATAATTATGTGAGAGAGAATTCTTGGTGAAGAATAAAAACAAGCTTGTGGAGGAAAAGTAATGAACATCGAGAGGTGTGGAAGATTGTAAATCTTAATTATATATCTTGTCGAAGCTTTAGATAATAGATTGGCTTGTTTCTTGGTGGACGTAGCCCACACTGGGTGAACCACATTAAATCTGGTGTTGATTTATGTCTCTTATTTTATATAATTCTTCTGGTAGAATATCCACTTTTATTTTCATGTATGCTTAGATCGATATATTATCGTGTAACTAGTGTGCTAACCCCAACAACCTGGTATCAGAGCTTTGTTTGAGGGTTTTGTGTGTTGACAAATTTACTCACAGAGGGTTTTCTAATTGAGTGGGAGCTACAACAATGACAGAAGATAATAAATACAAGGTAGAGAAGTTTGACGACCGAAATTATCAATTATGGAAGATGCAGATTGAGGATTATCTGTATAAGAGAGATTTGTACTTACCATTGGATGAGAAGTCTAGACCTACGAAGATGACTGATGAAGAATGGAAGATTCTTGACAGAAAGGCTTTGGGATCTATAAGATTGAGCCTGACAGCATCGTGGCTTCCAATATTACAGAAGCGGCTTCTACGGTAGACTTAATGAAATATCTTGCTAATTTATATGAAAAACCTAGTGCTTCAAATAAATTTTATTTGATGAAGAAACTTTTTAGTTCTAAGATGCATGAAGGTGAATCTGCCTCTAGTCATTTGAATGATTTCCGATCTATTGTAAATCAGTTAAAATCGGTTTCAATACCATTTGATGATGAAGTAAAAGCACTTTTATTCTTATGTTCTTTGCCTGATAGTTGGGACAACTTGGTAATGGCTATTAGTAATACAACATCTGCTAATAATATTTTGAAGTTTGATGATGTGGTTAGTATAATCTTGAATGAAGAAATTTGTAGGAAAAGTATAGAGGAAACATCATCTGGAAATGCTTTGAATGTAGAAAGTAGGGGCAGGTAGAAGGAGAGATCCAAGAGTAAGAGTAATGGGAAATCAAAGTCAAGGGATAGTAGATCTAAATCCAGAAGTAAGGGAATTACTTGTTGGAAATGTGGAAAGAAAGGACATGCAAAGAAAGATTGTTGGTCAAAGAATAAAGAGAACCAACAACTGACAAAGGTAAAGAGGTGAATCTTGCTGCATCAGAGGTAATGCAAGATGCTCTTATTCTTTCTTTAGATAGTAGAATTGAATCATGGGTTTTAGATTCAGGAGCTTCTTTCCATGCAACCCCTAATAAGGGTTATTTTAGAAATTATGTCCAGGGAAATTTTGGGCATGTCTATTTGGGTGATGATGAACCTTGCAGTATTACTGGTAAAGGGAAGTTCATCTAAAATTACAGAATGGAAATACATGGGTATTGAAAGATGTGAGGCATGTGCCAAGCCTCAGGAGGAATCTTATTTCTGCAGGCAACTAGGTGAATCTGGTTGCATGGTTACTTTTACAGGAGACTCTTGGAAAGTCACCAAGGGTGCTTTTGTTGTGGCAAGAGGTAAGAAGGTAGGAACGTTATATTTATCTACCTGTATTACTGATTCTTTTTCTGCATTATCTACTTCAAATTCAGATGCATGCATGTGGCATAATTAATTGGGTCATATGAGTAAAAAAGGAATGCAAATCTTAAAGGCTAAGGGTAAGTTATCAGATTTGAAAGATTTAGATCTTGATTTCTGTGAGCATTGTATCTTTGGAAAGAAAAAAGAGTGAGATTTCTCAAAGTTGGGGCAACTAAGAAGGAGCAAAATTGGAGCTTGTACACTCAGATGTGTGGGGACCAGCTCAGGTAGCTTCTCATGGTGGATCCTAGTATTATGTTACTTTCATTGATGATGCTACAAGAAATGTATGGGTTTATTGTATTAAACACAAATATAATGTTTTTGAAACTTTTAAAAGATGGAAAGCCCTTGTTGAGAATGAATCAAATTCTAAGTTAAAGTGCCTTAGATCTAACAATGGTGGTGAATATTGTAGCAAGGCTTTCAATGATTATTGTTCAGTGAATGGGATACGTAGAGAAATAACGGTTCCAAGAACACCATAGGAGAATGGTGTTGTAGAGAGAATGAACATGACAATCATGGAACATGCTAGAAGTATGAGGATACATTCTAGATTATCCTTGTAGTTTTGGGCAGAAGCAGTTGATATAGTGATTTATTTAATTAACCATGGCCCTTCAAGTTCACTAGATGGAGGAATACCAGAGGAAGCATGGATCGAAAAGAGGTAGATCTTTCATTTCTTAAAGTTTTTAGTTAGAAGCTTTTGTGCATGTTGATAGAGGAAATAGAAAAAAATTTGGATGCAAAATCCAAGAGGTGCACTTTCATTGGTTATGGATCTGGTGATTTCAGTTTTTGTTTTTGGGATTTAGAGAATTCTAAAATTGTTAGGAGTTGTGATGTTGAATGGAATGAAAAGAGAATGTACAGGGATCAAATTTTGGTACCCAAGGATGAGAAAATTGAGAAGTTTATTGATGAAAATGAACTCTCGGGTTTTAAAGAAACACCTTTAGAAATACATAGTAACTGTGGTTGGTTAGGCCTTGACCGACATCGGTCAGATGAACTGCCAATGGTTATAGAGGATTAGAACTAATGTCGGTTAGCCGAACCGATGTCGGTTAGAGGTGACCGGTGTCGGTCACTGTCAAAAGTTGATACTAATGTCTAGGAGGTCCAGATTGAGCCTCCGGTACCCCAAACTCCTATGAGAAGGTCACAAAGGGTAAGTAAACTTCCAGAAAGATTTTCACCTTCTCTATTTTATCTATTATTGACTGATAGTGGTGAACTAGAAAGCTTTGAAGAAGCAATGTAGGATAAAACTCACGTTCAGTGGGAGCATGGCATGGATGAGGAGATGAACTCTTTGGAACATAACCAAACTTGGGATTTGGTTAAATTTCCAGCAAGAAAGAGAACATTACAGAACAAGTGGGTTTATAGAATTAAGGAAGAAGAGGGTGGACAGAAAAGGTACAAGGCAAGGCTTGTAGTAAAGGGATTTGCACAAAAGGTAGGTATTGACTTTGGTGAAATATTTTCTCCTATTGTTAAGATGACTTCTATTTGTACTATATTGAGTTTAGTTACAGTAGAAGATTTGCATTTAGAGCAACTAGATGTGAAGATGATTTCCTTCATGGTGATTTAGATGAAGAGATTTATATGCAACAACCGCTTGGGTATGAAGTCAAGGGTAAGGAGAAATTAGTGTGCAGGTTGAAAAAGAGCCTATATGGGCTCAAGCAAGCTCCAAGGCAATGGTACATGAGGTTTGATAGTTTTATGCATGAGCATGGTTACTTGAGATGTGAATCTAACCATTGTGTTTATTTCAAGAAGCTTGAAAATGGGAGCTATATTATTTTGTTATTGTATGTGGATGATATGCTTATTGCAGGATCTAGTATGCAGGACATTGGTGAGCTTAAGAGAAAGCTAGCTCACATGTTTGCAATGAAGGATTTGGGAGCTGCAAAAGAATCCTTGGCATGTAAATACATAGAGATAGGAAAAACAAGAAATTATATTTGTCTCAGGAGGATTATATCTACAAGGTGTTAGAAAGGTTCAACATGCAGAATGCAAAACTTATTAGCACACCTATGGCTATACACTTCAAATTGAGTAAAGATCAGTGTCCTTCATCATAAGAGGAGGTCAAATATGACATGAGTGCCATATGATTCAGTAGTTGGAAGTATCATGTATGTTATGGTTTGTACAAGACCAGACATTGCACAGGCAGTGGGAGTTGTGAGTAGATATATGGATAATATAGGTAAAGAGCATTGGAAAGCAGTCCAATGGATACTCAGGTATTTGAGAGAGACATCTAGCATGCAGTTATGCTATGGAGGTTCAGATATTTCATTACATGGCTATGTTGATTTGGATATGGCTAGAGATCTAGATGGTAGGAGGAGCACTACTGGATATATTTTCACAGTAGGTGGAATGACAATTAGTTGGATTTCAAGATTGTAGAAGGTTATGGCTTTGTCTACTACAAAGGTAGAGTATGTTGTAGCTACAGAGGCTAGCAAGGAGATGATATGGAAGATTAGGTTCATGGAAGATTTGGGAAAGAAGAAAAGTAATTGTAAATTGTTTAGTGACAAGTCAGAGTGTAATTCATTTGGCAAAGAACTCAACATTTCATTTGAGAATGAAACACATTCAGTTGAGATATCACTTCATATGACAGGTATTGGAGGATGGATAGTTGAATCTGGAAAAGATTCATACAAGCAAGAACCCTGTGGATATGCTAATGAAGCCATTAACAAAGGAGAAGTTGGAGCTACACTCCACTTCTGTTGGTCTTCAAGTTTGAGGCTCAAGGAGGAAGAAACAAAGCTTAGGAGGATCAAAGAATGGCTATTATACGGGTATAGCAGTGTAGTAATTAATCTCCAAGTGGGAGATTGTTGAGTATGGAGATAAATTACTCATGTTTTAACATGCAAATAGAACTTTTCGGAAGTTAACAAGAATCGACATCGGTTAGAGTGTGACCGGCATTGGTTAGGGCAAGTTGGCCCGGTGAATTGACGATTGGGCATAACGAAATGGTTACATGTGCGATGAGATTTTAATTAACTCTCTGATTTTATTTCTATTTTTAGTATTGGAATAGATTTAATGAATGTAATTGCATGGCTAAGTGCCCTAAGTTTATAAACAACTATATAAGGATAAAAGCTAGGGTTTAGAAGTAATGGATATATCATAATTACAAGATAATTATGTGAGAGAGAATTCTTGGTGAAGAATCAAAACAAGCTTGTGGAGGAAAAGTACTGAACATCTAAGAGGTGTGGAAGATTGTAAATCTTCATTGTATATCTTGTCAAAGCTTTGAAAATATATTGGCTTGTTTCTTGGTGGACGTAGCCCACACTGGGTGAACCACGTTAAATATGGTGTTGATTTATGTCTCTTGTTTTGTATAATTCTTCTGGTAGAATATCTACTTTTATTTACATGTATGCTTAGATTTGATATATTGTCTGTACAACCGGTGTGCTAACCCCAACAAAATGAGCACCGTAGGCCAACTTTTGGACTTATATAGCTGCCAACACCTAGTCTTCATTGACCCCCTTGGGTCACCATTGATTGGACCTAGTCATCGTTGACTTGCCTTGGTAGCCTTTGTTTTGGTTTCCACTTTCCCTTTTGTGACCTCTCCTAGGATATTATCTCAAAGTCAATTTTGTGGCCATCTATATTCTCCCTTTAGGGCATTTTATTTTAATATTTTGAATCATCCCCTTATCATCTCAAATTCCACATTTATGGCCATATTTATTTTTCCTCCGGCATTTAATTCAACATTCACTCTATCCATTTCTACCTCAAAGTCCACCTTTGTGGCCATATTTACTCCCTCTTTAGGCATTTTATTTTGCAATCCCCTCCAATTTGCTTTCAAAGTCCACTTTTGTGGCCATACCTATTTCCCCCTTCGAGCATTTTTATTTCAAAATTCTATCCAACCCGCGCTCAGAGTCCACCTTGTAGCCATACTTATTCCCCCTTGAGGCATTTTATTTCACCATTCATTCCCTATTTGCCTTTGCGGCCATACTTACTTCCCCTTGGCTCACATTATTTCACCACCATTTTTCACTTTTCCCTCTTGGCCATTTTCATGACTGTGCTGGGGCACCATTATTTTCATCCTGATCCTTTGTGGATACATACCCTTTTCGCTCAATTCCTTATGTACAAAGGATTTCATATTATTTTCACATTTAGTTGTGCATGGTTTGATGTTTTCTTATGACCCATTAGTCATCCCGACTCACATCCATTTGAGAGGTTTCTTGTTGGATTCTCTCCATTTCGTAGTGATTTTCACCCACTCACCTTTGGTCCATAGAGCATTTCCATTGTCTCCATTGAGACCCCTAGTCCCCTACCCATGTGATATCAGAGTCACCGCCATAGTTTTTATTATTATTGTGATCCTTTTTCTTGGGCATCTTGCCTTGCCTTATCATTTTATCCATCTTTCTTCACCCACCCGCCCTTCATCATCTACCTTTTTCAAACATATCATTGATTTCCTGTGGTGTTATTGATCCCTTGTTTGAGGGGGAGCTCATCATCAACCTTTCATCAATTCTCATCTTGTTTGTCTCATGGCTTGCTAGCACAAACTACTCGACAAAAAGGGGCAAATATAAACACCTAAATTTGGTATCTCTACCCTTGTCTACCCGCATGCGCATATTTCCCCATGGTCCTAGCTAGACCCCCTTCATTTAATTCATCTCCTTAATTTAATTTAATTTATATAAATGCCCATTTATTATCCCCTTACCTTTAATTCCTAATTATATTTATTAATTAACATTGATTAATTAATATCCACTAGCCTTAATGTATTTTCCCTTTAGGATGGTTTTATCCTAAATATACATCCCTACACTTTTTAAGCTTTTATCCTACCTATATTTATCCTCTAACTACCCATGAAACATCCCTAAACAACCTCTTCATGCCTACAAGATTTAAAGTGCTTTTCCCATCCTAAAAAACCCAAAATCCTAAATAAATAAAAAAATTAACCCTGTTGAGGAAAGTTTCCCCATAGTTATGTTGACCCACCCAAATTCAGTCACCATCGACCCTATAAGATTGAGTTCTTCCATTTCCAAAAAGATAAACAAACACACAGCATGGAAAAACACTCAAACTTTCTTGCATTCAAGCAAATCCATCTTCAAACTGCAGAGCATTTCAAGTAGCTATGCCAACATTCTTACAATCCTTGAGAAGCTTGTTTTCATCACTCACATGAATTTGGGAGGTTTACATTGATTTTTGTGCTATCTTACATTATTTCTACTATTATCTTGTTAGATCTAACATCTTGCAGACTAGATCATCTTCATCAACACTTAGAGCTCGTTATCGCCTTTTCTTCCATCCTTTTTTTCTTGTAGGTCATCCATTCCATCCATTTGTCTTTGGCCTTATTCTACTCTGCTTCATTTGCAATTGTCCAACCCAAGTTGCCATCAACCTAGCCTTATGTCACTATGTTTTCTATCTCCATATTCTTTCTCTGTCTATGTTTTGACTTTTTCATTCCTCCCAGACTTCATATTTTCCATCCTACTTCTTTGTCACACTAAATCAATATTGTTTGCACTCTAATTACCATTGACACGGGTCCTATTTGTTAGTTAATCCTCCTTACCTATGTTTTCGCCATCTCTCTGGTGTTTTCTTCCTTAGATTCTCTTATGCAGGTCACTTCCAACATCCATGAAGCCTCATACATTTAGTTTGCATTCGATATCTACATGTCTGCATAATTTGCATTGTTGTCTAAATCTCCTCACACAAGTTGTTGTCGAATTGCCTCTACATAGTCTAGGTCACTATCAAACCAATCAGGTATACTTTTATTTACATTTATTCAGATCGGATAAACATTTATACCCATCTTAGTTAATTTTCATATTTTTATTACTCCAGTTTCGTATGCTCTTTTCTTGCCTTCACTTATATCATTTTCTTTTATCAAACATGTGTTGACATCCACGAAAGGAATGTAATACTTCTTGGAGCTGGATTTGTCAGGAATCCCTCACATATATTATCTTATCCATCCCCTTTTTAGTCATTCTTATTTACAGGTTCATCTAGCTTGTAATGAGGATCAATTACTTTTGTGCTCATTCATCCATATCATGCATTTGAGGTACCTTAAACCCTCCATTTTTATGAGTTGTTTAGCTTTCTTTAGTAGCTAACATCATTAACTTGAAACAAATAAGAAAACTATAGCAAAAATCGCTTCTCCAAAACTCTATATAGGTATGTTCCTCACTTCCTTTACACTAATTGAATTTCATTCAAATAGCATAAGGGGGGAAATGTAGACATAAAATCACACACATATTACTATTTTACTATGTCATCAAGTATGTTGTTACATGCATGGATTGAAAAGTAAGAAAAGTATTCACTCATGACACAATCCCTTGTCCATCTACTTTTTTTGATTGATTTCTATTGTGTTGCTCTCTTACATTTGTTATTTCTATACCCAATTCTAACCAGTCACAAGGATCCTCGTCTATACGTCATTTCACATTTTTCATCATTTATCTTGAGACATTAGCACCCATTCTAGAGACTAGCACCTGTGCATCCGAGTCCATTCTAGGTGCTCATGTCATGTTCATTCTTTCTACTTATTTTGACATATTTGGTCGCCCTTTTAGTTTTCTTATCCTTATCCCGAGATCATAGTCATACTTTTATGTTACTAATTTCGAAATTGAAATAAGAGATTCATATATATGCATAACATACACACTATTATTCTAGCTGAAAATTCTAAGGGGTAATCACATCTACATACTATCACTATCATGACTACATTTTTGGGCTGCATACACTGCATATGAAAGGGAAGTGTTGAATTCCATACCACACATTTACATCTAATCTAGCTATAGCCCGCTATCTTTGCATCATTGGCATGAGGGAAACCTAAGGGAACTATTTCAAACACAAGAAAAAGAACTACATGAAGTCCTGGAATGTGTAGTGCAACACACTCAGTCAGAAGTTCACTCTTTGGGTGACCTCCGGTCGGAGTTTGAATTCAAATTTTACATATTTCATTCAGATTTTATGTGTTTTTGAGCTTGTGCAAGTAGCTAGGTTTTATTTTGTAGGTTACAGGTACCTTCGGTGATCAAAGACTGAATATCAAGTGACTAACATGAATTAACAACAAAACCCTAACGAAACAAAAGAAATCAAATCCTAACAATTGCAAATCACCAAAGTGCCCAAACCCCTTTGTACTATTGTGGGTGACCCTATCCAGGTCTCAGGCAGAGTTCTAGAATCTCGAGCTCTCTGTTACACCATTTCCTACCATATACAACATATACACACTCCGACTACCTATATATTCACATGGCTTAGCTAAGTCACCTATTTCTTTACTTATGGTCTTGCATTGCTTAAGTGCTTAAGCATATGCATTTAATCGTATTAGTTGCTTCGAAATTAGATTTAATTCATATTTAATTGAATCATCCCATCCCTCATCCTCAAATCCCAATACAATAAAAGTATTCATATATCTCCCTCTATGGAACTCTCTCACATTCACATCTCATCAGAACAACAAAATAGAGCAATAACATCAATTACTAAATCATTTTTCATAAATTGATGTTCATAATTTGTTAAAAATATTTTATTTAACTATATTCTCAATGAAAAAAATTCTATTATGAACTTGTAATCCCTAGAAAAAACCATACAAAAATAAATGAAACCATTTTGAACTATACAATTTTGTCTTCTAAGAAAAACTCGTATCCCACACTATTATTGACCATGTTCTACTTAGGTTCAAAAAATTTGCAGAAAACTAGGATTCTACTATTAATTTTAGTTTAAATCACAAAATTACCATACATATTAACATGGATGAGGTTAGGAAGTCCAGTGATGGACAAGCTTGGACTTTATATCCCTTATAATGTCTCATGGAACAATACTCAACAAAAAGAAAACATGCATCATTCACATTGATCGAATGATTTTTTTTGGGAATAATAACACAATTTTGGATGATCTTATGTGGATAAATAATATCATTAGATTGGTCATGAATAATTCAACCTTCTACTAAACATATGGATATAATAGATTGTTTATGTACTAGTACTCAATTTACAAATCACTCTTAAACAAAATTCTTCTCATGTGTTACTAATGTTATTTTACATCATCATAATTTAGTGAGTATCAATCTCTCATCGTACTATGCTTTTAAGCACTTTGAGTTCCTTAAAACTTGAACTATTTTCCTAAGGAAATTGGCTCTACTTATATAGTTATTCATGTCACCTCCTAAGACTCCTAATTCTATAAAATTCAAATGAAAGGATCAAAGGACCCAACAATGACCTATATAGAACCAATCAACCTCCTCCAAAACTCGTACTTTCAAACATTAAATCATTCCAAGTTTGTGGCTCAAACAATATTACATGGACAATGTTGTGCATTTGATGATCGTAGAAAGACGAAGACGATCTTGTCTAACTAAAAATTTCAACACAATGTGGTTATTAATAGAGGTGATTAGTATTGACACACCAACCAATGTCTCCTCAACCTTTATCTCTCTCTTATTATAAGTATTTTTCTATTTTTCACAAAATAAAATTTATGATTGAAACTCTAAAAAACTTGTGATTTACCACTTGGATTTTGGTGCCAAGGTATTATATTCATCAAGTCAACTGTTTTCACTCAATCATTGACAAGTTTTTGTGATATTTAATTGACCATAATTTTCTTATTTTAAAAAATATTTATGTAACTCTTGATTGGGTAAAAGAAATTAAATACTTGCTTTATCCTCTAAAACTATTTAATCAATTTAAGAACAAATCATATACTATAATATTCAAAGGTTGAATTCTAATTTTTACACTTCATATATCACCTTCAAGTATTTCACACTTCATTGATTTTAATTAAAAAGTGTTAATATTTTTTCATTAGGCAATCAAATTTTCACAAGAATTTCAAGGGAATTGAGAATAGAATAATTTATATTATTATTGACATTTATTAGTGAGAATTCATTTTACCACATTTTTTAAGGTTAAGAAGTTATATTACATGCATTTTGTGTCACAAATACATACCTTCATAATAGGCCTCTCTTGTCATTGTTAACCATTTTTCAAGTAAAGAAAAATGTGTAATAATAATCACCAATTGATCTCACTTCATTTAACTATATTTGTTAAGATGTTCATAAGTAGGATTTTTTTATTGATTTCCACTTGTGTTTAAGGGAAATGGATCAGCGGAACCAACAAATCCTAATATATTCGAAACATATATTGGGGTAGAGCATAGGTTCAATCTACTTGAACAATTCTACATGTCAAAAACATAGTGAAATTAAAGACGAGATGATGCTTATGCCAATACACACAAGTAGATAAAACTCAAGATTACACATAAACTAATTGTATGTGTGTATGTGTTTATATATATTTGTGTATTTTATAATACATACCTTAGAATAAATAACGAAAGGATTTTTTTTTCTCAAACTACAAGTGGTTGGTATAGACACCTAAATCTGGAAATTAATCACTTGATAATGTTAACATTGGCTTAATCCATATTTACATCATAAAAGATTGTATGAGATTATGAGGAAGGATGTAACATATGTTACAAGTAGAATATTAAGAGTAAATTGATTCAAATCAACAATATAATCCAAAATATAGCTATTAATATAGTAAACGATGATGTAGCAATGAAATGACAATGTAAAGCACAATGAAAAGATTTTGTTGTATAAAGAGAGATATAGAAGTGATTGGGTGTGGAGACTAGATGGAATGGGTGATTTGAACTTGAACATGTATAATTCTATAGACAAGAGTTTCTAGAAATTTCTTATGTACAAAACCATACGAGATCTTGTTGGGTCATAATATGGTCTATTTCTATTTTTACAATTGCAAACTTGTGCACAACAGGTTCTATAACTTTGTTTACCTATCGGTAGTCTAGAAATTTATGGAATTTTTCGCCACTAGGGTTTGTACACCTTTGACATCACTTATAATGACTTACAACAAATAGAAACCCCTAGATACTTATAAAGAACTTTGTCAACAATAAGATAACATAGGGAGAAATTTGTGTATGGGTGAGGTTGGACTAACCCTAGTGGTTAACCCCTATTAAACCAATCCATGGGGCTACAAGATATCCCCTTAAGTTAGAGCAAGCCTCTTGTATTTTTCCTAGTGTTGGTTAGAATAATGTATACAATCTAATCCTACCCCTTGTATTTCCCACTCATATCTTGACATAAAGAATAGTGAGTATAACTATAGATAAAAAAATGTACCCATCACGGTGGCAAAGTGCGCTTTACACTTTAAAATTGATCTCCTTTATCCCTTAAGACCTTTGGAAATCCTTAGAGTGACTTATTCTTGCTAATACAAGGCTCTAAGACCTTTAACTACTCGAGAATAGAGGAAGCTAGACTCTTGAACCTTGTTTGAGTGCTTTAAACTCCGTGTGGTGGTTGCTCTAAAGGATGTGCAACTATTTTAGAAGATTTAGGAGATTCTTGAGTACTTTTGGAGAGTACTTTGTAGTGTATGTTTATGAGAATGTTAGGTCAGTTATAAAGTGCATTTGAATTACTTATATAGGTTTTTTTAGGTTAGATATAAGATTAAGGCTGACCTAGGAAAGATGAAATGATACACATAAGATTTTTAAATTAAGAAAAGTATTATTAGTAAGAAGGGGATGTGATCATATAGGTTGGCCAAGATCTGTAGTATAGCCTAGTCCTATAATGTATGGTCCAAGATAGGGATCTAGTGACAAATGAGCTAGAGTACATGAAATACGCTTAGGGATAGATTATCACTTTGGATAATTAATGTTGCATGAATAAATGATAGACCTTTGTGTATATATTAACAATTCATTAGAGAGAGAGAAGGATTTTTCAATGTATCTTAGAATGTGATAATTTTTCTTAACATAAGAATAAATCCAAACTTGTCATTTCAAAGGATAAGTTATCAAATTTGAGTGTCTACATTTTCCCCCTTTAAGTGTGGAATTGAAAATTATATATGTAAAGGAAAAACATACCTAAGTACACACAAAAACTTATTTTTCCTTGTGTTGGTGTTGGCATGTTCCATAGTGAAACCTTCAACAAAAATTATATTCCATGTTTATAAAAGAAATTGAACCGTAACTTGAAAAATTTAATTTGTGCATAATAAAGTAAAAATATGCAAAGCATGAAAGAATAAGATTATTCGCTTTGTAGAGGGAGGAGCTCTTGCTCTTATTGTTCTTGTGAAATATAATTTACATGGAGATGCGTAAGGATTGGGGTGATCACCCCAAATTTTTTCAAAGGAGAGACCAAAGTAGGATAAGAGTTGAGTGCACATGACCCAACACTCGAGATGAGGTACCATAATCCATTTATCCCAAATAACCTTGCAAGAGGGAAGAAAATGTACATAATATCCATTGATATCTTCCCACAAAAAGAAAGAGGAAAGGAATACTATCTTATAAAGTATTTAGGCACTTCGATATCTTCCAACCCATGTACAACAACATTATAGATGATTAAACAAATATTGAAATAAACAAATGCCTAACTCGACTATGTAACAATGCTGAATATTAAATAATTAAGTACAAATCTGATCAAGGAAAAATGAACTAGAAAGTATAAAACCCTAGTTGAAAATGAAGGGATAAAAGGACTTAGTCGATTCATAATAATCCTGAAGGTATGCTGAGCTAGAAAATTGTTAGAACAGAAATTTGAGTGTCATAATCAAACCCAAAAAAATTTGGGAGTGTCGGGAAGTGCTTGGACTAGGGTGCTTATGGAGGGTCGGGGTTGTTTAGGGTGTTAGAGACCTATTGGGCGTCTGTGTCTTCTCAAAAGCTACGGAAACCAATTTTACAAGGTCAAAATATGTTTGATGTGTGTCTCCTTTGATCACCTTTACTTTGTTGGACTTCACTGTTGTTTTCCGAAACCTATAATAAAGAAGAAGCACCTGTAAAACCTTCAAACCACATCAAATCCTAAAAATAAAGATGTAAAATGAGGGTTCAGACTGTCCTTGGCTGTCAACAAAGTGAACTTACTACCGAGCACTACACTACATCTTAGACCCAATGTAGTTCTGTGTGTGTGTGTGTGTGTGTGTGTGTGTGTGTGTGTGTGTGTGTGTGTGTGTGTGTGTGTGTGTGTGTGTGTCAAAATCGTGCCCTAGGTGGCTCTTGTGCATGTCGCACTTGATAGCGAGCAATAACTAGATGTAAAAGATGTAGATAAATGTGTGCATGAAAGAATGAACTTCCCCTCCTATGAAGTGTATGCAAAGATGACAACCCCTTGTCCCTTATGTGGAGCTAGATGGATGCTTGAATGCTCTTAGAAATCTCTTTGAATGTAACCTTAGGTGGTGATAGCTAATGATGATTCTTTATTATTGCCACATAAATTTATATTTATATGATTCCTTTGATTGAATTTCGTAATTAACCACAAATGGCCGACTAGTAAAAAGTAAGATTCCTAAACCGATAGAAAGGATCTAAAAGACGTGAGAAAAGTACAAAGAGGTCGAGGGCACTTGGTGGTGGTGTCTTGGTGGGTGTTGGTGTCAGGAATGAGAAATGCCAAGTATGAAAATATAGAATTGGCAAGAAAGAGTGTAAGATCAAGAGAGAAAGTAGAAAGAAAACAAATATGGCCAAAGATAGTGGTCAATTAGTAATTTTCTCACTTAGGAATCATATGAATAGTGGTATGTGATCAAGACTAGAAATATACCCAAAGTGTGTGATTTAGTGTCTAAATTTTCCCCACTTCATGTGGTTGAGTGAATTCTCGATAATCTAAAATAGATAATAGATGTGTACCTGATAACCATGTAGATTGATGGAAAAAAGTGTGCCGACAGAGACAAGAAAAAGTGTGGAGTGATAAAAATGTGAAACATGGAAGCTAGAGAAGAGGAATTGAAAAATGATGATGATGACCCTAGGGTGAGAGCATATGTGTAGATGTTGCATTATACCCTTTGTTATTGTTGTTTGATGTGTTGATGATGTAACTACCGCTTCCCATAAGGACAGACTTACAAAAGAGAAGAATGAACAAGTAGTCAAATACATGTATATATGATCAAAATGTGTAAAAAGTGTGTAAAAGTATGTAAAAATTAAAAAGGAACATGTGCACCTGATCCGTGGTGAGTAAAGAGTGTAGAAAGGATCTCGAAGATGATTTATAAGAACACTTTTATTGGGTGATCTCATGCCAGTTGTTTTGATGAGAGTTTTTGGTTGATCTCACGCAAAGAATGAAATAAGTATAGGTAGAAAAGTATAGTGTCATCCTCAAACCTTTAAATGCTTCCTGAAGTATGAACACCATTGCAGATGTGTAAAAATATGATCCATTTCGAACAATTCCAATCCAACATGAAAGTAGAGAAGAAAGTGTAGTGCATGCATGCCGAGTGTCGAAGGACTGCATCTATTTGTAAAATTCATTGTGTGAAATAATGAGAACTATGTTGAACTAATAAAATATGTGTAATCGCCTAGTCACAAGCATCCAGAGAAAGGGTCGGAGTGCCCAGTGCTAGTGTTTGATTTTGGGTGCTAGTGTCTCATGTATTGTGGCCGAGGACCCAAGTCGATTATGGACCATTCTTTGTGGATCGAATGTTGTGTTATACCAGATCTTGAACTATGACTATAAACTACTGTATGAGGTGTGTTGGTGCCCAAAAGTTAGATTAAGGACCATTTCTGTGACTGAATGTTGTGTTGTAACGGTACTGAACTGTGACCGTAAATTGTTGTATGAAGTGTGTTAGTACCCAAATTTAATCTCCTTCAAAGGCCAAACAACATCATGGATTTGACAAGACACTTAGAGGTAGATAGATGATTATGTATGTCATTTTGTAGCCGGGGAAGCAATCTATCTGATTTTTTAGCACTCAGGCTTTGAAGAAGTGGGTAGCACCTTAAAAGGATGTGATCTTATCCTAACTATTTTAGGTTGTGCCTCTCAACCAAGGTAAGAGAACCTATTTTGTAACCTCGTTATTGAAGAATGCTGGTAAATCCTTCTTTTGCATAAATTTTATAGAGAAGACCTTGGGAAAATATGATCAACACACCAAATTTGACTCTCACGATTTATCACTTCCAGATTATGGAGATATTTTCAATACAAGGCAAAGGTTACTATAGACATCAAGAAATCCTGATTGTTATGCATATTTTGCAAGTAGATTTTGTTCCTTTGTTGATACACAGGGAAAAAAGGGGTAGTTCAGGGTGGATCAATGGTTTTTTAAATGATTTTTGTGGGAGATGAAGCAGGATAAAGTTGATTATACCGGATCTTTGGAGGGACTTCACAATAATGAACAACTTCACAATGGAAAGCTTCATAATAGTCAAGACGTTCCTTTAACCAGAAGGTGTGCTTCAATGGAGGCCCAGATCAGCACATTTTCACATAATCTTTGAGACTCCAACATGAAGGCTCAAATTGGAAGACTTAATTAAACACTAAAGTTTTTGATTAATCATGCCTAAGGTACACCCGAAGACTTACAGACAATCTTTATCAATAAATGACAGTGAATTGATTTTAAATTTGTTTATCTCATCCAAGATGAAGGATCTTCTTGAAATGAAATTGCAAATACCATTAGACTATCACAGGGATGAGATCTTGTGTGATTTCACAAAAATTTCAGTATAATATTACAATAGGAACAAAAGAAACTATTTGTAGACATTCTGAGAATAAAGTAGACACAAAATTGCTAGAGATTAGACACAAATTAATTCCAAAATTGCTTAGATTCATCGGTAGGGAAAGCTTCGAGTAATCTCAAGTGCTTGTCAATGGCTATACTGATTGTAACCAACTTGACACGATATAAAATCTAACACGAAGAAAATAACGAGAGTAATCTTGGCTTTGGCCTCTCGGGAAAGACGACTTTCTCAATTTTTTTCTCAAGAATTCATACTCCGACCTTTTACAAGAGTATTCTCATTGCATTTATACATTTTTTCCCACTCAAATTCCCCCAAAAGAAAATAATAGTTGAGGGACATTTACTTGTTTCCAATTTGTTTTAGGCAACGAAGTTTAACAAATTCAGATCCAAAATCTGCCAGGTGGACCAATTATGAACTGATCACGTTTCTTGGGCCCTCAACTAATGAATAGGATGCCATGCCACAACTTTTCAGGAGTCCCTTTAATCATTCTAATTCTGTCATGTGAGAAATCCCTTTTAAATCATTTTTGGAGCCTCTGCATAGCTGGACTTGATAGCTCATCCCTTTTTGCTCTCAAGGCAACACATTTTTCACCTTTTGCGCTGCACTTTCATCATTTCATCCTTTTCCCTCCTTTTCCTATGAAATTTTACTCTGTAAATTCTGGATTTGGTGTTTTGCATTTTTCACAAGCTCGAGTGGAAATCCACTTCAAAATTACTTTAGATTTACAAATTGAGCTCCCAAATTTATTCAATTAAACTTTGTAGACCTAAATGACACAAATTTTCCAAAAAATTGATGAAGAATGATTCAAAAATGCATCTCCAAACATCCTAGAGCTTCAATGGTAACAAAATCAAATGAAATGCACAACTACCATTGATCCTACCTTTCAACTTTTAATCTAAGCCCTCCACATGGCAAAATGTGATTGGAAACAGGCATGGGAGAACTTTTTGACATTTTATAATTTTTGGAAAAAGTAAAATTTTGACATTTTCTCCACCCCTCCACCCTCAGAAAATGAGCTTGACACGTGTCCTAATGTGGGTCCTAGAGGAACTATGGCTTGATTATGCTATTTCACCTCATTTTTGGAAAAAGGAAAATTTTCCAAATTTTCCCCACAGCTCACAACTCCGTCAATGTTGGCATTACTTTCCTGTCGGGGCCACGCTTCAACTTACAATTTTATCCCTTTTTTACAAAAGGCAAAAAACCTTAAATAACCCCGAAGCTCCGTTTCTCCATTTCCCGCCTACTACGTGTCTCAATGGCACATTTTGAGATGGTACCAAAAATAGAGACCCCAAACAAGTGCGGGATCAACACACGTCTTAGTCTGGAAGATTCTGTCAAAAAGTTGAAGGTTCAGCAGAAGGCACCATGTGTCTAAGGTCCGAGACAATCTCCTTCAGATGGATAGAGAAATGAAAAACAAATTCTAGACCTTTAAGTGATCCTCGACCCAGGAAGGGACTAATCACAAAGCAACCAAATGGAGGATAGGGTCTTTTCAAGCACCAACATGGGGAGATAGAAAACATGATAGAGGCCGCAAACTGAGGAATTTCAATGACAAATGGGGAAAGACTAATTTGAGCACCAACAAGGTGAATGATTCACCCAAATAGATTCCCCCTTATTTGGGGTGCATGTGATGTCGCAAGGAGTGTGCAACCCAAAGGAGGACCAAATGCTATGCTGAAATTGATTCGTTGAAGGGGGAAAGGATCGTTCTTGGTAGAAACCAAGGCACACACAAAAAAAGTGGCTTGGAAATAACTGTTAGTGCAAACAAGATAAACACACATATAGAATATAAAATGTAAGCTATGAAGAAAGAAGATAATGTAGACAAGTAATAAGAAAAAAATAGTAGACTCTGTGAAAAGTGGGTTTTAAACATGGGACATCACTCACGATGTCACAAGACAAATGAGGCTGAAGTGGCCATAAGCATACAAATGATCAAAGAACAAATAAGACATAGGGAAAATCCCACAAGCAATGGTAAATCGTGAAAAACAATGGAAGACAATAGTAAGAAAAACAATGGAGAACCATGGTGGAAAATAGATCTACAAAGCAAATGCTACATGTGAAGCACCCATTAGCATGTTAGAAAGATAAAATGTATGTCAAAGTGTGTATAATATGATATAGTAATGTGCTATGAAAAATGAAACAATAACACCTATAATGTACGAAAGTGGATGCCCCTAAGAGCCATTGTGGGACTGGTAAGAGGTACTGCGCCAAGCATCCATGCTGTGTGTATCGATTTGTATGAAAGCTACATCCACAACTAGAAGGCAAGTGAACATGCATGTGTATATAGAAAGAGATAATGACATACAATGTATTTATCTAGCATGTGTAATAAAGTGTACATGTAACGAGTAAATGTAAGCAAGACTAAGTGTGACCAAGATATGTAGTATGTTGTGGATGAGACAAAATGGAATGTAGTGTGAGCGCGATAGGATCTGCGTGTGCCCAAAGTGGATGTGTATGCATGAGATGAGGTTCATTGATAAAAGACCCCTCAACAGTCAATAATAAACCATAGAATAAGAGTGTGTCATCGAAATGGTTTGGATGTGTGCGCTAGAAAGATATGATTGATAAAGCATAAAGCATAATGTGTGAGTGAGGTTCATTTCAGATTGAGAGCCTCAGTAGTTGAGTATGAACTATGGAACTAGAGTGCATCATAGGGTAATGAACGCAGTGTGTAGAAGTAGATGTAAGAAAGATGCATATTGTGAATGTGTAGAGTGTAGAGTGTGTATGATGTGTAATAGAAGTTGTGAGAAAGAGATGTAATGAGTGCATGATGCGTGAAGTGTGCAGTGCTTGAGGTTCATATATATAGTATGCCCTCAATAGTCAAGTGTGAACCATAGCACAAGAGTGCATCATAGGGTAATGACGATACAAGAGTGTATTAAGACGTGCAAGACATATGTGAGAGACTAGATGTGGTGTGTAAAGTATGCGAGAGACCTAATAATGCTAGAAAAGGGGGAAGAAATAAGTATGATGCCCCCTTATTATGTGATGATGAATATGCTATCCGATGAAAATGAAAGATGAAGGTCCTCCACATGATGCTTGTGGAGATGAAAGTGTGTGACCATGCTATGAGATCAGCTTTGTATGAGACCAATGTTGAGTTGGTGAATGAGAGCTATGCACCTGAGACGTAGGAGGCGATGAATGCCTATATGAAGGAGACCATGAAGGAAATGTGCACCTATATGAAGGTTAATGCGGAGGCAAGGAATATCGATGAGACTGTAGAAATGATGGATACCTATGTGTAGGAGAGTGTGGAGGTGATGAACACCTATGTGAAGTAAAATGAGGCGGTGATGCATATCTATGTGAAGGAGCGGTACGAATGAGAGACCTAGATTGATGTGATGGACTAGCAGACCGAAAATATTATGTAGGCTATGTGAAAACAAGAGAGACAAGAGTAGATTGTGATTTTACTTTGATATGTTATGGGGACCTAGATTTTCTAGCAAGTGCAATGACAACCTCAAGAGGAGGTTGCGGCCATGGTGTGGATGGCGAAACACCATTGATAGTGATGACTTTCCTATTATGAATGAAATTTAGACACAAATGGTGCATGGAGATGATATCTTGAGTTACATGGAGCCAGGGAAGACCTAAGAGTATGTCACACCCTTTGATTGAAGATGCCATAAGGAAAGGAACAAGATTCGTAAGAGGACCAATTGTTATTGGAAGTTTTACATATCCATATGAGTTAGGAATTGGATATGAAATTTGTGAGAGTGGATAACCAATAGCGACAAGAAGTGCAATAGAACATGCGCTGATGCAAAATGATGGATCAACCATAGTGTTATTGATAGAAGTGGATCCAATAGAAGCACTAATGTGCAAGTGATTAGAAGATAATGTAGCATGATATTCATGATCGGAGAAAGTAATGAGTGGTGGAGATGTCTCAACATGAGCAATTAGAAAATCAAGAGCCCCATATGCGGGAGGAGGCACTTAGCCAATTTATGCAACAAAAGTAGAACATGTGAAAAGCGTGATAGGATATTGCATATTGGATAAGATGCACGGGATGTTATAGAAGGGTGTGTAAGGAAAAAGTGCGTAGGAGGAAGAGCAACAGTGGCCCAAGAAAGAGCATGCAGTAGCCCAAGAAAGAGCACAAGAATCTTCTAGAAGATCATCATGAGATGGAGTGGAGAGCTCAGGCCTGAAGGAACATGCTCACTTGGAGGACCACATTCGACACTTGGTGATGGATCTGAGGGTGCATGGCAAGGTGAGTTGGTAGCATGGGAAGATGATAAATACAAGTTCCTATGGAACAAAAAAAGAGACCGAGATAACATACAGATGGGGATATAGAGATAGAGGAAGAGATATACACATAGAGAGAGAGAGAGAGATAACATGGGTGAAGCTCTATAGGATTGCTATGAGTGGAACTTTGATGCAGAAAGGAATGTACTAGGCTTAGTATTGTAATTTCTTTTTCTTTTGGCATAGTTATACAAGCCTAGTGATGTGCATGACTGTGGTCTACCCTCTATGGCTCTTTGTAATGAAACAATGAATACAATGAGGTTACCTATTGCAAATAGACATGGATATCAGTAGCTTTAATGTATATTTCATTCATAGGAGTTCTCTTTCCTTGCATGCTATGAATGAATGATTGTATCTTTCTTTCTGTTATAATATATGTTATGGAGTCTATTAAAACATCTGGTCTGAAGAAGCTACAAGGATCTGGAGGCCATTCTGAGCCCTATGATTCTTGTATGTCTAAAATTCTTTCCTGAATACTCTTACACTAATCATAGATAAATGCTTCCCACTAAAACTCACATAAAAGAGAGACTCGACACCCACGTGCATGCCTCGGGTGAGTGCTCAACTTCTGTTGGGTGATAGGCCGGTGCGCATGGGATTCCTTCCTTTTATAGTGGGAGTAAAATTGACTACATCTTGGTTCCATTGCCTGGGACCTCTTTTCAAAGTTGTAGTGGGATATAACATGCATCATGATCTGTGTAAAGAGTAATGATGGATCGGTTAACATTGGAAAATGTTGAGTCATGGTTCAAGAGCATGGAAGATGAATTTTCCTAGAGATTCAACACTGGACCTGAGTTCAATACACGTAGATGGGTAGAAGAGAATCTCTACCATGATCTATATGAGACTTTTTTTTCTGCGCTTCCCAGTAGAGTTATATGGATGGCTTTCAACCTATGCATCTAGATCAAGTTGGCATTATGGATCATGGATATGGACCGAAGAAGACTACCAGAGGTTACGTAGGATGTAGATCTGATGTGGACCCATGTTGTAGATCACTGGTGGGGAGGAGTACTAGCTAGCTACACTCTGGAATATGCCATTTCCATGTATTCTTGCCCAGAGATTGCTGAGTTTGAGTTTCTATGAGAACCTAGAGGAACATTTCTATGTGTTATTCCTCTAGCTATGAAGATATTGATGGTTACCATGAGTTTAGAGGTGCTCCCAATGGCCGGCTAAACCATTCTGAGTGCTGGGTAAGGAAGCTCGGGTGGAGGAAGATGGCAGATGATACAAAAAAAGGGAGAGGGAAGAAAGATGGCTCAAGTATGGTGAAGCACGTGAAAGGGAGATTACTAGGTGATGTGAGGCTACTAGTGTGATGGATCTATGGAGACAGATGTTGCGGGAAGGAGTTGAGGTTCACGTAGAAGACATGGAACCTGAGTAGTCTGTGCTACCCCATCTTGGCAAGCACGTGAGGGAGACCCCTTCGGCTTCTGGTGAGAGTTTCATCACATGGAGAAAGGAGAGTCATTGGCACATATCTGAACCCACCCAGTGACCGAGCCCTGGCGCTTGGTTTTTCCGATCCAAGAGGAAGTATTGACCCAATTGAAACTAGTGGAAGAGATAGATCCATGCCTAGGAGGTATAATTTTTAGTTCCTTCTTCTATGGCTGCACATATTCCAAAGTATTTGGAGGAGTTTTTGGACAAGGGGCAAGTGTACAAGCTTTTGGTCTCATCATCAAGGAGTGGCATGGGACAAAGTAGTGGTAGTGGGGTGCTATCACAGACCATCGATGCATAGTTCAGTGGGACCATGGGGGCACTTGGGCACACTCTCCTACAGCCCTATTGGACCCAGTGGTTTGGTGGATCTAGTGGCTCTGGAGGTACAGACCCAGTGGACCTGGTGGATCAAGGTGGTGGAGGAAACACCGGAGGGAACCAAGGCTTTGGTTCAGGACAAGGACCCCAACCACCACCTCAAGTTTTCTTTGAGATGTCTCTACATTTACCAGATTATAGGGGCATTGAGGATGTTGCAGAACATGTTCACAAGTGTGAACTACTATGGGGCACGTGAAAGGTATCACAACCCCAGAATGAAAGGCTAGTCAATTTGTAACCATGTTGCAAGGGCGCGCGCATAGCTGGTATAGAAAGTATGACCCTCATCAAATGGTGGTGGATTACACTACCTTAAAGAATGCATTCTGACAGAGTTCCACATTCCTGAGTTGAGAAAAAAAGCATTAGCGCTTTGAAGGAGATACAACAAGGAATGGCAGAGAGTGTGTGGGAGTATGATGTGCTTTAAGACTCTCTTGTCTAAATTATCATATGATATACATCCTTCTCAACATGCATAAAGTGGTTTGTTGGAGGATTGATCACCCCTTTTAGAAGGGCCTTGTCTCATAAAGACTTTTATAGATCCACGTGAAGCATTGGAGGCTGCCTTGCATGCCAAAGCTATTGGTAGTATTGATACTAGTGTTAGCCCATTCTTGGAGGCTCAGATTGCTGCTATGGCTAAGCAGTTGGAAAAAAATCTATCTGTGAACTCGGTCCATGAGACTAGTGGTTTGTGGTGCATAGATTGTGAAATAGAGGGGCACGTTAAGGACAATTTCCCCCAGAGGATGGTACACTTGTGACATTAGACTATGAAATCTGTCATGGGGACCATGATGCAAGTAGATGTCCCTCTTGCGCATAGCATGTGATCAGAAGAATGTATCTTGTTATTATAAGATTTGCACCTCCATGACCCATGATACTAAAGACTATAGGCTCATTGATCAGATACATGAGGCCATTGATCATGGGGTGTGCCAAACCAGCATTGCCAAGTGGAAAAAAAATGATGATCACCATTATGAGAGAGCATGCAGATGGAGGGCACGTGGAAGAGGTTTTGAGGAGGATTCCATGGATGAGGTAACACATGGAGGAAGGAGTGAGTTCCCATGTGAGGAACATGTTTTAACTGTGGATCTATAGAACATTACAAGCGTGAGTGCCTGGACTTGTTGCAGTGCTCATGGTGTAGAAAGAAGCATAAGTATGAGGAGTGCCTAGAATTATTTGAGCATATGAATCAAGCAAAGCACCGGAAGGAAAAAGGGTTGTGATGGTCAAGCATCAAGAAAGGAAGACATACATAATGGATGCCTGGGTAACATGGGATGAAGGTTTGGAGCCTGTCTTGGTAACAACAAGGGTAGAAGCCACGCATGTGCAAGGAGGTACCAAGATAGAAGAACTGGTTTCAAGAGAAGAGGTCATTCATGGAAAGTATCCAGACCCGCGCATCAAAAGGAGATATATCAGGACACCATGGATGTTATTCAAAGCTTGTAAGGGGAGATCCAAGTGTCTAAAGGAGCAATCCAGGAGGGAGGAACAAGGAAGGAGAATCGAGGGCGTAGAAAGATGACCTGGATGAGGTCAAGGAGGTGTGTAAAATGCTAAGGTAGGAGAACATCATTCCTTTGCTAGGATCCTGGTTGAGAGAGAAGGTACCACACACCGAGAGAAGAGTGTGAGAGATAGGTCTTACACGTGAACCTTCCCCTCACAAGCCTCGACTATGACAAGGAGATTACATTGAATGTAGTTGTAGATGGATGGCTCCTCAACAATATACTCATTGACACTGGCGCGGAGGTTAATGTTTTGACTTTGGATGCATGGCATCAGATGGGGAGACCTGCATTACAAGCCATCTTCAAATGTGTTGTATATATGGAAAACAAGACTAAGGCAATGCCCATCGGTGTCTTGAAGGATGCAGCTATTACTATTCAGGAGCCAAGTTTACTAGGGACTTGAAGTCTTGGTGCTCACCGAGGTGGACAATTTCCCAACATTACTGGGGCCCTTGGTGTTACAAGAACAATGTGGACCTTTGGTTCAACAAAGGGTACATCAAGTTTTGAGAACAAAGAGGAGTGGGTCATTATACCCCTGGTTGATGGGAAGTCAGCCCTACATTGAACCATTGGGAGAAGAAGTTCTGGACAAGATTTATGTGTGCTCAATCAGAGACCCTGAGATGGTACACCCTATTAATGGGGTTATCAGTTTGAAGATGCTCAGTCAGTGAGTGATACCACCAGTCTGGCATGTGACAATTGGGTGCATGGGACTTACGAATTAATGGGATGGTAGTTGAGAGGATCGGTGACCAAGGTAACAAAGGCATGCATGGTTTGGTGCCTTGGAGGAAAAGAACTACCCAAGTACTCTGGAGGAGCCTTCCCTGAGATCTTTCTACAGGAGATAGAAGCTCAGTGGAAGAATGAGAAGGAATGGAGGGAGATGTTGAGTTACGTCTTGCTCGGCACAGCAGCTCATTGGTGGGCCACACATCAGAGAGCCTTTTAGAGTGGCATGAGGTAAGAATTTCTCTCTCTATCAGATTTTCTAGAAGTAATATACCCACCATCATCAGGGAGTACCATGGGAAGGAGCCCACCTCTTTCCATATCCAGGAATGTGAATGGGTCTAGAGAGAAGGCATGGAAGCCTTGCCACCATCCCTCTGGGTGCACAAGTTGTATTCTACACTATAGGGTTGTGCATGCATGGTACATTCATTCGAGAGACATGCCGCTAGACAAGGAATTGGCAAGAGCTCATGGCTGATCTTATTCAAGCCTTTGAGTATCAGAGTACCAAACCATCGGTTGATAAGGCCTTGCAAGGTATCAAGCACCTTACCATGGGGGATAGTGCTAGAATGGAAGATAGGCTATTGGAATTATTAGGTGAACTAGATTGGAGGTGCGTTTTGAAGAGATTGAAGAAACAGAAGAGTTACAACTTGAGCAGCGCATGTGTTTGGAAAAGGAGAAGGGAAAGTTAGTATATGTGATCGATGGAGAGGAATCAAAAAGTTTAGATGTTAACCATTCTATAGGGACGTGCATGAAGTTGTGGATAGTGTAGATGCACGCATGTGTGCTTACCATGAGCCGTTAAAGACAAAGAAAGTTAACATCGGTTCAGGAGAAGAACCTAAGGAAGCTATTATTGGAGATTATTGGATGGAGAAGGAAGTATCAAAGATCATTGATCTGTTGCATGAATTGAGGATTTATTCCCATGTGGGTACCATGAGCTAAAAGGTGTTCACCATTCCTTGGGGGAGATGAGGATAAAACTGAAGGAAGGTGTGCCCGGTTAGAAAAAGGCCCTACCAGATGAATCCCAACTTACGCGTGAAGGTTAAGGAGGAAATAGACAAGATGATAGCTTTTGGGATCATTGAGGCAAGTGGAAGAATCGAATGGATAAGTCTGATGGTAATCAACATCAAGAAGGATGGGTGGATTAGAATTTGTGTGGATTATAGGGAATTGAATGTAGTTTGTGTCATTGATCCATTTCAACCCCCTTCACTGAAGAAATTTTGGAAGGAGTCACTGGGTGTGAAATCTATTCCTTTACGGATGGATTTTAGGATACCACCAAGTCCAGATTGCAAAGGAGGACCAGAGAAGACAACTTTCACCACCGAGTGGGGAATTTTTGCATATATATGGTCATGCCCTTTGGGTTGAAGAATGCACCTATTGTCTTTTCACGCATAGTGGTGCAAGCATTCCAGGACTTCATTCATAAGTTTCTCAGGTTTATTTGGATGATTGGATAGTATATGGTCTAGTTAAGGACCACTGTGACAACTTGAGATTAATGTTTGAAAGGTGTAGGTAGTTGAGGATATCCCTCAACATTAAGAAGTGTGTGTTTGCTACACCCTTTGGGACTTTATTGGGGCATATCATATGTAAGGAGGGCTTGCTGGTAGATCCCGCTAAAGTTGTAGTTATTGTGGGGTTAAGGGAGCCTACTAGCCAGAGCGCAGTGTAGTGCGTGGATTCCTTGGGCATACGGGGTATTATAAAAATTCATTAAGGGGTATGCCAAGATCACGCACCCTTAGAAGAGCTACTTAGACACAAAAGTACCTTCCATTGGGGAAAGGCGCAAAGAGGGCATTTGATACATTAAAAGATAGGCTTATTACCATGCCTATTTTATGATTTCCCTCTTGGGACAAGCCCTTCCATGTCCATGTAGATGCCTCAGAACCACCATTGGAGCAAGTACTTGCACAACCAGGTGAGGGGATTGTTGATCATCCTCTCTATTTTGTGAGTAGGAAGTTAACACCAACAGAGTAGAATTATACCACAACCGAGCATGAGGCATTGTCAATGATCTATGCACTTTTCAAATTTAGACAATATCTATTGGTGACACCCTTTGTATTCTACACCGACCATATGGCATTAAAGTATTTAGTGAACAAGCCCATTCTTCAAGGGCGCATATGTCGATGGGTGTTGTTGTTTCAAGAGTTTGAATTCACCATTGTAGTGAAGCCCAGAAAAAGTAATTGTGGACCTGATCATCTGTCAAGAATTGATTCAGGAGAGGACATGCAAAGTATTGAGGAAGCAATGCTAGATGCACAACTATTTAGATTGTGGCGTGTGCCCTGGATTTGGAAGAGATTGTTGTATTTTTAAAAGAAGGTGTGGCACCATGGATGGGATGAAGGCATTAGAAAAGAAGTAGTTGGCCATACGCACCATGCCCTACATGTTGATTAGTGGAGACTTATACAAATTGGGATGTGATGAAGTTTTTGTGCAGATGTGTGTTAGAGCATGAGCCTGGCCATCATGGAGGAAGCACATGGAGGAAGTGTGGGTGGGCATTACGTACAGGTGATGCCACCGCACACAAAATATTAATGGTAGGTTTATGGTGGGAAACCTTGTATAGAGATTGTAGGGATTATTGTAAAGCATGTGACCACTGTCAACACATTGGAAAACTAGGAAGGAGGGATGAAATGCCTTTGCATCCTATTCCTAGCATGGAGCCTTTTGAAAAATGGGTGATAGACTTTGTAGGACCTATTACACCAACAACATGTAGGAATGGGTCACGTTATGTCATCACTTGCATGGATTATCTCACAAGGTGGGAAGAGGCAGCCCCAACTAAAGATTGCACAGTAGCAACAAAATGGCAAGGTTCCTATGGGAGAACATTATCACAAGGTATGGATGCCCTTTGAGTTTGACCAGTGATAGGGGTACACATTTTCGAATGAGACCGTGAGGATCCTGCTATCTGAGTTCATGGTGGCTCATCATAAGACTACGCCCTATCACCCACAAGAAAATGGAACCGCAGAAGCATTCAACAAAATACTGAGTCATACCTTGACCAAAATCTATGATGTTGGAAGACAGGATTGGGATGACAAGGTATCAACAATAGTTTTATGGGCTTACAGACTACGTATAAAAGACTAAATAAAGCCACACCTTTTCAATTGGTGTTTGGCATGGAAGCTATTTTTTCCAGTTGAATTTATGTTACCTTCTCTGTGAATAGCGCATGCAGGAGGATTAGTGATGATGAACAAGCACTGGAAGAAAGAATTGATGAACTAATGAAACTGGATGAGAGATGATCACTTGCCCATTGGAGCCAAACAAATGGAAAAGGAAAAGAAAAAGGCTTGGCATGATCACCATATTAGAAACAAGAAGTTTGAGGTTGGGAAGATGGTATTACTATATGATTCTAGATTTTTGTGCCATCTGGAAAGTTGAAAGTCCATTGGTTAGGTCCCTACACAATCTCGTACATCCTTGATTCAGAGCACGTGCCAGTTATAAGTGCTGGATGGAATGAAGTTTCCTAGACACTTCAATGGTAGTAGGCTGAAGCCCTACTATAAATAAGTCTTCTTGGTGTTTGTAAATAAGGTAGTTTTTCTAGTTAGTTTAGAAATTTTCCTTTATGCATTTTCCTTCCCTTGTGTTTCCCTTTTTGCGTTGTTGTTTTGTTTTGTGCCTTGGGCACCGGTAACCTTATTGCTATTTTTGGAGAATTTATGAGTGCGCAGAGGACCACACATCATTTAAGTGTGGGGTGGAGAAAAGTGAAGGAGAAAAGTGAAGAAGCACGTGATTAAAAGTACCAAGGAAGTTGTGTTGAAGAGCCTTGTTGAGTAGCCCGGTTAAAAGAGAGATGAAGAGAAAAGATAGAATGGTTGGTGCCAGGATAAAGCTACTTGTAGATCCCACATACAAAGGAAAAGGAAGTGCAGTTAAAGAAACATGAGGTAGGTGAAAGCAAGAATCTAGATAGAAGAAGTGCCTTCGGTGCATGTTGAGCATGCGTAAGAGTCTCTGTCAAGGTTGGTTTTGCATGCGCGGAAGGTTGGAGGTTTTTCACAGGGAAGGGTGCATGAGTTAAAGAGGGTTTTTTCATGCAGAAGGGTGTGTGAGTGAAGGCACTAAAGATGGGATTTGTTTAAAAAATCCACATTAAATGAACAAAGTATGGGGTAGGTAAAGTAGCCTTTAATGACCAGAAAAAGGAAAAACTATAAATAGAGGGTCGGGGCACTCTCATTTTACTTTGCAAAAATGAAGAGTTGGAGATATAAGTGAGTGTTATCAGCTAGGGTTTTTTAGATTTGATCAAGTGGAAGATCTGTGTGATTAAAAATGTGAAGAGCTAGTTTGAGATTGTGAACCAAGAAGGAAGGAATTACACGGGTGTGGAAAGAAGTAAAAAGATGTTGTCTTGTGAAGAATTTATCAAAGTTAGGGTTCAACAAACTAGGGCATGGGTTTAGAAGAATTGTATCATGGATCTGAGATCGAAGGTTGGGAGAAGGAAAGTAGAGTAACAAGGAGAGGATTGGAGTGATAAAATTACCTCGACCATGGCACCCAAGAAAGGAAAGGGAAAAGCTAAGGCTAAACAACTAACCCGAGGTAGATACAAATGAAGAATGGTATGCAGAGATGCAGTACCCAGATGGAGTGATGATGGGGAAGGAATGGGAATCCCATTTGAGAAGCATACTGGTCAAGTGACTATAATCACCACACCAACACTATAGAGAAAGAAATGGCATTAGAATTGGTACGCCCAACCAACAAATGAACACCTGAAGGTTTTCCTATCTACAATGATGACGTAAAGGTCAAGCTGGCAAAGGCAGGGTTACTGCAACTCTATGAGTTGCCTTATTTTGGGAAGCGGATCACTTGTACTAGTGGTTGATGTCTGGGTGCATGAGGACTACTTCCACTTTGTTGGGTGCAAGATGTGCGTGACTCCCCAGTTGATTTCATAGTTTATAGGCCTCATATGTGAGGGAGATAGCCTAGAAGATGACCTTGGTGACAAGGAGGCTATTCAAGAGACCATCACAGAGTATGCCTGCAAGAAAGGGTCATGGTACTATGACATCTTAGACATCAAGGACCCCATTATGAAGATGGCATGCACACCTGGTAATGAAGCTGAATGGCCAAGAAAGATGGATGCAAGTCAACAAGCCATGGCTACATGTCTGTAGGAAGATTGCAGAGGGGACTATATATAACTTATCCACATACATTGCTGAGGAAATTGTAAAGTGTGTGAAGGAAGGGGACATGATCCTCTTTGGCAATGTCCTACTCACCATAGTGTTTGTAGAAATTGGAGTGTGATGCACCAGACAAGTTTGTGTGGGAGTACCCAACCAAAGACCCTTCACCCGTGAAGAGGTTTGAAAAATATGCATGTGATACAATGATGGCTCCCCACAAAGCATGGCTTGAAAAATGGTATACATGCTTGAGAAATGCATTTGGGGTGGAGTGGAGGATCCCTGAACAACTCCCAAGCAGCCACACAGGAGAAGTTGAGTTCGTGGTGTACCAACACTACTGCTTGGGTAGGTTCAAACTTATTGATGAATCATGGAGCCCTTGGTGCAAATTTCCTTTCACGTTCACTGCCCAATACTTCCAAGTGGGAGTGAACAGATTTAAAGAATCAAAGAAGCTAAGGCTAGAGCTAGGAAAGTTGGACCAGAGCACAGGGATATGAGGAAGAAACTAAACTACCCGGAGGTAAGTGCGCATACGTGGAGAAGTACGTGTCACATGAAATCCATATGACTAGGCCAATAATGCTTCCCATCTGGAGGATCCGTGCATGCATGTATACATGCGCATAAGGCCAAAATTTGAAAAGGGCATGTACTTGGTGGATGAGATCTCAATACCTGAGGACCCCTTGGGAAAGAAGAAGCCAACATCTAAGAAGAGAGGTAGAGGAGAGGAAGGAGCACCAAGTGTGCCGACTACTCAGACAAAGTGAGCATGCCTTCTACAAGTGCCAAGCCAAGCACCTATGTTTGGAGAAAGAAGTCTCCAGTAAAGGAGAAGATGCCAGAAGTAGAGGTGCCCGAACAACCCACCACCATGGAGGAGTCACAAGAGGAAGAAGAGAAGGTAGAATCTCCTGACCAGAAGACACCTCTCAGGAAGAAGTAGAGGGTGGATGAAGAAGCTGACTCGGAGGTGACCGACAACTTGGAGAGATATCTGGGAGAAGGAGAGGATGAGAGTGAAGGAGGTGGTGATGAGGAGGAAGAGCCAGAGAAAGACAAGGAACCTTTGGAACCTCATGTATTTAGTGTCTATGACTCGGAGGAAGAGAGTGGGGATGAAAAGCAAGAGTTCATATTCACGTGATGAAAAGGCACACAAGGTGATGAAGGCACTGAAGATACAAAGATGGATGAGAAGGATGCCATGGAGAAGTAGGGAGACATAAGTTTTACCAAGGAGTAGATAACCAAAGTGGTAGAGTGAGAAGTGAAGAAGATGCTCGAGGCCCTTGTAGACCAGGAGTTAGAGCGTAGCAGACATAGTGCTTAAGGAAAGGAAGGAGGAGAGCATTGAAAAGGGACATGATAGCCTAGGAGGCCCCACTCTGATAGTTAGCTTCCCAAAGGCACGTGCGCTGGGTAGAAGAACTCTGGATGTAGAAACAGAGTAGATAATGGGCTATGTGGATGATTCAAGGAAGGTGCTATGCAAGGTTCCTAGAGCACGATACCCACTGAGAGACTTATAGCCATGGGATCATTCGAGAAGGAGGGCATGTACCCCAGACCAAGAAGATGCTTTCTTGGGCATTTGAGTCCCACGTTGATGAGCCAGACTTTGAGGTCTACCAAAAGGTGCTTATCACATTGCCAGAGTCTAAGGGAGACAACCCCTTAGTAAATGCTCAGGAGCTCTAGATGAGCAAGTGTGCAATGCTCTAAACAAGGTCGTGGTTGAAACAAGAGGTGAGGCTATTCACATGGAATGACAACATAAGGGATTTAGAGGGAAAATTGGCCAAGAAGGAAGAGGAGTTGGCTAAGGTGGCCAAAAACTTGAAACAGGAGGAATTAATCAGCACGTAGCTGAAGTGTGAGCTCAAGGAGGAAAAGGAAAAGGTGTAGGAGGTCTACAAAAAGGTAGAATCGATAAAAAGTGCCATCATTTTAAAACACCCAGATCTAATGCCAATCCCCCAGAGGTACGCATCGACAGCTGGAATGCCTAGAAGACTTAACGTGCATCCTCACCATGGAGAGATGACCCTTGGCATTGGAATCTATGGAGGAAGTGGCCATGTGCACCTGAAGGAGGAGGACCGGTTAAAGGTGATAGCACTTGTTGCCGAGTACAACCAAGTACTCATGGAGATCAAGGTCACTACCTAGTCTGCAGAAGCCACATATGACACATGCATGGATCGAGATAAGGTGGCAAGCTCCTTGGTTGCCATGCTTGAAGTAGAGCTGAAAGAGTTCTAGGAAAAGAACAAGGGGAATAGGGTAGAGAGGGACAAGGTTCTGGCTGAGGTAGAAAAGAAATCAGAGGTGATTGAGGCTTTAAGAAGCTCAATTAAGGCCCGATGAAGGAACTATACCCCAGATCACCAGAAGAATGGACAAGCTCATGGATCTGGGTAAGGAAATGGAACAAATTGTGGACACTTTGGGTGCCCAGGGAGCTGGCCTAAGCTTTGATGAAGTGAGCACCCTGGTGGGTGACCTATGCCAGAAGGTGAAGGGTGAGGTCGAAGTGTGGAACAACCTGGAGGTAGATCTGTGATGGGACTTTCCCAGCCTTTTGAATTAATGTCCCCCCCATTCTTCATTCTTTCCCCTATTCTTTCATTCCTTATTCATTTTGTAAAATATATGTCTACATCTTGGTTCCATTGAACCAACTTGCACCTTGGTCAAGTAGAATGTTTTCGAGGATGGAGAACAAGTGTAGTGTGGGGTGATGTTGGGCCCCTAGAATATTGGCCAAGTATGAAGGCGCGTGGGGCGCATGGGATCCCAGTTATAGAAGGGCATGCAAGGAAAAAGCATGCAGGAGGAAGAGTTAAGAAGGCACATGGTTCACGTGGCATGTGAAAGGAGGTTCGGGACTTAGCCAATTTATGCAACAAAGGTAGAACACGTGAAAAGTGTGATCGGTTGCACATGGATAAGATGCCAGCCTAGCAACAGGTGGCCCAGGAAAGAGCATGCCAATGATGGATCTTCTAGAAGATCATCATGAGATGGAGTGGAGAGCTCAGGCCTGAAGGAACATGCTCACTTGGAGGACCACATTCGACACTTGGTGATGGATCTGAGGGCGTGGAAAGGTGAGTTGGTAGCATGGGAAGATGATAAATACAAGTGCCTACATGAAAAAAAAAAAAAGAGAGAGAGACCAAGATAACATACAGATGGGGATATAGAGATAGAGGAAGAGATATACATAGAGAGAGAGAGAGATAACATGGGTGAAGCTCTGTAGGATTGCTGCGAGTGGAACTTTGATGCAGAAAGGAATGTACTAGGCTTAGTATTGTAATTTCTTTTTCTTTTGGCATAGTTATACAAGCCTAGTGATGTGCATGACTGCGGTCTACCCTCTATGGCTCTTTGTAATGAAACAATGAATACAATGAGGTTACCTATTGCAAATAGACATGGATATCAGTAGCTTTAATGTATATTTCATTCATAGGAGTTCTCTTTCCTTGCATGCTATGAATGAATGATTGTATCTTTCTTTTTGTTATAATATATGTTATGGAGTCTATTAAAACATCCGGTTTGAAGAAGCTACAAGGATCTGGAGGCCGTTCTGAGCCCTATGATTCTTGTATGTCTAAACTTCTTTCCTGAATACTCTTACACTAATAATGTTTAATAGATGTTCTTGAGTGGATAGGTAGATCTTAGAACCAACACATTGCGTAATATTAAAGATCATGAGAAAAGAGCTTTGCTTAATATAGTATGATCATTTGCATAATCTAGACATGCCACATGAAATGCTCGGAGATGCTCTTGAGGGTCATTATGGCCCTTAAAAATGGGTAACTTAGGAGTGAAAAAACTTGGATGAAATTGGTAGGTGGAGATGGTGGGTGAAAAGGGAGTACGAAGAAGTATAGTGGAATCAAGAGATGAAGGTGCACAAGAAGTGGCTAATTGAAGCTAACAAATTTTAGTTTGTAAATCCTTATATAAATAATTTAAATCAAGTGTATTTGAAGAAGCGTTAGGTTGTGCATGAGAAGCATTAGGTTGAATGATGGGAGTGGTAGTAGTAGGAATGAAAGTGAGAATATGAAGGGGTTGGGTGGAGGCCATGGTAGTCAAGGAAGAATCAACAAGGGTGCCAAGCAACATCTCAATATTTTTAGTAGTTAATCAACACATGAAGAATATGCGGAAGATGAGTAGGATTATCACACAAAGCTTGCCAAAAATTTGTGAGCTTATCTAATTGTTCTTGATCAACATTCATGTCTTCATCATATGATTGTTCACTATCAGATGTTTCGATTTCATGAAGAGGAACATTTTGAGAGTTGGAAAAAGGATTTTCAGTTTTAGCCATTGATGCAGAACCTTAGCCATTGATTGAGAAACCCTATGGGAAGATGGAGGAAGCTCAAGATGCTCAAAATACCCAAAATGACCACTATGGGTGATGGGTATAAGAAGAAAACCCTAGAAATAAGGTTGGAATCGAGTGATGGGTTCACCAAATGATTAAGCAAATATTGAAATAAATAAAAATCCTAACTCTAAATATGTAACAACGCTAAATATTAAACAATTAAGTACATATATGACCCAATAAAAATAAGCTAAAAAGTATAAAACCCTAGTTGCAAATGAATGGATAAAAAGACTTATTTTATTTGCAATAATCTCGAAGGTCTCTTTGAGATGGAAAAATATTGGAACAAGAACTCATAGTGCTGCAATCGACCTAGAAAATGTAGAAGCATTGGAAGTGCCGGACTAGAGTGCCTATGGAGGGTCGAGGATGCATGGGGCGCTAGAGACATGAAAGGAATGATAAGAAGATTTTTCCAAGCCACGATCTCGAGATGATAATAGCACAAAGACACATTAGAATTGCAAAAAAGAAGAGCTAAAATACCATATATGGAAATCCATCATAATCTATAATACTCAATACATTACAATACAATGACCTGAATTACTCAATAAGAAAGATGTACATACAGGAGGAAGAAAGTGCAACTACTAGCTAAATTAGTGGTGAAGAACTCCCACTAATTGATTTGGTAGTTACATTAACTCTAGAAGAATAGTAAGCTAACTCCACATAACCGAGAAACTAACTCAATAGAACTAGTAAGATAACTCCACACAACTAGTATACCTAAGAAAGCTAACCCAACAAGTGTAGGGCTAACACAAGTGTAAGAGTTATCCTAATAAATAAATAAAAGGATAAATAATAACCTACACTAACACCCTCCCATAAGCATAGCTTAGGTGGGTGAAAAAGAAGGTGGGTCGACACAAGGCTTGATGAGGTACCCACAACAATAACTGGGAAAATTGGACACCGCACGGTACCCAAAATCAATAATAACAAAATAGAGAGAGAAAAATCTCGCCGCAAGATATATTAAGAAGCTCGGCTCTAAAAACACATACAATATTGAGGAATTTTGGTGCGTCATCTTGTGGTCTGAATCCACTGCTCGATCATAGAACTCAAAAACAATTGACACTGGGCTTCACCAGAATAGCTCCATGCAAGGAGATTGTCAATGGAGTGATGTCGAAAGTGCAAAAAAACACCAAACACAATTTGATAAATCACAAATAGGTGTGCCACGATCCAAAAACAACTAAGGAAACAAGGAAAGGACACGAGATCCAAATAAATAAGAGTGCCATGATCCAAGAAAATCCAAGGTAATAAGGCAAGGACATGAAACCCAAAGAAGCAATATCAACACATAACAAGGCAATGACACGAAACCCAAAGAATCAGTATTAACACCACACCCTCCCATACTGCTTGAATGGGTAGAGTGACACCATAGATCTATATGAGTTACCAAAATCAACTACTCGAACACTGAAAAACTAACACTGGGCTTCACCAGAATAGCTCCCCCACAAGAGAGACTGTCAACATGCCAAAAAAAGTGTCAAAAATACAGATCCAAAATATCTCAACAAATAAGAGAGATATAAATGTATACACCCATAGATACAATAATGCAACACCCAAAAGTTTAGGACATCGGGCTCAACCAAAATTGCGTCCACAAGTGATTACAACACCCTCCCAAATTTGGCACTTTATAATTAAGTACATGTAAATATTACAATGAGTAAAAATACCTTTTACATTTGAAATATGTGTATAAAAATTTCACTAATGCATAGATCTCAAAAAAATACACAATTTAAAAAAAAAAGATCACCTTAATCTGAGCTATGGATCAAAATTTATGAGCTCTAGAAGGTTTTGCTATTAAAATAATATTTTAATGTTGATGTTTTTTAAAAGGTACACGTGACACCCAAATGTCCAAAGGGTAAAAGAGTGCATCCACATGATATAGGATTGCGACCAAAGGATAAAATCTTGTGCCCAAAACCTAAATGTCCAAAGGGTAAATCATTGCATCCGAAGGGTACATGTCTATATCCAATGGATAAAAGAATGCACCTAGAGGGTATAGATTTGCGTCTAGTGGATAAAAGACTGCATCCAAAATAGAAATATCTAGAGGGTAAAAGAATGCATCCGGAAGGTACATGCTTATATCCAATGGATAAAAGAATGCACCGAGAGGGTAGATATTTGCATCCAATGGATAAAAGAATGCATCCAAAATAAAAATATCAAGAGGGTAAAAGAATGCATCTAGAAGGTACATGATTATATCCAATGGATAAAAAATGCACCGAGAGGGTATAGATCTACGTCCAGTGGATAAAAAACAACACCCAGATGGTACAGATCCGCATCCCTATTTGACTGTCTCAAAACATGGGTGAGTTTATAGTCAATTCTAGGGTTTTGGAACCTTCCAAATCCAATGGCGCACTCCATTTTGCATAAAAATGCATGCTGTATAAAAGTCCTAACAAATTCTGAATACATGGAAATAATAAACCCTTGCTTGTAAAGAAAAACTTACATATGGATGTCTACATCATCTATCACTCTGATATCATGAAATAAACGATAAGAATATTGTTTCAAGACATGATCTCGAGATGATAATAACACACCACATTAGACTTACAAAACATAAGAGCTAAAATTCCATATATGGAAATCCATCATAATCCATAATGCTCAATACATTAGAATATAATGAATTGAATTAATCAACAATAAAGATGTACATATAAGAGGAGGGAAGTGAAAATACTACCTAAATCGGTGGTGAATAATTCCCACTAACTTATACCGGTAGTTATGTTAACTCTAGAAGACTAGTAAACTAACTCCACATAACTGAGAAGCTAACTCAACACAACTAGTAATCTAACTCCACACAACTAGTACACTTAAGCAAGTTAACCAAAATAATGTAGGGCTAACACAAGTGTAAGAATTATCCGATAAATAAAAAAAGGATAAATAATAACCTACACTAACAAGATTTATTTTGGGTGCTTGTGTCTACTCAAAAGTGTGGAAACTAATTTTGCAGGTCGTAAGATGTTTGTTGTGTGTCACCTTTACTTCTTTCAACTTCATTGTTGTTCACTTGAAACTTGCAATAAAGAAAAAACACTGCAAAACCATCAAACCACATCAAATACTAAAAATAAAGATGCAAAAAGAGGGGCCGACTCTCCTCAAGCTGTCAACAAAGTGAACTTACTATGAACACTACACTACATCTCAAACCCAATGTAGTTCTGTGTGTGTGTGTGTGTGTGTGTGTGTGTGTGTGTGTGTGTGTGTGTGTGTGTGTGTTGAAATCATGCCCTAGGTGGCTCTTGTGTGTGTCACACTTGATAGTGAACAATAACTAGATGTAAAAGATGTGTATGAAAGAATGAACTTTCCCTCCTATGAAGTGTGTATGCAGAGATGATAAACCCTTGTCCCTTGTGTGTAGCTATATAGATGCTTGAAGGCTCTTAGAATGCTCTTTCAACGCAACCTTAGGTGGTGATAGCTAATGCTTAGTGATTGGTTCTTTATTATTGCCACATAACTTTATATTTATATGATTACTTTGCTTGAATTTCTCAATTAACCACAAAAAGGTCGACTAGTAAAAAACAAGATGCCCAAATGGCTAAATAGGAGCCAAAATATGTGAGTAAAGTCAAAAGAGGTCGGGGGCACCCGGAGGGGATGGGGGCACTTGGTGCTGGTGTCTTGGCTGGGTGTTGGTGTCTAGAATGAGAAATGTAGAAGTATGAAAAGACATTTGGGCAAGAAAAAGTGTAAGATCAAAAGAGAAAGCATAAATCAAGCAAAGATGGCCAAAGATAGTGGTCAATTAGTACTTTTGTCTCTTAGGAACCATATGAATATTGGTATGTGATCAAGACTATAAATATACCCAAAGTGTGTGATTTTGTGTCTACAATAGACACATTTATGTCCAATATTGTAGAAACACAAATTCGAAAGGGAATGGATGGCCCATGCCCCATTGTGTTTCATATAATTGATTTTGATTATGAAAATGTTGAATAATGTTAAGGAGAATAAGGACCATGCCCCTATACCCTATATTTGTAATTGTATCGAGTAATGAAATGAAGAAGGAATGAAGTATTCTCTACCCACCTTTGTATGTACATTATCGTGAAATCAACGTCATCTATGTCACTCATGCCGGTGATGGGTCTACCTCATCTATTAGTGGAAAAGATGGTTGGGCTATGGTAGTCCATGGCCAATCCTTGTTTCTCAATCTTATATACTGAGACAACCTCCATAGATATGACTATAGGGGCACATCCTACACCACCCAAAACTAGTGAGTAACCCGATTGTATTGATATTAATTTTCCAGCCCAAGAAACCGATTCTCTTACCACATGGTCTTCCTAATATTTTTAACTCTATAATATCCTCATCCCACTTGAAAAAATCTTTATACGGACTCACACCACCCTCATGGGGTCAATATGTCTAATATAGATCTACAAGCCATTATCTCTAGACCTCACCTCCTCGAAAATACCCATCATCTTATAAATATCTCAATAAGGAGCAATAAAACCATTGTCCTCCAATCAGCCACATAAATTTGATATGCTCATAATCATGTACATGTATGTAATAAGGTCATAAATGTCAAGCTACCTCCATGACTCTCGCCAATAATTGATAAACTTCCTATATAAATGTTTCAACATGCATAGGCCCTGATCAAATCTCACACCTCTCTCTTGAATGTCTCGCTAGATATCCCACATCTTGTATAAGATGGAAACTCTACCTATATCTAAAACCACAAATGAGGCTAGTTGCATGTTAATAAAATTCTACACTTGCAGAATGTCTATCATCATAATAAAATTTAGTCGTATCAAATAATCAAGAATACCACATGGGCCCAACAAAAACCTATGTGCTTAGCACATCTTCCGGAAGTACCGAACCCTCTCACTAGTTATAAGCAACCTTAGGATCTAATATATCTCCTCCAAGGCCATAGTCATCTCCCTATTAGGAACCAAAATGTACATGTGTTGGCATTCCATCACTCACACAATACAATAATCAAGTACATTTTTAGGGTTACCTCCCCAATCTAGGCACATGCCATAAATGGACATTATATAGGATATCCCATCCCTCATCCTCAAATACCAATGCAAGAAAAGTATCCATGTATCTCCCTCTATAGAAATCTCTTATGTTCACATTTCATTATAACCATAAAATCAAGCAATAATACTAAAACATTTTTCATAAATTGATAATCATAATTTGTTAAAAATAATTTATTTAACTATATAAGTCGATGACCAAATTCTATTATGGACTTGTACTATCCCCAAACAAAACCATACAAAAATAAATGAAACCATCTTGAACTATACAATTTTGTCTTCTAATAAAAATTGTATCCCGCACTATTTTTGACCCTATTCTACTTAATTTCAATTTTTTTGCAAAAAAATGTAGTTCCACTACTAATTTTAATCTATCTTCTCTCACTTTTCATAATTCCTCAAAAGATAGTTGACATGATTGACAAAATTCAGAAAATATTTTTATGGGTAAGAGTTGAGAACACAATAGAATACCCCTAGTTGCTTGGGATAAAGTGTGCAAACCAAAATCCCAAGGGGGTTTGGGAATAAAGAATCTCAAACACATGAACTCACTCTTCTTGCCAAAATGGGTTGGAGACTCCTTAAAGAAGATCTCCCTTGGTGCAATATCATTAAAAATAAATATTTGAAAGAGGATTTTATCAAGGATTTTACTAGATCTGATGATCTTCCCAATGGATCCCATTTTGGAATTCTTTGGTTAAAAGTAGAGATCTTATCTCAAAAGGCACTAGATGGGAATTTGGCAACGGAAATAAGATCAATTTTTGGGAGGATAAATGGAATTTGGAGTTAAACCAACAACAAAAGATAATATGCAGAATCAAATTAATTTGATAAGACTAAAATATGGAGAAAAACAAGTGGATACCTCAATAACATAAATGGAAAAACTGCTTGGAGAAGACTATCACTTGAAGAAAGAAATGAAAATGATAGAGACAATCTGAATTTCATACAAAATAATATTGAAAGCATTTATATTCCCAACATGAACATTGAATATGAGCTTATTTGGGAGGATTTAGGAGATGGTAACTATAGTGTTCTTTCAGGATACAACAGTCAAAATCAAATGCCAAATTCACAAATATGTTGGAAAAAAGTTTGGTTTAAATAAATTACCCCAAAATCAACTTCTTTTGGTGGCTCACTATTCAGAACAAGATTCTTACAAAGTGGATAACTTAAGAAAGAAGGGACAAATGCTACCTAACAGGTGTATTTTATGCAAAGTTGAAGAGGAAACTATCAATCACCTCTTTATTCATTGTAAGTTTTCCTCCTCTTTGTGGGGCCTCATCTTGGACATGATTGGCTTGAAATGGGTTCTCCCTCATACCGTAAATGAGTTAAAGTCTCAATGGTCATTCCAAACAAAGTGTATCTTTGTCAGACTCTTATGGGAGTTTATCCTTCCTCATACTGTTTGGGCAATATGGAAAGAAAGAAACAAAAGAATTTTTGAGGAGAAAAATCTATAGGTTTGCATGGTCTTCAAAAAACTTGTTCTTTTGATTATTGAAAATTTTAAATCCTCCATTAAAACTAGCAAAGGAAGTTTGAAGGAGTTTGATATCAAGTTTCTTAACAAATGGAACCTCCAATTGGATTAGGATTTTAAGAAATCCAATGTCAAACTTACTAGAAACGAGACTGTTTGGAAGCACCCTTTGGAATGCTTTGGCTTAAGAATAACTTCGATGGTATCACTGCTAAAGGAAACCCAGGCAGAGCTGGGGGTGGGGGAATTATTAAAAATGACAAGGGTGACCTTATAGGAACATATGTAGGAAATTTGGGGGTTCAAACCAAATCGTGGCATAGACTATGAAAACTCTATGGCGTCTTCAAATAGCTAAAAATTTGAACATCAAGTAATCTTTGGGTGGAGGGTGACTCAATGAATATAATAAAGTGCCTTCAAAACAATTCCCCTCCAATTTATACTATAAAAAGATCATTAAGGACTCCATTCATATCTTAAGCACCCTCCCTAAGGTAATTATATCACATACCTTCAGAGAAGGAAATAATGTTGGGGAATTGTGCGCTAACATTGGGGTCAAATATGAAAATATTCATTATTGGATTGGGGAGTAAATGCCCCCTTAGAAGTTATGAATTCCTCTAATCGTGAACATCACAACACACACTCTTGTATAATTTTTAGAGGCAAATGATTGATTGTGCCACACTTAGCTCTTTCATTTGATTTTTAGATCGCTCTATTATTTGGAAACATACAAAGTTTTTGTGGTCATTGTTATCGTTCACATCCATGATAGAGGAAGGGTTTTCAGAGGTAGAATGGGAAGCGATCCTTGTCAGGTTGAGCCCCCTTCAACATGATTTTGAAGGATAATGAACAACTTTGGGAAATTCTTGGAGCTGGTAAATTCAACTCCTTTCTAGAACGAATTATAGGGCATGATCCACACATTTCCATTGAGTTTGTAACAACATGGAAAGATAGAATTGTTTAATCCAGAGGGAAGAGGTGGATAATCACTGAGGGAGTCATTTCCCATGTCATGAGAATGAGTATTTAGGGCATCAAATTTTTCAAAAACAAGTGTAGTTAAGAAGAACAAGAGGCCATTTTTGTGGGTGATGGTGAAAAGCTTTAACAAGTCCCTCGGGGTATTATGAGGGCTTCCCTCTGAGCTCATTTGATGAAGTGGAAAATATCATCATTAAATACCTGAGGATAGAGGGGAGGTTGCAATGGATTAACACCTATCATATGGTTCTTCTTAACAACTTAAAAATAAATATCCCGTAAGTTTACCATTCCACATTCTTATGTCACTTGAATGTTCCATTAAGGAGGTCCAATGGGGAAAAATGACCTATCCCCTATACCAAGCCATCATTCGCTCATTTATCTCCATTTCAAAATCCAAATCCCTATTCTGAATCCCTCTCCCTCTCTTCCTTCCACCACTACCACCAAATCTAACAAGAGACAAGGAGATGGCATCAAATCCACTAGAGTGCTTAGAAGAAGCTCCAATAATGTTAAAATTATTGAATGCCCCAACTCCAATCAAGATAATTCTTAGCAAGGAATGGAGGGTGAATGTGCTATTAGGTGTTTACTTAGCTTGGGTAAGAAAAATAAGAGGGATAATATTGACTTTAGGCATTCTAGGCTGGACCACCAGAAGGATGTTTTAAATGGGATCAAGAAAGATATTAAAGATTTGAAGGGGAACATTAGCAATCTTAGGAATACCAAGGTGGACAAGGACATTTGGAATGAGATGGAGGGTAAACTGGATAAATTTGAGAACAAATGTAACATCATGGCTGATGGGTTTATCCTTCAAACTGGTCTTCGAAATCCATTGTGAATGACCTCAAGAACAAAGACAACAAGATCAAAGTTAGGGAGCTTGACAGGAAAAAAGAAAATGAGAAGAGAGACAAATACATCAAGGATCTTATTGAGCTCTCTACTCAAATGTTTAATCAGAAATGAACTTTATACTATGTTCTAGTCCAAGTTTTTTTGTATGGTTTTAAACTGGTTTTGGGCCGCACCTAGATTGTATATTTTTATGGTTTTGGGCTGGTTTTGTGTTGTTAGCACCAACTATTTTGATTTTTGGTTTAGTTTTGTTCCTTGAAATGTTATTGGATATATCTAGATTGTAGATCCTCTGTTGTAACAGGGTAGGGTCCTTGGAAAACCCTCTTTTTACCAATTATCAAAAAATTTGAAATCACAAAAGTATCATACATATTGAAATAGATGAGGCTAGGAACTCCAGTGAAGGACATAATTGGACTTCACATCCCTTAGAAATGCACCTGGAACAATACTACTCAACAAAAATAAAACATGCATCGTTGGAAAGATCAAATGAACACAAATTGGGGATAGTGACACAAATTTGGATAACCTTATGTGGAGAAATAATAACATTTTATTACTCACCAAAAATTTATCCTTCTACTCAACATATGGACATGATAGATTCTTTATGTATTGTTACTCAATTCAGAAATCAATCTTAGACAAAGTTTTTCTTTGACCTGTTACTATTGTTATTTTACATCATCATAATTTAATGAGTACCAAGTTCTCATCCCACTATGCTCTTAAACACTTTGAGATCCTTGAAACTTGAGCTACTTTCCTAAGGCAATTGTCTCTACTTATATAGTTATCCATGTCACCTCTTAAGACTCATAATTCTATATAATTCAAATAAAAGATCAAAGGACCTAACAACAGAACCAAATATAACTAATCAACCACCTCTAAAACTTGTGATTTTAAACATTCAATCATTCCAAGTTCATTGCTCAAAGGAGATTGTATGGACAATGTTGTGCATTGGATGATTACGTAACAAACTAGACATTACATAGAGGAATTACACACTACATATATATTATATGACAAACTTATGACTAAAAATGGAACACTATATTCAAAAACTTATCAATAACGTAATTCTTCAATGCATAACACAAAAATGTATAAAAATGCAAAAAAATGTAAACATCATGAACTCTAATTGCTCAAATATTATGGTTGATATAAGATTTCCTATGGAAAAAGATGCTCTTGCATCATACACCTTGTGTAATTTTAAAAGAGTGAGCTCCTCCTCAAGGAATCGATGTGTTGTATTGTGTAGAATTTGTAACACTAAGGTAAGTCACCTCTTCACTCTTCTTTCCTATCCACTTGACCAAATATTTTGTGAATTCTATGTTGTATGTCTTCCTAATTTTGGTGTTTATTACTCCTTACCCTTCATCATGTTCCTTTCTGGCATCTATTTCCTCTATTATGCCTTTGTCATATTCGAGCATTTAGGTTCAACCTTCTCTTCTGTCTTGCACAATATAGATACGATTCTACATAATTAGATATTTTAAGGATGTTAATGCCTTCAAGAAACTTAATCTCGTAAGTTTTCTATGCATGTTTATTGATGATTCTACATGGATCTATTTTTTCCACTTAAGCTTATTATATGTTCCTCTTAGAAACCTTTCCTTTCTCAAGTAGACTAAGACCATGTCTTCAATTTGATATTCAAATTTTATTTGTTTCTCAAATATGCATTGCTTGTATTAGAAATTGATTTTTGTAATTGATTGTGTACTTGTTGGTGCACCTATTTCATGTTTTCCATAAAATATCTTCTTCTACACTCCTATATTCATTGCACAATAAATTTATTAACTTTGCAAATCCTCTTGGGTTCTTCTCATATCATATTTGGAATGGTGTCTTGTACTTTTGTTCATTGAATTTCTATAAGTAAATTCTGCTTGTGCTAATTTCAAATCCTAAGCTCTTGCCTTATCTCCAATCAAAGACTGAAGTGAATATCCAAGGATTATGTTTATAACTTATATTTTCTCTTAGTTTGTGGATGGTATGCACAATTGAATTGCAACTTTATATCCATCTTCTTCCACAATGTTCACTAGAAATGACCAAAAATTTTGTATCCTTATTAGACACCATACTACATGGTAATCCATGTAGTCTCACAATCTCCATGAAGAAAAGGTTTGTAATGCGTGTTGTACCATTGGCGTTTTTATAATAAATAACATATTTCATCTTGGAAAATATATAAACCACTACAAAAATGGAATCAAAACACCTTTTTGTCATGGGAAAACCTAAAACAAAATCCATAATTATGTCTCCTAAAGTATCTCTAAAATGGGAAAAGGTTGATATAACCCTGCATTTCAAGATCTTCCTTTAGCCAACTAACAAACATGACATTCCTACATAAAATTGGGTACATCCATGCGTGTACATGGAAATAATTAATTCTCCCTTAGTTGTGCTAATTTTTATTCAAACCAATGTGTCATGTTAATCTTCCACAATGTTTCTCTCTCACTAAGTTATCTTGCATTGATCCTTTTAGGGTGCATAACCTGTTTACCCTTGAACAACAATCCCTCCTACATAAAATAGTCAAACAAAGGTCTCATGTAAATGCTTATGGGAATTGTGCATGACTCCCATGCATGACTAAAATTCTCATCTTGTGCATATATTTCCTTTATGGGTTCAAAACCTATAACTTCTACCCTCATCTTTGTTAATAAACAACTACTCTTGCTAAGCGCATCATCCACCTTGTTAAGTTTTCTTCTCATGTGCTCCAAAAATATGTGTATCCTTGTAGTTATTTATAGGAAATGAAGAGGGCCTAGAAAAACTTTGCAATTAAATCATCCACACAAGAACTCAAATGAAAGGAAGAGATTCACTAAGTAAAGCACATTGTATTTAACTATTAAGGAAATATATAATGCATAAAGTGTGTGTAACCGACAATGATTTATATGTATTTATAAAAATGATTAACCATAATATAATTCATGCAATTAATGAATTAGTATTAATAAATGGATAAATCATTGACTTAAAATAAATATTAAATAATTATTATGTATTAAATTAAATAATACTTAATTTATATTATAAAACATTTTACCCATTTGTTATGGGGTTATTGTGTTACCTAGATGGGTATTTGAGTCGTAAAAACATGGGCATGACATATGGTATTAGAGAACTATAAAATAATCTCCCTAAGAGACTACATCTCCACTAATTTTAGAGATGACTCTAAGCTCCAATCTTAGTTTTCACAAGGAAACAAATGTTTCTTATATAGGAAAAATAAGAGTTAAGTGAGAGACTCTCATTGGTCGAGTGAAATGTGGGATATGATCATTCCCAAGTTACACTTCATCCTTATCACATATAAGAGGATAAATATCACTTAAATGTGCACTTACTAGTGTTATTCACATAATAAATCCCACCTTGGTAACAATGTAACATATAGTGTACTTCACAACAAGTATGAATATGACACACACCAAAGACCCCCTAGAAGATTAGACCTAGTTGTCGGGAATAATTTTCTTGAGCCCTCATCAATTCATATATGGCATCAAATCCATACCTATAATCTCCATCTCATATTTCCTCATATCTATATTTTTATTCAAAGTTATTTGCATTATTAACTGCAAATCCAAATGAAGAAGATTTTTGAATAGATAAGCTGTTAATTTTCCATTTTTGAGTGTTTTGGATGGATCCCAAATTCCTTTGGATGATTTTTGAGCTATAGATTTTTTCACCTTAATAAATTCCAAATTACCTTGCTTATTTTCAAGCCCTTAAGTATTCTTTGAGCCAATCCACATTGTGGGTTTTCAAAATTACCCAATAGGTAATCTTTGTTTGTGCCAAATTACTATTATGGGTTTTTTTGGGTTTTTTTAGTTTATAGAAAATATAAAAGATCTAGGTATGATACAATGATTTTTTAAAATTCTACTCATAAAAATAAAAATTAAAAAAAAACTCGTATTTTTGGAGCTTAAGTGATTTTTAATGATTTTTTAAAGTTTATATATATAGGGCAAACAAGGAGCAACAAAGAAGAAAATGGGTTTTTATGATTTTTTTATAAAAACCATGGAATAAAATTATTATTCTTGTATTCCTCTTTTCAATATATTTCCAAAAATTATTGGTTTGAAAAAATATGATCATCGAGGCACTTGTGGCATGCATTTGAAGTTTAAACACAATTTGTGTGCATTATCCACGCTTAACATCACTGGTACATTTTATATGTTGTGAATAATCATCTCATACTTGCCTATAGAACCACCCTCATCCATTTCTACCTATGCTCAATCCCGGCTGCCATATGACCTCCCACCATGCCTACTTAGCCCTTGAGGGCTATAATTTCACCATTAAGCCTTTTTTGGAGTACATTCCTTCTGAGGCTCATAAATTTTGATTTGTGAAATTTGGGAAGATGATTTTTTTAACCTTACCTATTTTTTTATGATTTACACAATGGAAATGTTAAATTTCTGGTTTAATAACTTAGATTTCTAGAATTAGTAGTTTTTGGCCTGTTTCGTTGAACAAATCATGTATTGTAGATCTTTACGAGGCAATAAATTTTGAGTAGTAACTCATTGTTGCATGCTATTTTTGGTAAAGTGTGTATTTTTTCACACTTTATTTAGTTTCAAAATCTATCTATTTTGATTCTCGAATCAAATTTGAATTTTTTTAGCTTAATGGCCTATTTTATAAATTATAAATCATATTGGGTGGGTTTTTCAGATGTATTTGTACTCACACTAATTTATAAAGTACCATGAGAGTTTATAGATTTTTCTATCTTCACATGCGTGTGATTTTTCTCACATCATTTTTACATTTCAATTTTTGACTTCATAATATGGCATTTTGGGCACTCTCACTAGAAGATTTTGTTGTTCTTTTACACACCTACGACATTGACGTTGTTTGGAGATATCGAGTTGTGTTGTCTTCACTCCGTAGCCAATATTAGGGGGTATTATATACTACTAATGTTTCTGAGTTGTTCAAGTATAATATGTACCTTGTATTTGTTCCTAGCAGATGATGTAGCGGCTAGTTGTTTTTTCCAGAGCATTTTTATGCCAACCCTTATGGGTGTTTATACCATAATTAAATTAATAATGTTATGAATTCACTAAAAGAGGATGTAAGGTTTATTACAGAGGGTATTATGATTAATTAACTTCTAAAAGTAATCATGTAATATTAGAATAATACATTAATACCTACAAGTATTGATAACAATATGTTATAAGATAAAAACATAAGAAGGGAGATGCATTTAGCTGTACAAATTAACAAAAGAGAGATCCAGGTGCATAGACTAGATAATTTGGAAGTAATAAACCTAAATATGCTTCATCATTTATAATGTAGCTAGAAAAAACCTTAGTACAAAATCATATAGTTTTTCCAGAACGTTTGTATGGTCTTGACCGTATTATACAATTTTGAACCTGCCTAGAGTAAGGATATATAAATTTTTCCTAGGGATTCATGGTTTTTTTCTACTCTTTGGGTCACTTTCTATGGCTCCTAATTTTCAAATCACCTTTTGTTTCATATCTTGAGCATAATGACTCTATTTTCAAATTCCTCGAAGGTTATTTTTAATTTCATATTTAACGAAAACCTCTTTTTGTTTGCCATAATTTTTATCCCATCTTTCAAAAATTCAAAATTACAATGTTTAGTAATTAAGGCATAACTGGTAAAATACACACTTCGAGAAAATCCCTTCGAGGTTTTTATCGCACATAATTAGATTAAAAAAATCTCTTTGTTTTGTACAATTCAAATTTTATTTCGAGATACAGATCATTTTTTCATTTGACGACGGTCACTTTTTGCTCAATATCACTTTCAATACAAATCTATTTCTCTTCTTGGCTTGCTTGTGTAAAATTCTTTTATGGCTTACGTCGTACAATTGTTGACAATGATCCCATATTCTATATTCAAGTTCACATTCATAAAGTTCAATTTAAGCATGATTTCATTGATAATGTATCTGATCTTAATATATGTAACATTTCCTTTCTCCATCAAATAGGGATTTTTGTTGTTGGTCTCACTCCATCTACTCTATGTATCCATGGATTTGATAGCACACCTAAATGAGTGTTGGGATAAATATTTCTATCTATTACTATAGGAATATGTAATCTTAATGTTCTATGTTATGTTATGCCTAATAATCTCAATTATAATATCCTTATAGGTCATCCTTGGCTACATACTATGCATGAAATGCCTTATACATGTGCCATAACATGTAATGTCCTTGCAACACCTTCTTCCATGGATAATGCTACAATAGATTCCACACCTCATGTTGCTAATCTTTATGATATCCCTCTCATACATGATGATGAAAACACTACTTACATTGCATATCTTTCTCATCCTGTGATGGACTACATTACTAATAGTTTACATGATGAACCTTCTATTGGAACCTATGATACTCCCATGATACTCCTCCCACTAGGTCTCACTCTCATTCAAATGGTGCTCTATCCATAATGCATATTTGTGCACATTTACCTATATCAAGAAATTTTCCCCTATGATGGTTGCTACATCTACAATACCTAAGGTGTTGGGAGACACTCATACCCCCTTCACAATGTCACCATGACCATGGCTTTCAAATATTTTACTTGGATTACATCTCTATGAAATTATAATGAGTATATGCTTACTCAATCCAATATTACATCACTTTATGAAAATTCCCCAACACAAGTAAGAACACAATGCGCTAATTTGATTCTTGATGCTCTTAACTCACTCACTTTTCAAACTTCTATGCATGAATCATATTATATACCTTATCTTGTTGCATCCATGGGGAAATCAATTCTCCTCTTTCCACATTCATGTTTATTACAATAGAGACTAGTACATACAACTTTAATGTTTCCAATCTTTCCAAATTGTACCTATTGCTTATGATGAGTCATATGCCTAAGGTTGATATTGACAAGCCTTCTAACACTACATATGTTACACATCTCTTGACTCGCACATTGATCCTTATGTTTACACTTACTTTTTCCACTATTTCCAACAAACCCAATGTTCCACCTATTTTAGCTTCTCCTAATGAACACACTCTTATTGTTTCTACACCTCCTATTAATGCAGTTGGGATCTTGGACTCCATAGGTCTCTCCCCTCATTTTGGTGACATTGTTATATAGTAGCTCTTGTGTTATCCCCCTTGTTACCCAATGACACACTCTTGTTCCATCTTCAAACATGACTGTTGAAGGTGCACATACCTACATGGACCTCACTTTGTACACATACACCGCAAGATAACCTTATTCACCTCCCCAAGTCATAGTATTTCATATTCTAATAATTCAAAAACATTCAAATATTGGAAAAAATACAAAAAAATTAGCTTAGATCTTGGTTGCATGTATCCTTACTTGCTTATACTATTCTATGTTTCACTTTGCCTATAATGTTACTCCGATTCATAGTATGTTTTATCCTTTTACAATACACATGCGTGTTCACATGGTACTTTGAGGTGAATGTAGGGTACCTATAAGTTATCACACGATGCATGCTACTTGACATTGTTCTCACTGAGACCGACTAAGGCTCCCAGGGGCACCTACCTTCCCTAATTCTTTCTATTTAGGTGCTATCATTGCAATACATACTACTTTCACTTCTATTTTAGTTATACACTTTGTGACATACTATTCATTATTTTAACATGATAACAAGTGCTTCATGTGTAACATTTATTTTGTAGGTCTACTCCTAACCATGGTTCTATGATTTTCTTGTATATTGTCTATGATTGTGTCTTGACTGTCATTATTTATGGGCTATGTCCTATGCATGATTTCTTATTTTCTTGAATGGATGTGAAGGCTTTGAGTGTCTTGTGTGTGTACAAGGAAACAATTTGTAAAAACTATGAAATGGGGTAAGAAACACTCAAGAATCCCCAAAGCTTCAAACAAATAGTTCAATGGACCATCAGATAAGAGATAAACAAGGATTTATTACTTTTTCATGTATTAAGCTTGAAAGAAACAAGTAAATCTAACATATCTAGTTATTATCTACTCTTGAAAGCTTTACAAATGAACCTAGATAGATTCTAAGCAATCAATTTATGATTGTGAGAATGGAAGCTCTTCATTAATGGATAAAGAGCCACATGGTTTCTTCCATTTACTCAAACTTGAATGGAAATAACAAAGCAAAAAAATATTAGCTCAATATGACAAATGAAGAAAAGCTCTAATCCTAGCAATAATACTATAGTTTAGCCTAGAAAGGGAAGTGTTCTTAGGAATGGTCTAAGGGGTAGTGGGGTATTTATAGTTTTCCATTTGGGAAAGTGGAAGAATTTGGGTGCATGTGGGACAAATGAATAAGCCAAAAAGCACTTTAGTGAGTCAAAGTAAGATTTGACTAGGCTTAGGAGAGGTTAATCATGGTTTAGGCTAATTAATCACAATTAGTGAGAAATTAGGGTTCTGAAAGTGTTGTGAGAGGTTTAATCAATCCAATGAAATGGATTGATTACCTAGGAAGCTGGTATAAGTGGTATAGAATAGGATTAGAAGAGGGTTTAGTCAAAATGAGGCTATAATAGTCTGCTTAATTGGTTTATAAGAGGAATGTGACCAAAAGAGTGTCGTAAGAGGGGAGTTATATAGGTCTAACTGATGGTGTGTCATCAATTTGTAAGGAGTAGAATAGTTAGTGAAATATTAAGAATAATATTGGTTTGATCAAACTACAAGTGTCTACATTTTCCCCTCTTTGGGGTGGCGTAATCTATGTCACTTCAAAGAAAGTAGAAAAACATGAACAACTGAAAATTTATTTTCGAAGGGTGGAAGAAAAATTAGTAGGGTGGAGGATGCCCCCTCAAGTGTCGATAGGGCGATGAAAGAGGTCGATCAACGATCGAAAAGATGGTAGAAAGAGAATAGAAGAAAGAATAGTGTGAAAGAGAAGAAAGAGGAAGAAGAGAGAAAATATCAAGGGGAGATATTGAGCTATTAACAACTTTGTTGTGTATAAGATAATATCGATTACATCATATTGCTAAGAATATTCATCATCGGTCCTTATTAAAATATAAGCATACAATAAAGGTATAAAATGACATGAAAATCCATAATACAAATAATTATCCATTCTTTGAAACCGCCAAATAAATGCAACATAGAAAATGTAATGCAATATGAGAAGTAAACAAGCTCATCTAATAGGAAATAAGTACAAACACACACACACACTCAAACCAACAACATCCAAGAGAGTTGCAAAAATATTGTGTTATCGAGCTTTAGTCCCAAATGTTTGTGATAAACGAAAAGGGTAAAAATGATGCCCCAAGAAAATTGTACATGTAAGGGAAATAAAAGAGGGCACTTGGGCCCAATGAAAAATCAATGTGCATGATGAAATAGTACCAGGAAACTCGTTGTGCCCCGGAGTACAGACGAAGTAAGCAACATAGATCTTGTAAATGATTGTAGAGTCAGATGATTCACAAGTTGTTATTTCAAAATAGGTGAAAATGCTAGCAAGATACAAGATGAGTGTCATGCGAGAGACACAAATTTCAGCTGTAAAATGAGCTTATTACCAATTTTAGTCCATTTTCAAAGTTTTACGATGTTTTTGGATTTTTTGAATGATTTTATAATTTTTAAATTTTTGATTGGTCAGAAGAATTTAAGAAATGGAAGATCACCTAAAAGCACGTGAAAATTCCCTAGGGTGAAGAAAAGGTCATGGATAGCAGTAAAATGCCTCGGCGAGAAGAAGAATGAGCCAAAAATAATTATTTAATAAAAATAATTATCGTGACGGGTAAAATAGAAGAAAAATAGAAGAAAATAATGGAAAATAGTGCCTATAATATTTGTAAACTACCCCAGGGCGAAGAAATGACCGCTAGGTAGCACTTAGTGCTCTAGCGTAGTAAAAATTAGTAAAAATAATTATTTAAAAATAAAAATAATTATTTCGGTGAGCAGAAGAAGCATTAGAGTGATCACAATGGCCAAAACATGTCACAGTGGAATTATGACAACTTAATATACCTAGTTGGGAGGGGGTAAACCATTACAAATAATTGATTTACCACGGAGCTTTTGCCAATTATCACCACGAGTGACTTTGTGAGCTGAGAGAGAGATGGTGAGGCTTATAGAGGAGGAGGAGAGATCATACCACATCCACGAGTACCTGCGGGAGGATAATGTATGCACCGAAATGGTGGGTACACACTTGTATTGGCATTGAAACAAGGATATGCACATGCGTGTTAAACATGGATACATTGGTTGGGATGTGTATGCATCCTATGTGTAAAAAACACATGCGCGTGCGCACGCAGTATTGAATGGCACACGTACATGCTAGGATGGACGTGTATATGTATCTGTGGGGGAAAACAAATGCATAGACATACGTGTGCCTAAAGGAATGCGTAGGTGCCTTATTGGATGCGTATGCATCTTGTGAATGTTAGAATGGATGGGAGAGAAAATATGGGTGTGTACGCATTGATTAGGGTGTGTATGCATTGAAGGGGAGGCATTTACGTTTTGGGTGCGTATGTGTTCAAACGAGGCATGTATGTGCTAGGAAGTAACACTTAAATAATTTTTGGAGAAAAATAAATCAAGCGTAGATGAACGTAGGCTAGAAATTGGTAGAAGAAAGTAGAAATTAGTAAAAATGGAAGAATGTAGATAGAAATAGCCTAACAAGTGTATTGTTATTTTACAGAGATGATTACCCATGCTTCATACGAGAGAGCGGTACGGTCGCTTAGTGGCTATAGAGGTATATTTTGACGAGTATGATAGGAAGATACTAGATATCCTCCTATACATGACTAGTTTAGCTTACGTGGCCGATATGCCACAAATTACACTTGATCATGACCTCCTCACAATGTTAGTTGAGAGGTGGCACAACAAGAGCCAGTGCTTCTAGCTTCTGGCTCCTAAGCTCGGCAAGATGACCATTACTCTAGAGGATGTGTGGCGGATATACCAACTCCCCATCTATGGCGAGCTGATTTAGTAAATAAGCCATCTCGCCGACATTGATCATTGAATTTTAGAGTTATTTGGAGCTTTGAACATACCCTTGCCGAGGTATGAAAGTCAAATTATCCCGGTGCATAGCAGATCTTAAGCTAGACTGAGTTGTAGTATATTTGATGGCCTTTGTTAGTGGATTTTTACTCCCGACAAGACTGGAGCTACCTTCCCACTTGGTCTTATTGGAGTTATCCGTGGACTTATTGATGGTCAAATATATTGTTCATGTTAGTGCATATTGACATATTTATATTGAGACTCGCATTTGATTACCAAATACCATCGAGAAGATGGTAGGTCCAGCCCGTTTGTTACGGATTTGGGCATGGGACCACATTGCCATTGGTCACCCCACATGTGTTTTGAGTGTAGTGCTCTAAAGGAGCCTTGTCCTATGGGTTAGGTTCCAGTTGGTGATGATGTGTGGTCGAAAATGGGAGACACTTACCATTATCACTGAGAGTTTGATGAGTTACAACAAGCTACGATAGTTTGGAGGCCATACAAACACTTTCAGTGGCCCGAGGATGGCTTAGAGCTCAGTAAAACAACAATTGAGAATTTTATGTTGGCAGTTACTACTATATGTGAGAGTTGTATAGATTTGATTGGTGCCAGAGATAGCTAGGTACGACACAGGATGTGCTAGGGCCAGACATGTGGTATGCTCGTAGGGCCCGAGAGTATGTTGATATGGGGTTGTATGTATAGAGCCATGACTAGCTATCTGTAGGTGGTGCCAATTCTATGGGTACCTTTGAGGTAGGTCAGAGATCCGAGGGTACAATAGAGTATGGGCCTTGGTAGCAAAAATATTATCTCATCAATTGATGATTATGAGAGTAGCCTATGAGGTAGGAGTGATAGCACCCCTAGTGGGACCTCTTAGCAATAATGATGAGGATGGAGATGATGACATAGATGATGATAATGATAATGATTCTTTTGACGGTTAACTATCATCGATGATGGGGCGGGGATAGGGTCCTCCACCACAACAACCACATGGGCAGGGGCCTAGGCCTAGATAGAGATAGGTGTCATTGGCACCTCATATGTAGTTTCCTCCAGTTGGGATTCCAAGCTGGTATTCATGTTCCATTATAGTAGGTGTATACACAACAGGGTCCACTACCTTGTGCTTAGGTGGTGGTGGAGATGATGGATAGTTATCTGTGCTTCAACAAAAATTATAGGTGGCGATAACCATTTAGCTACAGGGAGCGGCTGAGAGGGATTAGGCTAGTGCACAACTCTAGATTATTACAGTGGAGAGAGACCAGGTGAGAGCTCAGGCTGGTCGGTGGTGGATATTGGGCTGCATGGTTGCAGCAGATACAACAACTAGTAGCACATGACACACATATATTGATCCTATTACATCAGGCAGAGTCACAGATGTAGGTTGTTATTACATAATGCAAGGATCAATCATAGGCCTAAGTGTAGAGTATCACTACTCAAAGAGATCAGGCACATGCTCGAGTCTAGACTATCACATCGAATAGAGATCGGTAGGTTTTCGTAATGAGATAGGATCATGAGGACATTGGTGGACTTATAGGTGAGAAAGATTTCACTATTCAAGAAGTTATAGCTTTTGGTGCTAGGGAGATCATACAGTGCATTATGAGAGCTAGTAGTGATACCTCATATTATAAGGCCACCAACTATCACGCAGTATTAGAGGGAAAAAGAGTGACTCTGTTTGATCACCGGGTATGAGCAGGATAAGATCTAGGTCACAGAGGTTAGTACAACAACCCACTGTTCAATAGGGTGGTACACTCGAGGCCGTACCATCCCATCAGCAATAGTAATAACCTCCATTTCAGTACCTACGTCTAAATAGTCTAGAGAGGGGGAGAGCCATGGATGATACTCTTGGTATATGACACACCTTTTATATGTATGTATGCCTCTTATGAAGGATGATTTTGATCGATGTATGTATGGATGTACCATTTTGATTGTATGCCTCTTATGAAGGCTTCAACATGATTCATGCCCTATGATGGCTGATTTTGTATTGATGATGTATATTCATTTTTGAGACAGAAATTTTATATGTATATATGGACATTCGATGTTATATTTCGTCATGTTTTTATATGTATTTATGATGATGACTCATGCTTATGGATGTGTTACATATATCATGATATTATCTACTTAGTAGATTAGTATACGGGATGATAGGGATGATATTGGTGCGGGGGGATAGATTTGTGATCATGCGCAATCCCTCTTGCCCCGTTGATGATACGGTATGTGATGATTAGCTTAGTATACATGCTTGATGTAAGAATTAACATTTTTGTATATATGATGTACTAGATGATGTTATATGTGATGAATGATAGATGATAGATGTGATAACAAATAGATGTGCAATAAACAAAAACACAAGAAAAATTTAACAAACTAAACAAATATACACCTACAAAACAACACAACAATACACAACTAGAAATGAACTCATGTAAACCTTAACAACAAATTAAATTGGTATCCAATCTAAGTAAGTAAAATGAATCCTAATAGATGCATACAACAGATGATGAAAATATATCAATATTTTACAAGTATGAAAGTTTTTTTTTAAAATGAACTCAATGCGGCTCATAATTAAATCAAACAAGATTCAATATAAGGTAAGAAAATGAACCATACTTTAAATCATACAACGTGAAAAGATACTTACAACCAAAACTATACAAAATGACAACTAAAAGCAATCTAATCACTACCTTGTTTTTGCGGGACAACATTGATATATTTTCTAATGTTTTTGGTGTTATCTTGAAAGATAAGTTTTCAAGGCTACTGTTCACATTGTTTTCGAGGTTTCCTTAAGACAATGTTATGAAGTTTGGTGTAGCTTCATTCCTAAGGGGGGTTTTCGAATGTTTAGATTTTTGTGTATCTTTTTTTGAATGTTTTTGTATTTTCTAAGGTCCTGTTTTGAAAGCAATGTAAAGTGACGAAGAAGCGTGGATGCCCCTAGTGTGATGTGGGAATATACAAAGGCAGAATGCCACGTGTGTATGTTCAAGAAGGTGAAATGTGAAGGTGCCCCCAACATTAGATGGGAATATACAAAGGTGATTCCTTCACGCGGATACAAGAACAAATGAGCTAGATCACGAGGCTTGGCAAGATAGACTCGGTAGGGTTCCTAGACCTAACAAGGGAAACCAATCCTAGATAGAGGTGAGAGTTACCCATCTAAATGTAAGAGTATCTTGTGACCAATGAATCCTCCTTGAGCATCGAAACTGGTTTTCACCCAAAGACCTGCCTAATGTGCCACAATTGTGTGGTTTTCACATGTGGACGACATGTTTCTTGATTTTTTCTCTTTTTCTACTTTTTAGGTATTTTCTGACATCCACCCCATGCTTAAGTGTAGAACCACTTGAGGTGCATGACATTCATGGGCTCTGGAAGTTCTTCGCCATCATAATGTGTAAGTTTATATGCTCCTGATCCATATTTAGCAATGACCACATAAGGTCCTAACCAATTAGCCTCAAATTTTCCTTTCTTTTCTCTGTCCTTAACAATGTTTCTCTAATTTTCTTTTAGAACAAGATCACCTATATCAAACTCATGATGAATGATCCATTTTTATATCCTCTTGACACTTAGTTCTGATAAAATTTCAGGTGATTAAGCGCTCTCATACACTTTTCATCCAACAACTCTAACTCTTGAGTCAAACAACTCTATAGTCTTCATCTTTATCAAGATAGTCCTAGAGAGATATTCTCAAGGAGGGAAGCTCCACTTCCAAGGGTATGATGGCTTCAGTGCCATAGAATAAGGAATATGGGGTCACACCAGTAGGAGTGCGGATGGAGGTTCTATAGGCCTAGAGGGTGGGATGTATTTGTAAGTGCCAATTACGACCAATCTTACTAACCATTTTCTCCATGATTTGTACAAGAGTCTTATTGGTGGCTTCATCTTGTCCATTACCTTGAGGGTAATAGGGGTGGACCACTTGAGTTGGATCTGAAAGTGTTGACATAATGCTTTGAATATTTTGTTTTTGAAAGACTTACCATTATCTGTGACAATGGCGGAGGGAATGCCATAATGACAAATGAGGTGATTCATGATGAATTTGGAGATTTACACACCAATTATATAAGTGAGAGGCACAACCTCTACCCATTTAGTAAAATACTCGGTGGTGGTGATAATGTGGGTATGACCATCTGATGAAGTAGGATGGAGCTTCCCTATGAGATCCAATCCCCATTTAGAAAATGACCAAGGTGTTGTAATGGGTTGAAATACATGTGCTGTTGCACGTATCAAGTTACCACATTTTTGACACAGTTCACACTTATTGATAAATTTATATTAGTCTGCTTCCATCATGGGCTAATAATAATCCACTATCAAGAGTTTCTTAGCTAGAACCATGCCACTAGTGTGCACTTTGCAAATGTCACCATGTACTTCTTTAATAGTGTGGGATGACTTGGAAACATCCAAAAACATAGAAGATTCCCGTCATAGCAATGACGATAGAGGGTGCCTCCTAGGAGGGTGTAACAGATATACGATAGATAAGGGATTTCTTCTTAGTATGGGTAATGTTTGGGGGAAACGTGCCATTTTGTAAGTAGTTAAATATGGGATCATACCAAGGTGAGAAAGGACCAACAATTTCACATGCCAAACAAGACTCTAACATGTCATAGGCGGGCACTCGTAAATTATCTACAAAGAACAACATCTTACTTGCCTGAGGTGGAATGCGTAATAGGGATCGATAGTAGCCATAGCATCCGTGGACCTGTTATGTGATCTTGGTCATTGTTAAAAAAATCTACACAAAATACTCCTTCAAGGTCTCGACCAATTTCTTATATGGAATGAGCTTCTCATCTTTAACCTTATACTCATCATTAACTTGTTTAATGATTAGTTGGGAGTCATCAATGACTCGTAGCTATCAGATATTCCAAGTGATAGCTAACTTAAGGTTGGTGATAAGCGCCTCATATTCTACAATGTTATTAGTACATGGGAATCCCAAACGAAATGCTTATGGAATAACCTCTCCTATGGGAGTGATGAGCACCACTCCAGCCCCCGATCCATGAAATTTGAATGATCCATCGAAGTGGACTTACCACACAATGGACTCTTCAATATAAATCATGGATGCATTTGGTAGATCTAGACATAATGGTTCCATTCCTGGTAGGGGAGCTTCATTAACTAATCAGCCAATACCTTTGTAGATCAAGAATTTTGTGCTTGTTACCTGTCCAAGTTAATGTACCAAACTAAACACAAAAACCCTGAAAAACTCCAATGAAATCGATACCTGATGAAGATGTAGACGGATGAGGAAGCCGATGTAGACAAGACGGGCGCACACGAGCAATTTGCACAATAGATCCGAATAACCTGCGAAACACCGATGCTTGACAGAAAAAGACCACGTTAAAATATATTTAAGTGGATTTGCCAAGAAGCGGGTCGAGAAGAAGATAAGCTTCCTCGGCGGATGTCAGTCCACGTTTTCAATTAAGAAAAGAAGCATACATGATAAAAGATGTAAATAAAGACTAGATTTTCTGATTGCAGTAATAAAAAAGCAGGCCCGAGCAGCGAGACAGAAATACGAAAAATAGGAAGGCTAGGAAATAATCTTTGGATTTGTGTTACCTGTGACCTTTTACCTGTCTGCAGGGAAATCGGCGTCGACTGGGTAGAATCGGCGGCGACTGATGTGATCGGCGTCGACTGGGTAAGATCGGCGTCGACTGAAGGTAGACTGACCAATCAGGGACTGTGCGATGAGATTCGGGGATTGGAATATGAATGTGGTCTGCTGGATGTGCCGAAGATGGAGAGACACTGGAACAGAGTCACCAGATGATAGACGGTGGTGTGTGATGTTGATATGATACGGGCAGAGTAACGGTGCTCCTCTCAGGGATTGATTTGGACAGGATCTGCCCTAATTTGATACAATTGATGCTAAGAAGATCTCTCTTTCTCTCAACCTGTATCTTTCGCTCTCTGTTCGCTTTTTCGCTCGTTCGCAATCTCTTCTCGGTCTCTTCACTCTCTTCGGTCCTCTAGAACTGAGTTCTGGACTTGCTTTTATAATCGGCGCCGCTCCTAGAAAATCGGCGCCGACCATATGGGTCGGCGCCGATCGCGGAAAAGAATCCCGAGATGGCCAAATTGATTGATTCGAGAAAGATAAGACTTATCCCGACTACGGGAAATATCCCGCTTAGGGAAGATTAAAAATAGATGTGATACATGGGTAGAATAAATTTGGGGTGGATAAGTGATTAAGATGCATGGGAAGAAGCGTAATTAAATATTTAATATTTAATCACTCATGGGCAAGATATGATGGGATGAATTAAATTTGGAATAAGTGATTAAATCACAAATTGGATAATACCCCAAGGGGATAGTTGGTGACGTAAACGTGCCCCAGGTTACCTAGGCAAGTAAACGGATGAGAAGGGACACTAAATTGGGTAACCAATTTTAAGTGTCTACATTTTGCCCCTTTTTGTCAAGTAACTTGCGATAAGCAAGGTTATGAGACAAAAACAAAGGGATGGATGAAGAGAAGAATGAGTGATGAAGGGAAGAATGGTGATGATGTGATCCCCCTCAAACTAGGGATGGGATGGATGATAGAACAGACGATCCCGAGTTTGAAAGAGGTAGATGAAAAATGCAGGATGCCCCAGTTGGATGGCTGGAGTAGATCTGATCATTGATGACGCATAAAAATAAACACAAGGGCAGCAACCTAAGGAACTCACATTGGTAGGAAAACTAGCGGTCTCCTCATGAGGCAGCGTTAGTGTCTATAGACCCATGAGTGTAAGGAGAAGCTGCAAAATAGTCGGCATCGAAAGAGAGACACATTGGTAGGGACAACTAGGCGGTCTATAAATCGAGGCGAGCGTTAGTGCCTACTGAGACCGCGTAACTCTAAAGCTGCCAAAAGTACAGTGTCCCCGCATGAGAACAAACCCAAAATAGACAAGGATATCTAAAAGATGCGCCAAAAGGCAAGATTCGGACACACAACAATGATCGAGATAGATAAGTAAGCCAAGCATCAACACTACGAAAAGCAGAGACATGAAAAATCGGCGGCGATCAAACTAATCGGCGCCGACCAAAACAATCGGCGTCGACCCAAAAAATCGGCGCCGACCAATCCAGACGCATATAAATATGCGAACGGAAAACGTAAACGATTTATTTGCAACGTGACGATTGATTCAGAGAGAGATAGATTTGAGATTTGAACACAATGGAAGCCTCTGGGAGCGGATAGAAGCGCAGGAGGACACGTCTGGGGTAAGTGGTCATTCTTGAACCCACTTTTCTTATTATTATTATTTTTGTTTGATTTTTTGGTGCATGGGAGGCCAGGGTCTGGTTTACATCCAGCCAGGCAGTCGGCGCCGATTGGTTTTAATCGGCGTCGATTTGTTTTTGGATCGGCGTCGATTGGTAGTAATCGGCGTCGACTTAAATGAACGACGCCGATTTTAATAAATCGGCGCCGATTGAAAGATATGCATTTTTTTGTGTTTTGGAAGATGAGATTTGGGGAAAGAAGAGACTAATTATGTTTTGTGATGTCGTGGATGCAGGCACGAGAGGCTCTTCATATGAGGGATGCCATCCCTGAGCTATTGAGAGCGATCCTTCTGATGTGACAGATGCAGGTGGCGGCATTTAGAGCTAGCGGGCTCGGGGTTTCATATATTATAGGCGAGTGCCACGAGATGTGGAGCTCATGCGGGCATTAGTGCGACGGTGGGACAGCCACACGTGCACATTTTGGTTCAGGACGGGTGAGATGACGATCACCCATGAGGATGTATTCAGGATCCTCAGATTACCGATTACTGGGGACCCGATCGAGATCACACCTCGGGAGCAGCGGCGAGAGGGCCCAGTGTGATTATACGAGAGAGCGAGCGAGATGACTCGGAGATAGTATACAGGGCGTGAGATAGCCTCAAGTACGAGCGAGATAGCCCTCGGAGCAGGCGGATAGCCTTGATTCAGATGGCTATCTCCTATTTTGCCTTGCCAGACTCAGGAGGTGGGAGATTCCCATTGCTACTATTAGACTGCGTGTGCGACATCTTGCAGCACAGACAGGTTTTTGCCTTTGCCGATGCCCTGATAGCTCAGGTATATTATGAGCTATGGATGTACACCACTGGTCGGAGGACAGGGATCGATGTCAGCTTTGTGCTTCATTGCTGGGCATACGAGCATATAGCAGTGATCAGGCCATCCGGGCTTCCTTGGATGCCAGCAGCAGTGGGGGGTGTTGATTATGGATTTCGGAGATGACGGCGACATGGCAGCGCGGGAGATACTGAGTAGATCAGCCGAGTGGTACTCGGAGCGTTTCAGGACGCTTACACCAGATCAGGTTATCTGGAGACCATATCGGGCATTTCCGATATGGGTTGGTCAGGATGCCCACTTGGTAGCATTGAGACGGAGTCGGGTGGTCAGGGGCCGTAGGCCGGATATGTGGGAGCGAGTCCCATTCATGCGGATACTGAGGCAGTTTGGCCTAGTACAGACAGTGCCAGCCACATACACGCCATATAGGCGGGATAGCAGAGAGACAGATTTGCCGATTTTGATCCCGGCAGACCCATTGAGAGAGGCTCCACCCTCCACGGACAGCGATGATGACGCGGGGGTGGATGAGGGCTACGCAGCATGGTACGATACAGAGTTGCCACGACATCTCCCGCCCTCTATAGATGCTGATGAGGAGGACATAGCTGCTTGCTACGTTGGGCGAGGCTAGAGGAGAGCATGCCACTGCGATCTGAGACACATCGGGTAGCTCTGGAGGAGATCGGGGCCTTGCAGAGAGAGAGATTCCCACGATTGTGGAGAGACACCGCTCGCGGGAGCGAGATACGGTGATTCAGCGAGAGGATCGCTATCTTCGGCCTGAGGGAGGCCCTTAGGGCCAAATACGGAGAGGCGGTACCACATCGAGTCAGGACACGAGGCACGGCTCACAGGAGGGGCACCACCCTGGCCGGCGCAGCGGCGGCGGCAGCACCTTTACGAGCACCGGGTATGGTGAGCCTGAGCACATACCAGTCTCTCTCCTGCTTTGAGGTGAGATATTACGAGGATGCCCTAGCGCAGCATGCCCAGAATGTGCCTCGGTATGGGGCGAGGAGAGAGCGAGCGGCGGCTACGGCGGCGGAGCCTCGGGCGGAGGAGCTTGGGAGAGATCGAGGTGGGCCGAGACCTCCAGCAGCAGGTGCATCGAGCTCGGTAGGCGGCGGCCAGGAGAGAGACAGCCGGGTGCAGAGGAGGGTGGAGGAGATAGTGTCCTCCACGCTTCGGATTTTACCATATAGAGATTTGATAGATTTTGTATTTGTATAGTGATGTAGCCTCGATTGGAAGGCATTGTATAGATGGCTTGATTGGAAGCCACCCATTTTTGTACAAACACACATGTATATATAGATTGATCACGTTATTTGTCGTATAATTGTACTCATGCTTTCAATTTTGATATACATGGGTAGATGGATATAGATAGAGGATAAAATAGATGTGATTGGAGAGATATAGACTGATAGATGATAGATGTGATGTGATTAGATAGATTGAAATGTGGATAAAATAGATGTGATTGGATAGATATAGACTGATAGATGATAGATGTGATGTGGATATAACTTTGATAGATGATGTAACTTGGATGTACATGTGTTTAAATATTTTGATGGATAGATATACAGATGTATTTGATGTATGGATTAGATATAGATAGATGTAATGTACCTTAGATGTACGTATTTTTCGATATTTTGATGGATAGATAGATAAATGTGTTGGATATATGGATGTAATTGTAATGAGAAATGAATACAGATAGGTGTTTTGATAGATAAGATGAACCTAGATAGACGATAAACTTTGATTGAATTAACATGTGAAATGCCAATTTAACAGGGTTGCAAGACAAAGAAATGGAGAATACTCCTTGCAAGAGTCAAAGATGAAAGTGGAAACAACCGTGACTTAGAAGAGAAGGTACTCGGAGAAGAAGAAAAATGATAAGTTGGACTTCCAACCGAACATAGATAAAATCCAGAAAGGGAACCAAAAGACCAAGCATACAAGGCCCTATATAAGATTAAAATAAATCTGACACTAACTAGTCGCAAACCAGATCTAGGATAGAAACGGAAAGAAAAGTAAGTAAGTATCTTGTCGGAACTTACAAGGGACAGAATACATGTCCATAGTGGGAAAATAGGATTCTCCATATGATCGACAAAAAGGTCCTAAATCTCAGCTTCATGATTTTGACAGAAAAGCAAACTGATCAATGCGGGAAGTTTGCTTGATATGGAAAGACTGATCGATGCGGGAAGTCTTTCAGTGATGCTAAAAAGTGTATAAACTGACTGGAAGGCTGATTGATTACAAGAAGCCTTGAATATTTCTTTGAGAAAGCAAGCCGTCCTTGAGGAGCGATGCTGTATTTTGAATTTGAATGATAGCCATCCTTCGAGGGTATGGTCTATTTTTAGAATTTTGATTCACTTGATAATATATGGATATTTGTCCTTGAGGATCGAGTCTATCTTTTTGGATAGCATTTTTTTTTTTTTTTGAAACTTTTTGGAAGAAGTGAGTTTAGACCTAGATAGATCGGATGGAGGAAGAGAACATAGAAGAACATGCACTCATGACCCGAGTAGATCCGATTAAGATAAGTACTTGGGACGAGATGAAGTGGTGATTAAGGTATTCCTACCATGAGGAGGAACATATCCGAAAAAGCGTGCGATGAGTAGAGCCGCGATACTCATATTTAAGGTAGATGAGGCAATAGGCGGAGAACCACACGATTTCAAATCACCACAAAAGTAGATGACTGGTTATTAGGACGGATGAAAGATCTGAGTTGCGACTAGATTTGTGTAAGATAGATTTTAACAATAGAAGGGCCGTAAATGCAAAGCATTAAGAGGTTCCGCTTCAGGGATACCATCCATGGAAGATAAACGATAAGCCCCAGACCCATATTTATGAGTGATAATGTAGGGGCCCATCCAGTTGGGAGCAAACTTACCACGTTGACTCCTTTCGAGTGTAGTGACATTTTGATTTTCCTTAAGAACAAGATCACCAATTTTGAAGTCACGGTGTTGCAAGTGCTTGTTATAAGCACGTTTGACACGCTCGAGATAGACTTGATGATGCTCAAGAGCGTTAAGACGCCGCTCATCTAATAATTCAAGTTGTGCTTAGGACGATTTTGACGATAATCCTCATCGGAGACAAATTCTCTGAGAGAAACACGGAGAGATGGGATTTGGACCTCCAAAGGAAGGACGGCCTCAGACCCATAGACGAGAGAGAAGGGAGTAGCACCAGTAGGAGTACGAATGCTAGTCCGATAAGCCCAGAGAGCGAAAGGGATATGTAAATGCCAATCCCTACCAGCTCGACTAGTTACCTTTGCGAGGATATTACGCAAAGTTTTATTGGAAGCTTCGGCTTGACCATTAGCTTGAGGATAGTATGGAGAAGAAAAGCGAGCTTGATATTGAAAGCATTGCGAGAGATTACGCAAATCAGCGTTCTTGAAAGACTTACCATTATACGTGATTAGCTTGTGTGGAGCATGCCAAAGCGACAAATGATGTGTTGATAGGCGAAATCAACTATGGGTTTAGCCTTTGTTGAAGAAAGAGGGATAGCTTCTACCCACTTAGTAAAGTACTCAGTGGCGGTAATGATAGAATGATGACGTTGTGAAGAACGAGGATTGATGAGACCAATAAGATCAAGACCCCCTTTGCGAAAAAGGCCACAAATCCGCGCGAGGTTGCAAAGCGACTAGGGATGTGCGTGAGATTGGAATATTCTTGCGACATTTGACGCACTTCTTAGTGTATTCACAACAATCTTGATTAAGAGAAGGCGATAATATCCCAAACGTAAGATGCGCTTAGCTACAGCTAAGCCACTAAAATGTCCACCACAGATACCGTCATGGACCTCTTGAATAGCTTTAGATGATTCATGGGTTTTGAGGCATCGAAGCAAAATACCATCAAAGCCGCGTTTGTAAAGAAGGCGCTAGAATAGTATAGCGATTGGCGCGTTGGACAAAAGACCTTCTACCATTGGGAAGTCAGATTGGAGGAAGAATCGAATGAGATAGATAATCAACAATCTGTTGATACCACTCATCACTGAGTATGGGTTGTGATAGCATGATTGAAGTTAGTTGCCCAAGATAAGATGGTTGATCTAATCGTTGCACTGACCACATAAAGGCGTGAGTCTTGAAAAAAGCGGGATAAGGGAGGCTAAAGAGGCCATGGTATCGCGAATCGATTTGCGATACGAGGAATGGCTTGGATAGTGAACTTATCGAAAGATTGGAGTTAGGCAAAACGATGTCACGATATTTTTGAAGGATATCATTCTTGCATTGATAGACACCGTGACACAGATTAACGATGAGTTGAGAATCACCGAAGATGTCAATATGATGGCAGAGATTAATGGCATTTTGAAGACCTAAGGCAAGAGCTTCGTACTCAGCCATATTATTGGTGCACTCAGTTTAATTTGTGTGCAAGCCCCAGGATAAGCGTACCCCAAGGAGGAATCATCACGAAACCCGCACCTCCCCCCTTGGCATTTGGATCCATTAAAGAAGAGCTTTACTTTAAATGGAGATAGACCAAAATCAATTTGTTGGATATACTCATCGGGAAATTAAGCAAGGGGTCTTGAGTGTCGGAAGAGGAGCATCGGCTAATTGATGCAAATAACGACCCTTGATAGCCTTTTGCGGGATAAACTCGAGGTCAAACTCGAGTCATGAGCATAAGCCAACGAGTGATGCGATCATTGTGATAAGGTTTTGCATGGATTGTCTTGAGGGATTGACACTTGTGACAATGTAAGTTTTGTGATTAAGGAGATAATGAAGAAGCTTAGAAGTTGCGAAGAAGAGAGCACAACATAGTTTTCAGCTTCGAGTGCGTGTTTCATACTCATGGAGGGTGCGAATGATGTAATAGACGGCTTGTTCTTTACCACAAGTGTCCGATCTGAGAATCATGGCTCCCGAGCATGGTCGATCACGAGAGATATAAAGATAGAAAGGCTCCCCCTCGCGTGGAGGTGTAAGCACAGTGGAGAAAGAAGATAAGCTTTGAGATCATCAAAGGCCTTTTGGCAATGTTCATCCCACTCAAAATGAACATTCTTACGGAGAGATGGTGAAAAGGTTGATAGCGGTCCGACAATTGGGAGATAAAGCAGCCGCCGATTGAAGGCGTCCTTGGAGCTGCGGAGTTGCTTTAAGTTAGGGGGGAGGCATCTCAAGGATAGCTTTTATTTTTGCGGGAGTCGACTTCAATACCCACGATGGAAATGATAAAACCTAAAAAGTTTACGGTGAGAACGCCAAACACGCGCACTTAGCTGGATTTAGAAGCGAAGACGAAGCGGATAAGCCTCTCAAAGAGAGGTGCGAGGATGAAAAAGATGATCTTGGCGGCGCTTGGACTTGCGAGGAGATCGTCAACATAATCCTCACTGATTTTGTGTAAGAGGTCATGGAAGATGTATGTCATTGCTCGTTGATAGGTTGCTCCTGCGTTCTTAAGGCCAAAAGGCATGACACGATAGCAAAAGGTCCCCGAGGAGTTATGAAGGAAGTCTTATGTTGGTCTTACAGTGCGATGAGGATTTGATTATATCGGAGAAACCATCCATAAGAGAAAGCATCTCATGACCCGTTGATTAAATCTACGAGTTGGTCGATATTAGGAAGAGGAAAATCATCCTTTGGGCGAGGCAAGATTAAGATCCGGAAGTCGGTACAAATTGAATTTCCCGGTAGCCTTGAATTCTTGGTACTACATTGGACACCCATTGCGGATAATCGATGGGTTGGATGAAGCTAGCGAGAGCAAGCGTTGTAATTCTTCTTTAACAAGAAGGGCTACTCTAGGGTGCATCTTACGCAATTTTGCTTATTTGGTTTGATGTTGGGAAGAGTAACGATATTGTGGACCACAATATCGGGATCAAATCTGGCATATCTTCATATGACCAAGCAAAGGCTTGCGATGTTTGGAAAGAAAAGCGGTAAAGTCCCTAATTCTGTGGATTAAGGGATTGGCCGACCTTAATGATGCGAGGGTCTTGAAGTCCCTATATTAAGGTCGATAGTGGCTTCGTTGAGAAGGGTAGGCGTGTCGAGAAGGAATAGTCTTGGGAGATATGAATCCTCTGCTTTGAGATAGGTGAGGACAGAATCATCATCCACGGTGGATAGTATTGATAGTAGGAGAGTTGTCTCCAACTATTTCAGGGAAGATTAATGGTATAGAAGCGGACCGATTGTTAGTCTCATAGACTAACGGCCCTAAGGAAATGGTATTGATAAAAAAAAAAAAGTTAGGTGGGATGGAAATGTCATCGTCCACATCAGTGATGCTTCGATTTAGTGGGGGAAGATGGTTCTTAGTAGGAAGAGGCTCATCAAGAATAGTGACGGTGGCCTCGAAAGAGGTTTAAATCCTAAACCAAATTTTGATGTGGCATGAGAGTAGGAATGGATTTGAGGTCATGTATACCTTGTTCATATTTCCCGAGGCCAAAACCTTTCCACGCGCATCGATATAGATAAGTTTTGCAAGCGTGGGATTACTATAGATAATCAAACCTGTTAGGTAAGGTTTGGCTCTAGGAGGAGAATCGGGCGATAATGAGGTGTATCAAGACCACCGTAGATGAAATTGAGTGCATTGATTGGGCGGACCAATGGTGACGATGCGGCAGAGACTGGTTGATATTCGGAGTTGTTTTATGCGGTCTACCATACTCATTAGGTTTGAGATGGGCATCGAAAAGAAAAGAGAGGAAGCTCTCCTAGTGAGAAACGCTGCAATGTCTCTTCTAGATTTTGTAAATCCGGTAGTTTGGTTGCAGGTATGGAAGAAGATGAGGCCTCGTCGGGGAGAACATGCATTTTCTTTTAAAGGGCGAGACCTTGTGGTCATGTCGCATTGTGCGGAAGGAAAAGGATCTCTGGATGAGTATATATTTTGCCCTCATATTGATATTTTAGGCATCGATGGAGGGTGGATGGGACCTGATGCATTGCGCGAATCCGGGGCGTCAGAGGATCATGTTATAGTGGAACTTTCCTTCGGACGATGTAGAAGAGTTCATGAAGCGACTTCTTACCTACTCGAATGGGTAAGACCACGGTTCTAGAGTATTTGCTAGGTGATCGTTAAATGATCGAAGGGCGAAAGGTGGGGGTGACACCACATTCTTTAGTAACTTAAGTTGTTCGAATGTGTGCGAGGAGATGGCGTTGAGTGCAGCTCCACTATCGATCATAACACGTTTTAAGGTAGTGTTATTGATTTGGGTGTGATGAAGAGGAGCCTCGAATCTTCGGAAGAAAGAGAAGGAATTTCGAATCTTCAAAAGAAATGGTAGTTGATGGTCTATTCGGTCAACAACCAACTCGAAGAAGTGCAGGGCTCATCGGAATTCAGCTGCGATGCGCGCTTGATTATCGATCAAAGCTTGGCGATGTTGTGGAGAGGATTGGATGAGGTCAAAAGAGACATTTTGGCCGGAGCACAGGTGAGTTGTTTCATAACACTCTCCTCAGCGTAGACACGGGAACTTGAGCCCGAGGTGCGGCCACGAATAGAGACCACAGGTCGTGGGGCTGATGAGGAAGGAGAAACGCCTTCAGGGGCTGCAGAAATGACAACTCGTGGTCGAGATGCTGAAGATGAAGATGGGTTATCATAGTGTTGGGTTCTAGTGGCGATATGGATTGTGTCAATTTGGGAAGGTGGAAGATCAAGTGGGATGGAACCACTAGAGGTCTGAGTGGATGGTTGAGGTTTGGATGGGGCTAAGGTGACAGGAGGTACTTGTTCCTCCTCCTCCAGCAAAAGGTCACTTTCTTCCAGAAGGTTCTTGATAACGGCTTGAAGAGCTTTACACCCCTCAGTGTCATGACCCGGGGTACGGTGGTAAGCACAAATCAGATCAGAGTTAAACCAAGTAGGTTTCACTCCTTTAGGATTATAAGGTTTAATCGGAGGAAGGGTTATGGATGAAGATTGGATGAGTTGATGAAGGATTTCGGTATAGAATCCGGTAGACGAAGAGGAGGATAGAGATGATGAAGATGGTTCTTTTACCTTAATCGACTGCCGAGGTAAAAGAACTTGCATGTTAGGTTTAACAGTCTCTTTAGGGATCCTCTTGTTTGTTTGGACATTTGGAGGAGCTTGATCTTGGTGCACTTGAGATGGGAGTAAATGAGACATGATTGACTTTGGTGGAGGAGCCCCTAAAATAGATTTTGAGGAGATGGAGGATATGCGACAATTTTGCGGTCTTTGGAGACAAAGGGGGTTGCTTAGTCGAATTCACGGATGATTTAGATAATGTTGATTTAGAAGAGGAAGAAGCTCCCAAAGTAGATGTAGATTGGAGGAGATAGGGTGCCTTGGTTTTTGGTAATGAAGATGATGATCCTGATAGAAGAGGTGACGTCTTTTTAGTAGGTAAGTCTACTTTTAGGGGTATTGATGAAGAATGTGTTGTGGAAGAAGATGATGGCTTTGATAAGTGTGTAGAAGAAGACGCCTTCTCAGCGGGCAAATCCAATCGTTTATGAGGCGTGGAGAGAGATTTTTGTGGAAGAGCACCAAGAGTTTTGATGGTCCGAAATATGGGCTTTCCTTTTTCAGGGATGGTGACGACTTCAACGGCATAAGGTGATTGTAACCTTTTTGGGGGAAGCAAATGGGGAGATACTGATGGTGTAATGTTAGATTTTGGTTGTCTCGGTTTAGGTTCAGGAACCGAGTGTATAGATGTTAGGTTTACTTCTTTTGATTTTTCCTGAATAGGTGAAGTAACATTGGTGATGGAAGAAGGGGGTGATGACGAAGCAGTTCCTTGCGAAGGGACTACTTCTGATGCAGTAATCATTGGTGAAACTACTGTAGGAAAAGAGATAGGAAGGGTCAAAATTGAAGATGCTTCCGTTGAAGTTGGCTGATGATAGGTATGTTCACAAGGCATAGTTGCGGCGGGAATGGGAGCAGCGAAGTGGATGTGTGCGAAGTGGAAACTCGAAGGGATGTAATTGCCTCGAGTATTGAAAGAATGTCTGATGATGAGACAGATGAGGATGACACTGTCTCGGGTATGGATGGTAGGTCCGACAAAGGAACGGAGAAAGATGACTCCGTGCTTAGTAATGTAGGAATATTCAAAGGTGGGCCATCTGAAGATAGAGGAATTCCAGTGATTGATGAAGTGGAAGGGGGTTCTGATTCGATTGATGGGTTTGCAGATGGATTGGTTTCAGAAGAAGAGTCCTCGGTAGAGATGAAGTTGATGGTGTGGGTGTTTGGTTTTTGAGATTCCGAAGAATTATGATTTGGGGCATGATTGGGGAAAGGTTGTTTAAAAACGTCCAGTGCTTGATTTGGGGGAGCATTTGGGTTATCCAGAATGAGCTCGCCTTTATCAATGAATTTTTGGACAAGGTTTTTGAAAGTCTGGCATCGTTCGATGTCATGACCCTTGGTTCTGTGATAATGATAGAAATCGTTTTCCCTATACCAGAATGGGCGTTCTCGGCTTTCATCAATATCCCTAATGGGTGGAAGTTCGATCATGCGAACTTCAACATTTTTCTAAGATAGAGGCATATGATTCCCCGAGGGGAGCAAAGGATCGAGATGATGAAGCCCTTTACGAGAGAAGATGAAGGGTCTCTTCGTGGTGGTTGATTAGGAGTATTATCGGTTCTTGATGTTTTTAATATGATAGCATTTGTGGACCCTTGATTCTTATCTTTAGGAGGAAAGAATTTGGTTTGGTGAATCGAGAGAAATCTGGTTTAGATTTGGAGAGAAGTTTTAGTTTTCCTTGTTGATAGCACGAGATTGAGTTTGCGTGCCATCGTGAAGGCTTCTTGAAGGTATGAAAAGTTTGGATCCTTAGAGTGGAAGAAATGTGATTAGCACAAGATCGGGTGAACAACTCGATTTGTTGGGATTGAGGAAGGGAGAAAGACAATTGGTTGATTATCCCTCTCCAACGAGCGACAAAGTCTGCTATAGACTCATCGTCGAATTGGCGAATGTTATAAAGATCTGTGATTGAGATCTTATGCGCGATATTTATTGAGAAGTTTTCAACAAACATCTGGGCCAATTGAGAGAAGGAAAACAAAGAATGTTGAGGGATGTTATTGTAGCAGTCCAAAGCGGGACCAGCTAGAGACATAGGAAAGGCACGGAGCATGAGTTCACGATCACTGGGACGATAAGGTAGCAAGCATGTTTGAATGCTCATGAGATGTTGTTGGGGTCTTCCATTATGAAATTTTGAGAATTTGGGAAGTTCCCATTGGGGAGGATAAGGCTTAAAAGCCCTTAGAAGGATGAATGGGTTCATTGCACACTTCTTCAAAGGAGTATGAAGGGCGGGTTCCTTTTGTGGAGGCTTCAGTCTGTGATTTTCTTGAAGAGAATTTGAACTACGTCGGATTGGGGAGGAGGTACATTGGTATGTCCTACATAAGAAGCAAGTGGTGGATGTTGTTGAGATGTCAATGGGGGATTCATCTGTTGTTGGATAGGATGATAAGAGGAATAACCAGGTGTACAGGTGACAGGGTGGGGTATTTCTTTGTGAGGCGGCTTGCGTATAGGCGAAATTTGTGAGATAATAAGTGGTTGAGAAAATATAGGTTGGGTGACGGATGGAACCTGTGATTGGTGGACTCCTATGTTTGTTGATTGAATAGGGACAGATTGAGGAACATGGGTGTTGGTTAGATTGGACATGTTGGGGAACAAGACCTGAAAGGGACCTTCTACCGCCGGATTTGGTACCAAGGGTGCCGATACTAGGGGATGGGCGAAGGTCGCAGTTGCTGGAATATTGGAAGAAAGATTCACTGGAGGACGAGAAGTAGGAACCAACCGACTAGCCGGAGGGGGTTGGCTCATGAAGAGGTACTGACCTTGAGACACAATGGAGGGCATAGACGAATTGACGGCAATGTGCGGGTGTGCAGACGCATTCATTATAGCCAGGGCAGAAGACCTCTCAGAGATGGGTTGTGGAATATTCGAGGTAACTGCAGTGTTAGGGATAGGTAAGACTAATTGAGAACTAGTCGACATGGTAGGTGGAAGAGAAAAGGGAGGCATAGGGGCCTCGCCCTTCTCGTGGCTCGAGGCAAGAGAGATGGTGCAAAGCTTGCTCTAAAAGGCACAGGATGATCCACGAGGATAATTGTACACTTGTCGGATTGGTGGGTCTTGGTGAGATATTTGGATCGACTTGTGTACTTAGGTAGTCCATGAGGGCTATTGGATTGCGATCGAGAAAGCACGAAAGTCGGGATCCCGCGAGGACATACTCGAGCGAGATGATATCTCGGAGGGACTAGGAAAATTTGGGCGTGATGGAGGTGCTTTGGTTTGATAGAAGGGATTATACGACCATGAGGGGGAACCAACTAACGGCGGTCCCAGGAAGATTGGAGGGTGCGAAACATCCACGTTTGGTGGTGATTTCGGAGGAAGAAGGAACTGTTGGGCCATTTTCCTAGATTGTGACCGGGTGATAACCGTCATAAACAAGCAAGAAAGAAGATTGTCTAACTAATGCACAAACAATTCAAGCGGCGCAAGTGATTATCTCCTTTAAATTTTGATGCTTTTAAGAAAAGAAAATGTTAGGAAGGCTTTTAGAAGCAGGAACTACTCGAGATAGCCAAACTAAGGATGGTTTGGGTAATGTGTGGTGAGGAGTCGAAGGCACTTGATAAAAGACCCAGTCGTGGCTTGATATAGGGCCTACCCCGCACTTCACACACCGCTGCGATAAGGGAGTCGGGTGCTTTGCCAATATATACCAAAATCTTAGTGAATTTATAGCGCGGCCGAGTACCGCGTAGGCTCTTCCTCTTGGATATCACTTCCAAGTAGGCGAGGCCGGGGAAGGAGTTTTGTTTAGATGCTTTATACCTAGTGATTTTGGCTTTGTGTGCGAGGGTGAAAAATAAAAATCAAATAGTGTCACTACCGATTTTGATCAATTCTCAACCTAATTAAAACTAGATGAAAAAGCATGCGTGATGAAGAAGAAAAGGTTCTTTTTAAGCACTTAAAAGCGAAATGTTTGATTTCGATGAAGACAAGTCAAACAAGTTCTTTCCCAAATGCGATTAAGTTCCTTTTAAGCACCAAAAATTGAAGTGTTTGGATGTGATAGACAACCAACAAAGAAATCCTAAAAAGGAGAAAACAGAAAAGAGGAATACTGTAGATTTAGCTCTCAAGGTGTGTGGACTTCAAAAAGCGCGTTGTTGAGCTCTTCCCCTCGAACAATCCACGAACAAGCAAAGTGCTCCATGCAAGAAAAGATCAAGCAAACAACAAACAAGATCCGGAAAGATACATCCGGATAGTGGCGAAGCGAAAAATTTCTATTTAAAGGAAATAAAAAAAAAAATTTCAAGATAATGATTTCGCCTAAAAGCAAGATTGAAATGATGAGCAGAAATGCTCAAATAGGGTGATAGAAAAATCGGTGAAAAAAGGAACAAAGTTCAAAACTAGAAAAGAAATGAACTTACCAATAAGGGACTTTGGTTAGGTCCTGCGTGCGTGCGAATGTAGATCAAGAATTTTGCGCATTACTGTCGAGTTAATGTACCAAACTAAACACAAAAACCACGAAAAACTCAATGAAATCGATACGATGAAGATGTAGCGGATGAGGAAGCCGATGTAGACAAGGCGGGCGCACACGAGCAATTTGCACAATAGATCCGAATAACTGCAAACACCGATGCTTGTGAGAAAAAGACCACGTTAAAAGATATTTAAGTGGTGCCCAGAAGCGGGTCGAGAAGCGATAAGCTTCCTCGGCGGATGTCGATCCACGTTTTCAATTAAGAAAAAAGCATACATGATAAAAGATGTAAATAAAGACTAGATTTTCGATTGCGGTAATAAAATGAGCCTAAAGCAATGACAGAAAATACGAAAATAGGAGGCTAGGAAATAATCTTTGGATTTGTGTTACTGTGACCTTTACCTATCTGCAGGAAATCGGCGTCGGCCCAGGTAGAATCGGCGCGGCCCGATGTGATCGGCGTCGCCCAGGTAAGATCGGCGTCGGCGATAAATAAGGCGTCGGCCCAACCAATCGACCAATCGGGGGTGTGCGATGAGATTCGGGGATTGGAATGAATGTAGTCTCTTTGGATGTGCGAAGATGGAGAGACTTTGGAGCAGAGTCACGATGATGATAGACGGTGGTGTGTGATGTTGATATGATACGGGCAGAGTAACGGTGCTCCTCTCAGGGATTGATTTGGACAGGATCTGCCCTAATTTGATACAATTGATGCTAAGAAGATCTCTCTTTCTCTCAACCTGTATCTTTCGCTCTCTGCTCGCTTTTTCGCTCGTTCGTAATCTCTTCTTCGGTCTCTTCGCTCTCTTCGGTCCTCTAGAACTGAGTTCTGGACTTGCTTTTATAATCGGCGCCGCTCCTAGAAAATCGGCGCCGACCATATGGGTCGGCGCCGATCGCGGAAAAGAATCCCGAGATGGCCAAATTGATTGATTCGAGAAAGATAAGACTTATCCCGACTACGGGAAAATATCCCGCTTAGGGAAGATTAAAAATAGATGTGATACATGGGTAGAATAAATTTGGGGTGGATAAGTGATTAAGATGCATGGGAAGAAGCGTAATTAAATATTTAATATTTAATCACTCATGGGCAAGATGTGATGGGATGAATTAAATTTGGAATAAGTGATTAAATCACAAATTGGATAATATCCCAAGGGGATAGTTGGTGACGTAAACGTGCCCCCCTAGGCAAGTAAGCGGATGAGAAGGGACACTAAATTGGGTAACCAATTTTAAGTAACAACCTTTCCTTTCAATGATTTTTGATGAGAAGAAAATGATCCAATTAGCCATTAGTCATGTAAGGGGAGGTTTGGATAAAAAAACTTTTGGGTCCACCTCTATTCCTCTTTGTGAAATGATGAAACCTAAGAGATTTCTTGATAGAATGATTTCTTGATAGAATGCCAAAGACACACTTCTTGGGATTCAAATGGACCTTATAATCTCAGAGATGCTGGAAAATATGCCTCAACACTTCAAGGTGCTCTCCTCTGGTTTTAGATTTTGCTAAGATATCATCAACATAATCCTCCATGATGTCATTCATCATGTCATGGAAGATGACCGTCATTGCGCGTTGATAGGTAGCCCGACATTCTTGAGTCCAAAAGGCATGAATTTGTAGCAAAATGTCCCCCATGGGGTGATGAAAGTTGTCTTGTTCGATCTTCCTCTACAATCCTGATTTAGTTATAACTGAAAATCCATCCATTAAGGATAACATCTCATAACTAGTAGTGGAGTCGAAAATCATGTCAATATTAGGCAGAGGGAAGTCATCTTTAGGACATGCTTTGTTGATGTCTCAAAAGTTGGTGCAAATTTTGATACCCACTGGCTTCTTTTGAACTGGGACTATATTGGATATCCAATCCGAATAGTTGATGGGTTTAATGAAGTCTGCTGCTAACAATTTTTCTAGTTCATCTTTAACAAGTAGTGCAACCTTTGGATGCATCTTCCTTAATTTTTGCTTGATGGGTTTAGCGTCCGGGTGCACAAAAAAATTATGCATGACCAATTATGGGTCTAAATCTAGTACATTTGCGTATGACCATGCAAATACATCCACATATTCTCATAAAAAATGGCACGAAAACCTTCTGTTCTTGGCCTGAGAGTGAAGCTACCAGCTTTATCATTCAAGGCTCTTCTTCTGAACCAATGTTAATTGTTTCTTTGACATGCATTTTAAAATCATCTTCTATCCATGTAGGATCGGGGGAAGAGTAAGATCAAATTCCTTAGGTGGCTCATCATCATCTTTATAAGGATACTTTGTATATGATTTCTTCGTTTTGTTTGTCTACTAGTGCCTCAAATAGCTTTTTGCTGGATACTTATGTTTGTTATTTCGTAAGGCTTTTGGAAGTATTATTTCCCTTTCTTATAACCTTTTTTCAGGCATCCACACATCTCTACTTCTTCTCCAAAGTATGCACAAGCATCTAGTTTGATGAAAAACCCTTTCTTATGATCTCCATTTGGAATAGAATCCTTGAGCCCCATGAATTCTGCAAATGCCTCATTGTTCTCAAAGAAATTGATTGACACGTGAAATTATTGATCCCAATCTATAAGTTTGGGATATACAAGGGTAACTTGGTAATTGATTGGGGTGTTGGATTCAGATAAGGTAAAAACAACTGAATTAGGAAATAGGTTAGTGGAGGCAAGATCCTCATATAGGCTATATTGGGAATCTACATCACTATCTGAATGAGACGAGCCACCCTCACATTCTGAAGAGGTGGCATCTATCTCGGAAGGTGGATCATCACGGGTCTTGATTCCGAGGTTGTGTTTGTTAGATTTGAAATGAGGAATAGGAATAGGCTCTAGCCTTCCTTGTGCATTTATACTGCATCCAAACCCATTATATCCCATGACATACATCATGCGATGGCCTTTAATATATTACAGAGCTTGATACCATGATAACCTTCAGTACCCTCCTAGTGGGATCTTCTAACATCTTCTCCTCGAGATAGGAAACAGCTAGGAATAAAATTCTCTAGTGGTTCAGGCATCTATCCCTAGTACTCTTGAACTGGAAGTATGGTTTACCATGTGTCTTAGGTGACACTGAAAGGTATGATATTAATAAGACCTCTTTGAAGAGTGAATTGATCATCTGGACCATACTTTGTAGATGTTGCTTCCCATGATGTGAATGGATTAACCAATGATGAGAAATTCTGATTAGAAGGAGTGAGTGTATTTGGATCTACACATTCCTTCATATCCTCTGTTTGCAAGGAACAAAAATATTTTCGAAGGACATTCATATGCTACATGTGAGAAGATATGAAATGATCTAAAATGTGTGAATGGTTCGGATCACCTAGGATGGTGATTAGCTAGTCTCTATGGAAAAACTTTATACACTAATGGAAAGTTGAGGGAATGAATTGCATGACATGGATCCATGGGTGTCCCAAGAGCATGTTGTAAGGAAGATCCAAGTCAAGGACATGAAATGTTGTATCATGATATTTTGCCCTAATTCCATTAGAACCACTATAGTACCTACTGATTCTCACTCTTCATTATCATAGGATGTGATTGTAATAGTTTTTTCACCCAAATCTACTTCTGAATGACCTAGCTATTTTACCAGTTTTAATGTGCAGATATTTAAACCAAACTTACCATTCACAAGTACTCTCTTGATCTTATGATGAGTAATGATGACCTTTATGTATAAGGGTAAGTTATGCTCTAGGTTATTACGTGGGATTGCAATGCGATCAAAAGTAATATGATCATTAAAATCAAGGTGTGCGATCATTGCTTGCAAGTGTGTGGGTTATAATTATGTGAATACTCCTGAACTCTGAAGTGTTTTATACAATATGTTCTTATGAGCAGTAGAGATATTAAGGAGATCCAGGATCGAAATTCTAGTTGGTGGCTTCACTAATTATTATATTATATTATACTACCCTTCCTGCTGTAACGGGTAGGGGATCTTGTATTACCAAATGAGCCCATCATGTACCTACAACATAAATTTTCTCTAAGATCCTAATGGTATTAACCTATTCATCAGATGAACGGATACAACCTATAAGGGATTCAAATGGTTTATTTTCTACTGGATAAGTGTAGGTAGTAGTTTGATAATCATTAGAGGCTTTGTCTCGCGATCGAATTATTTTGTTTCTTATCTTCATGATTAGGAAAAGGTTCTTTGAATATACCCATATTTTCATTAGGTCCTTTCCCTGAGTTAGATGGTGAATCCACTACGATCTTACCCTCTTCAATGAGGTCTTGTATATAATGCTGTAATCTTAGGCATCTATCAGTTTTGTGTCCTTTAACACGGTGGAAATCGCAGTATTCATGCTATTTGAACCAACCTGGTTTAGGTGCATCTTTTGGATATGGTATTACTGGTTGGGTATTGTACCATGTTTACTACATCTATATGTTTAAGTATAGTAGATAGTGATTCAGTTAGAGGTGTAAATGTGTGCTTTGTAGGTGCCTTTGGGTGAGGTCCTTATGAAAGCTTTAAAAGCAGACTAATTTGTACATTTTGGACTCTCTTGGAGTCTGTGATGTCATCGCCAATGAAATTTTTGTTCTTATTAAATAACTTTGATTTATCAATGGATTTTGTCTCGTGTTTTTCCTTTGTAATAGGTTTGAGTGTCCCTTTCACAATAAGAGAATTTTTGATCCGAGTGCCTTTCTCTATAAGTTCTTTTAAGTTAGAGCCGCAGTGCATTTACAAGTGAAAGGATATTTTGGGTTTAAATTGGGGACGAATATGCTTACTAACTATTTTTCTAGAAGGACACAAGGGAAATGAATTGCCAATCCTCACCATCATTGTAAGAATCATACGAAGGTCTCATTAGATTTTGTTTTGCGTTGCAAAGGTCGATTCATGGTGATATCACTCTCCATGTTGAAAGAGAAATGTCACACAAACTTTTCAGCAAAGGGGAGTGCCATGCCGTGATCAATCCCTTAGGTATATTGAAGAACCATTCTAATGCCTCTACTCCTAGGCTGCGAGGAAATAGACATATCAAGTAGTTATCACTATAAGTGACTTTCTAAAAGCCATATAGAATTCTTTGACATGATTACATGGATCACTTTTACTTTTATACTTGTCAAATTTGGGGATATCAAAATGTTTTGGAAATGGTTTGCGCAACATATCCTTATCAAAGGGGTAAGGACATAGTTCTTCATATAAGTATTTTCTACTATGTCCTACATTGCTCTCTTGTAAAGTAGTAAGCATATTCTTCATTGATTGTAACTCTGTTGAATGAGTTGTTCCTTTGTGGGTGATAGTGGTCATGTTCACTTTAACAACCTTGAAAATTACATCATCATATGGATCCATGTGAAACTCACTTGATTTTTCCTAAGTCTATCCTTATGCACATTCTTACTCGAAGAGCCTAAGTTTGCTAGCTTTTGACTGAGTTTTTATATCTTTCATTGAATGATATCTTCTTCAACTAAGGGATCATCTTCATCATCAAACCTAGGAGGTGGTGAGTCCTTGCACTCACGTTCAATTTTCACTTTTGCATGAAGCCTTAAAGTAAGGTCTTTGCGAATCTCTTGTTGGTTTTAGTGGGTCATCTTCGACATTGTTGTTACATTTTCCTGAAGTGGAAGCATACCCTATGTCAAAAGGGTTGTCCATGTCTATGAGGGATGGTCATGGTTGTTCTTTGTTTCATGGTTAATGGTTTTAATCGCTGCTTCGTGCTCTTGCAAGAGCTTAGCTCCTAATTCAAGAACTCTTGCAAGTACTTGGTCTTTGTTATAATAAAGTAGCTCATCGAAGTGAACTAAGTCTAACTTGTGTTAGTCCTTTGATGTATCAAAATCTTATCCACTAAGATCAACTAGTGGTTCAATGTCTTTTACTTGTGAAAATAGAGGCACTAAGTTATTACCCGTGAAGGGGTACAATGTAAAAGGATTTACGTCTAAATCATGCTTGTCTGGTTTAGATGCCATTTTCATGATTATAGGCATCACTAGTCGAAGTTGTGCTAGGTTTTTTCCAAGTGTATTCAAGTTTATATGAAACCTGGGTGTATGTGATATGAATTGTTTAAAGTCCCACCATCTCAAAATATGTCCTAAGTACACAAAATATGCAAATGCTTTTGTTAGGAACAAATATGCAATTTCTCTAGTAAATCATTAAACACTCAACTATTTTTAAAACACTCTATACCCTAAGCTATGGTTTCAATGATAAGCACACAAATTAGATAGTGAAAACACCCTATCAATACCTAGGTCAAGTTTAAACATCAACAAGATCTAAGTACCAAAGTTTTATTGACGCGATCTCTCCACGAGGTATACTATGACTAGTTCAAATGCCAAAAATGTAAGTATTTTGATGATGGAAGTTGTAAATGTGAGTAATGTAACAACACTACCCCGACACATTAACCAAGCCTAGAATAAGAAATGTGTTAGTATTAAGATGATGCTATCACGATATGAATAATGTAGTATCAACACTTTCAAGAGACCTTAGATGTTGTTGGGACCAAAACTAAGTACAAGTATAGCAAGAAGTTGTCAATCATGTGAGTAGATAATGATATAATGAGGAAACTTATATCAAGTTATCAAGAAATGAAAACAAGATGTAAGTGTCACAATTATATGGCTAGAATGTGGGCAGAGTAACAACTCAAAGGGGAAACAATGGTGAAACAAAATCCTAGCTATGAAGACGATCCTGAAATCAAGATCCCGTGGCTATAAAGGATATAATAATGTATCCACACACTTTAGGCATTTAACAACTCAGCCACAAACATGGATGAGCCTAAATGGACAAAAAAGTGGTGAAAACTATCTAGGACAACACTCTTGAAAGATTTCTTCTCTTGTCCCAAATGGGAAACACGGATGCAAAGGTATAGATCAAAAGATGAAAATAAACCCAAAATCTCTTGGGTAGATTTTTTCCTCGTCCAAAGGCAAGAAAGAAACCAAGCTAAGTGATACGTCATTTAATTTCATGATGAGAGAAAATTAGATCTAACTTAAGTGGATTTATTACCATGTTTGAAAAACAAGGTTTTGAATCCAAGAAAGTTTTCACTTCGTGATGGTTTGACAAGATGCAATAATGGACTAGAAAAGTGGGCTCCTTGAAAAAATGGCTTTCCTAAATGGTTCACTCAACTAGGTGTCAACAGTTTGTCTAAATGTGAGCTTGATTTTCCAAGAATGTCACAATGACTAACCTTGGTTTATCTTATCTTTACTTTACCCCTTCGATCTGATGGGAAACTAGTGCATTCATTTGTATCGTCACTGGGGTCACGATACATACAACTTTGAATATAAACTCACGATGTAAAAATCTAGTCAAGTGGGTAAGTGGAGGGCTTCTTGTTTCATCCATGAGGTTACTCAATGGTGTATTACTTTAGGGTCCTAGAACCACACCCATTGTTATAGCTTTAGGCGTTATGCTAAAGGGGTTATGTTCTAGTTGAGTGGATAGGGACGTACCCTTTTCCAAAACCTGCAATACAGTGTGATGTATGTGGTGTGTTTTTTTATCTTGTTTAACTTAATGTGGTTTTAAGTAGCACACCATTTTTTAACCTACAATAAAACACGTGTTAGCGGTGTTGTATTTTGAACCTCCTTTATTAGATAAATGAATTTGGTCTTATACGCACAAAGGTTAGTAATTTTCCAAAAGGATCACAATATCATGAAAGAGAGTTTACGTGTTGTTTTTGATTCCCAAGGTCACCAAAAGGTGTGAGGGAAGAGCATACACAATGCAAAACTCAACTACAAATAAGTAATGGAAAATACTTGAAGTAATTTGCATAAATGACTTCATTTTAACCAACTTTGAAAGATTAATCCATTATGAAGCTCAAATCAAGCATTTGGAAAGCAAGAAGAAGGTTTTGGAAGCATTTTTGGTTCCCAAGATTACCTATAAGGTGCAAGGGAAGAGCATATGCACTTCAAAAACCTCTATCAACTAAGAAATGAAACACTTAATTAAGTTAATCAAAACAAGACTAAAGAACCCTACAAACAACTGTTAAGAACCTGCAAACAAGTTAGCAAAAACCAGAAACTTTGATCTTATAGCTTGTGAAAAATTTCAACTTTTAACACTGACGCCTATATGCCCAATCCAACGCATACACGTCCCAACCAATGGATACACGCCCTAACCGAGAGGTACGTGTGCAAAAAGAAAGTGACTGTGAGGTTTGACACCTACATGTCCGTAAAGATGCATATACATGCCCCCAGAGAATGGATATGCGACAAATGTAAAATGTAAGATCAACACAGTCTTTGTGAGACACTCCTATGCATATAGAGGAGCAATTATGCCTACATTTGGACACATACACGTGGGAAAAAATGGATATGCGTCCCTTTGTAAAAATTTTGATAGCTCAAAGTACAACTTGATGGATACGTGGCCAAATCGACACATATCCACTTGTTTCGATGGAGACGCATCCTTCCAGGACACCTACGCGCACCCCTTGTAAAAACTTTAAAATTCATGGAAATGAAAAAGTTAAAAGATCAAACAGGTTAGTTTTCAACAATGGAAGTCTATTTCTAGCTTAGACCCATTAAATGCCTTAGCAAAAGGAAGAAAAATCCCTTTACAAATGTAAAATCCATTAAAAGACAAGCTTTTAAAACCTAGAAAGCATAAAAATGGTTAGAAATGGACATGTAAAGCTTAGAAAAGACTTGAAAAAGGACTATGAAGTAAGTCCCACCGGGCATGACAAATGTGTACAAGGAAAAAAATTGTCAAAGCTATGAAATGGGGTAAGAAACACTCAAGAATCCCCAAAGCTTCAAACAAATAGTTCAATGGACCATCGATAAGAGATAAACAATGATTTATTACTTTTGCATGCATTAAGCTTGAAAGAAACAAGTAAATCTAACATATCTAGTTATCCTCTACTCTTGAAAGCTTTACAAATGAACCTAGATAGATTCTAAGCAATCAATTTATGATTGTGAGAATGGAAGCTCTCCATTAATGGCTAAAGAGCCACATGGTTTCTTCCATTTACTCAAACTTGAATGGAAATAACAAAGCAAAAAAATATTAGCTCAATATGACAAATGAAGAAAAGCTCTAATCCTAGCAATAATACTATAGTTTATCCTAGAAAGGGAAGTGTTCTTAGAAATGGTCTAAGGGGTAGTGGGGTATTTATAGTTTTACATTTGGTAAAGTGGAAGACTTTGGGTGCATGTGGGACAAATGAATAAGACAAAAATCACTTTAGTGAGTCAAAGTAAGATTTGACTAGGCTTAGGAGAGGTTAATCATGGTTTAGGCTAATTAATCACAATTAGTGAGAAATTAGGGTTCTAAGAGTGTTGTGAGAGGTTTAATCAATCTAATGAAATGGATTGATTACCTAGGAAGCTAGTAGAAGTGGTCTAGAATAGGATTAGAAGAGGGTTTAGTCAAAATGAGGCTATAATAGTCTACTTAATTGGTTTATAAGAGGAATACGACCAAAAGAGTGTCGTAAGAGGGGAGTTAGATAGGTCTAACTGATGGTGTGTCATCAATTTGCAAGGAGTAGAATAGTTAGTGCAATATTAAGAATAATATTGGTTTGATCAAACTACAGGTGTCTACAAGTGAAATATAGAGTGGTGTCCCATGTTTTCCATCAGCTACTACGCCGATATCTTGCTGTAATACCGTGTGTTTTGGCTATTTTCTATTACATTATGCCATGCTAATTTTTCACCAACACTTTTGCTAGCTTTCTACATTTTTAACAAGATGAGCTTAAAATTATCACTTCTCACATCTCTAGTTCATCGAATCATCAAGCCATATGATTCTCCTTGCGTAATGTGCACACTTTTCTTACTACCATTCTAGGTATGTGAGCACTCATATGCTCTATTACCTATTGCAAGTCTAGTTTCACCACTAATACATGCTAAGTCACACATGAACCTTGACTATTTTGGCACGCACCAAGCTGACTTAACTCCTTGCCCCAACCTATCACAATAATAAGGGAGCCTTAACACACTCACTTGAGGCACGAGAGAGTTTTTATCCCCATCATGTTTGACATATTGACATGAAGTGTTTTCATATATAAATAATAACACAAAGACATTCACACCGCAACATCAAAATGAAAAAGCATAAAAATAAACTCACATAATGAATAGGTCCATAATGTTAGAAAAACATGGGGAAATATAATGCACATATTTATAGATCCACTAAAATAACTTGCCAAATATTATATTTTATGTTTGAACAATCATAAAAGATAGATCACATTACAACATGCATTAGAGATTAGATTAAGTGCATAACCATGAAAGAAACTGAACACAACACATGAACACAAGATATAAGTGGGAAAACCATGAAAGGTAAAAAAACCCCACTGAAAATCACTTATCTTTATTGAGAATATGAATTTAACCCAACACTCCCACTATTTCCTTGACTACACACAATTCACTCATCAACTCACCTCTAGCTTGCATGACAATTCATTCTTCTTGGTTGATGATCAGTCACCTATCTTTTTCTATGTGTCCAATATCAAAGATATCACCTTGATTTATATCAAGGTAGGTGGTCCGGATCCACTCTTAATGCTAACTCAATTCATGCTTATATTTTAAATTTAATTTATAAGCCATGCCCATTAGTCTTTGGCGGTTTTCTATTAAGTCAATTTCCCACTTATTATTACAACCATGACACCCCCTTAATGTTAAGTAAGGAAACATGCTTAATCCATAAATCATCACATGAAGATTTAGGCTAGAATGTAGATATACAAAGCTTGATTTAAATAACACATGCCAAGTTACCTTTTTGTACAAAAGGAATTATAATCCATAAACCATCTAAGTATTTTAGGATAACATGCAATACAAACATTTGTTTTCAGATTTGTAATTCACGGTGTACTACTTTAGTGTTATGTGGATTTCAAAACTCCATGGTACATTACTGTAGTATCCCGTAGACTTAGAAAATCCGCGAACCAAATGCAAGTGTTATGTGGTTTTTAGGAAAGTTCAGTAGTTCACTTTGCTCAAGACTATGTGGATTTCAAGAAGTGCGACACAAAACAAGTGTTCCGCAGTTTAGTTAAAACTACAATACAATTTAAAACATGTTTTACTGTTTTTTGAAAGAACAAAAACTCTGTGGTACACTACATAACATTTCGTAGGTTTTTGGAAAAATAAAAAACACATAATACATAAGAACAAAGCATAATTATCAAGCTAAAGTGATTACATATGAATTTTTACATAAGATCATGGATTCTAAAACAAGAATTTCTCATATCTAATGTTTCATTGGGTATTACAAGTAAACTTCACATAGAGTGATAATTTACTTAAACATAATGAAATAGTCTAGGAGATTACAATTAGCACAATATGGCCGGTAAGAAGTGGCAAGGTAGCATGAAAAAAACATGCAAAACATGCTCATTCCTCCTTATTTCCCCCTCAAGGGAAACTTTGAAAGGCCAAAGCTCATCTGATTTAGAGGTGAAGATGTCATTTACATGATCATTTGAGTCTTTCCCATCTGATTCAGAGGTGGAGATCAAATTCATCCACCGATCATTAGAGTCACATTCTACCATGTGATCATTAGATTCAGAGGTAGAGAACATATTCACCATTTGAACAACACTCTGACTTGATATGCTCCATTCTTTAATGATAATCTAGATTATTTGCAAGAGCCATGCAACACTAGCTATCACTTAGAAGTAGAATGCTTCCTTTGATTCCCATATGAAGTCCATCAACAATCTTTTCAGCTACATAGCTTCCTTTGTTGCTTCCATAGTACTTCATATTGATTGCTCCTTACTATTCCAAGTGATTGCAACCACATTCAACTTAAAAAAGAACATACAAAGTAGATATTCTATCTACAATATCAACAACATGGTTAGAATAAAAAAACAAAATAATTTGCATTATTACTAACATAATAATACAAAACATAATTGATTATACCTCAAAATCCTTTTTTCCATTTTCCAATGGTTCTCATAAGGATCCTGCATGAATATTTAGAAACAAGTCCTAGTGCATATGATATTAGTGATAGTTAAATAAATTTATCACATGCAAGTTTATAATCAATGATGTTAACTCTTTGAAGTAAGTCAATAACATACAACAAAAGAGATGCAATAACATATTTATGATCTTGACATATAACCATGCTTAAAAGAATGATTTAGTAATCTTAAATCAATATATTTGAAACATTGTCTTAATCTATTTTTGATTTTAAGAATTATATTTTTATTGCTACAAGAAATTAAGAGATCATATATAAGACAATAATAACAAATATGATTGTTTTCAGATTTTAGAAATCATAATCAACAAGACATATTTTGTAAAGTAAGATCTTGAAAGAAACAAGCAATTAAAGATGTAAAGGACCCTCCATTTCCAATTAAATTTTTCATTGTGAGGTGACCCTAAATGTTTAAGAACATGTAAACACTAATGTAATGGAAGAAAAATGAAATTTCCTAGAAAACTCGGCTCGCTTTGGAAAAAAATATTGTCTAGAGCATTTGGTGCAATTATCAGTTAAAGTCTCAAACAGTGAAAGATGTAGGAGGATGAAATAAATATTTAGATTCAAAATGAGATCATGAAAACTTATTGTTAGTGTGAAATCACAACACCCCTAAATGAGTTATGGATCTGCTTTTCTAAGGAAAGGTCATTTGGTGTGATTTGCATAACATTGGATCATTCCCCAAGATGTGGGACTTGCAAATGGGAATGATCCTCCAGAGAAGGTTGGTTCCTCTTCCTAATCCTAGCGCTAAACTACTTCTAAGGAAGGAAATGCAACTATCTACTCCTAATCTAACAATTCCAAGGGACCAAGGAGAGAGAGAGAGAGAGAGAGAGAGAGAGAGAGAGAGAGAGAGAGAGAGAGAGAGAGAGAGAGAGATAGATAGATAGAGAGAGAGAGAGCATGAAAATAAAAAAATCCTACACTACAGAGGTGATAGCACCGAGAAAAGGGAATTGCTAATCAAAAACCCAACTGCTTAAAATGGAGAGAGGTGAGCAATGGAGAGGATGGACAGATGCATCATAGACCAATGATAAAGTTCACAGAAAACACCATTTCAAACCCCTTAAACACAACTCCCAAAATCTACAATGGACATCAAAGATATACATAGTATACCTTGTAATGGTGAGAGGTAAGAAGAGACAAAAAAATGAGCAAAGGATGGACAAAACACATCACGAAATAGATTTTATTGCTCCAGGAGTTCACATAGTACACCATTAATGGGAAAGAGGCAAGAAAATGCCATTACAAAGCCAAGGGAGGAGGTTTAAACTCCACATTCGACCTTGAGAAGAAAGAGAGAGGGGGTAGGGAAGAAGAATGAACAAAAACTTTACAATGAATCCTGCCCCTGTATTTATAGATTTGATTGGAGAGAAGAAAGAGAGAGAGAAGCGGGAAAAGCAAGTTGAAGTTCAACCACTATTGTTAATGCTTCAGATAAAATATGCCCCCAAATCCATCTTTACTACATCAATCCTTGGTTCAGCACCTTGAAGGAAGAGGAAACGATGGAAACAGATCAAATCGATCTGGTTGTTGAGATAAATGGATCCTGCATTGAAGGCCCAAAGACATTTCCTCCATTTTCCTTTACCTAACCTCCTCAAAATTAAAGTCTCAAACCTCCATGGCATAGGTGAGGCTGAGATCTTTCCAATGGTGTTAGATTCGTGATATTTCAAGCCCTGAGTCGAAAGATATACCCCTCTTGATATAACACGTGGAGGCACCGCACTTGCTTGAAAACCTGACCCAAAGTTTGCCTTTGGAGGAGTGTCGAGTTGACACTTGTCGTCCTCCACTTATCTGTGGACTTTTCAACGGTCCCTCTTACTTTTAGACTCTAGGACATGTGTCAGTCTGGCACTCGTTTGGAAACCTTTTCTCTATTTGACCCTTGAATCAGTGCCATTAGGACACATGGCTTCCTCCACTTGCTTCTTCATACTTAGTTTTAGACTCTTTCCCGAACTATTTTCAAGCCTGAAAACTTTGGATCCTTTCCGTTTTCCTTTCTTTCTCCTGGCTTCTCTTGCGGCACTGCCCCTTCATTTCTAAGCCCACATGTAACCTATTTTTCATCCTAGAATGTGAGCTCGTGGGTTTGAAATGTTTCCCTTCATGTTTTCTTTATGTGTAAGGCTTGTTCTAACCAAACTTTATGGGGAAAATTTGGGATAACAATTTGGCGACTCACGGGGACATCTACCTACTAGATGAAGAGACCAGTGGCCTTGAAGCATCCATTGGGCATGAAGTCTACTTGATAAACATGAAATTGATTTGAACCTTTGAAGGTTTGATCCTTGAGCCACTGTGAGCCTGACTATATGCCTTTTCTATGTTTTGTCTGACCCTGAGTCTGCACTCTCAATTTTTATAAGGAAATCTTGGAAATGGAAATTTTGAGAGTAGAAAATTATTTTAACTCTGGGACTTTCATCTGTTCCTAAAATGAACTATTTTGAAACGACTTTAGTTTCTCTACATTTGTTTTCTTTTTGGAATTTTCAAATTGGAAACTGTGGATCTTTCTGCCATAAATAGTGAAGATCTTGGCCTTGTGAACCTCTAGAGCAATGCGAACAAAACTTATATACAAAGAACAAATCATACATGCCTCAAATGAGACATGCAGAGTGTACATAAGCAATTCTTATACTGGAAGCAAATTCTAATCCTACTCCTACACTAACCAGAGAGAAAGAATGCTAAACAAATCCTGCTATAGGCAGGGAGAAGTAGCTTCCCTTTCTCAAAAGGGGCAGCCATGCAAATGATTTGACACTAAATATAGCTACCTATATGAGTGAAAACTGACAATAAGCCGGTCCTCCACCCAAATCATCAAGGTATCAGCATTAATGGAAAATACCTCCTCAAGATGACTTGCATCGGACTTCTGGAGGTGTTGATGATGACCCTTGGTACTTTGATGCTCATCCTCATGCCCTGAGAGTAGGCATGATTGGTTTTGGCTTCTCCTTGGCTCTAATGAAGCCAAGTATCTGATTGGGCACAATTTGATCCTTTGGATGTGCCCATTTCTCTGAAATTCAACTCCAAAAATGGAGTCTTCTTGTGGACCTTCTTGGATGGATGGTGTGAGAGGGATGACGACATCTTCCTACTTTTTCTCTTCCTTCTCCTATGAAGAACATGGGAGAGTCATGTCTTCCAATCTTGGTTCCAGAGGGCGGTTATGAAGTGTAGGTTATTGTTCCTGAATGTTCTCCTCCATGTAGTAGGCTTATGTGCTTGGGATGTGAGAGATGGAGGAAAAAATGATGTGATCTCCATGGGTTCCCCTCCATCAAGGAAATCCTCCAAGTCAGATAGGTAATCTACCTCCTTGTTGTCCCTGTAGATGCTCAACATCCTTCATGGTATCCTCTTAATCTGCAATTGAATCACCATGGTTACCTTCATCCTCAAACATGAAGTTTGAAAGCTCAAACTCTTCCTCAACATTAGAGCTTGAAGGGTGTGAAGTGGGAGGAATAATTGAAGGTTCTTTTGTGGCCTGCTCCACACTTGGTGCCTCTGAAACTATATGGTCCTCCTCCACAACCGGAATGTACTCCTCTTCTTTTGGATTAGGAGTAGTACCTTCCTCCCCTACTTGTGCTGTAGTTGGAGATTCCACCACTTGCGGCTTGACCTCAGCCTCCTCCATAGGCTTAACCAATAGGGAACCTTTGAAAACTCAAATTTAGCAGCCCAACTCTTCATATTTTCTATCATTTCTTCTCTGTTGGGTTCCTCTATTTGATGTTCTCCTTGGCTGGTTTTTGGAGTCTCTTCCCAACATGGACTTGGGAAGGCAAGAGGAGTGGTGGGTGGGGTATCCACTAGTTGTTTCCTTGTTTGTGGCAGAGGGGAAGGCATTTCTTTTGGCTCTTGTAGAGGGGAATTGGATTTGGAAGGGAAAAGGGTAGAGAAACTGAGGTGGGATGGAAGACTAGTAGATGGAGAAGAGGAATTAACATTTGGGGCAGCAGATGGGAAGCTTGACTCTTGCCTCTGTCAAAATGATAAAGATTGAGGGAGAGAAAATGAAAGGTAGGGAGCTGGTGATTGACTTACCCATTGACAAGGTTGTCTCGCACTTTGCTCATAAGCCTCAATGTCCTCAATCCACTGTGCAAGTTGGGGCAACATTCTAATTATGAATTCCAACTTCTCCGAGGGTCATGTTGTAGTGTCTTAAAAAGGGCCCTCCCATGGACAAGGTGCCCTAACCAATTCGAAAGCCATCATTTGAGATGTTTCCCTAAATTGAACCCATGACCTCCATTTTTGAATCTTCTCTAGTAGACCAGTATCCTATACATAAATATCACCATCATATGCATCCCCTTGTCCTTGGTAAGCTTCATAGTCGAACTGGTTTTGACACTGCTCATATGGGTAAGCATAATGATCCTGGATCTGATTATAATGTTGATCTGGAGGAGTTGGGAAATACATTGGAGGTGGATTGTATTGCTGTTGTAAGTGTGAGTTCCATGAAGGGAATGAATTCATGATTGCAAAACTTCATGGAATGGGAGAAAATGAAAGAGATGGAAGAAGAAAATGGATGAAATGAGTGGAAATGGATGGAAAAGGTTTCTACAACACAGAGAATGGGTTTTCAACCAGATGGAGTCGCTAGATGTGCTTGAAAGTGTGTCCAAAGGTTGAAATATTCACCAAGAGCACATCAAACTGATGAAGTGAAGTGGTAAGGTGCTTTAGACCTGTCCCACCAGGAGTGCCAAAATGTTAATGTGAAATCACAGCACCCCCAAATGAGTTATGGATCTTCTTTTCTAAGGCATGGTCATTTGGTGTGATTTGCATAACATTGGATCATTCCCCAAGTTGTGGGACTTGCAAATGGGAATGATCCTCCAGAGAAGGCTAGTTCCTCTTCCTAATCCTAGTGCTAAACTACTTCTAAGGAAGGAAATGTGACTATCTACTCCTAATCTAACAATTCTAAGGGACCAAGGAGAGAGAGAGAGAGAGAGAGAGCATGAAAATAAAGAAATCCTACACTACAAAGGTGATAGCACCGAGAAAAGGGAACTGCTGATCACAAACCCAACTGCTGAAATGGAGAGAGGTGAGCAATGGAGAGGATGGATAGATGCATCACAAACCAAGGATAAAGTTCACACATAACACCATTTCAAACCCCTTAAACACAACTCCCAAAACCTGCAATGGACATCAGAGATATGCACAGTATACCCTATAATGGTGAGAGGCGAGAAGAGACAACAAAATGAGCAAAGGATGGAAAAAATGCATCACAAAACAAATTTTATTTCTCCAGGAGTTCACACAGTACACCATTAATGGGAAAGAGGCAAGAAAATTCCATTACAAAGCCAAGGGAGGAGGCTTAAACTCCACATTCAAACCTAGAGATGAAAGAGAGAGAGAGAGAGAGAGAGAGAGAGAGAGAGAGAGAGAGAGAGAGAGAGAGAGGAAGAAGAATGAAAAACAACTTTATAATGAATCCTGCCCCTGTATTTATAGATTTGATCAGAGAGAAGAGAGAGAGGGAAGAGGGAAAAGTAGGTTGAAGTTCAACCACTGTTGTTAATGCTTCAGATAAAATCTGCCCCCAAATCCATCTTTACTACATCAATCCTTGGTTCGGCACCTTGAAGGAAGAGGAAATGGCAAACAGATCGAATCCGATCTGGTTGTTGAGACAGATGGATCTTACATTGAAGGCTTGAAGATGTTTCCTCCATTTTCCTTTACCTAACCTCCTCAAAATTAAAGTCTCAGACCTCCATGGCGTAGGTGAGGCGAGATCTTTCCAATGGTGTCAGATTCATGATATTTTGAGCCCTAAGTCAAAAGATATGCCCCTCTTGATATAACACATGGAGGCACCATGCTTGCTTGAAAACCCAACCCAAAGTTTTCCTTTGGAGGAGCGTCGAGTTGACACTTGTTGTCCTCCGCTTATCTGTGGACTTTTCAATGGTCCCTCTTACTTTTAGACTCTAGGACACGCATCAGTCTGGCGCTCATTTGGAAACCTTTTCTCTATTTGACCCTTGAATCAGTGCCATTAGGACACGTGGCTTCCTCCGCTTGCTTCTTCATACTTAGTCAGTTTTAGACTCTTTCCTGAACTGTTTTCGAGCCCGAAAACTTTGGATCCTTTCCATTTTTCCTTTCTTGCTCCTAGCTTCTCTTGTGGCACTTGCCCCTTCATTTCGAGCCCACCTGTAACCTATTTTTCATCCTGGAATGTGAGCTCATGGGTCCGAAACATTTCCCTTCATGTTTTCTTTATGTGTAAGGCTTGTTCTGACCAAACTTTCTGGGGGAAAATTTGGGATAACACTTATATTTCTCAAGATATAAAATTTTCTCTCTCTCGGGTGCCTAGAAACCCTCAACTAGGGTTATAAGAGGAGAAACATAAATTTTGCACAAGACTTGATGCAAAGTTCTCAAATTTGGTTAGGAGAGATTGATTAGGATTACAACCAAGATGCAAAGAGGTTTCAAACCATTTCAACAAGACAAACTTCTTAAAAAAATACAACCATAAATAAACATGTTAAAGTGGTTGTCGCATGTTATCTTCCTTAGGTTATTAGGAAGAGGAATAAAACCCATATTTGAGCCCATTTAGGAATTCTAGATAGAGACACATTTTGAGATAACTCTCGCTCAATATCTAAATCCATTAAAACTGATAAGAGGTCAATAAAAAAATGGTTTCTCTATAGCATATACATTCCTAAGGCATTCATGCCAAAGTTATAGAACATTATGTGAAGAATAAGAAAATAGATTTCAGACATGCATCCATGAAATATGCAATCACTAATACATTAAACATGGTATTGAAAACATTACCAAGATCATTTTCACTAAGCAATAGGTTACTCAACGATAGTTGCTTAGTTCTTGTTTTTATTCTTCTCTCTGTTGTTATTTAATAAAACATTTTTATAACAATTATATTTTTATGACCAAATTTACCACAAAAGGTACAAGTACCATCAAACTTAACCTTGAAATTATTATTCTTCTTTACATAATTTTTAGAATTAGGTTCAAATTTTGGTAGCTAGTTAGTATTGTTCTATTATTCGATTAATATATTTCTGATTTTGAGAGAACAATGCCTGAGAGACATTCTCTTTTGATTCAAATTTCTCCATTACTCTTTCTTCCTAAACTAGGAGAGCAGACAAAGTATCCAAACTAGGTAAATCATATTCATTTTGATACTTAGAATTCAAAATAGAAATGTAATTTCTAAATTTCTCATGTATGTTAATCTAAATAATAAAATAAAACAACTTATCTTGAAATAGTTCACAATTACAACCATTTAATTGAGACTTAATGTTCTTAATATTAACTAAGAAATTAATTATCTTCTCGTCTCCATTCATTGGAGTTGTAAACAATTCCATGATAAGTTTATTATCTTAGAAATGTGGTTTCCTTCATGCATAGATTCCAATTAGATCTAAGCATCAACTGTAAACTCCATGTGACCTATATGTAATAAGAAATCATGATTAATGTTTTGTAACAAGATTAAGATTCAAGTTTTCGAGGGTAGCTTGTCTTCCAGTGGGTCTCTTTTTAACACCACTTACCAAATCCCTTAGCTTTTTGGCCATAAGTATACCTTTAAGCCTAACTCTCCAAATATTATAGTTAGTTCTATTTAATAACATATATTTATCCATGGAAAAAATAGATGAACTAGCCATATTTGACAAAACTTAGCAAATTTTGAAAAAACTAATGTTATGTGGGCTTTAATTAGTTACAGATATCCATAGTTAGAAGAAATTAACTTCTGTAGATTTTTAAAAAAATAAACACACTTGATACTAGCCTGAAACTCATTAAAAACACTAAAAAGGTATTACAACCAAGAATGGAGGCTTAAAAACATAATGGACTAGTTGTGAGAGCCCGCAAGGCAATAGAGAAAAAGTTATAAAATTTTCAAATTTTGAAAAGTTGCGAAACAAAGAAACAATGTTTTGAGGTTTTTTTTGGAACTTTTAGTGTTCTCGCGTAATGCTAAGGAAAAATATACATGACAAAAGAAACCACACAAAAATAAAATGCAAGTCGTGGAAAAAATGAAACACATAACAAGAAAATGTAATCTATAGAACAAAGGAATTTGCGTAATAAGAAAATGCAATCCATCTGACAAAGGAAACCCACAAAAGAAAGAAAGAAATATGCGATAGACATAAAGTTTTGGAAGAAGGAGAAGAGACCAAAGTAAGGAAAAGAGTTATCCAGGATTTGAAGGAATTGAAAATCCTTTTAAAAGGTATAGAGTGACTAAGGGGAATCAAAAAGCACAGAAAATATGTCACAAGGAGATGCGCAAGACACCACAAAAGAAGTTATAGAAAGTTTAAGTTCGAGAATCAGTAAAATAAATAAATAGTGTTCTGTGGGTTTTTGAGATTTTAGTGTTCCATGGAATGTTAAGGTAAAAGCTACGAGAATAAAGGAACACAAAAAAATCCATGAGACAAAGAAACAATTCTCGCAGAACAAAAAAGTTCACGAAATAAAGGACAAAGGTTACGGGACAATGAAAGTCTACAAAACAAAGAAAATATCTCTTGAGACAAAGAAGAGTCGTGGAACAAAGGGAGTCCTCGAGAGAAAAGAAAATTCCGCACAACATACAAAAACAACACAAGACTTAAAAATCCACGCAACACTTAGAAAGTCGTGTAACACTTAGAAAAGATGCATGCAACACATAAAAATACCGCATGAAGCACATACAAAGCCATGGAACAAGAAAATATGTCGTGAAACATTCAACTCAACTTTGAAACACACAAAAGAACGCATAAAAACTTAAAAATTTGTAAAACAACCAGATATGTTGTGAAAGACTAAGGAAGGCCGCTGATCATTTGAATAAGCTACAAAACATATAAAAAACACTACAAACCTTAGGAAAAACTTGTGAAGAAAAAATGAGGCCACAAAGGTCTTGAAAAAACAAAAATGGTCATGGATGATAAAAATGCAGATCTACGTATGCATATTCAATAACCACCTAGGTTTTGATCATACACACAGATCTAAAGCACCAAAGCACACCAAATTTATCTAAAAACACAAGAATTAGGATTTTTACACCTTATAGGACTGAAACAACCACTTTGATTACTAGTTAGGGTTTCACAGAGCTTGAAACTTTCTAAAAAATTCAAATCTACAAGGTTCCTTACACCTGTAAATGATAAACCAAAAGATCTATCCCGCACAAGCATAAGTGCAAGCTCAGTACCATGTTAGGAAAATATGGGGATATATAATGTAAATATTTATAAATCCACCAAAATAACTTGTCAAGGATTAAAGTTTATATTTGAACAAGTAATAAAATATAGATCACATTGCATCATGCATTATAGATTATAGATTAAGTGCATAACCACGATAGAAACTAAACACAACACATGAACACAAGATATAAGTGGGAAAACCATGAAAGGTAAAAACACCATTGAAAATCACTTATCTTTATTGAGAATATGAATTTAACCCAACACTTACATTATTCCTTGACTACACATAATTCACTCTTCAACTTGCCTCTAGCTTGCATGACAATTCATTCTTCTTGGTCGATGAACAATGATCAATTTCCAATATTTTTTTGTGTCCAATATTAAAAAGAGATCATCTTGATTTATATCAAGGCGGGTGGTCTAGATACACTCTTAATGTCGAATCAGTTCATGCTTATTAAATTTAATTCATAAGCCATGACCGTTACTTTGGTGGTTTTCTATTAAGTCAACATCCTACTTAATATTACAACCCCATCATGTAATACCATCTTCCATGATGATAATCAAAACATATATTTCATATAATGATTCTATCAAGTCTAATCCCTCACTTCTCGATATATTTTGTATGTGTGTGTGTGAGTGAACACCTTTACAATGATCCCCAAGGGGTATATATACTAATGGGGACTTCTCCTTCACTCGTTGAACTAAGACTATAATTAGCCTTTGGGTTCTATTTTTAACATCCAACTATTACATAGGGGTGACATTTATGCCACATGTCTTCATCTCCCAACTCCCTATCCTAGATGGAAGTTCCACCACTTCTATATGCTCACTCCTTCGTCTTCTATACTTTTTGGTCTATTATTTGGATCTTTATTTTTAGACCCAATTGATTTTCCATGCCCCGCTTTATTTTCCATAACATGCATGCGTTAACATCTATAGTTACTTTTTAAATATTTTGCTCTTTTTCTCCTTATTTGTCCCAAGATTTTCTTTCACATGTAGCCATCCAACTATTTGCATGTATTTCACTTTATCCACTCTACTATATTAACCTCATATCATGTTCTCATGCACGAGTTATGTCCTTTGTTTAATCTACCACTTAATCACAAATTATCATTCTCCTTCCCATAAATGTATGTGCTCTAAAGAATATGAAATAATTATTATCCCATTTTAAGCTCATCGATAAAATGGAGATAACAATCAAATTTCATGTTGATATACCTGTTAAAATCCATTTTTCTTTCTAAATTTTGCCTTGAAAATGCCTTTTTCATGCCTTTGGTTGGGTTTCAGGGTTTCCTTTGCATTTTGCATGTTTCTTGTAGAGATTTTTGCCCCCAAAACCCTGACACACTATAGACTTTCGGGTTTCGGGTTCCGATTACATCAGAAAATATTATTTGGAAAACACATGTATAATGTCATGTGTTTCCTGAACATGAACTCAGAACACTATAGTGTGTTGGGATTTTAGGTTTTTGAACATCAGAACATGTTAACCAATTTACATGTTATAAGTAACTTGATTTTCGAACCCGAATCTCAACTCCCTTTTGTTCTTCCTGCATCAAGTTTTCGGGAGCTGATTACACGTTTGCACCACATGTCTCATGCGGTCAAACTTTCACTCCCGATTCAACGCAATAAATGCAAAGGTGGAGTTTGTGGCCCACACATGTTGTCTTACGTGTAATTAATGTTATTTCATTTATAAATAGGTAGGATTTCCACATCATTTGTACTTATGCACATTTTTGAATTTCATATTTCCCTCCTACTTTCAGCCTTTATGCAAACCCGATTGGCATTTTCTTGGTATTTTTAGTCAATTTTCTTATATTTCAACTTCTGGTTCTTCTTTTGGTAAGTTTATTTCTTCTTTTTGATTCACATTTTCATTTTGGGAGGTTTTTATCTTGTTTTTGATTGGGAGGAGTCATGCTTCATTTTTTTCAATTTCTCTATGTCACTCCTAGTTTTTTCCTTCTCTCATGGTTAAAATGTTGTCTTTACCTTGATAAGTATGACAATAACCTCAACATGAACTTGTTAGGTTTTTGACTCATTTGTTATGGTTAAATTTTATGAAGAAACAAGTTAGAAAGAAACACTTATTGCTTTTTTGACTCAAAATAGTATTTCGGGTTTTTTCCTTACTAAGGCATGTCTCTTTCCTAAAAAGTGTGTCGGAAATCTCAAAGTACTAGTCGAGGCTCCATCTCCGATAAGTATTTCCATTTTCATTATTGTCAAGTAATGTTTGAAACCCGATGGTGTGTTAGAATTCTTAAGCCTAAAACAAGGTTGATTCTCCGCCGGTGTTTGGGGTTGTCGGGTTGCATAATAAGGTCCACGTCTCGATGGTGTGCTAGGAATTCTAAGGTGCAAATAAATTCTAAAAACCTAAAAGTGTATTAGGTTTCAAGCATGCAATTCAAAGTTATTCTTATGATGGTGTGTCGACTGTCTGAGGTTATTTTATAGGGGGTAAAACCAGACTATCTCTCATAAGATATCTTTTAGAAGAATTTTCTCATAAATTTTCTAGTTCAATCCCTCATGTTTGATTCAGAAAAGGGGAAGGGGAAGACATACACCACCAATGAGATGAAGTACAAATATCAAGGGGTCATGCCTTCCTCTAATATGGATTCCAATATCAATACTAGAGATATTGAGTTAGGGAACATTGACATGGAAGAATTCTAGAATAGAGTGAAAAGTTCATCTTAGACTTCTTGGATGTAATGTATCCGTAAAAATGGGCTACCCTTGCTCTGCTACCTTTTAAATATCCACTCAATTTCTGAGCTCTTTCTTACAGCCACCGATCATTATAAAACTAAGACAAGGGTTGTTTCTGAATCAAGTTGAAGATTTGGTAATCCACTTAGACACCAAATATTTTTATGATCTTCTTAAGCTTCCTAATTTCACCACATACATCAAAATGGATCCCAAAACATCCCAAAAAGCCTTGGATGACAACATGGTTGATTACATCAAACACGTCAACAAGAAATACTTGGTAAAACCCAAGCCTTCCATGTCAAGATTGCCCAAGATCGTGCCCTGGAGTGATTTCAATCTCGTAATTGGTGACATCATCACACTTATGAGTAGAGTGTTTAGACTTCTTGAGGCCAGATAATTTCAAGAGTGGATGCATCAATTTCTCACCATCATCAAGAAAATGAGCAATTCTTCTATTGGGGTGCATTCATCAGTGGCATGATTAATAGTCAAATAAGAGAAGTATTGACTATGGGAAAACCATATATGATGCCATATGTCACCTATTCCATAGTCAAGATGAGGTTGTACCCTAGATTAACAATGGTGGGTCCCAAACTTTGATATATGTCTAGAAGTATTATCCTAGTTGTCCCTTATAGGAAGTGATATCCATTTTCGAGAGGGTTAATGATGATTTCTTCTACAATTTCATTTATAGATTGGACCCAAATGTCTCCAAGCAAATGGTAAGCGATCTTTGCGTGTAATGAAGTGTCTCACTGGGGTTGCATCTTCTTGCAATTTTGAACATTCACCTATCTTTGGGTCGGAGAATTCCAAGATTGCCCAACTTGCCTACCCATATTTTTAAGTGACAAATGGATTCTCATGGATTTGGTTAGAAAATTCTTAAATATTCACAAGTTCCAATAAAGCAAGCACAAGGTAGGGATTAATTTCCCCATCTCCATAGGAAGATACACTTGCACCTCCATTATAAAAGCCAAGAATTTCAGCATTGAAATGTAAGAAGAGATCAAGAAGGCAATGCCTCTAGCCCAAGTTTCGATTATCGTGGTGTTCAAAAAGGTTATGGAACACTGTAGTTCCATGTTCCAGACTTTGAAGACATTTGGGATGATTGCAGAGATGAAGTAGCAATTAGAAGAAAAGATAACAACATATTAACCTTAGACAAAGGAGTAAATTTTAATCTCCTTGATGTTCCTGAAGGTGCAGTTGATGATGGAAATGTCTTGGAATCTATGTATGAGAAAATGGATGGTGAAAACATGGGATTTTCTCTAATCAACTGGTTTACTAAGGAATCTATGCCCATCCAAGATAGAGCCACTCAAATCCTCCTTCAAAACAACACTTGGTTATATTTGTGGAATATTCAACCAAAAGATCCCCAATTCCCAAAGTTTCTAGTCACACTACGCATCAAATGGGACCCTCTCAAGAGGGAAGGGATAAAGGTGAGGCTTTTGGAAAGAAGTTGAAGTTGAAGTTCTACAACAATGGGACCAAGAATCCCCCTCCTCCATCTATTGTTCCCACCACATCGATTGTTTTGGTTGATTCTCCTCTCCTCAACATACACAAGAGATATCAGTTGGCATTGTAGTTACTCAACATGTTCCATCTTCTTCCCTCATCACTCACACAATCCCTATTGTTACCTTACATCCTCAAGTAAATCTTTCGTCCCATCTCCTCCTCATATTTCTTCACCTCACCTTTCATATCCCCTACCATATTATTCCTTGCATATCTTATTAGTCTTTGCATACATTGCACCCTCTTCCCCTCCTTCACCTTCATCACCTCTCATGTCACACATGGGAAAAATCTTCTCATTCCTTCCCACCCTTTCAACCAGGATAGGTATGACTTTGGGATCTCCCCACATGACCCAATTTCTATTTTCTTCTGCTGCTCCTTTTTCCATGCCTTCTTCCCCTCCCACATCTTCAGACATTGTCACCTCTATCCTTTCTACCCATCTATCCTTGGTAACCACTTTTCTCACCCTCTACAGTACCACATTGATGATTATTTCTCCTCCCACAGAGGATTCATCTTCCTCTGTTCCATCTTCACTAGTTAGCCAAACCCTAAGGAAAAGGAATATTGTTGTTCCCCCGAGGCATTCGATTTCAGTTCCTTGAAACCTACACCCTCATGCACATCCAAGAAACCAAAGACCATCTCCCATATCACCATTGATGCATCCGATAAATTTTTTTCGAGATTGTTGCCTCTGTTGCTAACTAGACCAAGGAATATATAAAGGATTTTGACTATTAAATAACCAAGGTGGCACTCGAGAAGGTTACAACTAAAGGTGCACAACAAGATATTCAAAACACCATAGAAAATTTCTTCAAGAAGCTCAAGAAAACAAAAGATTTAAAGGATGAGATGAAGGAAAAGGTGGAACAATTGAATTTTTTTACTCAAACTATCCAAACCAAATCAAATTCAGATTCCTTCTCCTACTCTAATGGTTTTGATTTCTCATCTATGCCCAAAATGGAAAATATAGGTCAAAAGGGTAGGGAAGTGGATAGCTGGATACAAGTTCTCCTTACTTGAGGAAAAATATAATCAAAGATGTTGTGGATACCTACAATGACATTGAGATAATGAGGTTGGACGTGGAAAAGTAAAAAAATGAACTCAAGGAAGAGTGTGGCAATTGGGAGTTGACATTGGAATCTCTAAGTGAGCTTAAGAAAGTTAGTTCTGATATCTTTCTCAGATAAGGAATCATGGATGACAGGGAAAAGCATTTTTAGTTTTGTAAAGCCATTGAATTCCAAGTCAAGATTCTTTAAGAAGCTTCAAAAGGCTAAGGAAGAAGTAGTTGATGCCACCAACGTCATTGAAAATGAACTAGCCAAACTTATTAAAAATGACTTGGATGATGGATTAAATATAATACCTGTCGATGACCTCTTCAAAAAGTTCAAATACTTGGTTGATTAAGAGTCTTCATCTAAAGATTTTTGGATTAAGATTCATTGATAAGTTGATTTTTGTGAAAATATTTTAAGCGGCTTGGCCAAATTCATCAAGAATTATCAGAAGCTTCCTGGAAAGATGGGAAACATGGTCAAAACGTGTGATGTTCTCAATTGATATTACTATGGAACTCATGAAAAGGAAACCCAGGATATGATCCAAACGTTCCAGAATTTGTTAGAAGCAGATAAAGCTTGAGGAGGAAAAAAATAAATCTAATTGAAAAATTTGTTGTGTCTTTTCCTTTTTTCATCCAACATGTTAATGTTCAAGATGTTGGAACATATTTTGGATTTGCAAGTTGACTAGGTCATTTTGTGAGAACGAGTCAAAAGGACTTTTAATGTGTATTTTCTATTTTTAGTATGTAATTTAAATTGTTTCCCTTTTCTCTCCTCCCCTTCTCTATAAATGTAAAATGTTGAGGCATTGAAAGGGTTAGATTTTTACAACAATATTATAGATCTTGGAGTTGAAAACAGAGAAAAACTTTGTGTTTTCAATCTTGATATTGAGGAATATAAGAGATATATATTACAAAATTTGTGTTGTGGTAATATTTTCTTCATTTAAGGTATTGTTCTTATGTTCAATGCATTATATGGTTCTTTAAATTCCATTATCTTATTTATTGTATCTTCAACATGTTATTACTATCTAATCTCATGTTATTATCTTTGGATCTGTGTTTTCCTAAGAGAAAGCACATTTCTATCTACTCTTTTCTCACGCTTCCAACTTCCTAATATCACTTCTCCTCTTCTATTTTCATTCATCTTCCTTTCTATAAAGAATAAATCTATTGGGATGAGATCCCAACCCCAAATGGTTATATTAGTGTAAGTATTGTAAATATTCTTTAGTGTGGTTAGATTACTAATGAACAGGGAACCTCCCCTTTATCCAAGGAGGGACTTTGTCCCGCATAATATGGTTGAACCCCATATTTAGTCTCCGAAAAAAAAAAATCCAACCAACAAGAATAAATAATATAGAATTAGGAATACGATAATCTTCCTAATGTGAAACTCATTCAAAAGTATGTATAAAAATTTAAGGTCTCAACATCACCCCACATGGCTCATTGCCGCCCTCAGTAACACTTTATCCACTTATTCGAATAATTTTGGAATCTCCTACCTTATTATATATTTGTATGTCTTCCAATGATATGTGGTCTTCTAAACAAGGGGGGGCATATTTTCAATCTACTCGTTTAGGGCCTTTAGGGCTTTGATATTTTCATTCAAACCAAGTGCCTTAACTTGAAATTTTTGCAAGTTTTTCCCTACCTCTATCTTTTCTTCATCAAACATGCTTTCTTATTTGGAAGTTATCTTTGATATCTCACCCAATATATGTTTGATATTCTATTTTTTATGCTAACCTCTTCCTCCATTTTTTCAATAACTTCCAGGAGTTTTTCATGGCTAGCCTTATCAATGTCTTTTTTAGCACTGTTTCTACAAGAAATTTTTATTTTAGTTCTAGGGAGAATTTGTGCTTCAATATTAGACTACTAAAATAATCTCTTGACCACCTTGTCTATATATGTTTCCTTTTATTTGATCTTGGCCACTAGGTTCGTGCAAGTTTTCAATTTTTCTATGCAAAAAATAATAATCTTTTTATTCAAAAAACTATATCTTTTCTTACTCCTCCTTTCTTTGTTGCACATGACCATCTCCTTCGCTTCCCTTAGCTTTAAGAGTGATTAACTAAAATAAGGAATTACTCTAAGTTAATATAACATTAAGAATAATAGTAAATATATAAATAAATGCATAAAGGAAATGGCCTAAACAATCAAAGCAAGTAGAAATATAAAACTCTAAAGTTCAAGAAGTGTTAGAAAGAGCTTAGATGATTCGATGAATGTTTACGACTATGTCACGGAGAATAACAGATGCATAGATTGCAGAAAAAACTACACAGAGGCTCCATAAAACACAAATGGAACAGTAAGCTAGACTGGGGCACCTAGAGAAGGATTGGGGTGCTTGGGGTGCTCTAGTTTGAGATTTGGTCACCTTAGTTTGTGAAAAAGCTCTGCAACCTTCCTCCGAGGTGTCATTGAATGATGTCATACTTTCACTTCCTATTGTGTTGATGTCTCTTAAACTAAACTCGATGCCACTATAAATCAATGATGAAGGAAAGACTCAGAAACCTCAAGCCAAGCCTCAAACCCCTCAAAAAGAAAGATGCATATGAAGGGTTCAAACTATCCTCAGTGGCCACAATGGTGGACTTACTAATTGATCGTTTCACTACATCTCAAACCCGATGTAGTTATATGTGTGTGTGTGTGTGTGTGTGCAATCATGCCCTAGGTGTTCTTGTGTCAGTTGCACTTTGTGAAAGTAGCGAGTAATAACTATGTGTAGAAAATTAATAAAATGGTGGATGAAATAGAATAAACTTCCCTCCTATGCAGTGTGATGTAAATGAACCAACCTTGTGCCTTGTGATGGAGCTAGATGGATGTAAATGGAGCCTTTGATGGATGAAACCTTAGGTGATGATAGTAGTGCTTAGTGCTTAGTCCCTCATTATGGTCTCATAACTTTATATTTATATGGTTCTCTTGTTCTAATTTCATAATTAACCCCAAAGAGGCCGACCACTAAAAAGATAGAAAGCTCAAACAGCTAGAAAGTGCCCAAAAAGTGGTGAGAAAGTGTAAAAGGATCAGGGCACCCCAAATGGGACCAAGGCGCTTAGAGTGCCCAAAGATTAGGTTGGGTGCCCAAGAAGAGACAAAATGATGCCAATTAGAAAACTGAACGAGCGAGTAGATGCGGGAGGTTGGCAGTGACAAAAACAAGCAAAGTAAAATGGCCAAAGGACATGGGTTAATTAGTAATTTCTTCACTCAAAAACCATATGAATAGTAGTATGAGAACGAGACTAAATAATGTCTAAAGTACATGATTTTGTGTCTACATTTTCCCCACTTTATGTTGGTGAGTGGAATGCTCGATAACATAAAAAGATAGAGATACGTACTGACATGTATGTAGAGTGATGTAGAAAGCGTTTTGGTGGACTAGAAAAAGTGTGGCATGAGAAAATAGTGGAGCATGGAAACTAAAGATGCAAAAGTGCAAAAAGTGGTGAGAGTGAACCTAGGGCGGAAACGCATGTGTAATTTCCAAAGTGTGTGTGTGTGATGTACCCGCATGTTAGAATGAGGTGTGTTTCCACAGAATGTTTGTTGTTATTTGTTGTTGACTGTTTTCTTCTCATATGGACGGACCTACAAAGGATAAGATGATCAAGTAGTCAAATACGCATGTATATGTAAAAATCACATGTATATAGTAAAAATTCTATACATGGAAGTATGAACAAATAAAAAGAACATGTGCACCTGATTTGTGATGAGAGAAAGGGTGTAGAAGATGACATCTAGTACTACAAGTTTTTAGGTGATATCATGCCAACTCGGTGAAGAAGTGTAGGGAGAAAGTGTATTATTCTTCAACCTATGACTATTTCCCTCAAGATGTATGAAGAGATCTCTCAGATCGCCTGGTTTTTGCGTGATCCGACGCCACTTTGGCTAAAGTAGTGTAGGGAGAAAATCTGATGTATCCTCCAACTTGTAACAGATCCCTAAAATGCTAAGGATAATCATCCCTATAAAATCTGTTATGTACGGGGTTCGTAGACTATTCTGAACTCACTTGTTGTATAACCCATAATGTCAAGGATGGAAATATGATCGAATTATACCAATATAAAGCGTTCAATAGTGTGTAAACCCCCAAATGATGACCTCCCTCTTTAGGGTTGCATGTGATGTTCTTTGATAGGATAATGTTGCCCAAAAATAGGATCAATTGTATAAACTATGGCACGAGGGGAAGGGAAATGCACTTGGTAGAAACCAAGGTACACGCAAACAAGTGATTGGAAACAAGTGTTATTACGAACAAGCATGCATGTAGAGAATGAGTGTAAGCTACGCAAACAATGTATAATCTAGAATTCATGTGAACACACAAGAAGACAACCATAGACCACCACAACATGTTACAAACATGGGACATAACTCACCATGTTGCAAGACACCCAAGGCTACAATGGCCGTATATAACAAACAAGTGTGCACACCAAACAAAACGGCAAGACCCAAATATAATAGAAAACAAAAAAGCAGATAACCATGGAAGAAAATAATCCTAAAAACAAATGTTGCACATGAAGCACCCGTTAGAATGTTAGAAAGATAACTCTTATGTCAAAAACATGTATAAGAAAGTGATGTAAAGTGCTCAGTACAAAATGAAACAATAACACATGTAAGAGATGAACTAGATGCCCCCCAAAGAACCATTATAGGAGTGGTGGGAGGTGAGCATCTAAAATGCATGTAGGAGACCTATATCTATGATCACAACTAGAAAAGGGAGTGAATGCACATGTGTGTATGGTAAAGATAATGACATATAATATATCTAGCTAGCATGTGTAATAAACAAACATATACAAGCAAATGTAAGCAAGAGTAAAAGAAACCAAGATATGTAACATGTTGTGGATGGATGGAATGGAATGTGTAGAAAAAAATCATGCAATTCAAACATAATTTAGTTCCAATCTCATACTACTATTCATATGGTTTTTGAGTGAAGCAAGTACTAATTAACCCATGTCCTTTAGCCATTTTACTTTGCTTTATGTTGTCACTTCCGACCTTTAACACATAGTTTCCCTTTTTTTTGGTTGTTTTGGTCATTTTACCTTTGACATGGGTGCCCCATGCACCCCGGTCCCATTTCGGGCACCTTGAGCCTTTTTCACTTTACCGCCACTTTTTGAGTACTTTCCAGTTGTTTTATCTCTCTATCTTTTAGTGGTTAGCCTTTTCGGGGTTAATTATGGAATTAGAACAAGAGAACCATATAAATATAAAGTCATGAGACCATAATGAGGGAACAAAACTAAGCACAACTATCATCACCTAAGGTTACATCCATCAAAGGATCTATTTGCATCCATTTAGCTCCATCACAAGGAACAAGGTTGGGTCATCTCGCATCACATTGCATAGAGAGGAAGTTTATTCTATTCCATCCACCATTTTATTACATTTCTACACATAGTTATTGCTTATTACTTTCACTAAGTGTGACTTACAAATGAGCACCAAGGGCATGATTCCACACACACACATAGAACTATATTGTTTTTTAGATGTAGTGCAACAATCGGGTTAGTAAATCCACCATTGTGGCGGTGAGGACAATTTGACCCCTTCATAAGCATATTTATTTTTTAGGGGTTTGATGCTCGTCTTGGGATTTTGCAGTACCTCCTTCATCACCGATTTTGATGACATATAACCAAGTTCAAAGTGACACTAGTGTTATAGGAAGCGAACATAGGTGATCACTTAATGACACCTCATACGAGGTTTGTAGAGATTTCTCATAGACCAGGGTGCCCATAGCTTAGACTAGGGTGCCCACATGCACCCATGTACCTCTCCGGTGCCCCAGTCAAACCTTACTATTCAAGATTTGTGCTTTCTAGAGCATATGTATAGTCGTTCCTACATTCCATTCACCTATTTTATCCAAAGAACACATTCATAGCATATCTACAAATCAGCTAAGCTCTATCTAACCCTTATTGCACTTTCGAGTTTCATATTTTCATGACTTAGATTTCTTGGGTCATTTCCTTTACGCATATATCTTTCATTTACCATTGTTCTTAATATTAGATTAACTATATAATTAGAATAAATTCCACATTTTAGTTAATCATTTTGGTGAACTCTACATTCGACACTACCTTCCATATGTCCTTTTCTTTCTCTTAGCTATTATAGCTCAATAATCTTATCCCTCTTTCGCACCCACTAAAGTCTATGGTATTACCACCACTCTGCTAATGATTTCATGCATGTAGCTAGTCAACATTATCCTTGTTTTGTTACGCATAGGGATGACCCATCAATCAATTTAGTCACTACTATTTTCACTTGTTCTAATCCTCCTACGGCTCCACCCGCTACTATTCCTCCTAGTATTAAATCGGTGGCTCACCTTATAGCTTCTAAGGGCTATGATATTATCAAACATCTTAAAAATACGCTATGTAACACCCTATTTATTACACTTCTCAACTAGGAATTTTTTTATTAACTTTATGCTTCACTGATTTAAATACCCAATATTTAAATACCAACATAAATCTGAAATTGAATCCATTCGATAACATTCATAAACCATGTGCAGCTACATGAGAGTATACAGATCCTACTCGATCCCCCTCAAACACTCTTTATGAGCCAATACACCTAGTGTATCATTTGGTTTCCTTTTTCAAGCATTGAAAATCAAGTAATGTTTTCTAAGTGCATACCTAGAACTCAATCAATTGAATCCCATCAGGCATCTAACATCTTAGATCCTGGTGAAATCATGATAGTGTAATTAGTAGCTTACACTAATTTGATCAAATTTTCAGAGACATGTTTTCCATGCTCGTTTCGTGACAACACACTCATCGTTAGGAACTTGTCTTTCACCTAATTCTATTATATATATTATTTTCCAGTCTTAATTTATTATGTTCATAGTTGAAAACTTAAGCATCCATTAATATTTATTTAAAATACTCCCTATATAGTACAAAACAAACCAAGATTAGGACACCAAAGAATCATAACTTCCTCATATGTCCCATACCACTCGAGGGAGTCTTTATTGCAAGAACCCTAAATCTGATTGTCATCACATTAATAGTAGTAATATTACTTCAACATAAAAAAATTATAAAGATTATAACAACATATTTCAGAAGATATTTACAATAAGAATATCACTAATTTATTAATCCCTTGTCAATTCTATATCAATACTTATTACATAGTCATATAAAACTATCAACATCATCATTATTGAGATAATAATGATTACAATACAATATGTATTCTCAAAGATAATACTTTATTATTAACCAGAAAAACTACCTTTCCATCATTAATATCACAACGAAGTATTACCTTCGCTTCTTAGTCAAATACAATACAATTAATTACATTTCTCAATTCAGAACAACATCATCAATAGATAATCACTAATACATGTCCACAACTGATTATCAAAATAATCACATCTTGTTTCAAGCATCATGCCTTACTAAAATACAATTCTTTTCATCTTTTCACAATAAGAACAACTTTATAGATTTCATCAAGACATAGCAGTGAGAAAAGGTGTAAGTCACATCTTCCTTCATAATCAACCTGTAATGTTAATAACCTGCATGGAAAAGATTCCATTGTACATGGTTAGTTCTAATCGAACTGGCATGGTAAGATCCATTTCTAACCCAACAACTTAAGTTGTTTAGTATTTGCAAATATAGAATGTTGTGATACTTAAAATTCATTCATCTAGAAATATTTCATAAGATCTATAAGAATTTACTCAAAGAAAACAATATAATAATAAAGTTATCTTTTTGTTGGTTGCTCAAACGTGCACCCATGTCTCAGATCTCGAAAAGGGATGAGGTGTTTGAGACCACAATGGAACCGTCCCAAGTTGTGGGACCTTGTGCACTTGGGATAGATCTCCGAAGAAGGCCGGTTCCTCTACCTACCTCTAATGCCACTGCTACTCCTAATGCTGAAAGCAAATCCTAGACTAAACATGTCAAGGGACCAAGAGATAGAAGGATGTATAGAAAGGGGAAATCCTAAGCTAAGGAAGGTGATAACACCATAAGGAAAGGGTTGATCTCTCTCCACGAGCGATGAAGGAAACAGAGTAGGCAAAAGAGAAGAGGGAGGACGATGTGTGCTATAGATCAACACACTAGCTCAGCCTTCCAAAGTACAAGGCAACACATGAACGTGGGGACTAAAAGTAGAAGAGTATGCACAACATGCTAGAAAATGTAAACATAGAGGCGAGATGTAATGAAAATGAGAGAGGGAAGACGAGAGTTCCACAAAACATGATTTTATTTCTTAAGGGACGCATAATCATTTACATTCACGATGGAGGTGATAAAACATTGCAGAGACCATGCCAAGGTTTGAGACCCATGGGAAGTCAGCAACCATTTTGGCATGGTGTCATTACAACAAGGAGGGATGTTTTTTACAAATCAGAACTCTGCTATTTATAGAAGAAGGAGAGAAGAGGTGGAGAAAGGAAGGGAAAACTATATTCATATCTTCAACCACCAACGTCAATGCCTCCTGTAAATCTTCCCAAAAATTTTCGTGTCTACATCAATTACTTGTTTGGCGCCTCGAAGGAGGAGGAACGATGGATCAGATCAAATCCGATCTGGTTGTTGGGGAAAATAGATCCTATATTAATGGCATGAAGACATTTCTTCATTTTTTCCCCACCTAACCTCTCCAAAATTAAATTTTCAAATATCCATGGCATAGATGAGGTCGCGATCTTTCCAACGGTGCAATATTTTTTGGATTTCGAGCACTGAGTCAAAAGATATGCTCATTTGAAATCTGAATCAGCTCCCAAAACAGCCCCCCTTTTTAAACTGAACATGTGGAGGGATGGCGCATGTCTGAGGGCAGCCTTTTTATTTCATTTTTGAAGTTTCGTCGAGATGACACGTGGCTTCTTCCATGGCTTGCTCATTTTCTTCTTGTTTTGGCTAAGTCTTTTTCTCGGCGAGTGGTCATATATCCGACTAGGGACTCATGGAAGCCCTGACACTTGTTTGGAAATCCTTCCCCAATTTTTCTCTTGAATTAGCACTGTGCTGACTTTTGGCATCCTCTGCTAGCCTATCTCAATGCTTTGAATATTCAACCCCGACCCTGTCCTTTTATGAAACCAGATGCGTGGAGGCTCCAAGCTCATTTAGAAATTTTCTCAGGATTTTACCTTTGAAGGAGTGTCGGGTTGACTAGAAAGAAGGTGAACGCGTGGAATGTGGGTGTAAGGAAGAAGTGGAAGAAAGAGGTGCAGGAGGAAATTAGATAGAGGTGAAGAGGGGCGCACACTAGAGGAAGGAAAGTATGAAAAAGATGTAGGAATTCAACTAAAGGAAGGCACGTGGAGGAAGAAAGAAAAGAGGACACATGAAAGAACTGAGTCTAGGTAAGCATGCAAGAGGAATGCCAGGGACTTAGCTGATTGGAAGGTAAGTCTGCAGAGGTGTGTGCAAGGAGTGCATGATGGGATAGGAGAGAAAGCGGGTGCGCAGGAGGAAGGCGCACAAGGGAAAATGGAAGGAGATAGAAGAATGTAAAAAGGAGCAGGAAGGCATGAAAGGGCACGTACAAGGACTGCAACTATGCCAAGGTGTCAAAAGAACAATCTTGAGTGCGCGTAACCTGAAATGTGAAACACCGAGTCAGGATAAAAATATAAGTTATCTAGATAACTAGGAGAGTTATTTGGATAACACTTTCCATATGAATTATCCTTATGCCTTAATGGAAATTTATCCAATACAAAATAATATTATTTAAATAGAACGTTATCAACTTCTTATTAATCAATCATATTTTATTAAATTAAGTCATAGTAATTCTAATAAAAACCAATCACCATATACATCCTTTAACTAGGTGGTTGTGTACATTATTATTATATACTTTAGGAGACAATTAAAGTTTCCATTTAGAGAATCCCATATATCCCCGAGTCTACCCAAATTATCATCCCATAATATTTATATCATCCTTAATTTTTATTTCAATAACAACAAGACAAGAATTATAAACAAGGTATTCGAGTGCTATTAGCCCCTGGTTACTTCCCTTTACACTCATTCCAAGTCACAATAGTCAATCAACTCAATCACCCATGAAACATACAGAGTTACAGAGTATAATCAATTACCTTAGGATAATTTAAGTAACTTAATCTCTTTGAAGTATATCATTAGATCAAGGTAACACACTAAAAAGAGAACCCCTATTCCATATGCACATCATGTTATCCCATTAAGGGAAACAATTAACGATCAAGCCATAATACATTAAAATGTTCTGGTTTGCAAAAATATAATTGAACACAAAGATCCCAGAACCCTAGGGACTTGCAATATAAATTAAACCTATAACCATACTATCGAAAGTAGGGTACATACCTATGTTAAATGACCACCACAATCGCTGCGTATGCACATTGACAACCCATAATGTCGTGTAGAGGATTAAATCATCTTAGGACTGACACCAAACTAATATAATCTAGTTCGAACCCTAACCCAAAAAGGGTAAAAGAGTTCTTCTAATTCAAACCAAATTTGAATCCTTTTGAGGGTGCAAGGTTCGAATCTAGGGTCTATTTCAAGAGGAGAGATAGAAAAAAACCAGAGTAAAAGTGACATAACTAGACTTATAAGCTGGAATGGAGAACCCATACAAACTTCCAAACAAACAATCTTTGTTATGTAGGCCAAGAGTTGGATCGAAGGCAAAGTTGATCATTTTATCAACCATCATTATGCGGTAGGATAATATGGATATACAACTATATAAGCAATTATACGATTCAAAAAGGGTATCTCAAGAAAAACATAAGGCTTCGGGTAAAGCCCAGGATTTAACATGATACGTATCAAAAGATATCCACAATAAATACCAAAGACAAAGTATCATGATAGCCACCATTATAAAACCTCAAAAGAAATTTATATTAGTCCTTTAAAATACATAGCTCAAGCAATAGTCCGAAAAAACAAAGTGCACTTTAGAGATTTCATACAAGATCATACACAAGTATTGCAGACAAAATAATAACACCAAGAAACCGATATAATTCCTAACATCCCATTTCTTCAATATCAAAGAAAAACTATCGAGAGATTATATTCTTGTAAATAATAAATAGAGTAAGTTATTTAGAGAGAAGTAGAGAAAATCATGTCGGTAATGCATCATCTTTCTCTTTTTCATTATTTTCCAAGTTCTCCTTCGCAAACACTTGCTTCAAAATCAACTCCAAAGAAAGCCGAAACCTTCCAACATTCTTCATACTTAATTATCGACCTCAACTATTAATATCTTCTTTAAATCCCTCCACCACAGCTTATAGTAATGTATGCACTAGTTTGAATAAAGAATGGGAGAACTAAAATAGGAATGCCAACAACATGTGGAGCTCAAAGAACCCCCAATTAAAACAACAATAACAAAACAACTATTCAATTTCCCAAAACCACTTGGGCCTTCCCAGACGGTGGAGGTGAATTTCGAGAAAGAGTTATTACATGCGAGGAAAATCAAATTTCCCCACTTTTTCCAACACCAAATTTTCCTCATTCCAATTTAGCATTGCCATATAACTCTAGTTTGAATCACTAATTTTTAGTATAGTTACAAATAACATAACTTTAATATTATTTCCTCCATAATAGGCGGTTGGTGGTGATTCGTAATTGCACCCCATCATTAATATCCGAAACTTGTATAGACCAAGTTGGGTGGAACTCCCAATGTAATTTTGGATAAGATTTAGAGTAAGATAGGTTCATATAACATAAGTTAGCTTAACATTCATCTAGACTCCTTTTTAAAATTATTTTATGTCATTAAAACATAAGTCGTCATTCCTATAGCTTCGAATGGCTCTAGGCTTTAGATTAGGCCTTTTAAAGTTTTATCAACCTTATCTTGAACCATGATAAATTTGAAAACATCATCCTTAACTATTCCTCGAATATGTCCCTTATTAACTAAGCCAAGGCTTAATAAGGCTAAATGCAAAAGTGACCAACATTATTCCTTGACCTAGTATTAGGAAATCAAATATTTGAAGGACATCGAACTATCTTGGCCTTAATTTAGGCCCATAATATAAATGCCCCAACATTACAAAGTATAAACCAAAGGTATCCATTTTTAAATTGAATCCATTCATTTATTCATTCAATCTTATGCACCTTATAATTGTATACACCTTATATTGGCGCCATTAGTGTTCAACTCCTACATCCGAATCATATTGCCAATGTACAAGAATCCCAATTGCCTAACAAATGTGATCATATTTATTCAAGGCAAGTAACAATAAAACATAATCATAGTATTTATACCTTGATATGTGAAGCTTGTTATTATACATGTTCATGTATCCCAAAGAAACTGGAATAACACATTTTGTGACACTTCTACAAGTAGGAGTTAGAACTAGGAAATTTTTAGTCTTAGCCAACAAAGTAACCTCTACGTATAGAACTTAACCCTGGTATTAATGATACACTTGTTCGGCCATAATTACACTAATCACATTATTACAAGCATGTTACAACACTACAAGAGATTATGATAAAGAACAAGAACCATGTAATATCTTAGGCCATCTACAAATGTATGCCATAATTTCCCGCATTCTTATCACATCAAAAAGTAAAACAACGGGGTGTTACATACCTCCCCTAAAAAGCATCATTGTCCCGATGATTTATTCCAACATAATAGTATTATAACAAACTAGATAATAAGATACTTATTTAATCAACAAATAATCCAAATAGTATAGTCTCAAATTTGTAAAATTTAAGTTTTGTAACATCAAAATAGCATTATGTTGGTTGTAACCTCACTTTTCCTAGTTTTTGCTTGAAACAACAAAATTAAAAGTAAATTTTCAGATCTGAAACTCAAATTTATTGGCTACAACAACCTTTCAACAAAAAAAATGTCATACAGGTTTGAGACATGACATAATTTTTGTCATAACAACCAATCAATCATGTAATATTATTTAATAACAAATAGTTAAAAATAATTTAGATATTGCTACAACAAACAAGGAAAATTATGTTTTCAATTTTTCCCCAAGTCTTACAAAGCTATTTTATTTCGTTACTCACTTGTTTTTACAGACCTTTTCCTTGTGCAATTCCCAATTTTCTTGTAATGCACCAGCGATCTTCCTTCTCCGACTATTTTTATCCAATACTTCCATGCTTTTAACCTTTCAAATATTCTCATCATAAATTCATGGTCAATGATTACTTAAATCATCAAAATTGTTCCTCTCTTTTCCTTTTAGGATTTTTGTTTTCGCATGCTTCTAGTATTGGTTATCTTCCATATCAACAAAAACATTGATTTATGTCGTAAGCAGTCAAGGTTAATCGCTACGTCTTAAGTCATCTAAGAACTTGTTAACTCCAAATTTTGTGATGAGGCTCAATAAATGTTAATGTCAATGTTGCATTGATAGTCATAGGTTTTCCATTTTTTCTTCATATGTAAAGAATAAATCAGATTTTGATTGTTTTAAGCTATTCACAAGATACCAAGAACTTAGTTACACTAGTATCAAATTAAAATAAAAAAAGTTTTACTTAACTTACATAATGTCACGTTAGGAAATCTTGTTCCTTCATCTTAGCTTTTTAGTCACCATAGCATTATTCTACTACTTACTAGAAATCGCAACAAGTCTTTCTTGTTGAACTCATTCTGGAAATCTACATTTTTGCCACATTGTTTCCACCACTTTTCCTAAAGTTACAGGTGGAAAAGAGCTAACACTCTTGTATTTCTCTTTTCGAGTCGAATTTATTCCAAATCTCATTCTAGCCTGATTGGCCTTTCAAATCATTGTTAGTACAACAAATAGTCCTATTTTCTATCTACTTCATTTACCATTTACGGATTTTATTTCATGTTGGATTCAAGTTCCAAAATATTTCATCATGACAGTTCAATAATCGAGCAACTCCCTTGCTGATTGTCATCAATTAGTTAAAGTTATTTTATAAAGAACTAATCATTTTCACACTCGACCAACTACTTCTAGCATCCTTATGGTTTTGTGTGTCACGAAGGACTGTTAGAGTGTGTTATCTAACTTATTTACCACCGAAACTGAAGCATAGTTTTGTCTGGTTCATTATCCATGGTACATCCTTCTCACATTCATTTTATCTTGTTAATAAAATCAGAATTCAAGTAAGTGTAAGGACCCAATAAGTCCAAGAGTTGCAACCTTAAGATCTGATACCAAAATGTAACAACCTATGTATTACACTTCTCAACTAGGAATTTTGTATTAACCTTATGATTTATGGATTTAAATACCCAATATTTAAATACCAACATAAATATGAAATTGAATCTATTTGATAATAGTCATAAACCATGTGCAATTGCATGAGAGTATACAGATCTTACTCGATCCCCCTCAAACACTCTTTATGAGCCAATACACCAAGTGTATCATTTGGTTTCCTTTTTCCAACATTAAAAATAAAGTAATGTTTTCTAAGTGCATACCTGGAACCCAATCACTTGAATCCCATTGGGAATCTAACATATTAGATCCTGATGAAATTATGAAAGTGTAATCAGTATCTTACACTACTTTGATCAAAATTTTAGAGACATATTTTCCGTGACGACACACTCATCATTAGGAGCTTGTCTTTCACCTAATTCTATAATATAGATTATTTTCCAGTTTTAATTTATTATGTTCATAGTTGACAACTTAAGAATCCATTAATATTTATTTAAAATACTCTCTATATAGTACAAAACAAACCAAGAGTAGGACACAAGCAATCGTAACTTCCTCAGATGTCCCATACCACCCGAGGGAGTCTTTATTGCAAGAACCCTAAATATGATTTGTCATCACATTTATATTAGTATTATTACTTCAACATAAAAAGATTGTAAGGATTTTAAAAGCAGATTTTAGAATAGATTCACAATCGAATATCATTGATTTATTAATCTCTTGCCAATTCTATATCAATACTTATTACATAGTCATAGAAAACTATCAACATTATCATTATTGGGATAATAATGATTGCAATACAATATGTATTCTCGAAGATAATAATTTATTATTAATCTGGAAAAATTGTCTTTCCATCATTATTATCATAGCAAAGTATTACCTTCACTTCTTAGTCAAATACAATACAATTAATTGCATTTCTCAATTAAGAACAACATCATCATTATTGAGATAATAATGATTGCAATACAATATGTATTATCAAATATAATACTTTATTATTAACTAGTAAAACTATCTTTCCATCATTAATATCACAACTAAGTATTCCTTTGCTTCTTAGTCAAATACAATACAAATGATTTCATTTCTCAATTCGTAACAACATCATCAACATATATTCACTAATACATGCCCACAACTGATTATCAAATAATCACATCTTGTTTCAAGCATCATGCCTTACTAAAATACAATTCTTTTCATCTTTTCACAACAAGAACAATTTTATAGATTTCACCAAGACATAGCGGTGAGCAAAGGTATAAGTCATGTCTACCTTCATAATCAACCTACAATTTTAATGACATGCATGGAAAAGATTCCATCAGACATGGTTAGTTCCAACCGAACTCGGCATGATAAGCTCCATTTCTAACTCAACAACTTAAGTTGTTTAGTATTTGCAAATATAGAATCTTTGTGATACTTAAAATTCATTAATCTAAAACTATCTCATAAGATCGATAAGAATTAACTCAAAGAAAACAATACAATCAAGTTATCTTTCCACATGAATTATCCTTATGCCTCGAATGGCAATTTATCCAATACATAATAATATTATTTAAATAGAACGTTATCAAATTCTTATTAATCAATCATCTTTTAATAAATTAAGTCATAGTAATTCTAATAAAATCAATCACCATATACATCCTTTAACTAGGTGGTTGTGTACATTATTATTAAATACTTTATAGAGACACGAGTTAATGTTTCCATTTAGAGAATCCAAAATATCCCCGAGTCTACACAACTTTTCATCCCATAATATTTATATCGTCCTTAATTTTTATTTCAATAACAACAAGACAAGAATTATAAACAAGGTATTTGAGTGCTATTATCCCCTAGTTACTTCCCTTTACACTCATCCCAAGTCACAATGAAGTCAATCGAATCAATCACCCATGAAACATACTGATTTACAGAGAGTATAATCAATTACCATTGGATAATTTAAGTACCTTAATCTCTTTGAAGGCTATCATTAGATCAAGATAACACACTAAAAAGAGCACCCCATTCCACATGCACATCATTGTTATCCCATTAAGGGAAACAATTAACATAGTCAAGCCAAAATACATTAAAATGTTCCTAGTTTACATAAAAATATAACCGAACACAGATATCCCAAAACCCTAGGGACTTACAATATACATTAAACCTACCACAATACTATCAAAAGTAGGGTACATACCCAAATTAAATGACTACCTCAATCGCGTATGCACATTGATAACCCATAATGTCATGTAAAGGATTAAATCATCCCAGGACCCATACCAAACTAATATAATTTAGTTTGAACCCTAACCCAAAAAGGGTAAAATAATTATTCTAATTAAAACCAAATGTGATTCATTTTAAGGGTGCAAGGTTCGAATCTAGGGTCCGCTTGAAGAGTAGAGATAAAAAATAACAAGAGTAAAAGTGACACAACCAGACTTATAATCTGGAATGGAGAACCCATACGAACTTCCAAACAAACAATCTTCATTATGTAGGCCAAGAGTCGACTGGAAGTAGGTTGATCATTTTACTAACCATCACCATGAGTCGAGGATAATATGGCAAGATTACTATATAAGCAATCGAAGATTCAAAAAGGGTATTGTTATCCATTTTTTTCACCCCTGCAAAATGGACAACTTAACGGGTCCGAGTATTGGCGGTTGGTAGGGAAAAAAATTCTTTTAATCTTTAGGGTAGCTCATGTTTTGAATCATTCGAGCTAGTTCGTTGTGGAAAATGGTCGAACTAATGGCCAGGTTGGGTGGTTAGGATGGACAATCAGATTGGATGACAATTAGACGCCTGGGGTTGGTCGGTTGAGATGGACGCCTGGGGGTTGGTCGGTCAGGTTGAATGCCTAGGGGTTGGTCAGTCAGGTTGGACGCCTGGGATGGATGGTCGGGTTGGTTAGTCAGGTTATTCAGTTGACTGTTGTGATAGGTGGTTGGATAGCTTCATATGGTTGGATGAGTCGGTGGCGTATGGAGGTTGGGACGATGTCTAACCCCTTCGGGTTGGACATCATATGGTTGGATGCCTAGGTTTTTTTGGGTCATATGGTTGAATAACATCCAACCCCCATGTTTTACGACACAAAGTTAGTCGTGTCATCAAGGTTGGTTGGTCCGCTCATCATACGCAGCAGAGGATAGTCAGAGTCACAAGCATGGTCGAGTGGATTGCTGGCGAATATGGATGACATCCAACCCCCTAGGTTAGATGTGTCACAAGGCTGGTCGAGTCGGTTGTTGATGTAGTTGTATAGAAGGATGTTAGATGACATCTAACCCTCTAGGTTGGATGAACCATAGTGAAATGTCAACAATCATCTAGTATGGCGGTTGCCTTAGAGTTGTATGACCAAAGGCGGTTGGACGGATTCCAACCTAACCTAGTTAGATGACTTATGATATCAAGAATCAAGCAGCTTGCATGATGGATCAGTTATGGATCATGCAAAGTAAGACATGAAAAGATAACTCAACTACATGTCATACCATTTAATGCCACCCGTCGAATATTTAATGTCCCCTGTCGGGCATTTAAGTGTGACAAGATAGCTCAACAACCAAAGTTGTGAGAAGAGCATTAATGGTGGTAGTTGAGGTGGTTCAACTACCTATCCGACATTTAATGCAAGAAATTATGGTAAAATTGCTATATAATGGACTCAACCCCCTAATTTTTAGGGATATTTTCTAAGAATTTGCAAAGAAACTCGCTAATTTTTTCGAGAATTTTTCTATGAGCTATAAGCCTCAAATCTGGGCATTTTGTGAAGGATTCTTTCCTCCTTGCATTGTAATGGATTGTGTATCATTTTAATCAATAAAATTGATGTTGTGTGGCCTTTTTCACCCTTACTCAAGTTATATTGTATTCTTTTCTTTTCCATTACATTTGTAGGTATCTTGTGCATGTCTTGTTCCTTTGTAGGGCCTAGATCTGTTGTGCTCCAAGGAAATGGATATTTAAATGTGGTTTTAGACTGTGGCACATCTGTCTGCCCTCTCTCACCTCATTTCGTCCCTGTTTTCACTCACTAGGAAATTTCTCCACCCCTTTTCTTGGTGTTATCGCCCTCACTAGTTTAGGATTCATATTTAATGCATTTCTCTCTCCTCCCGATCAATTGGAAGTCTAGGTTAGTTGTAGGGTGGTTGCATTTTTCCTTTCTAGGAGTAGTGTTAGTATTAGGGATAGGCAGAGGAACCAACCTTCTCAGGAGGCATGTCTCAATCACGCGGGTCCCACACCTTGAGACATTCCCATGTTAGTCAAAAGTATGGTTTTCTAATACACAAATCTTAGGGTGCTAGTTTTATGCACTTATCGTATCTCAACAAAAACCCAAGGCTCCGGTAATCCTAGGTTGTAACAAGATATGTATCGAAGATATATGTATAAATATATCCACGGTAAATATCGGGATACAAAGTATCATGATACCCACCATTATAAAACCTCAAAAGTAATTTATATTATTCCTTTAAAATATATATCTCAAGCAATAGTCCAAAAAAACATAGTGCACTTTAGATATTTCCTACAAGTTCATACACAAGTATTGCAGACAAAACAATAATACCTTAAACCGATATAATTCCTAACATCCCATTTCTTCAAGATTAAAGAAAAACCATTGTAGAGATTATATTATTCGCAAATAATAAACATAGTAAGTTATTTAGAGAGAAGTAGAGAAAATCATGTCCAGTAATGCATCTTTCTATTTTTATTTATTTTCGAAGTTCTCCTTCATAAACACTAATTCAAAATCAACTCCACAGTAAAGTCGGAACCTTCCAAAATTCTTCATACTTAATTATCAACCTTAGCTATTAATATTTTCCTTAAATCCCTCTCGCCACGCTTATAGTAATGCATGCATTAGTTTGAATAAAAACTGGGAGCACCAAAATAGGAATGCCAATGGCAAGTAGAGCACAAAGAACCCCCAATGAAAAAACAGTAACAAAATAACTATTCAATTTCCCCAAAAACTGCTTGTGCCTTCCCTGAGGCTGTGGAGGTGAATTTCGAGAAAGAGTTATTACATGTAAGGACAATCAAATTTCCCCACACTTTTTCCGTCACCGACTTGTCCTCCTTCCAATTTAGCATTGCCATATAACTCACAATTTGAATCACTAATTTTTAGTATAGTTACAAAAACCTAACTTTAATATTATTCCCTCCATAATAGGCAGTTGGCGGTGATTCGTAATTGCACCCCATCATTAATATCTCGAAACTTGTACATAATAAGTTTGGTGGAGCTCCCAATGTAATTTTGGATAAGCTTTAGAGTAAGATAGGTTAGTATAACATAAATTATCTTAACATTCATCTAGAATCCTTTTAAAAATTATGTTATGCTTTTAAAACATAAGTCCCCATTACTATAGCTTTGAATGGCTCTAGGATTTAGACTAGGCCTTTTTAAACTTTATCAACGTTATCTTGAACCATGATAAATTTGAAAACATCATCCTTAACTATCCATCGAATAGGTCCCTTATTAACTAAGCCAAGTCTTAATAAGGCTAAATGTAAAAGTGACCAACATTAGTCCTTAACATAGTATTAGGAAATCAAATATCCGAATGACATCAAATTAGCTTAGCCTTAGTTTAGGCCCAAAATATAAATGCCCCAACATTACAAAGTCTAAACCAAAGGTATTCATTTTAAACTTGAATTCATTCATTTATTCATTCAATCTTATGCACCTTATAATTGTATACACCTTATATTGGCACCATTATTTTTCAGCTCCCGTGATCGTAACCATATTGCCAATGTACATGAATCTGTATTGCCTAACAAATGTGATCATATTTATTTAAGGTAAGTAACAATAAAACATAATAATGGTCTTCACACCTCGATATGTGAATCTTGTTACTATACATGTTCACAGCCTCCCAAAAATCTAGAATAACACATTTTGTGACACTTCTACAAGTAAGAGTTAGAACTAGGAACTTGTTAGTCTTAGCCAAAAAAGTAATCTCTAAGTACATAACATAATGTTGAGTTGTGGATCTCAATTACTTTGGATTAGCATACAATATAAAACTTGCTGGAAAATATAGTAATTAACATCGGTTATGGAGGGACTGGCATCAGTCACCTATGACCGGTATCAGTTAGGCAAGGAGGAACCGACATTGATTAGGGCTAACTAGCGTCGCTACTGCAAGGGAGTGTTTTATTTAACTCTCGGGAATTAGATATATTTTTAGTATTAAAGTAGATTTATTGATTATAGTTGCATGGCTAAGTGCCCTAATTTTGTATATGCATATAAGTATGAAAGCTAGGGTTTAAAAGTAAGAATTAAGAATAACTTGTAAAAGTTGATGATTATTGTGAGAATAATTGTGAAAGATAGAATTCTTGGAGAAGAAGAAAAACTTGAGTGAAATAAAGTATTATACATCGAGAGGTGTCAAGATTGTAAATCTTCAATGTATATCTTGTCAAAGCTTTGGATAATAGATTGGCTAGTTTTTTGGTGAATGTAGGCCACCTTTGGGTGAACCACGTTAAATATGACATTGATTTATATCTCTTATTTTGTATAATTATTTTGGTCGAATATCCACTTTCATTGCATGTATGTTTATATCTAATATATTATCTGTGACAACTTGTGCTAACCCCAACAACCGGTATCGAGAGATTTGTTTGAGGGTTTTGTGTGTTGATAGATTTACTCACGAAGGTTTTCTAATTGAGTGGGAGCTACAACAATGGCAGAATAAAACAAATACAAGGTAGAGAAGTTTGATGGCCGAAATTATCAATTATGGAAGATGCAGATTGAAGATTATTTGTATTAAAGAGATTTGTATTTACCGTTGGATGAGAAGTCTAGACCTATGAAGATGACTGATGAAGAATGAAATATTCTTGACAGAAAGGCTTTGGGATCTATAATATTGATCTTGACAGATCTGTGGCTTCCAATATTACAGAAGTGACTTCTACGGTAGGGTTAATGAAATCTCTTGCTAATTTATATGAAAAACCTAGTGCTTTAAATAAATTTTATTTGATGAAGAAACTATTTAGTTCTAAGATGCATGAAGGTGGATTTGCATCTAGTCATTTGAATGATTTCGGATTTATTGTAAATCAGTTAATATTCCGTTTGATGATGAAGTGAAAGAAATTTTATTCTTATGTTATTTTCCTAATAGTTGGGATAACTTGGTAATGGTTGTTAGTAATACAACATCTACTAATAATATTTTAAAGTTTGATTATGTAGTTAGTATACTATTGAATGAAGATATTCGTAGGAAAATTACAGAGGAATCATCATCTGGGAATGCTTTGAATGTAGAAAGCAAGGGCAGGAAGAAGGAGAGATCCAAGAGTAAGAGTAATGAGAAATCAAAGTCAAGGGATAGTAGATCTAAATCCAGAGGTAAGGGAATTACTGTTGGAAATGGAAAGAAAGGACATGCAAAGAAATATGGTTGGTCAAAGGATAAAGAAAACCAACAACTAGAAAAGTTAAATAAGTAAATCTTGTTGTAGTAGAGGTAATGCAAGATGTTCTTATTCTTTCTTTAGATAACATAATTGAATCATGGGTTTTATATTCAGGAGCTTTTTTTCATGCAACCCCTAATAAGTGCTATTTCAGAAATTATGTCTAGGGAAATTTTAGACATGTTTATTTAGGTGATGATGAACCTTGCAATATTACTAGTAAATGAGAAGTTCATTTAAAATTACAGAATGAAAATACTTGGGTATTAAAAATGTGAGGCATGTGCCAAGCTTCAAAAAGAATCTTATTTTTGTAGGGCAACTAGGTGAATCTAGTTGCATGGTAACATTTACAAGAGACTCTTAGAAAGTCACCAAGGGTTCTTTTATTGTGGCAAGAGGTAAGAAGGTAGGAACATTATATTTATCTACCTGTGTTACTAATTCCTTTTCTGCATTATCTACTTCAGATTTATATGCATGCATGTGACATAATCGGTTGGGCCATATTAGTCAAAAAAGAATGCAGATCTTAAAGGCTAAGGGTAAGTTATCGATTTGAAATATTTAGATCTTGATTTCGTGAGCATTGTGTCTTTTGAAAGCAAAAGAGAGTGAGATTTCTCAAATTTGGGGCAACTAAGAAGGATCAGAAATTGGATCTTGTACACTCGGATGTGTGGGGACTAACTCTGTAGCTTCTCATGGAGGATCCCAAGTATTATGTTACTTTCATTGATGATGCTACAAGAAAGGTATGAGTTTATTGTATTAACGTAAATATGATGTTTTTGATATTTTTAAAAGATGGAAAGCCCTTGTTGAGAATGAATCAAATTCAAAGTTAAAGTGTCTTAGATCTGACAATGGTGGTGAATATTGTAGCAAGGATTTCAATGATTATTGTTCAGTGAATGGGATACGTAGAGAAAGAATGGTTCCAAGAACACCACATGAGAATGGTGTTACAGAAAGAATGAACATGACAATCATGGAATGTGTTAGAAGTATGAGAATTCATTCTGGATTGCCTTTGCAATTTTGGGGCGAAAGTTGATACAATGGTTTATTTTATTAATTGTGGGCCTTCAAGTTCACTAGATGGAGGAATACCAGAGGAAGATTGGACCGGAAAATAGGTAGATATTTCTTTTCTTAAAGTTTTTGGTTTAGAAACTTTTGTGTATATTATTAAGGAAAATAGGAAAAAGTTGGATGTAAAATCTAAGAGATGCACTTTCATTGGTTATGGATTTGGTGATTTTGATTCTTTTTTTGGGATTTAGAGAATTCTAAAATTATTAGGAGTTGTGATATTGAATGGAATGAAAAGAGAATGTACAGGGATCAAATTTTGTACCCAAGGATGAACCAATTGAGAAGTTTGTGAATGAAAATAAACTCTCGGATAAAAATTAATACCGATAAGGATACACAATAAGCGGTGTCATTGACCATTAATCGATATCGATTAGCAGAACCAATATCGGTTACAAAAGAGTCAAAATGGCATCAAGTTAGCAGAACTGACGTCGGTTCTGGTGACCAATGTAGGTCAATGACATATTTGGACACAAATGTCCAGGAGGTCTAGAATGAGCCTCTAGTACCCCAAACATCTTTGAGAAGGTCACAAAGGGTAAGTAAACCTCCGAAATATTTACACCTTTGTTTTATTTATTATTTACTGATAATGGTGAACCAGAGAGTTTTGAAGAAACAATGTAAGATGAGACCCATTTCTAGTGGGAGTATGACATGGATGAGGAGATGGACTCCTTGGAATAGAACTAGACTTGGGATTTGGTTAAGTTACCAGCAGGTAAGAGGACATTGTAGAAAAGTGGGTTTACAAGATCAATGAATAAGAGAGTAGACAAAAAAGGTACAAGAAAAGACTTGTAGTAAAGGGATTTACACGAAACCAAGTATTGACTTTGGTGAAATATTTTCTCTTGTTGTAAAGATGACTTTTATTCATACTGTATTGAGTTTAGTTGTAGTACATGATTTGTATTTAGAGAAATTAGATGTGAAGATGAATTTTCTTCTTAGTGATTTGGATGAAGAGATTTATATGTGTAGCCGCTTGGGTATGACTTCAAGGGTAAAGAGTAATTAGTGTGCAGGTTGAAAAAGATCCTATATGGGCTCAAGTAAGTTCCAAGGCAATGGTGCATGAGATTTGATAGTTTTATGGATGAGCATGGTTATTTGAGATGTGAATATGACCATTGTGTTTATTTTAAGAAGCTTGAAAATGGGAGCTATATTATTTTGTTCTTGTATGTGGATGATATGTTTATTGCAAGATCTAGTATACATGACATTGGTGAGCTTAAGGAAAAGCTAACTCACACATTTTTATGAAAGATTTAGGATCTACAAAAAGAATCATTGGCATACAAAAATATAGAGACATGAAGAACATGAAATTGTATTTGTCTCGGGAGGTTTATATCTACATAGTGTTAGAAAGGTTAAAGATGCAGAATGCAAAACCTATTAGTATATCTATGTATGGGCACTTAAAATTGATCAAATATCATTGTCCTTCATCACATGAGGAGGTCAAATACTTCATATGCTCCAGAAATTGGGATTCTAATGGATGTTATGGTTTGTACTAGACCAAACATTGCGCAGGCAGTGGGAGTTGTGAGGATATATATGGCTAATCCAAGTAAAGAGCATTAGAAAGTAGTCCAATGGATACTCAAGTATTTGAAAGGGACATATAGCATGCAGTTATGCTATGGAGGTTTGGATATTTCATTATGTGGCTATGTTGATTCAGATATGGATGGAGATATGGATGGTAGAAGGAGCACTACTGGATATATTTTCATAGTAGGTGGGATGACAGTTAGCTAGATTTCAAGATTGCAGAAGGTTGTGGCTTTGTCTACTATAGAGGTAGAGTATGTTGCAGCTATAGAGGCTAGTAAGGAGATGATATGGATGAGTAGGTTCATGAAAGATTTGGGAAAGGAGCAAGATGATTATAAATTATTCAATGATAATCGAGTGTAATTTATTTGGCAAAGAACTCGTGTTTCATTCAAGAACAAAACACATTCAATTGAGGTATCACTTCATACAACAGGTATTGGAGGATGGGCAGTTGAATCTGGAAAAGATTCATACAAGTGAGAACCCTGTGGATATGCTAACGAAGCTGTTAGCAAAGGAGAAGTTGGAGCTACACTCCACTTCTGTTGGTCTTCGAGTTTGAGACTTGAAGAGGAAGAAACAAAGCTAAGGAAGGATCCAAGAATGACGTTGTACATGTATGGTACAATAATTAATCTCAAAGTGGGATATTGTTGAGTTATGGAGCTCAATTACTTCATATTAACATGCAATATGAAACTTGTTGGAAAATACAGTAACCGACATCGGTTATGGAGGGACCAACATCACCATGAAAGGAGGAACCAACATCGTTAGGGATAACAGGCATCGGTTATCTATGCAAGAGTGTTTTTTTAACTCTCGGGAATTAGATCTATTTTTAGTATTAAAACAGATCTATTGATTGTAATTGCATGGCTAAGTGCCCTAATTTTGTATATGCCTATATAAGTATGAAATCTAGGGTTTAGAAGTAATAATTAAGAAGAACTTTCAAAAGTTGATAATTATTGTGAGAATAATTGAGAGAGGGAGAATTCTTGGAGAAGAAGTAAAATCTTGAGTGAAAGAAAGTACTGTACATCGAGAGGTGTAGAAGATTGTAAATCTTCAATTGTATATCTTATCAAAGCATTGGATAATAGATTGGCTTGTTTCTTGGTGGATATAGCCCACATTGGGTGAACCATGTTAAATCCGGTGTTGATTTATATCTCTTGTTTTATATAATTCTTAAGTACGAAGATCTATTTTCATTGGATGTATGTTTAGATCTAATATATTATCCTGTAAAATCTTGTGCTAACCCCAACATATAACCCCTGGTATTAATGATACACACTTTTTTTGGACATAAGTAAACTAATCACATTATTACAAGCATGTTACAACAACACCGCAAAATATTATGATAAATAACAATAACCATATAATATATTAGGCCATATACATATGTATGTCATAATTTCTGCATTCTATCTTATCTTAAAAAACATTAAAACAACGGGGGTGTTAGATGCCCACTAATATTTCTCTTTATGACTTATTGTGTAATGAGCCTAATTGTCACCAAACACTAGAAGCATTCCTACGTTCCATTCACATGGAAAGTGACAACTCGGCGGTCACCTTTACACACCTAATACAGTCTCTTTGCAATTTTCCACATGTAATATCTTTTACTGATGAGGATATGTCACCTTTTGCTAAAAGCAATCCATAAGTTCCTTTACTTATCAAAGTGTTATTATGAGCACCACTTGTATTAAACGAGTGCTTATTGATAATGGATCAGCCATCAATTTGTGTGTTTATTCCATTTTAAAGATGTTGGGTATTAGTGATAATCTCATTTCTAAGAATTCTACTATCATCCGAGGTTATGACTCTACCACGTGTACATGTTTAGGGACTATTTCATTACATATATGGGTTGGGCCTAAAATTATTCTGATCAAATTTTATCATTATAGATGCCTCATTCCAATTCAATCTCTTGTTAGGTAGACATTGGATTCACCCAATGCAAGCAATTCCATCCATTATTCACCAATTTGTCAAATTTTTGCATGATGGCTATGAACATACTATAACTGCAGATCTAGATCCATTCAAATATTGTCACATAGACCCTATTACTGCTATGCCCATACCACCTTCACAACGTATTCCATATAGTATCCTTGACACATATGCCATTTTTCAGTCTAGTGCTTCATAACCTTCTTCTACCACTAAAAATACTCCACCTATTTCCACTCACACTACAACCATTATATCACCTACAGTATCAACACCTATCAGCGTTACTTCTCCACCTATTTTAGCACCTTTCATTCCTTCGCATAGTGTGCCACCTACCAACATACTCGATAATGCTACACAACATAATGATGCTAACATCGTTGATTCCGAGGATGAAGTCAATGTTATCGAACTTATTGATGAATCATTAGGCCAACGTAATTTCACCCCTCTTGACATCGATGAATCTTATTTTGAAGACACCTTTGTGGCCGATGGTCGGAGTTGAATTTAGATTCAAAACCCCTCCTACAAATGCTACGATACTTTATGAGTGATCTATTAATGCCCTAAACATTATTTCATCTTCTACAACACCATCTCTGCATTGCCACCTCCTCCTTTCACGTGCACCTTTCTCATTAAAAATCCTTTTGGAATCACATCCTAGTCAACCGCACTTGTTCAGATACTATTTTCACACATGAGGGCTTGGTTAGGCTTGGCATGATGTAACACCCCGCCTGGGACATCGGAAACCACACCAAAATACGTCTATAAAATTTTGGGTAATTTTTTTTGAAGTGATTAATTAATACTAATCCTTTTCTTAACCGTTTCCCGTTAATAATTAATTTATACAAATTTAATTTACCCAAAATAAATAATCTCTAGTCCCATACCAAATTAAAATATTAATTTCTATAAGGTTTACTAGAGTCACCACTTGTAAATATACACCCCTTTAAAATTAACTAGTTATTCTCCCCCTTTTATTTAATTACCACACACCCCTTTACATTTATTCTCCCATTCCCATAAAATGACTTCGACTTAAAAGTATGTAGCGTCACATATGGACCATAGGAATAAACAAATCTTGTCTTTGATCTCATCTTGCCCTAGATTTGACCTAACTCAACTTTATGTTTTCTTTTCCTTGCTTTTTCCTCTTCTCATTTTATTTTGTTGTCTTTACAGGTGCAGGTTGAGGAGGAGCTTGGAAGTTTTCTCTCATGGAATCTTGAAGAATAACAATATCGATTCCTTCTTAGTTTATTTATTCCTTGTTTTGTAATTATTTTCTAACCAATTTTTTTTGGGTTATTGGGTATATAAAATACCGACATATTTTCTTTGTAAGGAAAGGGCCAAAACCACCCATGTGAGTGTGTTTTGTGTGTGTGTGTATGTTGCTACATATTTTTTTAAAAATAACCGATCTTAAATTACAAACCCCTGGCATAACAAAACCGCAGAGTTTTATTTATTTGATTTGAGTGGGGGTTTGAATGAGGGAAGGGCAGCTACGGTGGAAGTATGACTACGTGGGATTTTGGGGAGGGGTTCTACCCTCCCCATATTCTTTCTTATTTCTATTTTAATCCTACATGATGGACCTTATTTTATTTTCATTAAAAATTTATATGGATTTATTTAAACTTATATATATATATATATATATATATATAAATATTATTAAATATACTATAATATATAAAATTTCAATATTTAAAATATAATATATCTTTATTTCAATATATGGAACATAATATATAATAAAATATGAATACTAATAAATCAAAGTATAGGTAAATATAAGAAATTGATATGTAATTTTATGGAAATGTAATATAGTTATGTAATAGAACTATATTAAATCTATTATTTTATTATTACAATTATTATTTTTATTAGTATTACTTAAATATATTCAAATTTCACACAAGGTAAAAAACTAGTTCAATGGTAAAAGATGGAGTATACTTATTGCTTGTCATATATCTTTGTTAAATGATCTACTCATTTATGTAATAAAATAAGAGTGTGTAGTAAAATAGTTCAAAAGAGAAGAAGCTTGAAGTATGTTTACAACTTGCAAGAAAGCACACATATACAAATCTGATTTCCTAATAAAATAAATAAAAACAAATCATTAAATCTCACATGGGAAAGAATCAAGACTAGTCCCATTCCATTCAATACTATTACAAAAATTACAAGGAGAGATACATGGCAAGAAGGATAATGTTTTCCATACAATGTTAATCCTAAGCTCCATATTGGGTTAATTTTCTCTTCAAATGCAATGCTAAATAAATATTTCAATTTTTTTAAAACAAGAAGGATATCCAACAATATTAACATTATTTCTTATGGAGAAACATATTTCCATTAAGAAATCTTCCTTTTCAAAATGATATTCAAATCAATGCATATTAAAGAAAAGATAACTATTTTACAAGACTTCTTTTATAAGGAGCTTAAGTTCACATTTCCAAAATACATGAAACACTCAAGGTACCACATTACAAGTTTCTTTGCAAGATTGGAGGAAGGTTGTACAACAAATGTGTCTCAAGTTTACAAGTAGTCCCATACACATAAAGGAGGATTTTACAAGACAATGAAAGATCTCACATAGCCATATCTATAGTTACAATGAGAGTAATTTTCACCAAAATGAAAGGTAACCATGAAGAACCATGATGACAAGAAACTCCAATATTTTTCAAACATTGAGATCCAACCTTGAATGTTTTTCCAAGAGACTAAAACCAAGAGAAGGGCTTATTTTACAACCCAAACAATATGCATCATTACATGCCTTTCCAAGGGTTGGAAGACATGCTAGCCTCCCCAAGCCCATGGGAGAGAGAGCTAACTTCTAAAATTGTGCACAAGGTTTAGGGAGACATAACAAAAATCTTTTCACATATAACACAAGTCTATACACAAAGAAATGCACCAAATTTTACAAACAAGGAAAGGAGGAGAAAACCATATTCACCCTCCAAAATGGGGAAGAGAAGATGAGATGACCCAAGGTGTCAAAAGTGTGGTCCAACCATAGGATGCACACAACAAGAGTCTTCACAACCTCTTTATTCCTCCAAATCAACAAACCCTCCTTTTTTCTCCAACCATTCACCAAAATCCTTCTTGGGAGGATTTTCCAAACCCATTGGATTTTTCTCCAAGAATGGGGAAGGGGTTTAAACCATATAAACCACCTTCCCAACCTCAAACCATATGAGGGGAGTAAAACTAACCTACATGGATTTCCCATCAAGCCATGAGGTTTAAGAGGAAAAAAAAACATCCAAAAAAAGCATATGATGGATGGAAACAACAAACATAAAACATGAAACATGAAACAAAACACACATTTCAAACACAAACAAGGCTAAGATATAACATAACATAAAACAAAAGATGAGTATAAAGGGCCTACCTCCAAAAGCTCTCCAACACTCTAAGCTTTTCCACTTCCTTATCCAAGCAAGCTCTAGCTCCTCAAAATCTCCAAGACCCAAGCAAAAACTCCAAAAAAGTCCTCTTTCTCCCCCATGAGGGAGAATTTGAAGAGAAGCCAATAAATTTCCTCACCAATGAGGGGGTGACATGTGTCACCCCTCTCTTCCCTCCAAGTCAAAGATATCAAAATAAAAATAAGAAGAGATGAATTCACTTTTAACACTCCCTTGAAAAATTCTCAAAATGAAAATAAAACAAGATTGTGCAACTTTCTACAAAACACACATACCAATCCATCTTACATGGATGGTGACCAAAGAGAGGAAAAATGGAGGAAAACTCCTTTATGCCTTGAAATTAAGCCCCCCTACCTATTAGGTAGGGTCCAAGGGCTTATTTTCATGCTAAGTTAACTCCCAAAATTAAAAGGGGTCACTTAAAATGCCATAAATAACCCAATTTCGGGTTTGGCACATTTGGGCACAAGTGTAGAGGATGTGGGGCCCACCCAAGGGTTCACATGTGACCCTAATCCCCTCTAATTAATACACAATTACCCAAACACAAAACTTAATGCAAGTGGGGACCATTAAGTCTCCCAAACCAAGTTTACTTAACAAAATAAAACATCCTAAACAAGATTAATTTTACATGACATACTACATTACAAATGAGGGTCACTCATGGTGCCCAAAATAATTAAATATAATACTAAGGCTTCATACAACTAACATGGTTAGGGCTTAGCCCTGTGGGCCACTTGTGCACAATTGCGTAGCCATCCTGAAACCCTCATTCTCCTATGACTTGTCACTTGCACACTCATTACACACATTAAACACACATGTTCGATATAATGTAAATCAACTACTCAATAAGCGATCAATGAAATCTAGGTTATTATATCATCATTATGGAATCGTAAATACGAAAAACATACATAATTACATAATTTACCATGAGTTAGCCATAGAGATAAACATAAATGACATACATCCATAAAATCTAAACATGTGACTAAACTAAGTATCCAACATATATCAATTAGGTCCAAACATCATCACAATAAGTTAGTATCGCAACATCAAATGAAAAAGTGTCAACATACTAGTCAAGTCAAATTGGTGCTACACACCCAAATCTCCATACATGTCCAAGAAGGTCAAATATCATAACATAATGTCTAAAATATATCAAATCCCTGTCAAATCATGTCTATGAATAAAGAAGTCAACAGATAACTAAGGCTATAAAAATGTGGGCACTACATCCCCCTCTCCTAAAATTAGACTTCCTCTTAGAAGTCACTGAAAGAGATAGGGATATCTAGCCCTCAATGGTGTAGCATCCTCCCAGGTAGTTGTTGTCTCATCATATTTGTCCCATTACACTCTAACCTAGTCCAAGTCTCGACCTCAAAGGGCCAACCTCCGGTGCTCCAGTATATGTATGGGCTCCAACCTCCACTTTCCTCCATCCTCTACCTGTAATGCCGACCAATCCAAAACATGAGAGACATCAGGTACATATCTACGTAGTACAGAAACATGAAAATAAATCATGGGACCATGCAAGACGTGGTGGCAAAGCTAGGCGATAGGCAACTAGACCAATGACCTCCAAAATATCAAAAGGCCCCACAAAATGAGGTGATAGCTTAGAACCCTTTCCATAGCGGATTGGGATCTTATGTGGATGAACTCTCAAGAAGACTTTGTCACCCACTGAGAAGTGATGATCAATCCTCTTGGTGTCTGCATACGCCTTCTAGCATGCTCTAGCCTAGCTTCTCGAGACGTTATCTAATTAGAACAACCTGTTGCTCTAAGTCCTGTAGATAAGTTGGTCCTAGAATGATCCCGTCATCTAGCCTATGTCTCAACTCAGAGGTGTCATGTAAGGTCAACCATATAAAGCCTAGTAGGGAGCCATACCAATGGAACTATGATAGTTGTTGTTGTAGGCAAACTCAACCAAATGTAGATAATCTTCCCACTTCTTCTATTGGTCCATCACATACATCCTCAACATGTCCTCCAAGTACTTGATTAACCCTCTCTGTCTATCCATCTATCTCTGGATGATATGCTAAGCTGAAATTAATCTATGTACCAGAGCAGCCTGAAAGGAAGTCCAGAAAACTGAAGTGTAAATGGTATCCCTGTCATTGATGATGGTCTTTAATCCCATGCAATCTAACAATGTCCTCCATAAATACTTTGGCGATGGCCTATGCATTATAGGTGACCTTGGTTGGTGAGAAATGTGCAACCTTGGTCAACTTATCCACAAGTGACCATAATGGCATCATGATGATAAGAAGACATAGGGAGTCCTACTATGAAATCCATGGAGATCACATCCCATTTCCACTCAAGAATATCATGAGGATGTAAGAGTCTTGTGGGATGAGAATGCTCTACCTTGACCCTCTAACACTCAAGGCAATGTGCAACAAAATCTAATATGTCTCGTCGAAGACCAAGCCAATAATATAACTCCCTCATATCGGCGTGCATCTTCTTCACTCCTAGATGTGCTGCATATGAAGCTCGATGAGCCTTTATAAGGATGAAGCTACGCAAATCACATGTCTTAGGCACATAGATGCACCTATGGAACAAAAGTAAACAATCCCGACTCTAAAATGCACCCTAAAAATTTCCCTCTAATGAACCCTGTGACTCAAGCATTTGTCTAGCACCCTCATAAAACCCATCCTCTAGAAGATGCTGAAGAATCCTTCCTCTCAAGTCTATGACTGCAGTGTCAATGATGCAAGAACATGTCATCGTCTACTAAGTGCATCTGCAATGACATTTTCCTTTCATTTGATATACTGCACCTTCATTCGTACTCACATAGGAACTCCATCCAATGCCATTGACGAGCTTTGAGTTTGGATGTGAGAATATATGTTGCAAGCTACGATGATATGTCCTCTCAAAATGAAAATCCTACCCAAAAGTAAATGACACCAATGCACAAGAGCATGAAAAACTGCTGCAAGGTCTAAGTTGTGAGTAGGATAGTTAAGCTTATAATCCTTGAGCTTACGTGACTCAAAAGCAATAACCCGACACTCCTACATAAGGACTACTCCCAAACCCTCTAGTGATGCATTAGTAAAAACAACAAAATCCTCTATAGGGTCTGGAAATGCTAAGATGGACGATGTGGTTAACATTTCCTTAAGCAACTCAAAGACTGCCTGCTCACACTTTTCTGACCAATCAAACTTCTTCCCCTTTCTCTGGAGGGAAGTAATAGGGTGAGAAATCCTGGAAAATTCCTAAACAAATCTGCGGTAATAACCTGCTAAAACCATAAAACTCCTCACCTTAGTGATTGATGTGGGCACTGGCCAATCTATAATAACCTTAATCTTAAAGGGATCTACTGAGATACCCTTACCGATAAGATGTGACCCAAGTACGAATATGAATCTCATCGAAAGAAGCTACATTTTTCTAGGTTCCTAAATAATTTTTCTCTCTCAAAACCTAAAGTACTTGTCTCAAATGCTCCTCGTGTTCCTCCTCGGAATGAGAATATATCAATATATCATCTAAGAATACTAAGACAAAGTGGTCCAAAAAGGTCCTGAATACTCCATTCATGAGACTCATGAAGACAGTTGGGGCATTGGTTAAACCAAATGGGACAACTATGAACTCATAATTCCCGTATCGTGTATGGAAAGTTGTCTTATGAATGTTTGCATCTGAAATGTGCAATTGACGATATCTTGACTTGAGATCAAGTTTGGAGAACACTCTCACTCCCCACATCTGATCAAACAAGTCATCAATCCTAGGAATTAGATAACGGTTATTTATTGTGACTTTGTTGAGCTTCTTGAAGTATACATAAAGTCCGAGAGAACCTCCTTCTTCTTCACAAATATGAATGGCACTCCCAAGGAGATACAATAGGATGAATGAGACCCTTCTCCAACAACTCCTCTAACTAAATCTTGAGCTCATAAATCTCTGGAGTCGTCATCCGATAGGGTACCCTAGAAACTGGTGCAGATCCTGACACTAAATCAATGGTGAAATCCACCTCTCTGGGGTGGTAACCTTGGAAGCTCGCCTAGAAACACATTTGCATACTCCCTCAAAACTACATGATCATCTAAGGTTGAATTCTCTGGAGTGCTCTCTGATCGATCACTAATGGTGATATAAATAATCGAAAACCTTTACCCATGCTCTGCTTGACTTGCTTAGCCGATATCATGTGTAAGGAGATAGAACTCTACATCCCTAAAATCACAACCGCACTCCCAAGATCATCCTGACACTTAATGACCTTATTTCTGCAATCTACCTTGGCCCGATGAGCCTCGAGCCAATCCATACCCAAAACTACCTGATAGGATCCTAGAGGAATAACTCGGAGGTCAAGTGTAGTGGAGAAGACTCCTAAATCAAGTATGCAACTCTCCACATACGAGTCCACGACGAGTTTGTCCCCAGAGGCCAACTCAACCTGCCAACTATCTAGTTTCCTAGCCACCACTAGCCCACATTGGTCCACTACAAAAGGAGATATAAAAGAATCTGAAGCACCTGAATCAAAAAGTACTGAGACATAAATACCCCTGATAGTACATGTCATCTCAATGACTGTGGCATGATGCTCAGCTTGGTGGTTGTCAACTGTTGCATATACACGATGGGCATGACCTACATCACCCACTATCTACTCGGATCTAGGAGCTCTCTACATGTCCATGGTAGAAGGTTTGTGCGGACACATGCACATAGTGATCAAGAAACCCACAAATGAAACATCCTCTTATACCCCTCTGAGATGGGGTCCCTCATGTACTCTCGGTGAACCAAGTGATCTTTTGGCCCAACCCTAGTCGAATGTTGTATGGGGCTAGATATACCTTCTAAGTACCATGTATCCTATCCCTAGATCCATCAAAACCTCCTATAGTACCACCTCTCTGTAAGCTCTGAGTCTATCTAGCCTTCTGCTGCTGGTGGCCTTGATACTGTGTTAGCTGTTGTGGATGCGGTGGAGCCCTCGATACTACTGGTGGAGGCCAAAATCCTCCTCTAGGGGGTGGTGTTGTACCATGTGACTTCTGATTCTAAAAGGCCTGTATCATATCCTAAAACTTTCACTTGTTCCTATCTTGGTGCTCTTGTGCCTTGATCCTATTCTCATCAGATAAGTAGGCCTTCTCAATGGCCATCTCAAGTGTGGGAGGAGATAACATCATAATTTCTCCTACTATGTCTGCATTAAGGCCCCAAATAAACCTGTTAACCTATAATTTCTCATTTTACAGATAGTCCACATACTGCAAAAGATCCATGACCCTGATCTCATATTGTGCTACTATGCCAGAGCCCTGTCATAAGTCGTGAAACTCATCAATCCTCTTTTTCATGAAATGCTCTGACATATAACGAGACCTAAGACGCTCCTTGAACAACTCCTAGGTCATTATATCTTGAGTCAAATGGAGCTTCTGCTCTTCATTCCTCTACCAAATGCTTGTTACGTCTCGAAGGAGGTGTATGACGAACTTGGCTTTGACATTGCTCTCGTAAGAGTGCAAGAAAAAGCAACTATCAAGGCTAAAGAGCCATGACTTGGCCCCAAATCCATCTGTAGAGCTAGTGTACGTAGGTGGTTACACGCGAAGAAGGTCCCTAATCACACTACCTGTGTCACGATCCTGGCACTGCGGTCCAACAGGTGAATGGGGTCGTCTATCTCTAAATGGTCCCTCGAAGCTATGTGAATGACTATGATGGCACGAGGCCACCCTCTCATGGTGAATGGAAGGGCTATGTGACCTCTCCCACCTAGGGGTATCATGCTCCGGTGGCTCACGAGTGTGTATCCTCACCTATCGGCTCCTCATCTCCTGACTGGATGTCCTCCTCTCTCACCTCCTGTGGTGGTGGAAGGCATTATTACACAACACCTATCAACTGTTGCAGTGCCTCTAAGATCTGAGGTTCGAACTCAGTGCCTACGGCTCAGAATAGGTGAACAACGTCCCACATCCCTAACCGATTGACGTCTCACGGTGTCATCCTATGAATGACGTAAGAAAAATGATTATTAAGTTATAATGATTGCGGAAATGTTTTAATTTTTTTGTTTTAATGTTATTAAAGTATTAATTTAGATATTAAATGTTTTACGCAGAGTGCTTGTGTGTACAAACCTCATACTTTGATACCAAATGTAACACCCCGCCTCGAGACACCGTAAACCACACTGAATACATCTAAAAATTTTAGGTAATTTTTTTGAAGTGATTAATTAATACTAATCCTTTTCTTAAATGTTTCCCGTTAATAATTAATTTATACAAATTTAATTTACCCAAACTAAATAATATCTAGTCCCATACCAAATTAAAATATTAATTTCTATAAGGTTTACTAGAGTCACCACTTGTAAATATACACCCCTTTAAAATTAACTAGTTATTTCCCCCTTTTATTTAATTACCACACACCCCTTTCAATTTATTCTCCCATTCCCATAAAATGACTTTGACTTAAAAGTATGTAGGGTCACATATGGACCCTAGGATTAAACAAATCTTGGCCTTTGATCTCATCTTGCCCTAGATTTGACCTAACTCAACTTTATGTTTTCTTTTCCTTGTTTTTTCCTCTTCTCATTTTATTTTGTTGTCTTTGCAGATGCAGGTTGAGGAACTTGGAAGTTTTCTCTCATGGAGTCTTGAAGAAGAACAATATTGTTTCCTTCTTAGTTTATTTATTCATTGTTTTGTAATTATTTTCTTACCCAAAATTTTCAAGTTATTGGGTATATAAAATACCTTGACATATTTTCTTTGTAAGGAAAGGGCCAAAACTACCCATGTGAGTGTGTGTGTGTGTGTGTGTGTGTGTGTGTGTGTGTGTGTGTGTTGCTACATATTTTTAAAAAAATAACTGATCTTAAATTACAAACCTGGCATAACAAAACTGCAGCTTTTATTTATTTGATTTGAGTGGGGTTTTAAATGAGGGAAGGGCGGCTACTATGGAAGTATGGCTACGTGGGATTTTGGGGAGGGGTTCTACCCTCCCCATATACTTTCTTATTGTTATTTTAATCCTACATGATGCCTGCATTTTCTTTTCATTAAAAATTGATTTGGATATATATATATATATAAACTTTATTAATATGTACTATAATATTTTTATATTATAATATATAAAATTACAATATATTTATATTACAATATTTAAAATATAATATATCTTTATTTCATATATGGAACATAATATATAATAAAATATGAATACTAATAAATCAAAGTATAGGTAAATATAAGAAATTGATATGTAATTTTATGGAAATGTAATATAGTTATGTAATAGAACTATATTAAATCTATTATTTTATTATTACAATTATTATTATTATTATTATTAATAATTTAAATATATTCATATTTCACACAAGGTAAAAGAACTAGTTCAATGGTAAAAAGATGGAGTATACTTATTTCTTGTCATATATCTTTGTTAAATGATCTACTCATTTATGTAATAAAATAAGAGTGTGTAGTAAAATAGTTCAAAAGAGAAGAAGCTTGAAGTATGTTTACAACTTCGTATTTAAGAAAGCACAAATATACAAATATGATTTCCTAATAAAATAAATAAAAACAACTCATTAAATCTCACATGGGAAAGAATCAAGACTAGTCCCATTCCATTCAATACTATTACAAAAACTTATAAGGAGAGATACATGCAAGAAGGATAATGTTTTCCGTACAATGTTAATCCTATCCATATTGGGTTAATTTTCTCTTCAAATGCAATGCTAAATAAATATTTCAATTTTTTTTTTTTTAAATAATGATATCCAACAAGATTAACATCATTTCTTATGGAGAAACATACTTCCATTAAGCAATCTTCCTTTTCAAAATGATATTCAAATCAATGCATATTAAAGGAATATAACTATTTTACAAGACTTCTTTTTTACAAGGAGCTTAAGTTCACAATTCCAACATATTTCCAAAATACATGAAACACTCAAGGTACCACATTACAAGTTTCTTTGCAAGATTGGAGGAATGTTGTAGAACAAATGTGTCTCAAGTTTACAAGTAGTCCCATATACATAAAGGAGAATTTTACAAGACAATGAAATCTCTCACATAGCCATATCTATAGGATTATAATGAGAGTAATTTTCACCAAAATGAAAGGTAACAATGAAGAACCATGATGACAAGAAACTCCAACATTTTTCAAAATTTGAGATCCAACCTTGAATGTTTTTTAAGAGACCAAAACCAAGAGAAGGGTTTGTTTTACCTCCCAACCAATAGGCATCATTACATGTCTTTCCAAAGGTTGGAAGACATGCTAGCCTCCCCAAATCCCATGGGAGAGAGAGCTAACTTCCACAATTGTGCACAAGGTTTAAGGAGACATAACAACAACCTTTTCACATATAACACAAATCTATACACAAAGAAATACACCAAAATTTTGCAAACAAGGAAAGGAAGAAAAAACCATATTCACCCTCCAAAATGGGGAAGAGAAGATGAGATGACCCAAGGTGCCAAAAGTGTGGTCTAACCATAGGATGCACACAACAAGAATCTTCACAACCTCCTTATTCCTCCAAATCAACAAACCCTCCTTATTGCTCCACCCATTCACCAAAATCCTTCTTGGGAGGATTTTCAAACCCATTGGGTTTCCTCTCCAAGAATGGGGAAGGGGGTTCAAACCATATGAACCACCTTCCCCACCTCAAACCATATGAGGGGAGTAAAAATAACCTACATGGCTTTCCCATCAAGCCATGAGGTTTAAGAGGGAAAATCCCTCTCTCTTCTCCATACACTCCAAAATCCATCAAGCCATATGATGGATGGAGAAAATAAAAACATAAAAAATATTCAAACAACAAACACACATGAAACAAAACACACTTTTCAAAAACAAACAAGGATAAGATCTAGCATAACATAAAACAAAAGATGAGCATAAAGGGCCTACCTCCAAAATCTCTCCAACACTCTAAGATTTTCCACTTCCTTATCCAAGCAAGCTCTAGCTCCAAAATCTCCAAGCCCAAGTAAAAACTCCAAAAAAAAATTCCTCTTTCTCCCCCATGAGGGAGAATTTTAATAGGAACCAATAAATTTCCTCACCAATGAGGGGGTTACATGTGTCACCTCTCACTTCCCTCCAAGTCAAATATTCCAAAATAAAAAGAAGAAGAGATGAATTCACTTTTAACACTCCCTTCCCAAAATGTCCAAAATGAAAATAAAAAAGATTGTGCAACTTTCTACAAAACACACATACTAATTCATCTTATATGGATGGTGACCAAATAGAGGCAAAATGGGAGGAAAATCCCTTTATGCCTTGAAATTAAGCCCCTACCTATTAGGTAGGGTCTAAGGGTTTATTTTCTTGCTAAGTTAACTCCCAAAATTAAAAGGGGTCACTTAAAATGCCATAAATAAATGAATTTAGGGTTTGACATATTTGGGCACAAGTGTAGAGGATGTGGGGCCCACCCAAGGGTTCACATGTGACCCTAATACCCTCTAATTAATACACAATTACCCAAACACAAAACTTAATGAAAGTGGGGCCATTAAGTCTCTTAAACTAAGTTTACTTAACCAAATAAAACATCTTAAACAAGATTAATTTTACATGACATACTACATTAAAAATAAGGCTCACTCACGGTGCCCAAAATAATTAAATCTAATACTAAGGCCTCATACAACTAACATGGTTAGGGCTTAACCCGATGGGCTACTTGTGCACAATTGCATAGCCACCCTAAAACCTATGTTCTCCTGTGACCTATCACCTGCACACTCATTTCACACATTAAACACTCTTGTCCAATACAATGTAAATGAACTACTCAATAAGCGATCAATGAAATCTATGCTATCATATCATCGTCATGGAATCGTAAATGTGAAAAACATGCATAATTACATACAATTTACCATGAGTTAGCCATAGAGATAAACATAAATGACATACATCCATAAAATCCAGACATGTGACTAAACTAAGTATTTAACATATATCAATTAGGTCCAAACATCATCGCAATAAGTTAGTATCCGCAACATCAAATGAAAAAGTGTCAACATACTAGTCAATTCAAATTAGCGCTACACACCAAAATATCCATACATGCCCAAGAAGGTCAAATATCATACACACATGCGTGTTCGCATCCTTCTCTAGTTGTGATTGTGGATACAAGTCTCTTACACATAGCATGAATGTTCACCTTATACCACGCCTAAAATGGTCACCGGGGCATCCGCATTCGTCTCTTATAGGTGTTATCGTTTCATTTTGTACTTAGCACTCTACATTACTTACTTATACAAGCTTTTGATGTATGGGTTATTTTTCTAACATGCTAACGGGTTCTTCATGTGTAACATTTGTTTGCAGGATTATTTGTTTCCATGGCTATTTATTTGCTTGTCTACTTTTGTTTAATCTTGTTTGATATTGTATGTGGGCCACACCCTATGTTTAGTATGCACCCTTGTTAGTTGTAGGCCCCGATGTATTACGACATTATAACTGATGTCCCATGTTTGAAACCCACTTTTATGGTCTATATTGTCTTCTTGTGTGTTTATACATTGTTTTTATAGCGTACACTTGTCTTCTACATGCATGTTTGTTCGTACTAACACTTGTTTCTAGCCACTTGTTTGTGTTCGCCTTGGTTTCTACCAAACGCATTCCCTTCCCCCGTAGGGCACAAGTTATGTGGTTGGTCCTCTTTTGGGGCCACATTCTCCTATCGGGACGTCGTTTGGGGTTTTACACACTACACAACACTCTCTACCAGTATATTTTAGTTCAGTTTTATGTCCATGACATTGTGGGTTATACAAAAAGTGGGTTCATCTTTCCTTGGCCTCTTGATCTTTAGTGATGAAACCGCCGCCCGCAGGGTGGCGGTTTCGTGACCGCCGCCCTAATCAGGGCGGCGGTCCTATAACCGCCGCCCTGCTCAGAGCGGCGGTCCTGTGCACATTTTCCAGAACGTTCTTTTGACGCGACTCGCGTGAAATATCACGATTCACCAACTTTCCTTGCCGACTTGAGCATGCATTTATGTTTTTGGTCCCCTGGAATAGTGTTTTTCCTTTGTTTATTGTTTAGGAGTTCATTTGGTTTTGATTTTTGGGTGATTGAATTCCTATAAATGCATGGTTTGTGCACAAGCAAATGGGTTAGAAGTTTGGCTGGATTTTGAAGACTGATCTTTGCTCTCCTCATTTTAGTATTTTAGCTTGTTATCTTGTTTAGAAGCCATAGCTTGAATTCACTTGCATCTTTAGTTAGATTGCTCAGCTGTTGGTAAGCCACATACCCATCTTGTGCAGCAAAAGGTTGCCATTTCATCCAATCCGGTCTGAAGCTTGCCTCTGAATTTTCTCTTTGCTGTAGATTTAATTTTCATTGTTGCTTAGAGTTCTTAGTTCAGTTCATTATATGCCTGGTTAGCTTTATTCAGCTGTTGGTAAGCCACATATCCAGCTTGTGCAAACAGTGTCGTTATTTTATCCAATCCATTGGAATAGAATAGCTTAGGAAGCCATTAAAGTTGCAGGTTTTTCTCTTCGAATAAGATAGTTACAGGTTCTGGTCGCTTCATGTTGCATGACTCGCAGTAAAATCCCGCTAGGAATCGCATAAGCCAAGCTCTGTACTCTTGCGCTGTCCCTCTCCTACTCGCATTTTTGGTCTGCATTCTGAGCTGTCCTTGTCCTAAAATCTACTCCTATCGGTGCTAGCATTACACGCTTTTCTGGATCCACGTGAACACGAAAGAACGAGGAGATCACACTGAGGGGACAAGATCACACACACCATCGGATTCGCCACTGTTCTGTGGAATCCAGGTTTTAACTTTCAAAGTTCTAGTTAGAATCATATCAAATAAAGTAGATAAATTGCTTCATTTCAGTAAATTCTATTCTCGATATTGCCAGGGAAGCTGTGAGGATTGATAGTTTCTGAGAAACTATGATTCACTCCTCACTTCTGAGGTAGGATCGAGAATCTTGCAGATAGATTAGACGAGCTATTTTATTTATTTAGAATAATTCTACAAATCGCACAGGCAAATAACTACACTCGGTTATCTTGTCTGTTTTAAAATATTGTTTAGTTATTATTCCTAGATACGTTTAAAATAGTTTGCTTTCCTTAAAATTGTTAAAAGATTTCTTAGAAGAATAAAAGTTATATATATGTTAGATTTATTTCACGTAGTTAGAATTTGCTTCATTACAGTTAGATTTACATTTTTTTTCAGTATGACAATCACGGGACCTCAGGAGCCCAGTGGAATATATATTTGAGCCAATCGTGCCTCAACCAAACCTCATCACAAAGAATAGTTGACATAGACCAAAATCTCGTAATACAAGTATTCCGAACAACAACATGCATTTACAACTCGATCGTTCTCAATTAAGAGGGTTAAACATAGAAGACGACCAAGCACACACGTTTTGGTCAAACCAACCAAACTACAGATTGACCCTAGGTAAAGCACTCACATGATCAGTAGAAGGGTTCGAAAGAGAACAAACCTTTGGTTGTGATCCCTTAGTCCCACAAACCAAAAGTGCAGAGACACTCTCGTAGATATAGACACCGGTTTAAGGATCCAAGTCATGAGAACGCCCGTGAGATATTCGAGAAAATCACACAGCTTATTGGTCCTAAACATGAAGCCGAGAAAGCATATGATTATCTGGATACTAGGGATTAGAACTTGATTTCACGTATGACCATAACAGGACCGCAACAACCAAGAGTCTATGGTTGCGATCCACAGATCCCACAGCCCAACGAGTCCACAAGTCAATCAGATATAGACACTGGCCTACGCACACTAGTATTTCAGTCCACTCCACTTCCACCCATCATCATCGAACAATTGTCCTTATTAGATATAGCAGCTAACGAAGCTAGAGAATTCTGGACTAGGCCAGAGAATCGTCCGTAGAGTCAATTATATTCACCATCCACTATATGACCTTATCAGGAGACATACACGAAACTATCCCAGGTCATTTTCCACGTATTCCACAACCCATAGATCGAATCACGCCAGAGCTCGATATTGATTGGAGCCTTCGAGTAGTCATCCTTGCCGATCGATCTATCACACCAGTCCAAGTTAGAAGGGCCTTCTTTGCCTTAGATTCACAAATTCCACTAGTGCGTGTCGAAGACATTAGACTGCCTAACTAGTTTGTCTACATCCCACGCATATTCTACCCCCACCGGCTGTCTCGGCACGACCTCGAGAGGTCGGGTACGCGGAAGAGTTACTTGTAGATTCTCACGCTCGCCTGTCGCTTTTCTGGCGTACAAAATTGGTGAACCCGACGTGAAACAAACGAAATTAGTGAAGCTGACGTAAAACTTCCTACTTTCTCGCTCGAGTCATAATATCATCTTCTTTCACAAATCACCTTCGCTCCTTCCCATTATTCTCATGGGTATTCATATACCCCGAATATGTCGGGATTCGATGCATATGGCAGACCCTCTCTGGGTCTTGAGGCATACTACGCCCAACAGAATAGGCAATCATCACCCTCGCTCTCAGTATGGGGCGACAACTATTCAACTAATCAGTTGTCAACACAAACCCCAAGAATCAGATATAGTTCATCTTTTCAAACTGAGGAGTTAGATCAACCCCCTCGAACGCAACAAACAGAGCCTTCAGGTTCAAACAATATGACGTTTACCGGAGAATCTGGTTCATCTCCTCAAATGCTACTTAGACCACAAATTAGTAGACAATCAGATCCATACCTGGTCTTAGATGATGGACAGTCAATACATTATCCTAGGAGTGAACAACATTCTCGGGGTATGTACCCACCTATAGGAGGTTTACAAATACAACCCGAGATCTCTTTTCAAGAAAATACCTCTATGCCACTGCATATAGGAAATACTCTTAGAGAAACTTGGCAAGATAGCGATCAGTTCATGACAGGATATCACATGCCTATACAACACTAGGGTGTACAACAAACGCCGCTCAGACAAAACACCGTGACTTCACCAAATGAAGTCATTTCAACGTTAGTAGAAAAAGTGAGAGGGTTAGAACTTGCTCAAGCAAGTCAAAATTCTCCGTTCATACAAACAGGAAGTTCCAATCCTCCATACCACTCTGGCCAAGTAGATCTCCTCACAGGAGTAGGCACATTAGGCATGCCACCTCACTATCCACAACAAACACCAACAAGGCCCATCATCTCTAACACTATTCCTCCTGGTCTAGTGTCAAACAATCCATTCCTCGACAATACCCCATCATACTTAAACATGTACTCCAAATCACCACAAGGAGATATTTCTCCTCTCCCTAAGCATGTTTTTCTCAAACGCAGGACCTCCTTATGCCCCCCGCCAACGCATACGCTGCACCGTATCAACAACCTATCCCACCATCACTCCCTCAACAACCACCATCAATGGTCGAAAGCTATGCGATAGGGACTTATTCAGAATATCTAAAGGAACCCTTAGACTTCACCATACGAAGCGTCATGCTTCCAAGACCTCTTCCTGATCTACCCAAGTTCAAGGGTGAGGGAGATCCAAATGCACATATCAAAGCTTACGCTATAGCCATACGAGAATTACTCCCTTGGGATGGGGTTGTTGCTAAAATATTCCCCAAAACCTTGGAAGGCATTGCTCTCGACTGGTATTACAGGATACCTGAAGCCTCCATCCATTCATTTAAACAACTCGTGTCAGAGTTCATCAAAGCCTTCGACATGAACAAACTGTTGAGAACAGGAATCAGGGAATTCTTGCACATCAAACAAGAACACAACGAATCTGTCGCCCATTTCATCCAGAGGTGGCGTACAGTTCTTTATTCTTCAGCAAGTGCTCCAAACATGGATCAGATGGAACTATGTGATTTATTCCTTCATTCTCTCAGCAAGGAGGTGAAGGAAGAAGTCCAGAAGTTCCCGCTAAGAACTTACGATGAAGTACTTGAGAGCGCTCTTCGAATAGACCAAGCAGCGATAGATAGTGGTCGTAAGACATATGGAACAAACGGGAGGTTAATCACCTCCACTCAAAACACTACAACTATCACAAATGTCAATCAAGGACCCAAAATCCTTAACAAAAATCGTGGGGTAACAACGGATGGGGTAACCGACCAGCCCAAGAGGGTAAATGTTGTTAATACTCCGTCACAAACAAACAACCAACGAAACAACAACTTTACCCCGACGATCAATACAGTGGATTTTAACCATCCACAACAACAACAACAACGGTGGAAATCCCATACAAGGGCCAAGCCAAAACTCATTTGGTTATCAAAACCAAAGTCAAAACTAGAAACAACAATTCCAAAACTTTAATCCTAATAGGAAACAGTTTGATCGGAATTTTAGGCCACAATACACACCTAACCAACAAAATAGGAATTACAATCCCAATTCTTATTGTGGTTTCCATAAAATTCGGGGTCACGATACTAGAACATGTCGTGACTACAATAAATTTATGCAACGCTTGCCAGAAGAACAAAGACAGTTCTTCACAGATTTGTTTTTGGCAGATCCCATCTCATCATCACCAAATACGCCGCAGGGGCGCTTCCTCGTAATGCCCTCAAGATCTTTAACGATCCGCTCCCAAATCATGATACAATAGGCTGAATCCAATCGAACAAACAAAGGTGCAATGATGGGAAACAATGATCATGAAGCCTCGACTTCATTAAATCCATCATTGCGCCACGCTAGAGCTCAACCGAGACCCAAGATAGTCAGTTTGGTAGAATTAGACGCTGAACTACCTATCGAAGCTATAACAAGAACACGAGAGTATTTCTCTCAACCGAGCCCAAGTCCTCTGCCAGAAACAGATAAGAGTCAGCAAATAGTAGAAAAACCCGTAGGTGCCTATGATTTAATTAGCGACCTAACAAAGACCTTCTCACACATTTCATTTTTGGACTTACTAAAGAACTCTCCCCCTCACAGAGCTGCTCTTTTAGAAGCATTAGGTCTAGGCCATCTAATTAACATCACTCCACCTCCTGAAACACAAGTAAATCACGTAGATTTTGATATCCACCCTCCGGGGCAGCCGGACAAGGATGTCGAATTCATATTCGAAATAAGTAAAATGCCCACAGATGCTGAGATCGCACGCCGAGGTGATCCAGCCTTACACTTACAAGTATGGGTTTATAATAACTATGTAAAACGGGCAATGGTTGACGATGGGGCCAGCAGTTAACATAGTCCCTTTCTCTTTCCTCCAAAAACTTGGATATGGGGAAACAAACTGTTCCACTACTCGAAATACATTGAGAGGCTATGATAGCCTTAAAGCCACTTCGATAGGAACTATAATACTGCCGGTCACCTTAGGGCCCAAAACAATCCTGACTGAGTTTTATATTATAGATCGGGAAACTAATTATAATATGATACTCGACCGACCATGGATACACCGAATGAAGGCAATCCCTTCTACTTTATTTCAAGAAGTAAGATTCTTGCATCTAGAAAGGTATTTCAGTAGCCAAAGGTGATCCAAAACCTTTCGATTTGCACCTAGCTGATTTAAAGAAAAGACCAGGGGTGCACTCAGAATTTGAACTGCCAACAAACCAACTTAATAAACCCACTGACCCAAAACCAGAGGAAAAGTTGGTACCTACGACGGATCTTGAAACTACCAGCATAGCCAAAACAATTCCAACCCCTAAAGATAAAACTAAAGAAAAACAAGATCATTAGGGACTATCGCGAAAATCGTTGAGTTGATAGAACAAGATTCACCAATGTTCTTACCATTTGATTCAAGAGGCATAGGATTTTCCCTAGGTGTTGGTTCCTTTCAAACAGAGGACCTCTCGTATGGTAGAAGTAGAGTGCGTAAACGCAAGCAGATGCCCCAACATCTATACTCCCGCTAAGTATTGACTCTCCATTTCGATGGAGCTAAATGTCATTATGGAGTGGGGGGGTATAATTTTACTTCGCCCGAGGAGAAAGTCCTCCCATTCACTTTTAAATTAAACTTTGAATGCACAAACAACGCGCACCGAGTACGAAGCCCCTCCTTGGCCTTACCTTAGCCAAAAGAATTGGTATTGATAACATCGTAGTCCTGGGAGACTCGCAATTAGTGACAAATCAAGTTTCTGAAGTATATGAAACTAAAGCTGAACACTTGCAACTCTACAAAAATGCCGTATTAGATTTAAGCAAGGCGTTCAACTTCATATCCATCAAGCAATCCCGCGAGAGAAAAATCTTCTCGCCGATTCAATAAGAACCTCAGCATCACGTTTTACTCCAAGCAATGAGTTAGAAGATACCCAGTTCATGGTGTCCATTCGTGATGAACCATTGATAAAAATAATGACAAATCCTCTTTCAAGTGGAAGTGAATCTACCGTCCTAGACCATGTTGATAGTGATGCTGCTACTTTGGATTACTTAAATGCCTATGCAGCACTACATCTCTCCTATCACATGCTAGATTTATCCTTGATTCCACATTCGTCTTCCTACTTCGGAAATCCCGTAACGGATCTTCCCTCACAAATGGAACCTAGTATATACGCAGTAGAAAATGGGGATGATTTAGATTTACCTCCAGCACCACCTGAGTTCGAAGAGGGTAACGCCTCTTTGATCGAAGAAACAATCGATGTCAACATCGGGACAGAAGATGAACCAAGAATATTGAAACTAGGTTCTTCGTTAACCCCAGAAGAAGTGGAAATACATACTCAAATTCTCAAAGAACATCAGAAGGTGTTTGCATTTAATTATAAGGAGATGACAGGAGTCGCACCCCACATTGCGGTGCACAACCTCGTCACTAGATCGATGCAAAGCCAATTAAACAAAATCAAGACCCATGAAGCCCAAAGTAGCTCTCATGGTAAAAGAGGAGGTAATAAAACTCCTTCGTGTAGGATTCATCAAGCCGCCTGACTACTCCCAATGGGTATCTAACATCGCTCCTGCATTCTCAAGAAGAATGGAAAGATACGCATCCGCATAGATTTTCGAGATATCAACAAAGCGTGTCCTAAGGACGACTTCCCATTACCATCCATAGATGTTATTATTGATGCAACAACTGGTTTTGAACTCTTGTCTCTCATGGATGGATTCTCGGATATAATCAAATCGTAATATCCGAGCAAGATCAAGCTAAAACCACGTTTATAACTCCTGGGGAACCTATTGCTACACGCCGTTATGCCATTCGGTCTCAAGAACGCCGGTGCACGCATCACGCCGGGCCATGACATACATATTTCACGATCTAATTCATAAAATCATGGAATCTTACGTAGATGACTTATTGGCTAAAGCCAAGAAGCGTTGTGACCATCCCGAAGTACTCCGCGTCATTCTTTCACGTCTAATAGAATACGGAGTCACGCTAAATCCAGAGAAATGTGTCTTTGGTGTAACAGGAGGAAAGCTCCTAGGTTACATCATATCGTCACGAGGAATTGATGTTGATCCAACCAAAATTGGCTGTCCTCGAAATGGTCCCACCTTCGAGTGAATCTGGAATCAGATCATTTCTCGGAAAGCTGGGTGCAATCCGGAGATTTATCCTGACTTAAGCTTCGCCGTTCATCCAATCAACAATTTACTCAAGAAAGACTATAGCCTTGATTGGACCGAAGATTGCAATGAAGCTTTTGATGCAGTTAAGCGTTTCCTTTTATCGCCACCTACGCTAATGCCACCTAAGCTAGATCACCCGTTAATTCTATATTCACGAGCTACCAATGTCTCGCTGGCCTGTATGTTGGCCCAAGAAGACGATAACAAGAGAGAACGTGTGATTTATTTCATTAGCCGAACGCTGCTCGACTATGAAACACGCTATACACAGCAGTAACGAGAATGCCTTGCCATAGTCTTTGCTACTAAACGCCTAAGACATTATATGTTGAATCAAGAAACGAAGGTCATGGTAAAAACGGACCATTTACGGACTTTTCTCACACAAGGGTCATTATCTAAAAAGGCTGGACGTTTTATAACCTTAATGGGAGAGTTCGAATTAACATTTGTAAATCAGAAGTCGGTTAAAGGACAAATCATCATGGATTGGTTAGCTGACAACCCATTAGACGGAGGTGATTTAGTAGATTTAGACTTTCCAGATGAATGCGTATACTACATCGAAACTCGACCCGCTATCTCTGAGTGTCCTTGGTACACTGATATCATTAATTATATCATAGACCATACGTACCCGGAGGTAGTTACACCACAACAAAGAAGGTTACGCATAATCGTAGCTAAATATGTCATTATAGAGCAGGTGCTCTATCGAAAAGCATTCGATGGAATGCTCTTAAGGTGTGTTGACACAGAAGAGTCCAAGAGGATTCTCCATGAATCCCACAGCGGTATATGTGGAGGCCACTGTGGCCATGCCACCGCCGAAAAAATACATCGAATGGGCTATTTCTCGGCCCACTCTAGAACATGACGCGATAGAGTTTGCACGCAGTGTCATAAGTGCCAAGAATTCTCCCACGAGATCCACATGCCAAAGACAAGCTCTACAACCAATCGCAACTCCATGGCCCTTTTCTACATGGGGTCTAGACTTAATAGGGAAATTCTCTCCTCATCCACACGGCCATAATTTTATAATCACGGCCACCGAATATTTTACTAAATGGGTGGAGGCCATGCCTCTTACTACTGCGTACTGGTTCCGTGATCGCCAAGTTCATTTTGAACCAAATCATTTCAGAGTACAGATCCCGCAAATCATTATCTCCGATAATGGAACTTCTTTTAAAATGAAGAGGTTCGTGAACTATGCAATAAATTTAAAATAAGCCATCATACGGCTTCCTTGTATTATCCCCAAGCCAACGGACAGGCTGAAGCAACAAACAAGACACTGAAAGCCATTCTCCTTAAAACGGTGAAAGAAAACAAACGAGATTGGCATTTGAAGTTATATCCGGCCTTGTGGGCCCACCGAACCTCAATAAGAACACCAATGGGAGCAACTCCTTTCTCGCTAGTATTTGGGGCAGAAGCAGTTCTCCCGCTTGAGGTCGAAATACCCAGTCTCCGCATTTCACTACAAGGGATTCTGGATGAAGACGCTTACAGAGAAGCACGTCTTTCCCAACTAGAAAGCCTAGATGAAACTAGGTTAGATGCTGAACAATGGCATAGAGCTTATGCTGACCGAATGTGCCGGCAGTATAACAAGAAGGTCTATGAACGCGATATATACGAAGGTGATCTAGTTCTAAGACTAGACAACCGGATCGACAAGAAGACAGGTGAAGGAAGGAAATTCGCCCAAATGGTTGGGCCCATACCGAGTCATGAAGGACTATGGAAATGGTGCTTACCTCTTATGTACGCTAGAAGGTGAGGAATTTGGTGAAACAACAATTCCCTGCACCTCAAGCGATTCTACGCATAAGCAGCTAACGCTACCTATATAACTATCTACATTGCATTTTCATATAGATTAGGATCATTTTGTCCATTCGTTTCTTACACAAATGGTGATCAAGGAATCTATTCTCAAAGCAATTCATTACAAACTCATGATGTTGTTGGCATAAAACTTTCTAATCATATCTCTCCATTTTCACGATATCATCAAATATCTCAGAATCTTTTATCAAATAAAATCAGACATGACAAAGTCTTAACGGTAACCATACCAAGATCTGCAAGTTTATTCTCGCTTTGATTTCTTCTTAGGATAGGTGTCTTGCCTATGGTCTCTTCTAGAAGCTTCATGGTGTCACATCTATCCCATATACACATCTCTTTGGGAAATAAGCATATACTGACATTTTACTCAAAAAGACAAGTCAAAAAGTGATTAAACAGAAAATTTTATTTTTACACATTTCCTTGCCCCACCAACCTTCGGTGATGAGCTTACGTCTCTTACTAGTGACGTAGGGTTGGGAAAGGATGGAAATGCCCTTACTCGCCTATGCCTTGCCCACGGTGATAAACCCACGCTTCTTACTAGTAGCATGGGGCAAAGTGTAGGGGGTCCTCTTGACAAAGCAAATGTTAAAAGGTCATAAACAAACAATTCAAACTTTGAGTCAAAAATGAATGAATCAGATGTTCAAAATCCCAAGAGAGTTAAAATCCTAAAAACCCAGATTTTGTCTACTATGTGGCCATCTACGGGTCTAAGTCTAGATAAACCGCAAAGCAAGTTGCATCCAAAACTATGAAGTCATTCAGGTAGAGTAAGCTTGTAGTTTTCAATTTGGTTCCGCCAAAGCTTCGTCTGTCTTTCATCACTATCATTTCACCATATTTCATAACTTGCGCCCTTCTTGGCTCTTGGTGATAAGCCCTCGCATCTTACTAGTTGCGTGGAGTTAGGAGTGGGGCAAGTTAATCTGTTCATCATACTGGTTATTTTCATCACTTTGCCAAAACAAACATGAGGTATCCAAATTGCTCACAGAAGCTAAGATTCAAGATCACAATATATCTACAATATCATGTATCAGCATCATGAAACACAAAAAGAAAGCAAACATTTGCATCATTTGTTTTCCATTGCATACATTCTAGAAGGCATATAAACCATACATCGTAGTATACACGAGGAAGCTGGAAACAGAAAGGGAAAACATGAGTGACAAGCTTTTGATCCAAAAATGAATGCATATATATAAATAATCAATGTTTATATACAATGCCATCATGCACTAGGCATGGTCAAAACGCTCAAAGAGCCCGTGATATACAAAAGAATCTATAGTACAAAATACATAGGAGCCAAGTGGTCTCTCAACCCCTACGCGACCCCTCCGAAGGTGCGCGCCCTCGCCTAGGACTCTGGCTACGCCGACGCTCTGAATGAACGGAGGGCTCAGGGTCCCGAGGAGCAGCCGCGGTCTCACCACGAGAGTGGCTCCTCATAAGGCGCTCACCGCCATCCTATAGCCCGCCAACTCGTACGGAGGTCGACACCATCCGGCCACGTGCCAAATGGGAGCGAAGACGCGTCAGATGCTCGCCGGCCGCCGAGGGCTCCCGGCATCTACGGATAGCTCCGCACGGGTCTTATCCATGGGGATCATCAGGGAATCAGTGCATACCCTGCGGATCAGATCCCGCCACTCGTCGACGCCTCTCGCAAACAAAGGAGAAAATGAATTAGAAACCAAGCAAGAGGCTAAAATATACAAGATAAAACACAAAGAGAGAGATAAAACAAATCCTAAATTAAACAAACATTGAAAGGAAGAAAGGATAACTTACTCGGATCACCGGGCCTCCAAGATGGATCACTAGGGCCAGCACCCGCCGCGGATGCCGCTGCCGACTGAGGGGCTGCTCCTGTAGCAGGGGCAACATGTCGCCCCACAACTGACTCATCCTCTCCACCATGGCCCTGAGAGAGTGGCTCCTCTGAAACTAGAGTGTCCCTCTCTGCGCTCTCCTCGGCCCTCTCCGCCTGCATAATATCCTGAGTGTCATGCCACTCAGATCGCTATCATCGCTCCGCTCCTCCGACCCTCCCTCTGTAAGCTCCTCAGAATCGGAGTCAATGTCTATAGGGTCATCGCTGCTATGAGCAGGACCCGCAGCAATCTGAAGCAAAGGTGCCCGAGGCGCACCGGCTCTCCCTCTGGCCCGAACTATCCTCCTAGCTGCAATGGGAGTGCCAGGAGTGACCACTGTCCAACCTCGGCCTCTAGGCCCCCCTCTGGCCTCGCGAACTGATCTGTAAACTGGTGCCACTGGGGGAAGCATGCCCGCATATGGAAGGCCAAACTGCTGAGGAACTCTGCCAAAAGGATGTACCTCCACCCATCCCACGCGGTCGATGAGCTGCCCTGTGGTGGAGCAAGAGATCAATGTAAGGGTCTCCTCGCCCCATATGCCGGCCATAAGCCGGTACGGTGTCGCCTCCATATATCTGTTGTAGTAAGGGAGGCAACTGGCTGGTGAGGTGCTCTAAGCACCGACATATCTCGACCATCTGGCTGCCCTCACAGCCCCCGTGGATCTCGCCACCTCTACGCCCCGCCATAGGGAAAAAAATGCTCATACACCCAACTCATGACTAGAGTTGGGTGGCTCAATGACTGTCCCTCGTAAACGGACCACCCTATATAAATCATGGTAGGTGGTCCCGTAATGTCCGCACCCTGTGCATATATCCGGCCATGCCCTCTATCTGTGCAATGATGGGGGCCCAAACAAGATAACAAAGTGTCCCCTCCTTGTCCCCGATCAATCTCGAGGCAAGGATCCCCATGATGGCCTGTCAAAATATGGGGATAGGAAAAGAAGGGATGGATCGAACTCTCACTCCCTTCTTCGACCCCGTGGAGATAGCCGCATCTCCCATGTAACCTGCCCACCGTGCAACTCGTGCCCGTGAGCCTGCCGTCTCTAATGTGAGTCTCCTCCCGATGATCGGGACCCCCAAAATATGGTAGACATCCTCCAACGTGATAGTCCACTCACCGCGGACCCCTGGCAGTCGGAAAGTGTTCCGATCTGCGTCCCAATATGAAAATAAGTCACAAAGGATGTGACTAGATGGTGTGACATGTGGGACGCGCGATATGCAGATATGCCCTCTCGTAATGTGTCCTCCTCGTCCCGGTGAGAGGGCATCCAAGCACCCCCGAGAGCCAACCACACTCTCTCTCTCTCGGCTCCATCTGATGTATTCCTCCCTCGCCTGCATACACCCAAAAACACACAAAACAGAGCAAGTTAGTATCTGAACAATACCGAGAGAGTCATAAAAATGTGTAGAAGTGCAAAAAATACAAGCATAATCTCAAAATAAGTTCTTTTGCATTCTCGTGCAAAAACCACCCCGAGCAGGAGGCGGTTTTCAGAACCGCCGCCTTAAAGGCGGCGGTCAGGTAACCGCCGCCCGAACAGTGGCGGCGGCAGTGTAACCGCCGCGGCAGGCGGGTCGCGGTCCGAAAACCCACGCGGGTTTCTAATCCCAAAAAGCCCAAAATAAGTAAAAAAAGACCATTTAACCTAAAAATGGAGCCTACCCAGTAGGCGCCCCCCCTAGGTGGACCTTTTGAACCTAACATTTTCAAAAATAACCCCCCCATTACGACAAATTTAACATTTCAAATTTAAAGGGGGAAAACACAAAATTGAAGAAAACCAACCTGTGATCTAGCAGGGTGGTGTTCCGCACGTGGAGGCATGATCACGATCTCACTGCGGACGTTTTGACTATACTCACGCAAGAAACCGTCACCGTGGGTCCCAGAGCTCAAAACAATCAAATCAACTCGCACAAATGAATAGGAAAATGGGCCCACTTTCATATATATATCACTCTGTTTCATTTTAAAATGACTTTTCACAGGTTTGGAGCGCTGATGGAGGTAAGTTTCTATCCCCGCACGAATGGTACGTTCTCATTCCCTATTATTTTAGCGTTTATTTTCTAAATTATTGTATCTATCTGCACTTGAGTTCTCTTTTCATTTTGCAGTAGGGAATTTTGATGGCGTCATTTCAACACACTGACGAGTAAGGTATAGCTTCTAACTCCCCATTTCGGGATCGCCATATACTGACCCACCGTTTTATGCCTCTTCATGGCTAAAACGCTTCTCCGAGGGGGCAATATGTACGTACCCAAAATTGTAAGGTACTGTACTGCGGAACAGCGTAATAAGTTCCCAATGATGATACAGGTCTCCTCGCAAGGTGTTCGGGATCCGGAAAAGCCCTCGGAGTATGCGTTAACATCCCGCATGCCCCGCTTAGCCCCCGCGCCCTTTGTTTTCCCCTTTTTCCTTCTTTCCTTGGCCTCTTGATCTTCAGTGACGAAACCGCCGCCCTGCAGGGCGGCGGTCTCGTGACCGCCGCCCTGATCAGGGCGGCGGTCCTGTAACCGCCGCCCTGCTCAGAGCGGCGGTCCTGTGCGCATTTTCCAGAACGTTCTTTTGACGCGACTCGCATGAAATATCACGATTCACCAGCTTTCTTTGCCGACTTGAGCATGCATTTATGTTTTTGGTCCCCTGGAATAGTGTTTTTCCTTTGTTTATTGTTTAGGAGTTCAATTTGGTTTTGATTTTTGGGTGATTGAATTCCTATAAATGCATGGTTTGTGCACAAGCAAATGGTCAGAAGTTTGGCTGGATTTTGAAGACTGATCTTTGCTCTCCTCATTTTAGTATTTTAGCTTGTTATCTTGTTTAGAAGCCATAGCTTGAATTCACTTGCATCTTTAGTTAGATTGCTCAGCTGTTGGTAAGCCACATACCCATCTTGTGCAGGCAGTGCTGTCATTTCATCCAATCCGGTCTGAAGCTTGCCTCTGAATTTTCTCTTTGCTGTAGATTTAATTTTCATTGTTGCTTAGAGTTCTTAGTTCAGTTCATTATATGCCTGGTTAGCTTTATTCAGCTGTTGGTAAGCCACATATCCAGCTTGTGCAAATAGTGTCGTTATTTTATCCAATCCATCGGGAAAGTAATAGCTTAGAAGCCATTAAAGTGCAGGTTTTGCTCTTCGAATAAGATAGTTATAGTGTTCTCGGTCGCTTCATGTTGCATGACTCGCAAGAAAATCCCGCTAGGAATCGCATAAGCCAAGCTCGTACTCTTGCGCCTGTCCCTCTCCTACTCGCATTTTCGGTCCGCATTCGAGCTGTCCTTTGTGTCTAAAAATCTACTCTATCGTGCTAGCATTACACGCTTTTCTGGATCCACGTGAACATGAAAGAACGAGGAGATCATACTGAGGGGACAAGATCACACACACCATCGGATTCGCCACTGTTCTATGGAATCCAGGTTTTAACTTTCAAAGTTCTAGTTAGAATCATATCAAATAGAGTAGATAAATTGCTTCATTTCAGTAAATTCTATTCTCGATATTGCCAGGGAAGCTGTGAGGATTGATAGTTTCTGAGAAACTATGATTCACTCCTCACTTCTGAGGTAGGATCGAGAATCTTGCAGATAGATTAGATGAGCTATTTAGAATAATTCTACAAATCGCACAGGCAAATAACTATACTCGGTTATCTTGTCTAGTTTTAAAATATTGTTTATTATTCCTAGATACGTTTAAAATAGTTTGCTTTCCTTAAAATTGTTAAAAGATTTCTTAGAAGAATAAAAGTTATATATGTTAGATTTATTTCACGTAGTTAGAATTTGCTTCATTACAGTTAGATTTGCATTTTGTTTCGTATGACAATCACGGGACCTCGTGGAGCCTGTGGAATATATATTTGAGCCAATCGTGCCTCAACCAAACCTCGTCACAAAGCAATAGTTGACATAGACCAAAATCTCGTAATACAAGTATTCCGAACAACAACATTTACAACCGATCGCTCTCGCAATTAAGAGGGTTAAACATAGAAGACGACCAAGCACACACGTTTTGGTCAAACCAACCAAACTATAGATTGACCTAGGTAAAGCACTCACATGATCGTAGAAGGGTTCGAAAGAGAACAAACCTTTGGTTGTGATCCTTGGTCCCATAGCCAAAGTGCAGGAGACACTCACGTGAGATATAGACACCGGTTTAAGGATCCAAGTCGCGAGAACGCCCGTGAGATATTTTGAGAAAATCACACAGCTTATTGGTCCTAAACATGAAGCTGAGAAAGCATATGATTATTGGATACTAGGGATTAGAACTTGATTTCACGTATGACCATAACAGGACCGCAACAACCAAGAGTCTATGGTTGTGATCCACAGATCCCACAGCCCAACGAGTCCACAAGTCAATCGATATAGACACTACGGCCTACACACTTGGTATTTAGATCCACTCCACTTCCACCCATCATCATCGAACAATTGTCCTTATTAGATATAGCGGCTAACGAAGCTAGAGAATTTTGGACTAGGCCAGAGAATCGTCCGTAGAGTCAATTATATTCACCATCCACTATATGACCTTATCAGGAGACATACACGAAACTATCCCAAGTCATTTTCCACGTATTCCACAACCCATAGATCGAATCACGCCAGAGCTCGATATTGATTGAGCCTTCGAGCGTAAATTCATCCTCGCTAACGATCGATCTATCACACCACCCAAGTTAGAAGGGCCTTCTTCGCCTTAGATTCACAAATTCCACTAGTGCGTGTCGAAGACATTAGATCCCACGCATATTCTTGATCATCTTAGGTTTGTTTGTATGAGAAGCAAGTAGTTAACAAAAAAATGACCACAACATTTTGCGGTAACACACACCTCATACTAACATGCAGGTACATCACACACATCGAAATTACACACATGTTTCCTCCCTAGGTTTACTCTCATCACTTTTTGCACTTTTGCAGCTTTGGTTTCCACGCTCAACTATTTTTCATTCCACACTTTTTCTAGTCCATCGACACAATTTCTACATCACTCTACATGGACATCGGTACACATCTCTATCTAATTTATGTTTCTTGAGCGATCTACTCACCAATATAAAGTGGGGAAAATATAGACAAAAAATCATGCACTTTAGACATTTAGTCCCGCTCTCATACTACTATTCATATGGTTTTGAGTGAAGAAGTACTAACTAACCCATGTCCTTTGGCGGTTTTACTTTGCTTTTTTGTCATCTTTGCCGACTTTTAGCACATACTTGCCTAGTCTGTTTTTGTCATTTTACGTCATTTTACCTCTGGGCCGCGCCCGAGACTTTTTAGACTTTCCCACCTTTTTAGTGGTTGACCTTTTGAGGTTAATTATGAAATTAGAACAAAAGAACCATATAAATATAAAGTTATGAGACCATAATGAGGGACCAAACACTAAGCACTACTATCATCACCTAAGGTTGCATCCATCAAAGGCTCCATTTGTATCCATCTAGCTCCATCACAAGGCATAAGGTTGGTTCATCTACATCACACTACATATGAGGGAAGTTTATTCTATTCCATCCACCATTTCATGACATTTCTACACATAGATATTACTTATTACTTTCACAAAGTGTGACTGGAACAAGAGCACCTAGGGCATGATTGCACACATACACATAGAACTACATCGGGTCTGAGATGTAGTGCAATGATCAGTTAGTAAGTCCACCATTGTGGCAGTGAGGATATTCTAACCCCTTCATATGCATCTTTCTTTTTTAGGGGCATGATGCTCATCTTGGGCTTTTACATGTCTTTCCTTCATCACTAATTTGCGGTGACATACGGTCAAGTTCAACAACACTAGTGCGATAGGAAGCGAACATAGGAAATGACTTAGTGACACCTCGAGAGGAGGTTTGCATATAATTTTCACAAACCGGGGCACCCATATATCAGGCTAGGTTACCCACAGGTGCCCCTATACCTCTTCGGGTGCCCCACTCCACCCTCTACTATTCCATATTTGTGCTTTCTAGAGATTCTATGTGGTTGTTCTTGCATTCCCTTCACCCAATTTATAAAATGACATAGTCACAACATATATGTGAATATACTAAGCTCTATCTAACCCTTCTTGCACCTTATGGTTTCATATTTTCATATCTTAGATTGCTTGGGTCATTTCCTTTACACATATATCTGTCATTTAATGTTGTTCTTAATATCATATTAACTATATAATTAGAATAAATTCCACATTTTAGTAATCAAAATGTAAATTGGATGATAGGATCCATGTACCCCTCGAGTGAATGGAAGTGTATGCAGTGAGGTTCATTTGATTTTCCCTCTTAGCAGTCAAGAATTAACCATAAATGAGAGTGCCTCATCAGGAAATGGTTGTAGTATGTATTGTGTCTAACACATTGTGATGAGTGTGTATGTGCGTTGATGATATGCGACCTAGATTTGAACGCATGATGATGTATCCTAAAGCGTATATCATGATGAGACAAATAGAGGGAGTGGTGATGTAACCTAAAGCATGTACCACTACAAGATGAAGGAATAGGTGACCATTTATCCTATAGCATATGTCACTAGCCTAGTAACGTCACATGATAGAAGGTCAAGGGATGATCGTGTGTGTATGATAAGGTCCATTTGATTGGTAAACCCTAGGCAGTCGATTATGGACTAAGAAACTAGAGTGCATCATAGAGCAATGAGTGTAACACATAAAATAATATGTAGTATGTGTGATGATAAAATATGACCATGTGATGTGCAAGATGTGTAAAATTTAAGGTATAGTGTGTAATGCAAGATGTATACATATCTTAATAGTGTGACAGAGCGTGTTATGTAGTAGTGAGGATAATGCTAGACTTGTAGATAATATGAGTGTGATAGATATGTGATGAATACTAGTTTGGTGTAGAGTTTGCATAATTTGTAAATGTGCAATGGTCGAAATGATGTAGACTAAATGATGACACTAAAGTGTAGAGGAAGACACCTATGCTAAAAGTAGGATGTATAATGCTATAAGTATGAGAGATGTGGTAATGCTAAGAGAGAAGGGGGATGTGTTAGATGTGATTCCCCCAAGTGTGGTGAATGAGTTATTCAACGATGGTGAAGGACGAAGGTCCTTCATCCAATGAATGTGGTGATGAAAGTGTATGACCATGTTCTAGTAAGGGTGGTATAATAGATAGATGTTATGTGGGCGAGTGAAGCTTATGCACATGTGATGGATGAATATATGATGACCATGTAGGTGCAATAAAATGTGTAGGTGATGGAGATCTACGTGAAGTTGAATGTGGAGGTGATGGACACCCACATGGAATGAAACAAGGTGGTGACCTACATCGAGATGTAGTAATTATCCTAGGAATGGGCCTATGCCGATGTGTAGGACTAACGGAGCAGTGAGGTCACACAGAAGGTGTACGAGTAGGTGAACTAGGAGTAGATTGTGCTTTTAGTAACATATATTGTGATGTGTTAGATGAAGTGGAAGATGTGTGAATCAATTCTTGAGAATATGATGACCATGGAATAGATGGGGTACACCATCAATAGAGATAACTTGATTGTTATGAATGAATTTGAGTCATAAATGATTCATAGAGATAATGGATTGAGACCTATGAATCCAATTGAGTCCGAGTAGCATGTCACAACCATCGATTGCTTTCCCAATAAGGAAAGGGACAAACAAAATGAGAGGACCCACCGTAATGTGTATTTGATTTGTGATTAAGGGTAAGCGATGGCATGAATAAATGGAATAGAACATATGATAATAGGCCAAGATGGTTCAACCTTAGTATTATTGATGGGTATCAACCTAATAAATGCTTTGATATGTAGGTGATTAGATGAAAAATTCACATGATAATCATGGTTACAAAAAGAGATGACTGGTGGTGAAGCGTCGGTATGCGCAACTAAAAATTCAAGTGCCCCTGAAGTAGGAGGAGACATTACATGGTATGCTTGATTAGTTGAAGAATCAGTTGCTTTCTTGACACGTTGTTAAGATTGATTATTAAAGAGTTTGAGTTTACCCTTATCAATGCTAGGTGGAGAGTCGGTAGGCTTTGGAAACTCAAGATTGTTGTTATCAATAAGATCTTGGATGATTGTGTAGAGCTTGAAACATCGATTCGTCGAGTGTCCCACACATCTGTGATAGTCACATTGGAATTTCTCATTGTAATTCCTACCTTTTGGTCATGATGGGTCTACTTTGAGGGGTGGAGGAATCATGATAAGATTTCTCTCAAGAATTTGTTGCAATATGAGATGTGGAGCCATAAGAAAGTTAGTAAGCATGTGCTTAGGTGGTGGTGATTAAATCTCTTTAGGAGCAAGTGATTGTATTGATAGTAATTTTGGTGTCAGGTTGTTTAGTTGTAGATGGTTTGAATGGTGTCTTATTTGGAAAATGAATAGAAGACTAGGCTATTTCTTGATATTTAAGTTTGAATATGGATAGAAGTTTGGTTTCACGAAGCTTAAGAGTATGAAAAAGTTGGTCGAATGAAGGAGAGGTATCAAAGAGAACACTCTCCTAAAGTGGTGGTAAAATACTTTGAATGAACAAGTCCTTGAAGCTCGAGTCCGCTAACACATTTGACATCTTAGCTAGATTGTTTTTATATCTCAACACATAATTGGCGAGGTGTTCATTAGAGCCCTGTTTAAGTTGTGTTAATTGAGCATAAGAGATCTTGGAGCCGATATTGATAGAAAAATGAGTAATAAAAGTATCATCTAGATGCATAAATGAAGTTATTGAATGAATATGTAGGTCGTAAAACCAATGCATCACATAATCATGGAGACTACAAGGAAATATTTTAGCCAAAAGAATATGATTGTCAAAAATTCAAGACAAGCTACATGGAATGCTCTAAGATGCTCTTATGGGTCACCATGCCCATTAAAAATGGGAAGCTTATGGGTGAAAAAACTAGGAGGAAGTGGATAAGTAGAGATGGCATATGCAAATGGTGTATCTAATAATAAAATGGAATCTAAAGATGAAGATGTGTGAGAAGTAACTGTTGTAACTGATGAAGATGCGCTTTAAAGTTTTAATAGAGAGAGGTTAAGTCTTGAGTGCCAACAGAGGAAACTTGTTGTGTATGAGAGACAAGAGGTGGTGTGAAATGATTTGTAGGAGTAGTAACAGAAATGGGAATGGTAGAAATGGGTAGAAGAGTGGAAAAAAGTGGTTAGGAAACCATGGAAGTAGAGATGGATGCAAAAGCATTAAGTTCCACCAAATTGGTAGCTTCCTCATGAGCAACATGTAAAATTAAGTCTAGATCTTGGGGATGCTCAGTGATATGGTCATTAATGGCTTTAATACGAGCCTTAGTAAAATCGTCGAAAGATTGAGCCATAGTAAAGAAAAGAAGAAGATCCTAAGTGGAAGGTAGTGTCAAAGGTAGTGTCAAAAGTGGAAGAACACCTGAATCTGTTGTTACTTTCTCCTAAGCATTCAAGTGTTGATATGTGATTTCTTGTAAAAGGATGTGTTCCTCGATTCAGAAATCATGCTTGATATGTACTGAATTTCTTGCAGATTGCAGATCTTGACTGAGTCAGAATATGATTAGACTCTTTTATTTATTTCATTTTGTGTCTGAATATTAATCTGATCACGGAATGAATTATAGAGATATTCATCTATAATATCTAGACTTGGATCAGTGGAATTGATCCAAGTAATGCTTTAAATCTGTTTGTGATAAATTAGATCACAGACCTTGAACAGGTTGCAAGGTATGGAAGCATTTATTAAGCTGGTCAGGAGTATGACTCAGGCTGATCTTGAGAAATGAATTGGTTCCCGATATGGAGGTATATCTGGAAGGTCTCGGACGTGGACCAAGTAATAATTCTGTCATGTATATTCCTGTAGCCTAACGGCTGTATAGGAGTAAATCCTGTTCGGAGATGCATGATTTTAGGTCTTTTCTTGGCATATAAAATGTTATACCTAACTGGAATTATTAATGGTTAGTAACCTAAAAACTAAAACCTAACCTAGGGGTTAGATTATTGTTAAGCTAACCTAGACCTAGGCTATGTGTTAATATCCTAAGTTAGTATCTATGTGTAAATTGGTTAGTATGGGTATTACCCTAAATTCTAACCTAAGATACTAACCTAACTATTGAGGAGGATGTAAAGGGGCCTATGGAGGGGTGCGAACCATGGGCGGCGTTTTCTATGGCAATTAATGCTGGGGATAAGGATGAGGGACAGGTCATGGCGGAGGCTTAAGCGGCGGCTAACCTGTGCAGACGTGGCAATTTGCTAAGTTTGGAAATGAGCATGAGTTGTAGTTGGACTGTCGCCAATTCTGGCGGTCGGTGGAAGTTGAGTTTAAGCGGGAAAGTTGGTTTAATGGCATTCAATGTTCTAGGGAGACGAGCTCGGAACTCGCGAGAAGGCATGCAAACGGGAAGTTGAAGGTTTGTTTGGTTTGTCGCGATTTTCGGTCTTCTCTCTCTCTCTGCTTGTTTACTGGTTCTTCGCACCAGTTCTCCTTGAGTTGCATGGCAAGAATGAATTTCTCTGGCTCTTTTCTCTGTCATGGAAGATATATATGTGATGGAGACAGCGAAATTTTGTTGGTCGCTTTATCTTGGAAAAAGAAAAGGAAGTTTGAGCTCTTCCAGTGGTCTGCTTCGGAAATTTGATCAAAAATACAGGCATGTTAGGCCCTAACCTTTAAATTTCTTGCTGTCTTTCAAGTGATTTCATTAGAACAACTCTGTTCAAATGTTTTGAGAAAATAAAGGATTTTCTATGGAGATCTTGTTTAAATTTTGGTACTGTATCTCTTCTGGTTCGATTTTTCAATTTCCTCTTGATGGGTGTTTGTTAAAATCGAATTTCGGCTCTATTTGCTTTGAGTATTCATTCTGGCTTATACATGTGAGGTATTTATTTATAAAAGTTTGAGTGTTCGGCCTGTTTGGCGTGAGCCCTTAGAATATACCTGTGTGTAGTATAAGACCACTGTATGTTTTTGATTAGTGGTCGTTGTTTCTTGTTATGGAAACTGTATGGAATGATTCTGATGAATACTGTAAGATTGATCAGTATTATTGCTTCTTTGGGAACTCTGTCGTGGGATTTGTTGACAGCGACTAATGATACTTTCGGGTTTCATTTGTTTTCAAATTTTTGGCTTGGAACAGGCAACTGTTGTGTTACCGTAGTCTTTACGACCCAGCGGAAGTGTTTTCCTTGTTATTGTGGAAACGGGATTATTGTTGACTGTGTATAACATTGTTACATCTATACTTTATTATAACGACTCAGTGGAGTCCTTGATTGAATCATATATAGCTATCTACTGTTGTGGATGTAGATTCATCCTTGTGTTTTGTTATTTGATTTCGTGGTAGCCTTATAGAGAATGGAACAGGCCTTCTGACCACGGTTATTTGTAATAAATAATGAGTATAGATTTCCTGGGTATGTATTGCATTTCTTTGTGAAAGCTGTTTGAAATTTTCAAGCGGCTCAGTTGATTTCCTTGCTTGAAATGGGTATTCGATTTGCTTCACTTGTTTCATTCTGAATGTTTTCCATGAATGGCATAGATGGATTTATCAACCGATTTCATAGTACGTTGCTGTAGGGTTCAGTGGTTATGAGTACAAAACCATTAACAGTTTACAGTATGAATTCATATGCATTTGCTTGAATTGTTACCTCCGTTTGAATCATTTGGAATTCTGGAAAGGTAGCTGGTACTTCTGTCTCTTTCTGAACTTGACTTTGGACACTGTCTTTGTCACTATTTGAGATCCTTGAGTATGGATGACTGTTTCGTGTTCTGACCTTGTTTGGGTAAGTCGCGAATACCACACTAAGACTTGCATGCGCCAAGGTAAGGATCGATTGGTTGTATTCCCTTCTTTTACTTCAGTCCGATTTTGACTGAGCAAGAATAAGTATGCTATGTTCTTTTCCATTTAATCAGTCCGATTTGACTGAGCATGATTTGGAAATACTGTGTGGTCAACATAGCATAGTCTCTAGGAAACCTCAAATTGCTTGATGCAATAAGGTTGTTGTTTACAGCGATACGCTTGTAGTTTCTTGTTTTCAACTTGTGTCAAAGCCTTACTGTGTAAAAGGAACTAGCATTGGGCTTAGGGTTGATACATGAATTGTTGATGTGTTAGTTGCTGTACAGGAGTTTTGCTGTGTTTCTATTTCTTGATTTAGAACAGCGATCTTGCTTGCGGCTTGTCTAACTTGTTCATTTATATACTGGATAAATGTTTTCATAGGAGAAGACGGTACAGTGATGAATTTATGTGAAAGGAAGTATGAATGGATTGGTTCTTTCTCTTCCTTTATTTAATATTTGTTGATATTTGTCTAACAGTGGGAAATTGTTTTGTAACATATTGGTGGAATCCCGAATTGTTATGTTATTTCTTTTTTGGAAGAATGAAACAATCTGACCAATGTTGTGATTTTGGATTCAATGATTGTTTGTGTACATTCGTTCCTTGTTTCTTAATATTTGATGAAATATTAGAAAGTGATTAAGACTATTTTGTAACAATGATAGAGTTACATATTTGTAATCATTTTGTATTACAAGGGCATAGTCTGATTATGTTTACTTATGTGAATATCTGATCTCATTTAAACAGGGTGTTTAATGAAAACAATTGATGGATTGCAATTGTTTTAAAAGTTAGTGCTTATCATGCTCAGTTCATTGAACTGACTCATGTTGACTATTTTTGCAGATGGTTACCGTAAGAGGTAAAAGCAATGCAGATCTGACAAGCTGATCAGATTGTTTATTTGATTTATAATGAATTACAGCTTGATTTTACAGATGTACTATATGAGAAAAGATGTTTCTTTTCCGTTAGCATTATATCAAGTATGTTGTTGCATAAAATGTAATTGTATAGTTTTGAAAGGAATGGAAATAAGTGTTTGATACTTATGTGTTGCATTCTATTTCTGAAAGTTGACCTTCTTCGGTTTATGTAACGAAGGGGCATTGTTATCATTGTATAATATGGATGCTTTTGTGATTGACAATGAAAGCTTGCAAGTAAATGAGATTGAATTCTTATGAGTGTTTAGTAGTTCTAATTTGTTCTAGCAAAAGCAATATTGGATTTAAATAATTGTCTTTCTAGAAGATAGGTTAAAAATGAGCCTAAAAGAGAACGCTAAACAAGCTGGATTAAATTACTAATCCCTAGTCCTAAGTATGACAGGACAATATTAAATTGGATTCTTAATCATTTATATCTTTATACTAAAAAGTATGATATAAATTCAGTTAAGAGAACTGATATACAATCAAATGGAGTTCAGACGGCAATCTCTAGCAAAGGTTATGAGATATTGTCCCATTCTGTTGTTTTAGAATCAGGTGTATTCTAATGACTCCTTGATGAGAACTGACCGTAATACCTCTACCATGTAATGGGTTTTATAGAGGAGGGTCGTCTTAAGACGAAGAATCCAGGGATTTGGAAAGGCTAACCTTAGGGAAAAGTCTTTAAAAGTAATTTAAACTCAAGTGCGTAACGCTTGTTACTGAGTAGATCTTTTCGAGGCGGATTTAAAGGTTGACGACATAAGTCAACTGCAGAGTTGTACCTCCGAGAAGATTAGGATCTTCTTGAAGTTACAATAATGCAGATGACTTATGGCGACACCCTTTGCATTGATCGCTAAGATTTACACTTGATTTCGCACGAGTTACCCTGGGACCGATTAAGAACGTGGTCATGTTATAAGACTGCCTCGGAGATTCGGGGTATCATGACACACTGGTTGAACTGCAAGGTTGAACCAGTATGTCATCATATCCCTAATCCTCGTGGTCATCCATATAACATTATCACCTTGTTAATCTGCCTCCGAGTGATTCAGTTGTGAAAGGAAGGACTGACAGTAGTCAGTATAAGACATTCTATATAACATATGAATGGGGTGAAGGACGTATTCAGTTGATGAGTATGTCGTTAAGGAATACGAGACATGAAGCAAGATATGTTTCAAATCTTTGGCCAAAGTATCGCAAGCTGCTGATTGCGTTGTCCTAATTCACCTAGTCTAAGGGATGAGATGCCGATGAATAATGGTAACAATTATTGATTAGATTCCTTCGAATGAGCATTCTGAATCCCAGATTAGGGAAGAGAACCGCAAGAGTAATGTGTTAAATAAAAACACCGACTCTTATTACTCATGAATAGATCGGTAGATTACCGAGTCATGGAATGAATAGATCGGAGGTACTCCGAGTCATTACAGCTGCATATGGTTGTCTGTTATATGAATGGTTATTGAATTGTGAGTTCTAAATTATGTATTTAGAACCAGTATGCAATTATCAAAAAAAAAAAAAAATTTGACTTGTTCTTAAGTATAAAATGAGGATGTTACACAAAAGTTGGGTTCACCAAAATGATTAAATAAAATAAGGAATTACTCTAATTTAATGTAATATCAAGAACAATACTAAATATATAGATAAATGCATAAAGGAAATGACCCAAAGAATCGAGAAAGTAGAAATATAAAACCCTAAAGTGCAAGAAGGGTTAGGAAGAGCTTAGTTGATTCAATGATTGTTCGGATATATGCATAAAATGCATAAGCAACTGCATAGAGGCTCCAGAAAAACAGATTTGCGGTAGTAGGCTAGACTAGGGCATCTAGAGAAGGATCAGTAGCACATAGGGCACTCTGGTCTAAGATATGGGTGCCCTGGTCTATGAAAATTTTTGCAACCTTCCTCCAAGGTGTCGTTGAGTGATGGACCACCTTTACTTTCATGTCGCATTGATGTTGTTGAAACTTCACTTGATGTCGTTGTAAATCAATGATGAAGAAAATATCCACAAAACCCCAAACTAAGCATTAAACCCCTATAAAAAGAAAGATGCATATGAAAGGGTCGAATGTCATCAACGACCACAATGGTGGACTTACTAACTGAGCAATGCACTATATCTCAGACTTGATGTATTTCGTGTGTGTGTGTGTGTGTGTGTGTGCAATCATGCCTTAGGTGCTCTTGTGCGAGTCGCACTTTGTGAAAGTAGCGAGAAATAACTATGTAGAAATGTAATAAAATGGTGGATGGAATATAATAAACTTCCCTCCTATGTAGTGTGATGCAAATGAACCAGCCTTGTGCCTTGTGATGGAGCTATATGGATGCAAATAGATCCTTTGATGGATGCAACCTTAGGTGATGATATTAGTGCTTAGTGTTGGGTCCCTCATTATGATCTCATAACTTTATATTTATATGGTTCTCTTGTTCTAATTTCATAATTAGCCTCAAAGAGGTCGATCATTAAAAAGATAGAAATCTCAAATGGATAGAAAGTTCAAAAGTGGCGGGAAAGTGCAAAGAGGATCAAGGTGCCCCAAATGGGACTAGGCGCACAGGGCACCCCGGTACTAGGTTGGGCACCCAGTCGGAGACAAAACAACATCAAATGGAAAAATTTCTTGGGAAAGTAGATGCAAGAGGTCGGCAATGATGACAACAAGCAAAGTAAAATGGCCAAAGGACATGGGTTAATTAGTACTTTATTCACTCAAAAACCATATGAGTAGTAGTATGAGACCGGGACTAAATAATTTCTAAAGTGCATGATTTTATGTCTACAAGGAGCATGTTAAGCAAGATTTACAATTTATTTACACATCCCCCTTAATTTTTTTGTAATGCCTTGACTAAATGGGGCTCATTAGTGATAAGCCTTTGATATAAGTTTAGTTCCTTCAAATCATAATGCATATATTTCTCCACTTGGTCTTTATGCTCTATGGAAAGTTCTCCTAGATTTTTCTATCTCTTACAACTATTTGGCTTCATCGTTCTAAGTATTTGTTTACATTATTTAATGAGGTTTTGTTGGAAAACCTCTCTCGTTATCTTTATAAGCGTGTCTCTAGCCTGGGTCTCGACATTTGAAATGTATCTATGAGGGCCACTCCTTTCTAGTCCACGACCTCATTTGAAATCTTATGCATGCTAGAAAAGGGATTTTGAGCATGGGATTCTACATGCATGTATATAAAGTGAAATATAGCACCTTATTTTACCTTATGTTTCCAACCATATCCCTTAGATAATTATAATAACATTAAGTCTTTCTATGATTCCCCTTCTAGAATATAGAGCGAAGATAATTCAAAGGTTTTTTCTCATCATATTGCATCTTTTCTTCCTCTTTGTCTTCCTTTTCTTCCTACACATCATTTCCCTTGTTTGTGTGGTGTTTTTCATCTTCTTCGTCATTCTCAACACTTGTTCCATCTTGTTTTTCCTCCTCTTCTTCATCATGTTTCTCCTCCTCTTCATTCTTATTTTCCTTATATTCCTTGTTAGATTTGTTTTTTTAACTTTCATCCTCGCGTCAATAATATTTGGAGGTTTTTTTGGAGAGGTGATGGCCTTAGCATTGGAGCATTTTGGATCTTGACTAATTTCTCAGCCACCTCTCGTATGCATAAGACTTTTGATGGGAAAAGGTACACTTAGAGGAGTAGTCTTTATGGGCATTTCCACGATTGTATTTTTGGGCATTCATTCTACCCTACATTGTCTATTGATCATGTGCCTAACATGAAATTTATGACTATATTCAACATTCTCTGTATTTTTCTCTCTATCGACACATCATCATAGTCATGTTCCTCATCTTCTTATTCAATAGTTAGAGGAAATTTTACTATATTTGTTCTTTTTGTCCCTTTGGACCCTTATATCTTCTACTTAGAGACACACACATTTCTTTATTTTCTTCTTTAACCTCATGTGCACTACCTATTGTCTTATTTTTCTCCAGCTTCAAGTACTAGAACAACCTTACAACATGATTTCCTACTATTATAGTTTCCACGGGGTTTATCACACAGTCATTAGTTTCCTACATCTCTATGTACACAAATTTTCTTACTACTTATATGTGTGTGCAGAGGGTATGTGTATCCACATTGATCTTGAGCACATCAATTTTTTTCTTCTTTATAGTTTATAGATCACATGAAATATTATGTAGTAAAGGTGAAGGGAACTTGGCTCAAGGGGATATTTCTTCACTCTTCATTTTGAACCATGCTAAGGGGCAGTGTTTATAACAAAAAAAATCTTCCTATCCCTCTACTTATTTTGGAAATTTTTGTGGTATTTGTAGTCTTCTTTAAGGATATATATCATATTCATTAGTCAGTTATTGAGTTTGGATTTGCACGTGTTGTTTTGAGTGGTAGGATCTAATAACTCGTTGTATTTCTTTCTAGGTGATTTCTTTTCTATGGAATATACCCATTTGGTTTCATGCTTCCTTTCAGAACACCTATCTCATTGAAGACCAAAAGGATGATTCCATCCCAAATGAATTCACTCTCATTTCTATGTGTATTTTCCACATCTTACTCAAAACCCTTTGCCATGTATTGAGAGAAATTATACCACATTCCTTTTTTTCCATTTTGTGGGAAATATCCAAAAACTTTTTGTTTATTTCTACCCACCTTTCTATCCTAAATAGTTTGTTTGTTAGGAGGCACAACACAACCTTTGTTCTGGGTCTTCAATATTCACAATAGGAAAGGTGTACATTACCTTCTTATACTTTAGGAGATCACTTGTTTTCTCTATCTTTTCATCATTTCTTAATTCCTATGTCAAGTCATCTACATTGTTCAATAACATGATTACCTTCTTGATGAGCATGGTAGTGATCCTCATATGCAAACCCAAGAATTAGAAGTAGTCTTCATGAATGCACAAGATCAAATATTGAATAAACTCTTGGGTCTTACTAAAGTAGGGAATCTCATAGAGATGAAGGACACTAACTAGCTCTAGCATTTTCTTCATGCTATCATCAAAGATGACACCTCTTTTAGTGGTCTTTTTATCTATTTTTCTAAGAAAATATTACAACAATGTTCCTTCCAACCCTAGCACATGATTGTTAAAATTACGAATTTTATGTGAACTAACCTTAGTCTTCTAGATTTCTTGTTCCATAATATCTTTCGGATATGTAGACACTTATTTTAGTAATTCATGTCTTGCAACAATACAAATTATACAACACTTTTTCACTAGCCCACACTTGCTCAATTTGGCCAATTATGCTATCCCTAGCTATATCTCACTCATTATTGCTTGCACACACAACTTATTTGTTCGCATAATGGTCATATTAATTCATCAAATCAGGCTATACCCTCACATATTACAATCCCAATTTTCAAATCACTCACACATGTATCTAGGACCATAGTGCCTAGAAAGGGCCATGACATCCATACACAATGGACCGACCTATCCACTTTGTTACCTTTCTCTCCAATGATAATTTTCTTAATTTGAAATTTGGTACACTTCTAGTCACTTTATCTGAGTCTTCCCATCCAAAAATAATATATAAGCATGTTTTCATCTCTCATTAGGGAGGGTTGTCTATCTACTTGGCATCTAGCACTCTAATGAGCGAGATACTAAGAGTAATCACAAGTGAAGCTACTCTAAAACTCCCTTAAGATTCCTATAATCTACATACTCATTCTAGGCTAGTTGTCCACTCAGATTTACAAGCACAAAAGACACATTATCAAATTCAATTCAAGCTAGGGCAAAGGTCAAGTACAATCACATTGTTGCAAGCTCATGATTAATAATTTGGTTGCATACATTATATATATCACATGCTTTATGAGAGCGTTGTATGGTTTGAGCCCTCTTCATAGTAGTGGCGATGTCAGTGGTGCATGGGGGTTCCCATAATCAAACTAATGCTTCTTTTACAAGACTCCCTTCCCATCTGTGTTTTTGAATATTCAATCAACTACAGAACAAGCATTGCATAATATTGAAGGTCCAAGTTGCAAACAAGATTATATCGGGAAGTAGTGCACAAACCAAAAAAATTTAGGAACTAAAAGCACAAAGGGACAGGGGCATAAAGAAAGGGCCATAACAACCATAAATTTTGGGTTGTTCCATACGCTTTGGTCCGAGATAGCTCTGTAGGACATAGTTTATGAGATGAAGCCTTGTTAGACCATTTCAAGCTCTTTTCAGTCATCATGTAAGTCCATATCAACACACACGGTCCAAAATATCAACTAATTATTATTCTCATTCTCATTGTTAGTGCTTTGTTTCATTTTTTTATCATTATTTATCTTTGATTCATATATTATATTGATATTACGCAATTAGCTTTGGAAACTAGTTGATTAGAATAAAATAACATCATCTACTAACCCCTATAAATTTAAGCTGTTTAGGTTAAATTACTTAGTGAACTGACATTGGCCGAACCCTAGTTACCCTAGATCCCTAAATTTTTGTAATATGCATCTTCTTAATTTGGAACATTCACATGTATAAGATCTACTTATTTCATTTTTTAGAGTTTATAATGGATACCTCTTTGTTAACTTATCTCGAGACCCACCCTGTATGCATGAAAACTCTAACAACCACTCTCAAGGATACCCACATCCATTCAAATACTTCTATTGACTATATATCATCATGTATCACATCTAGTCTTGTGATGAATGATGAACACATTACCTTCACACTAGCTGATATTCCCTCTCAAATTATCTTTGATAATTCTCCTCCATGCATATCTAAGTAAAACTTTGTAATGTATTGGTAAAATTTTCTCTTTTTTATAATGACTTTGGCCTTAACATTGTAGTCACTAAATCACTCACTTACTATCTACATATGCTCTCTATAGATGTCATTTATATGTATGATTCCTAAGTAAGATAATTACTCATTAACACCTCTTTACTTTTCTTTGACATTATTTTTATCATTTTCATCTTTATTGTTTGTTGTTTCTAATTGAAAACTTATAGTTTTACATACCAACTGACATCCTACTCAGCTCTAATTTCACTATCTAACCTTTTTGAGCACCCAATACAAGACCACCCATTAGGGACATGAGAAAGCGGCGTTATCGTCCCCTTTAGGCACCTTTGTCCTCCTTATCTCTTTTTCTAATTTTTCAAATGTTACTTCTTTCTTGTCTTCTTTTATCACATTTGGTCATCATTTCACTTATTAATGATGAAACTTAAGAAAATAAATCACACACACGAGCACGCGCACACACACATATACACATGCATGTATTATTTAACCTCATTAAGGGGGAAATCATTTTAAGAGGTGCATACTATTACAATGAGCTAATATTTTCCATCTACTACACCAAGGACTACATTTTGGCATTGCATACTTCACTATATAGGAGGGTTTATTCTGAATTCCATACCACACATTTGCATTAGGACAAGGTATTTGTGAGGAACTATTCTTTATGTAACTCGACACTAGGGTATCCTAGCTCAAGGGACATTATTTCAACCACACACATATAAGAACTATATGGAGTCTGAAATGTATTTCAACACTCAGTGAAAATCACATTGGGGTGACCTCTCGAGGTCATTTTGATTCAAGCATATGCATATTTTTATTCATCTAATGTGTGATTGAGTATTGTGTACGTAGATAGGGTTATATTTTACATGTAAAAGTACAACAGAGCATGAGTACAACAAACTTGATGGGACCGACAACAAATAAGAAGTAAAAAAAAGTGACACATAAAAATCAGATCTCAAGTATTTTCGCAAACACCATAGCCTAGATCGAATGCTAACGCCAAGGTGGCCCTATCCTAGCTAAGAAATTGTTGTCCAATTTCATAGACATAGTTTGCATAACCCCGAATATACTCTTCCATATCGGTCTCTAGTCAAAAATTGGTTCAAACATACATATATAAGATGGGTCATTCTACAAACCTTATCTATCACTCTTACTTATATTTTCTTTGCTTCATCTTGCTTGGTTACTATTTTATCTCTCTAATTAGCTTTGCCCTTATCTTAGATTTAATTTTATTAAATCATTTGGTGAACCTGATCTCTTACATGCCCATTGTGGATCTCTCCTTTCATTCCCATTACCCATAGTGGCCACTTTAGATCCCCAACCTATATAGAAATTTCCCGTCCACTCAAAATCATCCTTATCCTATGGCTAACCCCATCAATGACAACATTCTTAGCAATTCCAAGAAGATCCCTCTCAAGGACATAGAAGCATCTGATAGTGAACATTCCTATGATGAAGATACCAATGTTGATCAAGCCCAATTGGATGCCCTTACCAATTTACACTCTGTAATGCATGATAATCCGACCCATGTTCCGCATATCCTCAATGCTTTGTTGGTTTCCCACCGTTCCGTGATAATGTTACCCATAATAGTATGATTTGTACCTTGGCACTCTCTACTACTACTACTTCTTATATCCCACTTTCTTCCTCTCCTTCCAATATTGGAGTATCCACATTCACATGACTATTCCTACCCCTTCTACTCATTATTCTTCTCCTCTTATCTCCCACATTCAGCCTAGTTCCTCTTCAAGTATGCATTCTTTAAAATATCTTTATCATGATTTGTAAGAACAAATCGATCAGTTACAATAAGCTACTTCTTATTCCTCTCCATCCCTTGATTCCTCCCTTATTCTTCATAATCCTCTTGCACCCAAAGTGTCTTCTTATTCACTCCCTACCAATTTTGTTTCACCAAAGTTTCCTCCATTTGATGGCCATGGAGATCCTCAAGAGCACCATAGATCCTTTCAATTTCTTGCCTAAACTACGTGTGTGATGAAACCCTCTTGACCAAGTTGTTTCCTATGAGCTTAGAAGATTATGCATTATGATGGTTCTATGACTTTCCCTTACATTCTGTTAAATCATTTAATTCTCTTGTTGATTTGTTTCTAGCTCAGTTTTTATAAATATTGGAATGAAAATATCTTATGCACAAATGGCTAAAATTAAACAAGGATCTAATGAACATATTAGTGATTATGTATTGCATTACAAGAATAATATTTCTAAAATGAACAATGTATTAGTTGAATCTGAATTAAAACCTATTTATTCAAAGTCTTCTACCTCCTTTGTAATAATGTTTGCTTTTTTATTCCTATCATTCCTTTGACCATCTATGCCATACCTTAAAGACTCGTGAGACTAAGCTAATTTCTTTGGGAAAACTAAAATATGGTTCTAATACTTCTGATCATTCCTCTTCTAAATTTCCAAGCAAGGTTCCCTTTAGACCCAAGTCTAATGATGCTAAGCCTACTGTCAATGTTGTTTCTACATATGTTGCCTTCTTAACTCATTGAAAACAATCTGATTTCTCTTCCACCTCCTCTCGAGTATGATCCTAATAGGCCCCATGGTAGGAAGTTTGATGAGCATGCACATTTTGATTACAATAGATGCAATGGCCATTCTACTTGACAAATGTTTAAAGATTTTCCATTTGATTCAAGATCTCATTGACAATAATGATATCCAGTTTCCCAAATACATTTCTTCCACTTATAAATCTACCAATGAAAATGGAAAGTTAAAAAATATTTTGTTGGTCCTCAAATTTGCACCCCCTATTGAGCTGACAACAATTCACTCTAAGGAAGGAAAAACTTTCTTAGGAATGGTGATATATTGGAGTGTGTCACCATTTTATAGCTGGGGAGGGGTCTAAGACATTCCTTAGGGATCAAGACTTGGGATGATTAAGGGGCATGTACAAAGGAGATGGCATTTTCCTGCTACTTTTGGTCCTACCTTGAACCATGGTGAGAGGACCCACGATGTAACCTAAAATGCAAAGGGGGAGATGGATCCTTTATTCCATCTTGTTTCTTTTCAGATGGGGAGTTGATTTAGGATAAGCATGGCCAAGGACACAATATTTCACTTTCACAATTTTTCACACAAAGTATTGCATATGTTGATCACACTAGAAGTAGGTTACTAAAGACAATTAAGTTCAATTGCTCTTTCATTCTCTTAGTAATGGAATTAAGGATAAAAGACACCTTCAGTGATGTTTAGAGCAATTAGGTGGTAAAATAGAACAAATGGATGCTTTAAAATGGGGGATGGGGTTAATTATGGCAATTATGACTTCAGAGAGGTGGAATCATAAGTAGAGAAGTTCATTATGACATAAGATTTAACACTACAAGTATCCTGTGTTAAGGTAAAGTGCACAAAACTGGATCAATCAGTGATAATCTCAACTAAAAAATTCATTTATGAAGCTCAATAGATTGAAAGGATTCAATACAATCTCTAAAATTCCTAACATAAGAGTTCATGTAAGCATTATAAAAAAATGTTTACTACTTCATCCCTCATATGCCTAAGATACACTCAAAGGCTTACAAAAATCTATCAGCACAAAATGTTCATGGAAAGGATTATACAATATAGTCCAATATTGTAGAGTGAAATCTCACAACACAATGACAAACTTAATAACCAAGATGCAAACATCAAGGATAGATTTAGTGTATGACAAAGAGAAATAATAAACACAAGAATGCAACAGAAGAATATCACTCATTAATGGACAATTTAAAAATGTAGAACCCAAAAGACAGAATTTAAAACTCAAAGCAAACATACTTTATTCAATTCTTGAATTTATTAATAAGGGAACATCAAATGAATGCTCTCAAATCCTATCAATGGATGTACACTTGCAACCAACTTGACACAAAATTTTGGGAATTGAGATCGAGTATCACGGTTCCCTTTAAGAAGCCTCTTGAAAATAGGAGGTGGAAAATCCCTGGTGAATATTCATTTAGCCCCATTCGCAAAAAAAGGCAAATTATTATAGGTCTATGAAGGAAAAATTCACTGGAAAGCTCATGAAAAAGTACAAAATCCGTACAAAATATGTTATCGCTCAACAACACAGTATTGTTGAAGGGCGTCAGAATCACCTTGATGTCGGGTGCCAGAAACACTTTGTTGTCACGCGACATCAAGTGGCCTTAGACGCCCATCAGCAACATCACACTGTCACGTGACAAAAAGAGGTTGTTGTCATGTGTTAGAATCTCCTTGTTGTCATGTGACAAGTATGACTCTTGTTGTCACGCGGCGTTAGAATCACCTTCTTTATCGGGCATCGAAACACTTTCCTATCGCGCGATAAAGCAAGTGATCTCTCGACACCGTCAGCACCATCACACACCTGTCACACGATAAAAAGAGGTTTTTGTCA